>CM057455.1:532750000-534000000 GCA_016271365.2 Neoceratodus forsteri
TGCCCAAAATGTGTTTTCACTCATGTGGAGCACAATGGGGTAGTCACTGTGCGAAATCAATGTTCAGGATACATTAACAAAATCACAGTGACACTGTTCATGAATGGAGGTCCTAAAATGCCTATGCTGAAAATTTGGTAAAAACAATAATACCCAAAACAATTATGTTACGGGCATGCATTGTGCAGTTTCTATACACGCTTGTGACATCACCAATGTTTCATATTTTCAGTCCAGATTTTCACCATTGTCATTTTTGTACACCTCCTTATGAACAGTACAGCTGCCATTTTTCACATCCTGCCCAAAATGTGTTTTCACACGTGTCGCACAATGGCACGGTCGCTGTGGGAAATCAATGTTCGGGCCAGATTAACAAAATCACAGTGACACTGTTCATGACCGGAATTCCCAAAATGCTTATGTTGAAAATTTAGTTAAACATATCCCCAAAATAATTACATTATGGGTGTGTATTGCACAGTTTCTACGCATGCTTGTGATGTCACCATTTTTTCATATTTCCACTCCAGATTTTCACCAATGCCATTTATTTACACCTCCTCATGAACAGTGCAGCTGTCATTTTTCACATCCTGCCCAAAATGTGTTTTCACACCTGTGGTGCCAAAATGCACAGTCACTGTACAAAATCACCTTTCGACAAAAGAACTCATAGTGCCACTGTTCATGAGGTGGGGTCACAAATGGCCCATGTTGAAAATCTGGAGTGAAAATACCACCAAATGCCTTAGGCATTTGGGTTTCCGAACATAATGCCCCACCCTGTACAGACTGACAGGCATCAGGGGTGTGACTTGGCATTGTCGACTGTAATGCTCACGCCATTCCACCCCCACTCTGCAGCCAGTGACAGGCGTCGAGGTGTGCCTTGGACTCTTTGGCCCCAACGTTCACCCCATTCTCCTACACTGCACCCATGTCAGTATATTTCCTTATGAAATGGGGTGAGCATAAGGCCCGAAGACCCCAAGGCACATTGTGGTACTTGTTGGTCTCTGCAGGGTAGGGTGAGATGAAATGGCATGAGCGTTATGGCCAATGACCCAAAGGCACACCCCAATGCCTGTCACTCTCTGCATGGTGGTGCTGGGGTCGGTGTCAGTTCACTACCTCACTGCCAATCCTATTGTTTATCTATCTAACTCCTGCACTACCAATGCCAGTGCCAGCAAGCTAACATTCGGCATTGGCAAATGCTTATTTTAAACTTATTATGCCATCTTTCCAAAGTCCTAGGAAGAAACTCAGAAAGCTGAGAACATACGAACATTCGAAACTGCCCGCAGATACAGGCCATGTGGTCTATCAAGTCTGCTCGAGTGTGCAGCTAGCACCATTTGCACTGCAGCTACCCTCCCTTCCCTCCCCCTCATGTTGACCCTCCCCCTCACTTTGTACAATCTCCTTTTAAAACTGCCCACCAACTTACAGGATACCACCTCCACAGACAGTGCATTCCACGTAGACATCACCCTTTCAGTGAAAAAGTGCCTCCTCATTTCTCTCCTGAATCTATCACCCTCCAGTCTCAGAACTTGCCTCCTCGTATCCCTCTCCCTCTCAGCTTAAAAATTCCCTCTGTACCAGTCTTGTTTATACAAGGTCTCAATCATATCTCCTGTATCCCTCCTCTCCTCCAGGGAGTACAGGGAGAAGTGAAGATCTCTTAATATGAGGTAAAACAATAAATTTAAATGTCAGATGAAATAATGCAAACCTTTGTTTCAAGACTCTTCCAGTCTCCCCAGATAAATTCAGTCATTGGCAGAGGAATATCAGCAGTTTCTTAAGGAATCATAGACACTGCATGACACACTGGTTGAAAGAGTCACCAAACCATTAACTTCAGTAAACTTGGTAGTTTTTCTTTTGTGAAAGGAGTTTCTTATCCCTGGCATTTTTTTGTCTTTTCCCATGAAGGAAAGAAGAACAGCAACCACAAGGGGAGAGATCCCAGTCTTGGGCTGATGAGAGACTCTCTAATAAATACAAATAAAGCCAAGAAATAATAATAATACCTAAAATAGGTAGGAGCTATCCCTGTAGACCTGCAAGCTAACAAGCCTATAAGCCTAATGTAGTAAGTATAGGGCCAATAGGGCCAATAATGACTAACAAAGCCCACAAAATACTGATATATCTAAGCTGTTTAAACTAGCAGCTCTAAAACTTTAAGACCAAGGCAAGACTAAGCATCACAAATCTATGGTCTAAAATACATCTAAAATTTATATAACATTTATAAAATATAAGCAGCAGTTAGTAAGTAAAATTATATAACTGCCTCAAATTATATAAAAAGCAACAATAGAATGACCAGTTATGAAGAATATATTAATCAAAAAGTTATCTTCATTGGTGCATATATCAAAAATCCAGCCAGCTGAGGCAAATAAGTGAACCCGCGGGTCAAGAGCTAGTACCAACAGGACTTCAAGACCACAAACTTGGTTGCACTGCTGCTAACCATCCACCTACCCTGGAGGATAGAGAGAACCAAAAAGTAGCAAGCCCAAGCCCAAGTCCAAGCATAGCTTCTACAAAAAACGGCAACCAGCAGCAGGCTGACCTGAATAAAAATCAGTAGTTCCATTAAAGGAGCACACAGCCAAATGTTAGCCTTTATGAGCATGGCTGAAAAAACAAGGTTCCTAAATGAAATGGCTGCACTACCTCCACAGAATGCAACCATGTTCAATGTGTATCTGTTGCAGAATGTCTGCCCATGCTCCCTTTGTAGCACTAAGGGTGCACGTGGTTACACATAATTGCATGGATCAGGATTTAAATTTTACATTTGTCAGAGTCTTTTATGCAGCCAATTAAACCAATCACTAAAAATACATAATAATTGCAACAACCTCAATACTATGTCTGGTCTGAGAGATGCAAACACAAAGTCTCAAACCCACACTGTCCAAACCTCATTGAGGGAAAAACTAAAAATTAAAAAGCGCCGTACCAAACAATAGATGTGCCTCCTCCCAGATACCAGAATAGGGCATTCTTAAGACCAAAAAAAAAATCACCACCAGCCACAGTGAGCACAATGAATACGCTGCTTATCAGGTACTCAAAAAAGAAAAAACGAGACACATCAGACCTCAAGGTATGCAATCATTTAGCAGCTTTGCAGCTTTTTATATAGCTATTCATTACTAGTTAGAGAATGAGAGAGACAGCACAAAAACCACTACAAAAGCAAGCCCTGCTGTTTAAGCAAACAAACCCTCGAGGGTGCAGCAAGGCTAGCAATTAAGAGCAAGAAAGTTGTAATGCCCCAGAATTTGGCTGGCCAGTAGAACAAGGAAGACATCTGGGAGGGAAAGGGTTGCCCCATTCGCACCATACCCAGGCAGCTAGTTGCTGACCGAGCTGGTTGGATGACCACTTCCTGTCCAGGTCCCCGTCTTCCCCCCTCCCTCTCCTGCACTTTTCCTGGTCTGGATCCTTTCTTCTGGTCAGGCCAGCGCTCTGGCCTATGCTTAAAGGGGCCATAAATCAGCCCAAGGGGCTGATCTAGGCCCCTGGGACCCAATCACTTGGCCAGAAGCCATGTCCACCCCCAGGCTAGAAAAGGGTCTCCACAGCTAGCTGGAGGGCAGTGTTGGACTTGGGGGCTCACAGAGTGGAGAACACAGGGGTACAGATGCCTGGAAGCTTACCTTAAGGTTGGGTTTGTAGCTCCCTGGTGGCTGCTCCTCTGTAGCCTAGGGTCCTGGGGTCTTCGATGGCAGAAGCAGCAGCAATCCTCCAGTCTGAAGGGGGTTTCAGTCCTTTGTCCAGGCAGCAGCAGCACATTCTTATTGGGTGAGTCCCTTTTGGTTGTCCATTCCCTTAGTGGGCAGCTCTGGTGTGGGGGGAGGGCATCCTTGGTGGTCACTAGTGCCCCTGCCTGGGTCTGCTCTTGCAGCTCATCTGCTCTCTTTTGCTGGCTGTTTGGTCCCCCCCAGGCCTCTGGGTCACTTTCCTTGTGGGTCTGGCCATGTGCTGGTGGATTGGCCACTAAGTGGGTCCCTGGCAACAGTTGGTGGTTACCCTATCCATACCCTACCATTCCTGACCAGTGGTGAGTGACTGCTGGAGGAGAGTGATGCTGGACATCTCCTAGCCTACCCAGAGCAGCCCCAGACCCCAAGCAAAGGCAGAGACCTTCTGCTGCTTTTCCCAGTGGCCAGCATGGGTTCTTCCCTTTCATTTGTTTCCCTCCCTCACTTGGCTTCTCCCCACCAGGTGCTCATAGTGCTAGCATGGTTGTGGACTCCTGGAGACTCATAGACCGTACCGCCACAGAGGAGAGGACATATCAGAAGAGCAGACCACAAAATGCAATGGTAAAGTGGTCTGGGTGTAAACCAGCACCTGGGCCACTACCATTTCACCCACAGCCCTCACAGGAAAGAAAAAAAGGCATCAGGTGGTAGCGCAGCTACCCGATACCACCACTAGCACCACCAGGGAGTTATCCAGTGGCCCAGGACCTGGACCAGGACGTAGGTGGGCAGCAAGCCCAGCTACTTTTGGTATTTTGCACCAGAGGTGCCTAGGAGGCAAGGGGAAGAAGGGGATGAGCAAGAAGGCAGAGCACCCACAGGAGTAAAGCAGAAGGGGTTAAGGGGCACTGTGTAGCATGAGTCCCTGAGTTTAGGGCCGGTGCCAGGCGGCACTCCAAGGAACAAAGCAGCCTGAGGAACAGAGAAGGGGGAAGGAAAATTAAAGTGGTTAGAGGGGACCACCACAAGGCACTTGTGTAAACAGTACAGGAGCAGGCCAAAGGTTAAGGCCCTGCACAGTAAGCCTACAGCTGGGCTTGACTGCTCCTAAGGGGCAGAGTTACACCTGAGCATGCTGAGCAGCCCGGCGGCCACCCCTGAGATTTATGTACAGGGTGGGGCAGGACCCAGGCATAAATTCCTGTTTCTTCTCCACTCCCCAACCTGCTGAGCAAGAAAGGAAGGGACCCCTCTGCCTGTTTTGGGCCAGTATCCTGTTTCACAAGGAGGTCTCACTAGCGGCCTTAGTCTCTTCACTGGGAGTCCCAACTCCACCCCATCAGCTGCCCCTTCTCTTCCTAGATGGTTTGCTGCTTGCAAGGGGACCTGATGACTGGAGGGACTGCCTAGCCTATGCTGTGCTGCCTGTCACTCTAACCCTCCTATCCGGTAAACCCAGTCCCTGGCACAGAAAGTGTTTTCTTGTTTATGTGCTGTGTTAAGTGTCTGCCCGGGTTCTACCCCGGGATGCTAGTGACCACAACTTACTGAACTGATTGCATCGGGGTCTGATCTAAGACTGTAGGAGGGCCTAAACTGTCTGCCCTGCACCCACCAAAGGCACCTACCCACGTCAGGGCCAAACTTTCCTGCCCTGCATCTCAAGCAGTTGGTGCCTGAACTGTCCCAAGATGGGTCCTAACTGCCTGCCCGCTCGCCAACTGTATTGAGACACTTCAGTTCTCTCCCTCCACCCCCAGTCTGTGCTGTTGCCATGTGGAAGTGTACAGGCTGCACAGCAGTGGCAGGTCCATCAGCTAACTGATTGCCCTAAGAAGACTGCAATCACCTGCACCCCTGAGGTCAGGGGTCACCTATCTTTAAACCAAGCACCCAGAACCCTCCACCCAGCCTGCCAGCAACCACCAAAGATGATGAAGGTCTGCACTAGCTAGCATAGCAGTAGTCAGTATGCCCCGCTCCCAGTATAGTGAGCTTAAGAGCTACCCTGGCTCACAGTAGTGAGGTGCCCTCCGAAGTACGTGAATAGAAAATTGCCCTGTTTTTGTTTTGTTCTTTCAAGGTGACCATAGATCCCTTCCCTGGCTGGGCAGCACAGCATCAGGAGCCTGTCAGAGGACCCACCATTGAAGGACATTGTCTCGATCATCTTCCATCCTCTCATCGCCTGCATCTCCAGCTCCAGGCCAGACTGCATCCTCTTTGTCTTCATCCTCAGCTTGCTTTCTTCAGCCCTCCTGCTGGCCAATGAGACCAATCAGTCACTAAGGTACTGTAGCCACTCTTCAAGCTAGATAGCCACCTCCTGCATTTTGCACCTAAGAGACTGTTCCTCCAACTGGACTGTCGGACTATAAGCTTGTGTGTTTTTGTAGTTACCCTTGGCCAAGGTGGTTAGTTCTTGAAAAAGTTATTATTAATTGACGCCTGCAGACATAGGGCCCTAGGTGACTCTTTTTGAGATACCTTATGTACTGAGTTATATATATGACTGTTTATTTTACCATTTAATGCACCTAGACCTATATAGTTGCCTCCTATCACTAAGTATTGTGTTGTGCATAGCAGTCGCTGTAAGTGGCTTGTTTTTTGCAACCATCTAACCAATTTCTTGCCTGCGTAACCAATGGCTGTACCAATAAAAGCATGCTGTTAGCACCTGGAATTGTTGTGTTTGCCTCTCCTTGAAAAGAAGAGACTAACCACCATCCTAAGTCCAGTCACCACAACTTGGTATAGTTGGGAGGATTAGGAGTCCAAAGCAGGCCCATGTTCCAAGACAGCCTCAGAATGGGAAGCAGACATGACTCACTCCATCTTTAGCAGCAGTGAGGAGGAGGAGGAGGAAGATATGCAATCCTCACTCACAGCGCCATACTACTTTGGTGCCCCCTGGCTCTCAATGTACACAGGTGACCCCACCAACCCCAGTGGTACCAGCCCAGGAGAGTTCAAGCATAAAATGAGAGCACTGTTCAGGCTGAACCGGATCCCAGAGCACCAAAAGGTAGAGATGCTAGTTGGACACCTGGGAGGGACGGCTCACTGAGAGGCCATGAGCTGGTCTTAGGGGGAACAAACCACCGCTGACCAGATCGTGGCTCACCTGCACCTTCGAGACTAGTACTCTGTCAGAACTAAAGATGCAGTTCTTTGCCCACACCCAAGGCCCTGAAAAGAGTCTACGAGAGTTTGCATTGAGCCTCCAGGAAGCCCTACGTGCCATGGAGCGAGAGGACTCAGGGGCCGTGCAGGACCCAGACGGTATGTTGTTGGACAAGTTCATCAATGAGGTAAGGAGTGAGACTCTCAGAAAGGACCTCCAAATACTCCAGGGGCAAGCCCCTAAAGAGACATTCCTGGAATTCAAAGAGAAGGCAAACCAAATCCTGGGAGGTAGCCGGCTAACAGAACAGGCCTCAGCCAACATGCAGCATATAGGCAGTCCCCCTATGATGTGGCCTGATGGCACAGCTACAGTAGAGGCTTTCTACACAAAGGGCTGGTGGACAGAAGCCAGCCATACCTCAAATCACCCCACTGAGTATGCTCAGGGGGTGCACCATGCGGCTCCCGCACTTGATTGACATCCTGGCCAAGGAATGGGCCCTACTGCCGACCCCAACCTGGAGCTCCGGAAGAAGATGAAGGAGCTTGTCAAGCAGGTGGCTGACATGTGTCTGGATATCAGAGAACTGAAAGGGGGTCCACCACGTGAAAACAGGCCGCCAACTGACCCGAGCCAAAGGAATCCTTGGAGGAAGCACAACGACCGGTTTGATGATCATGGCAGGCCCATTTGCCAGAGGTGTGGCATGGGGGTGAGGTTTAATGCAAAGACGTGCAAGATCATGCACATAGGGAAGAGAAACCTTGAAGCCACCTATAGGCAGGGAGGGGAGATGCTGGCAGTCACAAGGGAAGAAAGATACTTGGGCGTCATTATCACCGATGACCTGAAATCATCAAAGCGGATTACTAAAGCAGTAGGTAAGGCTAGGGGGATGTTAGGGTGTATTAGTAGGGATATCACAAGTCGGAAGAGGGAGGTAATAATCCCTCTTTACAAGACACTGGTTAGGCCCCATCTGGAGTACTGCATGCAGTACTGGAGGCCACACCTTTGCAAGGACATTAACCAAATTGAGGCAGTCCAGAGGAGGGCAACCAAAATGGTGCAGGGACTGCATCAGAAAACATATGAGGACAGATTAACGGAGCTCAATATGTATACCCTAGAGAAAAAGAGGGAGAGAGATATGATTGAAACATTCAAACACATTAAGGGCATTAACAAGGTGAAAGAGTCTAACATGTTTCCATATATAAAAAATAGCAGGACAAGAGAATACAGCATGAGATTAGAGGGAGGCTGATTAAGGGGTAATGTGAGGAAGTTGTTTTTCACAGAAAGGGTGGTGGATGCATAGAACGGCCTATCTCAGGAAGTGGTGGATATGAATGCAGTGCAGGGCTTCAGACAGGCATGGGACAGACATAAAGGAGCAATACAGATGAGTATGAATAGATAGACCATTGACAGAGCAAAGGCCGATGGCACATTTATAAGGTAGAAAAAGAAATGGGTACACTGGATGGGCCCTGTAGTCCATATCTGCCATTAACTTCTATGTTTCTATGTAAGTAGCCATGTGGAGCGGGAGTGTATACAGCATCCAGTAGAGGCTGCTAGTTTAAACACCGAGCCCCAGGAGCCATGGAACGAGCCCCAGGAGAGAAGAAGGAGCTAGGCCCACAGTACAAGACAGAATGCCACAAGTATGTTGGCAAGTGTCCCATCATACCCGTCTGGATTAACAGTGTTAAATTCATGGCACTCATTGACACTGGCTCTCAAGTCACCACTATCCAGGGTGAACACTTCTTCCGGCACTGGCCCGAGGCAAAGCTCCAGACCCCACCCCACAAGTGGCTCTGGCTGATCATGAGAAATGGCTTAGACATCCCCTATCGTGGCTACCAGGAAGATGGCATCCAGTTGGGCATGACCACATAACTGGATCAAAGAATCATCGTCACTCAATCTTTGAATGACAGCTTAGCCCCTGTCATCTAGGGAATTAATTACCTGCCCAACTGCTACCAGGAACTGCTAGAGGTCCTAAGGGTTCTAGCCACCCATGTACCAAAGCCCGAGAGACGTGTCTGGAAACAGGCCATCCGAGACATACAAAGGCATCAACAGTTCATCAATGACAAAGGAGAGATTGGCCTTGTGTGAGTGGTGGATCCCCAACCTATTGTGCTAGGCCCTGGGTCTGAGACTATTGTCCTCTGCAAAGCCAGAAAGGGGGTACAAGGAGAGGACTATAGCGCCCTGCTGAATCCCCACATCCAGGATGAGGATAGCTCCATAGCCGTTACTCAGAGCCTGGTAGTAGTACTAATGGGGCAGGTACCAGTGAGGGTCCTTAATTATGGGGCAACCCTGGCAAGGCTGTACAGGCATCAGCCAACTGGATGTCTGGTGCAGGTCGATCTAGATAGCGTGGTGGAGGCAACTACCCAAGAGCACCTCTGGGGTGAGAGGTGCAGCCATCTCTGCAGTCACCACAGTGGGGTCCGAGGACAGTTTGGAGGAAGAGTGGCTCCAGGAGATCGACCTGGGCACCCCAGACATCACAGAGGAACAGCGGCATGAAGTGCTGCAGTTGATCCGACGACATCGCATGGCCTTCTCCCAGCAGCCCCATGACTTTGGATGAGCTGAGTCTGTACAAACACCACAACCCCACAGGAAACCACCACCCCTAGACAGAGAACGCATCCGACCAATTCTGCCTGCCCTGTATTAGCCTGCCAAAGACCTAATCCAGGAGATGCTAGATGCCAACGTGATCCAAGAGAGCCACAGGCCCTGGGCTGCACCCATTGTGCTCGTCAGAAAGAAAGATGAGCAGCTCCAGTTTTGTGTTGACTATCACAAGCTAAACTAGGTTACACACAAGGATGCCTACCCCTTGCCCCAAACTGAAGACTCCCTCGCTGCACTGAAATCAGCGACCTGGTTCTCCACCCTAAATCTGGGCAGTGGGTACTGGCAGGTTCCAATCACTCCAGAAGACCAAGAAAAGACAGCCTTCACCATGCCAATGGGACTTTATGAGTTCACCAGAATGCCCTTTGGTCTATGCAATGCCCCTGGCACCTTCCAAAGACTGATTGAACATTGCCTGTGGTGCCACAACTATGATATCATCCTGCTGTACCTGGATGATATCATCATCTATTTGGCCACCTATCAAGAGAACCTGCAGTGCCTACAGAGTGTCTTTGAACATCTGACTGACTATGGCCTAAAGATCAAACCTTCCAAATGCCGTCTTCTCAAGGACCAGGTTAACTACTTGGGCCACATCATCGGTAAAGCAGGAGTCCCCCCTTACCCAGACAAGATTTGAGCTGTGCAGGACTGGCCTGCACCAACCACAATCAAAGATGTCCGCAAATTCCTTGGCTTCATGGGGAACTACCACCGATTCAACAAAGACTTCGCCAAAATCACAGCCCCACTGCAAAAACTCCTCTAGGGGCCAAAGACCCAAACGTGACCCGCAATGCTCCAGTGCACTTTGTGGAACCTCAGCAGCCGGCCTTCCAACACCTGAAGAACATCTTAATGGAGGCACCTATCCTGGCCTACCTGGACTACACACAGCCATTTGTTTTGTACACAGATGCCAGCAATTGAGGACTATGGGTGGTCCTATCCCAATGCCAAGACTGGGTCTAGAGGGTCATTGCCTACGCCAGCCAAGGGCTAAGAGGAAGAACATAATAATGAGTGCTACAGCTCCTTCAAGCTTGAGTTCTTGGTGCTGGTATGGGCAGTGACTGAAAAATTCAAACATTACCTGCCAGCCACCCCCTTCATCGTGCACACAGGCAACAACCCCCTAGCTCACTTGAACACAGCCAACCTAGGGGGTCCTAGAACAGTGGTGGCATTCCCGACTGTCAGACTTTAACTTTGAGATCCGCTACCAGGTAGGGCGAGTCAATGTCAATGATGATGCCGTCATGGTTATCTAATAAGGATGAGCCGGAAAACGATGGGACTGCCCAAGAAAATGTGGAGATGCCTCCATTTTCAACAGTTCACTCTGACATGGTCCAAGCTTTCTGCTGCTGCCTCCCACAGAACTTGCCTCCCGAACAGGGGACTCCGCCCTCCCCACTTTTCCAAGATGAGGACCGGTGGGGCCAAATTCAATGTGAAAGTCTGATTATCCAGCAGATCCAAGAAATACTGGTGACTGGGGCCCCACTCTCCCCCCAAGTGAGTCTGTGGGCCCCAGAAGAACTCCTTAAACTCCTCCGACACAGAGACCAGTTCTCCATTCAACAAGGGAGGCTGATCCAAAGATCCTGGTGCCCCACAACCCACCAGCCTCGGGTGTAAATCGTCTTGCCGAAAGCAGCTGTGCTCCTAGTGCTACAGGCCTTCCACAATCTGTCCGGGCATTTCGGCCATGCAAAAACTGAGAGCAACCTCCGAGAATGCTTCTATTGGGTTGGTATGAGGGAGGATTTTGTTGCTTGGTGCAATGCCTTCGCAGCCTGAAGTCTGAAGCACAGCCCAGGTTGTGCAGATCGAGCACCTTTGGTACCCATAGTCAGCCACACACCCCTGGAGTTGGTCACAATGGACCATCTCAAGTTAGATGCCAGCTGAGATGGATGAACCCACATGCTGACCATCACTGACCACTACAGCAAGTTCCTAGTGGCCGTACCCATCAAAGATGTATCCACTAAAACCACTGCTAGAGCCTTTTGGACTCACTTCGTCCAGTACTATGGGTTCCCCACCGGAATTCTAACTGGTCAAGGTACAGCAGCTTTTCCAGGAGTTCTGTTCACTTTATGGGAGCAACAAGCTGCGAACCACTGCATACCGTCCTCAATCTAATGGTCTCTGTGAGCTGGCCAACCACACTATCATCAATATGCTGAGGTCTCTGCCAGATCATCAGCTCGCAGACTGAGCCACCCTCCTCCCAGAGCTAATCTACATCTACAACAATACCATCCACTGCTCCATTGGGTAAACTCCCTACGATCTCCTATTTGCATGGAATGGATGCCTACCCATGAACCAGGTGTTGGGGATACCAGGGCAATCTGAATTGGCCCTCACTAATGACTGGGTACAAGAGCACCATGCTTGACTCCGCATGGCTGGCGAAGTGGTTTCCCAGTACATGGACAAGGTGCACCAGCAACAAAAGGATCTGTACGACAGCCGGGCCAAAGCCCAACCCCCTGCAGTTAGAGACAGGGTCCTGCTCAAGTGAATGCACCATATCCAAAAGCTCACGATTAAGTGGGAACCAGACCCCTACCACATTGTGGACATTCCCAACCCAGACTTCCCCGTCTACTGCATCCGACAGGAGTCAGACCCCTCCCAATGGAAGACAGTGCACTGCAACCTTGTCAAGCCCTGCACCTTCAGAGCTGACCAGTGATTGGAAGAGGAAGATCCAGCATCCACAAATGCCAACCCCGAGGAGAGGCAGGAACAAAAATCCGGGGGGGCCACCAGGGTGCACCCTAGAGGATCTCTTCTTGTGGCCCTGCCTCGGCCATGTCCTGGCCCCCACATTTCAGGGGCCACCTCTCATGGCAGAGCAGCAGGCAGCAGAGCGACCCATGGTAAATAGGCAGGTCCCTGACCCACTCTGTGTGGGCCCACTAGCATTAAACCCGCCGCATACAGGCATGCTAGTGCCCCATCCACCAGCGGCTGAGGTCTCGTGTTTGAACCACCAATGCTGGGCTTGCCCACACCCAACTTGCTGGCATAGGAGGTGCTGGCGGCCAACCCTCCCTTGGTTGACCAACCAGCACCTGACCAACCTATGGAGGAGGTACTGGTGCCCATCCTGCCCGTAGTAGGACTGCTGGCTCAGGACCTGCCTGGGAAAGTCTCACCGGCACCTGAACCACTTTTATGTTGGTCACAGCAGTCAACAAAGGGGTGCCCCCTATTGGGCTCATTCAGCAGTTTTAAAAGTCCAATAGGAGGCCCGGTCATTGTGCCATACCCCGCTCAGATGAAACTGTCCTATGATGTTACTACTGTAAATGTGTCAATGTTATCATACATTAGGTGTTTCACATTGTACTCCAGTAATGTACTTTGCTAGAATGTAATAGTAACCTGTTGCTCATATTCTATAGCTAAACTGGTACTCGACCCCCATACATGGGGACATGTATGTTTAAGGAGGGGCAGATTGTAGTACCACAGAATTTGGCTGACCAGTAGAACAAGGAAGGCCTCTGGGAGGGAAATGGTTTACCCCCCCCCCACCCAAGCTATACCCAGCCAGCTAGCTTGCTGACTGAGCTAGCTGGCTGACCACTTCCTGTCCAGGTCCCACTCTTCTCCACCTCCTTCTCTTGCACTTTTCCCTTAATGGATCATTTCTTCTGGCCAGACCAGAGCTCCAGCCAATGCCTAAAGGGGCCATAAATCAGCCCAAGGGGCTGATCTAGGCCCCAGGACACAATCACTTGGCCAGAAGCCAAGTCCACCCCCAGGCTAGAAAAGGGTCTCCCCTGCTAGACAGAGGGCAGTGCAGGACTGGGGGTCTCACAGAGTGAAGAGCACAGGGGTATGGATGCCTGGAAGCTTACCTTAAGCTTGGGGTCCATAGTTCCCTGGTGGCTGCTCCTCTGTAACCTGGGGTCCTGGGGTCTTCACCAGAAGAAGCAGCAGCAATCCTCCAGTCTGAATGGGTTCCAGTCCTTCGTCTAGGCAGCAGCAGTCCATTCTTATAGGGTGAATCCCTTTTGGTTGTCCATTCCCTTGGTGGGCAGCTCTGGTGTGGGGGGGAGGGTATCCTTGGTGGTCACTAGTGCCCCTGCCTGTGGCTGCCCTTGCAGCTTCTCTGCTCTCTTTTGCTGGCTGTTTGGTTCCCCATGGGCCTCTGGGTTGCTTTCCTCATGGGGCTAGCTGTGAACTGATTGATTGGCCGCTAAGTGGGGCCCTGGCAACAGTTGGTGGTTACCCGATCTATGCCCCACCCTTCCTGACCAGTGGTGAGTGCCTGCAGGTGGGTAGTGCTGCCAGACATCTCCTGGCTGACCCAGAGCAGCCCCAGACCCCAAGTGAAGGCAGAGACTTTCCATTGCTTTTCCAGGTGGCCAGCATGGGTTCTTCCCTTTCGTTTGCTTCCCTTCCTCTCTTGGCTTCTCCTGGCCAGGCGCCGACAGCACTAGCACAGTTGTGGACTCCTGGAGATTCATAGCCTGCATCATGGTAGAACAGAGGACATATCAGAGGGGCTGACAGCAAAGTGCAACAGCAAAGTGGTCCAGGTGGAAACCTGCACCCAAACCACTGCCATTTCACCTGCAGCCCTCATAGGAAAGAAAAAAAGGTGTTGGGTGGTAGCACAGCTCCCCGATCCCACCACTAGCACCACCAGGGAGTTATCCAGTGGCCCAGGACCCAGGCCAGGAGGTAGGTGGGCATCAAGCCCAGCAATGTTTTGGTATTTTGAGCCTGAGGGCCTAGGAGGCAAGGGGGGAAGGGGACAAGCAAGTGGGCAGAGCACCCACAGGAGTAAAGCAGAAGGGGTTAAGGGGCACCACATAGCATGGGACCCTGAGTTTAGGGCCAGTACCAGCAGACACACCAAGGAACAAAGCGGCCAGAGAGACAGAGAAGGGGGAAGGGAAATTAGAGTGTGTTAGGGGGGACCACTGCAAGGCACTTGTGTAAAGAGTGCAGGAGCAGGCCAAAGGTTAAGGCCCTGCACAGTAAGCCTACAGTTGGGCGTGACTACTCCTAAGGGGCAGAGCTACACCTGGGCATGCTGAGCAGCATGGCAGCCACCCCATGAGATTTATGTACAGGGTGGGGCAGGATCCAGACATACATTTCAGTTTCTTCTCCACTCCCCCCCTTCCCAGCAGCCTGCCAAACAAGGAAGGGAGGGACCCCTCCTTTTGTTTATGGCCAGTATCCGGTTTCACAAGGAGGTCGCCCTAGCGGCCTTAGCTTCTTCACTGGGAGTCCAGACCACCCCATTAGCCACCCCTTCTCCTCCTAGATGGTTTGCTGCTTGCGTGGGAACCTGATGACTGGAGGGACTGCCCAGCCTATGCTGTGCTGCCTCTCACACTAACCCCTCCCATCCGGTAAACCCAGCCCCTTGCACAGAAAGTGTTTTCTTGTTTATGTGCTGTGTTCAATGTCTGCCCAGGTTGTACCTGGGATACTAGTGACCCTAACCGACTGAACTGATTGATCAGAGTCTGATCTAAGACTGAAGGAGGGCCTAAACTGTCTGCCCTGCACCCAACAAAGGCATCTACCAATGTCGAGGCTGAGCTTGCCTGCCCTGCATCTCAACCAGTTGGTGCCTGAACTGTCCCGAGAGGGATCTGTACTGCCTACCTCCTTGCCAGCTGTATTGAGACACTTCAGTTCTCTCCATCCACTCCCAGACTGTGCTGTTGCCATGGGGAAATGGACAGGCTGCCCTGCAGTGGTAGTCCAATCGGCCAACTGATTGCCCTAAGAAGACTGCAATCGTCTACACCCCTGAGGTTGATGTCATCCACCTTGCAGCCAAGCACACAGTACCCTCCGTCCAGCCTTCCAGCAACCATCAAAGATGACAAAGGTCTGCACTAGCTAGCATAGCAGTAGTCAGTACTCCCCCCAGTCTAGTCAGCTTAGGAGCCACCCCGGTTCATGGTAGTGAGGTGCCTTCTGAAGTACGAGAGTTAGAAATTGCCCCGTTTTTGTTTTGTTCTTTCGAGGTGACCATTGCCCCCTTTCCTGACTGGGTGGTACCGCATCAAGAGCCTGTCAGAGGACTCGCCATCAAAGGACATCGCCTCGATCATCTTCCATCCTCTCATCATCTGCATCTCCAGCTCTGGACCAGACTGCATCCTCTTCGTCTTCATCCTCTGCTTGCTTTCTATCAGGCCTTCTGATGGCCAACGAGACCGATCAGTCACTAAGGTACTGTACCCACTCTTCAAGCTAGCTAGCCACCACCTGCTACACACCAAAGAGACTGTTCCTCCAACTGGACTGTCAGACTATAAGCTGATGTGTTTTTGTAGTTACCCTTGGCCAAGGTGGTTAGGTCTTGATAAAGTTATTATTATTGATGTCTGCAGACGTAGGGCCCTAGGTAACTCTTTTTAAGATACCTTACGTATTGAGATATATATATATATATATATATATATATATATATATATATATATATTATAGGTACACAACAGTTGCTACCATATTTAAGGTTGAGTAGCACTTTTAAGGTTAAAGGGTGAAACTTTGCACCTTAATAACTTTGCCACCATTCAACAGATTTGCCTGAAATTTGGTATGCATGACCGGGCCTGGTAGATCTTAGGATCTACCAAGTGTCATACTGGTTGGATATATGGCTGCAGCGTTATTAAGCGACAACCAAATGCTCAATTACTTTTTTGCAAATTCTTTGCTCTCGCCTACAGGTCGCACGGTTTGCGCGACCAGTCCAAAAACTTCAGGGAATGTCCATCCAGGGACCCCAATATACCTTTTGAAGATTTTGTGAAAAAAATATTAAATGGTTCAAAAGTTATTCAAAAACCAAGTTCTCATTATAAGTCAATGGGAAAAGTTAACAAAAAGTTTGAAAGTGTTGCAAATGGCCCTAGTAGTGTCGCAAATCAGCCATTTTGTTTTCAGTTATTGATCAGAAAAATGCTTGGCATTTAAAATTGGGACCCTCTAGGGACACAATTCTTTCTGTGTTCAGCTAGTAGAACCCAGAGGATGCTAGCCATGTCTTTATTTTGGGGTTAAAAGTCGTAACACTGTTTATTTTACCATTCAATGCACCTAGACCTATATAGTTGCCTTCTATCACTAAGTATTGCGGTGTGCATGACAATCACTGTAAGTGTGTTGTACTTTGCAACCATCTAACCAATTTCTTTCTTGCATAACCAGTGGCTGTCCCAATAAAAGCTTGCTGTTTGCACCTGAAATTGTTGTGCCTGCCTCTCCTTGAAAAGAAGAGACTAACCACCCTCCTAAGTTCGGTTACCACAAAGTTATAAAGGAATATCCAGCAATCCGCAGAGATAACCCGAGTAAGCAGTGGCTGGAAAGTGCTACCCCACCATTGGAACTCCAAGCTTCAAGTGCAGTTCTATGGTATTCCTAAAACTGTTGCAGCCCAATCTCAGCAGCACAAGTGAGACTGGAAAGGTCACGGCAGTATAGAACACTACCAAAGTGCTCTCCCTCACTAAGCAGGCAAAATGGCATACCTGTTCCTGCAGAGTGGAAAGAATTGCAAACCACCCTGCTACTACCACTGCTCCTCAGTGGTATAGCATGAAGCTACGCAGTCTTGTCTCACTTAAAATATATGTATACTGCTAAGATTTCACAAGTAAACATTCCTTCTTCAGAGCTTGTGGCTTATATGTTCCACATTAATATAGAGGAATGCAAATGAAATAATATTAATGTTAATATTACTTTGCATTAAAAGGAAAAAATATAATATTTATTTTTTCTTTTACAGATTGGTCCACTGGTGGAGCTAACCTTTGCAAACCTCCTGTGATTCATAAGTGAGGGAACCTTTATATACAGTAAATCTTTTATTTGAAGTATCTAAAGGGAGAAAAAGCACTTCTATCATATGTACTTACTGTATGTTGTCTTAGGAATAATAAAAACCATAATTTTAAGGCATTTTTGATGTGTGAACACTATAATTAATATGTGTCTCGAAAATACCTTTGTTGGATGCCTGTATTACATCTATAAAACAATATGAGTACAACCTGTTATCATACTTCATCTGTTCTTATTAATTGTTTAACTGATTATGTGTTAAACTCCTAAAACTAATACAACCACCATTC
The DNA here is from genome assembly GCA_016271365.2 of Neoceratodus forsteri. NCBI lineage: Eukaryota > Metazoa > Chordata > Ceratodontiformes > Ceratodontidae > Neoceratodus > Neoceratodus forsteri. The sequence continues at coordinate 532,767,682 of CM057455.1, forward strand.
CTTAATGTTACATTGATTCATTCCAAAACAATTACTAAATGCAGAGTAGGAACATTCCTCCTGAACTGTTCATCCTAGGCCATGTGTTCACATTTCAACACCTGCAGGACTGTGGGCAGAAAAAGTGGTTGGGTACACACACTCTCCCCTGCACTCACTCCACCACCACCATGTGATCTGTATGGATGTGTCATTCGCATGTTACATGGTTTTTACACGTAGTTCCACAACATACACTGGACTATTTGGCAAATTGCAACACTATACAGTGGCCAGCAGTATCTCCAATATGACATCCTGGCATGTTGATGGCCACAAAAGGGAATATTGTATTAGGCATACACATGGCTGTCAGTACATTATCCTATACTGGCAGTAAGGTGGCATAGACAACAGTCTAGACACATGGGTTGTGCATGGACAGTGTACATCCAACAGAACTGGGTCTAAACAACACATCCTCAACTGCAGTTCAAATGCTCCGCCCCCATTCACACTTCCTGAAAAAGTATGTATGCCTTGTTGCTAGTGTACCTTACCTTGTCTAGAAGGACTAACTGCATGAAGTATATATACACCCAACTGTGTAGAGTGTGCTGAAACACTTGCTTAGCTGTTGTTCCTCTGCAGTGAGCCAGCCAGAAAATGGTTAGGGCTTCAAAATGGGTTGGGACAGGATCAAGGGGAAGGTGAGGGTATGGGAGGGGGGAGCAGCATGCTAGCATAAGTACATGGGGATATACTAGGGGCAGACTAGATAGACCATATTGCATTTTGCTGCTGGTAACTTTGTATGTTCATATGTTCATGCATATTTGTATATGATGATGAAATCCTGTATAACACTGATTGAAACATCTGAGTCACATCAGCTGCTGATGGTACATCTGAGGTGCTATGTAACAGTACAGTAGTGAAGAGACAAAGCCTTCCTGTGTGTAAAAACTATTATAGTCTCTTCTGTGCTACAGTAACCTGCTACTCCCAGGCACATTTTTCAGTGTGGATTATGACTCAGATAGGATGTGGCAGCTGACAATGAGCTAGTAGTGAGATCATGACTACATGCAAATTACATTTGTGACCTGCCTGTGCAAACACATCTGTTTGCATGTTATCTACCAAGTTTGTGAGCCATGTTAATTCAATCACAAGCAGTCAAAACAATAGCCACTCATTATCAGCAATGATATGAATCCAGTGGCAATCTTGAATCCAGTGGCTCACAAGATCTGAAGCAGCATGGATTCACTGGGGGGAGATCATATCAAACAAATATGATAGATTTCTTTGACTGGGTGACCAAGGAATTAGATCAGGGTGGAGTGCTAGATGTGGCCTACCTAGATTTCAGTGAGGCCTTCAACACCATTCCACATGAGACTCATAAACAAGCTGTGCATCCTAGGAATGGGTCCAAAGGTGATAAACTTGGTAAGGACTTGGTTAGGGGGCAGGAAACAAAGGTTGGTAGTAAACTGAGTTCACTCCAAGGAAGGAAATGTGATTAGCGGGGTGCCATGGGGATCAGTAGAGGGACTGGTCCTCTTTAATGTCTTTATTAGAGACACTGCAGAGGGGCTAGAAGGGAGGGTCTGCCTCTTTGCAGATGACACTAAAATCTGCAATAGTGTTGACAATCCAGGGGGGGTGGAAAAAATGAATAGAGATCTAAGAAAGCTAGAAGGTTGTCAAGAGTGTGGCAGATAAGTTTCAATGCAAAGAAGTGCAAAATCATGCACTTGGGGCACAGAAACCCAGGGGTGGAGTACAAAATGTGGGGAGTGGAATTAACGACCACCAAACCAGAAGTAGACTTGGGAGTAATCATATCTGATGACCTAAAGGTGGCCAGACAGTGCGACAAGGCAGTAGGGAGAGCTAGTGGGATGCTTGGGTGCATAGGGAGGGGTAGCACCAGCAGAAAGAGAATGGTGATGTTACCGCTACATACATCACTCTTGAGACCTCACCTAGAGTACTGTGTCCAGTTCTGGAGACCACATCTCTGGAAGGACATAGACAGAGTACAGGCAATCCAGATGAAGGCAACTAAAATGGTGCAGGGTCTGCATCACAAGACCTATGAGGAGAGACTAAAGGGCCTCAGTATGTACACCTTGGAGGAAAGGAGGGAGAGGAGGGCTATGACAGAGACCTTCAAATACCTTACTGGTATAAATAAGATTCAAGAGGGAGGCATTTTTCAGAAAAAAAGATGTTCATGAACAAGGGGTCATGCTATGAAGCTGAAGATCGATAGACTTGGGATGATGTGAGGGGGGACTTCTTCACAGAAAGAGCAGTGAATGCCTGGAACAGCCCCCCAGTGCAGGTGAGGGGGGCAAAAATGGTAATGGGATTCAAGAATGCATGGGATAGGCAAAGAGTAACCTTAGTGGTAGGAAAGGGGGGTAAAGCCAAAGATGAAGTAGGATCTGTGGTGTTACAGTAGGTAAGGAAAATGGGCAGACTAGGTGGGCCAAGAGGTCCTTATCTGCTGTCAAATTGTGTTTCTATGACTGTTGTGGTCTCCTGCTACAATGATGTCATAGCCCGCTCTGATGATGTTGTGCCTCAGTATTCCCAAAGGGTGTATTTTTTTAAGAATGAAGACCTTTGCATCTGCAAGCACCCCCCTTCATGGTAATATGTCATGCACAGGCATGCATTGGTTACACTGGCATACACATGTTTGCTTTCAGAATGCAAACACATCTCTATTTGTAGCATGGATTGCGGAAATAAAGCTCCTTATTGCAGCCTGTAAGGACTGTGGAAGACCACTTCAAAGCATAGCCATTATACAGCCAAAATCCAGCAAAAACAGAGCCAAAGGAGGAGTGCAAGGGGACAGGCATTTCATACCTGATAAGGTGGAGGTGATAAAGGAGGTATCCTTGTTTGGAAAAGTGCCAAAGGAAGTCTCCAGGGCTGACAATGCCTAGTTATGGGAGACCATTGCCCAAAGGGTTTCTAGGGCTTTGGACAGCAAAACAAGCCCAACGCAGCACTGTAATAGGTGGGATAACTCTAAGTCACAGGGAGGCTGCATGCCCAGAGGTACTGCTGACAATATTCTTATTTAAACATGCTTTCCCATCTACAAATTAGCTAACTGTAAATAATTTAGAATTATTTTAATTATTTTAGGTATCTTAATGCTTCTAGAAATGTGTTTGTATGTAAAGCACCTTGAGTCCAAATGATAAAGTGCGTTATCTTAAATAAAATATGAATGAATGAAGCTGAAGCACACTCACAGCCCTAATTCAGAAAAGGTAAGGCACTGTCATGTGCATGAGGATAGTACACAGTAAGTAATAGGGTTGATGGTGTGCATTTGCCATGCATAGCACATTGCCTGTTGTGGTTGTGGGGTACACTACCTTGCAAATTATTACATCTACTGCTGCTTTGCAGGGGTCCTATGTGACCACACTACCTGGGATATTCCAGTCCATACATGGACAGATGCTGTGCATGATGTAATATGTGGCATGTGTGATAGTCTGACTGTAACACTCGGGCTTATGCAATGTGCATCCATGTGCTGTCATGTGTGCCACTGCCCAGTACAATGTGCTACATAAACACTGTGTAGCCATCATAAGAACATCACACAGGCAATTACAGTACATCACTCATGTCATGTGTGTAGACATGCATACTCTCTGATACCTTACGTGCTACACACCTGTCAAATGTCATTGGACCAACATTGGCCATCTCCCGTTGTTCCGTGGTGTGTTTTGCCCATGGCAATGCTATATTGGAGGGTGATCACTGAGAGGTGGCTGTAACACTGTAACAAAACATTCTGATACTGTGGGCTTTAAATGTGTATACATTCCACACAGCGTCTTTCATACAGCTTGTCACTGTATTGTGAGTACACATCTGAGAACATGCAGTTTGTTCCATTTGTGCGATGATGTTATTTGTAGCATGGCACTTGCTGGCACTGTGATACAGGTATTTTATCCTGGCTGACATCACGGTATGGTGTGTGCTGGGACCATCTGTTGTTCCTTCATTGTGGCAGAGCAGGAAATCTAAACCATATTTGTCCACCATCATACTGACTTGTATCATGCTTAGGTTCTGCTGTGCTGGTGTGTGTGACTTAGTAAACAGCTCATACAACACCCATTGGGGGATGGGTGCAGCATGTGCAGGGTGTGTGTGCTTGCTGTTTTGCGGGGTGTGTGTACTCTACATATTGCTGTATGGTGAGTCATCCTTGCATGGCACTACTGCCCGCATACCCTCCCTCTGTTGCTCTGTATATGCATAGTGCCCACATTGTGGTCTGCAGTACACTACAGTCACTACATATGGGGATGTCCATGTACTGCTACTCAGGGATCCACTTCATGCCTTGTGCCATTCATAATAGATCACATGCAGCACGAATTTACCTCACCAGTATACTGTGCCAATGAACATACACTGATGGAACATGTTTTGAGGCCTATGGCCACTCCTGTTTTGTGGCAGTGTGTCAGTATTTAGGTTTATGTATGTCATTGGCCATTTCCATTCTACTGTTCTTACATTAAATTGCCTTTACTTAAACCTTTGTGTCTGTTATCTCTCATGACTGTGTGTGCTCACTGTGAGCACTGTTTGGGGATGCTCTGGCACTGCTCTTGTCAGCCATTCAGACATTTTATGGACTGTTGAAACATATTAGTGCTTGCAGCGGATGGCTTGCACTGTGTCTTATGGTTTACTATGTTCTAGGCACTATTTCCTGCAATACTGGTGCAGTGATAACGCCTACTGTTTTTTTTTTTTTAGAGAGCTTTCTAATAGTCACTTTGTTAAGGACTTTCATTAGTTTGTGAGTAGTAACTGCTTTGCACCACAAATAGTGCTGTCTTTGCATATTGTGCCTCATTTCTTTTACAAGTATCTCCAACATTTAGCAAAACACTGAGGTAAAGCTCATAGATTTGTAGTTACCATGATCTCACCTCACATCACCCCACCATTCTTGAATAGGAGGCTGAGTCTCACACTGGCTGTGATTCTATTCTCTGATACCATCTATGTCCATAATGAGTTCTAAAAAAGATTGCAGTTAGGGATCAAGTCAGAACCCCCCTTAACTCCATTACAGTATGCGCCAAAAGTAATGGACAGGCTTGTAGCAGACAGCCGCTTGTAACGGACAAAATCTGTTTTCCAGAAGCCAGTTGCATAGAGATCAATGTTATTCATCATTGTTTAAATGGACCTTAAATGTTGGATGTAGCATCCACTTTAACTGTCTAATGTGAACCTAGTTTGAACTCGTTTAACGATACAGTAATAAAATCACCCTGTATGTCCCCAACTTCAGTGCTGTTCTGCCTGAGTTCTGACAATATGGCGTCCTCTCCTGCTTCTGGTTCTGCCTCAGGTCCAACACAGGGTAAGCACACTTGCCTTACCTTGTCTCGTAAAATTGAGATGCCTGTGTACGCCGCATCAATTTGTTAGATGCAGTGCGTCTCCTGCATCAGGCCTGGAACATGGTTTCCATGGAAACAATTCAGCGCTGCTTTAAAAAAGGTGGATTCACCACAGATCCAACAATTGGAGACACAGATCAAGAGGAAGATATAAATCTACCTGAGGAGATCGGTCTCAGTGCTGTGGATATGAATATGCTGTGTAACCTTGGGAACGAAGGCAAAGCCGAAAACGAGATTGACGACATAACGGAAGCTGTCAGTGTCCTAGCCAGAGAGGAGAACCAGGAAGACCAGGGGGAGAATGATGAAGAGACAGACGAAGTAACTGTCACTCCACAAGATGTCCATGCAGCTCTGCTTACACTGAGGAGGGCGATGGAGCAGCATGAAGACATTGTGCCACGATGGGAACAGCTTGTGAAGACAGAAGAAATCTGGAGCTGATACACTAAAGGCTACAAAAAACACACAACTATTGAGGGCTACTTCACTCCAAGCACTCAGATCAGCACTGACTGAAGGAGAGGTATAGTGCTGTACTGTGGCTCATAGCAGTATGTTTTTTTTTATTCTTTTTAAAGCATTCACTTTCGAAATAAAGTTTAACCAACAGCACACACAGCAGCTGCAAAGTCTAAAAGGGGCTGTAAATCACTAATTGCTGTACCGTTCTGTGTAGACTTCTGTTTGTGTTTGTTTGTGAATTAGTGCATAGTGTAAATTAGTGCAATGAAAATGACTAACTATGTAGCAGACGCCGCTTCTGCCGGACTAGTGGACAGTAGCCAAATCAGTCCACTACAAGCGGCGCATACTGTATTACCATCAGGTGGGTACTGTCCACAAGATGGTAAAGCACTAGGGGATATGCCACTGGATCAGACTGTGCAGCTCAAAATCGGGGTCTGTTATAAAGCCATACACAAAAACTTTGTCAGCATATACAAAGAAAACTTGTTGGAAGCAAAGAACAAAATGAAACTGTGACCGATTGGACCACTAGCTTCCCTAGTACTTCATAACTCATATCCACTTCCTCAGAGGGGTGGAGCCATGAAACAAAGTGCACCATTTACACAATCTTTTTAAAGTTATAGCCATCATTTATGTCACACAAACTCTACACCGTTGGTATTACATGTCAAAAACTCTCTAATCGTCACTATCTTGTTTTTAGTATGTTAGGTAGCCACAAATAAATTTATCACTTTGCTTCCAACTGATTTTCTTTATCTGATCTGATTTTTGTGTATGACATATTGGGGATTGCTTGCTCCCTGGGATTTTCCTAGTTCTCACATTCTAGATACCTACCTACTAATTCTGAAATGGTCAACACTACACCCTGTTCAGTCTGTAATTCTCCTATAACTTTTATACCAGCTGCCATGCTCTCAATCTTCCTGTCTGAATACTTACACTACACGATGCAGCTATTCATTGCCTCTGTTAATCCACTGCCTTATTTAATTACCTTCCACCCCCATTATCAATTGTCCACCTCATCCCTTGCTCTTCTTTTGTTACCTATGTACAGTATATTAAATAATGTTTATTATTCCCCTTGATCTCTTATGGAATCATATCTTCTAGACCTGTCATTGTTTCATTCCTTCTTTAATTCCCTGTACTCTGCTTTCTTCACCATATCCCCAGAATCTTTTCACTCATTAGAAAACTGTCTTTTCTCCTTAACTTCCCATGAAGTTCCTTTGACAGGGATGGTGCCTTTGCCTAGCACTCCTGCTTTTGTTGCCCAGAGGAAAGCATCTCATCCCTGTCTCCAGTATATGTTTTTTTTTTAGTTTTTGTTGACCAGGTAAGTGCACTAGACAAATTCTGCCTATTTTCAGGCACAAACCAGGGGAGGGAGATACAGATGAATGTCAACTGACCTTGACCAGATTAAGCTGTTGGTGGTATTTTTAGTGAATGGGGGGAAATTTGGCCAGAGCCCTGGGGGAAATTCCCCTACTTATTAGTAGGGGGAACCTCTGGACGTTTGCAAAGATGGCCAGTTTGCCTTAGACTCTGGAGAAGATGGAGGTTGGGCCAGCAGGGGAGACAGGCTCCTCTCCTGTCCTTTCCTCAGAAGAGACAGCTGCGGACCTGCTTTTGACTGTGAGAAATTACCCTGAAATAGAGAGTTCCCCTGATATTGAATACAGGCCCGTGCTTGGAATGCAGCCAGATTCTGTGCAGTTACAACCCAGCATTTATGTGCAGCTGGCTTGTGCAGTGCCATAGGAACAGCTGTTGACTCGGCTGTACTTTTTGCATCAAGAAAAAGCAAGACAGTTCAAGAAATTACAAGAACTTGATGCCTCCCTGAGTTCTCTGTCTCAGTCAGCTGTCAGCCCCCTGTCAAACCTGATGCAAATCCTCAGCTGGAGATGACTCATCTGCAGACTGCTGCTATGACTTCAGAGGTAGCAGGTGTTCTCCCAGAAACAGAACAGCAGCCGAGTATTGATGCAACTGAGGCTGGCAGTAAAAACTGGTCAGAACCCATGTGCCTGCAGCCTCTTTGCTCGGCATTTGGGGACTGGGAAAAAATCAAAACCACAGTCTCCTGTTTGTCCTCTCCCTGCTGAAGCATCAGTGCCAGTTCTGGGTAGTCAGGGCACTGGTATTGTAGCGCCAGCAATGAGAACGCCGGCAAAACAAGGGAGATGGTATGGACAAACCTGCAATCAGGGTACCAGTGACACAGTGCAACTTGGGGAATATGGAATATGATGCCGCAGGTATTGAGAGGCATGTCCAATATGGTCAGACACATAGCAATACCCCTCACCAAGGTGATGGTAAACTTACCACTGGATAGCACTGTACAGTTCCCAGACTTGACCTCAGCAACATCGAGGGAACAGCAGCCCCAGGCCACCTACTAATGGTGTACTATGGACTGTAGCATTCCCCTTGTGGCATGTACCACTGCAGAGGATCAGTGGTGCTGGCTGTCAGCATCCAAAGTGCACCTGCCCCTCCACCTGGTGACACCCAGGTTGGGTATGGTGGGATTGCGCTGCAGGCACATCTGATGACCAAGTGGGCTATGCTTGTTGGGTGAGGAGGGGACACTGTTGCTCACCCTGGTTGTTAGGAGGCATGTTGCTCAGTGGCACAGGACCTGTGTCATGGTGTGGGTGCCGTGTCTACCCTTCCTGGTGTCCTGTTGCCGCATGCATAATGTCTGCAGGAGATGTGTGCCAGGTGTACTCACATCTGTGGTGCCATCTGTTGTTTCCATGATTCCTGTGACCTTGATGGTGTTTGTCAGGGGGGTCAGTGGTGCTCGGAGCTGTATATTACATAGAAACAAAGAAAAATACAGGTTGACGGCAGATAAGGACCGCAAGACCCATCCAGTCTGACCATTTCTTTTTCTACCTTATGAATATGCCATCTGCTTTTGCTCTGTCAATGGCCTATCTATTCATGCTCATCTGTATTGTTCCCTTATGCCTATCCCATGCTTGTTTGAAGCCCTGCACTATATTCATATTCACCACTTCCTGAGGTATGCCGTTCCATGCATCCACCACCCTTTCTGTGAAAAAAGAACTTTGTCACATTACCCCTTAATCTGCCTCCTTCTAATCTCATGCTGTGTCCTCCCGTCCTGCTATTTTTCTTATATTGAAACATGTTAGACTCTTTCACATTGTTAATGCCCTTAAGGTGTTTGAATGTTTCAATCATATCACCTCTCTCCCCCTCCATTGCTCTAGGGTATACATGTTGAGCTCCGTTAATCTGTCCTCATATGTTTTCTGATGCAGTCTCTGCACCATTTTGGTTGCCCTTCTCTATACTGCCTCAATTTGGTTAATGTCCTTGAGAAGGTGTGGCCTCCAGTACTGCACGCAGTACTCCAGATGGGGCCTAACCAGTGTCTTGTAAAGAGGGATTATTACTTCCCTCTTCCAACTAGTGATACTCCTACCCCTTACTAATGCACCCCAACATCCCCCTAGCCTTACCTACTGCTTTTATAGTCTGCTTGAATGATTTCAGGTCATCATTGATGATGATGCCCAAGTCTCTTTCGTCCCTTGTGACTGCCAGCAACTCCTCTCCCAGACACTTGATGGGCACCCCGGCTCTCCTGCACACTGTTGCTGTGGTGATTTGCTTGCAGATGCTATTATGCTGGAGCTCTCATTGCTGGCACTGCTATGCCAATGACCTGACTTTCCCGGAACTGTTAGTGCCACCTCCACTAGAAACTACCTATTTTTTAATGGATCGGTGACGTAATTTGAACTGGGGGGATATTGTGGACTCTGATATTGGTTCTACTGATTGGTCCCCAAAGAAAGCTCTTGAGAGTGTGGGCTGGGTGCAAGAACCTTCTGGACAATGGACACCTGATGCTGGGGATCCTTCTTATCAGGACATGCTTGCCAAATCACCTCCACCAATGGCCATCAATGCTACAATCGACAAGAGCTCCACCTCACCCCATGGTAATGATTCTGGTTCTGTTATTATTGCTATAAATACTGCAGCTTGTAATGTAGAAACTGTGGTACCACAGATTGTAGTTGAAGTTAACCCTGTTGTTGATTTGCCTCCTGTACTACCATTGCCTGAGAATACTATCATTCTGTCAGAGCCTGTGAATATGTTGCCAAAGGGACCTAATCCAGACCCCTTGTTTAAATTGTCAGACGTCTTTGTGATCAATGGAGAGCTGGCCCCTAAGCTTGATGTGCTCTGCATTCTGTATAAAGGTGGTTTGGAGGATCTTCCTAGTACAGTATAAATTGCTCAGACCTTACTCAAAAACTCCATGCATCACTTTTATTCTGAAATGTTTGCACTCATCAGTTTAGGGAATGATAATTATGACATTAACTTAAAAAAAATTTCCAACCTGGATAGGTTTTGTGCCCAATATCAGACCCTGAAAAACACCCTGACTTGGATCCCATTCCATGCCATCCCACTTACCAAGCCCCTGGTTAAAATTATTACGGTCATGTTCAAGAACGAAGGAGTGCATGTTGCAGATATTTTGTTTTAGCTGAGGTAACATTGTGAGATCCTTGGTTAACCTACTCCAACATTGGACAGTGAACAAATCTGTGATGATGGATGGCAGGTGAATGTTAAACTATACTCCACTAACTCAGAGTCTGTACACCTCCCTAGCTCCTTTTTCTTGGAAAGGGACCGGAGCTCTATTTTTCACAGTGGTCAGCCTGGATCCTGTTTTAAATGTGGATCCAGGGCTCAACTGAGTTCAGCATGTGACACCTCGAGATACAGCCACTGTCTGGAGTTTGGGCGTGTTTCCTCTGCCTGCTTGATCCTTTATAAATATAACTTGTGTGAGCACACAGGACATGCCTATGGCTGCTGCTCATGGGCCTCACACAAGAGAGAAGACTGCCTCTCACATGAGGGCCTTATTAACCAGGCCCAGCACCAACAAGCTAGAAGAGTTGCAGAGCAATATAATAGGCAGCCCTATATTGACCAAACAATACAGAATCCCCCCTGTCTACAGCATCTCCAGCCTCTGACCAGGAGGAGATCATAGAAGCCCCCCCCCAGCATCTCTGCCTCCTGACCCGGTGGTCCAGGTCTCTACATCTGACCCTGAAGACCCCACCTATGGTAGTGGAAGCAGCACAGCAGGATATGCCTCCCCCCAGGGAATAAAGATGCAGTTTTTAAGACTGTGGTTCTAAACAAACGTCCAAGGCAAGAGATATCAGGGCTGCAGAAACCCAGACAGGCAGGAAATGTTGCAGGCCATAGCACCCCATCATGGAGGAAAGGGAATAAATATGCTGCTCTCCCTGAAGATAGCACTAATATGGACACAGAGGAAGATGGAACAGATACCTCCTCTGTTACCTCTAACACTGATACAGAAGGTGGAGGGGAAGGATCTATTGCTAAACAAACTAGGCAGCATTGTGTTTCCAAGACTCCTTAAGTGGCTACCCTACTGTACTTATGTTTCATCTCCCCCCCAAAATGCAACTATGCTAAATTTGACCATAAGCACTGTTAATATGAATAGCATTAAAAGTGGTCAGAAACAGCCTGGTGCAATGCTTTTTTTGCAAGGCCTCAAAAGCGATATCATCCGCTTACAAGATACCCATTTAAAAATCCTTTTTGAGTTACAACAAGCTTCCAAAGAATGGTCCCTGGGTCCATCCTTTTGGTCCACAGGCCTAGACACCTGTGATGGTGTTGATATTTTGCTTTCCAACTCTTGGATACAGGTTTCCACATTGGTGGATATACATTCTGGCAAAACACTTTTCTTAGATGCCTCCTACTCCTCAGCACGATTCCATATCATAGTACTATATGCTCCACAGACCAAGGCCCAAAGGGTCACCTTATTTAAGAAAGTTCAATCTTTTCTGTGCACTGCATGCCTCATCCTCTGGTTAGTGGACTTCAATTGTGGTCTCTCCAGAGCAGATGGAAGATTCCAAACTGATAAATTATTTAGCAATTCCGCATCCTTACACCACATCTTACGCAGCTCAGGTCTCATTGATGCTTATAGGAAAGTTCATCCCACAGCGGGATACGTGTACCTTAGGGGCCCTCTTAGGATGCACATAGATTTTATATTTTTGTCTCCAACATTAGATATCATAGACATTTCTTCTGCCCCTTGAGATCTCAGATCATATGACCGTTAGATTGACAATCTTATGGGGGTGTGCCCTTCGGTGTAATAAAAATCAGCGAAGATTGAATGAGTCAGTGCTTACTGAGGCCTCCCTTCAGAAAGCCTGGAAAAAAGAGTGGGCTGCCAGACTTTCAGTCATGGAAACATAGAAACATAGACTTTGGTAGCAGATAAGGACCGCTTGGCCCACCTAGTCTGCCCATTTCCCTACCTACTGGATAAGCTGCAGATCCTAGTTAACCAATATCCTATTTCTTCCTATTCCCCATAAGAATTGTCTTATGTCTGTCCCGTGCATTCTTGAATTCTCCAACAGTGTTAGACCCCACAACCTCATGAGGAAGGCTGTTCCATGTGTCCACCACCCTCTCTGTGAAAAAATACTTCTTCACATTGCCCCTGAGCCGTCCTCCCACTATCTTCAAATTGTGTCCCCTTGTTCTTGCACATCTCTTTTTCTGAATATGCTACCCTCTTGGACTTTGTTGATTCCACCGAGGTACTTAAAAGTTTCAATCCTTTCCTCAAGGGTATACATATTAAGCTCCTTTAGTCTCTCCTCATATGGCTTCTCTTGCAGACCCTGCACCATTTTAGTTGCCCTCCTCTGGACTGCCTCCATCCTGTCTATGTCCTTGTGGAGATGTGGTCTCCAGAACTGGATACAGTACTCCAGATGGGGTCTCACCAACTGTCTGTACAGAGGGATAACAACTTCCTGTTTTCTGCTGGTGATGCCTCTCCCTGTACATCCCAGTATCCCCCAGTCCTCCCCACTGCCTTCTCACATTGCTTGCTAACCTTAAGATCATCTGATATGATTACCCCCAGGTCCCTTTCCATTTTTGTTGCTGTTACTACCTCCCTCCCCACTGTGTACTATTCCCCTGGGTTTTTCTTTCCCAGGTGCATTATTTTGCACTTCTTTGTATTTAATCCAAGCTGCCATACTTCTGACCATTCCTCCAACCTTGCCAAGTCCCTTCTCATCCTTTCCACCCCCCCCTTGTATATCAACCCTGTTGCAGATCTTTGTGTTATCTGCGAAGATGCATATGTTTCCTTCCAGTCCCTCTGCAATATCACTTATAAAGTTATTAAAAATGACTGGACCCAGTACTGAACTCTACGGTACCCCCCTAGTAAACCCCCTTTCTTCAGAGTGTACTACATTTACTATTACCTTCTGTGTCCTGTTGTCTAGCCAATGTTTTACCCAAGCAACCACCCTGGGACCCACTTCCGGGCTGGCTAATTTGTTTATTAATATTTTGTTTGGGACTGTGTCAAATGCCTTGCTAAAGTCTAGGTAGGCCATGTCCACAGCCCTTCTCTGATCTGCTACTTTGATCACAGAGTTAAAGAAATCAATTAGATTCATCTGACATGACCTTCCTGCTGTGAATCCATGCTGCATTGGGTCTTGTGCCCCACTGGCCTCTAGGTACTCAACAATTCTTTCCTTCAGAAGTGATTCCATCATTTTCCCTACCACAGAAGTCAAACTGACAGGTCTATAGTTTCCAGCCCCTGTCTTGCTCCCACTTGTGTGAAGGGGAATAACATCTGCCCTTCTCCAGTCCTCAGGTACCCCACCATCCTCCCATATTTAGATAAAAAGAATAGTCAGTGGTATCACTCGTTCTTCCCATAATTCTTTTAGAATTCTGGGGTGAATCCTGTCAGGCCCCATTGCTTTGTCCACCTTCAGTTTTAGGAGTTCTTTCAGAACCCTTTCTTCTGTAAAAGGACTGGGATCGACCCCATATCTAGAGTGCTTCTGTTAATTGGATTAGGTACCTCCCCCTCCTCCTCTTTTGTGAATACTGAGCAGACATATTCGTTCAGTATCCCTGCTTTTTCACTGTCCCTCTCTGCCCACCTACTGTCCATTCTATTCAGCCTCACTATCCCTGCATTTGTCTTTTTACACTCCCTAGTATACCTATAAAAGGTTTTATCCCCCTTCTTAACTGAGTTGGCTATCTTTTCCTCAGTTTGGGCCTTTGCTATTCTGACTGCCTTTCCTGCTTCCTTCTGCCTTAACCAGTACAGCTCTCTGTCCTGCTCCTTCTGTGTTTCCTTATATTTTCTAAATGCTATCTTTTTCTCCCAAACCTGTCCCGCCACCTCTTTTGAGAACCATAGTGGCTTTTTCTTCCCTTATGAAACATAGAAACATAGAAACATAGAATTTGACGGCAGATGAGGACCGCTTGGCCCACCCAGTCTGCCCATTTCCCTACCTACTGGATAAGCTGCAGATCCTAGTTAACCAGCAGCCTACTTCTTCCTACCCCCACCCCCCAAAATTGCCTTATGACTATCCCATGCATGCTTGAATTCCACCACTGATTTTGACTCCACAACCTCCTCTGGAAGGCCGTTCCATGCATCCACAACCCTCACTTATAAAGACATTGAAGAGGACCGGTCCTAATACTGAACCCTGCGGTACCCCACTAGTAACCCTCCTTTCTTCTGAGTGGAATCCATTTACTATTACTCTCTGTGTCCTATTCTCCAGCCAATTCTTTACCCAGGCTGTCATCTTGGGACCCACTCCCAGGCTGGCTAACTTGTATATTAATCTTTTGTGTGGGACTGTGTCAAATGCCTTGCTAAAGTCTAGGTAGGCCATGTCCACAGCCCCTCCTATCTACTACTTTGGTCACCCAGTCAAAGAAATCTATCAGATTAGTCTGGCATGACCTTCCCACTGTGAATCCATGCTGCCTAGGGTCCTGTGCCCTCTGGCCTCTAGATACTCAACAATTCTTTCCTTCAGAAGTGATTCCATCATTTTCCCTATCACTGAGGTTAAACTAACAGGTCTGTAGTTTCCTGTTTCTGCCTTGCTCCCACTTTCGTGAAGGGGAATCACATCTGCCCTCCTCCAGTCCTCAGGTACCACCCCATCCTCCCATGATTTGTTAAAAAGGGTAGTCAGTGGTGTCACTAGTTCTACCCTTAGCTCTTTTAGAATTCTGGGATTAATCCCATCAGGCCCCATTTCTTTGCCCACCTTCAGTTTTAAGAGTTCTTTCAGAACCCTTTCTTCTGTAAATGGGCTGGTATCAACTTCTGTATCCAGAGTGTTACTACTGTTTGTTTTATGTACCTCCCCCTCGTAATTTGTAAATACTGAGCAAAAATATTTGTTTAGTATCTCTGCCTTTTCACAGTCTTCCTCTGCCCACCCCTCCTCCCTTTATTAAGCCTCACTATCCCTCCCTTGGTCTTCCTTTGCTCTCTGATGTACCTATAAAAGGTTTTATCCCCCTTCTTAACTGAGTTGGCTATCTTTTCCTCGGTTTGGGCCTTTGCTGTTCTGACTGCCTTCCCAGCCTCCTTTTGCTTTAACTGATACAGTTCTCTATCCTGCTCCTTCTGCGATTCCTTGTACTTCCTGAATGCTTTCTTTTTCTCTTGAACCTTGGGACGAAACTAAGCATTTAAAAAAATACATGTAACATATTTAAACAATATATGTATCATGTATAAAATATATGGAACATATATAAAATATATCTAAAAAATATAATAATATACTGTATGTAACATATATAAAAATATACATATACAAATAATACAGTATATATTTTGAAAGATACTAATAATATATTTCAGAAAATGGAATATATTGCAATATATTGAAAAAATATGCTATAATGTATGTCAATACACTGAGAAATATATTGTTCCAATGCAATATATTAAATAATATATTATGAAATATATTTTAAATATATAGACATAACATATTTCTAACTCATAGTGTGTAAAAATATATGTCACTATATTGAGAAATACATTGACCCAATGAACTACAATATATTAGACAGCATATTTCAGCATATACTGAAACCATGTATTCTGCTCATTCATTGCTTGAAAGCATGTCAATCTGATTAGTAATACATTGTCTGAAATATATTATTAGTATCTTTCAAAATATTTACTGTATTATTTGTATGTTATGTATATTTTTATATATGTTACATATATTATTATATAGTTTAGATATATTTTATATATGTTCCATATATTGTATACATGTTACATATATTGTTTAAATACGTTACATGTATTTTTTTAAATGCTTAGTTTTGTCCCATGTGTACATTTACATAACTAATTTGCATATTTTAAAATCATCATTTATCAGCCAAAATCATGAGCATTTCTAGTTTTACAATACTTTCAAATTTACAACACTAGCTTACAGACTGAAAAGAAAGGTACAAGTTATAAAGTAAGTACATATAGGACCTCAATGTGATCTAAAAGTGAAATAAAATGGGGTGGTAAAAATACCAATCTGAGCCTTTAACAAGCATGAGCTTGTGAGGTAAGTCATATGTGCAAGAATAAATGTACGTTTGAGTTAAAGCTGCACTGCAAAACAATAATTAAGCAACAAGGCACAACAGGGTGTAGGTTATTGGGGATTTACCCATGCCTTGTGTGGTGTGTCGTGAGGTGCAGCCGAGTGACTTAACCACACAAGCAGTGGGTATATCACCCAATAACTCACACCCTGGAGTGCCTTATTGCGATTATACAATGGACCCAATTTAAAATGTGTTTAAATATGTTTTTTATAAATGCCATTCCTCAGCCGTTGGTTATGTAGGATTTACCCACGGTCATGTGACATGTTTTGACCAATGAGGTTACAGGATTTTCACATACCATTGTATAATTCAATGTAAATATCTCCATGATTAATAACAAGATGAACTCCAGT
This sequence comes from Neoceratodus forsteri, assembly GCA_016271365.2. Taxonomy (NCBI): domain Eukaryota; kingdom Metazoa; phylum Chordata; order Ceratodontiformes; family Ceratodontidae; genus Neoceratodus; species Neoceratodus forsteri. Next base: position 532,784,564 of record CM057455.1, read on the forward strand.
TGTACAGCTAGAGGTATGTGTAAATCATAAATAATTTGCTTTATTTTTGTCTGGGTAAGATAATAGTTATATTAATATCTATTACACATGCATATCATATATATGTAAATATAGGAAACAACATTTGAAATGTAAAACAAATGCATTTATACTTATATTAGCAATATATCAATAACATATATTTACCAAACCTATGTCAATATATTTGAAATTTAATCAATATATTTTTGCAATAATGTATATGTACAGTACATTGCAATATATTTGCAAATTTTTAAATATATTGAAATATATTGATTTTCCAATACATTACAATATATTATAGAACAAGAGGATTTAAATATATTTCACTATATGTAGATATATTGTTAATAATATGTTTTAAAATATATTTCATTTTCCTAAGGGTTTTGTTTTGATTTGTGTATTTGCTTCACACAAAAGCTTGTTGCCTCTGTGATGGCTGTTTTGATGTTTCCCCACTGTTGCTCCACCTCTCCTTCTTATCTGTTTACTAGTGCTTTGCCAAGGCACTCTCCCATTTTGACAAAGTCAGTCCTCCTGAAGTCCAGTACCCTCACTTTTGTATGGCTTGACTCTGCAGCTGAGTTTATCGTGAACCACACTGTTTGGTGGTCACTTGTTCCCAGATGGCTACCCACTTCTAGATCTGAGTTCCTCTCACTGTCCCCATTTGAGAGGAATTTTATTCTGATATGTTATAGTGGTGGGAGGACACTAAACAGTCCTGGCACAAGTCTTTTTCAGCAAAAGTCTCACTTTTGTGCTACTACTGACTACTTACAGTACTTACAGCTCCACCACCAGCTTCAGCGCCTCATTTCCCAAATAGAACTCACTAAACATGATTTTAGTGCACAGATTAGCAACATTAAACAGCAAATGACAGCCCTCCAATATGATGTTTTGACAGTGAGAGGAACTCAGATCATCACTGTCCCCATTTGAGAGGAATTTTATTCTGATATGTTATAGTGGTGGGAGGACACTAAAGATGCACTAACTGCTATTTTGTCTCTGTTCTCTTGTCTTTCTGGTTGTAGGGTAAATATTGCCAAAAGTAAAGGCGTTATCCTTGGACCTACCCCTCTGCCCCAATCTGGTCTGCTGGCTGACATTTCAGTGTCAGCTGACCCCATTTTTATTCTTGGGATAAAATTTGGCCCTGAGGATATTTCTAAACTAAACTGAGAAGATATAATGGTACAGGTAGGTAGATTAGTAACAGGCTGGAAAGGGCATCAAGTTTCAAAGACAAGGAGGGTGGTGTTAATTAAAACTTTATTGATTACTATCTTTCTGTATCTCAGCTATGTCTTTCCTCCCCCACAGGCACCTATTACAAGATTGTTCAGCCTTTTTTTTCAGTCTTTTTTTTTTAGTTTACTTACCTCCTTATTGATAAAGGTGGAGTAGGAATGGTTCACCCTGTTGCCTTCTATTTTAGTTTGTTTCTTGCTTTTATTATCAGTCCCACATTAAGACCTGGTGATAAGGCCTGGAGACATTTAGTTAATGCATGATTACTTCCTTGCCTCACTCCCTGGAGGGCCAACAACACAAGGTCTTTGTCTACTGCTTATCTAATACCACAGTATGGCACAGACTGTATTAAGAATGCTATTAAGTGGGGCATTTTCCCTTCCCAGCTTTAACAATAGACAGAAAGACAATTTACTTAGCCATCCTGGCCTCTGAATGGCATGCAGAACTTGAATTCCCTTGTTGTCCTGCAGCGAAACTACCATATGTCCTCAAACAATTGAGTAGCCCTAGAATCCCACCCTTTGCATGGGACTGCACTTGGTTGAGTAATTATGGGCAGTTGGGGGTGAAGGCAAATAATAAACACAAACACGCCTCAGAAAGGTACTGCCCCAGGTTATCTTTTGTACAAATTCCTGAAACCCAACAACATTTATATTTAGAATGTCCTTATGCCCATTCCTCTTGGAATTATCTGTCACTTGCCTGGTCAGAGGCACTTTTTTCTGCTTTTGCATATCAGGATTTACTGTATGGACCAGATGATACTGTATTTGGTAGCTGCCATAAAGATACAATTTATGTAGTATTTAACTTTATTAGGTATTTCTTATGGTAGGCACATTGTAAAGTAGTTTTATAACAAAGTAATGTTACTCATTTGGAATTATTGAATAGTGTTCAGTGCTCTAAACAGCATACAAAACAACTGGAGTTAAAGCATTATACTCCTGAGAATGTACAGCATTTATGGGTACACTGTGATACATGATATGACTAAACTAGCATTATGACCTCTGTTATTAAGATTCTGTTTTTCTTTGTATTTTTTGTAATATTGATTTCATTAACTATTCTGAATTATTCATAATTGATTTTTGTTTATTATGAACTGATTAATAGTTGGAATTTCCCTTGGTTTGTATTGTTTTCATTGTCTCTCTTTTGATTGTATTGTAATGAAGTCCACTTTCCATAAAATTCCCCTACTCTTCTCGAGAAGTGCCATGGAATCTTTAACATCCACCTGAAGTACCACCAGAATAGGCAGATCGGACCTCGGTTTAATGTCTCATCCAAAATACTTTTTTACGGCCTGCCACTTGACATTAGCTCTTCTTCTCAGTAGCATATATGGAAATATTTCTGTGACCATCAATCTCAGCTTATGACAACCAGTCCTGCTGAAGTTTAGTGTACTGGTCTTATTTTTTGTGATGTATTCCCCCATATCACCTTGAATTTAAGCCTATTATTGTCACTGTTACCAATTTTCTCCCCAACCCTCACTGTTCTGTCAATGTAATTCCCACTACTCAGCAGCAGCTCAAGAACATCATTCCCTCTGTGCCCTTGCCTGATATCCAGAAGAAGAAAACTGTCCTTCATGATTGAAAGAAATCCCATGATGCTCTTCCACAGCTACTTACTTTCCTCAGTCAATATCAGATAGGTTGAAATGCCCCACAAGAAATAGATGTCCCATAGCTGTTGCCTTCTTATTAACAGTTGCATATACTAAATCATTCTCTTCAGTGTTACTAGGCATTCTGTAATACGTTCACAGAACTGTCTTTTTGCTTCTCGTGGACCCTAATTCCTGTCACAGACTTTCTATAAGGATACCATCCAACCTCATTCCATCTCCTTTATGCTTGCTTTAATCTCTTCATTGAAATTCTGTATAATGCTGCCTCTTAACCCCCATCCCTCCTTGTCCATTATGAAAGGACTGTCACATTCTCCTTTTGCATCACTGCTTATTCCCTTGGTCCAATAGTTCTCCATGACTGGGTGCTAATACATTGGATCTCATTTCAAGAAGCTCACTCACCAGATAATCCATCTTGCTAATGACACATCTGTTTATTGTTATATAGACTAATTAATATATATTGTTAATTACACACACATCTGAGACTTTAGTTTCAGATGTGTGTGTGTAATTGACAGTGTTTTTTAGCATTTAAATGTTATTATAGTTTGCCTTTGAATGTTTAGTATAGCCCTCATTGTTTATTGTTGTAACAACTTATTACATTTTTGTCATATCTGTGTGTTTCAACTACTGATTTAATGATTTAAATAAGGTATGTCTGTAAGCTTATTGTTATCTGTGGAATCTTGAAACTTGCACAAAATGTTTACTGCACAGGTACACCTTGCAAATAGGGCATAAATTGTCCTAATGGTGTTATACTGTATAAATAAATTGTATTACTACTACTAGACCAGTATTTGATTATGAAACAGTATTCAAAACCTCTTTAAAAATCAGAATAAAATTGGTTCTTAACATTACATCTTTGACAGTTCATCAAGGGCTTATTAAACATTATTAAACATTTTAATAGCTACCTATAAAGGTGTTATGGTTATAGCAACTCAGCCTTTTACTAAGTTCTGCCAGCAGAACATACAGTATGCTCCTCCAAATCATCTCAAGCATCCAGCCTGCTTGACCTTAATGTATAAACTTTTTGTGTCATTATATGATAAACCTAGTACTGTGTCTACTTTTCACCTTCAAGAATTAATTTACCATGCTGTAAGCACAAAATTGCATATCTAATAATTATTATGCAAATCACTTGTGTTGAGTCAGGTTACTGTTGAGCTGTAACTGCTTCCTCCTGTAGCATTATGTCACTTGTTGCCTACTTTATTTTGAAATCAGTAATAACTTTATGAATTTCAACTCTCCAGTGAAATGCACATATGATGCAGTGCAACCAATCCCCTGCATATGTATTGAGTGCCCTTAATGTTGGCCATTATTTTCCCATTACATTGGAAACTACCAGCCCAATAGACTGTATTAATCATAGCAAGATACAAAATACTGTCTTTACAGAATTTTGGATGTAACACAAAAATGATGTGCAGGTGGCTAATTACACTGTTGCCCATGATTTATGCAGAGTTGCACATAGTAGTAGTCTAAGATGTTGTTGCCATTAACATTACAATGCACATTTAAAGATGATCCATGCAGAGTGATTTGGTCTTGCAAAAAATGTTAGCATTAGGTCTTATTTTGTTAATGAGTTGTTGCTTAACCATTAACCTACTTTTACTGGAGGAGAAAACATGCAGAACTTAATATCTGAAAGTACCTCAAGACCCCTGTACTGCATACTTTATAAAATATAATCATTCCAATTTCTGCAAATATATATACAGTATATATTCTTTGCAAATAAGTCCATTAAGTCAACATTTAGGGTTCAGACTAAAGTTACAAAAGTAGGGTAATGTGGCTTTAAAGTTTCCAACCCTTAAACCCCACCCCTAAAGCAAATCAGTGATGGATTCTTCCTTGGCATTGTCAACTGTAAAGCTCACCATATTCTATTCACTCCAGAAACATATACACATAAGGGGGTGAGATTTAGGGTTGACAGCACCAAGGAAGACTGCACCCCTAATTTGTTTTAGGGGTGGGGATGTGGTTTTAGGGTAGGAAACCCAAACACCACATGTCCCTACTTTTGTCACTTTAGCCTGAACCCTAAATGTTACTTTAATGAAGTTTGTTTGCAAAGAATTGCCTTACTTTTTGAGATAGTATATTTGCATCCTTGCTTGCCTGTGGGAGTCAGGGCCCTATGGGGCCTGTCCTCCCATCCCTCAATAGATGCATATCTGTATGTTGATGTGAAAGCATAGGGCCCTCTGGGCCCTGCACTTCCATTTTTAGGACAACAGCAACCAAACTGTCAGCATAGCCTTCTTATTACCTCACCTCATGAACACCATACAAAAAACTTGTGAAATCCCCTCCAAAATGTAATTCCATGCCACCACAAGGTCATTCCATACCACAGGTCTAAAATTACATTTTGGCCTAGATTTGAAAAATGACAGCTGTCACATTAATGAGCTGCTGTAAAGCTATGGTTTCGGGTATGTTGAAAATTTGGGACAAAACATTTGAAGTGTAGTGAAATGTCAACAGATGCACCTAACTTTGCCATTTTAACGTATTCTTACCCAAATTTTCAACATACCAATTTGCATGACCCCACCTCATGAACAAGAGTGGTGGAAATTTTCAAATTCCACCCAAAAGGTAATTTTGCCAAGAGACCATGAAATCACTTTTGGGCTGGATTTGTGTAATTCCATAGGTATTGTTCATGAGACGGGGTCTCAAAAAGGGCTCAAAAAGGGCACTTTGAAAGTCTGGTTTTAAAGTCTGCAAAAATGGAAAACTTATGCACCACAGCTGAAAAGCTCATTGAAACACATTGAAATGCACATACCTTACTTTCTCATATTGCAGCTGGCAGTTCCAGCAGTAAGATGTGTCTCCCATAGCAGAGTTGATCTTCACCCTGGGACCTGTTCAGGTGAGTGAGGGTGTGTGGGGGTCTGGGAGTGTGCAGTATGGTGGGTGCTGAGTGAGAGGCTGGGATGGGGGTGTGTGATTGGTGAGAGACTGTTTTAAATGTTTACAGGGAAAAAAGACATAGGGGACTGTTTTCTTTATTGCTGTTGGGGACAGCAATTGGAGGGTGAGGGGTGTTACTAGACATCAAGGACAATTTCAGTAAGTAGGGAGATGGCAATTGGAGGTTGGGGGTGCCACTAGTCAGCATGGTAAAATGAATCAATTATGGGAATGGTCATCAGAAGGTGGGGGTTGCCACTAGACTGCAGGAGAAAATATTAAAAATACAGGTATGGCAATCAGAGGGTGGGAGACTCTACTAGACACCAGGGAAAATTTAAAAACTACGTGTACGGTGATTGGATTGTAGGGGGAGCTCTAGACACCAGGGAACAAATATAAAGATTACGGTGATGAAGACCGGAGGGTAGGGGTACCACTAGACACCAGGGAAAATGACAGACTTACATGAATGGCTGGCAAAAACATTTTTTCGTTTGAAGGAATCCATTTCTGTATCAAACCAGAAAAGGGAATGAAATAGGATTCCTTCAAATCGAAAAGAATCAGTAAGAAAACTAAGTCTGAATTATTTTTCCATGACAAGGGATCCTTTTTCATTTGAATGAAAATATCAAAGAAAAAAGGATCCCTTGAAATGAAAAAAGAATCTGAAAAAAGATTAAGTCCAAAATCTTTTTTCATGACAAGGCATCCTTTTTCATTTTTAAAGAAAAAGGACTTACAATAAAAGACAGAACAAAACTAAGTTAAAAATTCTTTTTTATGAGAAGGTATCCTTTTTTGTTTGAGTGAAAAAGGACTCAAGAAAAATGCCTAAGAGAGTTAAGAAAGGAGATTTAAAATTAGAAACAAAACAAAAAAAAACACATTCTGGGATCATTTTTTCAACAGAGATGTGCAGAATCCACTTAATGGAATCCCAATGAGCAAGACACATGTTTTGGTATCTCTGCAGGATGACATTTTGGGGGGGTTTAAAATGTTTTTGGTTTGATAAAACAATGGAAAACAAGATAGCGGCAGATGAAAAAGGACTTTTCCTTAAAAAAAAAGGATTAGCCCCAAACAAAAAAATATTCCTTTTTAATTTGACCAAATTCTTTTTCCTTCCCAGGAAGCTATCCAAAAGACTGTACTCACCTACTGACTTAAAAATTAATCCTTAAAATGTAATAACTTTGGAACGGATCAATATTTTTCCACTGAACAAATGGCAGGCACATCTGTAGGCAAAGCCCTTTCTACCATGAAAATTTCAGAACAAAATTCAATCCCATCCAGACCCAAGGTGATGACAAGAAAAATACAGAAACATACAGATTTCAGTAAAGATTTCAACACCATTCAACCTAGGAGACTAGAAAGAAAGTTTGGTAACTTAGGATTTCTTGCAAAGGTGAAAAACTGGATAAGAAATTGATACATAGAAACATAGAAGTTGATGGCAGATAAAGACCGCAAGGCCCATCAGTCTGCTCATGTTTTCTACCTGAAGAATGTGCCATATGCCTTTACTCTGTCAATGGCCTATTTATTCATACTCATCTGTATTGCTCCATTATGTCTATCCCATGCCTGTTTGAGCCCTGCACTGTATTTATATCCACCACTTCCTGAAGTAGGCTGTTCCATGCATCCACCACCCTTTCTGTGAAAAAGAACTTCCTCACATTACCCCTTAATTGGCTTCCTTCTAATCTCATGCTGTATCCTCTTGTCCTGCTATTTTTCTTATACTGAAATAAGTTAGAATCTTTCACCTTGATAATGCCCTCAAGATGTTTCAATGTTTTGATCATATCACCTCTCTCCCTCCTTTGCTCTAGGGCACAGATATTGAGTTCTGTTAATCTGTCCTCATAGGTATTCTGATGCAGTCCCTGCACCATTTTGGTTGCCCTTCTCTGGACTGCCTCCATTTTGTTAATGTCCTTGTGTAGGTGCGGCTTTCAGTACTGCATGCAGTACTCCAGATGGGGCCTAACCAGTGTCTTGTAAAGAGGGATTACTACCTCTCTCTTATTTTTAATTTACTTGTTTAATTTAATTGTTTAATTAGTATTTTGGAAAGACCTTTGTGCGTGAGCTCTTTTACAAAGGTTCCACGTCAGGGTGGGCAGTAAGACAATGCACATATTCATTGGTTACAGAGGCCTGATTATTAGGCATTAAAGAGTGATTACATGACAATTAGACAAATAGGATAAAAACAGCTGAGCCATTGTAATTGAATACTAAGCTATTTCTAATCAGTTGCCCTAGGTAGCACTCACCTGGAAACCTCCAAATCTGTTGATAGACTATGGCAGAGTAACTGCATAGGGTTTAACACTATCCCAGATGGCAAGAGGCTGGGTGACAGTGAAACAAGGGGATTGGGTTTGAAACCAACCGCAGAGAGCGAGAGGTGGGGGATAGTGAAATGGGGGTTGTGATAGGGAAGCAGCTCCAGAGGGCTTTGTCGAGTATGGTGTGTGTGTGTGTGTGTGTGTGTGTGTGTGTATGTGTGTGTCGGGGGTGTTTGGGAGGGACAGTACCAAGTGCATTTAAAGAGGACTGATAGCTTACTTAAGCCCTTGGCTAGGCTGGAATGGAGGCAGGGTTCTCTAGGTAGCCCTGCTGGGTGTTACCTTGGGAGTAGGCCTGCCTATCAATTGGGGCCTGAGAAGCAGGTGCATTTTAAGTTAGACATTAGGTGCTGTTTGAGGCCTACTTTTAATTGAGACAGGCTGTTGTTTGTTTGTAATTTCATCAGGAGTTCATTTATCCAGAGGGGGGCCCGATAGGAGAAAGCACGCTGCCCTAGTGAGGTTCGGCGGAATGGTATGGACAGTGCTCCATTCTTCCTCCATCTGGTGATGTGTGTTGAGAGAGAAGCCTTGAACAGGTTTCCTATACAGGGTGGGGTTTTTCCGAGGAGTGCCTTCTTTCCCAGGAGGCAAGTTTGGTATTTGATTCTGTCTTTTAGGTTAAGCCAGTTTGTATGCTCATACAAGTGCAAGTATGAGTGTTGTGATCTGCACACAGGGTCAGGTGGCATGCCATATTGAGTCCAATTTGGACCCTTTTGAGCACTGTATCAGTAGCAGCTCCATAGACCACCTTCCCGTAGTCTATCGTGGAGAGTATGGAGCTGGAGACTGAGATTTGGAGTGCTTCCGGGGTGAGGGATTTCTTATGCATATAGAGGACCCCGATCTTTGTGTTTACCACTCTGACAAGGGAGTCTACGTGGTACGTAAAAGTGAGAGAGTCATCAATGGTGACTCAAAGGTACGTGAACAAGTGCACCTGCTCAATCTGCTCACCAGCCTTGCTGGTGATTATGAGAGGAGCATACTTGTGTTTATTGTAGGGGCTGGATTGTAGCTTGGCCTTGGTTTTCTTGTAATTTAGTAGCAGTTTTTGCCTACTGAACCAGTCCTCAAGTTTATTGAAAGAGTTCTGTAGTTCTGTTTGTAGGGCAACCTAAGAGGTGCTGCTGCTCAGCAGCATGGCATCGTCCGCATACAGAATAAGTTTGGTGTCGCAGGCTGTGGGTAGGTCATTTACAAAGAGGCTGAAAAGCAGGGGCCCTAGAATTGATCCTTGAGGAAGTCCTAGGAGTACATCACTGGAGCTGGATAACGTCTGCCCGATTTTGACTCGCTGGCTCCTGTTTGTTAGGTTGTCATTGAACCAATTCAGGGTGTTTGGTGCCACACCCAATCTTTGGAGCTGGAGTACCGGTAGAGAGTGGTTGATGGTGTCAAAGGCTTTGGTGAGGTCAGTGAAGATGGACCCCACCAATTTGCCTTCATCCAGTGCTTTGTGCGCATAGTCAGTGTATTCCAGCAGTGCCGTGGTGGTACTGTGTTTTTGCCTGAAGCCATGTTGGTTTGGGCAGAGCAGATTGTACTTACTGAGGTATTCTGTGAGTTGACTTGCCACGATTTTTTCCAAAGCTTTGGATAGTGGGGAGATGATAGATATTGGCCTGTAGTTTAACACTAATGCCTTGTCACCATTCTTATGCACTGGAATTACCAGGGCTTGCTTCCATACCTCTGGAAATTGAGCTAGGGCCAAGGATTTATTAAATAGCATTGTTATGGGCATAATAAGAATATCAAGGGTGAGAGATAGTAACTTCATATCTAGCCCGTCACTCCCCAATCTGGTTTTGCCTAGGACTTTCCTGACCATCGTTAGGGCCTCCTTCACCGTAACCTTTGTAAAGTAGAAAGCTGGGTGGTTAGTTATGAGCAGGTTGGCACAACCTTGGTCCTCCACAGGCAGAAGGTAGTCTAGAGGCAGCACTGAGGACAGGTCTGTAAAGGCCTGGTTAACGGCATCAGCAATGGCTAGCGGATCTGAGGAGGATGAGTTATTAATGTTGAGCATCATAGGGTGCTGCTTTTGATCTTTACCAAGGTTGTTCTTGATGTTGTCCCAAAACCTTGTTCCATCTCCCCATGCATTGCTAAGCTGGGTCTTATGAAAATTGGCTTTTGTGAGCCTGATAAGTTTGGTGCACCAATTTCTAGCCTTTTTGTAGCACTGTAGGTCATGCTTGCTGCCTGAGTTTAAGGTTTTTTTCCCAGAGGCAGTTCCTCTCCTTTACGAGGGAGAGGAGCTTGCCATCAATCCAGCCGTTAACCTCCCCCCGAATTTTCTGTCTTGTGCGTGGTGCATATATATCACAGATGGAATTAAAGCCCTCAGTCAAAAAACTAAGGGCCTGGTCCAGCATAGGTGCCTTGTTGATGGGGGACCAGTTGTTGGCAGACAGGGCCAATTTGAGGGATCCAAGTTTGCCTTTCCACAGAACCCTGCTCTCGATGAGGCAGGGTGGGCTTTTGGCAAGTTTAGTGGTCCATATAAAGGAGATTGGGGAGTGGTCTCTTAGCATGTCTGGGAGAACCCTGAGTTCAGAGAATTGAGTCAGAGAGCTAGCTAAGACACAATCAATGAGGGTGCTGGTACCAGCCTTGTAGTTCTGCCTGGTGGGGTGAGTTACGAGTTGTGTAAGATTGTGGGAGGTGAGGGTGTTGCCTCCTTACATAACCAGTTAATATTAAAGTCACTGGTCAAGATGAGTTCTGAGCCCTTTCTGAGTGCGCTAATTTCTTCCATAACATGAGGAAAGCCTTCCTTGACTTTCTTGGGGGGCAGGTAGGTTGTGGCGATGGTAAGGGTCTTGTCTTTTAGGCTGAATTGTATTTTTACCACTAGTAGCTCATAATCCTCCACAACTTTGGAGATGGGTAGGATGGAGCAACTCAGTGAGTTTCTGGCATATAGGAGGCAGCTGTCACCTTTCCACCTATTCTATAGAGTTGAAATGCTTGGAATCCTTCAATGGTGACCTCACCATCTTTGATCCTACCCAACAGCCAGGTTTCAGTTAGGCAGAGTATGTCAGGGGCATGGATGGTCATCCAAGCCTGGAGCTGGTCCAATTTGGCAGTTAGGCTGCAGATGTTTAGCGATGCTATCTTTAGGCCATTGACTGTATGGACCCCCCCTGCTCCTCAGGTTTGTTGGTCCAGGGTTTAGGTGAACATTGCCAGAAAGTAGCAATAGCAGAAAGACAACCTTTCTGGCAGATAGGGTGATGTTTATCTTCCCTTGTGTCTTCTGTTGCCTGCGCTTCAGGTGGGGGAGGTGTCTATATGCCTGTTTTAAATTAGAGGGAAAGCTAACCATAAAGGTTATGGTTTGCAAGGTTGACTTGGTGATAACTGTTTATGGGAGGTGCGGGAGGATAAACAGCCTATCTTTACTGGAAGTGGTAGTGGCCATGTGTATGTTTTTTTTCCAGCTTGCACCCAGTGAGGATTCAGAGTGGGGAGGTAGGGGTCAGAATTCGTATATGGTACCAGCAATGCCAAAAGAGGTAGTGAGGAGTAGTAGTAGGTGGTGGCACCCCATGGTAGTTTGTTTGGTGTTGCTGGCCTGCTTAACTGCTAGCTGGTTTATAGTTGAAAGGGTATATAGATGAATTAGGATGAGGTCCCTAACAATAGGGCAGGTTGAGCAGTAATTGAGAGGAGTTAGATGGAGTGGTTGGAAAAAAGTTGAGAGCATGTGTGTGATCCTGTGGGTGGGACTGCTTTAAAAAGGGGAGGTGAGAAAGTGGGTCAAGTCAGGTAATGAAGACAGGGAGGCCAATAGCATGAAAATGTGCAGCAGTGGAGTGACCAATCAGCTGTCAGGCTGAGGAAAGGGGTTGAGTAAGGGTCTATTTAAAACTGTGAGGAGGTGGGGGGGGTGGGTGAAAAAATTTAGTCCAGAACACAGCACAGAAAGAGATTTCCTTGAGATCAGGAAGCACTAGGCACTGGAAAATCAGCCAAGGAGCAAAGCTGCCAATCAGTGCTTGGCTCCACCACTGGCATCCAGTCAAAACAGCGGCATTCAAAACCATGAGTTTCGGAGGTCCGGTGCATACCTGAGTCTGTCCAGGGGTCAGTCGGGTAGTCTGTTAGCTGTGGCCTGCTTGGAGAGAGCCAGGGCCACAGGAGCAGCTTGGGAAGCCCGCAGATGGGCTGTCTGTGGAACAAGGAGGGAAACACAGAGGATTAAATACAGCTAGAGTACAATAGCAAGCTCAGTGGAGGGCAGGCAATGGGGTAGGACAAAGCATGAGGTCAAGAGGTGGTAAATGCAGGGCAATTATTTAGAGCTAGAAGAGGAGTTAATGGGGGGTCTGTGCTTTGGCACTGGGACATCTGAGGAAGACAGCAGCAGCAGGGAGGTGTAAGGGAAGGGTTTGTAGGTAAGGCAGAGAAGAAAGTAGGGTGTTTAAAAAGACAGCATTACAAGTGGGGCAGAGAAATTAATAATTAGCAGAGTGAGCAGTGTGGGGAAGGGGCAGGGTTTGTCAGCAGGGCAGAAATGGAAAACTGCAGCAGTCTTGTTCAGTAGCTAGGTCCAGCAGTCAAACATCAGCTACCATACAATACAGTTTGTCCAGCACTAGATTGCACAGTACTAAGTATCACAGAGAGACTAGACTAGTGGCTTGTAATAGACTAGCTAAGCTGGCAGGTAAAGTAAGACCAATTGTTGCATAACATATGTAAATTACATTAACAAAAATTCAGTCCAGAACACAGCACAGAAAGAGATTTCCCTGAGATCAGGAAGCACCAGGCGTTTGAAAATCAGCCAAGGAGCAAAGCTGCCAATCAGTGCCTGGATCCTCCGCTGGGCGTCCAGTCAAAACAGCGGCTTTCAAAACCACGAGTTTCGGAGGTCCATTGAGTACCTGAATCTGTCCGGGGGTCAGTCGGGTGGTCTGTTAGCTGTGGCCTGCTCAGAGAGAGCTAGGGCCACAGAAGCAGCTTGTGAAGCCCACAGATGGGCTGTCTGATTCTGTCCGGGGGTCAGTCGGGTGGTCTGTTAGCTGTGGCCTGCTCAGAGAGAGTCAGGGCCACAGGAGCAGCTTGGGAAGCCCACAGATGGGCTGACTGAATCTGTCCAGGGGTCAGTCAGGTGGTCTGTTAGCTGTGGCCTGCTCAGAGAGAGCCAAGACCACAGGAGCAGCTAGGGAAGCCCACAGATGGGCTGTCTGAAGCTGTCTTGGGGTAAGTTGGGTGGTCTGTTAGCTGTGGCCTGCTCAGAGAGAGTCAGGGCCACAGGAGCAGCTTGGGAAGCCCGCAGATGGGCTGCCTGAATCTGTCCGAGGATCAGTCATGGTCTGTTAGCTGTGGCCTGCTTGGAGAGAGCCAGGGCCACAGGAGCAGCTTGGGAAGCCTGCAGATGAGCTGTATTATGACTTATGATACCCATACTAATATACCCCAATATCACTCTAACCTTACCTATTGCTTTAATCATCTGCTTGAATGATTTCAGGTCATCTGTGATGATGATGCCCAAGTCTCTTTCTTCCCTTGTGATTGCCAGCAACTCCCCTCCCAACCTATAGGTAACTTCAGGGTTTCTCTTTCATATGTGCATGATCTTGCACTTCTTTGCGTTAAACCCCAGTTGCCGCTCTTCAGAACATTTTGCCAATTTTTCCAGATCTCTTCTGATTCTGCCCACCTCATCTGGATTATCTACTCTGCTGCAGATCTTGGTGTCATCTGCAAGCACAAACCTTACCCTCCAGTCCATCTGCAATGTCAGTGATGAAGTTATTGAAGAGGACTGGCCCCTGGACTGATCCCTGATGTACCTCACTTGTGACTTGCATCTCTTCTGACTGTATACAGTGTACCACCATTCTCTGTTTTCTGCCTTCCAACCAGTTTGCCACCTAGTTGACCAACCTCTGACCCACCCCGAGCCTACCCAGCTTATTAATCAATCTTCTATGTGGAACAGTATCAAAAGCTTTGCTGAAGTCAAGGTAGGTGACATCAACTGTACCCCCTTGGTCCACCACTCTGGTTACCCAGTCAAAGAAATGTATGAGATTAGTTTGATAGGACCTTCCTGTTGTAAACCCATGCTGTCTTGGACCCTGTGCTCTTATGGATTCCAGGTGTTGCACTATCCTTTATTTAAGGAATGCCTCCATAATCTTGCCCACTACTGAGGTAAGACTAACTGGTCTGTAGTTCCCTGTCTCCTCCCTGATGCCACTCTTGTGGAGTGGGATCACATGAGCCCTTCTCCAGTCTTCTGAGACCTCTACTGTGCTCAGAGACTCACTAACAGATCTGCTAATGGTTCTGCTAGCTGTAGTTTATGGGATAGGGGACAGATGATGATGGTGATGGTTAGAGGTGGTTGAAAATTGTGATTTCCACCTTAGCAGAAGTTCCACAAAATTTCACAACTTTCAAGGATGTTTCTGTCCTAATTCTTGTACAAGCATGCCCTCATTCATTGACAGCTCAGTGCGTGGTAGGCCATGGTACAGAGAGGAGGTATGTGCCGGTTGGCCACTAGGGATCACGATGGGGGAAACAGGGTGGTGGGACACTGCTTTCTTGGGTGAGTGGGCAGGCACTACACTAGACCACCAGGGATATCTGAATTAATTGACTGCCACAGGATTGGGAATAGGAAGGGAGGTCACTAGACCACCAGCAAAATGTTCATTTTTTTGACTATACAGGGATCAGCATGGGGGGGTTACACTAAACACCAGGGCATGATGTCCTCATCTGGTGGGTGATCGGGTGAGGGGAGGGAGCACTTGCCACCAATGATTTTGTTTTTACCTATGGGCTGGGTGATCAGGTGGGGAAAGAAACCCTTAGCCAACTGGAAATTCTTTTTGTAGAATTGTGGTGGGTGATCGGGTGTGGGAGGGACTGCTAGCCACCAGGGATTTTTTTTAAACATATGGGGGAGGGTGATCAGGTGGGGGAGATACTGCTAGCCATCAGGGATTTTTCTTTACATATGAGGCAGGTGATTGGGTGGGGGGGAAGGACCACTATCCACCAGTGAATTATTACTTTAAGCATCAGGCAGCAATCAGTGAGTCTGGCAACAGGTGGGGGGGGGGTCCGATGGACTGTAGGTTGCAGGGCAGGAGGAATTTCCACAGAAGTTCAGAAAATGATTTCTGAATTTTTGCAGAAGCAAAAGTCTGACTTTCTCAAAAATTCTGCCAGTGGAAGTTTTTTTGCACAGCTGTAGTGGTGGTAAATGGAGTTCACACAGACAAAGGGAGGGTGACCAGGGGGTACCTCAGGGATCAGTGCTGAGACCTTCCCCTTTAATGTCTGTATAAATGAAATTTCAGAGGAGAGGGAAAGGATGCTCTATCTCTTTCTGGATGACACCAACATCTAGAATGGTGTGGGTGGTTGGGGGTAGAAAGGATGAGCAAAGACCTAAGAAATGTAGAGGAGAGGTCAAGGGTATGGCAGCTGGCTTTCAATGTGAAAAGTGCAACGTAATGCATTTAGGACAGAGAAACCGAGTCACAGCATACAAAAAGGGGTGGAATGGTACTGATGACTACCAAGCAGAAAATAGACTAGGGGTAATCATATGTGACACCAAAAGGTGGTCTGGCAAGGCACCAAGGCTGTCAGGAGGGCTATTTGGATGCTGAGGTGCATAAGGAGGAGTATCACTAGCAGAATGAAGGAGGCAGTGTTGCCTCTGTATAGCTCACTGGTAAGACCCCACCTAGAGTAATGTGCCTAGTTTTGGAGACCACATCTTGGAAGGACATAAAAAAAGTGGAGGCAGTCCAGAGGAGGGCAACTAAAATGGTTTAGGATCTGTATGAAAAGCCCTACGAGTAGAGACTAAGTACACCCTGGAAGAGAGGAGGAGTGATATGACACAGACCTCTAAATACCTCACTGGGGTTTAAATAAGGTATAGGAGGGAAGTCTTTTTAAGAAAAGAAGGTGCTTAAGAACAAGGGGTCATGCTATGAAGCTGGAGAACAGTAGATTCAGGACAGATGTGAGGAAATGCTTCACAGAGTGGTGGATTCCTGGAACAACCTTCCAACAGAGGTGGTGTGAACAAAACAGTGTTGGGGTTCCAAAATGCATGGGGCAGGCAAAAAGGAATCATAGTGGAATGGAAGGGGTGAGGGAGGAAGAGCTGTAGATCAGGTAGGGTTTGCAGTGTTAATATAGGTAGGGGAAAATGAGCAGACTGCTATCAAATTCTGTTTCTATGTTTCTATGTAGTATGCATACTCAGTTTATGGAGATAGGCAGAGCAGCAAGATGGCATGCTGCTGCTCCACTCCATAGTCCTGTTCGGAGATCAGCACTGCTTTTATTGTTTCATTTTGGTTCTAAAGCTTTATTCAGTGCTTACCTAGGTAAGGTTGTTTACTACAGAAATGTACAGAACTCTGTGCTTGTCATGCTGGGACAGGATATCATTATTTTAACTGAGACTTGGCTGACATCTAAAATTGAGGATACTGCAGTGGCAATAGGGCATTATTTATTATTATGAAGTGGTGGGGAAGAGACGAGGCTATGTGATTTATTTTAAAGACAACTTATTTGCAGTAAAAAGATTATATTATTGGATGTAGTTCAGAATGTGGGAGTGGGATAAATTATTTTCTGATTCTGTTGCACAATCGAATGTTAACCTAGAATAGATCAATTTTAGGAACTTTAACAATGATTGGCTGAAAAAAGACATATAGCATAGTAAGGGATAAAATAGCAGCTTCAAATCTAGTGGAGATGGTGAAGGAAATAACTAGGATAAATTACAAAACAAATACTGGTACACAATTGTAGTGAGCATAGACAGCAAATTATGTACATGTGATGAAGACTGATGTAGGGCTTTCTATGTTAGCAACCCTATCTTGAAGGAGATGTGCCACTTCACAGGTAGCCAGTGCAATGTTCACAGATCCAGAGAGATATGCTTGGAGCAAGGAATCAATCTGGCCACCAAATTCTGCACCAGCTGCAAGTGCTGCATCAAAACTCAAAATTGTCTGAGATAAAAAGCATTACAGTACTCCAGCCTAGGCATCATAAAGGCATGCACCAGGGACTTCAGACAATGAGGGCTAAGAAAGAGCTTGATCCGGGAAATGTTCCTAAGACAGATGAAACCACCATGGACCACAGCAGACAATTGGCACAGTACTCAATAGTCAGCTTGTGATACTTAATGACACCCAGATTCTTCACCTTATCTCTGGTTATGAGCTAAGTAGGCCCTAAATGTATATTGGCCATGCCTCCACTCAAGCCAGTTGCCCTCCCATACCTGAGTCCACCAGTAGCACTTCAGCCTTATCTGGTAACCTGAACCAGTTGGAAGCCATACAATCACTGATCACTGACAGACAGTCATTTAGCATACCCACTGAATTTTTCTAACCAGGGGCAAAAATAAGGTACAGCTAGGTGTCAGCAGCATAACAGTGAAACTGCAAACTGTGCCTTTATATCAGTTCACCAAGTGGCAGCATGTGCAACACAAGTAACATGGGTGACAGAATTGAACCTTGAGAGACTCCACAGGTCACAACAGCTGACTGAGAGAGAAAGTTCCCCTATGCAACCTGCTGCACAGTACTGGAGAGGAAAGACTCAAACTACCTCAGCACAATCCCATCTAGCCTCACCAAGACCCACAGACAATCTGTTAAAATCCCATGATCAATGGTGTCAAACACTGACGAGAGGTCAATGAGAATGAAGATAGAACATTCCCCTCTATCTCTAGCCAGAAGATCATTCTGCACCTGACAATTATAGTCTTCATGCTATGACACCCTCTGAAACCAGACTGAAATGGATCATAAACTGAGAAAGACTCCAGATGCATCCCCAGTGGTGTTGCCAATGCCCTCTCAAGAACCTTTCACGAATAAGGGAAGGTTAGAGATGGATCTGTAATTTGCCAAAATGTCTTGGTCCAAAGAAGATTTATTGGAAAGGGGTCTCACAATGTCCCTTTTCGAGGCTGTCAGAAGCTTACCCTCCTTAAGTGAACACTGGGCAATCCTAACGATTACTAGACCAAATAGACTCCGAGTAGAGATGTGTGAAAACAAATTCTGCAGGCAGAATTTCCGCGAAAGTCAGAATTTTTGCTTCCTCAAATGTTCGGAAAACATTTTTCTAACTTCTGCGGAATCTCCAGCTTAGAGCTGCAGTATTTTAGCCAGCTGTTGCAAATTACTTATAGTAAATGGCGTAAATAAAAGTTTTGCATTCACTGTTGGCCACTTATCTTGAGCTGTGTAATTAGCTGCAGATTACTGTGTGAGTTATTCTGCCACCCATCTGCCCCACTCACTATTACGTAATGCTGACTTCATGCGGGCCAATGCGGCACAAAATGTTTTCTGTTTTCCACAGTATTTGCACTTTACGCAATTCCTCATGAAAATAATTCAACCGTTTCTGTTTTATACAAGTGACGCAGAACTTTAGGTTAACCGAAGAAGAAATATTCCATGGTTAGTAGTACACTGGAAACCAGAAACCCACCACGTTAAATGCAGAAAATGCAGTGAGGGGAGAGACAGAGAGCAACTAGAGAGAAAGGAGCATATAGAAGACACAGCAGAAAGTTTAATGAGATAAACAAGTTAGAGAGAGGGAGATCAGGCAGCATTACAGCAAGACTGCCTTTAAAAGGTTTCTGGCATTTTCTGTTTGAGACCATTTTTTTTGTTTTGTTTAAAGAATCATTTTGCTACTATATTATGATTATTGTGTTGTTTTTCACCACCGTTTACCACTCTGTATTATAATGATGGCACAGGCAGCCACAGCATCATTATCTGAGCCCCAGGAAGAGGGACTGACTGGACAGCAGCTTGGTGGGGAGCAGACACAGGCTCAGCAACAGCATGGCCAGCAAGGGGCACTGCAGCAGGACACAACCACTAGCAGCACCTCCAAGAGAAAGCCTGCACCACCATTTTGAATCAAGGAAGTGGTAGTTCTATTTAAAGCGGTGACTGAGCATGCCAACTTCCTATTTGGGCCAGAAAAACTGCCCTTGAAGCAGAGGGCACAGTTGTGGGCCAGTATTAAGGCCACCATGGACTCTGATGGAGGTGGAGTTGTCAAACTGATAGTGAGACAACTTAAACATAAGTGGGATAACTTACAATGGTGGGTCTGAAGCCCTGGAAGTGCAGGGAGGTGTGGTGACACACCCTTCCCAATCATCACAGAAGAGGACGAGTGTGTCGAAGAAGAGCAGCACTAGTAAGTATAGTTTATTCATAATCGCAATATTGTATGTATCATACATTATAAAAAGTGTCTAAGAAATGCTACAATCTGATTGGCTAATTTGGCTGTTAGGATTCAGACAGCCTTTCATTAAACCATGGAACATGGTATACTGACAGGTACAGCCTGATCACCATGCATGGATTCTTCCAGTCATCAGCATAATCATTCCATCCTCTAGCTAGCTATCATTGCTGCATGTGTGGGGAATGATGCTGCTGCATTCTGATCTGAACCAGCATTCTTAAACTGTTGGTGGAAGAACTATTTACCCAAATCTCCCTCTAAGTGAGCAAAACATTCAAAAGTATACTTTTTACACTTAAAGCATTCCCAGGAGTTAGATTAATTGAAAGGCGCATGCCTGTAGTTATGTGGGGGAAAGCTCCTCCCCCACATCCTACTTAAGGCATCAGGCTCTGCCGCTCTGCATAGAGTGAGTCACACTCACTGTGCTCACTTCATGCTGCATGCTGGGGCTGGCTCTTCCTCTGTTCTGTGCCCCCCCATTCCCTGTGCTCCCGTGCCTTCTGCTTGTTTCTCTTCCTAGCATTCTGCTTCTCGACCCCTCCCACCATCTTTCTCTGTTCTGTGGTACCTCTTCTTGGGATTTTCTTCTTTCTGCCTGCCTCCAGCACTGCGGCTTCACTATGTTCGGCCGCCACTTCATTTCCACTCCTTCTAGGTTCTCCTTTGTCATGGCTTCCAGCACTCCTCAACCGTGTGGCCATGCACTCCTCCAGCTTGCTTGGTCCTCTACTCAAGGCTTCTTCTGGACCAAATTGCTTGGGCTCCAGAGCCCCTACCAGTGCAGCCTGAATGCCGCTTCCACGCATACTGCCTGCTTTCCTCTCCTTGTTGGGATGGCCTTTGCCAGCTCCCCTCAGTGTTTCCGCCACTGCCTGCACAACGTTGTATTGCCTCTGACATGAATGGGCTTCTCTACGCCATCATTTGGGACCATTTCCCTACTACAACTTTAGTTATTGGCCTGCCCATTGGTTCCACAAGACTCCGTGGGACCCTAAACTGCCTGGGACATCAGCATTTGTGGTACAGCAGATGGCCATGTTAACTTGCCCAGCAGCGGGTACTGCATGCCTCTCCCCAACGTATAACTTCCCTGCATTCCAATGGATATGGACCTCTTGCTTTTCATGTTACCAGACTTTTTTCTTCTATTTAGCCCGAGGCCCTTGACCAGATGTTTCTGTTGTCATCCATTTTTAGTACTTTCCTAATTTTGTTTTCAATGGAGGCCTCAGTGAATTTCTGCACTATTTCCAAACTACAATTGCACTGCTACAGTTATGGAGCAATACCGCCTTTTCAACCTCATGAACACTTCCTCATTTGGATACAATTGCTGTCTTCTGTGTGCAGCACTGTGTGGGTCTGTGGCAGTCAGATGACCCGTGCTGCACTGGGCTTTCTGTCTCCAGTGCACGTCACATGGCCCAGTCTCTGTCCTTT
The DNA here is from genome assembly GCA_016271365.2 of Neoceratodus forsteri. Classification (NCBI taxonomy): domain Eukaryota; kingdom Metazoa; phylum Chordata; order Ceratodontiformes; family Ceratodontidae; genus Neoceratodus; species Neoceratodus forsteri. The sequence goes on from CM057455.1 coordinate 532,805,606, forward strand.
CTCAAGCACCATCTTTTGCCTTGGCTTCTGACTGGAAGGGAAGACCATGGATATGCACATCCTGCATCGACTGTCAGTCATCTTCCGGCTCTCTGCTGCACCGGGCTGCCCTTGGTGGTGGCATTCCCCGGTACTGCTAGCTTTCATAGAGGCTGGCTTGGCTGCCCCATTTCCTTCCTCCTGGCTTATGTGGGGTCCGACTGTTCTTGCTGGCCATGCAGAGGCCTAGTCTGCACCTGTCTCACCCAACATCTGGAACTGGGGGTTCGACTTTCTACCCTATACCTGCCTCGCCCAGCTTAGGGGCCTGGAGGTTGGACCATTTCTACCATATGCCTGCTTGTCCAGCATCAGGGCCTGGAGGCTCGATTATACTACCCTTTACTTGCCTCACCCCGTATCAGGGCCTGGGAGTTCGACTATTCTTACTCTGCATCTGCCTTGCCCACCCATCGGCCTGGAGGTTCAATTATTTCTGCTCTGCTCCTCCCTCACCCAGCTCAGGGCAGGAAGATCCTGTCCCTTGCTGGACTTGCTTCACTGGATGAGTTGGAGGTTTTCTGGGTTTCTAGCCATCTGTCCATTTACTGTTCACCCACTTTGGACCAGTGGTTCAGTTGCTTCACCTTCTTCAGTTTCCCATCAGTATCCAGTTTACTCACCTCCTCTACCCACACTCTCTGCTTCCGTGACCACGTATAATGGAACTCGGACCTCTGCTTCAGGATTGCCTGTGCTTTCACCTAGATTCTGGATGACCTTCTATCGATGGTTTGCCCTGGACATTGACAGCTGGGCCTGGGTATTGCTTCGGATATGCTGCCATCTTCGCTGTCCATTCACCATCAGTATTGGATTCCATTTGCTCTTCTCGACCTCCGTATCTCCCTCTCTTGGGGTTTTGGACTAGTCAATATCATGTATATGGCTCATTTAGGATACTCTTAGTATGCTCAGAAGGATGAGCATGTTAGTAGCCATGGGTCCTAAGAGGTTCCACCCAAAGAGGGATTTTCTTCTCCTGCATGCTACTGGCCACACTCTCCGGAGTTGGAGGAGGTAATCGTACCTGCCATCATTATTCTTTTTGGTGATCTAGTATCTAAGTATCTAAGCACTAATCATTTCATACAACTAATACTCTGTAGGTATTATCCTACATACTGGTCTGACCTCTGTACACAAGCACAACCTACTGTACATCTTTCAGCCACAGTACATATCACAAGCCTGAGTTATGAACCACACATTATTGAAAGGCACATGCCTGTAGTTATGTGGGGGAACAGCTCCTCTCCCACATCCTGCTTAAGGCATCGTGCTCTGCCGTTCTGCTTAGAGTGAGTCACACTTGCCCTCCAACCACCTCTGATGCCTCCTCCTTCTCTGGCACTCTTATCCCACCAAGAGGGTCTCATCCTACTCGACTAAGCATCCTTCCGAAGGCAGGATACAGAGAAAGGACAAAACATAAAGTCATAACAAGTTACTCATCAGTTTAAGCATCTAAGCACCATGCATCTACTATCTAATTCACATGTACTACAATCACTGACCTGCTCATGCCTATGCTGAAGTATCTCAGCACCAATCATTTCATACAACTAATACTCTGTAGGCATTATCCTAGTTACTGGCCTGGCCTCTGTATCCAAGCACAACCTACATCTTTCAGCTATAGTACGTAGCACAAGCCTGAGCTATGAACCACACATAACAGGCAATCACATTCTAGTGGCAAAACTGCTATTGACTTTACCTCGTATCACATTACGCCCCTAGGGTGTGATTTACAGACTGTGTTAATCCAACCCCTGGTCATGCCTTATTGGTAAAGTAAAACTGTTTAAGAATGTTGTATTATTGCATGAAATTATTGGTGCATGTAGTCAGGAATTGCCCTTTGTGAGCTTTGGGAGGTAGGAGGTGCCCATAAGGGTCCTATCTTTTAATTGACCCCCTTCCCATTATAGGTCATTGGAAGGATTGCTTGAGATGAGCTACTGGGGCTCACTTCAGAGCTGCTGTGGCTAAGCTGTCGCAAGCCCCCCCCTGTAATTCCAAGACCGTAATGTTCTCTGTCTCATCCCTGTGTCAGCTCAGCTATGGTGTGCACACATTTAATGATGTGGAACCTTTGAAAAAAGAGTCCCTGACTCAAAGGGTTGTAATTGCTAGACCTCAATAAATAAATAAATAAATAAATAAATAAATAAAACATTAATAACCATGCATGCATCATATATAGGAACAGTCCAACATATATACGAAGAAGCAAGCAGAAGACGACCGTTTGGTCTTAGATCTACAGAATATACTGCAGTTTGCTCATATTAAATGTCCACAACTTGAACTACTGAATCTGCCCCTACCTAATCCTCCATTGTCTAACCATTTCTATCCTCACTATCCATGGGCCATGATCATTAGTTTCTCCTTATCCCATTTCTAGCCTTTGCTGAAGCTGCCCTGCCCACCGTCTTCAACAAGACCAACTTTTCCGACACCACATTGCAAGTGTCCACAACACCCTCTCAATGATGAAGTGCTTCCATCCTGACTTCTGGATCCTTCCTAACCCCCCCCCCCAATCAATTCATAACACATTTTTTTTTTAATGAAGACAGTACTATAGACACGTATACATGTGATGGTATTTGATTATGACATAGAGCACCGAATTACATCACCATCGCTGAAGGTCATGGACTGTTATGTCACAGATGGGTATACTTGCAATGTCTCTGGTACAATTTACTTATAGCACTGCGACAACCCTGACACCGACATCCCCGACAGTGACAGACAAAATGCAGAGTGTCGGCATTGTACTGTTGGTGATGCCAGTGTGTTTTCTTCAGGGGGCTGTGCCCCCCAAACACCCCATGTGGGGGGACTGTGCCCCCACCCCAAATCTCTATATGTACAACTCCACAATAGAGTTATCTTGGGGAGGGGGCAAAACACTGGGAGATGTACCATTGGTGTCTGCAGGGACCATCACAACAACCCATCGCTTTTTGTTGGATTCTGTCGCTGAGATGGTCTTCGTGGTAGCAGTGTCAACATTCGGTCAGTATACCCCCGGAATATGGATTGTTCATACAACATAACTGTGTTATTGTACTGACCACAGCAGAATGCATCACCATCCATATTCCATCAGACTATACTGTGTAAGTTTGAGTGAGTCAGCTAAGTGCCCTCGCCCCTCACTGGGAATGGTTGTTATCCACATTTAAATGTTTTTGTTTCAGTGTTTGTTGTACATGAACCACTTCAACATACATTAGTCGCTGCAGTCATGTATGGTTTTCTATTATCGATCACGGCCCCTTATTGAGATATTTTAACTGTCTGTGTGTATTTATGCCAGTTGAGCATCATCTAAATTTTACAGTTTTGTAGCATATTGCACTGGAATGCAGTACACTCCATACATTCACTCAGCCCTTCAGATAACTCTATTTTGGATGTATTTTATGTCCATAAATTTGCTTAAAATGTCCAAAAATGTTCTCTTCGGAGTCATTGACTTCCACTTAACAATCTCTTGTTTAAGAGCTGACATCCGTTTTTCCAGGTGTGGATGTCACGTCTTTTTTTTTTGTATCCTGCTGCGAGCCGGTTGCCAATTGCTATGGAGACCAGATGGAATCTTTTTTTCTTTTCTTTTTTTTTAATTCCATCCCAATGAGCCCCCCAGCAAACTGCCAGCCATATTTGCTTGGCTTTGCGCATGCACAGTTTGATGCCTTTCTATGCTGCCTGGCAAATGGTTGTCATGACCAGAGCAGCCCAGTCACCAGTGAGCAGCAGAGGTGAGGTCACTGAGACAGTCTGCAATGTTGCAAACCTCGGTGCATGGACTACTGCATGGATGCAGTAAAGTTAGTGAGGTGGAGCTGGAGTGTGGAGGAGGGGGACAGACTGGGGCTGTGGCGTGGGAGTCCAGGGACTACCACGAGTCAACTCGAGGACCATGCAAGGCATCCAGAGCTGAGGAGGGCTGTGGATCAGATGTGCACTGTGGGTCACCCATGGCCTGAGGTGCGGAGGGTGGAGCCAGAGCTCAGTCAGAAGGTGGAAGACTGGAGGCTAGAACTGGCTCAGCCGGAGCATAACGCTGGTTCCCATATACTAAGCCAGGCCAGCAGGGACCGTGAACTGTGGCAGGAAAAAGAACTTTCCTGCTGCCTGCTACTGCTTTGCTTGTGCTGCAACCGATGTGTCCAGAGGGAAGCAAAGAGGTAAACTAACAAGAACGGTGAGTACTACTCCACACCAAAAAGTCCAGCAGAGGTGGGCAAAGTTCTCCATGGAAGAGACCTTAGGTACTGCAAGTTTGATGTTTATGTTAAATCTAAAATGGTAGCGGGTTCGTGAAAGGTAATACGTTCTTGAAGGAAATGGATGCATTGGCAGTAATAGCGGTATAAGTAAACATACCAGTGCTTGAGTTGTTTAATCTTCAAGGAGAGTCACTTTGTTAAGTCATATAAAACAGTAAAATTTGTGGCACGATGTGCCAGTAACACCTAATTGCTGAGTGATATAAAAGGTCAACTTTAGCTAGCGTTCTTTGGGAGGCCATTTTATAGTATAATCTATTAAAGGGTGAACAATCAGTTAGACCACTAGCCCCCTAGTTGGTGGTGAAGCATAACAAATTACAATATAGGCAACCCAGTTTAGATAAACCTGGCATCTATTTTCTAAATCACAGTTTGCAACAATGTTACTCAGATGACAAATGGCTAGGGATGTACAATAAGTGGAGGATTTGTACATGTTTGTGTGTGTAGCTTTGGTAATACTGGACTTAGGCTCAATGTGTGGCAAAAACAAGGGGGAGGGATGTAATGAGCCACCAGAGATGGTCTCCTGGTGGCTGCAGCTGACAGGTGGGGGGGGGCTTTGTCTGCTTTCAAGGGGTGTACTGTAGATCCTAACACAAAAGGGTGTACTTGCTAGTTTACAGGCACTGTAACTAAGTGAAAAAAATGACTGAGTCATAAGGGGCTGAAAAAAGTAATTTAAGATAAAATTGCTATCTAAACCTAAATTGGCAGGTTTGCCTGGGGTATGGTGGGGCAGCAGGCAACATCTCCTCACTCCCCACCAAGTGTTACAAGAGTACGTTATGTCAAAGCATTCTCAGAATGCTTATTTTATTTCTGCGGTTGCATGGTAGCTGGATTCTTGCCTGCTCTCTCTTTCAATCTTACCCTGGTGCTTGGCTGCTGCCTCTGGAGTCCCTGCTGCATTCAGGAGCGGTCCTACTCCTCCTGCCCACTGCGCATGCTGGCGTGCAGTGGCGGCTTGCTCTACTTCATCTGCCAGGTGGTCTGCTGGCATCCCCTCTGCAGTGGCTTCTCCTCCTGGCTCTACCCCTCCTAAGACTTGCTGCCCTTGTGTTGTGTCTGCTGCTGCTGTGCTGTTTGGGGTCATCCATCCCTTGGTGGGCCCTGTATTGCTTGAGGCAGGGTCCTTTCTGCTGTTTTTACCCTCCACTTTGCCTGGGCTTTGCTCCTCTTCTGCTGTTCCCCCCTGCTGTTGCTTGGGTTTTCTGCTTCCTTTGAACCCAGCCTTGTGCCTTTGCTTATTCTCTGTTCCTTACTGTGGGCATGTTGTGCTAGTGCAGCTGCTCTGTGCCTCCTGCTGGCCCTGCACTCCTGCCTGCTTGGGGGTGCTTGCTAGGGCTGCCTGTATTTCCTACCTGCCTTGCCTAGCTGTCTCGGCATGGGCCCTCACTGCTGGCCTACACCAGTATTGCATTTTGGAAAATAGTCATACTTTTGTTCTGAGCATTAATTCTGTGTGTTTTTTCCAAGTATGAAATAAGCACTCATAAGAAAATTATAATGTAATGAATCGCTCTGCTGAAGTCAACTATTCTTGTTGGAACTGAGAGTTTTCTAGCTTGTGTTGGCACTGCCCATTCCTTAGATGGTAATGAGATAATGGCCCTTTTCCCAGATTCTGAGCCTGTAGCTATGGGATCAGTATATGAGGGATAAGGGCCTGGAGCTGCTAGGGGGACCCAAACCTGGTGAATCTAGGGGGTAAAGTGTATCACTGTGCCCTGCAGACCAGTCATACATTGTTTCACCTGAGATAGGCAAAATACTGTGCAACCTGTAAGCTCGCTGCCCAGTGCCCACCCTCCCAGGTCTAGGGGTATATGCCCAAAGTAGGGCAACCAGCACCTCAGCCTTCCAGATAGCCCCAGAGAGACACTGGTCTGTTCCTGAACACAGGTCACTGGTGTGGTAGACTAGATAAGGCATCCAGTGCCTCTGCCTCTGCCTTCCATCCAATGAGTCCATATAACAGCTTTCTCCCAGTAGGGAGGAAGGACAGTACATAAACTGCTTGACTGTCACCCAGTAGAAGCTGGATGGCACAGGTTGCAGGGGCATCTCAGATGGTTGGGCACAGGCATAAGGGTGGGTGTAGCATCTTCACACCGCTCGGTCTTGCCAGTGTACATATGCTCATCTCGTGATGGGGAAGAAAAAACAGGGACACTCACGAGCTGTGCAAACAGAATGCCCTGCTGCTTACCTACTCAACCCATGATGACACTGCCCAGGACCCTGCTGCTGAACTGATCTGAATCACAGGGGGAGGATGGCCCTTCTTCTCCCAGCCCCACCATGAGGAAATTGAAGTCATTACCTGGGGGGATACTGCTGAGTGGTGTTGGGAGTGTGTGTGTGCAGGCAGTTCACCCCTTCTAGGGTGCTGCTGCTGATAGCTGCAGGGGCAAGCCCCTGCCCATCAGAATTACAATCACCAAGAAAAGTAAATTACTTTTCTTAGTAACTGCAACTCCGGCAACCAAGAGCCTGCCCCTGTAGCCGCCAGCAGCACCCCAGAAGAAATGAACTGTCAGCACCCCTTGGTTGGCACCTTCTGTATGTGTGGACAATGGACCTACTTTAAGTAAGTCCAGACACAACAGAGAAGGTGCCAAACTGATTTGATGGGGTTCTTCAGTTAATCAAAACTGCTCTATTTAGGAACAGCCTAACAGCCTCAGTCAGGGTACAAAAAATTTATTTTTGCAGGTACATTCATTTGTGGATGTGGCATGGATTACAATGAGGGAACCATATTCAGATGGCCCATGAGTTGATTTCAAAAACTATAGGACTTGGAGTATTTTGACTTCCAACATTTGTCGATCGGAGTTATTTTGACTTCTAAAAATTCACAGCTGGAAGTCTTTTGACTCAAGTAAAACTAAAATGACTTCCAAAGTTCAACCCTTGGAAGTATTAGACTTCCACCCAAAAAAAGATTATCTGAAGGCCTGCATTAACTGTCATTAAATCCCATGTAGCAGTGAACAATGTTGTTATTCACTGCCTAAGATGTATATTGACTGATGGTGATATTGTTGTGACCCATCCTTCCAATATGTAATGCTGCACATTCATTGCAGTCTGAGGCTAATAGAAACATAGAAATTGTATGCAGATAAGGACCACTAGGCCCATCCAGTCTACCCTTTAAACCCTACACTGGTTTGTGGCCTCTGACCCTATCTGGTCAGCTGCTTATTTACCGCCACACCTTCCCACCTCTAAGGTTCCTTTATACCTGTCCCTGGCATGTTTAAATCCCTCCACTGTGCTCACTACCACCACCAACTCCCATGGCATACTATTCCGTGTGTCCACCACCTTCTCCATGACCAAAAACGTCTTCATATTACTCTTTAATCTGTTGCCTTCCAAATTCATATCATGCCCCCTCGTTCTTGTACTCCCTCAATAATGGATAGGGTCTCCTCCCTGCACCCTAAGGTTTATGACCCTAAGGTACTTAAATGATTCTATCATGTCTCCTTGCTCTTTCCTGTCCTCCAACGAGTACATATATTGAGGTCCTTTAATCTCTCCTCATATGGTTTCTGGTGCAATCCCTGAACTATCCTTTTTGCCCTTTTCTGGACCGCCTCCACCCTGTCAATGTCCTTGCAAAGGTGCTGTCTCCAGAACTGCACACAGTACTCCAGGTGAGGCCTCACTATTGTTTTATACAATGGCATCACCACCTCCCATCTTCTGTTATTGATACCTCTGCCTATGGACCCCAGCATGCCACTGACCCTCCCTGCTGCCTTTGTACTCTGCCTGGACACCTTTAGGTGAACTGAAATGATAACCACCAGGTCCCTTTCCTCCCTGGTGAACATGAGCAACACTTATTTGCAACACTATTTATAGTGATTGTGATGTGAACTTTTTTGTCCTTCACCCCCCTGAGTGTGCATACACACAACTGCTCCTTATGTGATTATGATTATGTGTTGCTAATCTGGTTGCTGTTGTCTTGTCCCTAGTATTACACCAAGCAGGGTAGCCTTAACCATTGTATGGAATGGTGATTATAGTATTTCTGTTTGAATGTTTTTTTTTCTTCTGATTGACAAACCTTAAATATCTGATTTATGTTCAACAGCTTCAAGGCAACCTGAAGATTCCACTGGGGCATCAAGTGGAAGTGCCACCACCAGGCCCAGTACCAGTGGTGCAGCTGATGAGGAAGACAGCAGTGGTGTTCCCACCATTGCCAATTCTGGTAAGTAATTGTAATGAATGCTGAATTTACTTTAGAGTAGAGTTAAATCTCAGTTATGCATTACATTGTGAATGGTCTGTAAGCTGCATTTTTCCAGATCATTAGCAAAAACATTTTATGGACATTTCTCGTGAGAGGGTACGGTGTTAAAAAGTATTTCAGTATCTGTTGCCAGTGCATTTCCAGCTGGAAAAAAACAGTACTAAACCCACTCATTTGCAGTACAGTTTAGTGGAGCAAAAGGTATGATACCTATGGGTTACACTACCAGTCTGTTAATCATCGCATAATGGTATAATGTGGCATGAGGTGAAGGCAGCTGACATATTTTTGTCCCTCGGGGCCCAGAGGTGATTAAATGACTGTTACTGTAACTCCCGCCTGGAGGTGCCTTATTGCTATTAGAAAAAAATTATTTGGACAGAAAAGTGTAAAAAGTGTATTTATTTAATGTGTTCCTTATTTAGAAGGTGATCTGTTTAATAAAATTGCTCTTCTAGCAACATTTTAAAAATGCTGGACTGTTTCAAATCAGAAATCATACATTGTTCCAGTCATGCAGTAGTGCCACTGCTGCTAGAGGATGGATTAATACTGACAGAAAGAATTCAGGCCATGCCACAGTGATCAGGCTGTCCATGATACTAATAACAGGGAGTAATAAGGCTGTCAGAATCATAACAGCTAATCAGATTTCAGCATTTCTGAAACCCTTTTTAATGTGACTTTTACCGTAATCATTATAAGTAAGCAATAATTCATGATGGGGTATGCGGTGGGGATTCAATGCATGGCTGGGTGTGTTGTGAGGCAACATGCCACAGGCCTACTGTCCTCACACCATCCCAGCCATGCATCAAGTCACCAGTATGACAACATACCCTGGAGTGGGCTGTTGCACTTATAACATGTTTTACGTTTAAAACGCAGGAAGACCCACAGAAAGGGTTTAGTCTCATGCTTAAAGATCAAAAAAGTAGTGTATCCTTATCCTGCCAACTTGCAGTATAGTCCTGTACAAATACTACACATTTAATTGTTCTTAACCATATAGAGATGTCATGCATACACTACTGACATCAACTGCATTTTTCTTTTGAGCATAACATGTGGTGTTATTAGCAATAGTTCATGCCATCACAGAGAGAGGGAGAGAGAGAGAGAGAGTTACAGAGTCACAGGCAGAGACACAGTGAAGCAATACACAGTACACAGGCAGGGCACATTGACCAGGACACAACATTTGCAGTGCCTACCCATCTTGCACCCTTTGTCTCCACTGATATGCTGCACTGATGGCACGGCACCAGTCTCTGTGCATTTTGCTCTGTTCTTGACATGTCAGATCCTACAGAATGCTGCAAGACTTGTGCATCGGATCAGGGCAGGTACAAAAGCCTGCCAGGCATCGTTGAGGGTTCCTGCCTCCAGTCCCTGATCTCTCTCCACCATCTGTCTATCTGTATCACTCGCTACATGGATGACACTAGCTGGCCATGCTACATTGTATTGTTGGGCAGTGTCACACTGGTGTTGGGGGGGACAATGGAAAAGGGAACTGAGGTTTGACAATGGGACACAGTCAGTCATTCAGAAGCTAGGAAAGCTAAAGCTTCTCTACACCAACACTTCAGTTACTCCTGATGACCACTGAGAGCAGCACCTACTGCCCAGTCATACACAGCAATGGGGAGAGGCATCCATAAAAATAATTAAAATAAATAATTTTTATGCCTTGCAAAAAGCTGTAAATGTTTCTTGCTTAATGCTTCGTGGGTGGTTGGCATATTCAAATTAAGAATTGTAGCACTTCCACTTGAAATTCCCGGTGTCAAAGCATCATGGGGTGGGCTACACAGTCCACCGGGGGGACATCAGTGCTGGGACATGATCAGTATGGTCTGGTTCAAAACAGGTTAGTACATAGTCATGTCTGAAAAACATGTTTTAGCAGAATGCCATGCCACACAGCACACCACTAATACTGACACAGACTGGACACAAAATACAGAAAGTGCAGATGTCATTCTCATATTTAATTGGAATGTACTTTGATATGTCGTATAGTACATATTTCTTTTTTTTAAAGACCAGATTGAACAATAGCCACTTTCCCCAAAGAAGCTTGGTAAAAGAGCCAGTAACTGGCTAGTAATTCTACAGAAGGAGCTGGCAAAAATTACAGCGCTACAACAAAGAGCAGAACAAGGTGGTGACAGTGGAATTCACCAGGGTGCATCCACCACCACACAAGATGGCAGCCCTGGCATGCCAAGAGGCCTGAGGTGTAAGATGCCAACATGATAAAACTGCAGCAGTATTTGACAGATATAAAGAAGTAGATGAGGAAGCTGAGGGAAGAACTTCACCATATCCTGCAATTCCTGCAGGTCCTTGCAGGTCAGCAGCATGCAGAACTGAGACTTGGGACCTACTGTACAGGCAGAGTGGCCCTGGTCATCAACAGGGGGAAAAGAAGGGGAAAAAGCAGAAGGGGAGTAGTAGGACTCCAGTGCCATCCCACAGTAGAGAACTTGTGACGGACGTGGTTCCCTGTGTTTTTTTTGCTGCTTTCTTTCTTCTGGAGAAAGTTTCAGTGTAGTGTTTCAGTTGTTGTAGTAGTTGTTTGTTGGTGCTGTTGTTGTTTCAGAATCATGTAATTGTACACAGTATTTTTTGTCATATTTTTCAGAATAGTTGTTACTGTTTTTGTTGTTAACCTTCAGTTTTAAAATATAAGTCATAGAAATGTTTGTTCAGATGGGGCATGAATGAGTAAACAAATTATGTTCTGCTTTCATGCATCAACATCAACACCACACTGTGTAGAGGCAACCTAGGAGAAGGTGCTATTGATCATGGGTGCCACAGGGCCATAGTATCAAGAGTATTTATGCAGACTGTGCATGACACACAGCATGTTCTCATCTCATCGTTGAGTCTGGTTGTTAGGTATGAAATATTGCAAGGAAGGTGAGGGTGACACAGTGGGAGACATGTTATGGGTGTGACACGTGGACAGCCAGTTCTGAATACACTATGATTTTTTGTAATATAAAAATGTGTTATGGACTGTCTCTCATGAGAGATGCTGAGAAAGCATGTGAAATGACACACGCACACACAGGTTTTAGATACAGGGTGTTACCTGGAAGGTCAGAAGCTAATTACAGACTAGAAGAGACCTTAATCAAGGATCTCCTGTTTTTCTAACTTAAATATAGCTTTAACTGCTAAGAGGGAAATCAGTATCCATTTTATGACTTTTTGAGGAGGAAACCAGGTTACGGCACACTGGTGCAAAATTATAAATGCTTTGATGTCTGTGTGAGAGAGGATACTGCTTATAGATGAAAGGAAATTTACAGACTTGATTGGGGAAGCCACATGGGGAAGAGTTTCTGCTGATGTAACCTTAATTAACTTTCCTTCTAAAATGATAAAATATCCTGGGTGTATGACTTTTCATAAACAGAGGAGGAGCTAGGTGATCTCACACAAAGGGGTTGGCAAAGACAGTTTTTTAAACAGATCCTGTTTTCCTTCAAGGACACTTTTAGCTACACTCTGACAAAGAAACATCTTTGAGCACTTTAAGCAAGTATACAGGTAAAGAGAGACAAAATCTGAGTACTGTAGTAGGAATTGCACTGTTAAAACCTTGTTCTTTTAAAAAATGGTATGATTCTTGTGATATAATGGTTCTGTATTTTATGTTTTACATACTTTTATCTATTTTAGTAAATCTTTATTTTTAGAGTCTACTTGGTCTGTCTTTGAATTTCTTTTCTTTAACAAGTGAAGTATATATGGTTAATGCAGACACTGTGCATAAGCTTGAATGGTGATACCAAACAGAAAAAAGGTAAAAGTAACCTGAGATCTTTATTAGAGTTTTTAAGGGTTAATTTCTGTACACCTGGTTAGGTGCCCATAAGCAAAGATATCTGGCCCCCTGAAGACAGAATTATCTGAGCCTGTGCATTGGGTATGCTAGTAAGAGGTTCACAGTTTGAATCCCTCCAGAACTGAGACCAAAAAGTTGATTCGAACCCACAAAACAGACAGGAGGGTTACCCTGTTTCTGTTAACTGTTCACAAGACTGCGCTCGGAGGTTGGCACTTTGGGAGCAGAGGACTGACCTGCTGAGTGGGTTTATGACAGATTGGTGGCTGCAGTGCTGGTAATTTCCAGATTGGTTGACAGCAGTATGAAAAAATTTGGTATTACAAACTTTTATTGTTCAGTGTGTCAGCTTGAGACTGTCAACTCACTTGCAAAGAAAGAAAAAGGCAGTGATTTAATATTTTTTAAAAAGGAAACAGAACTATATCACTTGGCGTACAGTCAAGTTCCTACCCGATTTATTTTTTTTTCCTAAAGTGCAAGTCAGAGTAGCAGTAGTTAGGGAAGATGGCTTCCAACTACAGCAGGCACACTGTAGACAACTTAAAGCAGTTGTGCAGGGACAGAGTAGTTCCATTTGAGGTGAAAGCCAGCAAACATAACCTAGTGAATGCCCTGATGGTAGCAGATACTCAGAGCACCAAGTCACAGACCGTGACTGAAAAGGACCAAACCTTGAGTGTGGCAGGGCTAGCGGCCAGTGCGGTGTCCAGATCTGGTGAGAATGACAGCAGGGACACTTTCAGTGAAGGGCCACAGCAGCAGGGGAAGGTCACCAGTATTCTGGATCTAGAAGTACTCAGGCTGCAAATTAAGTTGTGCGAAATGGAGCTGGAGTTCCAGATAGAAGAGAAGCATGAACAGCCAGCTGCAGAGGAGAAGAGGGAGCAAGAACGCCATGAGGCAGAGTGAAAATGCCTTGAGACAGAGCGAGAACAGTGAGAGACAGAGCGAGAATGCCAAGAGGCAGAGTGGGAACAGCGGGAGGCAGACTGTGAGGAGTGTGAGTTCCAGTGAGCTGCAGAGGAAAAGAGAGAGTGAGAATGCTGAGATGCAGACCATGAGGAGCAGGTGCACCAGAGGCAACATGAACTGGAGAAGCTATGACTCCAACCAGTGGCACCAGAGCAAGTAAGTGGCTTGGGATTAACTGGGACTGCAGGACTGGGTTATAAATTGAACTCCAAATTGATAGCTGAATTTAAAGAGGGGGAGGATATGGATGCCTTTTTAAATTCTTTTGAAAAAGTTTGTATTCAGGCTAAAATTCTTAGAGAGTCCTGGAGCGTCCAGCTACCCCTGCTACTTTCAGGGAAAGCTCAGTATACATTGGGTCAAATGGACAATGAGGACAGTTATGATTACAGCAAACTGAAAGCTGCACTGTTAAAAAAATTGAATTAACTGCTGAATCATACAGAGATAAATTCCATAAGCTCAGGAGAAGCCCTGACATGAGCTATGAGAAGCTAGCCATGAAACAACGTCAGTTTATAAAACGTTGGTGGGAAGGAACTGAGGCAAACTCTGTTAATAAAATTGAAAATGTGACTTTGTTAGAACAGTTTTATTGGGCATGCCCAGCAAAGCTAAAAACCTGGCTGGAGGACTGAGATTCCAAAACAGTGCAATAGGCTGCTGAACTCTAGGACCACTATGCCAAGAGCAGACCTGCTCTGAGAGTGAATGGGGCAGGCATGGCAGTGCAGAAAGGGAAAAGCTTGCCTTCAGGGCAGCTAAAACCCTCACTGCCTCCAACAAAACCAGTTAGCTCCAGGTTTCAGAGAAAAGATTTCTCTGAAAAGAGAAGTGAAAGTTGGTTATGTAAAGAAACTGGGCATATTGCCAGACACTGTCCCAAAAGAATGAGCAATAATATGCAGAATGGTACTAGAAAAGAAGTGGGTTGTTTGTGTGTCCCTGGGAGCATGCCAGTGAACATGAGGGAACACATGCACCCAGTCATGGTGAATGGTGTACAGACTCAAGGGTTAAGGGACACAGAGGCATCCTTGACCTTGGTAAAGGGGGATCTTGTAGAGCCTGGTCAGCTTACACCCAATAAATATATCACTGTACAGGACTTCACTGGTGAGGCAAAAACATTTCCCCTCACTAGTGTTCTCCTAGACTGGGGTGAAACAGGGGGGACTGTGCAACAGGTGGCTGTAACAAAAACCTTAGCAGTTGATGTGATCAAGTGCAACAACCTAAAACAAGGGATGGTGTGTGCAGTTACCTGTAGCCAAGCAGCAAGGGAAAATTGTAGTTTCCTGAACCCCACAGAAGCCATTGTGGAAACCGGTGATAGGTTGGTTACCCAGTCTGTTTCTCCAGATGGGGAGACTAATGAAAGGGGGTAGAAATTTCCCCCAGTAGCAAGTAACCACACAGTTACAGAGGGTTACTCTGAAGAGGGAGGGATGACTCATTGTCAGAGGGTTGGGATTGACAGTGATCCTGAGTGCCCTGACTCTCGTGCTAGGGACCCTAGTTTAGTGACTGAAGGGGACCTGTCCCATGCCTTGGGAATGTGTAAGGGGTTCACAATTGCTCAGAGAAGTGACCCTAGTTTAGAGAAGCTGAGGGCTTGGGCAGACTCAGGCGGCACACAGGGAGGTGATGTCAGACATAAAGTTTATTGGGAAAATGGACTTATTTATACTCAGGCTGTGCAAACAGAGGGAGGGATGCTAGGCAGACAGCTTGTCATTCCCCAGGGGTATCATGAGCAGTTGCTCAAGATTACACATGATATTCCCTTGTCTGGTCCTCTGGGAATCATGCACACGATGTACCAGTTGACCCAGAAGTTCTACTGGCCTAACTTCACCCAGCAGGTGATGGAGTATTGCAGGTCTTGTCACCAGTGCCAGTAAATAGGGAAGGCGGGCAAGAAAACCCAAGCTGCCCTGTTTCTATTGCCTATAGTGGAGGAGCCATTCCAGAGGGTAGGAATGGATATTGTGGGGCCTTTAAATACCCCCAGCTCCTCAGAGAAGAGATTCATCCTGACTGTGGTGGATTATGCCACCCAGTACCCAGATGCAGTCGCCGTATCCTCACTGAAGACAGACAAAGTGGAAGATGCCTTAGTTGGGATTTTCTCCCGTGTTCGGTTTCCACAGGAGGTTATCACCAATCGAGGGGGTTCCTTCATGTCAGACCTGATGAAATATTTATGGGAAAAGTGTGGGGTGGTGCAGAGATGCACAACACCGTATCACTTACAAGTCATTGGGCTTGTGGAAAGATTCAATGGTACCCTGAAGTCAATGCTCTGGGCGTTTGCTAAACAGCATGGTAGGGACTGGGAGAAATACCTTCCCCACCTGTTGTTTGCATACAGGGAGGTGCCCCAAGAGTTGACAGGATTTTCCTCCTTCAAACTCTTATTTGGACACTGGGTACGTGAGACCCTACACTTGATCCGGGAGGACTGGGAAGGCAAGCATGCCACCCAGGGAACTCCCATTGTGGATTACTCCTTAAGTTTAGGGAAAGGCTGAAGGAGCTTATGAGGACAGCCCACAGCAACCTGGCAGCTGCCCAACAGAAACAAAATGTGTGGTACAACTGCAGAGCCAGCGCTCCCTCGTACATGGTGGGTCAGGAATTCATGGTCCTTATTCCGGTGTGGAAAGACAAGCTTCAGGCTGAGTGGGCAGGACCGTACAAAGTGGTTAGGAAGGTAAATGATGTGAACTATATTGTGGAGTGACCTGACCAAAGACAGACAGAAAGGACATACCATGTCAACATGATGAAGCCATACGCAAACGGGGATGACATGGTGTTTGCAGTATGTAGTCCTGGGAAGGGGACGGATGAAGGAGACCCCCTTCTGGACTTGCTGGAAGAAACTAAGTGGGAGTCCTCTCTGATGGCAGTAAAATTGTCTCCCCTGCTGGCCCCAGACCAGATCCAGAAAGTAAGGGAGGTTTTAGCAGACTTTGCCCCATTGTTCAGCGCCAAACCTGGACTAACCCCCTTTGTGATGCATGATATGGATACAGGGACACAGACGCCCATACGGCGGACAGCATATTGGGTGTCAGAGGCTGTCCAAAAGGACATTAGGAGGGAAGTGGAGGAGATGCTGGATTTAAGGGGTAATCCAGAGATCCCACAGCCCCGGGCCTCACCCATAGTCCTTGTGCCCAAGCCAGATGGCTCTACTCATTTCTGTGTGGACTAACTTGGACTGAATGCAATCACAAAGTCAGATGCCCACCCAATGCCCCAGATGGATGAACTCCTGGATAAGTTGGGAGGGGCGACCTACCTTACAACTACTGACCTGACCAAGGGGTATTGGCAGGTAGAGTTGACAGACAAAGCTAGGGGGAGGTCATCCTTAATCACTCCGATAGGCTTATTTGAATTTAAAGTAATGCCTTTCGGAATGAAGAACGCCCTGGCCACTTTCCAAAGGTTGGTCAATCAGGTGTTAAATGGTGCTGAGGAGTACACCATGGTGTACCTGGATGATGTTGCCATCTTTAGTGCCAGCTGGGAAGAACACCTCTCCCACCTTAGGGAAGTGCTGGGCTGGATACAGAGGGCTGAGCTCACTGTCAAAGCCGGGAAGTGCCAGGTGGCCATGGGAGAAGTGGAATACCTCAGGCATGTGGTAGGCCGGGGACTGCTCTGTGCTAACCAAATAAAGATAGAGGCAAACCAGGCATGGCCCAGACCAGAAACACAGAAGCAGGTCAGGAGTCTTCTAGGGACTGCAGGGCTATACAGAAAATTTGTACCCAAATACAGTGCCCTAGCTGCTCCCCTGTCTGACCTGACAAAGAAAAAGATGCCAAATAAAAGTTCTTAGGGCCCAGCCTGTGAAGAAGCCTTTTCCAAACTAAAGGAGGCACTGTGCAGTGCTCCTGTTTTGACAAGTCCTGACTATAGAAAACCCTTTATAGTTCAGACTGACACCTCAGATGTGGGTATTGGGGCAGTACTGAGTCAGACATCCAGCCAAGGAACAGATCACTGAGTAGTGTACCTGAGTAGGACATTACTTCTCAGGGAGCAGGCATACTCCACTGTGGAAAGAGTGTTTTGTCGTAGTGTGGGCCCTAAAGAAATTAGAGCCATACTTATATGGGCAGCATTTTGTGGTGCAGACTGACCATAACCCCCTGGTTTGGCTGATGTAGATGGGAAAGAACAATGGTAGATTGCTAAGATGGAGTCTTGCTTTGCAAGGGTATGATATGACAATCGTACATAGAGCTGGAGCCAGAAAGCAGAACTCAGATGGTCTGTCTTGCATGTATGAGGAGTTAACTGATTTGGGAAGCTCATTCCATGCTGGGGGATAGAGCCCCCAAATTCAGTCCAAGTGGGGAGGATTGTAACACGTGGACAGCCAGTTCTGAGTACACTATGATTTTTTGTAATATAAAAATGTGTTATGGACTAGATGCTGAGACAGCATGTGAAATCACACACACACACACACACACAGGTTTTAGATACAAGGCGTTACCTGGAAGGCCAGAAGCTAATTACAGACTAGAAGAGACCTTAATCAAGGCTCTCCTGTTTTTCTAAGTTAAATATAGCCTTAACTATTAAGAGGGAAATCTTTATCCATTTTACGACATTTCGAGGAGGGAACCCAGGTTACTGCACACTGGTGCAAAATCATAAATGCTTTGATGTCAGTGTGACAGAGAATACTGCTTATAGATGAAAGGAAATATACAGACTTGATTGGGGAGGTCACATGGGGAAAGGAGTTTCTGCTGATGTATTCTTAATTAACTTTCCTTCTAAAATGATAAAATATCCTGAGAGTATGATTTTTCATAAACAGAGGAGGAGCTAGGTGACCTCACACAAAGGGATTGGCGAAGACAGTTTTTTTAAACAGATTCTGTTTTTTCCTTCAAGGACGCTTTTATCTACAGTCTGACAAAGAAACATCTTTGAGCACTTTAAGCAAGTACACAGGTAGAGAGAGAGAGACAAAATCTAAGTACTGTAGGAAGAATTGCACTGTTAAAACCTTGTTCTTTTAAAAGATTGTATGGTTCTTGTGATATAATGGTTCTGTATTTTATGTTTTACATACTTTTATCTATTTTAGTAAAACTCTATTTTTAGAGCCTACTTGGTCTGTCTTCGAATTTCTTTTCTTTAACAAGTGAAGTATGTATGGTTAAAGCAGACACTGTGCATGAGCTTGAATGGTGATACCAAACTGGAAAATGGCAAGAGTAACCTGAGATCTTTATTAGAGTTTTAAGGGTTCATTTCTGTACACCTGGTTAGGTGCCCATAGGCAAAGATATCTGGCCCCCCAAAGACAGAATTATCTGAGCCTGTGAATTAGGTACGCTAGCAAGAGGTTCACAGTTTGAATCTCTCCAGAACTGAGACCAAAAGGTTGATTTGAACCCACAAAACAGACAGGAGGATTACCCTGTTTCTGTTAACTGTTCACAAGACTGCGCTCAGAGTTTGGCACTTTGGGAGCAGAGGGCTGACCTCCTGAGTGGGTTTGTGACAATGGGGACTATGGGGGTATTGTTTAACATGGTGGTGCCTTGATCTTCATGCTTGTAATAGGTATAACCATATAGGTCAATGCGTTTGCTATTTGCTCCCAAGTCCCAACAGAAGCCAAACCGGGGTCAGCCATTTTGTGCTACTACAGTTTTCTTTTTGGGGATCTTGACCTGAACAGTGAGCGACTGGGAGAGGAAAAGGTAGCTGAGTGCTTCCAGCAGCAGGTGGTGCACCAACACATTCTTAATAAACAGTAAAGGCTGGACAAAGAACCCATGTTCACAGATATTTTTTTTTTTGGGGTGGGTGCTGAACATCAGCCAACTGGACACTTGTAGACACTCAACATTTCAGGACAAGAACACTGTCCACAGCAATATGTTTTGTTTTTTCTATTTTTTTTGGGGGGGTCTTGAACAGCGACCAACAGGGTTACTTGTAAACAGTCAACATTCCAGGACAAAAACACTATGCGCAGCAATTTTTTAGATTTTTCTGTTTTGGGGAAGGGGGGTGCGACTGGGATACTTGCAAACACTGCAGTTTTATAACCACATAAAAGTAAGTAATCTCAGTGTAAATTTTCAGCATTACACATGATGTAATAATCATTTAGTTATCGCCAAAGTATTTTGTAACACAGCAGTTGATGACTTATGTAATGCACACACTGACTCCAGGTATCCTACTCTGCTTCTTTGTTCTGACAATGTGATTTCTGATGCAAACAGGCATCAGGGTGCCTCACAGAACAATTTCTGTTCACACCACCCACATGACATGTGTTCTGACTCCTACTCAGGAGAACTCAAACCCCTCAGCTGTGTCTTCATCAGATGGCACTGTCACACTCTCCTCATCCTCTGATCAGTCCTGCTGCTCACTGCTTTCTTTGGAAAGATCATGAAATGTTGCTGTTTTTGACACAACGTATTGTTTGGGGGAAAAAAGGAGATCATTTTGACAAATGTTAGATACTAAACATTACGGTCAGACAAGTGGTCTGGGAGTCAGTCACAATAGCACCTGCGGTGATGAAAACTCTCTCTAAGCTTACACTGGCACAGGGGCACATGAGGTACTCCATGGTGATTGCTATAAGAGCAGGCCTGATTTCAAGCTTGTTTCACCAATAGTCCAGGGGCTCGACATCAATGCTTAGTTACTGTGGGTCATCCATATATGACTGCACCATATGGCAAGCAGACAGATGCAGTTCTGTGTTGCCCTCAGGTGGGTGGTGCATAGAGACAACAATGCCCTTCAGCATGGACCAGAGGGGGTTTGTGGCACCAGTGCTACCACATGATAATGAGGGCGAGAGTGATGGTGCAGGCACCGTACTAGTGGAGGAGGAGGATTCTGGGTGATATGCAGTTGCTGATTTAGGTTTCTGTACTGTGGCAGATTTTTTCACCCTTACCTCTGAGTGAGTCATCAAGTTTTTGACCTTGCCTTGCAGGAAGACCAGATAGTGCTCAAGATCTGTCTTTCCACCTGGAATAAGTACTGTCATGCCATTCTTGTACTTGGATTGAGCAGGGTTGCCAGAATGTATGTCTCTGAGTTTTTAATGTGAATGACCCTGGGATCATCATCACACAGCTGCATCATGCGGTCAGCCAGCTGTACTCCAACCGAGTCTGCAGCAACTTCAAATTGCCCCCTTACATTGGCCAGTGCCTGGCGGCGTACACACAGCAATGGTATCATCTGGCTCAAACATGCATTGTCATCACTCACAACCTGTGTCACCTGTTCAAGTGGGCAGAGGACTTGTATAACACTGTCTGTCAAAAACCACTTGGCTGGAGTAAGAGACATGGCTGCTTGTGCTTCCCAATCACTCATGTGCATTACATACTCATGGAGTGGCTTGTACTGTTCATACAGTGGGGAATAATAAAACTGCCATCATAGAGGCAACAAGCCTTTGTGTGAAGCAAATAAACAAAACTAAACGATGTAAGAAACCATTATGGTTCTCAAAGGACGTGGCAGTGAAGGTTCAAGAGAAAAAGAAAGCTTTCAGGAAGTACAAGGAATCACAAAAGGAGCAGGACAGAGAACTGTATCAGTTAAAGCAAAAGGAAGCTGGGAAGGCAGTCAGAACAGCAAAGGCCCAAACCTAGGAAAAGATAGCCAACTCAGTTAAGAAGGGGGATACAACCTTTTATAGATACATCAAGGAGCAAGGAAGACCAAGGGAGGGATAGTGAGGCTTAATGGGGGGCAGAGGGAGACTGTGAAAAGGCAGAGATGCTAAACAAGTATTGTTGCTCAGTATTTACAAAGGAGGGGGGGGTACCTAGAACAAACAGTAGAAACACACTTTATACAGAAGTTGATACCAGCCCATTTACAGAAGAAAGGGTTCTGAAAGAACTCTTAAAACTGAAAGTGGACAAAGCAATGGGGCCTGATGGGATTCATCCCAGAATTCTAAAAGAACTAAGGGTAGAATTAGTGACACCACTGACTACCCTGTTTAACAAATCATGGGAGGATGGGGTGGTACCTGAGGACTGGAGGAGGGCAGATGTGATTCCCTTCACAAAAGTGGGAGCAAGGCAGAAGCAGGAAACTACAGACCTGTTAGTTTAACCTTAGTGGTAGGAAAATGATGGAATCACTTCTGAAGGAAAGAATTGTCGAATATCTAGAGGCCAGAGGGGCACAGGACCCAAGGCAGCATGGATTCACAGCGGAAGGTCATGCCAGACAAATCTGATAGATTTCTTTGACTGGGTGACCAAAGTAGTAGATCAGGGAGGGGCTGTGGACATGGCCTACCTAGACTTTAGCAAGGCATTTGACACAGTCCCACAAAAGATTAATATACAAGTTAGCTAGCCTGGGGTGGGTCCCAAGATGACAGCCTGGGTAAAAAATGGCTGAAAAATAGGACACAGAGGTAATAGTAAATGGAGTCCACTCTGATGAAAGGGGTTACTAGTGGGTACCACGGGGTTCAGTATTAGGACCAGTCCTCTTCAATGTCTTTATAAGCGACATTGCAGAGGGACTGGAAGGAAAAGTATGTCTCTTTTGCAGATGACACAAAGATCTGCAACAGAGTTGATGCACACGGTGGGGTGGAAAGGATGAAAAGGGACTTGGCAAGGTTAGAGGAATGGTCAAATGTATGGCAGCTTAGATTCAATGCTAAGAAGTGCAAGGTAATGCACCTGGGAAACAAAAACCCAAGGGAAGAGTACACAATGGGGGGTGAGATACTAACGACAACAAAAATGGAAAGGGACCTGGGGGTAGTCATATCAGATGACCTAAAGGTGGGCAAGCAATGTGAGAGGGCAGCAATGAGGACTGGGGGGATATTGGGATGCATAGGGAGAGGCATCACCAGTAGAAAACAGGAAGTTATTATCCCTCTGTACAGACAGCTGGTCAGACCCCATCTGGAGTACTGCGTGCAGTTCTGGAGACCCAGTCTTCAAGAGACATAGACAGGATGGAAGCTGTCCAGAGGAGGGCACTAAAATGGTGCAGGGTCTGCACTGGAAGACATATGAAGAGAGACTAAAGGCGCTTAATATGTATAGCCTCAAGGAAAGGAGGGAGAGAGGGGACATGATAGAAACTTTCAAGTACCTCAAGGAATCAACAAAGTCCAAGAGGGTAGCATCTTTCAAAAAAAGAGGTGTGCAAGAACAAGGGGCACAATTTGAAGATAGAGGGGCGGCTCAGAGGTAATTTAAGGAAGTCTTTTTTCACAGAGAGGGTTGTGGATGCCTGGAACGGCCTTCCGGAGGAGGTCGTGGAGTCAAAAACAGTGGTGGAATTCAAGCATGCATGGGACAGTCATAAGGCAATTCTAGGGGATGGGGGTAGGAAGAAGTAGGCTGCTGGTTAACTAGGATCTGCAGCTTATCCAGTAGGCAGGGAAATGGGCAGACTGGGTGGGCCAAGCGGTCCTTATCTGCTGTCAAATTCTATGTTTCTATGTTTCTAAGTCTCTCAAGCATATACCAAGTGGAATTCCATCGGGTTGGCACATCAAGTTTCAGCCGATGCTGTGGTACATTATTGGCCTTCTGTAGAGTCCTGAGCTTTGCTCTAGCCAGTTCAGAGTGACTGAAATGGCTGAAGATTTTGTGGCTAACATTCTACAAGATAGTCACTTCTTCAAGTTCCATAAAGGACCTCACAATGAGATTCAACACTTGAGCAAAGCAGGAGACATGATAAAAACAGCCAACAGAAATTGCTTTGATGGCATTCTGGGCATTGTCACTGGCAATATATGCAGCCCAGAATCCATGTGGCTTTAGCCAATGCCTGATGGCCTCATCCATGCAGTTGGGAATTCTCTCAGATGTATGTGAGCCGTGCATACTCTGCATTCTTAATGTGGCATGCTGTTGTGGACTACCACTAGTACTGCTGCCAGAAGTCAGGGAACAAGTAGATGAGGGACAGGGGGGAACAGCATATGATGGCCTCATTAATGCAGTTGGGAATTCTCTCAGATGTATGTGAGCCATGCATACTCTACATTCTTAATGTGGCATGCTGTTGTGGACTACCACTAGTACTGCTGCCAGTAGTCAGGGAACAAGTAGATGAGGGACAGGGGGAACAGCATATACCCGAGGGAAATAGGCCCACCGTGCAGTAATGCACATATAACTAACAGCCGATGCCAGGCCACTGGTCCAGATGTCAGTGATGAGGTGAATGCTGGCTACTGCTGAGTGAGACGTGGCATGTGACACAATACATGAGAGGTTATTATACATTGCTGAAAGAGCCTTAGTGCTGAAATAAGTATGAAGGGGCAATTTATATTTAGGTGCAGCTTTATCTATGAGTTCTCTGAAACCCTGATTCTCAAAAAATGAGACCGGCAAAAGGTCTGCTGCTAGTATCTTGGCAACAGCAGTGTTCAGTTCTTTTGTCACTGGGTGTTTCCGATGAATTTTGGTGTGCTTGGTTAATGCTGAACTGATATCTGGCTGCTTAAATATCACAGTGTGCTGAACTCTGGGGGGTGTTTTGCCTTTGCCAGGTATGGTCTTATGGCTTTGGCTGCCTTGTCCACCATCAGGAACATGCTGGAAAAAACTCTCCATCCATGCAATGGACAGATCAGTTTCACATAGAAACATACAAACATATACTTTGACAGCAGATAAGAACTGCTTGTCCCACCCAGTCTGTCCATTGCCCTACCTATTCGATAAGCTGTAGATCCTAGTTAACCAACAGCCTACTTCTTCATAACCCCCACCTGAACTGCCTTATGTCTGTCCCATGCATTCTTGATTTCCCCCACTGTTTGTTGACCCCATGACCTCATTAGGAAGGTCATTCCATGTGTCCACCACCCTCTCCATAAAAAAAAAACTTCCTCATGTGGTTGTGGGATTCAAATCCTTGATTATAGGGGTCCTTTGGTTTGTAGCTTAGTGTTCTAACCTCTGTTTTATATTGCAGACCCTAATAATTCAAGAATATACTTAATAGATAGCAAATACAGTCCCTCACCTAGAATCAAACGTCTGACCCTTTGCTTGTAACATAAGAACACATCCAGTGTACCACCTGAGAAACTTCACTACCTCCACTTGTATCTGCATGTGTATGTGTGGAACACAATCATGGGTCAAATGTTGCAACATCATCAGCAGTCTGGGAACCCTCTCTTTCAGAGTGTGCTGAACTATCAGAAGTGGGCATGGATGCCAACTGCTTATGCTTTGTCCACTTATTGGGATGCTTACTTTGCATGTGACTGTGCATACCAGTCATCCTATAGTGTGAACCTGGCTTACCCCTGCTACTTCTGGAATGACAGATGTTGCACATAACCACACTGTCATCAGACTCATTGATGACAAAGAAATCCCACACAAGTGAATGTTCACTGACACAACGGATTTCCTGGGTGGGGTAGGCGGGGACAGAGACTCAGGGGTGGGCAAAATTATTTTCTTACGATGCTCCTGCTGATGGTGCTTATTCCCTTTTGGCAATTTATATCCCTTTACCCTGACAGGTTGCTGCTTGAGGAGTGACATAACAGAGATTGCTTGTCTTTTAAAACTGACAATTGTGGTTGCTGATTGTGGAAGGAGTGGCACTGGCTGCCAATTAGGGTCTAATACTGGGTCATCATCATCACTGTCACCCTCAACACTAGTACCCGCATTGATTTCTGACATTTCTGGCTGTGAAACTAAGGGCTGACTGTACCCCACCTCCTCTTCCTCACTAGTCTTCTCTACCACATGAATAGTGGCACTAACAGCATGTTTGCTCTGAGGTGGTTCTTGCTCCTCAGACACCTTTTCAAGCTGTCTATGCTGTTGCTGCTTTTATAGAACTTACCCCATAGCAACTGGTCCTGCTGCACCACTGTTACTGTCATCATCTCTGATAATGCCTTACAAACAAAAATGCTGAAATATCTTTGCTCAGCACTCAAAATACAGATACCAGCACTTTATTTCTACTCCTCAACAAAAAGTGGCAGATTGTCACTCAGAAAGCCTGTTCTGTGGAGCAGAACAACAAACAGAGCTCTTCCCTCTTCAGAAAACTCCTCAGAAGTGAGTAGTTATGCAGGGAGAAATGTGTGCCATCACCTGATGCTTCCCTCCCACCTCTGCACCCCATGTGATTGCAGAGCTGAAAACCATGTGTTTAGAACCACATGCAGTATAAGTTGAACTTTCCATGGAATTTCTGTGCTGAACTGTGGAATTTTTTATACCATGGACTAAAAAATATATGCAATTCTTGTCTTCTGTGGAATTCACAAGAAAGAAACAAGAAATAAAACCAGGAAAGGAGGAAAAAAATGAAGCAATTTAAAAAAACAGAACTGGCTAATTGAGGACACCACACTTAAGGTGCTCGACAGCTTGGGTGGTTACATTCAGTATGTGAGTTTAAAATTTATAATAGCACTTGTAGAAAAACAAATATAGTCATACATAGCCGGTGGAAGAAAAATTTGCAGAATTACATTGAAAAATGTGGATAATTACATGATACGGCGACATAAGTGACAAGGCTGAGAAGACACTTTATTTTTCCACATTTCATAAGGGAAATTCTGCAGTTACCCTATAAATATTGCAGTACAATGCTTCCCTCTACACCCCAGGTGACTGAAGAGCTGCTAAGCAAGTGATTACACTTACATGCAGTGAAAATTGACCTTTTCATGGAATTTCGGTTCCAAACCACACGATTTAGCTTGTAATGTGGAATTAAAAAGAATGCAATTCTTGGGTTCAGCAGAATTCAACAGAAAAAATGCAAAATGCAACCAGGAAAGAAGGAAAAGAACAGCAATTAAAAACCATAGAATGGATTACTTGCTGATACGACAGTTAAGGTGCTCAACAGGATGACTGCTTAAAATCAGTGTGTGACCTTAACATTTGCAATACCGCCTATAAAAAAAGAAATATGATCACACATTGCTTGAGGAAAACAAAATCAGCAGAATCACATTAAAAATTGTGGATCATTACATCATACAGTGACATGGCACTAGGATGATTAGTCGCCGGCTATAATGCCACGGACAAATGCTTGCGGGTTAAATGTCGCATGGGCATTTCACTGCCGGAGTAAACGTAGCCGAAAATGTTGCCGAGATGTAAAGCGGCGACCTATTGACCGCTCATTATTTCATATACTTATTTATTTTTGGCAGATAGTTTGACCGCTTTCTGTGTACCATGGGGGAATTTTTGTGCAGTATGAAGATGAGGAGAAGGGAAGCAAGGTGGTTGGGTGGTGAGAATAGAGAAGCAAGGGGAAGGTATGGGAAATGTGTCCAGGGTATTCGGGGCTACGAGTGCAGGGGTAACAAGGTGAGCATGTTTTTTCGGAATGGGGAGCGAATGGAGATGGAGTAGATAATAGTGGTTGTCCCGTGGCTGGGTGTAACAGGAGTAGCGAACTGGTAAAAAAATCAGTTACCGCTAATGTCTCTGACAAAGCAATAACCAACCGGCGACATCCTCTACCCATGCCAGGGACTATATTCATGGGGCCGTGCCATGCTGCGTCAATGGGGCCTTTTGTGAAAGTACCCCTAGGCCAGACAACAGGTTGGGCATGTCGCAGAGATAATACAGCAGATGCCAGCTGTAGCCAGATGTGTAATAGGAAGAAATCAACAGAGAAAGTGCTTTTAGGTTACTTACACCTTTAATTTTAGGAACCGCCTATCTGTAGTTTTTTGTGGTTTTGTGGACTAAATTTGTGGGGCCGTGCCATGCTGCATCAATGGGGCCTTTTGTGAAAGTACCCCTAGGCCAGACAACAGGTCGGGCACGTCACGGAGATAATACAACAGATGCCAGCTGTAGCCAGATGTGTAATAGGCAGAAAGCAACAGAGAAAGTGCTTTTAGGTTGCGTACACCTTTAATTTTAGGAGCCGCTTATCTGTAGTTTTTTGTGGTTTGATGTTATTACTGACAGACACCAGATGATGATAAACTATAAAGTGAGAAACATTCATCTGCAATTTTCTAGTTATCTCACATATAGTCGCGACTATATGTGAGACGCAACTTTTAAATGCAACATTATTTTGACCACTTGCCTTTTTATCTGCTGTATTATCTCCGCAACATTTTGTCCGGGGACAAATCGTCCGCTTTCGAGTGACATACTTGGCAAAACACTTTATTTCCACGTTTCATAACGAAACATCTGCAGTTCACAAAAAAAAAATCCAGTACAAGGTGAAAATCCACCATAGACTGTCGAACGTTCAGACTTTCGCCAGAGGTGGAGGAGTGGAAAATTCTGTAAAAGTTTCAAAACTTTGTGGAACTTCCTTGACAGTGGAAATCAGAACTTTTGCCCATCCCTAACTCCCAGCAATCCAACAAAGCTGGGTCAGTCCAGGATCCAGTGATCAGAAGGTGGGACACAACTTCATGATCACTCAGAGACTCTCCTTGGCTGATATTGGGTGAAATCCACCCCAGATGGACCAAGAGCCTGCATTAGTCATTAGTTGTACCATGTTGGGCCATGACAGCCCACTAGAAGAGACCAAGGAACAGAAGGAGGATACTCTATCAAGGAAAAACAGGCCATACTCCTCTCCTCACTCATGCTAATACTCTCACTGACAGTAGGCAGACTGGGTGCAACAGCCTGTTCACAGTGCAGAAGAGCTGAGCTGGCCAGTTAATTCTTGCAGAAATGGTATGCCGTAGCTACACTGACAATTTTACCTTGACCAGCACTATAGCGGCAACAGTGCCAGGTCACTGTAGTATCAGCGAAGGACCCCAGAACTGCTTTCTGTGGGTGCACCCCCTTCCCAAATCAACTCCAACTCAGAGTTGATTAATTTAGTTACAGGCGGTGTGGGGGTAGACCACCCCACATGGGGGATTTGGGGGCAATACCCCTCAAAGAAAACAGTCTGAAGTGACTGCCTTTATGCCAATCACAAATGCAGCTGACATAAAGGAGTCACTGTAATGTCAGTCGACAACGAATTTGTCCACCAACTGTTATGAATCCTGCATCAATCACCCATGACATGAACTCTGCCCTTCTCAGAGTGATTTCCCCCTGAAACTCCTTATAATGAGCTGTCAGGGTTAGTTCATCTTCCAATGTACCTGATCTCTGCCAAGAGCACTCCAGTCTCCACCCTGTGACCTTCACCCATCTGAGTAAACTATTAAAGCAGGGAGAGATCTGTCAGGAAACTTTAGAGTGTACACAGAAAGGTGCAAGAGAATCGACAGCTGCAGTGATCACAGCGTTATAAGCTTCCACTGCACTCTCAGCCCCCTCAGCACACACCTGCAACAGGCTCAGGCAGCTCAGTACAGACAGAAACCTACAAGGGCCCACATTTCTTACCAAACTAAC
The DNA here is from genome assembly GCA_016271365.2 of Neoceratodus forsteri. Lineage (NCBI taxonomy): Eukaryota > Metazoa > Chordata > Ceratodontiformes > Ceratodontidae > Neoceratodus > Neoceratodus forsteri. The sequence goes on from CM057455.1 coordinate 532,834,508, forward strand.
TCCATGGGGGTGGGGGTCAGATGTCTTGGGGGAGCCCTGAACTGAAAACTTATAACATGATGATCCCACCAACTCATCAGATCAACCTCGACATTAAAAAGGTTGAGCCCGAAAACCAGTTCCAAGGTATTGACACATTGGTGGGTGGCAGAAGTAAAAGCCTGTGTGAAGCCAAACTGCTCCATCTGTTGAAGGAATTGCTGACCAGCCAAAAGGGAGTCAACCTCTGGAGCCAGAAGAACTGTGGGTCACCCTGGAAACAGGAAATGGGACAGCCATAAGAACTGGGGTTGTCTACAGGCCCCCAGACCAGGGGGAGAACATAGACACGTTACAGTTAGAAGATATACAAGACATGACAGCTACAGGGGAGGTTCTGACAATGGGAGACTTCAACATGCCGGATACAAATTGGTCAATATCAGCAGGAACATCTGTCAGAACTAGACACATGGTGGATTCCCTGCTCAGGGAGGGCCTCAAACAACTGGTACAACAACCCACAAGAGACAGGGCTATCCTAGATCTAGTACTGACTAACAGGGAAGGGATCACAGATCTCCAGGTAGAAGGTCACCTGGGGGCCAGTGACCAGCACGTGGTATGGCTCAATTTGGCCACTACATCTAAATCTTCTCATTCCAAGGCAAAAATATGGGACTTCAGAGGAGCTGACTTTGATAAGATGACCAACAGAGTTAAGCTAGCCCTGGCAAAAAGAAACACAGGTGAGGGGGTACAGGCAAAGTGGGCAAGCATTAAGGATGCAATACTTGAAGCAACATCCCATTGTGTTAGACAGAAAAGGAAGTGCAAAAGAAGAATGAAACCACTTTGGTTCTCAAATACAGTAGCAGAAAAGGTCAGAGCCAAACGGCTGGCCTTCAGGAAATATAAGGGAACACAGTGGGATGAAGATAGGGAGGCTTACCAAACTTCCCTAAGGGAAGCAGGGAAGACAGTAAGGCAGGCAAAGTCCCAAACTGAGGAAACACTAGCATGAACAGTAAAAGAAGGTGACAAGACTTTCTATAGATACATTGGTGAAAGGAGAAAGTCCAGAGGGGGTATTGCTAAGCTCAAATGAGAAAAGGGGGCATGTGAGGAGGAGGACCCTGTAAAAGCATCTATCCTAAATAGATACTTTTGCTCAGTATTTACTGAAGAGAAGGTAGGGCAGGGACCACAGCTCAGCACCATGGACACAGGGGGGAAGGAGGTGAGCACTACTCCCTTCACAAAAGAAAGAGTCCTACAAGAGCTCGCTGAGCTCAGGGTGGACAAGGCAATGGGACCTGATGGCATACATCCCAGGGTACTTAAGGAGCTAAGGGTGGAACTAGCAGAGCCATTAGCAGAACTGTTTAGTGAGTTGCTGAGCACAGGAGAGGTCCCCAGAAGACTGAAGAAGGGCTCATGTGAACCCACTCCACAAGAGTGGTAGCAGGGAGGAGGCAGGGAACTACAGACCAGTCAGTCTTACCTCAGTAGTGGGCAAGATTATGGAGGCACTCCTTAAGGAAAGGATACTGCAACACCTGGAATCCATAGGGGCATAGGATCCAAGACAGCATGGGTTTACAAAAGGAAGGTCCTGTCAAACTAATCTCATAGATTTCTTTGACTGGGTAACCAGAGTGGTGGACCAAGGGGGAGCAGTTGCTGTCGCATACCTTGACTTCAGCAAAGCTTTCAACACTGTTCCACATAGAGGATTGATAAATAAGCTGGGTAGGCTTGGGGCGGGTCAGAAGTTGGTCAACTGGGTGGCAAACTGGTTGACGGGCAGAACACAGAGAGTGGCGGTAAATGGTATACAGTCAGAAGAGATGCAAGTCACAAGTGGGGTACCTCAGGGATCAGTCCTGGGGCCAGTCCTCTTCAATACCTTCATTAGTGAGATTGCAGATGGACTAGAGGGTAAGGCTTGTCTGTTTGCAGATGACACCAACATCTGCAACAGAGTAAATGATCCAGATGGGGTGGGCAGAATAAGAAGAGATCTGAATAAACTAGCAAAATGGTCAGAAGAATGGCAACTGGGATTTAACTCAAAGAAGTGCAAGATCATACACATAGGGAAGAGAAACCCTGAAGCCACCTATAGGCTGGGAGGGGAGTTTCTGGCAGTCACAAAGGAAGAAAGAGACTTGGGCGTCATCATCACCGATGAACCTGAAATCATCCAAGCAGACCTCTAATGCAGTAGGTAAGGCTAGGGGGATCTTAGGGTGTATTAGTAGGGGTATCACAAGTTGTGAGAGGGAGGTAATAAGATACTGGTTAGGCCCCATCTGGAGTACTGCGTGCAGTACTGGAGGCTACACCTTCACAAGGACATTAACCAGATTGAGGCGGTCCAGAGAAGGGCAACCAAATGGTGCAGGGACTGCATCAGAAGACACATGAGGACAGATTAACAGAGCTCAATATGTATACCCTTGAGCAAAGGAGGGAGAGATGTGATATGATCAAAACATTCAAACACCTTAAGAGCATTAACTACAGTGGCGTGAAAAAGTATTTGCCCCCTTCCTGATTTTCTCTATTATTGCATATTTGTCACACTGGATGTTTTCAGGTCTTTAGAGAAAATGTAATATTAGATAAAGGGAACCTGAGTGAACAAATAACACTTGTTTTTTTTTTTTAATTTCACTTATTTAATGAAAAAAAGTTAACCAACACCAACTGGCACTGTGTGAAAAGTAATTGCCCTTACACTTAATAACTGGTTATGCCACATTTAGCTGCAATGACTGCAACCAAACACTTCCTATAATTCAATATCAGTCTTTCACATCGCTGTGGAGGAATTTTAACCCACTTCCTCCAGAACTGCTTTAATTCAGTAACATTTGGTAGGTTTTCGAGCATGAACTGCTCGTTTCAGGTCCTGCCATAGCATCTCTATTGGGTTTAAGTCTGGACTTTGACTAAGCCACTCCAAAACTTTAATTTTACTTCTTTTAGCCATTCTGATGTGGACTTGCTTTTGTGTTTTGGATCATTGTCTTGCTGCATGACCAACTACGCTTCAGCTTCAGCTGACGGAAGGATGACTGGACATTCTCCTTAAAATTTTTCTGGTACAGAGCAGAATTCATGGTTCCTTTAATTATGGCAAGTCATCCAGGTCCTTAGGCAGCAAAGCATCCCACACCATCACACTACCACCACCATGTTTGACTGTTGGCATGGTGTTCTTACTGTGAATGCTGTGTTTGCTTTACGCGAGACATTATGGGATCCATGTTGTCCAAAAGTTCCACTTTGGACTCATCTGTCCATAGAACATTTTCCCAAAAGGCTTGTAGATCATCCAGGTGCTTCTTGGCAAATGAGAGAAGAGCATTTATGTTCTTCTTGGTTAGCAGTGGTTTCCTTGCTACTCTCACATGAAGCCATTTTGCCCAGTCTCTTTCTGATTGTGGAGTCATGAACACTGACCTTAGCTGAGGCAAGAGAAGCCTGCAGTTCTTTGGATGTTGTTTTAGGATCCTTTGAGACTTCTTGGATGATTTTACACTGCGCCCTTGGAGTAATTTTGGCAGGCCGCCCTCCTGGGAAGGTTCACTACTGTTCCAAGTGTTCTCCATTTGGAGATTATGGCTCTCACTGTGGTTCAATGGAGTCCCAGAGCCTTAGAAATAGCTTTGTAACCTTTCCAGACTGATAGAGGGCAACAAATTTTTTCTGATCTTTTCAGGAACTTCCTTTGATCATGGCATAATGTGCTTGTTGAATCTTTGTGCTGGCAACGTGACTCTGATGGTAAGGGCCAAAATAAGTGAGGTTTATATTGAGCAGGGCTGGCTGTAATCAAGCCTGGCTGTGTTCAATCAGCTGACTCTAATTATCCCTTTAATTGGGTTGATTTAACTAGGGGGCAATTACTTTTTCACACAGTGCCAGTTGGTGTTGGTTAACTTTTTTCATTAAATAAATGAAATAAGTAAAAAAAAAAAGTGTTATTTGTTCACTCAGGTTCCCTTTATCTAATATTATATTTTGTCTAAAGACCTGAAAACATCCAGTGTGACAAATATGCAATAATAGAGAAAATCAAGAAAGGGGCAAATACTTTTTCACGCCACTGTAGGTGAAAGAGTCAAACATGTTTAAATATAAGAAAAATTGCAGGACAAAAGGACACAGCATGAGATTGGAGGGAGGCCGATTAAGGAGGAATGTGAGGAAATTATTTTTCACAGAAAGAGTGGTGGATGCATGGAAAGGCCTATCTCAGGAAGTGGTGACTATGAATACAGTGCAGGGCTTCAAACAGGCACGGGATAGGCATAAGGGAGCAATACAGGTAAGTATGAATAGATAGGCCACTGAAAGAGCAAAGGCCGATGGCACATTTATAAGGTAGAAAAAGAAATGGGCAGACTGGATGGGCCTCGCGGTCCTTATCTGCTGTCAACCTCTATGTTTCTATGTAGACCAAATATTGAAGTAGCCCAACACCAGCCACCTTGGGTACTCCACAGTCAGGTGAGCAACAAACTCCCCAAATTTGTGTAGGAAACCACTCTTGCAACCAGGAGGATGGTATATGAGAAGGATTCTGCCCCTGACACCTGCATCACCCTTAACAGCCACATATTCAAACAACCTGGTTTGACCCACTGGGTAGGCTGCAAGTCTCAGAACAGATCTAAAGCAGATGGCCACCACACACCCCCTTGTACTCCCACCTAGAACAGTTCACCACGGTATAACCCCCATGGAATGGCCACCTTGCACAGGCCCACAGTCATCCCCAGCCAGGTCCCAGTAATGCACATCAGGTCCACAGAGGAATCTGCAATAAAATCCATTATTATGGTGGTCTTTTTCCTGATGGATCTACCATTACAAAGAATTTCCCTTAGGGAAGGTGCCATGCTGGTGGGTTCAACTACCGAATCTGATGACATTTCAGGAGCCCTCAGGATAGGAACCAATCTGTTATCACCTAAGTCTGGGTTCCATTTTAAGCCAGAGTTGCTCTTTGTCCTACTTCTGATCCTACCTTCCCAATCTCCTTCTCTGGAAGCAAACCTACGTCTGAAACTATGCCATAAGGTAATTGACCACTCATTTTTGAACTAACCATTAAGGTCAATTCTTTGTTCTGGGGCCACCACTTATAGTCTTTTAACTAGGTGGTTTGGGACGAAGGACCTGCCTACTGGCAAGCCTAGGAGCACTGATTCAGACCTCCAATCCTCATATATTTGTTATGTTAACATTTTAACATATTAATGCAGTACAGAAACCCAAAACAAGTCATTTTAAAACATTGAACTCCATAAGTGATTAAAATTAGAAGTGCACATGAAAACAATTAGTCAGATAAGTACCACCATATATATTGTGGAACACAACCACTATGACAGCTTTATTGAGCAATAATATTAAGACAGTGATAAGAAACATAGAAACATTGAATTTGACGGCAGATAAGGACCGCTTGGCCCACCCAGTCTGCCCATTTCCCTACCTAATGGATAAGCTGTAGATCCTAGTTAACCAGCAGTCTACTTCTTCCTACCCCCACCCCCTAGAATTGCCTTATGACTATCCCATGCATGCTTGAATTCCACCACTGTTTTTGACTCCACAACCTCCTCCGGATGGCCGTTCCATGCATCCACAACCCTCTCTGTAAAAAAATACTTCCTTAAATTACCTCTGAGCGCCCCCCATCTTCAAATTGTGCCCCTTGTTCTTGTACACCCTTTTGAAAAGATGCTACCCTCTTGGACTTTGTTGATTCCCTTGAGGTACTTGAAAGCTTCTATCATGTCCCCCCTCTCTCTCCCTTCTTCGAGGCTATACATACTAAGCTCCTTAAGTCTCTCTTCATATGTCTTCCAGTGCAGGCGCTGCACCATTTTAGTTGCCCTCCTCTGGACAGCTTCCATCCTGTCTATGTCTTTGCGGAGATTGGGTCTCCAGAACTGCACGCAGTACTCCAGATGGGATCTCACAAGTTGTCTGTACAGAGGGATAATAACTTCCTGTTTTCTACTGGTGATGCCTCTCCCTATGCATCCCAGTATCCCCCCAGCCCTCCTTGCTGCCCTCTCGCATTGCTTGCCCACCTTTAGGTCATCTGATATGACTACCCCCAGGTCCCTTTCCATTTTTGTTGTCGTTAGTATCTCACCCCCCATTGTGTACTCTTCCCCTGGGTTTTTGTTTCCCAGGTGCATTACCTTGCACTTCTTAGTACTGAATCTAAGCTGCCATACATTTGACCATTCCTCTAACCTTGCCAAGTCCCTTCTCATCCTTTCCACCCCACCTTGTGTGTCAACTCTGTTGCAGATCTTTGTGTTATCTGCAAAGAGACATACTTTTCCTTCCAGTCCTTCTGCAATGTTGCTTATAAAGACATCGAAGAGGACCGGTGCTAATACTGAACCCTGCAGTACCCCACTAGTAACCCCCCTTTCTTCAGAGTGGACTCCATTTACTATTACTCTCTGTGTCCTATTCTCCAGCCAATTCTTTACCCAGGCTGTCATCTTGGGACCCACTCCCAGGCTGGCTAACTTGTATATTAATCTGTTGTGTGGGACTGTGTCAAATGCCTTGCTAAAGTCTAGGTAGGCCATGTCCACAGCCCCTCCCTGATCTACTACTTTGGTAACCCAGTGAAAGAAATCTATCAGATTCGTCTGGCATGACCTTCCCGCTGTGAGTCCTTGCTGCCTTGGGTGCTGTGCCCCTCTGGCCTCTAGATACTCGAAAATTCTTTCCTTCAGAAGTGATTCCAACATTTTCCCTATCACTGTGGTTAAACTAACAGTTCTGTAGTTTCCTGCTTCTGCCTTGCTCCCACTTTTGTGAAGGGGAATCACATCTGCCCTCCTCCAGTCCTCGGGTACCACACCATCCTCCCATGATTTGTTAAACAGGGTAGTCAGTGGTGTCACTAGTTCTACCCTTAGTTCTTTTAGAATTCTGGGAAGGCCCCATTGCTTTGTCCACCTTCAGTTTTAAGAGTTCATTCAGAACCCTTTCTTCTGTAAATGGGCTGGTATCAACTTCTGTATCCAAAGTGTTTCTATTGTTTGTTTTAGGTACCTCCCCCTCTTCACTGTAAATACTGAGCTGAAATATTTGTTTAGTATCTCTGCCTTTTTACAGTCACCCTCTGCCCCCCTTCCCTTTATTAAGCCTCACTATCCCTCCCTTGGTCTTCCTTCACTCCCTGATGTACCTATAAAATGTTTTATCCCCCTTCTTAACTGAGTTGGCTATCTTTTCCTCGGTTTGGGCCTTAGCTGTTCTGATGGTTTTCCCAGCTTCCTTTTGCTTTAACTGATACAGTTCTCTGTCCTGCTCCTTCTGTGACTCCTTGTACTTCCTGAATGCTTTCTTTTTCTCTTGAACCTTCACTGCCACTTCCTTTGAGAACCATAGTGATTTCTTACATCATTTTGTTTTGTTTATTTGCTTCACACAAAGGCTTGTTACCTCTATGATGGCAGTTTTTATTATTCCCATTGTTCTTCCACCCCTCCTTCCTGCGCATTTGCTAGTGCATTCCTCAGGCACTCACTCATTTTAGCAAAGTCAGCCCTCCTAAACTCCAGTACTTTTGCCTTTGTATGGCTTGACTCTATTGCTGTGTTTATTGTGAACCATACTGTTCAATGGTCGCTAGTTCCCAGATGGCTACCCACTTCTACATCTGTGATCCTCTCTCCATCTCCATTTGAGAGAACCAGGTCTAAGATTGCTCCCTCTCGAGTGGGTTCCAGTACTAGTTGTCTAAGGCATGCCCCCTGTAGGGCATCTAGAATAACCCCACTCTTTAAAGTGGCTGCTGCAACTGCACCCTAGTTAACATCTGGCATATTCAGATCACCCATCAGCAATATATCCCCTTTTTCTGCCATTCTAAGTATACTTTCTATCATTTCCTTGTCCATTTCCTTCCCCTGAGAGTGGGGTCTGTATACAACCCCTGTGCGGATTGTGGTGCCATTGCCTGTCTCCAAATTGACCCACAGTGCTTCTTCTCCTCCCTGTTTACCCTTTTGTTCTGTTGCTTTGATTCCTTCCCTTATGAAAAGAGCTACTCCTCCTCCTCTTTTACCCTCCCTGTCCCTCCTGTAGATAGTGTATCCTGGTATGTTTACGTCCCAGTCATGGTTTTGTGTGTACCATGTTTCTGTGACTGCCACAATATTGAGATGTTCCTCCTCCATCAAGGCCACTAATTCAGGAAGCTTGTTACCCAGACTATGGGCATTGGTACTGATTGCTCCCCATTTTTTGATGGCTTTACCTTCTGTTGCAGCATCCCCCACTGACCTTTCTACCTCAGTCTTTTTCTCATTTAGTACCCTGTTTTGTAGGGAGAGGCTGGGATTTTCCTGCTGCTTATCAGTGCCTCCCCCCTTGACTAGTTTAAAAGCTTGCCAATGAAGCATTTAAACTGATTGCTCAAAAGACTTGTTCCCTTCCTAGACAGATGCAGACCATCCTGCCAGTATAGGCCCAATGAAGCCAAACCCCTGTGCTCCACACCATTTTTTCAACCATTCATTAAACTGCATGGTGCAAAGTACCCTCGCCTCACCCATGCCATTGACAGGTAGCACCTCTGAGAAGGATACTGTGTATGCTATTTGTCTTAGGCCCCTCCCCAACACTACAAAGTCCTCCTGCACTGCTCTAATCTCATGATGAGCCAAGTCATTTGTCCCTAGGTGGACAATGACGTCCAGCTCAGACTCCCATGCAGCTGTTCTCGTGATCCTGAGGATGCGTAAAGCATCATGGGAAACACATGCAAATCCCCTTGAAAGTACAGAAGGTGGCAGAACATGAACAATTAATGGCTGGCATATGTGCAGCCTTGTGATTATTTACACAGTTTTGCTTTTTTAGAGAAACAGAGTTTTTGTCCATGAGGTGATGTAAGTTATATTTAAGCAATGTGTTGATGTCAGGAAGTCAGGTGTAATGATGGACTGTTAACAGAGAAAATGTGATAGTAACTTTCAGTGGGGGTCACTTTTGATAAGGGCAAGGTAGTTATGCTTGTGATAATGGGAATATTAGGAAAGTATGAGGTCTATGCAGAAGTGGAGTACAAATATGCATAGTTTCATAAGTATGTGCTCAGAGTACAGGCAAATGTGATATGCAGGTTTGTTTTAGAAACAGGTAAAACAGCTATACATGCAATTGATAGAAAGCTAGATAATTACATAGACATATATATATATATATATATATATATAGAGAGAGAGAGAGAGAGAGAGAGAGAGAGACACACACACACACACAAACATACAGGCAGAATAGGAATGGCAGTGAAGTATTAAGTGATGCCAACCCCACCCCCACCCCACAGACATGGATAGGCACTGGGTTGTGCCTTTGGCACATTGTCCATAACACTCATGCCATTTCAAGTCACCGCACCCTGCAGACACAGACAAGTGTCGAAGTGTGCCTTGGGGTGTTCAAACTTTACACTCATCACATTCCATAAGGAAATACGCTGAAATGGGTACAGTATAAGAGAATGGAGTGAACTTTAGGCCTGAAGAGTTAAAGACACACCTCAATACCTGTCATTGGATGCAGGGTGGGAATGGGGGCGGAATGGCATGAGCATTACTGTTGACAATCCCAAGTCACACCCCTGATGCCTGCCAGTCCCTACAGGGCAGGGTGTTATGGCCATAAACCCTAATGTCCTGGGCATTTCTTGGTATTTTCACTCCAAGTTTTCAGCATGGACTTTTTGTGACCCCACCACATGAAGAGTGATGCTATCACTTCATTAGCCGAAAGGTGATTTTGCACAGCGACTGTGCCATTTGTCACCACAGGTGCAAAAACACATTTTGAACAGAATGTAAAAAATGACTGCCGTACTGTTTATGAGGAGGTGTAAAAAAATGGTAATGTTGAAAATCTAGAGTGAAACTATAAAAAATTGATGAAGTCATGACACTGTTACTGCTAATGTACGCTTTTTTCAAATACCTATGCATCCTGTTGTTTTCATTTCTATTGCTGTTATGTGTTATTGTTTAACCTAGTAACAGCATTTAATGCATTACATTATAAGGACAAGTAAATGTTTTAATACATTTAAAGACAGTTACATAAACTTAATTTCCTTCATAGAATAATTTAAATTTATTAACCGTGACAGTACAAAGCAATTACTCAGGCAATTTGAAAACTGTAACAACCTTATACTGTACATTGACACCTCATGAGGACCTTCTTGAAACTGAGATGCAAATGTCATACATTTATCAGTTTTCTAACAGGAATATTTTAATATCCTAAATACATTTCTCGCTTCAGTAACTGCTCAGCACATCTGTTGCATGATCTAATTATTGACATTATACATCAGATATGCAATGTACTGCTGCTTACTATACCAACATCATGAACCATAAAACAGATGACTGACATCACTAGGGAGGCAGTATAGTACAGTGGTTTAAGGTTTTAAGCTGCAAATCTGGAAATCTGGGTTTTCAGTCCCACAGCCCCACTTGCATATTGGGTGACCCTGAACAAGTCGCTTAACTTCCATGTGCTCCCAGGTTGCCCCTGTAAACAAGCTTTTAGCTTAGTGTGCCATTCCTGGTTAAGAAACAAAATACAATATATTATTGTTCTTGCTTTATTTTGCTACTACAAGCTTTGACTAATACATCTATCCTTAAATGTATTTTTTAAAGCTTAAGTGTCTGTGACCTAGGCAGAACTACACTTAAAATCTTACTAAATCATCAGAATAACATTTATTTTAGTAGTATCTCCTTCCTTTTCAGGTGCCCATGACACTATCTATGTATATTAATATCTTTTAACTTCAAAGCACTAAACCTATTTAAATGCACAAAACATAACACTTTATTCTCTTCACACATTACTGTTAAACTTTAGGTCCCAGAATGGCCAAGGAACAATTTAGACTTCACTCTTGCATGCCACTGTCACAACAACTTCTCATGCAAACAACAATCAATTACAGAACACCTTTCATTTCTGTGCTATGCACTCTTACATCGGAGAGACATAAATCTTGCAGAACTACTAAAAAAACGAATTTATCAAGACTGGATTTCTGAATTAAAACCTGTCATTTATAGTACCTACATAAATAATAGTTTACTGGCTACAATCGGTGCTACAGAAATTACTTTAATAAAATTTCTGTTTTACATGGAAACATCCATATAATGGACTTGTCATACAAGATTCATGACCTTCTGTCTACATGTATCTGACAAAGGAAAATGCACCTGCTTGATCTTCTTTTTCTATTTTATTTTTATGCCAAACCTGATCATACTTTTAGAGCCAAATATTGACATGCTTAGAGTAAAAAAAAATCATGATGTCTATGTGTGTGTGTGGGGTGGGGTGGGATATGCCTAGATGCATTTTCAGGCATTCCTTAATTACTTCCCCAGGCAGCTCTGATAGTCAGTTGTTCCAACTAGATAGATACACCTCATGCCCCTCCCACGTGAACAAAAACAGGTGGGGATGGATCTTTAGGAGCTTCTCAGGTGGAGGTGGGGGTGGATCTTTCTCCCCCCCCAAAAAAAACTAATGCTGCTTCCCACTACTCAGGTTCCAGTTCTTGTACCTCCTATTTAAGAAAGAAAATAGTACCCTGCAACCACTGACTAACATGAAAGCATATTTATTTGAGGGCATAAAACATTTCTTGGAGGAGGGTAAGGTGGAGGAGACTATTTACACCTTCAGTCAGTTCCACTGACAGAAAACATGACATCACCCCTTTTGTACACATAAAATGCCTGCATGCTCCACCCACTGCAGCCGTAAAAATAGTCTTCTGTTAGAATTTTTGTTAAAGTAGGTCAAAAGCTTTTACACGCAGGTGCTAATAGTTTGGTGTACTTTTGGTTTACAATGGTAACCACATCCATATTTATGGGATGTAGCTATAGCAGGCAGTGCCCATACTTTAATTTAAATTGCTGAGAGGGCAGGTATGATCGAGATATACTTTGCAAATTTATAATCATTTATGCACATAAAATTGATAGCTGAGGCTATTAACCTGGCTACCTCAGTTTAAATTCCACAACCCCACATACATGCTGTATGATCCTGAGCAAGTCACTTAACTTTCTTGTGCTTCCAGGTCACACCTGGAAACAGTCTTCAGCTTAGTGCACCTTTCCTGGTTAAGCATTTTCCCCTTTCCCTTTTGTTTCCTATTGTTAGTGATAAGGTAACCATGTTGTAAAAACAATGGTTAATTCTAAAATATTCAGCAGCTTTTAATGGGTACAAATGTTAAACTTAAACATTGAAAGCCTTATCAAGAGATACAGAGCTGGACAGTACACAGGAACACTTGAGAAAAAAGCTATTAATTAAAAAGTTAGAATTGTCTAGTCCTCCTTTCCTGGTCAACAAAAACTAAATAAATAATAAAAATGTATCTGCAAGTGCGTACATAAAAAGAATGATGTGGCTAAGGTGATAGACTGCCCTGATTTAACCTTAGAGTTGATTTGAGAAAAAATAGGTTGAAAAGCACAAATTAGCATTTAATTTTGAATTAATTTCCATACATTTTTCCCCAAGTACCATGTAAGAAGCATCTACATGGTATTAAAAGCATATTTCACATTTACTCATAGGCTGTGGGACACTCAGAAGCCAATGGCTTGTACTATGAATATAATATTATTTGTTATTCATGTAGATACATGGTAAAATTGATGATATGCTGGAACCTGAGGGCTATATTGATATGTGTTTTAAGTTGTGTTAGATATAATATCATTTTTGCACTAATAATAATATTGGCATGAAATAAATGTATTTATATGAAGTTATGGACGCAAACATTTAAAACTGTATGTGGAAGGAAAATAAGAAAGTAATAAGGTGAGGTGTTTAAGTGTTGAGGAAGTAAACATTTAATTACATGTTTCTTACGTTAAGGTTTTTTCATCTGAATATATTTTACTTAAAAGGACTTTAGATGAGACAAGACTATTCACTGGAAGTAGTGGAGTTATTTTAATTGGTGGGCTATAAATTTCTGAATATTTCATTTTTTAAATTCTGTGTTATAGTAATAGTTTGTGTTTTCACATGACATATAGAAGTGGTGTAATTTGCATAACTGAGCTGGTATATTTTTCTGTTTTTTCTTTAGTAGTTGGGTACTATGTCTAATGAAACAGTTAAGAGAATGGGAACTTATAGATCTGCAGTATCTATCTATCTATCTATCTATCTATCTATCTGTCTGTCTGTCTGTCTGTCTGTCTGTCTATCTATCTACAGTACATACTGTATATTAATTCATTGGAATAGATCCTGAAGTAGTGGTAGGTTCACCAGGAAACATCAATATAATTTGTGGTTAAACTGTGTGTGTCACTGCAGTGATAAATTATATCTAATAAGTTACCAAGTGAGTGGGATACTTGGTTTCACATTGTGACTGGCAATAAGAAACTTCTGCTTGACAAGTGGATTACAGTTGAATGGTTTTTGAGTGGGTGAAATAATTAATTACAGAAAGATTACAAGATAAGATAGCATTTTTAACATATTTCAGATTATGCAGAAGATGACATACCTGCTATTGTAAATGAGTTCAGATGTGTCCTAAATTAACAGAAATAGACCTGAACATGTGTGTAGGAGAGTGGGCTAATCTTAAAAATTACATAAAGAGAACATGAATTATTCTATTTAACCAGTGATAGTTTCAGTTATTTTCAATGTAGTGAGGCAGGAGGTAGTCATATATACTTTTTCTAAACAGGTACACCGATGTAATAAAAGCTAGGTGGCCAGATATTCATCAGGCATACTAAGATTAGAGTTGTGCAAAATGGACCCCAAATTTTTTGCATAGGTGAAATTAAATTTTGCCTGGTTTTCTGATTTCACGTAATGGCGAAATTTAATGTAAAATGTTTTGGTCGGCCAATTTCACCAATTAATACTTAAAATTTCACCTTATTTTGCAATTTCACTGGTGTAACTTTTGATTTTGCAGTCAAAATTTTGCTCCAAAAGTGAAATTTGCAATGCATCGTGATTAAATAGGTACAATATCATGTGCAGCTTATTTACAGCTCATTTTGCTGTGTGTTGAGTCTGAAAGAAGTCTGTTGTGGTTCATCAGTGCCAATAAAGTCTTTTAAAACCTCTTTAAAATTTGTTTTTGAGAGCTAATTGCTCCAAAATATACAATTTTTTCCTCGTGTTGCTAGGAAACATTTCCTAATTTTGTGGATTTTTGCATAATACTTAATTTAATTAGGTTTTACTTTTGCTTATGTCTTTGAAGGAGTTGAGTGGGATAGTGTAGGAGTGTAAACCAGTGCAGGCTATTTTTTTAGCCTTTTACAAACAGATTACTCACAAATTGTGAGTTATTTTTTACTGTTATTTCTTATTAATTTTGTTATATCTTCATAATTTGTTTTTTCAATGAAAAGTTACTTCATCCTGTCTGAGAGTTCCTGCTGCTGTTAGCCTGTGTTATATATACCATTCTTCCTCTTTAAGTTGTGATTGTGAATTCTAAAGTTTTAAACATGCAGAGATGATCCATTATGTTATTTTTTTTGTGGTTAGTTCTGTTTGCTGGAGTGTTAACTTGTGTCACTTAAACTGTGAAAATCGACAGTTCTATATTTTTTTGTATGGAAACTTAAATACTTTTACTTAATCACTTAAATTTGTCCATTTACAATTTCATTGCTTTGCTGAATTGCTCCCCTGTATTTTAATGGTGGAGCTTGCCTCTGCAAATTGCACAGTGTTCCTGTTTTAGTTGGCTTACCTTATCCTTTCTCTGTTACAGCATTGTTTAACACCTGACATGTGCAGTTTAAAAAGCAATATATTAATATAGCAGTTTTCAAGACATTGCTTGCTTATCCTCCCATCCAGACCATTACCATATTGTGGCACTCACCTTTGTCAGTGTTTTATGGTTGTCTCTGCCCTTATACAATAAAAAAGTTGGTATTATCTAAGTAATAACACATTACAGTACTTTAGTTGTCCAGACATAGATGATCTGTATTTAAAGTTGGTCACTTGTGCCCTTTTTCCCTGTGTGTGTTGCTTTAATTCCTGTTTGGGGAAAGAAAAAAGTTACATTTTTGTTTTTACTACAATAGGCTACCTTCTCTATATGGTATTAGTTGTACTCTAAGTGCTGCTACCTGTCTTGATAGTGCTTGGACTTGTCAGGAAGCCAGTACTGTAGGTGAGACGTATGAGGTGTTATTGGCACAGTTAGTAATACATCCTTTCTTGATATACTCCCAGAGAAAGGCAAAGTTTTGAAGCAAAAGCTAGCAAAAATGCCTGCTCAGAGATGGCCCAGTACAGGGGAGAAACATGGCAGGGCAGATAAAGGAGCTAAGAAGTCTGCCGAAAAACGTACAACTTCAGTTCCAGGTTCCACTCCCCACAGCAGTGAAAGCACACATATGTCTGCATCAGTGTCTTCTGCTGTGGGATCTGGTGGTGTGTCAGGTACCTGCAAAGAGTTATTGAAAGTACTGTCATACCTGTGTCTTATTTTTCTGAGTCTCATACTGTTGCATCCATGCTGGTGGATGATGATGACAGTGAGAAGAAGGGATTGGGAAGCTCTGACACCAGCACAGGAACAGTAGTCCAGGAGGAGGGTGATAAGTCTGTCAGTGTGACTGTCCCTGTTCCTGCAGGAGTTGGTTATGATAGTTTTCAACCAGAGTCTGATAATCCTGGAGATAGGGATAGTCAGCCCCTTGAGATTGTTGTAGAGAAAGAAAAAGGTGCCGTGTTGCAAGAAGATAGTGATAGGGAAGAGGAGGAGAACAAGAACATCATTGCTATTGGTGGTGATGACGATGACTGGGATGATTCCACATGGGAGCCTGAGTTAAAAAAGGTCAAGGGTGATATAGGCCATTTACATGCACAGCCCATAGGTCAGTCTGTCACCAAGCCTATAAGCAAACCTTCAAGCAGTCACCTAACCCCCCCTCCCAAAAGTAGTCTTATGGAAGTAATGAGAGCAGCCAAAAAAAAACACACTTTCATAACTGTTTCTGAATTATCCTAGTCCCAGAAGTATCTGAAGTCCAGAGGTCAAAAGTCCCTAGTTTGGGACTTTTATGTACTTGATCCTACTGATGAGACCATAGCAATATGCCAACTATGTCAAGCATGTGTTAGTTGGGTGGAGAGGAAGCCACATAGGCACTGGTGGATAACAAGCCCACCTGAAAAACAAGAACCTGCTGAGATGGCAGCAACACCAGAAGGATGCCAAAGCTGTTGGTGGCATCTCCCTTGGCAAGTTAAATGTAATAAAGAAAGAGCAGAAAAAGGGAGGGCAGAGTGGGTTGGTGGTGGAGGAGGAGGGTGATCAATCCTTTGATCTCTCGAGTAGTGGGCATAGCAGTGGAGGTGCCAATCCCAGTCCCTTGAGTCTGAAAAGTACACCACTACCACACCCACAAGCAACTAAAATAGCTGATTTGATGCGGTCTACACAGCCCTAAGAGTCAGGTGGTACCCCTAAAAGAACATCATTGCTGTCACAAGTATAGCGTTCTGGTCAAACAGCCACAAAGATGCAGCCCACTCTGAAGACCATCCTTGAGTGGCACACAAAGTACCCCCCAATCTTGCTTCTGCACATCAGTAAAATTATGCCACTGCTGAAATGCTGGCCATCGATCTGTTGCCATTCTCATATGGGGAGAATGCTGGTTTCTGCATGTTGAAGGCCCGTGCCTGTCTCAAATGACAGGCTCGATCACAAACCTATTTTTCTAAGCGGGCAATACCAGAGCTGAACTGTTGAGTGTCTGATTCCATTGGACATGCACTGAAGCATAGTGCATCAGAATATACCCATTTTAGCATGGATATATCGACCAGTGGACAGACAGCAGCAAGCTTTTATCTATGCATAACAGCACATTGGGCACAGTTGCCTGGATGGTACTTGATTTGGGGCCATGCAAAACCTGCAGAAATCAAAATTGTGGTGGTAGCAACACACCTGGTATTTGGCAGCATGCGACCCAGAGTATGACAAGTGTCATTGGTTCTCACACAGCTGAGAAAATGCTTAATGTTCTGCTATCAGAGATTGATGGGTGGCTTCACACGAAGTCACTCATAGCAGGATTTATCTCAAGTGATAATGGCTCCAATGAAGTGAAGTGCATTAGCAATGGTGGTTTTTTCAGGGTGCCCTGCCTGGCACACTGCATTAATCTTGTTGTACAGCAGTTTCTCAACCGTGCAGACATTAAGGAAAAAGTTACTGTTGCACATCGCATCTGTGTCCACTTCGCACATTCTGCAAAGGCCCGTGACCATCTATGTGAGCTGCAGTGCAATAACCACTGCCTCAGCACCAGATGAAGCTTGATGTTGTGACCAGGTGGAACACCACACTATACATGCTTGAGAGGCTGTATGAACAGTATAAGACTGTGTCAGAATACCTGCTGGTGCACACCACCCATGACAGTGCTGGAGTCTCCATTGCTCTAACAACAGAGCAGTGGCACCAAATGGATGGGCTAATCTGTATTCTCCATCCATTCGAGCATGCTACACAGGCAATGAGTGGGGACATTGCTTGTATAAGTCAATCCATACCACTCATACGTTTGTGGAGGCAGACACTAGTTAATGTGCAACACCAGATGGACGCAATTGGGGATCATGGCAGTTGTGCTGGACACAAATACCCATGTATCCGACATTTTACAGTCAGCTGACTTTGCAGTCGCCACCATGCTGGATCCATGCTTCAAACACGTCCTGCCTTCTATAATTGAAGGAGGTCATCAGCATGTACAAAAGTTGGCAGAGAACCTTATTAGAATGCTATATGCTGCACACATGAAAAAGGCATGCACTACGGCAAAAATGGATGTTGCTACCACCAATAGCGGCTCACAGGCAACCCAATCAGAGAAAATGGGCAAGGCAGAGCAGAAAATAGCAAGCAATCCTATCTGGGTTGTTCTCTTTCAGGTGGGAGTAGAAGATATGGAGGAAAAAGAGAAGGAGACAGATGAGGTAGCTGGACCCAAGGCAGCAGAACGAATGGTGGAGGCCTACATGGGGGACCCAAAGCACCTTGCAATTATGGATGAGCCACTGCTGTACTGGAGCAACAAAATGACTGACTGACCAGCACTAACATCGGTTGCTGTTAAATACCTGAGCTGCCCACCATCCAGTGTCAGTGTGGAATGAGTGTTTAGTGTGGCTGGGGCCATTGTGAGTGACCACAGGACCAATTTGCCGCCAATAATGTGTCCATACTAACATTCATCAAAATGAACGAAAGGCATATTCCACACAACACAGTGATGTCAGTGATGTTGACATAGGAACTGTGTCTCGATGATGAGGATGATGACAGTCCCTTGACTAAAGCATCCACTAGCAGCACGGTGGAAGAAGCAGTAATGGTGAGAGAATTCTCACTTGGTGACAACTCCAATCTTGAAGACTGTAAGGGGTGCTTCTTGGATGATGTGGAAGTGGGAAAAGGCTGAGTTTACTCAAGGGCCACCCCCCATCACTTTCAGATCAGTATAGTGTTATAGCTTAATTTTAGCTATATACCATTATATTGGTTATGGTTATGTGTTTTCCGCTGCAGTGTGAATCACTGTCATTTGATCACCTTGTGTTGTAAAACATTGTTTGCTCCCCAGCCCCCAGCCTATATAAAGTAGCAGCAATACATAATCATAAACCATAAAGATTTTGCATGATTGCAGTTATAATGTTTTGCAGCAAAAAATATCAAGATACACGTTACTTTTCATTTTGATTGTTAACCCCATCTTACAGCAAGATTTGTTGTCTTGATGTCCTCAAAAGTGCCCGTGATGCCACATGCCACACCACCACCCCTCCTCCTTCCCATCAGCTGACACACCCATGCTCTCCATGCGACCCCCCCCCCCCAAAATATTTTCTGCCATTTACTATTCATGACATGTTGAAGAACCCTGGCTCCTAGTACAAGTCGTATATGAATGTAACATGCTTGTTCAACTGTTAACACCACAAGTTGAACACATTTTGAGAAATGGTGAATGGCACCCATCTCTAATAATGTTAGTCATTAATTACAAAAGTAATCATGAAAAGGTTTAACAACTTGCAACATCCAATTACCCCGAAGAGGTTACTTATGCTCTACTATCAGGTTAAAGTTCTTGTACTGAAAATATGATGGTTCCTGGGGGGGTCATGGAGGGTAAGGGGAGGTGAATGCTGCCCTCAGTTTGGATTCCACATTTTCATGATTACTGCAGCTCTGCCACCTCAAATGATTAGACAATACATTAGACCCCTCCACCTAGCTATTGAACACCATCTCAACCATCCATTTCAACATATAGTTCCTCCCTGGATGTGGGTATTGTTTACTTGTTAATGGTATGGACACCAGTGGTCAATGTCGCAGTTCAAGCAGCACCCTCTGTCTTGCATGCAATACAGCTACTGTAGGGCCTAGATGGATGTAGTCATCACACAGAGATGGGATGAAACCTCAACAGAGGAAATGACCTAAGCAAGACCAAAGATAAGGAAAAACAACAAATACTCGTCAATCTGCATTCTGCATACCTGGTTTTAGCAAGCAAATTGGAACAAGCATAGAAAAAAAATGTATACGTACCATACCCAGTGATGTAATTAAACTGCAGAAATCACTCCCAGAAGGAACATGCTGGACGGGGAACATGATTCCTGACCATGATGAAGCACAGTAGCATGCATTCCCCTTCCCCTAACAGTGCTGTGTACCTGGAAATTAGATAAAAAGCAGGGCACATTTTGAATATTGTAAAAAGTTCACCCCCCCAACATTCTCCCAGTCCCACCCTTCCCTCCACAACCCCCTCATAAAAACATAGAAAATGAAGAAATACTTACCTCAGGGACTGTGAAACTGGATTGGAACCATTGCACAATTAAATAAATCCCCCGGAAGTTGTTGAGCGGTGGCAGCAGGATCGAGAGTTTAACTTCACCAGAATTCCTGATGTCTACAAAAGCATACAGTAAATGAACATAATTAATATCAAACTCAGAGTGACATCCAGATGGCAGTAACAGACATACCACCACATTAGAAATGAAAAATGAAATACTTAAAAAATCTGCATTGGGAAATATGGTACATTCCAACATCCATAGATCCTAATCCTGATTCCCTGTCTGGCATGATGCTGTCATCCACAGTAAACTGAAAAATAATATAAAAGCAGTACAAACATATTAGACCTCAAGACGCCACAATACCAACCCACTAACACCCTTATCTTGCACAGGAAAAAACATAAAAACAGATATTTACGTGTACAGCAGCAGCAGTATGGACTCTGTGAAGATGATCCACTGTCAACCATCCAAATCAATACTTCATGTGGCAACATGGCAATTAATGGAGACAACAACGGGCAGCAAGCTACAGCGCCACAACATTTATTTTTTTGCATGGCTGTCCACCATAATTGTAATCTTATGAAGTGTACTGTATAGTGTTAATGCCCAGTACCACCCTGAAAATGAGCTTGCTCAATGGTGTTTATGCCTGGTTAAGTAAAGTGATTGATTGATTGATGTCATTCACTCCTTACCACCAGGCAAGTTACAACCACAGAGTCAGTCAACACTGCCAATCAGGACAGCAGCATAGGGAAATTACAATTCTACATTTCTATCTCAATCAATTGAAAAGCAGCAGCAGGAGGAAACAATTGCAAGTAGCAGCAGCATTTTGTAGGAGGAATTAATTTTCTCTGCATGGCACCCCTTTTAAGGTCCCTGAGGTGGTAGCACAGTATGTAACATCAGGACTGACACCAGATTTCAGTCTTAGTTTGATGTAATATTTTCTTGGAAACATTTCTGGACATGTACTGCCTATGCTGCACTCATAGAAACAAGATGTGGCCTAAAACCAATTGTAAACAGTGGCCAAAACAACATTTTAATGTCTGGGTGCTGGAGAGGCACCATAAAACATCATGCCTGAGGCCAGATGTCTGTCTGAATTTAATGTACCATTTTTTAGGAAACATTTTTGGACATGTACAGCCTGTGTTACACTCACAGAAACAAGATGTGGCCTAAAACCAATTGCAAACAGTGGCCAAAACAACATTTTAATGTCTGGGTGCTGGGGGGCCGGCACCATAAAACATCATGGCTGAGACCAGATTTCAGTCTCAATTTGATGTATCAATTTTTAGAAAACATTTCTGGACATGTACTGCCTGTGCTGCACTCGGAGAAACAAGATATGGCTTAAAACCAACTGCAAACAGTGGATGAAAAATCATCGTTTGATTCAGGTGGTGGTTTGGGTGCCATAAAACATCATGGCTGAGACCAGAATTCTATCTGAATTTACATTATCATTTTTCCTGTAGCATTTCTGGACATGTACGGCCTGTTTGGCACACCATGGAGGCAAGAGGTTGTGTTAAACTGTGGCCCGAGTGCACATTTTGTATCAGGTGGTGGTGGGGCACTATAGAAAACATCATGAGTGGAGTGGAGGGACACCAAGTGAACATTTGTGACAACAAAGCCCAAGGGACTGTTGTTAAGCACAAAAAAACATATTTTGTTTAACTTCGCAGTAAAAGTGCTGCTTATTTCGGTTTCTATGTTGTGTATGTATTCAAACGAATGCTGCAGCTGCACACAGCAAAAACAAGTGCCACAACATCACATAGCTTTGGGAAAAAGAATGTTGTTCATATGAATATGTAACCCCCCCTGCAAATGGGGGTTCCCAAAAGACTTCCAGGAGCTTGCTTGAATGCTCCAAGCCTGAATGGTGTTTGGCGTTTAAGCCATTTATCAGTGAGTGTTTTTAGAACCTCTGGTACTGTCTCTTTAAGAGCTGTCTGCTTGCAGACATAATTAGTTTGTATGGGGGACGGTGTGTTTCTTTGATTGAGTACCACTCAAGCTGCTGCCAATTCACTCCATTTTGCAGTCACTAGGGTGCAAAGGAACCTATCTGAAAGATGTAACTGTTTGCCAGAAATCATTTAGAGTGATAATGAAATTACAGTTTGTCTAACCTGCTTTCTTTGCAGTCAGAACAGTGTCTGCTAGTTCCCATTCTGGTTTTGAACTGCTGAACTGGACCAATCAGTGTGGGGTAAGCTAGCTCTAAAATGGTGCCTTGGACGAATCAGAACTTGGACTCATAATCTGAGCCAGCCACAAGAGGATTGTATGGGCAGTGACTCTGGGAGATGTAGTTTAGACTTCAGTGCCTTTTGGACCAACAGCAGCAGTCTATTGTGGTGACAGCCAATCCAGTCAAGAACTGGGAGGAACTCAAAGGAAGTGCCGGTTTTGTCGGTTGGAGTTTCAGTTGAGCTTTGGCAGTGAAGAAGGAAGGAGCCCTGTGCTTTTCAGTGTGCAGTTTTAGTCAAAAACATGTGTAAGGCCCAGAGTTCCAGTCTGCAGCTTGTGTAACAGCTTGTTAGGACTGAATCCGTCCTGTGAAAAGAATCAAAGGATATCTGAAGAGTAGAAACCAGGCTCACCCTGTAGAAGACTGGAGGAATTGCTGAAAATTGCACTCGGTCTGTCAGGAACTGAATCTGCTGTGTGTTCTCCCGGTATTGTGCAGTAATTGCGATCGGGATACAGATGCAGCCTGCCTGGTATAGTGCTTTCTTTATAGAATGTGTGAAGAGGTTTGTGTACCTCAAGTGAGCCCTGCTGACATTGAAGGACCCTATCTTATTTGGAGGTCGTGAGTACTAATTCAGGGTCGCTCCCTGTTGAATTGCCACATTAAATCCAAATGGAATTACTGTACTGTGATTGTTGCACTGTATCTCATTTCACAGGAGGTCCCAGTGCGGAACCAGTCCATGGGGTAAGTGTATACTGTGAAGGTAATTCTGATATATGTGTGGGCCACTAGTGGGAAGAAAGGGGGGTTGCAGTGTCCCAGAGGGCTGTGACCAAGTTAGTTTAACTATTGCAAACCCTGACCTCTGGGTGGAGGCACCCCATTGGATCCAGGCCCCTCAACCTGTTAGTGGCAAATCAGGCAGGGTAGTAGCCCCTGGGATAGCGCCATCTAGGGGTTACATCTTGGAGGCTCACCGCTGGGATTGTGTGTCCTCTAGTGGCCATATTACGAACCACTGTTAAAAAAAATGGGTACCCGACAGAAGTGGCTGTGCACCGCTGGTGGAGTGGTGTACTGGGAGGAGATCGACCCCCAAAATGCTATGCTTATCCTGGACATCCCTGGGTATCAATACGGACACTGTGCAGGAGTACTTTCCAAGGTGGAAGGTTTACAAAACCCTGTGGTGGTGGGTCGGCATGCTAATCTGCTCACCCACACTTTCCTGGCCCTAGTAGAGTTTAAGGATCCCATAGATAGCTCCAAAGTGCCACAGACCATTACCCCAGAGGAGCCCTCACTGCTTGGAGAGTGATAACTAAGGACAGTAAAGACCCGGGGAATCAGCCCCCCACTATCTGAAACTTTTGAGGAGAAATTTGCCGAATGGTTGCTGGGAGAAGGAAAACTGTGGAGGACTTGAAGAAACTATTCTTGCCACCTGGGGTGTTCCTCCCCAACACCCTCTCCTGCTCCAGTGCCCGTAATGGTGGCTGAACCAATGCAGACTCCTATTTCTGCACCTGCCATTAGTCACGACTCTTCAAGGTTGAGGATCTTCTCTGGCACCCTCCCACCCCCAAGGGGAGGATGACTGGGAGACCTGGATAGACTATGTTGCCCCCAAGTGCTAGAATGGCAATGCTCGGGCGAAAAGAGTGAAGAGGTTAGTGAGAGCCTCCGAGGTCCTGCCCTGGCTACCATCCGTGCTAAACGGGCCAGTAACCCTGAAGCGACTGCACAGGCCTATCTTGAGGCCTTGGAGAATGTGTATGGAGCCCAGATTCTGATGAGGACCTATGGTGGAGTAAGAAATGCACAACAGTACCAAGGGGTTGTTGTCTGTGTATGTCTCTCGGCTGGAAAAATTGTTGCAAGAATGCCTCAGAAAGGGTAGTTTGCCAGCGATTGAACTGGACCGAACCAGACTGGACAGAATCCTTAAGTCTGCCCCTTCTCAGAACTGCTGTTGCTTCAGTTACGCCTGGCAAATCGACTGGAATCCCCACCCTCCTATGATGAGTTAATGAGAGAAATTCGAGGAGTTGAGAAAAGGCAACCTGGGAGGTACCTGCACCAACAGCTGTGGCTACGACCCAGGTGACTGAGGGTGGCCCATCAAGTGAAGTTCAGGGGCAGAGGTTGGCAGTCAATGAGTGCTCTGACAAGGAAAAAGATATGCCACAATGGGTGAACTGTTGAGAGATCCGGAATTCAAAAACAGTCCCTTTATGAAGCCACGCCTGCAATACAGACCCTGACCTATATCCGACTGCATCTGCTATGGGGTGGGGTACCCACCCATGTATCTCCTGCTGATAACAGCTCAAACTCAATTCCTTGACCATGGAAGTGGAGAAACTGACGAGATGTCTCCAAATGCTTATCACCCGCAGACAGAGATGGCACCCAGGTTTCCAGTTAGTAATACCCGCCCTGGCTCCCAGTGTGGCGCCTCGCCAGCTCAAACTCCAGAAAGTATGTTTTGCTATAATTGTGGGAAAGATGGGCACATGAAAGGGAATGCCAGTCCCAAAAGACACTGACAAAGTTGCATATAGGCTACAAGGAGAGCTTGGAGAACAAATCAGTGGTTAAGAGGTGCGACACATGATCCCAGTGAGGGCACCAAAATGCTAATTCACGTCCTTTGTGGCAAGGTCAGTTGCCCAGGCCCCACTACCGCCTCCAGACTGGTCCAGAATAGTGGGTCCCTCCATGGAGACCACTGTAAAGGTGAATGGAGTGTCTACAAGAGCTGTATTAGACAGTGGCTCCCAAGTGACAATTATGTTCCAGGATTGGTATCAGAAGCATTTGTCAGACGTACCTTACAACCATTAGAAGGACTGCATGTATGGGGTTAAGTGAGAAGGCCTACCCTATTCCGGGTATATCCGAATTTGGCTGTCTTTCCCCACCTCCGTGGCTGGAGTGGCCGAACAAGTAGAGACCCTAGCCTTAGTGTGTCCCCCACTGGACTGTATGATGGTGTCCCTTTGTTGATTGGAACAAATGCTCATATGTTCGGAAGGCTGGCACAGTTGTGTTATGAAAAACAGGGTCAAAGACTAGTAGAGCTTTAAGAGTTCCGGCTTTAATTAAGAAGGCCTATGAGGCACAGAGAGATGCTGAAAAACAGAACCAGAGGAACCGGTCGGAATTGTATGGAAGAAGGATCCTGAGTCTCTGATCCTGGCGCCAAATGCCCAGTGTACCTTACAGGAGAGGTCCATATCAGAAAGGATGTTAAGAATAAAATATTAATGTTGGATGCACCAGGCGATGGAAAATTGCCAGAGGGACTGCTAGTCAAGCCTAGTATTTTGCCCGCTAGAGCCCATGCTTATGCCAGAAGGGTAATGGTCCAAGTTCATAATGTGTCTGAAAGAGACATTCGAGTAAACAGAGGTTGCATCCTGGCTAATGTGCATTGTGCAGACACTGCAGTGCTACCCAGCAGCAGAGTTCAAGGAAGAATGACAGATGAGCACATGACTTGTTTGATTTCGGCGACTCCCCGCTGCCAGCTGAATGGAAAGTGAGGATCAGTGAGAAGCTTGCCCAGAGAGACCAGGTGTTTTCTTTAAAGGAATGGGATGTAGGATGCGTGCAAGGAGCTGAGCACAATATCCGGCTGCATGACGAAAGACCATTTCGTGAGAGGTCTCGACGCCTGGCACCTGCTGACATAGATGATGTGAGACGGCATCTGCAAGAGATGTTAGCTGCTGGTGTAATACAAGAATCAGAAGCCCTTATGCTTCCCCATTGTGGTAGTGAGAAAAAGAATGGAACAGTAAGGATGTGTGTGATTATCGCACCTTAAACCGGCGGACTATCCCTGATCAGTACACAATGCCCCGCATTCAGGATGCTTTGGACTGCCTAAGCGGGAGCAAGTGGTTCTCTGTGCTGGATCTCCCGCAGTGGGTACTACCAGATCCCGATGGCCCCAGAGGACCGTGAGAAGACAGGCCTTTATCTGTCCGCTTGGCTTCTATGAATTCATGAGGATGCCTCAAGGATTTCAGGTGCCCCAGCCACTTTTCAACGATTGATGGAGCGTGCAGTGGGGGACATGAACTTACTAGAGTGCCTGGTATACCTAGATGATGTTATTGTGTTTGGCAGCTCACTGGAGGAACATGAGAGCAGATTATTTAAGGTATTGGACCGACTGGAGGACTTTGGCCTTAAACTGTCCATTGATAAGTGTCAATTCTTTCAAACATCAGTAAAGTATGTGGGACACATAGTATCCACCGAGGGAATAGAGACCGACCCAAGTAAAGTTGAGGCCTTGACCACCTGGCCACAGCCCAAAAATCTAAAAGAACTGCAAAGATTCCTGGGATTCTGTGGTTATTATCAGCGCTTCATCAAGGACTATTCAAGAGTGATCCGCCCTTTACTTAACCTTACTCAAGGGTATCCCCAACCCACAAAAATACCAAAAGTCAGCGTCCCTCAAGACTGAAAGAGTGTATTTTCATCCGAAAGGAAGTATTTGGGGCCCGCTGGACTCCTGATTGTGAGACTGCTTTTCATGAGATCATATATCAACTTACCCATGCTCCAGTGCTGGCCTATGCCGATCAAGAAAACCTACGTCCTGCACACTGATGCTAGCTTGCAAGGGTTGGGGGCTGTGTTGTACCAGAGCACGAGAATGGCCTGAGACCAGTGGCCTTGCCAGTAGAAGCCTGACCCCATCCAAAAAGAACTATCCTGTACATAAGTTAGAGTTCCTAGCTTTGAAGTGGGCTATTGTTGACCAATTCCATGAGTACTTGTATGGGGCTAAAATACTAGTAAAACTGACAATAATCCTTTGACCTATGTGCAGACCTCAGCTAAGTTGGATGCCACTGGCCATAGGTGGCTTTCTGCATTATCTACATATGACTATGCTCTGAATACCGAGCAGGTCTGAACCACATAGATGCTGATGCTCTCTCCGGAGGCCTGTTCCCCAGAATGATTGGGTCCGATTGGCAGAACCTGACATTCGGGCACTCTGCGGAAGTTTGACAGGGAGGAACAAATGTCCACAGACGCAGTGGACTGCATGGTGGATTGCTTGGGACCCTCTAGAATTGCATACCTGCTGCTTGTGCCACTTTTCTGCAATAGACATTGGTGCACTGCCTCAGCTGGACAATGACAGTATGTCGGGCTCAATCCCGCGATCCCATGATCAAAGCAGCTTTAGAAGCCCTCTATGCAGGAAAGATGTGTCAAATTACGCTCCACTGATTTGAGAACTGCACTGTTATACAAAGAAGGTCCTAAGTTGAAACTGATCAATAAACTGTTATACAGAGAAACAGTAGACAGAGGGGACAAGTAGACAAACAACAACTAGTGCTGCCCACTGCCTTTGAGACTCAGTACTGAGGTCCTTGCACAACCACATGGGGCACCTTGGTATAGACAGAACACTTGACTTGGTGAGATCCAGATTCTATTGGCCTAAGATGGGGCTGATGTGGAGCAACACATTGAACTTGTAGTCGCTGCTTACAGAGGAAAGCTTTGCCCCAGAGGGCTGCCCCCTTGTTAACATCACCACCAGTGCACCCATGGAGCTGGTCTGTATTGATTTTCTGAGTTTGGAGTCAGATCAAAGAAATATCAGTAATGTGCTGGTGGTCACTGACCATTTCACGAGATATGCCCAAGCTTTCCCACCAAAGACCAGAAAGCATCCACTGTGGCCAAAGTACTTGTAGAAAACTTTTTGTTCACTATGGGGCTCCACAAAGAATCCATTCTGATCAAGGGAGAGACTTTGAGAGTCGTCTGATCAAAGAGATGCTTTCTCTGTGGGAGTCGAAAGTCCAGAACCACTCCTTACCACCCCAGGGGACCCACAGCCTGAACGTTTCAACCGCACTTTGCTAGATATGCTAGGCACCCTGCACCCAAAGGACAAGCCTAGATGGAGCCAACAAATTAGCACCCTGGTACATGCTTATAACTGCACCA
The DNA here is from genome assembly GCA_016271365.2 of Neoceratodus forsteri. Taxonomy (NCBI): domain Eukaryota; kingdom Metazoa; phylum Chordata; order Ceratodontiformes; family Ceratodontidae; genus Neoceratodus; species Neoceratodus forsteri. Next base: position 532,862,718 of record CM057455.1, read on the forward strand.
AAGTGATGCCACTGGATTCTCCCCTACCGCCTGATGTTTGGAAGAGAAGCTCGACTACCAGTAGATGTGTGTTTGGGGTCTCTCCTGATGGGGTTCAAGCTGACAACTATTTACAGTATGTGCAAAAGTTAAAGGCCCAGCTAACTCATGCGTACCAACTGGCTCAAACCATGGCTGCCAAAAGAAATCTGGCCAACAAAGAAAGGTATGATAAAGGTGAAAGCACAGGAACTCCAGGAGGGAGATCGGGTATTGCTAAGAAATCTGGGACTGCATGGCAAGCACAAGATTGCTGACAGATGGCACCATCTCCTCACATTGTAGTGGGCAAACTAGATGATCTGCCAGTGTACAAAGTAAGGCCTGAGAATAATTCAAAAGATGTAAAACAATGCATAGAAATCATTTACTGCCCATTGGACAAATCTTAATTGAGTCTGAGCCCCTAGAAGATGCCCTCTGGACCAGTGACTAGAGCTGCTGCTAAGAAAAGATCAAGAAAGTCTGCACCTACAGAAGCAAAGTTAAAGTGTTCCTCCACAAGTCCCAGTTGAGCATGACTGTCAGTCCATATCGGAAGAAAGTGAGAGTGACTTTGAATACTATCCTTCTTACGAACTGAGTCAATTGTTCGGGCAACCCCTAGTCAATACTGGAGACAAAGCTGGGCCTTCTGGACTGTCTAAGCCCCCAGCTTCATCCCTGGAGCCAATGCTCCCAGAAAGTGAAGTGCAAAGCATCAGATCAGATGAAATGGAATCATTGTGCATGGTTGAACTGTTTGAGCTTTCAGGGGAGGAAAATGATAGATTGGGGCAGACTGGTGATACACCCGAACAAGAAGAGTATTTTGAGTGCCCTGACAGTCCACTGCCAGTGTCCGAAAGCTCTCCATGCGAGCCAAATGTTGTGGACTCAGAAACTGTAACTCCTGGAGCTGAAAGTGCCCCAAGTTCTAGCCTCTCTACCCCCATGGAGACTCCCCTGACAAGTGAGGACAATGCTGAAAATGAGGCTCAGAGTGCAGAGACTATAACAGTTCCCCTAGAAAGACTGGTCGAGCTGTAAAGCCTGTGGTGCACCTCAGTTATGATTCCCTTGGGAGGCCTGTGGATTTGCCTCTCAATGTTGTCCATAAAGGAGTGTATGTGTCCCGAGCTCATTGCCCAAACTGAGCGTCAGTGCTAACTCAAGTTACTTGTGTTGCCCTCTAAGTATGGTGCCCTTGCCCCATCCAGCCCCAAGGTAACTGATAGGAAGGCCCTCTTCAGGTTTCATGTACAAGAGGTAATAACTTGAGTTATGGTACAATGTGTATGTAATACTGTGTAAGAGTGACGTACTGCAATGTTTCAGAAATGTGTTCTTGGTAAAATGATATATTGACTGATGATTACATGTGTGAGCCTAATGCAAATGTATATGGTTGCAGTTGAAACTTATGGTACTTGCTTGAGCGGACGTCAAGCTTTCCCAGGCCAGGAAGGTGTAACCCCTGCAAATGGGGTTCCCAAAAGACTTCCAGGAGCTTGCTTGAATGCTCCAAGCCTGAATGGTGTTTGGCATTTAAGCCATTTATCAGTGAGTGTTTTTAGAACCTCTGGTACTGTCTCTTAAGAGCTGTCTGCTTGCAGACATAATTAGTTTGTATGGGGACTGTGTGTTTCTTTGATTGAGTACCACTCAAGCTGCTGCAATTCACTCCATTTTGCAGTCACTAGGAGTGCAAAGGAACCTATCTGAAAGATGTAACTGTTTGCCAGAAATTATTTAGAGTAATAATGAAATTACAGTTTGTCTAACCTGCTTTCTTTTGCAGTCAGAACAGTGTCTGCTAGTTCCCATTCTGGTTTTGAACTGCTGAACTGGACCAATCAGTGTGGGGTAAGCTAGCTCTAAAATGGTGCCTTGGACGAATCAGAACTTGGACTCATAATCTGAGCCAGCCACAAGAGGATTGTATGGGCAGTGACTCTGGGAGATGTAGTTTAGACTTCAGTGCCTTTTTGGACCAACAGCAGCAGTCTATTGTGAGTGACAGCCAATCCAGTCAAGAACTGGGAGGAACTCAAAGGAAGTGCCCGGTTTTGTCGGTTGGAGTTTCAGTTGAGCTTTGGCAGTGAAGAAGGAAGGAGCCCTGTGCTTTTTCAGTGTGCAGTTTTAGTCAAAAACGTGTGTAAGGCCCAGAGTTCCGGTCTGCAGCTTGTGTAACAGCTTGTTAGGACTGAATCGTCCTGTGAAGAGAATCAAAGGATCTCTGAAGAGTAGAAACCAGGCTCACCCTGTAGAAGACTGGAGGAATTGCTGAAAATTGCACTCGGTCTGTCAGGAACTGAATCTGCTGTGTGTTCTCCGGGTATTGTGCAGTAATTGCGATCGGGATACAGATGCAGCCTGCCTGGTATAGTGCTTTCTTATATAAATGTGGAAGAGGTTTGTGTACCTCAAGTGAGCCCTGCTGACATTGAAGGACCCTATCTTATTTGGAGGTCGAGTACTAATTCAGAGTCGCTCCTGTTGAATTGCCACATTAAATCCAAATGGAATTACTGTACTGTGATTGTTGCACTGTATCTCATTTCACAGGAGGTCCCAGTGCCGGAACCAGTCCTGGGGGTAAGTGTATACTGTGAAGGTAATTCTGATATATTGTGGGGCCACTAGTGGGAAGAAAGGGGGGTTGCAGTGTCCCAGAGGGCTGTGACCAAGTTAGTTTAACTATTGCAAACCCTGACCTCTGGGTGGAGGCACCCGCCATTGGATCCAGGCCCCTCAACCTGTTAGTGGCAAATCAGGCAGGGGTAGTAGCCCCTGGGATAGCGCCATCTAGGGGTTACAAATAAATTACAATACTTGACATTTGTGGATAGGAGAAGGAGTAACATAAAACAAGAAGAAAGGTACAGTGTTTGTAGGTAAGGTACGGACTAAGTGACTGACAGTGACATACACAACAGGGGATATGCAGGGTAGTATGTTCACGGGTATTCATATCTGAGAGGGGAAAGAAGGAGCATAAACAATACATAACACACAAAACGCTGGACAAGAAAAAGAAACAAAAGGATATAGAAAGAGGATAAGAAAACAATATGTAGTTTTTTGGGGGATACTTTTTTAATTTAGTTTTTTTGTTATTTTTTGGGAGTGCAGATGAGGGATGAGTGATAGTAGTGAAGCAAAGACAGCAAAAAGAAAAGAAAATTTATCTGCTGTGCTCACTGCCTGCCCCACTTGCAAGCACATTATGGACCACGTTGTTACATGATGCTGGCACCAGGACACAATTCCACCCTGCCACCACGAAGCTCTGCCAGGAGGTCCAAAATTTTATGTTGATCTTCCATCAGTTTCCTTATGTCCCCTTGACCTCCTGGTGGAACTTGTCAAAATCTTGGCTCAGAGCTGATACCTCTCGCCGTACTGCTGCCTGGTCTTCTTGGCTCACAGGAGGACTGGCTGGGGCTGATGCAGGCTGTCCATGTTCACCTCCAGCATGAACACCCAGCACTGTCACTGGCTATGGGGTGAGGAGGAGGATGGGGGTGCTGCTGCTGCCTGCTGCTGCTGATGATTTTGCTGGTGCAGACAGCGACTTCTGCGGTGTTGCTGAGCCCTGGCCCCTTTCTCCTCCCCCTTCTTCTTGGGCACCACTGCCTCTTGCTGCTGCCAGCTCCTTTTTTTTTTAAGAGCCACTCTGCAGCAAGGTGGTGCTGCAGATGGCTCCTTTGGCCACCAGTTCCAAAATGGCCCCCTTGCTTGCCCCATCACACAGATCTGCTGCACAACTTGCAGACCACAACACTACTGTCAGTGTAGTTTATGGTGAAAAAACACTACACAGCAGACCCTTTATGCTGGGGGAAGCAGGGGGCACATACTCCTGCTGGGGGGCACTACTCTGTGGCAGATGTTGTGGGGTGGAGGCCACATGCTCCTGCCGCTGCTGGTCATGGGGGCCTACAGGAGGATTCTGCTGCTTGGGGGTGGATGTGGAGGGGGCCACATCATCTTCACACTGCTTCAGGCAGGGGCAATGTGCTCATGTTGCTGCTGTTGCTGCTGCTGGTCCTGGGGGGTTACTGGAGGTTTCTGCTGCTGGGTGGTGGATGTGGAGGGTGGAAACATCATCCTCATGCTGCTGACGGGGAGGGGGCAAAGGGCTCATGTTGCTGCTGCTACTGCTGGGGAGCGGTGGCTACAAGCTCTTGCTGGGAGGGGTCCTCAGTTAGCCTAAATACCCACCTGTTAAGATGCAAAGTGGGTGTCTTCCCCCCAGTCCCCTTACCCTTACCTTTCCCTTCCATCATTTTACAAAAAGAGGAAAAGGTTTCCTAACAGAAAGGGAGAGGAGGGTCTCTCTCACACACACACACACACACACACACACACACACACACTCAATCTACACAGACATCTAACAGAAATTATCAACAGACAACACAAACACAATCAAAATATATAATTTATGAACAAAAAACTGTGTCAAAACACACACAATGGAACACAGTGACACACAGACCCACAAACTGTCTGAAAGGCTCTGTTACTGGCTGTCTACTTGTCCTTCTATTCTCCAGCTACAGAGAAGGTTCATTGCCCCAAACCTCCCCCTGAAGTCATACAGCTGCGGTCCTTTAAATCCTTAGAACTTACCCCAATCAGCTCTGCACTCACTTCCACCGACTGGGCCCCCCTCTTAACTGCTATTTCTGTTGACCAAGCACTTGACTATTTTAAGGACAAATTCATTGCCACCTGGAATGCCTTTGCTCCTTTCAGACAGACCAGAGTCTGTGGGCTTCACTTCCCCTGGATCATCCCTGAACTCCTGGCCTGCTTCAAGTAGCGTGATCAGGCCGGGAGAAAACACAAATCTACTAAACATCCAAATGACTACGCCAAGTACAGAATGCTACGCAATTCATGTACTAAATCTACTAGACTGGCTAAGTCTGACTATTTCAACTTCTCATTCCTGACTAACACCAACTCTCCATCTAAATTCTGGAGGGTAGTTCATGCCCTATTATCTCCCCCTGCTCCCCCTCCCCCTGCAAGTCTCAAAATAAATAACTCCCTAGTTTCCGACCCTGGCTCCATGGCCAATGAATTTAATGCCTACTACACTTCGTGCACCACTTCTCTTCTAAATTCCCTCTCCCCATTGCCACCTACTAACTTCAGCCCTTTACCTTAGCCAATGCTTACCACCCCCCCATTTTCTTTTTCTACTATCTCCCCTGACGATGCTCTTAATGTTCTCCTATCTCTCAACCCCTCCAAAGGCTCCTCACCTGATGAGCTCGATCCTAAATTTCTCTACCTTTCAGGTCCTGCAATTGCTTATCATATCTCCCTAATCCTTAACCTGTCTTTTATTTCTGCCCAAGTTCTCTCATCCTGGAAACATTCTGTAATCCTTCCTCTCCCCAAGGGTGGTGACACATCCACTCCTGGCAACTATCGCCCCATTTCCCTCCTTCCTACCCTTGCCAAACTTCAAGAACATTTAGTAATCTCTCAACTCCTCCCTTCCTCTCTGATTCCTTCTTCTTCACCCCCTTCCAGTCTGGTTTTCGGAAGAACCACTCGACAACCACCTCCCTCTTCAGGCTTATTGACTCCATCCTTTCAGGGACGGATGATGGCCTGATCACCTCAGCCATCTTTGTTGACCTAGCCAAAGCTTTTGACACTGTTTCACATCTCCTACTTCTTGATTCACTCTTCTCAGCTGGCCTTGCTCCGTCAGCCACCAACTCATTTAAATCCTACCTCATTGGCAGGACCCAGTCGATGAGAATCCTTGATTCCATCTCCCCTTCACTCCCCATTAACATTGAGGCTCAGTGTTTGGTCCTCTACTCTTCTCCATTTTCCTTAAAGATCTTCCTACAGCCTGCTCATTCTCTTCTATCCACATGTATGCTGATGATACTGTTTAGTACAGTTACAGCAAACCAGCTTACAGCATAACTTCAACCAACTTCAGCTCTGGTTTACTTCTTACCAGCTTTTTCTAAACACCAGGAAGACAGTCTCAATGACCTTTGGCACCAGGCAGAGACTCTGTAGGCTCCCGGCCCTACCCACCTTCCACACCCTTGATGGGACCATCTTGGAGGACACCTCTTCATTTTGTTATCTAGGAGTTTGGCTGGACTGGCACCTCAACTTCTCTCTGCATATCGATGCTACCCTGAAGAAACTGCACCCCAATCTTAGTGCTCTGTACAGGAATCGTAGTTGCATCCCTCTGACTGCGAGGTGCAAAATTGTCCAGAAGATGATAGTCCCCATCTTTGACTACCGTGACATAGTCTATGGTGCTGCTCCCAAATCTTCCCTGACCAAGTTGGACACTCTCTTTAACTCCTTCTGCCACTTTGCTATCGACTCCCCTTCCCGCTCCCATCACTTTGAACTCTATCACTCTCTAACCTTCCTTCCACTGTCTCACAGTTGCATCTCTCACTGCCAAACTAACCTCCAAATTCTGGTTTGGGGGCTCTCCTATCTCTCATCCTCTCTCTACACTCCACCTCCCCCCACTCACTCTCTCAGATCAAATGATGCCCGCACCTTGATGGTCCCTCGATGCTACACCCTCTTCAGTCAGACTGGTTTTGCCCATCATTTCCCTAAAATCTGGAATTCCCTACCCCCTGAAATACATCCCTCCTCCTTCAACTGCTCCCTTACCTCTGCCCTACGCAATTACCTTTCCCTCCACTGTTCCTGCTTTAACCCACATTAATACCTATACCCAGTTTCTCCTTTCTTACCATGACCCCTCCTGGCAGGGTTCTCAACATCCTGAAGGGGGAAATCAAGAAATAGCTACCCCTTCTCCTCATATTCAGTTCTTGCCTCTCCTCCCTCTCTTCTCCTCCTGCCCTTCTGGGTCACCAGTGTGAACAGCCTAACCCCATCCTTTTTACTCCAACAGCACTTGCGTACTACAGTGAGCCTGCTCCTGGTACACTCATGCACTATAAATGGTTCTGTCACATTATTACTGTTTAGTACATTCATCTGTTCTTTTGTACGATTTTGGACATGTAATTTACACAATGTTCAACTACTGTTTATTGTACAATACCTTGTGTTCCAACTGTTGCACAATCTTACAATGTTGTATTGTTTGTATTACCCACACACTTTTGTAACTGATCATCCTTCACAACCCCATGTAACCCCTCCCCCCAGGTCGCACCATAAGACGAGCAACTTGTTGTTCAGTGTGCCCTCCTGGTGAAACATTCCAACAAATAAAAAAATAAAGAAGGGAAATAAATTACTCGCTTCCTTCCTGCATACAGTCACCCATGTGACCTGTAGAGAAGTAGGTTATGTGAAAATCCCAATTTCACAGAATGTCACTGGATTTCACCAAACAGAAACACAAGGTGAACTCTAAGGTGAAATTTTGCCGCAGCAGCATAATTACGCAAAATATTACTCATGGCTAAATTTGTGATTTCGCCGACATTCCTTCTGTGAAACTAAATTTTGCAACATCTCTAACCGAGATAGATGTCAGAACATTCTGGGACTAAACAGCTTAATTTGGACACTTCTAACAAGTACAGCAGTTTGTGAATGGGACATTAGCCCAGTGAAAAGAATATAATCTGACTGGGAAAGTTAATTTGGAAAGGACAGTAATAGACTTAATCAGGATCTCTTTACATATGCCAGGTAAACAAGAATTTGGTCCAGTTCTGGTTATTCAGTTATAGTTAAAAAGTAGTAGACAAAAAAACTGACCTTCTTTACAGCTGTGGTCCAAGGAACAAAAAACAAAACATTGGGACTAACAAGGAAGGGGAGAGAAATTGTACTGGCTCAGATTCAGATGTAGTACACACATCATTTGTAATATTATTTGAAAATAATTCTGATAAACTGTCTGATGTTGAAATCTGTTCATAACATACCAGATGAAGAAGAAAGGATGATGTCATGAAAGGCACTTTCACACTGCTGTTAAAGATCATATGCAAAGTTTGTCCTCTCTTGGTACATCATACATTTTTTTGTGTTCCCTACCTTTAGTTGTTCTGTTCTGTGCAGTGTTTTTCATTCTCATGTTATTCATTTACATGTTATTTCATTTTTAATTTGTGCCCGTTACTGTTCTTCACGCTCTGTTTACTTTCATGCTGCACATCCCCAACTGCTTGTGAACGTCCTTCTTGATGACGTTATTAGGTAGGCGTCCATTAGTGTAAGAGCGGCAGTAAGAGAGCACTGCTTTGACAATATCTTCAGATGAGGAGAACGAGTTGCTGGCATTGTCCTGTACAGCTGGCAACGCAGTCCTTCATGTTGTTCCTTACAGTGGTGAACCCATTGTAGCCATCTCTAATCCTGGGGCTTCTGATTCCGATGAATCCGAGGAAACGAGGAGCAGCAGTGATAGCGATGCTATGGAGCTTTCTCAATGGTAATTCAATATTACTGGCATCCTGACAGCTGTCAAAAAGTTGTCCTGAACAGTTCACAATACATGACCAGAATAAGCCCACAAAATTCATATTTTTGTTGGCATACTCTATGTACAGTGCTGCAATGTAATTTACTACATATTGTAATATATATATATATTTTTTTATGAATTCTGTATGCATATTCTTGCCGTATCATTGTGTAGATAGGGTTGAGCTGCCTAAGACAGTGGCTTTTACAAAAGGATGTGTGTTTCAGACACCCTTTAGCCTAGTGTATTGCATTGTCCCAATCTCAAAGTCCAGTTCTTGTGGCTACCCATGTTGTATGTCAAAGATTGTGCACACCTGGTGGTCATTTTTGAAGGCAGCCATGGGTCACTGTACCGCACATCATAGCAATCCCTTATCCTCAATCCATGTCATGCAACCATTTGTCAGGTTGGTATAGTGCTCACAATGCAGGCTTTTGATGTTTGACAGTAGGCACCCCCCTGTTGTTCTAGTGGTCACACTCTGCTTCCTGCTGTCACATTGGTTATTTATCCACCAGATTTTGTGGTGCCCCCCACCCCAGCGATCTTACAAATTCACCTCTGGTTGGTGTGGTGTCCCACAGTCGCTCCAACATCATTTTTCCTGGAACAAGGTATCCTGCAATCAGTCTGCCCATCTTTCTCTTCCTGAGCTGGCCACTGTAGTGAACTTTCAGTGACCACAATGTATACAGTATAGGCGAATATGCTATGCCATTAAATGGCAGTTGAGTTGGTCTGGCAGTCGCTGAAGTAACTTGCATGCTGTGCTGGTTTTGAATGGTGGGAGATGTAAAAGTGGGGAGGGGGGCAAGTAGACCATCATGAGGAGAAATTGTACGGTGGGAGGGATATAACATGAACATGTGGTGTCCACATAACATGTAACAGAATTTGCGGTGACAGCAGGTGGTGTGGTATGGTGTTGCATGACATTTTACTCCTGGACATGGTGTGTAATTATTCATGATATGGGCAGCATCTGGATTTGGGGACATGCAGTCGATTTTAAACAATGTAGTGCATTGTGGATGTGGAGGTATCAGGGATGTTTTCCAAGTAAATATCCATTGATGTAATACCATGTTTCTTATTGCCTATCAGGTGTACTTGTGGCAATTGTTCATTAATGCCCACCCTGCATGAAAATAGATGCTGCTGGTTTTACTCAGCTGTATTAGAAAAATTTGCAGAAATGGATGATGTAGATTGCATCTCCGATGTTCAAGGATTTAAAAACATGTGCCTTGATGAGGATGTCCTCATGTCATGCTTGCATGAGAACATCGAGCTGGATGGCCCTGTTGGTGATAACGAACCAAGAAATGAATGAGTATTCACCAATGTTCACTGTGAAAAACACTTTCTATGAAATGTCCTGCTGGGAGGAAGACTCAGGGCAGGGAGAAGAGAGAAATGTGCACTGCTAGTGGGTGTAGTAGGGGGCATGACTCAGGGCAGGGAGAAGGTGGAGCTGAGCAGAGCTAGGGGCTAGCAGGAAATAGTTGCTCAGAATTGGCAACTGTGGATGCAGCAGAGGAGTCACAGAGCAGTGGCGGTGTGGGGAATGATAAGGAAAGCATGGAGGTTGGGAGGCAGAAGGGTAAGGAGAGTAGGGGTGCAGGTCAGTGGCAGTTGTGGGGTAAAACAGTAGGGGAATTTGTAGAACACATAAATGGTGCAGATTGGGTACTGAAGGGACAGGGCAGGGTGGACACTGCTGAAGAAGAAAGGGTAAAGTGAAGAGGTTAGAGGACATGGGTAGGGGGGGTACCACTGCTCGGGGACTGCATACTGAAAGGGGTTAGGTAAGGTAGTAAGTGTGCAAATAATGGCAGGAAGAAAGCACACATAGTACTACTTGTGGGTACAATTGACTTGGCAGAGGAGACTGTCAAGGTGGTGAAAGGGAGGTTACAGGAATTGGGTGGGCACAGTGAGTAGGTTAGGTGGTCAGTGGCATTCTCTGCGGTACTTCCACTACCATGTTGTACTAGCATGATGAAAGAAAGGATAGAAGAGGGACTGGTGCCACACCCTGAATTATGGGTTGGTGCCACGCTGTGGAAGTATCTGGGTCAACAGTGAGTTATACGCATATGGCAGGTTTCAGTTGAGCAAATAGGATTGGAGAGATATATGTAGCTATGAAGGTGGGTTTCAAGTGGGCGAGGGGTTGCATGAGGACAACTGGTAGGAGAATGATTTATACATACAAATATTTTAGGGTGGTGAACAAAGAAAATACGGAAGGGGTGTTTCAAATGAAGATTGGAAGGGACATGATGAGGCACAGTGTAAGAATGGAGGGGGAAGAATTAGGACGGATATGAGGAGGCATTGTTTCACTGAGAGGGTGGTGAGTAAATGGAATGCTATACCAGGCGAGGTTGATTTCATGTAAGACAGTGAGATGTTTCAAGTTGGGATGGGACAAAGGTAGGAGGATGGTATGGGTGCAGAAGGCAGACATAGGCAAGGGTGGGAATGGAGGTGGAGGGTCCGCAGAAGGGGGGAGGTCACATAGTCCATTCACCGACTAAAGGCTACTGAAACAAGTAATAAAACTGAAGTTAGACAAAGCAATGTGGCATTGCATGTTTTATCAAACAATTGCAAAAGTAGTAACTGGATAAATATACCATTTGTGAACAACTTATGGTACTAGAGCATGGTATGCTATTAGTGTGAGACTGCAAATTTAATAACTCTTCACAATAGTGTGAGCAAGGCAGAGCTAGGAAAGTACAGACTTGTTTATGTGTCATCAGTGGTATGTAAAATTATGTATTCAGTTCTGAAACACATTACTCTTGACTTTCTATGGGGCAGCGGACAAGAGCAAAACAGGTACCATGGATGCAGTGTAAATCGGTGTCAGTGGCTCAGCAGGTAGCGCACTCTCCAATGAGAAGGCAGTGTGTTCTATCACCACACCATGCAGTTGTGTCATTACATAAATAAATATCGAAAATATCTGTATGCTAATGATCTGTAGTCGGGTACGTAACAAGTTCCCCGACCTTCTGCACAGCCGTCTCATTTGCAGTCTGCTCACCTACCTTGCAAGCCATTGTGTTGCCAAGAGGTGCCCCCGACTGGACAGTAGTGGAATTTTCCCATTTAACATTCAAAATGTCCCACATTCATTCCAAATAGCACTGACAGCTTAATGTGCTGCACTTTCACTTGGTTACCATCTGTATACCCCCACCGTCCCCCAGTTGCTCCAGAAAAAGATACTTGTACTGTCACTGGACATACCGTGTCACAACATGCAATAAAGAAATACATGCTATGTGAGGCCAATGAAATTCATTGCTATGACTCAGTAACAACTGTTGAACACCACTTAGTGGGTGTGGACATGCCCTACTTTGATTGTAGCTATGTATTTCACATAGTCACATCTGCATGTGACAGTGTCAAAGGTCATTACCCCTGTTATTAATCTGTCATGTCATGATGACAAAGAAGGTAATAGTAAACAGAGTACACCCTGAAGAAAGTGTTGTTACTAGCTATGCATTTACAGCTTCCATACTGTGACCGGTTCTGTTTCCTGCCCTTCTAAGTGACATTGGGGAGAGACACCAAGGTAATTTAATCACTGGGCACTATTTGATTACACAATAAATCAGACAGGTTGGAGTTTTTACATGGCATCTGAGAACACCGATAGGGATGACCACTATGCTCATAGCACCGGTACTTGTTTGTGGTATGCTACCCTATCTGGTCAGTGCCTCAACATTGCTCCATCACACTCACTGCACCCTCAATTTTCACCTGTAGTAGCCAAGTCATGTGCACTCGTGTCCACTATGATTACTCCAAGTACGTCTTGTGGTAGGCTATTTGATTTGTGCATCTCTTAAGCAGAAGGCCAATGTTTTCCTTCTTGCTTATTAGCACATTCCCCCCTTACTTTACAAATGTGGCACTGAGTGTCAATAAAGCCTTGCTGCTGAAACACATCCCATTTTCCCAGCCTCATGAGGTCTCTCTTCACGCTCTGCTTCCCTTTGGGAGTATCCACCCTGTCGCACATCTTGTGTGTCAGAAACAGGGACATTTTTATCTCCAGCACTTCCATTATATCACAATGACATTGGTTGCACGACTGGCACAGGCACTGATCCATGCAGTACAACGATTGTCAGCCCCAGTGTGACTGACAACAGAAGCAAAGGCAATCATTGTTTAATTTTACTTCTGTGGACTCACTACTTTTGTGTTTAATTATTACATATTGGCTTGGATTTATCTGATTATCCACTGTTGTCACAATTTGTGAATGGTTAGAGAGTGAAGTTAGCAGTGAGCAAGTGACAAAATACAGTGATGTCATTGACTACAGTGCTTCAATTGAAAGGGTCAGCTGTTCTGCATTACAATGCATTTCATTTTTTTTCTATTCTTTTGTCCATAGACTTCTTTGATACATGGCATATCGAAGGTTTGTTTACTGGGTGTGACAACGCCTGGGGAGAAAAAACAGAAAAATTCTGCCTGCATATGCAGTGACTACTATAAGGGCCAAGTTCCCATCGGACTCCTATAAGGGCTTCCACGATGCCTAGTTCACACAATGGTATGTTGTATTTTTGTAGAATTCTTTTTCACTACTGTATTTACTGTCACATCCGCTACTTCTTGGTGTGCTCACTTGTGGGCATGCAGTGCATATGTACTGACACCGTGGATGTTGAATCTCATGCCCAATACAAGCATAGCTGCTCATGCGGACCACACACGGGATGGAATTGTCAAACTGACATTTGTACACTCTCTTCCCTGCTGGTATCTGCTCCTGATACCTGTGCTTGGTGTACAAAGCACAGTGCCCAGCATGCAGAGTGAACCCATTTGCTTGGTGCCACACAGCCGACACCTGTCACCCCTCGTAATATTTCTCAACCATAAGACTAACGACTGTACTCAATACTGGCAAATGTTGTCATTGACACCCACTGTTAATGAAACTGTTTATGTGGTCACATAAAATGAAAGTAACTGTTTATATTTTGGTATAGTTACTAATGTATTGTAATGTTTGAATTATGATATTTTTTTTTTTTGCCGTTGCTTATTTTTTCTCACCTTTGGCCCCCGGTCTGCCAGTCACGTCAGGCCGCCGCCTCCTCCGGCCACCGTCCAGATCACTCCTGGCTCACACCTGGGGCTACACTGTATATCCCCTCAGTTTGCCACCTGTGGTGGGGTGGCATAGAGACCCTCCTATCTCCTCCTACACAGGATCCAGTTTCCAGTGATCCCTCTCAGCTGGGGCTTCCTGCCGAATGACCAGCAAGCCATCACAACCGGTGCCATTTTTTCCCTGTTCGTATTCCCCAGAGACAGAGGGCATGCAATAACACTGGTGGCTGTGGCTGCACATGCGTCTGTGCACATCCTCATCCAGGTATCTGCCCTCAATTCCTCCCCAATGTATGGCATGTGTCTCTGACCCCTGGTCTCCGTCAGGGGGCAGTCGGATGCCGATCAATGTGCACCTCCCTCCCCAGAGAGGAAGAGCAGTCCTTCAGATGCTCGATTCCTCTCCTCCCTTGCCATCCCATGGCAACCCGTGCTCGCTCCAGAACCCTGGCTACCAGCGTGGTGCGAGGTGTGGCATCCCGTGCCTCAGCCCTCAGTGCCACTGGGCTGGAGAATTACAATATTTTATCAAATGATCATGTAAATGAAACTATTACTATGTCCATGTCACTGGACACAGGTTGTGTTTCATCACTTTGGTGGAGGAGGTACACAAAGGAGCTGTACATCAATGTTTTTCCTGATCAAAGTAGAGCAGAATACGTAACGTATGCCTGAGTTATCAAAACAGTTTAACCAAGGAACCATCAGTAATATTTTCCGTGAGTATGTCAAAGGGACACAAATTGTGAAGTAAAAAAAAGCACCATATTCAAGATGCATTAACACAATTTTTAGTGACACATCTAGGAGACCAGGTTTACATTTTTTGGTTTCACACTACTTTGCAGCAATGGATTTGAACATACAGTCACTATGGTAACAAACACAAAACCAAAGTACCACTAAAGTATGCACACAGTACAACAAGACAGATTACAAATATTGGAGATAAAGACAGTGTAGCATTGTCATTCATGTTTAAAAGATCCAGAGACAGCAGCGGTAAGGTGGTGTAAGGCCATGCTGCAACACATCACACTGTTGCTGTGTGTGGTATGGAGGCAGCAGCAGACATTTACAGTGCATCACAGGGCACACTGTGGCAAGACTGTCATTTGAGAAGTGGTGACCAACAATGTCACTAATGTCATTCCTGGTAGGGTTTCTGATAATGGTACCCTTTCTGGTACTTATATAAAGTGGTGAATATGGCTTTATAGCCCTGACCTGTGCCATGCTCCAATGCTGACATCAACCTATGGTCTGCTGTTTGCTCACTGCCAGCAAGGTGGCATGCATTGTTCTTGGTGTTCTGCTCCTGCGCCACCCAACATTGCATCTCTCTGAAAAAATATTGCTATGATTGCAACCATTAACAAGAAAGCAATCTAGTGGTTCAGCACATTGATTATAATTCAAAATAACATGTACTGCACACTGTGGCACTGATTCAGCAAAGGGCCCTATGGATGTGCAAAAACAGCAGCACATTCATGCACAGGACTGGATATTTCCAATCACCCCAAATATGCATGGTATTATGATAATTAATTAACATATTCCTACTTCTCCGCTGGTCAATTCACCAAGAATATGCTCGTTATTATGAGTATTAATACAGTTATCCATAGTGGTGTACCTGTCCCTTTGCCCAGCACGAATATGCCCCTTATAAGGACTGTTACTGTATTGATACACAGTGGTGTACCTGTCCGTACTACCACCTTGATATGGTATTTTATGTGTATGCAGCAATTCAGCTACACTGATGGTGTAGTGGAACTGCAACACCACCCTTGCAGGTATTGTCCAGCCCACTTAACCACACCAAGACATTTCTTGTCTCAGTGCAACCACAACACTGTGCACTCCATCACACCTGGCACTGAATGAACTATCACTGGGTGATGAGTACAAGATCTTCATGTTGTTCAGCATGTGGGACAGTACATGGCACAAAGGTAGTGCATGACCATTATACCAACAGTGTAAATTCATTGTTACATACACATATCCTGCCAAAACAGGGTTGTCGGATGGACCGGTACACCACCGTGGATATATTGCTACTCATCATAACGGGCATATTCTGGGTGTGGGTTTTGACTTGTCAGTCAACCACCATGGATGGTATAAGGATACTTAGAAAATGTCAGTGTCTGAGAAGTGTATGAATTCAGATTCTGGAGAGTTCCCAGCTTCCACCGGCCACATACCACCTCGCCCCATTTTGCAGACCATGTTTGGGCATAGGGGTGGCGTCAGCCTGCTTTTGTGTTTTCAGTTGTCATTTCCCTCATACTGTCTATGTCGTTATCTCCTGCTTCATTGTTTGTTGCAAGTGCTGCTTCATACTATTATTTGAGGCAGAAGTTCAGTGCACCCTGTGATGAGAATTGTGAATCATGCCATGTGTGTAACATGGCATATCACATTCACATCATGTATTGCACAACTTTGAGCATCACTGAATAAACAGTTGAACAGTACCAACTGTCATGATAATGTCATAAATGTCAGCAAACATTTGTTATGGAATAATTTTGTAAGACTGGTTACAAAGTGTATGTATATATATTTATATATATATATATATATATATATATATATATGTATAGAGATGCCAGTATGCTATGATCGTGAGGATAACAATTGGCAAATGGAGGCAGTGGTGCACTGATGTGATACTCTGAAACTGAGATGTGAAGACATGGGTTTCAATACCACATCCCATACCTGCATACCGTGCAACCCCCATCAAGTCAATTAACTTCCCTGTGCTAACAGGTTGCACCTGTCAACAAGCTGTCACCTTAGTGTCTGTCTCCTGGTTAAACAATGGCTGGAAAAAAAGAAATATTGTTTGCAGTTGTGATATCCCATTCATCTTCACTGTAAGTTATTTATCCACACAGTAGGTACAACATAGGCAGATACTGCACGTAACCATAGTCAAACAGTAGGTACTAATTTGCTGTAGTAATCATCGCGAGCCAATTGCATGTAGTCCAAAAACAGTCAGTGTCAAGCACATCTTTCATGCAGCAGAACAGTTTTATTTATCTGGCATTCCACATCTTCAACTGTAACTTCCTCCCTACACAGCAACACAGACATGAGTAGTACTCAGCAACAACAACAGCAACTACCTGCTCCACTTCAGTGAAATAAACTGCTGACCAGAGCATACTATTTCATAGCATTACCATATCAGCTTCACTGTCTGCGAGTGGTCAAGTGAATTCAACTGCTAGCTTGGCAATCGGCAGTCATGACTTTATCAGATAGTACGATCCGGTGAGCAGTGGTTTGGGGTGAAGTGAAGCAGGTGGTTGAGCCCATGTTGCAGTGTAGGAGAGTTCATTGTCAGCCCATGTGTAGGTAGTAACAGCCTTGGTCGTGATGTATCCAGTGACCATGGGATTCACAATGGGTGGTGTGGGTGCTGCTTCTTCCTGTTATAAACTGTTCTGCTGTTGGAAAGAATGGTATTGAAAGTGAATGTAGTGCAAGTGTATGTGATGTTCTGTAGCTGGTAGTTCCTGCTGCTTGCTTCAGTCAATCAGTATATAATGTGTTGCAACACTGAACGGCAGTATCTGTCTGTGGTACACCTACTGTGTGGATAGATG
The DNA here is from genome assembly GCA_016271365.2 of Neoceratodus forsteri. Classification (NCBI taxonomy): domain Eukaryota; kingdom Metazoa; phylum Chordata; order Ceratodontiformes; family Ceratodontidae; genus Neoceratodus; species Neoceratodus forsteri. The sequence goes on from CM057455.1 coordinate 532,880,001, forward strand.
ACATACAGTGAGGATAAATCCAATATTCTCAATGTAGTTTTGCACACACAAACATATTGCTGCTATTTAACAAATGTTATCCTCACCACCATTGCATATATACATACAGTATATGACCATGTATACGTATACACACATTATCAGTGCACTGCTGATTATGTCTCTAATATTGTTCTTTTCTTTCATCCTAGAGCAGCAAGTAACTATTGAAGCAATGCTGAAACTTGATTTTGCTTCTACAACTATTGTTCAACTGTTTATTTCTAATTTTAAAATGTCACAAGTAACAGTTCCACAAGTAAAAGTATTTGAACTTCTTTTTTTCACTCACAATAAAAACAATAACACACTCAGTACCATTAGTGATTGTGAATTATTTCATTGGGTTTCAAATATAGTTTACATTGCTTAACAATGTCCATGTAATGTTCAACAATCATTTGCAAGGAATAATCTTGGATGAAGACACACACAAGACAACTTATTGTCCATTACACACGTCACACACTCACAGGAAGATGTATTTTCTGGTACTGTGATATCCTTTGTCATTTGATGCTGCTGACGTGCGCTGTCATAAATTATTCGGAATGTGATGTTGCTCACTCTTCTGTTGGTGCTTGTAGTTTTTCTGCACCTGTGGATGACAAATATAGACACTGTGAAAACTACAGTGATGCTGCTTGGGTTTCAATATTCTTGCACTGGTGAAGTCAAACAACTGCTGTTCACAGGTGCAGGCACGAGGTGTGTAACGGTTTCCAAAACTGTGAATGCAAAATGTGTGGGCCTGTTACACACAAACATCTAGAATACTGGATGGCAAGCTATGCAGAATGAGAGTGTTCTACCATGCAGTGATTCTGATTCCCTGTGACCTTGGGAGCAAAGCTCGAGAGATCCATGGGAATCAGAACCACGAGGTGGAAAAACACACAGGTTGTGCATAGAGTTTCTCATCCTGTATTTGTTATAGTGCAGAGTACTGTTTTAAAAATGTGTTCTGTGAGTTATTTTGCTTTCAAAATTAAACTGACTCATGCAGTCTCTAGCGGTATCAGAACGCTGTTGTACCACAGTAGGGTAGAACAGCATTCCATCACTTTGGAATTGTGGTACGACTGCATTTTGAAAGGTATGGAATTCTATACAGAACAACAATCCACTATACACTACATATAGAATAGTGGATGGTTGACCATACACAACAAGTCTGTGTTTCATCGAGGTTGTTGATGACATCATGGAGACCTCGAAGGTGAAGCTCGAGAGGTCTCCATGATGTCTTCAACAACCGAGATGGAAACACAGCCATAGTTGTGGATGGTTAGCCATCCACTATATGATATATTATATATTATATGGTTCCTGGCTTTTTTTTTCCAGAACTTTACGGTTACCTTGGTTATGTCGAGTCATGCTGCTCCCGTTCTGGCTCCCTCATGCTTGTCCCGCTCTGACTCAGTTCTGCGTGACCCTGTACCGGTAGCTCATCACCACTTGGTGTAAAAATAAAATAACCGCGATTCACTTTTGTGACATGGAGCCTTTTGAGTCTGTCTGTGTCAAAATGAGGAGGGTCCCCCGACCAGCGCTCACTTAATCGCGCCACCACGTTACACAACTTTTTTTTCTCCTAAGAGCATTGAGTGAGCCAATCAGGTGGCAGGGCAAGGTAAAAAAGTTGTTTTTTTGTACTATCGATGTGATGTCAGACCAATAGTACAACAGCTTGTTTGACCTTTGAACTGTCCTACAACAAGATTTTGAAAGGCACGGCTTTCTATTCATAATAAGCCCTTCCCATGTACTATAGAGCAGTATTGCACCATTTGTTTGTATGGTCTTTATGTCACTATACTGCCAATGTCATGAAGAACCATAATTATTCACAACTCAAGACACAATGCACTGTTATGCTGAATTAGAAATTACAGTGTGTGGGTACTGGGTCCCATATTTCGCAATAGAGGCTAATTGAGTACATGGTAGGACTCATGCATTGTAGACATGGTAGGACACAGTTAAGCAACTGCCACATACATTCACACTCTTGACAATGTCTGCTGTTCAGTGTGGAGCCTGTCCAGCCTCAAGGCAGCATACTGAAATAACAAACCAAAAAGAAAAGCACTGAAACCCATGCCACCTTTCCAAGTTTTGTAAGCAGTGTTGCGCATGATGTCGCTTTCATTTCATCAGCTGGTGACGTGTTAACTTACATAGCACCGATACACAGGAAAGTTCAGCTGTCCCGAATGCAAAACACTTTCGGGCATGGCAAGTGGACAATATTACATTCATTACTGATAAATGGAAATGTGCCCTCGTTATGATTTATACATCAATACTAACCTTCATTTCCAGGCTTGTTGAAGCGTGTGCGATGTTGTTCAACAAGCAGCTCCTTATCTTGTTTCACAAACCGTGATGAAAGTGGAGGAGGTATGGAATGTTGTGGCATGGCCTCTTTTGCCATGCGATAACTGGGATGTTCCTCACACATCTTGAAAACCTCAATTGTTAACTGTTTCACATATGCTGTGTATGACAGAACAAATACAATGTAAATGTATATGGAGACATTTCATTGTGTAAGCAATAATACCTGACTGGGTGTGTGGTATTGTACTGTGCTAGACCGCACAGTGCCTTATACCGCACAGGGCACAATACTGCACGCCCTGGAGGGTGTTATTGCACTTAGAAAATGGGCCACTATATTACCGTTGTTTGAAAAACATATATTCTCTTTTTAAAAGTTAATTGTTTTAAAAATGTTAAAAATGTGGTTCTCTAATAACATAGCTCCTCTGCCTTCATTAGAGATGATTGTCATTGTTACACACACACACACACACACACACACACGCACACACACACAGACACGCACACACACTAATGAAATGGCTTTTGTTTTGTACTGTCTCTGTTGTTCTCCCAAACCACACAGGCCATGCTAGGGTCCAGGTCAGCACAGACAGGTAAAAACCCACAATCCCCGAAAAGGACATGAGTCCATAGGATGTATGATCCTTCTCCTCACACCCTGACTACCACTGGTGACCTATGCTCATTCCCAAACAGGGGTCACCAGTGTGGCTCGAGGCCTCGGATCAGGTGCCTCAAGTCTACGCATCACCAGTTCGAAACTCACATCACCTTTTGAATAGCAGTGCTGAGTTACAAGATGCCACCTCCTGTGCCACATTGTCTTAAATGCGTCATGACTGTATCACTATAAAAGTATGGCACTTACTAAATGTGATTGGCATTTTTACTTCCTTCACTGTTGCTGCTCCTCCTCTGTATTTAGGAAATGATACTGTCCACTGCTTCTGTCCATCATTTTTAATTCTTTATGGCCGGCTCGAATTCTCATTAAAATGCATTGCTGATATAAGCAGTCTGTAACAAAGAATACATGTTATCCATGCAGTAGGGCTGTGCACAGTCAGTCAGCATCAGGCCATATCTACAGTCATTTATCTGTCTGTGTACAGTTGTGATACCAGCAAGTAAGAACAGTATGCATGTCATACGTATGTGATGTCAACCTACCGTGCCTCCATACTGTCATAGAAGAAATGCGTAGGTTTTGGAGCAAAGAAAAGCAGAACCTTGTGGAAGGATTCTAGAGATGATGTCTGCTCTGCGGGAGATAGTCGTCTGATGTCCTTCATTAGTAGGTTGTTGTAGGAAATAACCTCCATTTCTTTGTGCGCTCTACTACCTACAATGGGCAGACACAAATGGTAGTGTGCCACTTCAGGTGTGCATCCATGTTTACAGTGTAGAATTGTTACGGTGCAACTTAAATGTTTCACATGTATTCCTTCAAATTGTACATGAGAAAAATAAAAACAAACATAAGCAAGAGAGCAGTCACCATAGATTACACAGTGATATCCAATCCTGTGATCCTCAGAGTTGAGGAACCAAATGCCACAGCTCGTGACATACCAGTGGTTTGACTTACAAAAAGAGTCGGGTCATTTATGGCTTATCTGGGGGAGGTAACAACTGAGCATCCAGAGGACTACTTTCCTTCCTCAAGGAGGGTGGTGGTGTTTGGGCTGCATTTGCCAGCACAACTGGAGAGGTTTGGCACACACTAAGGATGCTTTTCTGACCCCGCAGAGGTGGAGACAGATGCTGCACCTATTGCAGTGGCACGGTAGTGGGATAAAAACCAAGACCAAACACATACCATGAACTGGCAGGACCCATTAATGACAGCCTGGGCCTGGAGACGTACCTCTCTGGGGGGCACTGAATAGCGAATGGCAGGTACGAGTAAGTGGTGTAAAAGTATTGGCATGCCATAAAAGCAGCAATGTTATGACAGTTACACTACATTTCAATAAGCTTATATGGCAAAATATCTAATAAAAGATAACGACAAACCTTTCTCAATCCACTCCCTTTCCTCCAGTGCACCATGAAGGCAGTTTGGATAGTTACTGCTGTCATGCACATGAATGTTGACCACATGATTAGAAATGGATTTCCATTTAGCAACAACAAGGTCACCATTTCTGCTGCTTGAGTTGGTGCACCAATACAAGTGGTTGAAATAGGCTTTGCCCATTGGCCAAGCACTCTACAGTTTGCTCGTCTGGATTTCTCCTCAAGTTTTTTCTTGATTCCTGTTTCATGGTCAAATCAGACATAGAAAATATTAAAATGCAGAAATGTTCAGTTGCCATTCTGTGTTTATCTGCTTAAGTCGGTAGACATAATCATCTTTTGCCACATGCCAGATATCAAACCAGTGAGTATTGCCAGGCTCCTACTCGTGCATGTGTTTTTTCACATTGACATGTCTATCCGTGGTAAGGCTTTGGATTTTTAAGCCAGCAGACTTCACAGTATTAATGCTCCTTTTTAATCCTTCAAGCTCCATAGCATTTGAGCTGGAAACCTCATTGCTCTATGTGATGGTATAAAAGGAATAACATGAATTTTAAGTGACCAAGAACCCTCACCTATAAGAATGGAAGATGATGGAGACATAAGAAGAACAGTGCAAACACATTCAGATAAAAACAATCTTGACTGATTACCTGAACAAGCTTTACGTCAATTATTTTTGAACGAACAAGATCCATTAGGGAATATGACCCAAATTTGGCAGTATGCCCAGGGAAACAGCACCGGGCATCCCTTCCAAGTTTGATTGGCCTTCCACGTAACTCATTGAACATGTTATCCTGGTGCCGTTTCCATACAGTACGAGTGGAAGGTATCAAATAGGTTGCTTGCATTAGATTAAATGTTAGCAATGATATGTGCGGCATATTAATATGCTTGAAGAAATTCAGCATGCGTACTGGGCTTCCACCACTGAAAAATATTCCACAGGCCATCATCAGATTTCCTGCTGGCAGATGGCCAAGTTTGGGCTGTGTCTCCCATCTCCTCCGATGACCGTTGACACACACCTGCTCTAGCACTGCCACAGTGCCACAAAGTCACTGCAGCACAACTTTACAATGTCCAAAACATTGGAAGCATGTCTGTAGAAGGGCAACTAAAATACTCTCAAAAATTATAAATGTTCACTGGTTCTTGGGAGGTACATTCAAATGAAGTCCGGAAAATCTATGAAAGGGACAGGGAAATTGCACACAGTGAATAAAGGCAAATTATGATTTCCCTTTTCCAATACAAAACATAAAACAGTGTGTACAGGGTTCAAAACTATAATGCTGAAGACCACATGTTATGCAGTTCTCCAGTTAATGTGTAGTGCCGTGGAATGTTTTATTGTTTTTGCTAAGAGCTGCAAGAAACTGTAACAAGGGTGCACTGAACACTTACGTATCGGTTTTATCGTTAACACTGTCTTCGTTGTCTGAATCAGAGTCAGTGTTTATGAAATTTTCTACTGTCCATTCTGGATCATCATGAGACTCATACTTGAAGTCTTCCTCAGAGTCTTCCTCGTCAGTGTCTCCATACATAATGGTACTGTCATTGACATATTCCTCACTTTCATGGGGAGCACAATACTATGTAGCAGCATCAACAACTGTTTTCTTCTCTAGTATGTACACTTGCACACCACTGCTTATACCAAGGTTCAGTGTCTGCGTACCTCTTGAGAACTTTGTTTTCCCCAGACCATGGGGCATGTACTTTGCAGTCTGTGTTGCCTTGTTTTGAGTTTCCTGAAAGAAATGAGAAATCATGCTCATAAACATGATGTACTCCCAAAATGAGATGTACATATATTAGTTCATGATAATCCGTTTGCCACTGTGTTGTCGCTGGTCACATTTGCTGCATCAACAAACATAGAAACATAGAAGTTGATGGCAGATAAGGACTGCAAGCCCTATCCAGTCTGTCCATTTCTTTTTCTACCTTATAAATGTGCTATCAGCCTTTGCTCTGTCAATGGCCTATCTATTCATACTCATCTGTATTGCTCCCTTATGCCTATCCCATGCCTATCTGAAGCCCTGAACTTTATTCATATTCACCACTTCTTAAGGTAGGCCGTTCCATGCATCCAGCACCCTTTCTGTGAAAAAGTTGAGCTCCATTAATGTGTCCTCTTGTGTTTTCTGATGCAGTCCCTGCACCATTTTGGTTGACATTATCTGTAATGCCACAATTTGGTTAATGTCCTTGTGAAGGTGTGGACTGCAGTACTGCACACAGTACTCCAGATGTGGGCAAACCAGTGTCTTGTAAAGAGGGATTATTACCTCCTTCTTCAAACTTTTGCTACCCCTACTAATCCAACCCAACATCCCTCTATCGTAACCTACTGCTTTAGTGGTCTGCTTGTATGATTTCAGGTCATCGGTGATGATGATGCACAAATATCTTTCTTCCCTTGTGACTGCCATCAACTACCTTCCCAGCCTATAGATTTCTTCAGGTTTTGTCTTGTTTGGTGAAGGGAGTCCTCCCCCCCCGTCCATGGTGCAGAGCTGTTCTCTTCAGTAAATATTGAGCAGAGGCATCTATTTAGGATGGATGCTTTGACATGGTCCTCAACCTCACATGCCCCCATATCCCCTTCAATCTTAGCAATACCACCTCTGGATTTCCTCCTTTCATTAATGTATCTATGGAAACTGTTGTCACCTTCTTTTACTGTTTGTTGTACTGGAGGGCCTATGTTTTTCTGGTGGAGCATGGTCAAACAGGAGGAAGGGATGGGAGCAATGCAGATGAGGGTCCCTCATGAGACTGGGGAAAGGGAGAGGTCGTCAAGATGATGGAGGGTGTCCTCAAGGATAGGATAGGATAGGAGTGTTAGTGGTGCAAACTGGTATTTGGACAATAGGCAGCATGGCTTTGTCCCAGTAAGATAATGTCAGAAGAACGTTGTGGATTGGTATGACTTGGTGACGATGGCTCTACACCTGGGTAGGCCGGTGGATGTTCTCTTTCTGGATTTCAGCAAGAGAGGTGCTGGAAAGTTGGTCAGGAAAAGTGAAAGTAACATTCAATGAGGGGAAGTGCAAGGTTCTGCACCTGGGAGTCACAAACCACGGCCAGGGGCATACCCTGGAAGGAAACAAAATTAAAGTTACAGAAGGTGAGAGGGACATGGGGATAGTGGTAGATATCAAAATGAAATAGTCAGAGACCTGTAGGAGGACAGCGTCAAAGTAAAATAGGATGCTGGGATGAATTGCCAGGGGGATTACCTTCAGAAAGACAGACGTGATCCTACGCCTGTACAACTGCTTCGATAGGCCGACACCTTGTGTAATGTGTGACATTCTGGAGACCACATCTACAAAGGGATATTACACCATTAGAGAGGGTCCAAAGGAGATCAACCAAAGTGATCCAAGGCCTAGGGTAGAGAACCTATCAGGAGAGGCTCAAGGATCTGTACATGTACACCCTGGATGAGAGGGTGGACAGGGGGAACATGACAGAGGTCTTTACGTACATTTATAAAATGGGTAGGCTAAACCAGAAAATCACAGACCAAGCTCACCATGCATGGAATATGTTCCCTCCATGGGTTACAAAAAAGAACATCAATAAAGAGGCTAACATCATGAACCGTAGAAGGCTGACATTTACAAATGCTGCCATTGTTCTTCAATTGCTAACATCCCAGCACCGCAGCCGGTGCTGGGAGGAGGATGCACTGAGAAGAACAGATTATAAGATGCCTGGCTCTGGATGACTCAAGGACTAGTAATCGCTAATGAGACCCAGATGCCAGCACGGGAGGAGAGAGGGATGGGGAATCGGGAGACAGACTACAGAGACAGGAGAGGATCAATGGAGAGAGTTGGGATCGGACAGAAAATAGGAGAGATGAGATGGCTTGCAGGCAGGTATTGTGACTTAACGATGAGCAGTAAGACACTCCAGGAGTGAGCATGGAACAGATTTTAAAATTTTTAAAATCCGTTCTATGAAAACACTGTCATGTCTTATTGCTTACAAAGGGGATCAATAAGGGGTGCACAGCCGGGATTGTCCAAAGGAAGAGGAGGCATCAATGACAGGAAACAGGTGTAAGCTACAATGGGGCAGGCTCAGAGGGGAGAGAAGGATGTGTTATTTCACTGAAAGGGTGGTGGAGCAAATTCAATGCACTGCTCAAGGAGCTGGTAGAGGCAGAGACTATGGCCAGGTTTAAGAGGGGATTGGACAGGTACAGGGGGGATGACCAGGTACAATGCAGGTGGGACACGTGCGACTGGGGATAGCATAACACAAAGGAAAATGGAAGGACACTAAAATCAGCCCTCAGTGTGGGCGCTGAAAAGAGAGCAGACTCCAAAGACTGTTAGGCCTATTCTGCAGTCATTTTACTATGTCAGCATGTTACTATATGAGCATGACATTTGCCACTATGAATTTCCCTGTGACACATAGGAAGCAGGAGGTGAGACTTTTCAGTCCTCTACCTGACCAATAGCAAAATCAATTGGATACCCAAATCAATGTTTTATTCACGCATACAGTGCATGCAGCCTTCAACTTGTAGTGCTTATTTAGGGACACTAATACTCACAGTACTTGTGGTCTGACATCCTGAGTCTGTCAGATGACCAGTAACATCGCTGTCAGAAATTGTTGGTGGTGGTGACTGTGGTGCAACAACATCTAGCATTTCACAGGATCCAGAAGATTTATTTTCTGCATTTTCATGTTGTTCAAAGTTGATGGATTGTGTACCGGTACTTGCAGTGAAGGACTGACAAGGCAGCAAGCCAAGATGTCCAAGAACCTATTGAAAGAAATATTGAGACATTGAAATATTGCAATACTGTATGCAATTACATGATACATAGGTAATAAAATACATATGAGAAATATACCTCTCGTCTTTTCCTTTTTTGAACAGCAGTGCTGGTTCGTGATGGCTTTATGGAGTTATGAGCAAAAACTGATGGGCAAGCATCCAATTTAAGTTGTCGTTGACCAGGGATGAAACCAGTAATATCCAAAAGAGTTTGCGAAGTAGCAAACTGATCATCAGTGAAATGATCAGCACAGATAACAGTATGGTCCGTAGGCTGCCATCCAGCATGCTTCTCAGTCTGTGCCCACTGCTTTCGTCATTTGGGATCTTTTGGGAATCGGTAAAAACTACATTTGTAGTCTTTACCATTGTTGCATCCCACAGCACAACAGTGCTTCATTGCTACACTGATTTGAAAACATGGAGGAACAGAAAAATAATCGCATAAAAGATTCAGTGATATTACAAAGAGAAATGTAAGTGTGGAATATTAATCATGAATAAGCAAAGTCATATAAGATGCTGGAACCTGTTAGTGTATATAAGCACTGTTAGTCCATGAGTTAAACATGTAGGATGCCATGCAAGAAACAGTCATCAGAATTGTTATTACATGCAAAAAACTGTGTGCTCTTACTAGTAGCCAAAATACTAATAGAATACACGGTGCACTACGATTTACATTGTAGTACCTGGTTTGCACACTGGATGTGGGTGTGGAGGTGAAATGTACAGTCACAGGGAATCATGATATATTTATCTTGATACATGACTGTCTGTCACAGTTTCTTATGGAAGGTACTTGCAAGAAGTAAGGGGCACGAATTGAAGGTGTAGGGGGAACGTTTGTGGGAAATATTAGGAAGTATTTGTTCACTGGTACAGTGTCTGAGTATTGTAATGGATCGTAGGACCGGTTTTGTTACCTATTTGTGTAGGACAACACGGGTCAGCAATTCAGAATTCTTGACAATAGCAATTTTACTCAGTACCATTGTATATATATTACACTTGCCGCCTCAGTTCCTCGCTTTGCAGTCCAATACGAGCATACGAAGAAGCCAGCAGAAGAATGACATTTGGTCTATCAAGTCTGCTTGTATTGCTGGGTCCACAGCTTGAGCTACTGTACCTGCCCTCACTCCCCACTCCTCCCATACTCCCTACCAATGATTCTTACCTTCCCCCATGCCTATCCAAGCCCCTATTAAAGCTGCCAACTGTCTTCAATGAGATTACCACTTCCGGCAGCACATTCCAAGTGTCCACCACCCGTTCTGTGAAGAAGTGCTTCCTGACCTCCCTCCTAAACCTCCCAACCTCCATCTTCAGACTGTGCCACCTTCTGATATGGTTGCCACTCAGCTTAAATATACTCTCCTTATCCACCTTATTTATTCCTTTGAGGTACTTGAATGTCACAGTCATGTCTCCTGTCTCTCTCTCCTGTCTTCCCGGGAGTACATGTTCAGTGCCCTCTACGTCTCCTCAGATGCCTTGCCCTGCTGACCTGCTATCATCTTTGTAGCCCTCCTCTGTACCTTCTACATCAGGTTAATGTCCTTTTTGAGGTGTGTGTACCTGTACTAAACTCCATACTCTAGATGCGGACTTACCAGTCACCTGTACTAGGGCAGTATAACCTCATCTCTCCTACTGCTGATCCCTCTAGCTATGCATCCCAGCATCTTGTTTGCCTTTGCTTCTTTCTTGCACTGTGTGGAGTGATTCAGGTCAATAGTGACCATCACTACCAGGTCCTTCTCCCCCTCTGAAGCAGATACTCGGACTCCACCCAGGTAATACTCTGTCATGGGATTCTTTGCTCCTATATGCATAAATTTGCCTCTTCGTTCTGGTAACTAAATGTTGTTATGGATTATGGCAAGATATGACTCTACTGTGGAATGCAGCACAATCATGTCATTAGAATACCTACCGCACGACTAAGTAATACAATCTGTCACCCAGATTCATAGAATCACATAACTTGCTTACAATAAGTGACACGTGCAAATAACTGAGGAATTTATTATATTATTTATTTATTGAAATTTTGTTGACACGTTAGGCCCATTGATACTATAAGTGTATTTTTCAAGGGCGACCCTGGGGGGAAGGTGAGACAGACGGTAACAAACTGAAATTGTACCAGATTAACATGTCAGTGGTATTTTTTGTCATTTATGATATTGTAAAAAATTAAATAAAGTGACATATAGTTATAATTGGATCACTGTGACACACTGCATTGGTGTGTGACATAACAGGAATAGATGCCCAAATGACTTGTAACGTCAGTGACAGAAAGTGTAATATCACAGGAACATACAGTGCATCACCGTTACTGGTATCAAGATACATGTACAGTTGCACATTACAAGTGACACTGCATGAAGTGGTACAACAAGTGTTATGAGGTTGACAATAGTTGTACAAAACGAATTATTATAACATGCTGAAACAAGGTTAGTAACTAACACAGAAGGTGATCACTGCATGAATCACACCAGCATGGTGAATTGGATGTTAGGGGGGTTGGACATAACTAGAGAACGTGGTTTGAAACACAGATTGGTATCAATATATGACAGAAGACATACAATGACACTTACACCTCTGCAATATACTGTGACACAAGGAAAGAAAATGAAAGAGCGGAGGACAACAGATAAAAAAAAAGAACTACAGTCACAGAATATAATATTAACATATGCCCCATTGATTGCTGCAGGCAGGTGTCACTTTGAAGGATGGAACACTAAACAATGACTAATTTTGCAAGTAAAAGAAGAATATCAGTGCATTTTATTCACTACAGACTAGTATCCATGCAGAATCATATTGGAAAATAACGGGAAGCGGCAGTACGGAAACTAAGCTGACAGTTCCTTTGTCACAAGCTGCACAAACAAATAAAGATATGTTCATAACATTTATGAAGATGTAAAATATATTGCTCAATTGTTCTGCAGTTATGTGCCCTGGTTATGCATAATTACTGCCAGGTCCTTTTTGGTATGGCACTTCATGGCATTTTTCTGTACAATAAAGAAACATGTAAACATCATGGGTTGCAATCGGTAGTGAAATAAATGCAGACTGATTACTTTTTTTGGCGGTGAACACCCAGTATGACTGTACAGACAGACTCCTGTCAGGGTACCAGGATACCATTATGAGAAGCTCCAAATCATAACGCGGGAAGCAGTATGAATTAAATACCAATAAAACATTTACCACAACAGGTGAAGAGACATACAACAAGAAAGGCAGACTTTGATAAAAAAAGAAGTACACTGATCACTGACAAATTACATGCGGACATCGTGGGTTATTATTGCTACTGTCAATATAACTGCCGAGCTACAGTACCGGGCGAAAACACAGTGATCATCACTTCCCCGATTTGAAGCAGCAAAACAAGCTTCTTAAACATATGTTAGTAAAAATCTAGCTGCTAACATATAAAAGTACCTGATACCAGTGTAGAAATAAAAATATAGGCAGCGATTGAATTAATGAATGAAACAGAAATACGGCGGGAAACACCGGACTAGCACGGCTGTCAAATGGGGCACACACCTAATGACATCACTGCGTTGTATGCAAATTAGCATTTGCGTCGCCCTGCATCTGAACAAGTGAAGTACAATAGCTGGGAATGAGCACAACAAATAACAGTAATGAAGTCTATTAAAAAATAACTTTAAATGGACAAATTGTGGCACACTATATTCCACAAACTTTTTACAATGCTATAACATGCAGAAGCAGTATTATTTAGACCTTTGCACATGATCTTTAAGGTGGTGTTCCCATCTTGTAATGACAGGTAGTCAAAAGTTTTTAAACAACAAAAGTGAAAGTCAAGACTTAGTTATTTGGGATGGGGGTTGGGAAGGTCATTGAGAAGTCCTGTCAAGAATGTTATTCCTTTCAAGGCACCTTCTGAGATTGTTGAATATCATTCCATTACCCTCAGTTTTACCACATTTAAAACACAAGTGAAGTATTATGTGGAGTCAAGACCAAATGGACGTGTCCTTGTTTTCAGTTCTGAAACACACAAGAGTTAATTTAATAAACCTGGATTTATTTTAAAAGAGCTGTATTCTTAAATAAAATTAAGCTACAGTCTGCTCTGTTAATTTTTTTGCTGGTTCTATGTTTTCATGGAGCTTAGTGCAGCAGATGTCTTTTTGGGGGTGAACCACAGACAACTCAAGGTCTTATATACACTACAAACACCCCAGGACTAAAGCCTGCTGTAGCGAAGTACATACAATCCTCTCCCTGGTGAGAGCTGACATTGGATCCTATTTTCCTGGACTTTGCTTGAATTTAAATTGGAGGAACAGTTTAGTTTGTATAATTAACAAATTGTGTCTGTTTTCTGTTATATTGTTAGCGAACTTACTGTTAGCATAGCAATGATAGGGCCTACTTTGTCTAGGAGGGGGGGAGAGTAAGGGGCAGCTGGGAGAGAGCCAGGGTGAAGGGTGGTATCACTAAATGCTGGGAGCCTGGGGAATAAGATGGCAGAGCTGCAGGCACTACTGGCAGAAGGAGAGGTGGACATAACGGCCATCACTGAGATGTGGGCAGCCCAAAACCATGACTGGGACTTGGCCATCCCAGGATATAAATTATTCAGGAGTGACAGAGAAAAAGGTAAGGAGGGGAGTAGCCATTCACATAATGGAAGGGATTGGATGTGTCAGGGAGGAGGGGGAAGAAATTAGGTCAGAAGTCCTTTGGATACAACTCCATGCCACAAACGGGGCTAGGGTCTGATTGGGGGTTGTTTATAGGCCCCCAACCCAGAAAGATGATATGGATAGGGAGCTGGAGGAGCAGCTAAGGAGCCTCTGGCAAAGAGAGCATTGTGGTGGTGGGAGACTTCAATTTACCAGGAGTGGATTGCAGCATCCCATCCACCACAAGCGTCAGGGAGCAGATCCTCCTGGAAGCAATCCAGGATGGCTTCCTGACCCAAAGGATGATGGTGCCAACAAAGGAAGAAAATATTCTAGACCTTGTGGTAGAGGATGGAGAACAGGTCACAGATGTAAGGGTGGAGGAACCACTGGCTAGTAGCGATCACCACACACTGTGGTTTTCTATCAGTTTAGGTATAGAGATCCACAATACAAAAACAAAGGTCCTGGAATTCAGAAAGGCAGACTTTGGCAGGATGGGGCAATTAATGAGATCACACATAGATGGCATCCACCCTAACATGGATATAGAGCAGAAATGGGTGATTATAAAACTAGGGCTGATTGAATCCACTAAGGCTTGTGTCAAGAGCCAGCAAAAGAAATCAAGGACCAAGCATCCAAGCTGGATGATCAGAGAGGTAACGGAGAAGGTGAGGGATAAGAGAAGGGCCTCCTGAACCTACAAGTGAACCAACAGGGCAGAGGATAGGGAGAACTATGTGAGGAAATCCAGGGAAGTGAGCAGAGTGGTCAGGACAGCAAAGGCAGCCAGGGAAAGGAAATTAGCACAGGGGATTAAGGAAGGAGAAAAGGATTTCTTCAGGTATATCAGGGAAAAGAGGAAATGCAAGGATCAAATAGTTAGGATCAGGAAAGGCAGTGGGTGGGTTGACAAGGGGGCCGAGAAGGCAGAAGTACTTAATGAGTACTTCTGTTCAGTGTTCACAAGGGAGAGGAATGGGCCCATTCCTGCAGGGAAAGGGGGTGCAGGCATGGGGGGTGAGACAATCACAGATGGGGTCAACATGGTGGAAAGAGTGCTGGAGGGCCATTGGTCCCTGAGGGTAGACAAGGCACCTGGGCCAGATGGGGTACATCCCAGGGTGGTGAGGTAGTTGGTAGAGGTCCTGGCAGAGCCACTGTTGGATCTGTTCAATACCTGGCTAAACACCGGATGTGTGCCCAGAGATTGGAGGGAGGCACACATGGTACCTCTCCACAAAAGTGGGCCCAAGGATGAACCAGGGAACTACAGACTAGTGAGCCTCACCGCAATTGTGGGGAAATTGATGGAATCTATCCTCAAAGAAAGGCTGGTGCAGTTTCTTGTGGATAATGATCTGCAAGACGACAGACAGCATGGGTTCGTCACTGGCAGATCCTGTCAGACAATCTTGGTTGATTTTTTTGACTGGGTCATGAGGGCACTGGACATGGGCCATGCAGTAGATGTAGTCTACCTGGATTTCAGCAAGGCCTTTGATTTAATGCCACACAGAAGGTTTACCTGCAAGTTGAGGAGTCTTGGTATAGCATGGAAGCTAGCCCAATGGGTAGAATACTGGCTGAGGGACAGGCAACAGAGGGTAGTTGTAGGGGGAGAAGCATTGGAGCCCAGGGCAGTGATAAGTGGTGTACTAAAAGGATCAGTACTGGGACCAGTCCTGTTTAACATTTTCATTGCAGACATAGCAGTTGGGATCAAGAATAAGATCAGCCTCTTCGCTGATGACACCAAGATCTGTGCTAAGGTGGATGGGGAGGAGGGTGGCAAATTACTGCAGGAGGACTTGGCAAGACTCGAGGAGTGGTCGCACACCTTGCAGCTTCGGTTCAATGCCAAGAAGTGCAAGGTGATGCATTTCAGAGCCAAAAACCCAGGATACAGCTATTGGATAGATGGTATCAAACTGTCCACATCCAACAAGGAGAAGGATCTGGTGACCGGGGAATTAAACCACTCAACCCAGTGTAGAAAGGCAGCGGCTAAGGCTAACAGGATGCTAGGGTGTATAGCTAGGGTGATTACATCCAGTTGTATCAAAGTCATATTGTCGCTATACAGGTCCCTGGTGAGGCCGCACTTGGAGTACTGTGTGCAGTTCTGGAGCCTGTACTTGAAAAGGGATGTCAAACTACTGGAGGCAGTGCAGCAAAGAGCAACAAAGATGATCCAGGGGTTGGGGGACAGAAATTAAGTGTAAAGACTAAAACAGCTCAACATATATACCCTGGAGGATAGCAGAGAGAGAGAGAGAGGGGACATGATCGAGACCTTCAAGTACCTGAAGGGGATGGACAGAGTAGGCTTCCAGGGTGTGTTCACTCTCCAGAACTGAAGAGATACCAGAGGGTACTCCCTGAAGTTAAAGGGGGGGGCAGATTCAGTTGGGAATGGAGGAGGCACTACTTCATTGAAAGAGTGGTAACAGGGTGGAATGCATTGCCTGAGCAACTCCTATCAGTGCAGACTGTGAAGTGCTTTAAGAGGGGGTGGGACAAATTCAAGAGGAAAGTACATACCGGGGGTAGTTGGGGGAAGGAATTGTTAATGGGAGGGGGGGGCAGCTGCAGTATAGTGGGCTGATGTGCTGCACACTCAAGCAGACTAGATAGACCATATGGCCTGTATTTACTGGCAATTTCGTATGTTCGTATGTTTGTATGTTGCCTTAAGAGTACCTCAGTCAGCAGCTCAATTTTAAGCTAATTTCCCCAATTGTCGTATCTGCATGATTTGTAGACATTGCTATTCCCTGTGATTTAGTTTTGTACCTGTTTACATATGAATGAGTATGTCTTAATTCAAATTTTGATTTCTCTTCTTTGTTCTCTCTCAATCCACGCTGTGTCTATTTGTCCCCCATTCATCTGTAGTTCTGACTCCCTGCCCCCACACTTTTCTCCTTGTATCTCCCACATTACTCTGCTCCTATTGTATTTCACAGCACTCCCTTATCTAAATTCTTTTTTTTAATTTATTTCCCCAAATGCCCTGAACTCCCCATGGAATTCCCCATGGAGTGCTATGCACACTACAAGTGCCCCAGGAGCAAAGCCTGCTGCAGCAAGGTACTTAAAATCCTCTCCCTGGTGAGAACTAACATTGGACTCTGTTAGCCCATCAACTGCCCCACCCTGGTCCTGCTGAAGATTTATACCTCATATCCTGTCACATGACACATCACATGACTTTGCCAGCCAGATTCTATCTCCCTACTTCCTATTTGTTTTTCATTCTAAGTCACCACTAGGAGTCACTACTGTGACCCCTCAACCCCCTTCTTCTTAGCTCTGTAATAGTTCACTGCCATAACCTACTCTTGCATATCCTTTCCTTTTCTGACTGCTCTTCTCTATCCCCCCCTTTCCTCTGTGTACCCATCACTCCCCGTACTTAAACCCCGACCTCTGGCACCGGAGGTGGCAACACTACCACTGCACGACTGCAGTAGTACCAGTTGTAACTGCTCTTTTGAGTCTCCCATCTTTCTCTCTCGCTTCTTTCTCCTCCTGGCTCCACTGGTGACATAGCAGGTGAAATTGTAAGGTTTGCATTGTGTTTGCAAAAGAAATTCACTCGAGCCTTCAGTTCTCTTCCTAGAGTTTATTGCAGTGATTTAGATTTACATGCATGTTCAATCTTCATCTTTGTTTGGAGCTAGCTTATTCAGTTTACATACAGTGTTTATATAAAGATTTCTTATCTTAAATTAATACCAACACCCTATTATAAACCAATCATATAACAAAATAACATATTAATCTGAGGGTGTGGTGAATTTATGTCAAACCACAGGTATGACTTCATTTCTTACTCCACATCAGAAGGTGTTTATCACATTTCTGACTCAATCTCATAAGTGTTGACTTCATTTATAGAAGGTTCTTTGTATGCACACCTTCTTTAAACAGGTAATACAGTACCATCCTAATAAGGGTACTGCATCCTGTTAAAGGTAATTATAGGACATTTTGATATTAAATGTTGTGAAATATAAAAGTATCCCAAGACATTTGGTTATATATTATGAAAGACTGTATCACAAGACCGTTGACTAAATATTATCAGTTGACTAGACATTGTGAAAGCTTATACTTAGAAAAAAATGACATTTTAAAGTGAAAATGCTACACTGTAATCCTACAAATGTTACACTGCAATCCTACAATCCCCCTTTTGTGACTCTCTATATTAGGAGATCACATAGAACATTGTTGTCATTGTAACACTTGCATTTGTAAAATCATGTGTCTTATCTTACGATACACAAGTAATTGTATAAGAACAAGAACACAAATTACTGCAATACCGCCTATTACCACTTTCAGGGTTGGACTAGTACCCAAAGCAGCCGAGCCCCAATCCCACCAGGAAATAATAGGTATATACGATGACTGCTTTTTTACCTCTTTAGCAGAGGCCTGTTGTGAGAAAATAAGTCCTTTTGTTTGCTGACGATACAACAAGGCACCTAGTGTCATTTTATCAATTTTGGGTAATGCGAAATGAGGTTGACTTGCCAAATCAGTGAGTAAATTTAAGTCCAGACTTTAACCATCGATATGGGTAACATTTGTTCTGCTATATGCAGGACGTTCCCGAAGGGTCCAGTTTGCAGCCCATCAGGTCTTGTCACTAAACCCCCATACATTCCAAAGTTGACCTGCGATTACACACCATGATTGGTTTCATCTCTTAGCTTGGTGGTATTCATTTGCAAGTGTTAGGGTAAATTTACATTGATCAGGAAACCATGGGGCGGTTGATGTCTCCTCCTCACATATTAAGGTTTCATGTTCACGTACGCACTGTTGCTTAGGTAAGACAGCATATTTATTGTGTACTGAAATAATAGTGTCACCTGGTATTTGGAGTCTCATGATCTGGTCATGTATTAATACTCTCAAATTACTGATTTTCCATTATATTTTTGGTGGTTCAAAACATACAGGTATTATCACTAGTGTGGGACTCACATGTCACAGCACATGTGCATATTGATTTGGTGAATTCCATACTTTTATCATAACTAAGGGTGGTAGGAATACCGTGGGATGATCCAATAATCTAGTCACATTACTTTCACCAATTCTTAAAGGTAACCTATTGGTTTCAATTTTATCTAATTCATTAACTAAATAAGCATTCGCTTCAGCAGCCAATTGAGAGCAAGCCAGTTTTATATAGCTTTCTTTAGACAAATTAGAAAGTGAATTATAAAAAAGGACTGCTATTTGAGCAATAACCTTAAAATTTCATAATGTTTTTCTAAATGCAAACCAATCAATTTTTTTCTTTATCAGCCACTAATCTCACAGTAGCTGACAATGGTCCAGTAGCCATATATTTTAACGTTGTTTAAAAAGAACGGATATGACCTTTTAAAATCATTGAATCAATACCATTAGCAATTCCTAATCCTGAGCCTAACCAGCCCCACATGTGTCTTTTATGATGGAATAAGCCTGGTGTTGCTTCTGCAGGAATTTTAAATGACCACGTTCTGTGTCTATTATGGTATTGATTCAAAGTATTATAATAATACTGCTGCCACAGCCATACCGAAGCCCAATCCCTACATTGAATCATAGAAAAGGTAAATGTAGCAAAATATTATAATACTCTAATTTACGTGTATAATATAGAGGATATACATTTTGTGTCAAAATAATACCATCTGAGGAGGGCAAGAATTTTTTGCGCTGATATACCTTGTTTTTGATACACTATATTCCATGCCGCCAAATTATGCCATGCTGTTAAATTAACATTACAGGCCATTCCTGACCATAGTGCTTTTTGAAAAACATGCAAATATGTTACCAATGAATATGCATTTGTTAATAGTAATACTGTAAAAAATTGCTTTATCCCTACTGTATAATTCACTACAATAAATGTATTGTATAAAAAAATGTCACATATTACGTCTTGAACCAGTATAAGATACATTCAACAATGTAATATTAGGTGGATAATTTAACATGTCCTTCAGTTTTATTCAAAATAAATCTTGTTCTTTTTTTTTGTCAGATTCGTCATACCCCCTAACGTGGAGTGGATATAGATCCCTTTCTGGGCTGTTGTATTCACGACACACATCGCCATGCCAGGCCAGGCTTCTGGGGATCATCCGCATGTCGCATCTTGACATTGTCCATAACAAATAAAGTATCATTTGATAAGAAGATAACCAGTATGTTTATGTTGTTCTCCCAACAATACTGGAATACCCCATACAGAATGATTAGCATAGTTCTTATCGTATAACTATTCCATATGTGCCCTGGGCGTCCATCTTGGCAAGAAAGTATCGGAATCAACAAGGTACTACATGGTATAAGTACAGGGAACATCATTGTACTTCACCTATTGGGAGAAACAGAGAAGTATCAGTTGTCATTATTTAAAGGCTGATACCATTTACATTGGTCCACATGGACACATTTGGTCTCTGTAGACCCTTGTTGAATTCGTCAGACCCGAATGACCCATTGCCCCACAACATCAATGACTGTATAGAGCCCCATTCAATTACCATTCCATGGTCTCTTTTGACCAAAATTTTTTACCATGACATGATGACCCCTTTTATTGGGTGGTATCACTTTTTCATCATGTTTCTATTTGATTTTCCAGTGAGTCTGTGCCATATTTCTGGCAGCTTGGGGCAGATAAAGAGCTAACTGCTGCTATATTTGTTGTAGAAATGCATCAGTTTTGATGCAATCTAACATAGGTGTTGACAAATCTGGATCTGATAGATAATACAACTCCATATCTCATCCTGTCATCAATTGGTATGTGCTATAGCCAGTACTATTGTTTTATGTACGTTTAATACCCATTAGGATTCCTGGAAAGTGCATCACCCACCCTTTACCAGTATCCAACACTGTCTTTTTCAGTGCATTTTTAAAGTGTGATTTAACCTTTCTACCATTCCCGAAGATTGTGGATGGTAGGGTAAATGCAAGCGTTGAGTGATACCTAAGATATCACACAAGGTGGTCATTAGTTTTCACTGTAAAGTGAGTCCCTCTATCACTTTCAAGAACTCTGGGAAAACTCCAGCGTGAGAACACTTGTTCCCACAATGCTTTTGCAGTAGCTTGTGCGCTATCATTGTGTGCTGGTAGAATTTCTCCCTACTTGGAAAATATGTCAACAATGACTAGTAAATTTTGGAACCTCCTCCCTTTTTTAGTAGGCAAGGGTCCCATATAATCAATTTGTAAGCTGGACTAGGGACCGTCTGCCAGGGGGATCTGCCCTAACAGTACCCTTTTACCAGGCATTGGAGGATTCATCTTTGCACAGATGAGACGAGCCTCCAGGCATTGCTTGATATCTTTTCTCATTTTTGGCCACCAATATTTTTGTGCCAGCATTTTACTTGTTTTGTGGAGTCCACAATGACCTCCAAAATGATGATTGTCCATGATAATATATTTTCTAAATGAAGTGGGTGGTATCCACTTCCTAAACCCTGATTGTCGTTCCCATATTACCATATCTTCCCATATAGTTACATGTTTGGTGGTACACTGTCCTGTCTCTTTCCATTGGTTCCAACAACCAAGAAGCCAAATATCAGTATCTTGGATTCTCTCCAAACTAGGGACTTGTGATAATGCTGATATTCACTTTGTATGATTTTTATCATATTTTCAGCTTCCCACAATTGTGTAGAGTCACCTTCTAGAGGGTCTACCCATAAGTTTGTTTGTTTCACAGCTATTTGAGCCAAATGATCTACCAAATTATTATTTAGTTCATGAATATTTTTTGGATTCTTTTGATGAGCTCTTACTTTACAGATTGCTATTCTTAGTGGTGTCTGAGCTGCTATAGCCCATATATGTTATAATATGGGTGCAAAAGCCATGGGTTCACTGGTGCCTGTTTGCATTTCTCTTTTTGACCAACTAGGAAGAAAATCTAACAAAGAATTGACAACAAAAACACAGTCTAAGAAGGCATTAATGGCTTCCTATGGATACGTCATAATAGCTTCGCGGACTGCCTCCAATTCCACTCATGGGGCAGAAAATGACAATGAACATCATACTAATATTTTCTGATTTGATCCAGGGGTCCAAATAGCATATAGCATACCCTGTATGGAAATAGTCATTCTTTCAAAAGCAGGAGCCATTCACATACACATCAATACCCAAAAAATTAGGTTCAGCAGCAAAAATTGGTTCATATTTAATACCCATGACTTCCCCACAGTCATGTGCATCTCCCTCTCATATCATGAGCTCTACTGACATGGGGGAAGTACATTTTTTACAGTGATATTTTTCCCTTGTAGGGCCAATGACCATTTCACCAGTCTCAGAGAGGATACTCCACTTACATCCCTTTCTAAGAGAAATTTCACAGGTGTGTGTGTGTGAGGTTTGTAAAACAATGCGATTAAACCCCACGATATGTTCAGTAGCTTATATTACCCAATATACAGCTAATAAGTGCTTTACACATTCTTCATAGGTTTCCTCTACTGGAGTTAATACCCGGGAAAAATATCTAATTGGACATTAAGTCCCTGATCACTTTTGTAACAGGACTGCATTGTTCACTTGAGCAGTGGCGTGTACCTGTTTCACCTGTATCACAAAATTCGATGACTCAGAAGGACTAATGAAGGCAGGAGCCATCATTAGTGCTTGTTTAAGAGCCATAAAAGATGTTACAAGTAAAAAAATCATAGAATAAAACTTCTTTTTAAGCTAGTTGATATGTGAGATTTAAATAAATCTTGATTACTTCTTTTCTATTTTTAGACAGTAAATCACATTTTCCATGTCAGAGTGAAAAAGTTCACTTGTATAGCTTAAAATACAGCAGTACCTGAAAAATCCTGACAAAGTAATGTGCTCAACTTAGATTAAACATGGAAAGTTAAGTTGTGTAGCAAAAGGTCACCAATTTCAACAAGGTGAAAATTATTAACTGTTCATGCAGCTTTTTGCTCAGTTGAATACTCAATTAGAAAAAAGGAGGTAGATATTCTTCCCTAACTCTAAGGAGATTTGGCACTACAACTGTGCCTCTGCATGTAATGTATACAAGGACTGCTTTTTATATAAGAGGTCCTGGGTGTGCTCCTGATTGGCATTATCTAATCTCCTCATTTTTCATGTACTTGTCTAAGGGAGCCACCCCAACCTCATGTCTCTTCCAATGCTGCATGCCCACCACATCTGCAACTGCACTCACATATTTGTATGCACAATCCAACCACTTATCTAAAAGATAGAAAGTTTGCAGACAATGTGCCAACAATGCAAACCGGAACATGTCATTGGATGAAACAAAAAAAATAAGCCGTAGTAGCTTCAGAAAACACAGTTAAAGACTGTGATAAAGTGTAACAGTGACAAATAGCCATGGCATATGCTGAATTAGGCACAGTGTTTCCCAACTTCAAATATTTATGGCACATTTAAAAACATATCCTACAATACTATGCCACTAACAACAATTAACCTTAATTAAAGAAACCAAGAGTCTTCCAACTAAAATAAAAAAATAAAAAAACAATAAAGAGCTTTAAGTGAAAGACTTCACTCTGGCATCATTATAGTTAATAAAGCTGATAATATTTATTAACGAATACAGTAATGTTTCTGCAGTTATTTTTCTAAACATTCTCCAAGTGAGCAATAACAGAAATACAGAGAACAGCATGACCTTGGGCACTACATGACAAGATATGGTGTATTACAATCAAACGTAGTACTTCTCCTAAAATAAGTAGCAAGGAACAGCTGTACAGACATAAGTGTTTACACTTAGATTTGCTATAGATTCTTGATTTTTAACCCACAAACTTCCCCTTGTGCCACACTTAATTTTATATTTCATTTCTTTTGCTTCAGTGGCACACTTTTGTAGCTCCTTCTCTGCCTTCTCCTCTATGCCTTTAGTATCAGTAATACATTTTTGTAATTCTTTTTCTTGGATGGCTAAACCTTCATTATATTTTCCTTCATTTTCTAACATCTGCCTCTTCATTTCACATATCTTAGTTGTTATTTTACACTGATACTGTACATACATTTGACAGATGTTTGCTAACTTAGTGCTATCTACTTTAACCTTCTCATTTCTGTCCATACATTGCTTAATAAAGCATAGGTACGCATCTTCCTGTTTCTCAGGAGAACGGTAAGGACCTTCCTTTAAACATGTTTCTAAAAATTTACATAAAATGGTATCCATACTTACATCTATCCTGTGGCTGGCAAATCACCTCTGACTTTACACCAGTCCCTACTGAGTCCCTTTTCAACTCTCTTCTGTACTTGATCGATCAGATCAGGTGCAGTAAGGCATTCTCCACAGCTTTGCCCCTCCCGTCCATTTGATGTCATCAGCAACTATATAGACTGTCTTCAGACATCCGAGTCATGGCACCAATTGTAAGGTTTGCATTGTGTTTGCAAAATAAATTCATTCAAACATTCAGTTCTCTTCCTAGAGTTTATTGCGGTTATTTAGATTCACATGCGTGTTCAATCTTCATCTTTGTTTGGAGCTAGCTTATTCAATTTACATGCAGTGTTTATATAAAGATTTCTTATCTTAAATTAATGCCAACACCCTATTATAAACCAGTCATGTAACAAAATAACATATTAATCTTAGGGAGTGGTGAATTTATGTCAAACCATAGGTATGACTTAATTTCTTACTCCGCATCACAAGGTGTTTATTACATTTCTTACACAATCTCATAAGTGTTGACTTCATTTATAGAAGGTTCTTTGTGTGCATACCTTCCTTAAACAGGTAATACCACCCTAATAAGGGTACTACATCCTGTTAAAGATAATTATTGGACATTTTGATATTAAATGTTGTGAAATATAAAAGTATCACAAGACATTCAGTTATATATTGTGAAAGACTGTATCAAAAGACTGTTGACTAAATGTTGTCAGTTGACTAGACATTGTGAAAGGTTATAGTTAAAAAAAATTACATTTTGCTACTTGTACTCATTACCACCAGGAAGAGGGGAATTTAATGCACATATTCTGGAAATGTACCGAAGTAGCCCCCCTTTGGAATGTGATTTGACAGAGGGCTGATCCTTTACTAGGTTTGTACGACCTTTTCACTCCTGAAATATGTATATTGGGGGATTGTTCCTCTGTCACAGTTACTAACAGAAAAATTCATATAACTCTAATAGCTATGTCAGTTAAAAACCTGGTTTTGCGTCATTGGAAAAACACAACTGCCATTGCTTACAGAGAGTGGCTACAAGAGTTGCTGACAAATCTGCGATTGGAAAATATGATTGTTAATTTACACAATCAATCCCAGAAATTTCAAAAGATTTGGGGCCCTTTGCTGACATTGTATTCCCTACAATCACTGTAGAGGTCCACTCTTTTTTTTTTTCTTTCTCCAGCTGATAGCTTATCTTGTGTGAGGAAATGGGAAAGGGGAAGGGGGATGAGGGGGGACAGTTTATCTAATTCCTGATATATTTTCCTGTTTCATTTGTATGTATGCTAATTTGGATCTCCTCTCTGCAACTGTATAAAAATGAATAAAGTTTGAATTAAAAAAGAAATGACATTTTAAAATGAAAATGTTACATTGTAATCTTACAAATGTTACACTGCAATCCTATAGATGTTGAGCCAAATCCTGGCCTGGCTAGCCCTACCGCCACCACCCCGCCACAGGCCCTCCCTAAAGGCTTGCAGATCTTCTTCCACATTAACGCAAGCAGCCTACTTCTCAAATTGGATAAGCTAAAAGTGTGGGTCACTCAGCACTCCCCTGACATACTTTGCATATCTGAAACAAGGTTGTCATCCTGTATCCCTGACTCCCAGCTGACCCTCACAGACTTTAACCTCTATCAGCAAGACCACAGAAAATATGGAGGAGGGGTGGCTATCTATTCCCGCAGCTCCTTAAAGTGCACTATCCCCCACCATGAAGCTATCCCTAGCTCCCACAAATTCCTCTTAGCAAATATGGCTATCCCAGCTTCCTCATCCCATTTTGGGAAGGTTTATATGCCTCCCAGAACCTTCCCCCTTATCCTTTATCTCCTGCATCTCTACAGTCACCACCCTCGCATTGGCAGGCAAACTTATATTTCTCAGTGACTTTAATCTCAACTGGCTCTCCCCCTTGTCACTTGATTCATGTCATCAGATTGATGCCTTAAACCTCACCCAGCTGATCAAAGAACCCACCTGTCCCAACCCCAGATCTCATACACATTACCTACTGGACTGGGTGCTCTCAACCCACCCAATTGTATCTGCTCTGCTGGTATCTTACCCAATGCGATCAGCACTACTGCCCAACCTTTTGTGTTAGGAAGCCTTACCCTCCCCACCCCCAAAATATATCAAGTACCCCTCAAATCCTTTTGCCCTGTGCAAACTACTCTTTGACCCTGCCCAATCTAACTGGTGCCCTGTCTTCTCCTCCCTCTGAGTTGACATTGCCTTCACTCACTTCACATCTATCTTCTTTACAGTCCAGGATGCCCATGCCCCACTTAAAACTACATGAGTAAAATGTAGCCACCACCCCTGGCTACATGAGTAAAATGCAGCCATCACCCCTGATATTTTGGCCATGTGCAGAGTGTGCAATCCCATTTGGCACCACTTTAAATCCTCCTGTAACCAGGCCACTCTACAAGCATTTTGCACCCGCCACAACTAATGTACTAACAGTGTCAGTGAACAGTGAGAGGCAATATAGCGCAGTGGTTTAAGGCTCTGAGCTACAAATCTGGTAACATCCAGCAGACCAGAGCTGGGTTTGAATCCCACAGCTTCCACTTGCATACTGTGTGACCCTGAGTAAGTCACTTAACTTCCCTGTGCTCCCAGGTCGCTCCTGTAAAAAAGCTTTCAGCTTAGTGTGCTACTCCTGGTTAAACAACAACAACAAAAAAGTATCCACCATGCCAAATCTGACTTCTTTAAGGCATACTTGCACCCCTCAAATAGTGCCCTTTCCTCCTTCTGGCAGGATCTCCACTCGCTCCTGCACTCCCCTGCTGAATCCTCTCCTCCTTCTATTTGTGAGGCAGTTTCCCTAATCTCTGACCCCTCCCTTGTTGCTGAGGCCCTAAATAAGTTTTTCACATCCTGCACCATTCCCCACGAGACCTCCGCTTCTCCATTCTGCACCCCCCAAGCCCCATCACAGATTTCTTGTTTTCAGCTATTGCCAATTTCACTGTCAGAATTTCCAAGAGCTCTTGCTTCATTTAACCCCTCTAAGTCTAGTCCCAATGACCTGCACCCTCAGCTCCTCAAAATCTCAGCCTCCTCTAGTGGTACCCCCTTAACCTTCATCTTAAATCTTTCACTCTCCACAGCTACAGTCCCTAAAGCCTGGAAGTCTACCATTGTCTTCCCCCTCTTCAAAGGTGGTGACCCCACTGTGCCTGGAAATTGCTGCCCCATTTCCCTTCTCTCCACCCTTGCCAAAGTCCAAGGGTCCCTAATTCTCTCAAGGCTCAATTAATTCCTTCTTGCTTCCAACACCCTCTCCCCATTCCAATCAGGCTTCAGAAAATTCCATTCTACCACCTCCTCCCTCTTGTGCTTTACTGACGCCATTCACTCTGCCATGGACATTGACCAGATCATCTCAGCTATCTCCACTGAGCTGGCCAAGGCTTTGACTCTGTTTCCCATCCTCTTCTACTAAATAAACTAAGCCTACCTGTCCTATCCCCTGCTTCATTGTCTTGGTTCAGCTCTTCTCTGTCTGTTCCTAGCCAGTTTCTATTAACAATGTCCCATCCCTCCTCCCTCCCCATCCTTACAAGTGTGCCTCAGGGATAAATCCTTGGGCTTGTTCTTTTTCAGACATGGGGTCATAATGTCACAAGACATCATGCCACATGCAATAGTGTGCTGCCAACACAGTGCAATTCTTGCATGTGGCATGATTCTTTGTTTTGAGAGGTCTGGCCCTGCACTCTATTACAGGAGGTTGCATCCCTGAACACCCCAATAAAGATTGTCTACTCTGGGGGTTACCTTGGAGATTGCACAAATAGTAAAAAAAAATAATTTCAGGGGCCTGGAATCAAACCTGGTCCCAGATACAGCACCTGGGTTCCTCGCTGCAGTGGTTTAGTCTATTGAGCCATGGCAGCTGTCCAGTGGAAACCCATCCCAGCAGAGGTCTTATCCTCTGCCTGGGATGTTTTGAGTGGTGAAACACTGTGTACTGCAGTATTCATGGTATTGCACCACTCTCTGTAACCTACATCACTGTTGAGGTTTATCCATGTCATATGCTATAAAGCATGTGACATTATGACCCAGTACCATTTTTTCACTCTATATTAATGATCTCCCCTCAGTATGCACCCATGCCAATATTCACATGTATGCAGACAGCACCATACTTTTTCTTTCTGGCCCATCCATCCAAGACATCCAATCCCCCCATCAAAGTGATCTCACAGTGGTCACAGTCTGGTTCCAAGCCAACTGCCTAAAACTGAATATAAAAACATGTAGCCATGACCTTTGGTTCTAAACAAAAACTTGCCAGGCTTCCCACTCTCCCAGTCTTCTTTGCTGCTGCCAACACCCCTCTAGACAACATCCCCAACTACAAGTGCCTAGGGGTCTGGCTTGATCCCTACCTTGACTTCTCTTCACACTTTAGTGCTCTAAACTCCAAGCTGTACCCTAAACTTGGGCTGCTATACTGCCATAAAGCCAGTCTCTCTCTCCCTATAAGATGTGATCTCATAGTTAAATGGATTCTCCCAGATTTTGACTATGGGGACATAGTTAACAGTGTTGCCACAGCAGCCTCTCTTGCAAAACCTGATACCCTGTTTCATGCCTTCCGAAGGGTCACCTCTAACTCACCCTTGTCAACTCACCACTGTGACCTATACTCCTCCCTTTCCCTTCAGTCTCTCACTGAGAGATGTTTCTCACACTGTTCCACCTTCATTGCTAAATACTGGTTCGGAACCCTTCCTTCTTACCTTGTCTCCCTACTAAGTTCTTCTACCCCTCACCCTACAACTTGCGGTCGATCTGTGCCTGCACTTTTTCCCTCCCACGTTTATGCACATCAGCAGGCAAACATTCTTTCTACTATAGACTTCCTTCCCTCTGGAATAGTGTTCCCCTGCAAATCCATCTTTCTTCCTCCTTCCCTGCCATCAAGCATCTACTGAAACCAGCCCCTACTACTTCCTGTATCTGCTCTCCATCCTAGTAGTGACTCACCTCTGTTTCATTGTTCCCCTCAACTCATTGTATATAACCATGTAAATACTGTATTTTTGTGTATTTATTAGACATTCTTCATTATATGAAGTATTCTTTTTATTATGTATATATTTCTACATTTTGTTACAACTTTACTATCAATGTTGTATCTTATTCCTCTGTACCCCTTCCCCTGGGTCACACATGGAAATGAGCTTCTGCTCATGGTGCCTTTCCTGGTTACCAACTTTTAAATAAATAAAAAAAATAATTTAACAGGTGTGGTCAAAATGTTTACAGTGGTGTCTTCCAGGGTCCTGATTATCTCACAAAATGTAAGTTAAAATTGAACCGTTCAGTTATGGTTCATTAGACTGATGTTACTGTCCGACCCTTGGAAAAATTAATAATTGACTTACTAACATACCAATTGCCAGCAGATTAGGCCTTACGATCTATCGAGTCTGCTTGAACCTCAGATCCCTAGTTAGGTACCGAGGCCCTCCCCCCCTTGTGTTCCAGAAACCCCTATCATCCATCCCAACCCCCCTGGGCCAGGCCATCATCTGATACATCCATTTTCTGTGTCTGTCCCACCCTCTCTTGAAGCCCTACACTGTGGATCTCTGAACCAGCTCACCAGGCAGTGCATTCCAAGGATCCACCACCCTCTCAGTGAAAAACCTCCTCCTCTTTTCCCCCCTCACCAATCCACCTTCCAGCTTCAAACCATGCTCTCTGGTGATACCTCCCTGCTTTAGTTTAAAATACCCTTCCATGTTTACCCTATTTATTCCATTGAGGTACTTGAAGACCTCAGTCATGTCCCCCCATCTCTCTTCTCCTCTCCTCCAATGAAAACAGGCAGAGCTCCTCAAGTCTGTCCTCATACATCAAATCCCCTAGTCCTTGTATCATCTTAGTTGCTATTCTCTGTACCCTCTCCAGGAGCTGTATGTCCATCTTCAAGTGTGATCTCCAGTACTGTACACAGTACTCTAGGTGTGGTCTAACCAGTCCATTGTATAGTGGCAGAATCACTTCCCTGCTCCTAGAGGTGATCCCCTTATGATGACTTGCTACAGCTTTTCTGTTAAAATAATTGTGTAGCTTCTAATTACAATATTTTATGTGACAATGAGATGATCACTCTGTTCCTGTTGGGCCAGCAAAACATCACAGAATGTCTAAGTTCAAGCAGCTGGCACTCATCGTAGACAAATCATGAATGCTAATTTGGATGGTGAAGAAATGAAAACCCTAAGGTACTATATTACATTTTTATCAAGAGAAGCAATGCAAATGTGATGAAAACAACTAGCACCACATAAATATCAAAAGGGTATTGTGTCAGTTTACCTATGGTATAAAACAGTTAAAACCTAATATGAGTTTGTAATGACAAGTCTGTTATCATTCTGTCTTCACATACACATTGCACCGTTTGGAGCTGAACACAGCAGCACTTGAAACACTGCAGTTTCACTCCAATTTGTCCTAGGCTCCTCTGATGTTTCAGCTTCCTTGCTGTGTGCCCACACGAAGCAGATCTCCCCCCCAGCCTTAATTAAATTTACCTGCCCGACTAGAGACGGCCTCCTCCTCCAATCAGGCCCACTCTCTATTTTTCCCTAAAAGGTGAATCAACCTACAATTTCCTCTTAAAGGTGTATTGACCAATGGTTTTACTTGCAGGAAGGCTACCACCTCCTCTTCCAATCTGGCTCTCCATCCATGCTCCATCCATTTCATTTTAAGGTGTAATGATCTACAGATAGCACTGTTTTTTTTCTGTCTGCAATACTTTTATGCCCTGAAGTCTGTGTAAGGCTGTTTTAATTTAGGATCGAGCACAGATTTCACTAAATTAGCAATCCCAGCAAAATGAGTTTCATGATACACTCCCCGCAACTGGCTCACTTCCTTGAAGTCCCCATCCTTACCTGACCCCCCAACTACTTCCAGCATGGGACACCCCCTTGGCCTCTGCAACTAAATGCTCCACTCCACCCACTGCTAATCATCTGCCTAATCCAGTGCTAAGCTCACCTGGACCACCACCTCCTCTTCTTACTAGCCCTACCTGACTTCTCCTACCCCACTGCCATCACAACAGTTCACAAGCCTTGATTGCAAAGACCTCTATCTCTTCTTACAGCTCTAAAATACCTCTTATTACAACATTTCTCACTACTGCTGCTCCTATCAGGGGACATCCACTCCAGTCCTAGACCCCAACTGACTCACCAGGCCAATGTGAACAATCAAAGAGCACTTAAACTGGCATTCATTGACATTAGAAGTCTCCACCAAAAAATGTATCTTCTCCAGATATGGTTGGCCCAACACAGACCCATCATCATTGCTGTGGTTTAAATGTGGCTGTCCCCAAAAATCCCATCTATCTGAGGTCCTTAGGTTCCTTGGGTTGTGTTTGAGGGTTATGGTCCCAGCAATGCTTGGCAGAGTGTGGGGTTTGAGAAGCTTGTAGGCCTGGACAAGCAAGGGGTGTTGGAGGCAGGCGACCAATGTGGGCCAACGAAGATTGGCCAAAGTGTCAGTGGTGACGTCTCGGGTGGTCGAAGATTGCAAAATGAGCTATTTTATTATATAGGGTTTGCATCCTGGTAATCTCTTGTTTAGCCATGCCCTGTATAATAGGGGCTGCAAAGGTCAGGCTGGGTAGAAGGACATTGGTAGCTATGGAGAGCCTGGCTTCAGGGATGAGTTGGTCCCTGAGTCGGTACAGGGTGCCAAGTTTCTGATGTAGGGTCCTGGTGACCTGGTCCACATGTTCCTTGTATGTGATATTCAGATACAACGTGAGGCCTAAGTATTTAAGGGATGGGACTACATTAATGGCTTTACCAGAGAGTGAGGTTAAGGAGAGGGATGAGTACCTGTCAAATCCCAGGGATCTTGGCCCAAATAGCATTGCCTTGTTCTTGTCAGCATTTAGTACCATTCTGTTCTTACATAGCCAAGTCTCTAGTGAAGTGAGATCCTTTTGGAATAGAGGGCCTAGGGTAACCACGTCACGCAGGGGTCAGAAGATGACAGTATCATCAGCGTACTGCACAACCGAGCTCTCCCCACAGTGGGTATGCAGGTCATTGGTAAACAAGGAAAACAGGAGGGAGCCTAGAACTGAGCCTGAGGTACACCCTGGTTTAGAGGTACTGGGTCAGACATGGTCCCTTTCCATGAGACCTTCTGTGCCCTGGTCATGAATTATAAAAAAACTAAGACCACGCTCTTTGCTAACATGCAAAACAGACTTAAATCATCTCCACTCAATATTTTAAGTAGTCAAAATGCCCCATTAGAGCAAGTTCAAACATTTAAGTATCTTGGGATTACCCTCAACAGTGCGCTGTCCTATGCACACCATATCAGCTCCATCTCAAAAGCAGTTAACCTGAGGCTTGGGATCCTCTACAAACATAAACACTGCATGACCCAAGAGGCACTCTGTACTGCAGTCATGAGCTCCATTCTTGCCATAGTAGACTATGGACTAATCATTTATGGTGCTGCCACTGACACATCCCTTACAAGAGTATGAGTAGCCCTAAACAAAGCTTGTCATCTGGTCTCAGGAGCCAACAACCGCACACATACTTGAGATCTGTTCTCTGGTTCAAACTGGCTTAATCTCAATGATAGGATTAAGTACCACACCTGCTTATATGGGAAGAAGATAAGCATGGACCTTACTCTGCACAACTCCCTGGACCTGCTACCCCATGCCTCCAGTTCCTGCACTACCAGGAGTGCTCCTAATCAAGCCTTCAAAGTCCCTTTTTGTTAAACTACCCAAGCTCAGCGTTCTTTTAGCTACTGCACCCCCAACTGGCTAAATGGTCTGCCACCAGATATCCTTGACTTACCTGCCCTTGGGGGAAGAGGAAGGGAGCATTGTGTAACCAGGAGTAGCACTCTAAGCTGAAGCTTGTTTCCAAATGTGACCTGGGTGCACAAGGAAGTTGAGTGACTTGCTCAGAATCACTTAGTATGCACCTAGGTAGCTGTGAAATTCAAACCCAGGTCTCCAGATCTGTAGCTCAGAGCCTTATTTATTTATATATTTATTGAAAAGTTTCACCAGGTAAGGTACACTGAACAACAAGTTGCTTGTCTCCCAGTACGACTTGGGGGAAAGGGTGATGGGAGTTACATAGTATCAATGAGTATGCACACAATTATACAATATCATAAAAAGCATAGGTAGTAAGTGAACAATATATTACTAAGAAACCAAATAATTGCAGGTAGAGCAAATTTAAAATCCTGAGGCTAACAACTAGAGGTGAGATAGAATGACAGGTAGAGTAGCGGCAAAGGGGACCTAAAACCTTACACACTAGAATGACAGGTAGAGTAGTGGCAAAGGGGACCTAAAGTCTTACACACTGCAGAATTAAGAATGGCACAATAAAGAGAGGGGGAGAGAGAGAGCGAGAGAGAGAGAGAGGGGAGAGAGAGGAGAGGGAGAGAAGGATAAGAAGCTATATACAACTGGAGCCAGGATAGGCTCCGAGACTTTAAGTGCATCAAATTGGGATGAAGCTAGGCAGATGGGGCAACAGACAGGGGGTGAGACAAGAAGGGGGGCTAGGGGCAAGTGCAATTTACAGAGAGGAAATGATGTAGAGTTTGGTTTAAGGAGCCAGGTGAGGAAGATGATAGGATTTGTGTAGGAAATGCATTCCACAGTTTAGGGAGATAACAGGAGAAGGAGGCCTGCCCACTAGAGGTAGATCTCTAAGGGACAGTAAGAGTTCTGTGGTCGTGGGATCTTAGGAGTTGAGAGGGAGTGGGTTGGGGGGAAATTAGGGAGTTTAGATAGGGAGGGAGTGTACCAAGCCAGGATTTAGAGATGAATTTTGCTCAGTTGTGCAGTCATCTATTTGTTAGGGAAGGGAAGGCTAAAGCTCAGTACAGGTGACAGTGGTGGGTAAGGGGAGGTGCATCCAGAGAAAACTGACAGAAGGAGTTAAAAAGAGAGCTCAAGTCAGCTAGGGAGGTGGCAGGAGCAGAGCAGTAGACTATATCTCAATAGTCAAAAATTGTGAGGATCATTTTTGGATCAGTTCATGTCTAGCCTGGTGCGGGAGGCAGGAGCGGTTTCTGTAAAGTGCGCCAAGCTTTGGGCCACTGCACTATACTGCCTCCAATATAAACTACTTATCCATTAGCCCACTACCCCTTCACAATACTACCTTTCAAGCATCTCTTGAGAAATCATCTTCTCATGATTAGCCACTGTGATTGCCCTGCCTAGTCTCAAACAATATGCCCTCCTTTTTCCTCCCACTCTTCATGACCCCTATCCTCGACAAAGCCTACCGCAGGCCAACTCTAGTTATAGCTGACAATGCTACCCCTGGCTGTACGTCAAAGAGCTAGCCCCTTAAACTATGAAACTGCTGTACTCAAACAATCACTTGCCTCCTTGATTCCACCTATATATTATTCCCTGTAGGTTAATGTGATCCCATGTTTTTTTTTTACAACTGCATCCTAGGACAACTTTTTTGTAACCATGAATGTATACTTGTATCTCATCTTTGTACAGCAACTTGTATTGTTTTTGTTACTACTGCAACCAATGAAAATTTTATGTAACTGTTTTCTCTCAGCCTTGTAATTGTGTCATTATTCTTTGTTAATCCGATGTGGAACCTATGTAAAAGACTCCCTGACTCATAGGTATTTGTAATCCAAGACATTAAAAAAATTAAAAAAACATACAGTACTCCCCACAAACACTAAAATGAATGCATCCAGTACCCAAACCAACCAAATGCTTTGCAGGGACAAAGCACTTAGTGGGATAATTCTGTTAATGTGCAATTTAAAAGATTAAAATGAATGCACCCCCTGTAACCAACCAACTGCATTACAGTGGCAAAGGAAATTAATTTCACTCATCACCTTATAACCAACTAACTGCATTGCAGTGACAAAGAAAATTAATTTCGCTCATTACCTTATAACCAACCAACTGCACTACATTGCAGTGGCAAAGCACTGGTCTGGTAGTGAACCCACAGAGTATTCTCACAATGTAAACAAGAGGCTCCAATCTGCAAGAAAATAATCACCACAGATTTGACAAATAGAACTTTCAAATCACAGATTTACAGTGACAAAAAAAACAAAACTCCAGTCATGGTTGGAATGTCAAGAGAGAAGACTTTGCTAAAAACATCTATAATCTTGATTTTCACAAACTGCTGCTCTTAATCTTAATTACTTTCAGTCTGCATGGTTTCAAGAAAGCCCACGTTGCCTTCACTGCTTCTCATTATGTCAAAATGAGTAAATTTTGGAACTAATGCATGCTGCATGTATCTAGTCAGCTTGATCCAAATGACTAAAACACTTGCAATTTTTACCTGTGCATCCAGTATTTTCTCTTCTGTAAAGATGCGCAGTCAAAAAAGAGGATGATAATATGCTTTAAAGCATATTCATCTGCCAAATGAAAGAAATAAACAGTGACAGACTCAAAACTTGTTGTAGTTTGCTTTTTATTAAGGAAACAGTTAAGTACATGATGAATCAGTATTTAGATAGTAATTTGCAAAAAAAAAAGTTTGGCATACCAGTTTTCAAGATGGAGTACCTAATCTTGGGAAATGGTATTCAGTGGTGAACACTGTAGTTTTTTGTTAAGAATTTCTGGCCCTGGTGCAGGATGCAATAGCACACCTGTTCGGTATGTAAGGTTTAAGATCCACAACAGCGCAGTGTGTATGGGCACAGCAGCAGCAGTTTTGTGCCAGGCAAGTGGGTTTTTTCTAATGCCACCTGCAGCAACTGCTTTATTGCTCTCTGAAAGGGCTTCTTCTAATGCCAAACACAACGGCTACTTTACTGCCTGCTGAGCAGGATTCTGTTAACAAACATTATTTTGGAAGCACTAGTTGCAAGTTTGAATTTATTTTTATTACGCAATGAATGGGGGAAAAGGGTTTTCCATCCAATGTTCTCCTGTTTAAAAGAAGAAATACAGATGCACTCATGCACTTGAGCATATTATGTGATATTCAAATTAAAAACATGTAGTGTAGTGTTTCCTTTGATTTCAAAAGGCCTTTTATGTAGTGCATTTTAATCGAGGTATATGTTTTTATGACCCCAATCTACTATCCTAAATATAGGTTTCCTAAATTCTGTCAACTGTGGAAGCCTTGGGGCATCCCATTTTCCTATAGGAGAAGGAAAGACTTGTGCAACTAGGGATTGATTGTTGATGGAGAACAGTACTAGAGTTGTGAAACAGTCAGCTGCCCACTTGCCAAATAGATATTATGTTTTAGCATTTTATTGGATTAAAATTTGCCATGTCATACCCTAAGGTTCATCCCCTCATGCTTCATAATGGGAAAGGTGGTCTTACATTCTTATGTACTCACTAGTAGTTTATTTCCTTCTAAGTAAATCAGTACCAATTCTGGTAATCCTGGTCTATAGACCAGCAGTTTTTTTTTTATTTTCACTTGAATGGTTACAGAAGTTTTAAAGTAGGAATGCTGCCTCCTGGAACTGCTGAGAGTTTACTCAACCAGCATGCGGCTTCCCTAATTTAGCAAGGAATGACACTGATTTATTAAGAAGGCAGAAAATACAGTGATGTATTGGTACATTAGACCACTGTTCCCCTGAGGAATACTAAGGGGGTGGAATGTTTGGTGTTAGGTCTTGACTGTTAAATAAAATTCAAAAACATAATAACTTTTTGGTAAGTGGGCAGCTGATTATTTCACAAATCTAGTAAAGTTCCTAAATACTAAGGAATTACTATTAGAATAATTGTTTCATTCATACCATGAGTAGTGGAAATAGGTAGAGGGATCAGGAATTAAATTATAAGACTAACTCAATTCCAGGACACAATGGGGAAAAAAAATGCTCCTGTGAAAAATATACTCCAAAAGGTATAAATCCATTAAAATAATGTATACAAATACAGCATATGTTGAGGAAACATAGTCCCTGACCCCTGTCAAGCATATTTGATCCAACAGCAAAGGTTATGACTCCCCCCATTGAATTTATTTTAGTACTGCATATCACCCCTAATATTCCAGACAGTAAAAGTTGAGTCAAACAGGTTGTTAGCCAACACCAAATTGAGAGCAACACTATATACTGTATATATCTTCCTTGTACAGTATACCATATGCATGAGAAGTCAGTTACAGAACTCCACATAATGGTGCCATCTAGTGGTAGCGGCTGCAATAGATAGGAATTTTAATTATATTTAATATTTACATAGCAGTTTTCGCAAGCTCAAAGGTGTTATTTAGAACGTAGGTAAAAACACAGCAACAATGAAAGCAGCAGTGTAACCAATGAAAACATATCATGACCTATTTGGATGTTACTGAGAAAAGGCCTTCCTTTTGTTAAAGAATAATGTCTAATAGGTCAAATATATAGCTTACACAGAAACATATAGAAACATAGTATATTTTTATTTATCAATTTCATTTTGTTGACTGGGTAGGCCCACTCTGCCAAAATGGTCTCTTTTTCAGGGGCAACCCAGCATTAGTTACATAGAAGCCTGTAGGGAATATGACATATCAATGATACATTTTGATATTACAAAGCAATTTTTAGGAGCAAACACAGTATTTCCAGACAGACACAGAAATTCCACAAGACTTACATTTTGGTGTAACAGACTTAGGCTTTTTGTGCATATGTTTGTTTAGACAGGAGGAGGCTACCAACATTGACAGTTTGTTAAATACAAGTTATTGTGGTTACAGGTAACAAACATCAGGCCATGTTGGCCATTTTCACATTAATTAGCTTGTGTTGTGTCTTCTATGCTGGGGCATTGCCTTTATGTGCAGGATAGGTTTCTAGAGGGCATTTCCCTCTCAGTCAGGATAGGTTACTGGGGGCTATGTTGCTGGAATTATCCCCGGCATATGCATGGGTTTTTTGCCAGCAGGTGCATTTTGAGCCCTTTTCTAAAGGAAGTCAGTGTGCTGACATTGTGCAGCTGGTCTGAAAAATTGTTCTAGAAGATCGGGGCTGCATGGGAGAAGGACTTTATTCCTGCTGTTGTCCTCACTCTGGGAACCTTTAGAAGCTTCCGTAAGGAAGTGCATAGCAGCCTACTTAGATGATTGGGGATAGGAGGGCCATTTATTAGTTTGTAGGCAGTGCAAAGGTCAGGGTATTGGAGTCAATTGGACAGGGATTGCCAGTTTATGGTGTCAAGTACCTCCCTTCCACAAAAACTGCATAACCAAATTCTGGTAGATTTTGAGAGAGGTTGAAGATCAGTCTCCTGCCACTCCCCTTCCGGCTAAAATTGTGGCAAATAACATATTCTACACATTCAGGGCTGAGATCCTTGATCAGCCTAATAACCACTTTGCAACTGCAGGCCTCTCCTTCAACATGTCACCTGCTAGTAAAATGAGTACCACTAGGTATGCCAGATCTCTACCTAACCTGACCACTGCCACTGGGCCTGACTGCCCCATGTTCAAGTTCCGGACGGTATCATATAAACAGGTGGAGAACCTCTTCCTTTCATTGGACACCAAAAAGAGTGCAGACGCTGACTTATTAGAACCATTCTTCCTCAAAGCAGGTTATTTCTATCTGACAGCGCCAATTGCCTACCTCTTAAATTGCGCTCTAATCCAAGGGGAACTGCCATCCAGTTGGAAAATTGCACACATTATTCCTTTGTTTAAATCAGGAGATACTACAGACTTGAACAACTATAGGCCCATTTTACTGCTTCCTGTTCTATCTAAGCTCCTTGAAAAAATAATCAACACTCAATTAAGGCAGCATTTGGATAGTTAAAACATCCTAAACCTTGTTCAATCAGGGTTTAGACCCAAACATAGCACCGTGTCGGCCCTTGCTAAAGTTTCTAATGACTGGCTACAAGCTCTGGACATCAAGCAGCATATCTATACACTCTTCCTGGACCTTAGCAAAGCATTCGACATGGTTGACCATTCCATCCTGACTATCTGGGATATGTTGGTTTAACCCCTGCTGCAGTAAAATGGTTCTGCTACTACCTTACAAATAGGAGACAGCAAATTAAAATCAAAGATGAATTCTCCCCTTTAAAAATTGTGCCGCGAGGTATCCTGCAAGGCTTGATCCTGGGACCCATCCTCTTCACCCTTTATATTAACTGTATTGACTCTGGCCTTTTAGCAGGAAATGTTCACCTCTTCACAGATGACACTGTCATCTATTCAAACAACCCCTCTCTTGATCTTGCCTACAAGGAGCTTCAACAGGACTTCATAATACTCCAGCATAACCTGCTGAATCTGAAGCTACCATTAAATGCCAAAAAAACAAAAGCCATGGTTATCTCCCCCACCCCGTACACCACTGACACGAAGGCCCTCAGTCCTACCCAGATTGCCACCCTACTTGCTGAACCATTAGAAACAGTGGACAAATTAAAATATTTGGAATTCTGGTTGGATAACAAACTGAACTTCAATGTACACCTAAACGATCTAACTAAAAAGTTAAGGAAACGTCTTGGCCTGTTCTACCGCATAAGACACCTACTCACCCTGGAAGCTAGGAAGAGGTTGCTTCAAACAACCTTTCTTCCCCTGCTTGATTACGGTGTTTTCCTATATAGCCACTGCCCCCAAAGAGAGCTCCTAAAAGTTTATACTCTCTACCACTGCACTCTGAGATTTGTTCTCGACCTGCCCCTAAAGACTCATCATTGCTTGTTATACCAAGGACTAGACTGGCCACCCCTCTCCCTGAGGAGACAAAAAAATGCCCTCATGTGGTTCTACCAGGCCCTGTCAAATAATCTGCCATCCTATATTGGTGAACTGTTCGAGTGCTGTAAGGCTACCTATGTCATGAGGAACTCCTCCTTAATCCACTTTAAATTTCCTCAGACCAGGACATGTCTTGGCTCTTCCGCCATTAGTTCCTATCTTCCTATGCTTTGGAATAATATGCAAAAAGCATTTGAACTCTCCACCCTGCCTAGCCCCCACTCAGACAGATGCTCAATCGATGCCTGAATACAGTATGTGATTGCTTTAGATAAACTCTCCCCTTCTGGCCAATCAATACCATATTCCTCATTTGACTAGGCCATCAATTTTCCCCCGTCAGCCAGCATCCCTTAGGGTAACTATACCCCCTGTTGCTTCCACTCCCCAGTCCTGGTTAGTCCTCTGGGGGTCTCCTCCTATTAGGTTATCTCCTCCTTCTCCCCATGGTCTTGTTCTATGCCCCTTAACCCCAGCCATATCTCCTCCTCCCTCCCTCTCCTCTCCCTGTATCATGTTAAAGTCCAGTATGTCCAAAACTGACTATGTGTCCTTCACCCTCAATGTTAAGTGTTAATTTTTACTGACTTTCACCTTGTCTTACTCTGTATTTAATGTCTGCCATATGTTATTTGTTATGCCATAATTATTGAATGTTGTCCTGAGTGTTCAGGACAATCTTGAAAAAAATGAGCTTGCTCAATGATGTAACTGCCTGGTTAAATAAAGTTTGATTGATTGATTGATTGAAGTACCTCACAGTGGTGGTGCTTCAGGTGGGAATTGGATATAAATCATGCAGTCTTGTTGCAGAGTATTTGCATCCTGCCCAGTTCTTTCCCAATAAATGACTGCATGACTGGGATGGCATAGGTAAGCTTGGGTAGTAGGATGCTGTTTGCAATTGCTACCCTGGTTTCCAGGATAAGTTGGGAGTCTAACCTATAAAGGAGACCTAGCTTTTGGTGTATTGCTCTGGTGATATGGTTCACATGGCATTTGAAGGTGAGGCATTGATCAAGGATGAGGCCCAGCTACCTGAAAAAGCTTAAAACTTCTATGGGTGTACCTGATGAGGATTGTAGGTGGGAGCAACAGGGTTCTGTCTGAGCCTAGTGTTTGAGGTCAGTACAGCATGGCTTTTGTATTTTTATCATTTAGCAGCAGCGTGTTAGCCAGCAGCCACCTTTCTAGGGTCACAAAGTCCTCCTGCAGCTTGGGCCCAAGGGTCAGAATGCTGCCTGTGGTTCTGTACAACACATCATCATCAGCATATTGTATTACTGAGCTACCACCACAGTTTTTGGTTAGGTCATTTATGAATAGGGAAAACAGGAGGGGCCCCTAGATGGAGCCTTGGGATACACCTTCCTTAATAGGAAGTTGCTCTGATCTGGATCCCTTCCACTTGACCTGCTGGGTGCATTGAGACAGATAACTCTCAAACCAGGTCAGAGAGTGGTGGTCTAGGTCAATGAGTTTTAGCTTGTCTAACAGAAGGCTATGATCTACCAAATCAAAGACCTTTGTTAGGTAGATGAATATGGTGCCAGTGGAGGTGCCATTATTGAGGGCCTTGAGGACATTGGTAGTGAATTTGATTATCGCAGTGTCAGTTCCATGATATTGTTTGAATCCATGCTGGTTGGGTGCCAGCATATCACAGCAGGTAAGGAATACTTGGCCCATCCAGTTTCCCCAGTCCTTAGCTTAAATAGATTTTTGCATGAAAAAAGAAGGTACTAACATATGACCTCACTACATGCAGCTCACTCCATGTGCATTCTACTACCACCTTTTGATTAGGAGCATGCATGACCAGTCCATACATCACAGGATCAAAGGTCAGTGGCATCTTTTTTATCTGTAAAAGTATTTTAAAGTCTAACCATGGAAATGTATTCTAAATGGCAATAAACAACATGATTTGATGCCAGATTTGATGCAGACACATAACTGTGGATGCAAGCCACATTAGAAATGCATTTTAATGCACTGTTAGATGATTCATTGCAATCTTACTACAGTTATTTTATATGTTTTGGGGACCCTTTTTCAGGCAAGAGCCACTGATAAACCTCTTTTGGGGTGAACAGTTTTTTACCCTATCACCTTTTTTTCTGAACTTACTTTGTGAAGTTTTCAAACTGATTTAAAACAAGAAACATGGTATACTGAAAATAATATATTAAAAGTGAAGTAAGCATTGCAGAGGTAATTCAAATGTGAAACACATGAAAAGATCTTTAAAAAAGGTATTTTGCTTAACTGTAGGTGGTAGGGGTCCTGTGATATTAATATCTACTTCATGTGTAAATCAAAACAAAGCAGCAGCCATTTCATGCACTCTTAAACCAGAAAGTGATGTCACTGTGGAGCAAGCTGTATGTTGTTAATTACAGCTTGCACCTCAGTGACATCACTTTCTGTTTCAAGATTACATGAAACGACAGCTGCATTGCTTTAATTTTCAGATTATTTAGATATTCATGTTTCAGGACTCCTGACACATACAAGGAAACTGAACACCTTGTCTGAAATATATTTTATGGTTTTACATAATTTGAGTTTCCCATGCAGTGTTTACTTCCCCTTTTGCCACCAAGACTTTTTGCTGACCCTTTTTATATCTGTGGGTAGAGCTTACAGACATCCTGCTTTAACTTGAAAAAAGGTGTTTCCATGGAACACATCTTTAAGGAGTTTTCAGTGTATCCTTCCATTCTGCAAAT
Organism: Neoceratodus forsteri; assembly: GCA_016271365.2. Lineage (NCBI taxonomy): Eukaryota > Metazoa > Chordata > Ceratodontiformes > Ceratodontidae > Neoceratodus > Neoceratodus forsteri. Next base: position 532,922,758 of record CM057455.1, read on the forward strand.
CTCTATGGCAGTTAAAGAAATACTCCCTTCATTCTGTTTAATTAGAATAAAGGACACAGAACTCTAAGCTGCTTTTCTCTGAGAGCAAATGTGCACACCTTCCAAACAAAGATAAATACATTTAAAATTACTCAAGATGCACAAAAACAGCCAGTGTGAAAGCTGTTCAGGGCAAAAAGACCTTTCTCCTGAGGGCAGTCACTAATCTGAATTCTTTATATTTTGTAAAATATGGTTTTCCAAATAACCTCATTTTTTTCTCTCTCTCTTTCTCTGAGTGAACACAGTAGGAGTCATGCCAAACAAATGTAAATGTCTCAGAAAGTGTACAAGTTACCAATATACAACCAACATGAAAGTTATTCAGAACAAAATGATCTTTCAAATTAGGGTAGTCAGTAATCTGAATTCATTAGATTTTTTTGAAAATATAGCCATCCGAAAGGTGAAAATTGTGATGGAAAATTAAAATTCAGGTAATCAGATGGCCATAGTTTATATAATTCTTGCAGCTTAATAAATAGGCTCATATGAAAATTGTTCTTGTCCTGAACAGCTTTCACATAGGTTTATTATCTGTAAGTTGTATACTTTTAGAGGTATTTACATTTGTTTAGCATACCTCCTATTATACTTCTAAACAGCTTCAGCCTTGCAAATTATTATGCCAAGGCAGGACTAGTCCCACCAAAAGAAAGCTATCCCAAGGTCAAATGTCACTGGCTTGAAAGTTCACTTCCTAACACAAGCTATACACCAAGTGAAGCTTCATTTTAAAATCCTCTGTGTGTGTCTGTGCTAGCATTAGTTAATGACAATGATTAAAAACACACGGTAAATAAGCTTAAAGAGCAGCTGACACCTTCAAGAGAACTTTAACAAAACATAATAGTTAGATAAAGTTCAACTTGTATTTCATATTAGTTCTTTATTCTTCCTCCCGATTATTTATTGATGAGGTCATTTGCATGAAATCAGGATGCTTGCTCCTGAAGAGTTCATCTATTTTTGTTGCAGTCTCCCTACCTGAGGTCATAATGCACTGCTTGAGACATCACAGTTACTCTCATGGCAACAGATTATGATGTCACAACAGAGCATTATAACTTGAAGTAGGGAGTAAGCTATAGATACAGATTAATTTTAAAGTAACTGCAAGGGATAAAAATCATGTATTCTTGCGCATTTTCTCAGTCATAAAAAATGGGGAGCAGAAATCTAGAATATATGTGGAATACAAGCAGACTTTTAGCTAATTATTGTGTAACATAATTTTCTTTGTGGCGTCAGTATCTCTTTAAGCAATACATAGTTAATGTTAAAAGTCATACATATGAATATATTATATATATATGTTAAGTAAAAAATAGGTTAGAAGATAACCTGCCTTACTGTAAGTTAAGCATTCACCAACTGTTTCACACAGTGGTGTCAATCAAATTTTACATGGTGTACTGTTCAAATACATTTTTCTTAAACTCTGTGTGCAATAAGTCCATATTACTCATGAATAGTCAAACTTATATTATCTTAAACATAACATATATGCAATTCTGTAACAAGTGACTAGTATATGTGTACATTCAAAACCCAAATCTAACACAGACCCCCTTATAACTGAGATACTATCATCTTAATATGTCCATGTACCAACATGAGTATATATGCACCTAATCTGCTGTTGTATTAAATAACTGTTCTGTAACTCTAAAACCAAAACAAAACACTACACAACTGACAGCTTCAGCTTTTATTCAGGCATAGCTAAAATAGAGGTCCTTTAGGGGTATTAATATAATTATAAAAATAGAGACATTTCAAACAGTTGCACATAAGTAATCAGTTCCTGTCCCCTTTAACTCAAGGGGTCATTTCTAAAATGTGCAGATGAGCATGGGGGCCACTTTTTTCAGAGCATGCCACCACTGGCTTTTAAGGTTGACTCATTTAAGGCTGTGTTAAAACCCCATTTATTTCAACAAGCACAGGTTGATTTTAAACTTTGAATTGTAATTTTAACATTGGGTATTTTAATTTTGAAATATTGTTACTATATTGCACACATACTTTGGTTTTGGAAAAGTGCTTTTATAAATAAAACCTGGCTTGACTTGACTTGGCAGCAACCACTTCAAGAATGCTATTACCTTCTCTTAATACAATCAGGGGAAAACCAAAAGTAGTCTATTGGCACTGAGATCAGTATGGGTAAGGCACATTTACCAGAAATTACTACTTAGAAAAGAATGAGAAAGTGACTGTGATGATGAGCAAATCCGAGACCAGATCTCTAGTTTGTTAATAGTCTCCTCCTAAGTTTAATTTTTATGGCTGTGTGGGCCAAGCTCCACAGATGTTATGCCGTCATCAGATTTGTAAAATAGCACTGTGGAAGCACGTAACCAGACCAGTGTGTTATGTTCTGCCTCAGTGATCCCGCATAGTTTCAAGTTATTCTGTTTATGCAGCCCTTCCCCTCTGTGGGCCACATAAACATGCCCACTTTCTGGCGCAATACTTTTCCAATTCTCAAGTGTGGACATGAGGGCTGCCATGTGAAACATGGCGGTACAGACTTAAACTTTGTATGCACGAGTATTATGCATATGTATATAACCCACACCGCCTTTGGCTATTTGGCACCCTCCCTTAAAAGAATTACAGACAACTACTGTACATGGTATAAAATTTTCTTTTGGCAGAACTACACTCATGGTACTGCCCCTAGTGTTCGAGTGTACACCAGTTTCATTATCTAGAAGATGGTGGGTGGGGGTACATACTAAAATTGATCTAAGGGGATAAAACCTTTTACAGGTACATTAGGGAGCATAGAAAGACAAAGGGAGGAATAGTGAGGCTGAATAAAGTGGATGGTGGGTGGGCAGAGAGGGACAGTGATAAAACAGGGTTACTGAATGAATACTTCTGCTCAGTATTCACAAAAGAAGAGGAGGAGGAGGTACCTAATCCAATCACTAGAATCACTCTGAATAGGAGATTCAATCCCAGTCCTTTCACAGAAGAAAAGGATCTGAATGCTCCTAAAACTGAAGGTGGACAAAGCAATGGGGCCTGATGAGATTCACCCCCAAATTCTAATAGAATTAAGGGGAGAACTAGTGACACCACTGACTAGCCTTTCTAACAAATCATCATGGGGGATGGAGTGCTACCTGAGGACTGGAGGAGGGCAGATGTGATTCCCCTTCTCAAAACTGGGAGGAAGACAGAGGCAGGAAGCTACAGACCTGTCAGATTAACCTCAGTGGTAGGAAAATGATGGAATCACTTCTGAAAGAAAGAATTGTTGAGTACCTAGAGGCCAATGGGGCACTGGACCCAAGGCAGTATGGATTCACAGTGGGAAGGTCATGTCAGAAAAATCTAATTGATTTCTTTGACTGGGTGACCAAAGTAGTAGACCAGGGAGGGGCTATGGCTATGGCCTACCTAGACTTTAGCAAGGCATTTGACACAGTCCCACACAAAAGATTAATAAACAAATTAGCCAGCCTGGGAGTGGGTCCCAGGGTGGTAGCCTGGGAAAAACATTGGCTGGACAACAGGACACAGAAGGTAATAGTAAGCGGAGTCCACTCTGAAGAAAAGGGGGGTTACTAGTGGGGTACCGCAGGGTTCAGTACTGGGTTCAGTCATTTTTAATGTCTTTATAGATGACATTGCAGAAGAACTGGAAGGAAAAGTATGCCTCTTTTCAGATGACACAAAGATCTGCAACGGGGTTGAAACACAAGGGGGCGTGGAAAGGATGAGAAGAGACTTGGCAAGGTTGGAGGAATGGTCAGAAGTATGGTAGCTTGGATTCAATGCAAAGAAGTGAAAAAAGTAATGCACCTGGGAAACAAAAACCCAGGGGAAGAGTACACAATGGGGGGGAGGTAGTAACAACAACAAAAATGGAAAGGGATCTGCAGGTGATTATATCAGATGACCTAAAGGTTAGCAAGCAATGTAAGAAGGCAGTAGGGATGGCTGTGGGGGTACTGGGATGTATAGGGAGAGGCATCACCAGTAGAAGACATGTCGTAGTTATCTCTCTGTACAGACAGTTGGTGAGACCCCATCTTGAATACTGCATCCAGTTCTGGAGACCCCATCTCTGCAAGGACATAGACAGGATGGAGACATTCCAGATAAGGGCAACTAAAATTGTGCAGGGTCTGCAAGAGAAGCCAAATGAGGATAGAATAAAGGAGCTTAATATGTATACTCTTGAGGAAAGGAGGGAGAGGGGAGACATGATAGAAACTTTTAAGTACCTCAAGGGATTCAACAAAGTCCAAGAGGGTAGCATCTTTCAGAAAAAGAGATGTGCAAAAACAGGGGGACACAATTTGAAGATAGAGGGGGATGGCTCAGGGGCAATGTGGGGGAGTATTTTTTCACAAAGATGGTGGTGGACGCATGGAATAGCCTTCCTGAGGATGTTGTGGGGTCAAAAATAGTGGGTTAATTCAAGAATGCATGGGACAGACATAAGGCAATTCTTGTGGGGGGTAGGAAGAAATAGGCTGTTGGTATCCCTTCTTAAGAAACCATCTCTCGACTCAGACTGTCTTGCTAACTACAGACCCATCTCAAACCTTCCCTTTGTGGGTATGTATATTGAGAAGGTGGTCACACTGCAGCTGGAGGATCATTTGACCATCCATGACATCTACGATCCTCTCTAGTCCGGTTTTCAGAAATGGCACAGTACCAAGACAGCCCTTTTCAGGTTCTCAATGATCTCCTAACAGCAAGAGATCGGAAGAGTCATTACATATTGGTTCTTCTTGATCTCTCAGTGGCATTTGACACTGTGGACCATGAGATGTTGGTCGGGTGCCTGCAGTCAATCTGTGGACTGTCTGGTACAGTCCTCAGATGGTTCCACTCTTTCCTCACTGGCAGTTTTCAGAGAGTTGTCTATGGGGTTTATTCCACTGACAATGTCTCCCTGCCATGTGGGGTTCTGCAGGGTTTTGTACTGTCCCCCATGTTGTTCATAGTGTATATGCTGCCATTGAAAGACATTGTAAGGCAGTATGGGCTGAGTTTTCACTGCTATACAGATAATATTAAGCTCTACCTGTCCTTTGTGCCCGATCAGGGAGGAGCTTTTAATGGCTGCCTTTCCGAGACTGAGGATTCGATGAGTGCCAGTTGGCTGAGGCTGAATCTGGACAAGACTGAGGTTTTGGTGATGGACCTGGGTCATCGGGTAGAGGGGCCGTCAGAGGGGTCAACCTCTGGGCTTTGGCTCGGTGGTCGCCAGCTGACGACCTCTGAATGGGTGCGAGATCTGGGTGTGATTCTTGATGATGGACTGATGCTTAAACATGAGGTGTCACCCATTGTCAGGACTGCCTTTTACCCTCTGAGGAATGCAGCCCGGATCAAGCACCTAGTTCCGCCCCATGACCTATCACTTGGGGTTGGGGGACCTGAATATGGCAGATGTTAACTGGAGTATCTTTGCTGTGGGAACATCCAAGAACAGGGTCATTCTTGATGCCCTACAGGGGGCATGCCTCAGACAGCTAGTGTTGGAACCTACTCAGGAGGGAGCAATCTTAGACCTGGTAATCTCAAATGGGGAAGGAGAAAGGATCTCATATTTAGAAGTGGATAGCCTTCTGGGAACGACTGGCCACCAAACAGTGCAGTTCACAATAAACACAGCCATAGAGTCAAGCCATACAAAAACAAGAGTATTGGACTTTAGGAAGGCTGACTTTGGGAAAATGAGAGAGTGCTTCAGAAAAGCACTAGCAAACAAGCAAGAAGGAGGGGTGGAGGAACAATGTGGAATAATCAAAACAGCCATCACAGAAGCAACAAGCCTTTGTGTAAAGCAAATCAACAAAACAAAATGAAGAAAAAAAACTATGGTTCTCAAAAGAGGTGGCAAGGACGGTTAATAAGAAAAGGATAGCATTCAGGAAATATAAGGAAACACAGAAGGAACAGGACAGAGAACTTTATCATTTAAAGCAGAAGAAGGCAGGGAAGGCAGTCAGAATACCAAAGGCACAAACTGAGGAAAAGATAGTCAACTATGTTAAGAAGGGGGATAAAACATTTTACTGGTGCATTAGGGAGCAAAGAAAGACCAAGAGAGGGATACAGAGACTTAATAAAGGGGAGGGAATGTGGGAAGAGGGTAACAGTGAAAAAGTAGGGATACTGAATGAACATTTCTGCTCAGTATTCACAATGGCAGAGGAGGGGGAGGTACCTAAACCAAACAAGAGAGAAACTCTGTATAGGGGGATTGATACCAGTCCATTCACAGAAGAAAGGGTTTTGAAAGAACTCTTGAAACTGAAGGTGGAAAAAGCAATGGGGCCTGATGGGACTCACCCAAGAATTCTAAAAGAACTAAGGGTAGGACTAGTAAAACCACTGACTACTCTCTTTAACAAATCATGGGAGAATGGGATGGTACCTGAGGACTGGAGGAGGGCAAATGTGATTCTTCTTCACAAAAGTGGAAGCAGGGCAGAGGCAGGAAACTACAGACCAGTTAGTTTGACTTCAATGGTAAGGAAAATGATGGAATCACTTCTGAAGGAAAGAATTGTTGAGTACCTAGAGGCCAGTGGGGCACAGGACCCAAGGCAGCATGGTTTCACAGCAGTAAGGTCATGTCAGGTGAACCTAATTGATTTCTTTGATTGGGTGACCAAAGTAGTAGACAAGGGAGGGGCTTTAGAAATGGCCCACCTAGATTTTAGCAAGGCATTTGACACAGTCTCACACAAAAGATTAATATACAATTTAGCCGGCTTTGGAGTGGGTCCCAAGATGGTAGCCTGTATAAAAAACTGGCTGGACAACAGGACGCAAAGGGCAATAGTAAACGGAGTCCACAGTGAAGAAAGGAGGGTAACTAGTGGGGTACTGAAGGGTTCGGTACTGGGACCAGTCCTCTTTAATGTCTTTATAAGTGACATTGGAGAGCACCTGGAAGGAAAGGTATGTCTCTTTGCAGATGACACAAAGATCTGCAATAGGATTGATACACAAGGTGGGGTGGAAAGAACGAAAAGGAACTTGAAAAAGTTGGAGGAATGGTCAAATATGTGGCAACTCAGATTCAATGCAAAGAAGTGTAAGGTAATGCATCTGGGAATCAGAAACCCAGGGGAAGAGTACACAATGTGGGGTGAGTTAATAACAATAACAAAAATCGAAAGAGACCTAGGAGTAATTATATCAGATGACCTAAAGGTGGGCAAGCAATGTGAGAAGGCAGTAAGGAGGGCTGGGGGAATACTGGGATGCATAGGGAGAGGCATCAACAGTAGAAAACAGGAAGGTTTCATCCCTCTGTACAGACAGTTAGTGAGACCCCATCTGGAGTACTGTGTGCGATTCTGGATACCCCATCTCTGCATAGACAGACGAGGCTGTTTAGAGGAGTGCAACCAAAGTGGTGCAGGGTCTGCACCAGAAGACATACAAGGAGAGACTAAAGCAGCTTAATATGCATACCCTTTAGGAAAGGAAGGAGAGGGGGGACATGATTGAAACTTTCAAGTATCTCAAGGGAATTAACAAAGTCAAAGAGGGTAGTATCTTTCAGAAGAAGAGATGTGCAAGAACAAGGGGGCACAATTTGAAGATAGAGGGCGGATGGCTCAGAGGTAATGTTAGAAAGTATTTTTTCACAGAGAGGGTTGTGGATGCATGGAACAGTCTTCCTGAGGAGGTTGTGGAGTCAGGGACAGGGGAAGAATTCAAGAATGCATGGGACAGGCATAAGGCAATTCTAGTGGGGGGTAGGAGGAAGTAAGCTGCTGATTAACTAGAATCTGCAGCTTATCCATCAGAAATGGAAATGGGCAGACTAGGAGGATCAAGCGGTCCTTATCTGCCATCAAATTCTATGTTTCTGTGTTTCTATGTTTTGGTTCATGCCTTTGTAACCTCATGCCTTGATTACTGTAATGCTCTGTACCTAGGGCTACCAGGGGTTGATGTCCGCCGCTTGAAGCTGGTGCAGAATGTAGCAGCTAAGCTGTTGACTGGGCTACCTCATAGCTGTCATGTCATGCTGGTGTTGCGTGATCTGCACTGGCTTCCTAGTCAGTTGCAGATGACCTTTACAGTCGGTTTGCTGACCTATAAGGCCCTACACAAACAGGGACCAAGTTATCTGCTTGATTTTCTTCATCCCTATTACACTTTCTGATCACTTCGCTCCACTGATGAGGGATTGCTAGAGATTCCCAGGGTTTGTCTAAAGTCATCTGGGGCCTGTGCAATTGAATTTGTAGCCCCATCCCTGTGGAATTCTCTACCTCACATTTGACAGTGCCTGACTGTGGAGAGCTTTAAATACGCGTTAAAAACTCATTTATTTACCTTGGCGTTCCTTGATTTTATTTGACCTGCTGCAGCTGTTTTTATATGCGTAGTTAGTTGTTTCTACGAATTTTATGGCTATGTACTAGTGCAATGGTTTTGGAATAGTGCTGTTGTACAAATAAATGATGATTGATAGATTAACTAGTATCTGCAGCTTATCAAGTAGGCAGGGAAATGGGCAGACTAGGTGTGCCAAGCGGTCCTTATCTGTCGACAAAGTCTATGTTTCTATGACCTTTTTATTTACAACTAGGTCCAGTGGAGAGGATGCTAGGCATGTGCTATATCTAATTGCTGAGGAGCACTGATAACGTTCACACTAGAAGCAATAAGCAGAATGTCCAAAGCAGAAAATGGGATTTTGCAGTATGGTTTTATTTACAGATGTTACTTAAAGCAAGGGTGGTCTCCCAGATTTTTATCATTGCAATACAGGCACACGCTCTTTTGCAGGACAGTTTGCTAGGCAGTACAATTTTCCACAAAAAAAAGCATCTCTATCCCTCTCTTCAAAAGTGTATATCTGTGGGATTTGTGCCACACACTTTAAAATCCTCCTGGTGCATGGTCATTGCCCAGGGAACACTGATGCCCATCCATGAACCACTTAGCCCTGCCTGAAACTCCAGATGGCGTTCCTCATCCTTTGACCCAAACGGCCTCTGTCATTCCTTCAGGGTTACACCAAATGAGTCACCAATCCCCCAATGAATTGCTAAAGACTCCCAATGTTAACTTTCAATTCACCACAGTTGTGCTGAAAGGGGTCCTGATCTGTGTGATCTAGCATTAACAAGGGCACACGCACCTCAGACAACTCCCTCAGAGAACAGTCTCAAATTCTGTACTCATAGATTACATAGAAACATAATTAGATTGCAGATAAGGACCTCTTGGCCCACCTAGTCTGCCCATTTCCCTTCATAATGGATAAGCTGCAGATCCTAGATAACCAACAGCCTACTTCCTCCTAACCCCCACTAGAATCGCCTCATGTCTGTTCCATGCATTCTTAAATTCTCCCTGTTTTTTACTCCATGACCTCCTCAGGAAGGCTGTTTCATGCATCCATAACCCTCTCCATGAAGAAATACTTCCTTACATTACCTCAGAGACAGTCCCCCTCTATCTTCAAATTGTGCCTCCTTATTCTTACACCTCTTTTTCTGAAAATGCTACCCTCTTGGACTTTGTTGATTCCTATGAGGTACTTGAAAGTTTCTATCATGTCTCCCCTCTCCCTCCTTTCCTCAAGGATATACATATTAAGCTCCTTTAGTCTCTCTTTGTATATCTTCCGGTGCAGACCCTGCACCATTTTGGTTGCCCTCCTCTGGACAGCCTCCACCCTATGTCTTTGTGGAGTTGGGGTCTCCAGAACTGCATGCAGTACTCCAGATGAGGTCTCACCAACTGTCTTTACAGAGGGATAACAACTTCCTGTTTTCTACTGGTGATGCCTCTCCCTATGCATCCCAGTATCCCCCCAGTCCCCCTTGCTGTCTTCTCACATTGCTTGCCTATCTTTAGGTCATCTGATATAACTAACCCCAGGTCCCTTTCCATTTTTGTTGTTGTCAGTATCTCACCCACCATTATGTGCTCTTCCCCTGGGTTTTTGTTTCCCAGGTGCATTACTCTACACTTCTTTGCATTGACTCTAAGCTGCCATACATTTGACCATTCCTCCAACATTGTTAAGTCCCTTCTCATCCTTTCCTCCCACCTTGTGTATCAACCCTGTTGCAGATCTTTGTGTCATCTGCAAAGAGACATACTTTTCCTTCCAGTCCCTCTGCAATGTCACATATAAAGACGTTAAAAAGGACCAGACCCAGTACTGAACCCTGTGGCACCCCACTAGTAACTCCTCTTTCCTCACTGTGGACTCTGTTTACAATTAACCTCTGCATCCTGTTGTCCAGTCAATGTTTTATCCAGACTACCACCCTGGGACTCACTCCCAGGTTGGCTAATTTGTCTATTAATCTTTTGTGTTGGACTGTGTCAAATGCCTTGCTAAAGTCTAGGTAGGTCATGTCCACAGCCCCTCCCTGGTCTACTACTTTAGTCATCCAGTCAAAGAAATCTATTAGAATCATCTGACATGACCTTCCCACTGTGAAGCCATTCTGCCTTGGGTCCTGTGCCCTACTGGACTCTAGGTAATAAACAATTATTTCCTTCAGAAGTGATTCCATCATTTTCCCTTCCATTGAGTTCAAAATTACAGGTCTGTAGTTTTCTGCCTAGTTGTTCCTTCATCCCAGTCATTGAAAGAACAAAAGGCACCTTTCTTTCTCTGGTAACTGTCAGATTCTACTTATTGTTTTCCTTAAGGCAGCTGTGTACTTCAGGAACATCAGGTGGTTGCCCATTGGATCTGCAAGTACTACATTCCCTCTCACTGCTCCTGGAGTGAAACTAAAGAGTCCTGCAGGCAAACTAAAGATTTTACCAAACTAGAAACATACATAGAAACATAGACTTTGATGGCAGATAAGGACCGCTTGGTCCACCTAGTCTGCCCATTTCCCTACTGACAGGATAAGTTGCAGAGCCTAATTAACCAGTAGCCTATTTCTTCTTACCCCTACAAGAATTTCCTTATGTTTGTCCCATGTATTCTTGAATTCTCCCACAGTTTTAGACCCCACAACCTCCTCAGGAAGGCTGATCCATGCGTCCACCACCCTCTCTGTGAAAAAACACTTCCTCACATTGCCCCTAAAATGCTCCCCCATCTTTAAATTGTGTCCCCTTGTTCTTGCATATCTCTTTTTCTGAAAGATGCTACCCTCTTGGACTTTGTTGATTCCACTGAGGTACTTAAAAGTTACTATCATGTCCCCCCTCTCACTCCTTTCCTCAAGGGTATACATATTAAACTCCTTTAGTCTGTCCTCGTATGGCTTCTCTTGCAGACCCTGCAGCATTTTAGTTGCCCTTCTCTGGAGTGCCTCTATCCTGTCTATGTCCTTGTAGAGATGGGGTCTACAGAACTGGACACAGTTCTCCAGATGGGGTCTCACCAACTGTCTGTACAGAGGGATAACAACGTCTGTACAGAAGGATAACAACTTCCTGTTTTCTGCTGGTGATGCCTCTCCCTATACATCCCAGTATACACCCAACCCTCCCTACTGCCTTCTCACCTTGCTTGCTAACCTTAAGATCATCTGATATGATTATCCCCAGGTCCCTTTCCATTTTTGTTGTTACTACCTCCCCCCCATTGTGTAATCTTCCCCTGGGATTTTGTTTCCCAGGTGCATTATTTTGCACTTCTTTGCACTGAATCCAAGCTGCCATACTTCTGACCATTCCTCCAGCCTTGCCAATTCCCTTCTCATCCTTTCCATGCCTAGGATGAGAAATACTAGGACTTGGGTAAGAAATACCAGGTCTCCCTTTGACAGAGCCCCAGTGGCAGACCTCCTGCCAGTCTAACTGCCACACTTGAACTTACTCATGAACATTCTAAGCTCCCAAAGAGCAGCTGACTCTAAAACGGTTATGCTGCTGTGAGAGTTCTAAATGACATAATCATCCTTCTCTCAGGCTATCTGAGTAAAAAATGATGTAATTATGTAGAAAGCACCTAATGACCTCCCCACCAGCTGCCTTTTTCTACCTGCCTAAGACTAGTACTAATGGGATTCTAGTAACCCGAAGGGACTAGGTTCTTACATGTAGTTATGTCAGCACTGCCATATTGTGCAAGGCTGACTCCAGGGCACACTGCACATGTGTGAGTATCACGCATGCACAGTACTATGGCTGACTCCTGTGCAGTGAGAGCACAGCATATTCTGTTCATCACTCTTGCCGCTTCTAAAAGTTCTCCACAGCAATATTGGCTCTGACCAAAGTTTGTTATGTTTGCTTGCAACTTACAAACAAAACATGTTGGGATGTTGGTAGTGGGCCCTGAAGTTGTGGAAGGGTGATAGTCAGTGAAAAAAGCTGAAACAAGTCACTCACCTTGCCAAAGAATGGTGATGTGGGCCTCTGGACCCATCTGCATGCATATATATGACAAGCTATGCAGCCAGCTGTCTATACTTATTTATATATTTATTTATTTTTTCTTTTTGCACCTCCTTTCTCTCTCCACTGGCCATCTGCCTGGTCATGGACTCCTCGGCTGTGGCATCCCCACATGAGCCATTCTCCCGGGACCCCCTGGATTACCCCCCAGGGTGGAGAAGGGGCACCCTCCCCCTTAAGGTGCCATGAACAATGTAATAGGATGGGAGTCAGCCTGGGGAGCTGATTGCAGCTGAGGAGAGGGCACCATATAGGCAGAGAGGAGGCAGGTTTGGTTTTTCTTCCCTCTGGGGGCAGGAACATGCAATGATGCCATCGTCCGTCCCAACCCCGGTTACCTTGTTGTCACTGTATGCTTGTGGCACTCCTAGCCTCCACCAAGAGTCCCCCTTGCACTGGCAGCATACCACACCCTCCCCCCCCCGGAGAAGGAGAGCAGTCCTGGGACACTCGACCCTTCACCTCCCGGCTGGGCCCTCTGACGACCCGAGTCCAGTCCCGAACCTGGGTCGCCAGCATCACAAGCGGAAATCCAACCACTGCACCAGCGGGCTGGCTATTTATTTATTTATGTTTTTGGTAACCGGGCTGGCAAACTGATCCAAATGATCATTTTCAGCTGTGACCTAGGCCGTACAGTGACACAGACAATATGTGCAAGTTAGAAACTGTGGTTAACACATTATACAGAAAGTGCAGTGGTGACTGACACCCATGGTACACAAGACATCAACATATTAAGATAAGGATTAAGGACATAAAACACGTTTGTGACAGAGTAGCAATATATTCCTGCTTACAGAGACATTGAAACATACACTTATTCAGCAGTTAAATGTTACAAAACAGTACTTAAGAGATTTTACTATGGTGAAAACATGTTCATAAATGGAGTCAAAACATGTAAATTTATTACAAGATAGCTAGTACTAGGACACAGGGCAAAAATTGTTTTGCAGTACCCCATAGGTGGATTTCTGGCAAGGGTGTTTCCTAGGAAGCAGGTACAGGTGATCTGAGACATGAGCCAAGCTCTAATCTTTAATTTGAAGGACTAATGTGAGGGTAACATTCAGATGGCAGGTGGAAGTCTGTTCCAGAAAGAGGGGGGACAGACAGAGAAAGCCTTGCTCCCCATGACTGTAGTTACATGGGGAACAGCTGGGGGGGGGGCAGAAAAGACCCTGAGGCTTTGAGTTGCCACCCTGCCAATGAGAAGTGAGGAGTAAGGGGGACATTTGTGTGTTCCTGAGAGAGTTGTCGACTAGACAGCCTATGGCATATTCAAAATGGCTCTGCAGGTAGAGCCAGCCCAGGGACTGATATAGGGAGCAGTGATGAGTTGAGTTGGGATCCTGATGGCAAAACGACAGACTGAGTTGTATGTTGTATTCAGACATGCCATAAGTGAAGAGGACATGGAGGAGAGTATTGGGGAGAAGTAACCAAGTAGAGAGAGAAGATTACCCTGGACGATAGCAAGGCAAGCCTCAGGGGTCAGGATGTGGTTAACATGGTACATTGCCCCCAGCTTCTGATGGACTCTCTTGATGGTATGAGAAAAGTGGTCATTATAGGTGAGGGAGGGATCAAGAGTCACTCCTAGGTATTTGAAGGAAGATATAGTGTCGAGAGGTGGACCCACAGGGTTGGCTATGAGCAAAGAGGTTTCAGAGTTGGAGACTTTTGCTAGAAACAGCTAGGAGCCAAAGAGCATGGCCTTCATTTTTTTTTTCATTCACAAGAAGTTTTTTGGAGAGGAACCAGTTCTGAGCAGCTTCACAGTTTGCAGTGAGTGTAGAAGATATGAATTCCAGGGACTTCATACTGTGATAGATGATGAGGTCATCCATGTAGAGGAGTGTGTTACAGTCTATGCTTTCTGTGGGGAGATCATTGATGAACATAGAAAAAATTAAAGGCCCCACTATGGAGCCCTGGGCAACCCAGTGTGGATGGGCAATGCAGCTGTGGTATCATTGCCTATCAGAACAGATTGGGACTGGTTTGAAAGGTAGCTGCTGAACCAGGCAGTGACGTCAGGAGAGCAGCCAAGGTTTAGCAGGGTGCATTTGAGGAGGTGGTGTTCGACAAAGTCAAAGGCCTTGAATAGGTCCACACACGCTGCACCTGTGGCCATACCCATGCCCATGTTTTAAAGACATGGTTGGAGAAAAGGGCCAAGGCCGAAGAGGTGCTATGGTGTTTGCGGAAACCATGTTGGAGGGGGCTGAAGAGGTTGCAGCAATTTAGATGTTCAGATAGCTCATGATGAATGATTCTTTCTAGTAATTTGTTTAGAAGTGGGAGGAGAGAGATGAGACGGTAGTTTTCAGGGGCAGCAGGGTCACCAGTTTTGAAAATAGGCACCACGTAAGCGTGCTTCCATGAATCAGACATGGTGGATAATGCGAGGGCCAGGTTAAATATGTGGGTCAATGGCTTTATAAGGGCAGGGGAGAGGATTCTAAGAAAGGCAGGATACAGACCACTGCTGCCTGGACTGTCCCTGGTGGGTATTGTCTTGAGGAGTTTGCCAGTAATGCTATGGCCAATGGCTCTGAAGTAAAAGAAGGGGGTAGATTTTTGTGGGCAGCAAGGCTGGCTGTAGCCTGTCACATGGCAGAATCTCTACTTCTCTGCCTACCAATGCTTTTCTGTTTAATTTGCCAGTTGGAGGTTATTTGTTGATTGTACTGGGTCATAATGTTGTATGCTTAATAGCATATGACATTATAGCTAATCAGAAATAGCGCTGTCTAGGACAGTGAATGATACAATACCGCGTATACTGCTGTACATGGTATTGCACTATTCACACACTCCCAGGCAGAGGATAAGACCTCTGCTGGGAGTGGGTTCTGCCAAGCAGCTTCTGTGGCTCACTGGACAGAGCCACAGCAGCAGGGAACCCAGGCACTGTGTCTGGGAGTGGGTTTGATTCCTGGTCCCAGAAATTTTATTTTTTTATAGACTTTGTGCACTTCCTGAGTTGGACCCCCCCTGGAGTTAGGAATCTTTAGTGGGGGAGGGTCCATGGGGTGCAGCCCCCCACAATGGGAGGTGTGGGAGCATTGACCCCATAGAAAAAAGACTTATGCCACATGGCATAAATTGCGCTGTACTGGCAACGTGATTTAGTCATGCGGCATAATGTCTTGTGACATTATGACTCCGTGCCTTTGTTGATTGAAGTGTCAATCTTGCTGTGAAGCTAATATTTTTTAAATAGATATGATTGATTAGTTTGAGATATCAGTAACACTCAGGGGTTGATGTGTGGCTAATAGGAATAGCTTGGACAAGTGCCCATGAGGTCGTACATTAGCCTAGTGTGTAAGGGCATTGCAATGGCTCCTTTTGTGTCCACTGAACAAGGTTTTTGTAATTCCACCTCTGGCAACTTTGTAACTGCTCGGCAAGTGGGGCTTCTTACTCACTAATAAAATGTGCAAGGAAACATTAAGAAATTGACCAGTTCTAGTCTCAGTAAGGAATGGATTTCAACACACAGCTGATTTAGGCAGAATACCTTCATAAAATTACAATGTTCTAGTTTACACATCATTCACAGAATGTTTACATTTTGTGACACAGACATGAAATTATTCCTATCAATTTCTCAGCTGCCCAAATCTGGAACTTGTTTCAAAATGTATTGCTTTTTTTGATGCTCATAAGCACAGTAGGAAGTGAACTTAATTTCACTTTTTTCTGTTCCCTAGTGGGCAATGGATATGGTTCACAGTAACATACTCTGCAGTTTATAGCCATTTTAAACCTTACCAGAGCATCTGCACCAGAATCCACGCTGCATAGTAACTACATTTCACAATCAACACATATGCTAGACAAGTCATCATTCTCTTAGCATCTTGAGCTGTCTGATCTTTTAACTCTGGTTTCTGTTTACAGGTCAAATAATTTCCCTTTTACCTCTTGTTTTTATTGATGTTGTCAGCAAGATGTTGAAGGTACTGCTTGACATTTTCACAGGAAAGGAATTAGAAAGTAAGGGTGCTTAGTGGCCAAAGGACATTCTTTCTTCTTCTTTTCTTTTGGTCAGCCCACTGGAGTGAAACAAAAATAAATGGATGTAGCAAAATACTCAAACTGAAGTACATGTTTAGAAACCAATTGGCAAACCACTGTATTTGCCCTGAGCATGATAGATAGCCACTGCATTCCTGCTTGTTCTGTAGAGTTGTGTATTTATTGGAGGTTGGGAGGGAAGTTGAGATACGTGGGGGTGGGGACTAAGATGGTTAAATGGATTGAGAACTGGCAGCAGGGGAGGCAGCAGTGGGTAGTGATGGGGGAGGAACTCTTATCTCCAAGGGCTGTGATGAGTGGGGTGCCACAGGGATTGGTACTAGGGCCAGTGCTATTTGGAATATTCATAGTGGACATCTCATATGCGTCAGGAATAAGATCAGTCTATTTGCTGACAATTCCAAATTGAGGATGGTGGTGGAAGATAAAGCAGGTTGGCAGAGTCTGCAGGACAACCCGACCAAACTGGTAGAGTGGTTGGAAGCATGGCAGTTGGGGTTCAATACAAAAAAATGCAAAGTCCTGCACTTTGGAGCAAAGAACCCAGGGAGGGGTTACCAGCTGTAAGGGGTGCAGCTAGGTTCCACCGAGATAGAGAAGGATCTAGGGGTGGTTGTAAGGGGGAAGAGGAACAATATAGAGCAGTGTAGGAGGGTGGCAGTGAAAGCCAAAAGGATGCCTGGTTGTATCGCATGAGGGATCTCCTCCAGGAGCAGGGCGGTGATCCTGCATCTCTACAGGGCACTGGTCAGGCTGCACCTGAAGTACTGTGTACAATTGTGGAGCCCATATCTGAAGAAGGATGTGAAATTACTGGAAGGGGTACAATTCAGGGCAAAAAGGATGATCCATGGATTCAAAGACAGACCATATGATGAGAGGCTGAGACAGTTGAACATGTACTCATTGGAGGAGAGAAGGGACAGTTGGGGATATGACTGAGACTTTTAAGTCTGTAAACGGGATAAACAAGTTGGGCATTGAGAGGATACTCAGGATGAAGAGTTGGAGGGACAAGAGAGGGCATGTCCTTAGATTGGAGGGGGGGGTGATTTAGGACAGAAATGAGGAGACACTTTTTCATAGAGAGGGTCATGGAAGAATGGAATGCTCAACCAGAGGAGTTGGTAGCCTGTAAGACAGTGGATAGTTTCAAAAGGGGATGGGAAAAAGTGGGGAGGGTAATTGGCGAGGGGATGGGGTAGGGCAG
This sequence comes from Neoceratodus forsteri, assembly GCA_016271365.2. Taxonomy (NCBI): domain Eukaryota; kingdom Metazoa; phylum Chordata; order Ceratodontiformes; family Ceratodontidae; genus Neoceratodus; species Neoceratodus forsteri. Next base: position 532,940,450 of record CM057455.1, read on the forward strand.
GTGAAAGGTGAGGGTGCTAGCTGCACACTAGAGCAGACATGATAGACCTGGTGGCCTATTTCTGCTGGTAAATTCATATGTTCGTATATTCATATTATAATAGAGACCATGCAGCACCTTTATAGTCAGGGTTGGATTGGTATTTTACTGTTAACTCACAATTTCAGTCATTTAGATTTCAGATTCTTTTCAATGGATTTCCACAAAACCTTTGAAAGCATGATCTGCAGCCCGGAATCTACTGATGTGACAAGTTCGGAAAATTTTGTTCAGCTGTATTTTGACTAGAAATGAGTAAAACCCATAACAAATATTTTTTTTTTCAAAACTAAGGTCAATTTATGAACCACTGACTCTGACATGCACAGAGTAGTCAGAGGCATATAAATCCTGCTATTGATTGAAACCCTGAAGCTTCCATTACTGAAAAAAGATGCTCACATGGTGCCCTACCCTAGAACAAGTAACCAGCCCTCCCACCCCTCCACCCCCGCTCCTGTTCTGAGATTGGATGCCAAGTCCTGGTGTTGGAAAGATTCAATGAAAAAAAAAATAATAATTTGATACCAGGAGCCTTACACTGCTGCTGCCAAAGATGTCCTTCTTTATCCCAATACTGGCTGCTCAACCTAAGTGTCAGGAAGCTTCAATTAAAAAATCTTTGAGGTGGGCGTGGGCTGGCCACTGGGAATATGGCAGTCTAAAATGAGAGCTCTTGCCCACACAGTGAGAATCCGCATTCCATCGCCGTGATCCTGAGGAGTCCCTATTAAAAACTATGACTTTATGAATGGGTGACACTGCATCTTCTGGGCGGCATTGTTTTTAAGTGGATTTCGGGCTACTTTGCTACTATATTTAGCACCGTGCTCTCCCGAGCCTCTCCTGGCCTTTGGTAGGCCGCTCAGGCCTAGTCTGCGATCCTAGTGCTATTTACTATGTTTCACTACATAATTCCACCTGTGGTTGTGATTGAAGCATCTAATTGAGACATAATATTGTTTGGGGAAAAGTTCTGTGCACCTTCTTAACAAGACTCAAGACCAGCCGATCGCCGTGAGGGAATCACTACAGCACATAACAAAATTGCTTGAGATTTTACTATCTAGAGAGGACTGCATCAGCCTGTCACTCTTGATCATTGTTAAAGATGTGAGGCAACTACAGGACAAGGTAAATGTGCTTGAATATAAATCTAAAACATGCAAGGCACATTAGTCACAAGTATGGCAAAAGCTGTAACAGCATGAGGAACTCCTGACTGCGTTGTGGAACAGGGCAGAGGACCATGAAAACAGAAATCGCCATAATAATCTACGGATTATAGGTTTGCCAGAAGGGGTAGAGGGGCAATTGATGGAGAAATTCCAAAACCAAACCATACCACTAATGCTGGGTAAGAGATGGCAAGGCCTCACTGAAGTTGAAAGGACACACAGAGTTGCTACCCGACTCAACAAACAAGCAGAATACCCTCACCCTGTCGTGACATACTTGCTTCGCTATTCTACTAAGGAAAGAATTCTGAGAGCAGCTAGAGATATAAGAGAGTTGCAATGGTAAGGTGCACCTATCCAGATTTATAGAGATTTTAACCATGAGACTGCTGCCAAGAGAAGGGCTTTTGGTCCTATTAAGATGTGTTTATATCAATATGATTTCCACTTTAAATTTAAAAATCTTACTAGACTCTGGGTATGTAATGTGGCCATGAAGTTACTGAGGAACATCCTGCTGAGCTAGAGTGGTGGCTCAGTCATACATGGCCCAGTCTGCATTTTCCAACTACCACTCCCAGAAGACTTTGGGAGCCATCTCAAACTCCACCTCCAACTAGGAACTCTTTTGCAGGATGTGATACTCCCAGGGACTCTTTATCAGTGAGACCGGTGCATCCCTTTACCAATCCCCCAGGTCAAAATGGTGTCATGCGATCTCAGAGCTCTGCTCTCTTTCCAATCACTCAGTACAATTCTCTGCCTATGCCCCTTAGCCAACGATCGGATACCTCTTTCTCTAAAGCCAGACAGGTGGGAAAGGAGCAGACCTCAACAGTCACCAAACAAGGGCCCACCTGCTAAAACTGCCAGAAATTATCCACCACACCTACTAGCTCCTGAGACCTCTGGAGGAGCCTTTTGTTGTGAATCAGTGGCAGAACATAAGACTGAATGGGCTGACTTTCCTGACACAACACTGATGGAAGGGATGGACACTGTCTCTCCAGTGAAACCTGGGATTATTTCATATGCCGCAGCAGCAGTAAAGCCCTCTGCAATTTCCACTACTTCCCCTTGGGGATCCCCCGAGCTGGCCGAGGGTCGCATTACCTGAACTGAGCCACAAATACTATGTGCTACAATGCTTCTCAATATGACCCAAGATATTTTGCTCTTATAAGTTATGTTCTAAAGCGAGCTAATTAGAGATGGACTTTCTCCATCCTCCCCCCCCCCATGCTCGCAATCAATTTTATGTGTTAGAGTAATAAGTTACTCCTATAACCTGCAGCATCATACTCTTCTAAGACCAGGGGATGGATGTCTCCCCCCTCCCAACCTCCCCTCCTTTCACTACAGACCATATCAACTTGCTAAAGTACTAATTAGCTAGAAATTAATGGTGGCCCTCCACAGTTGGCACTACGTGCGACTACTATGTGGCTGGTGAATTATACAGGCCTCCCCACCCCCATCCCCCTCCCCTCCATGGAGTCGACTGCAACTTACCAAGGATGGTCACCTGGTTTGGGCTGACTCTGCCTGAGTGATCACCTGCACTATTTAACCCTGTACTGAGTGCTGGAGCTAGCATAGCTGAAGGGTGTATGTTACACCCTCTATTGCAGTAATCTCCACTCTCATAGCAACAAGGTTTGATAGGGCACATTTAGTGCCATTAGGTTAACTCTCTAAAGGTCTCTGGACCTAGGTTTTGTTTGTACATTTTGCTTAACTAACTTGTTGTATTTCTGATTATCTCTTGCAGTCATTCCATATATCAAAGATAAGGTTGCTGATTGGTTCCTGGCAATGCTCTCACCTTTGCTCACTTTTTTGCTTGGATGGGCAGTACTGCTATATGTAAGGTACTGTATCTCACTGCCTCACCATAACTACTGTCCCCTGTCCCCTTCCATAGGCACAGTAAGTACTTATTTTTTCTCATTCAGGGATGACATGGTGCTGAAACCCTCCCCATCCCAGACCCCTAGGTGGGTATCCTGGAATGTCAAGGGGCTCAATCACCCAGTTAAAAGAACTAAGGTTCTACAGCACTTAAAATCATTAAGGGTAGACATAGCTCTCCTTCAATAAGTGCATCTTTTAGCTAAATTGACTGCATGGTAGAAGAAAGCCTGGGTGGGTGAGGTCATGGCTAGTTCAGCCCTTACTAAGTCTGAAGGGGTCACCAACCTCATTTGCTGTGCTTCAGCTGGAAACTAGATAGTGTCAAAAAAGACAGTCAAGGTAGATGGGTATTGGTACGTCTAATCACTCCCGAGGGGCCCATGATTTTAGGCAACCTGTATGCTCCCAATGGTGAACACACAGATTTTTTCCCAGCTGTAAGTCAGGCAATCGCTGATCTTCAACCAGGTGGCCCTCCCCTCCCTATACTGTTAGGAGGTGACTTCAACCTAGTAGATGACATTTACTTAGACAAATCAACTCCTACACAACACACCTCCCCAAAACCACAACAATCTCTCAGGGATTTGCAGAAAGAGTGGGCACTAGTAGATGTTTGGCACAGGGAGCACCCCACAGATAGAGATTATATGTTCTACTCTTTCCCCCATCAAATGCACAGTTGCTTAGATTTTTGGCTAGTTAATGACCTCACCATAAAGGACATAACGGACCCCGGGGAATGGCTCAATAGTAATTTCAGACCATTCCCCAGTATGGCTTTCATATCTCCCCTCCAAACATCCCACATGCAGAGTGCATTGGTGGTGCAATCCACTACTCTTGAACGACTCAGTCTTTGGTCCAATGCTATCGCAAGTGATGAAGGATTACTGTGCTTTAAATTCTGATTGTGGAGTTTCACCCGGCATCGTCTGAGTTTCTTTAAGGCAGTACTGCAGGGGCGCATTATCGCCTTCTCGGCAGCCCGTGACAAAGCCCATCAGGCCAATTTAGCCAATCTGCAGGCTGACCTGACCAATTTAGAGTGAAGGTTTAAGGTGGCCTCTCAGACTAATATAGACAATACTCTGTATTGGAAAATTCTCGGTCTCAAATACCAGATTAATAACATTCTCCATCAAAAAGCTGAGTGGCTTCTTTTGCAATCCAAGCAGAATTTTTGGGCCAATGGTGAGAGGTCTGGGAAGCTGCTGGCTTTTTGCCTGCATAAGCAACAAGCTGCCACGTGGATTCATTCATTGTGCACTGCATCTGGAACAATTGCAGCTACCTAAAGGATATCAATCACACAATGCGCATATTTTATGAATCCCTGTACCAGTCCCGGTCTACGGTCAGCACTACAGATCTGCCTCAGCCATTAATAAAGTTCTGCCAGAAAACCCAACTGCCATCCCTCTCACCCAAACAAAAGGCTCAATTGGAAGCCCCTCTGTTGTGTGAGGAACTGCATCTAGCACTATCACCAATGGCACATGGGAAAGCTCCTGGACCTGATGGCATGTCTAGAGAGCTATACCAGGCTTTAGGTTCAGATATTCTCTCTCAACTTCAACTGGCCCTACAACACTCTCATAAAAAGAGTTTACTACCCCCATCTATGAGAGATGTGCTCACTACGCTATTGCCAAAAAAAATCTACTGACCCACTGGAATGTGCAAATTTTCACCCGATATCCTTGCTCTCGGTGGATACCAAGATACTGGCTAAGGTGTTAGCCACCAGATTGATAGAGGTACTCTCATCTATTATCTGCCCTTCACAAGCGAGATTTATTAGAGGGAAAACTGGAGCTGACAACACATGCCTCTTACTTAACATTAAGTGGTTCACACATAAGGCTCACTCACACATGGCAGCACTAGCAATAGATTTTACTAAGGCATTTGATTCAGTAGAGTGGGGATATATCTATGAAATCCTGAGCAAATATGGTTTTGGGCCCTTTTTCAAACAGTGGGTACATACACTGTACACCTCTCCCATGGTGTGTATCCTTACAAACAACAATATCTCCCCTCCATTCCCTCTTCATAGGGGAACCAGGCAGAGATGCCCCCTTTCTCCACTGCTATTTCTGATTGCTCTGGATCCTCTTATTCGGGTCATGACTACTAATCCACTGATCCAAGGGATACAGGTGGCAGAGCAAACATATGTGGTTATGGCTTACGCAGATTACCTTCTTCTGACACTGACCAACCCACAACAGGCAATTCCTGTAGTCCTGCAGGTCCTGGATGAGTTTGCTAGGCTGTCTGGCCTTATGATTAACCAAAAAAAAACATTACAGCCTCTCTAAACTCCCACTGCATGACTGAGTGCATACGGGGCACTAAGTTAACATGGGCAGACCTAAGCTTCAATTATTTGGGAATCGAAATCCCATACAAGTGGACAGCACTCGAAATAGCCAGCTTCTCCCCTCTAGATACACAGCTGGTCACTGAGGTGGAGAGGCGGTGCAGACTCAAGTTGTCACTTCTGGGCAGAGTGGCTGTGATACGCATGTTATTTCTACCCCGACTTATATTTCTATTTAATAACTTGCCCCTGCATCTTTCTTCAAAACTTTTTCAGTCACTGGATAAACTGGCCTCCAACTTTATCTGGGATAATAAAGCACCAAGGTGGGGCAGATAAAAATTCAGGGCACACTGGTCCAGAGGTGGCCTTAATGTACCTTATTTCTTTGGATAACATTTAGCCTGCCTTGCAGCTCAGACGACCAGATGATTTGCTAATCTGAATTCAGAAGCCCCTCTGTGAGATCAACTGGAAATGGCATTAAGGGGCCCATCAACCCTGTATAACTTACTTACTCCATGTCCTAGAGTAGCTCTGACACTCCCTCCTACCATTATAGACACTGCTAGGGCTTGGAGAATTTTATTTGTTAAGTCTCGCACACCAAACCAGACATGGTATCCCCTGATTCAATTTGCTCTACTATGGAACAACCCACTCATTCAAATTGAAGGAACAGTGGTAAACTGCCCGTTGTGGCAATATCTTGTGGTTAGTGCGATCTCTGATTTTGTCATGCAGGATGCCAAACATGTTGTACCTGTTGTACAATTGCAGAGACAGTTTGCATTACCAAAAAAAAGACTTCTGGTGCTATTTACAACTTCGTAGGGCTCTGTCACCCCTCCTTAGCGCCAGTGTAGACACTAAACAGTGGCAATGGCTCAATAGCCTGCACACCCTTAACACTAGGAGAGGCCTTATGGGTCTTTTCCATAGCACCTGGAGGGACTCACAGAATGACCACAAACAGCCATGTAGATTGAAATGGGAAAAACTCTTAGGGGTAGTGATAACAGAAGAACAATGGCATTCCTACTATAAGTCTCTACATCAGGCTCATAAAGAAATGAACAATCGTTTTATCCAGTTAAAAATTTTATTATTTTGGTACTGCACCCCCAAAGTACCATACAAATGTGGGTTACTGGATCACAGCCATTGCTGGCGTTGTTCACAATCCAATACCCACATTGAGCACATACTCTGGTCTTGCCCCTCTCTCACCTATTATTAGAGTATGGTAACAAACGACATATCCCAGGTCGTAAACACTCCAATTACCTTAGATGCCCCTACTGCATTATTAGGTGACACCTCCTCAATTGGGACCCTCCTTAAACCTGCACAGCATTGGGCTCTTTTGGTTATCTTAGAAGCTAAGTGTCTCCTACTTATGCACTGGCGCCAACCTACAATACCTAGGAGAACTATGTGGCATGCAGCGGTGTCTCGTTTATCCCTTCTTGAAAAAATATCTTTCTCACAGGCTAATAGCATGGGCACATGCCAAGCAAAGTGGGGGCAGTAACTTAGGTCCAAATTTTTGAAAATTCCAAATCAACCTGATAACCCCCCCCCCACTGCCGAAGTACACTGCCCTGGGTAAGTTAGTGAAATGGAATGATGGGAGTACCTCCCCCTCCTTCCTCTCCCTCCCCCTGCCCACCCCTTTCTTTGTCACATCTTCCCTTTTGTCCTGGGGGGGATAGAAATTAGTTGGGAGGTGAGAGCATTGACCCTTGTAGGTTTATATTTATGTTGACCCTTTGGATATTAGTGATAGATAAAGATATGGATATGGTTAAATAATCTGAGTAACTGAATAGAGTACGTACCATGGATATAGCAAAGTATATGTATCTTTGTTCTAAGCAGCTATGTAGGTGTGAGCATAATGACTGCACCAACTGTCTTTGTAATCTCAAAAGAAATAACTAATAAAACATTATACGATAAAAAAAAAATCTTTGAGGATACTGGGAGTCCAACCCTTATGACACTGAAGATGCCCTCCACACTATTTCTGGCCTTGGTGTTTGATAAAGTAATATAAAACAAATTGTTTCCCTTCCATGATCCATTAGCACCCATACCTCCTCTTCCCCCCTTCCCAACACCAAAGACACATAAGCCCCTTCCTCCAGCCCACTTGCATCCCAATCCAATCATCTTCCCCATTCTATCCAAAATAAAAAAAAAACAAAGATGATGACAAAAGCAGCCCGCTTCTTACCTCCTTGGCCAGACACTGCATGAATAAACCAAACTGTGTTCAAACAGGTGATTGTGGTTTCTTTCCTTTAGATACTGGCCAACTGAAGTGGTGATAGGAGATCTATACTTGTCATTGTCAGTTCATTTTTTTTATAACTGGTGTAATGGGAAAGGAGGATTGGCTTGGGGTGCTAGCAGATTTGGGTAAGGTGGTTGTCTGACTTGATGTCTGAACCTGGGCTTGCGCACCTAGCACTCAGGTTTCAGATGCCCATAGATGGTTACATGTTGTGTGGAACCCCTGCCTGTTGCAACCTCCAGTTGTGCCAGGGACCCTGCACCTGGTTTTTGAACAAGGATCCCTATGCCATAGTCTGCAGCTTTGCTGCAAGTGGGGTGCTATGCTAAGCAGGTGGCACACTGGAGGGGTCTGACAGAGGGTGCTATCATGCTCCTCTGCTGGGTGCCAAGCCAGCACCAGAACAGCAGCATAGTAAATAGGGGGGCACCCTGCAGCTGGCATGGGACACTGGCAAGGGATTTGTGGGAGTGCCCTAATGGGCACTTTGTGCATGGATGGCAATGCCAGGGCAAACAATCGCACTGGGAAGGTGTGCCCATATCAGGCCCACAGACCAGCAGATGGGATACTGCTTAGTAAGGATTGCTGTGTATGTTGTACAGTAAGCTTGATTATGTGGTACCCTGTTTGTGGTCTGTGAGCCTGATGTAGGCACACCTGCCTGCTGTCACCATTCACCCGGGCACTGCTATCTGTGCACACAGTGCTCATTAGGGCACTCCCTCAGGTTCCTGGCCAGTATCCCATGCTGGTTTCAGGGTCCTCTCCACACAGGTTTGACATTAACCACAAGGTCTGTTAGACCAGCATTGAGCTGGTCTAACTACAGCTGTGAGTTGCAGCCAGGGCAGGGCTTTCAAACTCCCAAATTAGGGGATGCTGCAGCCCTGTAATGATGTTAGCACCTTCTGCCATGGCGCACCAGAGTGGCTGTTGCAAGGATGGCACAAGTCTGGTTGAGGGAGGTGGCCCCCCAGTGGTGCACAGTTCCTTCCAAACTCAGGACTGGTGTAAGGTGTAGCACAAGGAGCCCTTTGCACAATTTATCTTTGCTGCAAGCTCCTTGTGCCAGTCCCAACCTTTTGAAAATCAAGCCCCTGGTATCAGAATGGGGGGACCTTGCTAAGTGTGGGAGTACCATTGAATGCCAGAGATACCTGGATACTTGGACATTGAAAAGGGTGTGGGGGTGCCATTGGATGCCAGTAATACTTGCACATGGACAGGGTGTAGCAGGGTTCAGTGGATGCAGGGATACTGTTTTTAGACATGAGGCAGGGTACAGGAGGGGCACTGGATGACAGGGATACTTGGATTTGGGACAGGCTGGGGTGGTGGGAGCACTGGACTCCAGATATACTTGTACATGATGAAACATGCAGCTCAGCTTCTCAGTCACCACAAACAGACAATAGGCAATCCTTTATTGCAAAGTTCATTCCATTTATTTTGAAAGATGCTAAAACTCCAAACTCTTGTTGTGTTCATTGTGCACCATTTACACAGATCTGCCCTTCCCTCTGAAATCAATCAAACATTTTTGTGCTTCTCATACTTTGTCAAGGTTGAATGAGTGTCAGAAAAGGTGCAGTATAAAAAGCCAGTATTTAAATTGACAGTGCGTGTATAAATTATATATACATATCTATCTATCTATCTATATATATATATATATATATATATATATATATATTTAGAGGCAAAAAAACTCTGTTTAATGCATTAGTTAGGGTTGTTCCACAGGGACAAAAGTGAGAAATTCGCTGTTAGGGTTGAAAACCTAACTCCGAAGTCACCCCCCCCCCAGCACCACACACACACACACACACACACACACACACACACATATGCAAGTATGGGGGGGGACCAAGTCAACACAGCCAATGACAGACATCCAGCAGCAGGTGACAGAAATAACAAACAATTGTCTAAATGTACTATGAGACATCCCCACCCACCTGACCAGGTACTGCATGCTCAGTGGAGATCAACAGCAAAACTGAGGCCATGTACACCAAACGTACACATCCATGATTGCAGCTGCACACAACGTACCACACTTAGTAGTTGCATGGCCTTACCTACTGAGGCCCCACACCACACCACAACTGGTACTGTGCCGTTAGTCAATATAAATGATGAAGGTGCATGATGACAGTTGTAGAAAGGTTTAACAATAGTGAGCATACATTTATTAAGAGAAGTACATAAATTTACTACAAGACACTAGCATGCTCAATATAAAAGTAGTGTTACATTTAGTATCTGATTTACATAGTGGTACATTTACTGCAACAGTTTACTCAAGATAGAGAGGCTGTTGTAAACGTATGGAAAAGCATTGGCTGTTCAACGATGTGCAATTCGTGCTGCCAGTATCAGATGCATTCTTACTGATGAAGGTGTACTGCTGATGTACATACATAGACTTTCAGTGTGTTTGAATACTAAAGATGCAGTAAGTATTCTTTGTAAGAAACAGCGTAATTGCACGGATCGGGCCAAGCAGCTTCTAAATATCATAGTACTACTGAGCCAACAATGAAGTACCTGTATCGGAGATGTATATAGTATAGATTTTCATGTAGGCACTTACTGAGTATGTTGTACCTGATAAAGACAATCTCATTGCATCTGTGATGACTAACTTATTCAAATAGTAATACATTTACTATTGTTGCAATCAGTGATCTATCCCACTTACGGACACAGTGTAATTTTTTTAAACAGTTGTTTCATAATCAGGCTGTATGCCTAGTGTTTGGGTTTGCCACACTTCTGTCACTGATACTATCAAAGTGATAACTATGTTAATTGTGGTACAACAGGAATCAAGTAGGTATAGTGTAGACATAAACAGAATGTCTTTTAGTATTGATTTAACTCACAATGGGGTAAGAGTACTAGGACAGCAGGGGTTATTCTCTATCACTGACTGTCACTTATAATCACACCTAGGTTTCGATGACTGTAATGATCAAGTTACACTGTTCATCTTCATGAGTTCATATTGACAGCCATTCTCCAGTAACTAGACAGTGTATGGTGTAACTGGGTGGCACACTGTGTTGCAAACCTGCTGCAGTGCCTAGCAGAGGGAGAGTATCTACTCATACAGACAATTAAGCAATAAGGCATAACCAATAGTTATGTTAAATGGTCTATTAATCACCCTGTAAGGCTTTAATGTTGAATGAGGCATAGCCGAGTGCCATATGTCACTAGACAGTGATAAACTGACCATTAACATAATACCTGGTAGTGGCTTATTGCTATCATAATAAAACTGTTTTTTAAACAACATTAAACCATGTTCATCATATGGTTAGGCTCTACATGTATGTTAATAAAAACTAAACATAAGGGTGTTACAATGTTTACAGTCAATTAGAAAGCTGCATTTCTCAAACCCTTGTTATTATCAGAGCTATTATACCAGTACAACTCCTTGATTTTGCTGAGCTCTATTGCTCAGGTGTCCCACTACATGTGGTGTGGTCTGGTGTGGGGCCTCGGTAGGTAAGGCCATGCAACTACTAAGTGTGGTACGTTGTGTGCAGCTGCAATCATGGATATGCGTTTTGGTGTACATGGCCTCAGTTTTGCTGTTGATCTCCACTGAGCATGCAGTACCTGGTCAGGTGGGTGGGGATGTCTCATAGTACATTTAGACAATTGTTTGTTATTTCTGTCACCTGCTGCTGGATGTCTGTCATTGGTTGTGTTGACTTGGTCCTCCCCCATACTTGCATGTGTGTGTGTGTGTGTGTGTGTGTGTGTCTGTGTGTGTGTGTGGTGCTGGGGGGGTGAATTCGGAGTTAGGGTTTTCAACCCTAACAGCGAATTTCCTCACTTTTGTTGCTGTGGAACAACCCAGACTAATGCATTAAATGGAGTTTTTTGCCTCTAATTTCCCTTCTTTTTGAGAATGATAACGAGAAATAGTGAATGTAATGCAGCGGTGGGAGGGCCCCGCGCTCCCGCCACATGATGTCTTGTGGCATACTAACAGGGACAGCAACGCAAACAGAAATGCTAACAGTGGCGCACATGGTAACACAAGCGCGAATGAGAACAGAAAGGGTAACGCTTATGGTGGCGAGACGGGAACGGTCTGCCACGTGATGTGTTGTCACATAGTAACATGGTGCCTGCAAACAGAAATGTCAATGGGCATGGTGGCGTAAAGCGAAACAGAAAGATAAACAGTACTGGAGACAGAAATGGCAAAAATAACAAAGCATAGCGCAAATGAAAGCACACATGGTGGGCGCAGGCGTCAGCGTAAGTGAAACGGGTACGGAATCGCAAGTGGAAAGGGCAACAGTAACAGTAATGTAAGCGCACAGGCTGGTTTTCCCCAAAACCTGCATAGAGGAAGACAGTGAGTACAAATAATGTATGCATAATAATGAGTATAGGCGCAGAAAATGAGAACTTGGAATACTAAATACGTTATATCTCAGGAACCGTACGATGTAGAAAACAAATTTAAAAGTCATATTATTTACAACTGTCCTGGCTAATTTTGGGGCTAAGAACTTTTCCGATGAAAAGTCCGTATCTCGCACCGTTTCCGAGATACGGGCCCTGAAAGGCGCGGCGAACGCCGTAATGTTATCCTATGGGGAAAAAAAGAAAAGTTTGGAGTGACATAACTTTGCCTCCCTGTAATGTTTTTTCACCAAACCACTGAAAGACACATCTGTGGGCTGTTGGCTGTCTTCCCTTCAAATTTCAGGAAAAAAGACCAAACCGTTATTTTGTAGCAGGGATCCAAAGGATTTCTGTAATGCGTCGGGTGTCGTAATGTTATCCTATGGGAAAAAATGTCAACTTTGGAGTGCCGTAACTTTGCCACCATGTAATAATATTTCACCAAATCACTGAAAGGCACATCTGTGGGCTGTTGGCTGTCTTCCCTCCAAATTTCAGGAAAAAAGACCAAACCGTTACTTTGCAGCAGGGTGCCAAAGGATTTCTGTAATGAGTCGGGAGCCGTAATGTTATCCTATGGGAAAAACCATCAACTTTGGAGTGCTTTAACTTTGCTGCCATGTAATATTTTTTCAATACTACACTGAAAGGCACATCTGTGAGATGTCAGCTCTGTTCCCTCCAAATTTCAGCCCAAAACTCCCAACGGTTCTTTTGCAGCGCAGTGCCAAAGAATTGCTGTCACTTTCCCACGGATGGAAAACTACTGTCGCAATTTGCGAAAGCTTTCGCCAAAACGTTTGACACTTTCGTGTGCACAAAAGTAATTTGTGAAAGTACTTTTTACAGAAATTTGAAAAACATATTTCTGGGGTGTTTTACCACAAAATAAAGACATGGCAAGCATCCTCAGGGTCCGACTAGGTGAATACAAAAAGAATTAGGTTGCTAGAGGTCCCAAATTTAAATGCCAACCATTTCTCTGATCACCAACTGAAAACAAAATGGCCAATTTGCAAAGTAACAGGCCATTTGTGAAAGTAAAATGCATTTGCGACACTGTGGAACTTTTTGTTAACTTTTCCCATTGACTTATAATGGGAAACTGTTTTTTGAATAACTTTTGAACCGTTTAATATTTTTTCACGAAATCTTCAAAAGACACATCAGGGACCCTGGCCGCATGTTCCCTGAAGATTTCAGGCCAGTCGCGCAAACCGTATGCCCTGTAGGTGCGACCGTAGAATTCCAGAAAAAGCGTAACGCATGCACAGATCATGCTTAATAACTTCGCAGCCGTATATCCAACCCATACAAAACTTGGCAGATCCCAAGGCCTATGCTTCTTGGTCATATATTCCAAATTTCAGGCAAATCTGGCAAACGGTTGCAAAGTTATTAAGGTGCAAAGTTTCAGGGTTTAACATAGAAATGGCTCCTCAACCCTAACTATGGTAGCACTACCGTGCTACCATAATATATATATATATATATTTATATATATACTCATGAGTGGCAAAGCCACTAGTGAGGTTTCAGAGGTCACTGTACAGGACTGAACATACTTCCCATATCACACAAGTGCACATCATGTAGCTTATTTATACAATGGGGGCCTCATCGTTGCAAAAAAGATTCCAGGGGTGTAATAAACAGCATTTATTTTAACTCTGCTGATGTCATCAGGATCTATTTCACTGCAGTGAAAATAACTTATTTTATCTCACTGGAATATGTCTCACCTCCATTGTATAGCTATATATATTTATATATATATATATATATATATATATATATATATATCAGTGCCAAAATACCTAATTTCTACATGTAAATAGAATACTCATAGAAGTTTATCTAACCCCATAAAAACATGGTTAAGAATTATAGTAAAGAATTATTGTGTGTATAAAAACAGTTAAATTCTATGAACTGTATAGTGAATAATATTCCTCTGTGCTATCCTAATGCAAACAATATCTCATTTAATTTTTAGAACTAGTATCTATGCTGAAAGCATTTCAAGCTATTTTAACAACATTTTCTGTTATTACAACATTTTTGGTTTTAACACCACTTTTTGTTCATTAATTTAAAATAAAAAAATCAAATTGATAGCAAAATCAAGTTAATATAATCAATAGTAACCTCCTGTATTGGCATATAAAATGTTCTGACTAAGGGGGAAAGGAATGCATTTCGGTATCAGGGGTTGGAGGTGTGGACTGGTCCTTGCTGGGACCCCCTCCTCCCCCACTTGGGACTTGCACTATTTTTGGGACTCTCCTGCAGGGCTCCTTGCTTGTGGGGTCAGACCATGAGGGGAGGGGGAGAGAGAGAGAGAGAGAGACAGAGAGAGCCGGGGAAGAAAAGGTACCAAAAATGAAACTGCTGGAGCAGTTTAAATTATAGGGCTTCAGCCCACACTGTGACTTCAGCGTTTCAGCATCTGGGGTTGGAGGTGTGGACTGGTCCTTGCTGGAACCCCCTCCTCCTCCACTTGGGACTTGCACTATTTTTTGGGGACTTTTGGGACTGTCCCACGGGTCTCCTTTGAATTTTCTTCCCACCCACCCACCCCATTCCTCCTCCCTCCTCCCCATAAATGCTTGCAAGCCCCTTCCTTAAATGTACAAGGACCCAATTAGCAGATTGGGTGTGGCTATAAGAAAAATAATAATAATAATAACCAGTGTTCTGTCTTTGTCTTTTTCACTATCTTATGACAACTCACCTCCTATGGGGTTTAGTTACTTGTGCTGCTTGCATTTTCCTGTACCAGTTAGATTATTGAATATTTCTGCCTGCTCTGTAAAATTACCCTGGAATGTTGCTTTGGGTGTTTGCCGGGCTATTAATGGCAAAGTTTACTGTTCTACAGGTTCCATGCTTGCATATTCCCTAATAAGACTGTTTCTCCCTAGTATGTTGTATTGGGTGTTCACTGGGCAATCTGCGTAATTAGCTAGAGCACTCAGGATTCATACTGTCACTTCGAATTGGGTGTTACTGGGTACTGCTGAGTTAGAATCTGTAATAGTGCCCCCAGGCCTACTAAGGAAGGTGGTCTGCCCTCCTTGTCTTGAGCTACTCTGTCCATTGGTCTCCTCGCTGGCCTTTTCCTCTCCTTAATGACCATAGACTCTTCTCAGTTGTATGGGGACCACTGGGGAATGACTGCCCTTCATGAGGTGTTTGATTTCACCTTCTCTAACCTTCTAATTCATGACAGACAGCCTCTCTGCCCTACCAGTTGTCTTGACCTTGGATGCCTTCTGGGTACCGTCAAGGAGAGAAGGCGTCCAGCCAGTAGGCCCTCGGTCAGAGGTACCCCTCCCCCATCAGGCTTCTCCCCTGGCTCCTCCTAGTCTTACAGACCCTTGCTGGTGACATCGAGCTAAACTCTGGTCCTGCCTATCAGGCCTCCTTAATCCCAGAAAGTTGGAAATTGGGAAAGGGGTTAAAAATTGCTCACCTTAAGATTCGCAGTCTACTACCAAATCTTGACAAACTGTCTGCCTGGTCGTCCACTGTAAGGCTGACATACTAGGCATTAGAGTCATGGATGAAACCCTCAATACCAGACTCAGCCTGTGCACTTCCTGGCTATGAGTTTATCAGACATGATCAGCCAGGAAAAAAGTGAGGGGGTGGTATCCTAATTTACTATAAGATTCATCTGAAAGTATCTGAGGTAATCCATCAGCAGTCCCCCCTGTCTTCCTGTGAGCTGCTGCACACTGTGTGTTACTTGAAAATACTAAGAAGCTGCATGTTCTATGCACTTACAATCCCCCCAAGGGTGATCTGCCTGGGATCACCCACCCCCTGGATGCTATTGGTCCTTATGTTGGGGATAATGAACTTTTGATCCTGGGTGATGTGAACCTAAACTGGAGAGGAGGTAACTCCAAGCAATTTGAACCTCTGTTAACATGTCTTGCCCTGTCTCAGCTTATCCAGGAGCACACTAGATGGTCTGCCAATGATGGAACTAGCTCCCTACTGGACTTGGTACTATCAAACCATCCAGATAGAATCAGCTCTGCAGGAACCCTACCTGACTCCATCTCAGACCACACCCCGGTGTTCTGTGTGTGGAAAGTCCCTTAACTAAAAATTCCCCACAAGATCATTCAGGTTAGGAATTTTGCTAGGTTTGATCTGGGGTCATTTCATGAGGATCTGAGGATCACTGACTGGTCAGAAGTGCTTAGTACCCATGACCCCTCTACAGCTGTATCCCATTTTCTCACTATTTTTGGCATCCTGCAGGACAAGCATGCCCCCCTTATTAGGTGGAGAGTAAGGGGGTCTGCCACAAAATGGCTGCATGGGAGCCTCTTAGCCCTCATGTTTGCAAGGGGCAAGTGTTGGGCTCACTTCAAAAGCACATTGGATCAGTCCATCTTTCAACAGTATAAGAAGCTCAGAAATGAGTGCAAAAAAGCCATCAGGGTGGCAAAAAGTGACTTCTGTAAATCTGAACTGCTTAGCTCGGCCAAGGACCCACATAGGTTCTGGAGGAACATAAAAAACTTAGTCAGCTGCTTCTCCAATTCTGGGGTATCTGAAATGATCATTAGTGGGTCGAGTTGTAATAATCCACTTACAATTGCTAATGCTTTAAATTGACTGCTATAGAGAACACCTGTGGCCCCTCGGCCTCTGTCCCTCAGGAGGATTACTCCTCTTGCCCATTATTTTATCTCAGAGTTGTGTCTGTCATGGAGACACAGAGACTTCTCTCTGGTGTCTCTCCACACTCCAGCGCTGGGCATGATAACATGGAACCCAAGCTTCTGAACCTGGGTGCCCCCTACATTGCCATCCCACTGGCGCATATCTTCAACCTGTCCCTTGTCACTGGTGTTATCCCTGACATCTGGAAAGTAGCAAGGATTGTCCCAGTTCCAAAGCAAGGGAACCCCAAAGTTCTGGACAACTATCATCCAATTGCCATCCTATCGGCCATTAGTAAACTCTTAGAGAAAGCTGTAGCTGAACAGCTCACAGAGTACGTTCAGGATCATAAGTTGCTGTCCCCTGCACATCATGGATATTGAAAAGGGTATGGCACATCCACAGCCCTAGTCTCAGTCTCTACTAGCATCAGGGCGGCCATGGACCAGAGCGAACACACTGGGGCCATATTTATAGACTTATCTAAGGACTTTGACCTTGTGGACCATGTATTACTTTGCTCACAGATGCAGTCCCTTGGCCTGTCCCCTCCTGCCTTGAGTTGGCTTAGAGACTACCTGCAGGGCAGAATACAGAAGACTAAATTCAACAAGGTCCTCTCTGACCCCACTCAAGTGACCTCTGGTGTCCCACAGGGATCAGTCTTGGGGCCTCTTCTCTTTTCTACATTTGTTAACAACCTCCCTGCTGCTGCTTCCAACTCTAGTGCCACCCTTTATGCAGATGATCTTGTCATCCTTTCACACTCCCAGGACATTGGGGTTCTCAACCTTCAGTTGAGTGAGGCCTTTAAGAATATTCAGTCCTGGGTAATCACTCACAAGCTGGTCCTCAACCTAAAGAAAACTCAGGTCATGCTTTTTGGGTCAGTTGCCAAGATCAAGGCCTCCCCTGTCCCTCTATGTGTCAGTGGTGTTGACAGCTCATCCCTCTTAACCATGGTGTCAATAAAATACCTTGGAGTGACACTCGATCCCCAATTTGACATGGGGTGTCACATACTAAATGTTTGCAGAGCCGTAAACTGCAAACAGGGTCTTGCCTTCAGGGCAAAGAAAAATTTGACGTCTGCAGCTCGCTTGATGCTGGCCAGAGGTGTGCTGCTCCTATCACTTAGCTATGGCCTTCTCCTGTTCACTAGTACCTCCAAGGTCCACCTTGCTCGATGGAACATGACCTACAACAACATCTGTCACTTTGTCCTGGCAAGAACCACGTCTCACCCATCATTGTAAATTATACGACAAACTGGGCTGGCTTTCCCCGGCCAACCACTTGAAATATGGGTTGGGCTGCTTCGTGAGAAAGGTGCTTAGAACCGGAACCCCTCCAGATCTGGCACAGCTCCTCAAGCCTGCTGAATCCTCCTCCTACTCCCTCAGGTCTCAAGGTCCTGGGGTGCTCAAAGTTCCTTATACTCAAACCCTAATGGAGTACAGGGACTTCACCATGTGCACTCTGAGGCTATGGAACTCCCTTCCTGATTACATTCGTACCTCCCCCTCCCACCTGAGTCTCTGGAACTCCCTGTGGGGGCATTTGAAACTGTCCTCTGTGTGTGGGTGTCTTAAGCCACCTTAATCAGATCTCCAAATTGGTCTCATCCACTCCACTGTCCACTGTCTATTCTGGGAAGTTCTTGATTGCATGCTATCTGCTTATGAATAATGTGGCCCTGGTATGAGGGTCACTCATACAATGTAATTGCCATTGAATGTCTTAGTATGTTTATTCATATGTATATGTACATTTTTACCTATTACTGTATATGTATTTTTTACCTAATACTGCTCACTGTAGACTATCCATTCATCTTGCTCTCCTGTAACTATGTAAATTGCCCTCTTGTTGTTATTTACCTTGTTTGAACCTGTATTTTTCACTGTGCTCTTCCGGGTCATACCTGAAAATAGGCATACTGCTTGTCTAGTGTATCTACCTGGTTAACAAAAGCTAAACAAATAAATAAAGGTGGGATAGGGAGAGGAGAGGAAAAGGGAAGGGAAGAAAAGGAAGGGGGGGGGATAAAGGGAAAGAGGACAGAAAAAATGGAAGGGAAACACAAAAATGGAGGGGTGGGTAAAAATGCATTTCTATTTAGTTGGTTGTTATAAGAACATATTTGTTATCTTAACACCAATAAATATATAGTATCAAAAGTGGAAGGAGAGCAGAATACATGTACCACATACTACAGGTAACATGCAAGCTAGAAAGCTTCATTACGTCCAGAAAAATGGTAAGATTTTAGTTTGTATTGCCACAAGGTTTCCTTTTGAAGCAATGTTTTGTACAGATCTCTGCCCCTTATGGGCAGGGAAACTCTCTCTATTATTTGAAACAAAAAAGTATGTTCTTTACCCATTTTAAGGACGTGCTGTGATGATGCATTTATGTCATCTTCCTTGTAGATGCTTCTCACATGCTGTCCAATATGTTATTTTAATTTCTGAGTAGTCTTGCCAATATAGAAACAATTACATTTTTAGAAAGTAGCTAGATATACCACATTAGTGGTACTGCAGTTGCCAAAGTCCAAAATATCAAATTTTTGTTTTCTCACTAGGGTCCCCCCCCCCTCCATTTTTGTGTTTCTCTTTCCTTTTTTCTGTCCTCTGCCCTTCTCCCCTCCTTCCCTTTCTTCCCCTTCCTTTCCTCTCCTCCTATTTATTTTCCCTCCCTTCCCTTTCTTCCCTCCCTTTCCTCTCCCCATCCCTCCCCTCTCCCCTTACCATTCCTTTCCCCTTAGTCCCATGCTCGGAGGGGAACCAAGTAGAAAAATCCCCTCTGTCGGGGATAGGGAAAGGCACCTCTGCCCCGTTCCACACTCCCTACACCGGGTGCTGTCCTCTCTAGCCTCACTCGCTTGGCCAGACACTCTATACTATAGATAGAGTGCACTGGGAGGATAGGGTGGCCCCTCCCCAGGGCTTCAGATCTAGGGGATGTGTTGGGTTGGAGAGAGGGAGAAGGAGAAGAGTTTCAGGTGGGAGGTAGAGACCAGAGGTAGAGGATGCCGGAGAGAGGACGGGGGGGGGGTGCAGAAATACAGTTAAAAAAAAATTAATCCCATCTATGATTATGATCCCTGTACTCTTAACCCGAACCAATAATAAGACTCTATTTACTCTGCTGATCTCCAAATGCATGTTAAAATAAGAATGTTTTCAGTCCCCTTTTCAAAATCTCAACAGAAGGGGCCTCCCTCAGGTACCCAGGTAGCGAGTTCCAGAGGATTGGTGCCGCCAGGTCAAAAGACCAATCCCCTAATGATTTCAATCTTACCCTTGGCGCCTCCAGGATGCCCTCCCCTACTGACTAGAGAGAGTGACTGGGGCTGTAGGGATGCAGCAGCTATGCCAGGTAACTCGGACCCAGCCCATGTAAAGCCTTATAGGGCAATAGACCTATTTTAAAGAAGATGCACCAGCACACTAGCAGCCAATGCAGTTTGCACAGCACCGGTGAAACATGACATAAAAATAATAATAACTTTATTTTTAATGCGCCTTTCAAGAATATCAAGGCACTTTACATCAAGCACAATATAAAATATCAATTTTAAAACATACAATAATACATTAAAACAACATTTAGTTAGAACAAACCATAGAATCATCCAAACAATAACAAATATTGATAAATAGTTTCCATTAATCGTCAAGATAAGCTAAACCCCATAGGTAGGTTTTTAGATCTTTCTTAAATATCTCCACGGAGGTGCAGTCCCTTAACTGGCGTGGTAGAGAATTCCAAAGAGTGGGTACAGCATAACAAAATGCTCTGCTACCTGAGGATTTTAAATTCACTCTTGGAATCTCTAACAACCCCCCGTCGGCCGAGCGGAGCGATCAGCCAGGGCAGTAAGGCACCAGAAGTTCTTTCAGATAGGTCGGACCCTGATCGTGAAGGACTTTGAAAGTCAATAAAATGACTTTAAAGGTGATCCACCACCATATAGGAAGCCAGTGCAGTTTGCGCAGCACCGGTGTAATATGACTGGATCTCCCTGTCCCAGTCAACACCCAGGCTGCAGCGTTCTGCACCAGCTGAAGGCGACAGATTTCAACCCCAGAAAGCCCAAAGTAAAGGGCATTGCAGTAGGCCAAGCGTGAGGACACAAAAGCGTGGACCAACATTGGTAGGGAGTCAGACGGAACGAGGTTACGCACCCTGGCAATATTCCTAAGATGGTAAAAGGAAGTCCTGACAATGGCCGACACTTGCGATTGAAGAGTCAGCCTATCGTCCAGGACAATCCCAAGGTTGCGCACCTGTTCAGATGGCAGAAGTGACACACCGCCAAGAAAAATTCCACAAGGTGTGCCACCATGTGATCTCACTATCTGAACACCCGGGTCCACCACTAACACCTCCGTCTTCTCAGAGTTCAACTTTAACCGACTAGAATCCATCCACCCTTGGATTTCTTCCAGACAGTTGTTAAACACCGAGGGTGCTCCATCCTGGTCAGGTGCAAATGACAAGTATAGCTGGGTATCATCTGCATAGAAACATAGACTTTGACGGCAGATAAGGACCGCTAGGCCCATCTAGTCTGCCCATTTCCCTACCTACAGGATAGGCCGCAGATCCTAGTTAACCAACAGCCTTTATCTTCCTGCCCCCCACAAGAATTGCCTTATGTCTGTCCCATGCATTCTTGAATTCTCCCACAGTTTTAGACCCCACAACTTCCTCAGGAAGGCTGTTCCATGAATCCACTACCCTCTCTGTGAAATAATACTTCCTCATTGCCCTGAACCGCCCTCCTTCTATCTTTAAATTGTGTCCCCTTGTTCTTGCAAGTCTCTTTTCTGAAAGATGCTACCCTCTTGGACTTTGTTGATTCCCTTGAGGTACTTGAAAGTTTCTATCATGTCCCCCCTCTCCCTTCTTTCCTCAAGGGTATACATATTAAGCTCCTTTAGTCTCTCCTCATATGGCTTCTCTTGCAGACCCTGCACCATTTTAGTTGCCCTCCTCTGGACTGCCTCTATCCTGTCTATGTCCTTGCGGAGATGGGGTCTCCAGAACTGGACACAGAATTCCAGATGGGGTCTCACCAACTGTCTGTACAGAGGGATAACAACTTCCTGTTTTCTGCTGCTGATGCCTCTCCTATACATCCCAGTATACCCCGGCCCTCCCTACTGCCTTCTCCATTGCTTGCTAACCTTAAGGTCATCTGATATGATTACCCCAGGTCCCTTTCCTGTTTTGTTGTTGTTACTACCTCCCCACCCATTGTGTATTCTTCCCTGGTTCTTGTTTCCCAGGTGCATTATTTTACACTTTTTGCATTGAATCCTAGCTGCCATACATCTGACCATTCCTCCAACCTTGCCAAGTCCCTTTTCATCCTTTCCATGCCTCCTTGTGTATCAACCCTGTTGCAGATCTTTGTGTCATCTGCAAAAAGGCATACTTTTCCTTCCAGTCCCTCTGCAATGTCACTGATGAAGATATTAAAAAGGACTGGACCCAATACTGAACCCTGCAGTACCCCCTAGTAACCACCCTTTCTTCAGAGTGGACTCCATTTACAATTACCTTCTGTGTCCTGTTGTCCAGCCAATGTTTTAACCAGGCTACCACCCTGGGACCCACTCCCAGGCTGTTTAATTTGACTATCAATCTTTTGTGTAGGACTTTGTCAAATGCCTTGCTAAAGTCTAGGTAGGCCATGTCCACAGCCCCTCCCTGGTCTACTACTTTGGTCACCCAGTCAAAGAAATCTATTAGATTCATCTGACATGACCTTCCCACTGTGAACCCATGCTGCCTTGGATCCTGTGCTCCACTGACCTCTAGGTACTCAACTATTCTTTCCTTCAGAAGTGACTCCATCACTTTCTCTACCACAGAGGTCAGACTGACAGGTCTGTAGTTTCCTGCCTCTGTCTTGGTCCCACTTATGTGAAGGGGAATCACATCCGCCTTCCTTCAGTCCTCGGTACCACACCATACTCCCATGATTTATTAAAAGAGTAGCCAGTGGTTTTACTAGTTCCTTCCTTAATTCTTTTAGAATTCTGGGGTGAATTCCATCAGGACCCATTGCTTTGACCACCTTCAGTTTTAGTAGTTCTTGCAGAACCCTTTCTTCTGTGAAAGGACTGGGATCGACCCCCTATCAAGAGTGCTTCTGTTAATTGGATTAGGCACTTTCCCCTCCTCTTTTGTGAATACTGAGCAGAAAAATTCATTCAGTATTCCTGCTTTTTCACTGTCCCCCTCTGCCCACCCACCGTTCATTCTATTCAGCCTCACTATCCCTCCCTTTGTCTTTCTACGCTCGCTGATATACCTATAAAAGGTTTTATCCCCCTTCTTAACTGAGTTGGCTATCTTTTCCTCAGTTTGGGCCTTTGCTATTCTGACTTCCCTCCCTGCTTCTTTCTGCCTTAACTGGTACAGCTCTCTGTCCTGCTCCTTCTGTGTTTCCTTATACTTCCGGAATGCTATCTTTTTCTTCCTGACTTTCACAGCCACCTCTCTTGAGAACCATAGTGGCTTTTTCTTTCATTTTGATTTGTTTATTTGCTTCACACAAAGGCTTGTTGCATCTGTGATGGCAGTTTTGATAATTCCCCATTGTTGCTCCACACCGCCTTCTAGCCTGTTTGCTAGTGCTTTTCTGAGGCACTCTCCCATCTTGCCAAAGTCAGCCCTCCTAAAGTCCAGTACCCTCACTTTTGCATGACTTGACTCTGTAGCTGAGTTTAACGTGAACCACACTGTTTGATGGTCACTTGTCCCCAGATGGCAACCTACTTCTAGATCTGAGATCCTCTCACTGCCCCCGTTTGAAAGTACGAGGTCTAAGATTGCTCTCTCATGAGTGGGTTCTGAAACTAGCTGTCTAATGCCTGCCACCTGTAGGGGCGTCAAGAATGGCCCTGTTCTTGGATGTGGCTGCAGCAATGTGCTCCAGTTAACATCTGGCATATTCAGGTCTCCCATCAACAGTATCTCCCTTTCTCTGCCATTCTAAGAATGCCTTCCATCATATCCTTGTCCATTCCTTTCCCCCTACATGGGGTCTGTACACAACCCTGTGTGGATTGTGGTGCCCTTTCAGTCTCCAAGGTGACCCACAGTGCCTCCTCTCCTCCCTGTTTACTCTTTTGTTCAGTTGCTTTTATCCCTTCCTTTACATAGAGAGCTACTCCTCCCCCTCTTCTCCCCTGCCTGTCTCTCCTGTAGGTTATGTACCCAGGTATGTTAACATCCCAGTCATGGTTCTCTGTGTACCATGTTTCTGTGACTGCTACGATATCAGGCATCCCTCTTCCATTAAGGCCACCAGCTCAGGAGCTTGTTGCCCAGACTACGAGCATTGGTACTCATTACCCTCCATTTTCTGATGGCCTTACCCCTTTGCCCCATCCTGTCCTTCTTGCCTTTGTCACTTTCTCCATTTACCCCTGCCCTTCTCCCTATCGACATCTCCATGTTGGTGTTTGCCACACTTACTACCGTGATTGTTTGGGGGCTAGGATTTTCCTGCTCCTTTCCAGTGCCTCCCCCCTTGGCTAGTTTAAAAGCTTGCCAATGAAGCATTTAAACCTATCACCTAGGATCCTGGTTCCCCTCCCGGACAGATGCAGCCCATCATGCCAGTATAGGCTTGCATCACTCCAGGTGGACCCCCAGTCCCCAATGAAGCCAAATCCCTGAGCTCCACACCAGTTTTTCAACCACTGATTGAATCCCATGGTACAGAACACCCTAGCCTCTCCTATGCCATAGATGGGTAGCACCTCCGAGAAGGTTACCGTGTGCGTGCTACTTGACTAAGGCCCCTCCCCAATTCCACAAACTCTTCCTGCACTTCTCTAATCCCTTTCTTAGCCAGGTCATTTGTCCCTAGGTGGACAATGACATCCAGCTCCCTCCCCTGTGCAGCTGCTCCGGCAATCCTGAGGATTCGCTCCCTGTCCCTCCAAGCCATGGCGCCAGGCAGGCACCTTACCTCCCTCTCCCCTTCCTTGCCCAGTTCTACCTTCCTAACAATGGAGTCCCCCACCAGGAGTTGTTTCCTTCCCCTGCAGGGTCCCCTGCCACCCTCCTGTGGGTCTCCTTTGTGGAGGTTCCCAGCATCCTCCTTGGTCTCCACTGTAGGTGCCTCCATAGAGGAACCACACTTTGCCAGAATGGCATAGGAATTGTGGAGAGGTACAACTGGAGGGATGTGCCTCTGTTCCACCACCCTCACCCTTCCTGAGCCCACTGTGGTCCAACCGCTCCTCTTTCTTGGCAACCTCTGAGGCAACAGCAGTGGCACTGGTGGTCCCTGGATGGAAGAGGAGGTCCCACAAATCCTGGCCAACTCAGCCTGGAGATGAGCAACCTCCTCCCTCAGCCCAGAGAGGTGCCTGCAGATGGGACAACACCGCATCCTCCAGAATATCTCCCGGAAGACTGCTGCTCCACAGCCACTGCACTGCACCACTCCAATCATGTCTTATTTCTGACCCCTTAACTGTTTGCAATCCTTACTCTTTCGTCTGTTTTTTTCTCTCTCTCTCCTTACTTTCTGCCTGTGTGCCCTTTAAGCTACTGATTGTCCTGTTCTGAGACAAGAATATCCTATATTTCTCAGTAGCAGTGAAACCTCAGCCCATACCATCTTATAATGTTGCCGAGGGGCAGCATGTACGCTGCGAATAACATGGGTGACAGCACTGAACCCTGAGGCACCCAGCATAACAAAGAAGTTGGGCCGGAGGAATAAACCCCTGACACAACTCTTTGTGATCTCCCAGTAAGGAATGAAGTGAACCATTTTAAAACAGTTCCCAACATTCCACAAATTGACCTCAGGCATGCTGGCAACACCAAGTGATCCACAGTGTCAAAAGCTGACGAGAGATCAAGAAGAACTAGAATGGAACGTTTCTTCTGATCGCTTGCCCTCAGAAGATCATTAAGCACCCAAACCAGTGCAGTCTTGGTGCTATGTCTTTTCCGAAAACCGGATTGGAAGGATTCATAGATATTATGGATGGTTAAATGGTCTTCCAGTTGGGCTGCTACTACCTTCTCAATAACCTTCCCAATAAAGGGAAGATTAGAGATAGGTCTGTAGTTTGAAAAACAGTTTGGGTCCAGAGTAGCTTTTTTCCAGAGGGGTGTCACCACCGCCTCTTTCAGAGAGTTAGGAAACTCCCCAGACTCTAAAGAACACCAGACTATTTGAACCATAACTGGACCGATGATCTCAAAACAACCCAAAATTAGGGGAGTTGGTCCAGGGTCCAAACCACAGCTTGTGGGCCACACACTATGGATGATCCTCATAGTATCCACGTCTTCCAGTCAGCGAAAGGAACTCCAAGAGAACTGAGGTATTGTGGGCTCGCGCTGTTCCGCAACATCACCCTTAGAGATTACTGGACGCAAGCCCGCCCTGATGTCAGTCACCTTAGTTGCAAAGAATTGAGCGAGCTCCTTACACTCTATTTGTGAAAAGGCATTTCGGACTTGCAGACAGGCTGGGTTGCAGTGTCTGTCTACAGTGCAAAACAGCTGAGCCGGTTGATTATGTGCAACTGCAATCTCCCTGGACAGGAATTCTGCCTTCTTATGGGTGATTGCAGATTGGTAGATAGAATAATGTTCCATCAATCTAAGGTGGTCGGCATCAAGGGCGGATTTGCGCCAACAATGCTCTAACCTTCGCCCCTGTCTCTGCAACTCCCTCAAAGTCCCATCAAACCAATGGGATCTGGGGTGAAGGGATAGGGGGCGCTCACGAACAGGAGCAATAAGATCCAGGGTGCCGGTAATAGCCATATTATAGGCTATCACCAGCGCCTCTGGGTCACTGCTACTCAACACGAGGGATGAAAGGTGAAGGACCGCCGCAAGGCCCTGAGAAGTAATATTCCGTAATGGGCGGTACCTGACCATCTCCACAGGGGAAGGCCTTCTCAGTGGGGTGTAGAAATTGAACCTCACGGTGTGATGGTCAGACCAGGCGACTGGTTCCACCCCCATGTCGGATGAGTCAATCCCTAAGAGGAAGACTAAATGCAAAGAGTGCCCAGATTTATGTGTAGCAGTGGAAACTACCTGTGTAAGGCCCAAAGAAGACAGAAGTTGGAGGAAGTGATGACCAAATTGTGAGAGTTCATCGTCTACGCAGGCGTTAAAGTCGCCCAGAACCATCAATCTTGGCGACTCAAATGACATATCGACGAGGAAGTCTGCTACTTCCTGTAAGAAGCGTTTCCCATCTCCGGGTGGACGGTAGATGAGAACAATTTGAACGCCTACACCTGCTACTACTGTACACTCAAAGGATTCAGCCTCCCCACTACCACATTCATGAGGCCCAATTTTGTTTTAAAACAGACTGCCACCCCCCCCCGCGGTCCAATCTCGGGCGGTGTATCACCGAGTACCCAGCCGGAATCATGGCCTCCAATATGGGGCACGAAATTTCATCCAGCCAGGTCTCGGTGATGCAAGTCAGGTCAGTCGAACCAATAAGATCAGCTAAAGTAGCGGTCTTATTCTTAACAGACCTGGCATTGCATAACACCACCCAAGTTGGACAAACCTTGGAAGCTGTCCGGCCTATCTGCCCACTAAGTTCAGTAGTGCCCTTGGGTATGGGCACCAGACAGGGAAAACCCTGGTCTGAATTCCATTTCACCCCAGGATGCCTTCTGGACTTAACGACCCCGATTCGGTGGTCCCGCTCTTTCATCCTCTCCTGTTCACCTACCCCCGCCCTCCTCACTCTCCTACAAGCAATCCCCAGTGCTCTACAGCACTGGTATGTCTCAAAATGTAAGGGGGGAGTGTAAAAAGGGCAGAGGGCGCGAAGAGAGGAGGATGAATAGTGCACCGCCATGGAGCCCACTGACCAACACATGATTCAGCTCAAACTAGACAAAATAAAACAGTATCTAACTAAACTAATCTAAAGCTCTGAATACTTATAGTTAAAATCCTAAAATCCTCCAAAACAATAATAACTTAAACAATAAACCCAACCCAATAAAACCTAAAAAACCACCCTCCTCCCCAACTAGATAGACTTCAAACCCAGAACAACAAAATAAATAGAAAATCCTCTCTCACAGGATAAAATACATGTAGAAATATAAATTCCCCGCCCTCTCACAGCTGAGGAGAGGAGAACATTTTGGGCAATCCCACTACCCAAAATACACACAATAATCAAACAAAAAATTAAAATTAACAAAGACTACACAGTAAAACAAAAGAAAAATAAATACAGTTGTCCTTGTCCTCTCACCAACCAGGAGACCAAAAAATAAAAAGTCTGGTAAAGAAGTCAACCAATGGTAGGAGAAGTTGAGGCAAATCCAATTGCAGCTTTAAATAACCAATTAAATCCAAAAGTCATGTAGGATCAAAAAAACAGCAGACTTTCAAACAAAGTGCTAGTGCATTTCAAAATCCAGCCAACAACAAGAGGGTCTCTCATCCCTTCTTAATCTGGTCACTGAAAATGTTCCTTTAAAAACCGGCTCTTCTCCGAAAAACGGAATCCTCAAAACCCAGGCCCAAACACCTAGGTAAAGATCAGGTCAGAGAGCTATGATCTAGAAGGACCCAAAAGGAAAATGCAACCCCCCCCCCCAACAGGAATGAAATCCACAGAGAGAGCAGACCACCCCAGGAGGGGAACCTGAGATCTTAACCGTCCATCAGCCGCTGAGATCAACCAACCAACAACCACAGAGGAGAGCGGCCCTCTGGCCAAAATCCCTGTGGTTCTTCCTAAGACGGCCAAAACATTCACAGGGAGTCACCCACAGCAGGGGAGAGGGAGCATTCTCCTAATCATGCAGGAAAATTTCTCTGTGGCTATAACATGCCACAAAAGTGTCCAGAATCCAAAAGATAAGGGACAGATTTTATTTAATGGCCACCAGGCCCCGGGTGCTCTCACCACCCTGACCAATATCGAGGGCAATTAACAGTCAACAAAGACTACAAACAAGAGAAGTCTCCACTCACAATCCCAGTTTTTAATTCCAATAAAACATCAGTCAATTTTAAAGGCTCCATTCAACAGATCTCCTCCTCAGCCTTCCAAAGAAGTCAGTCCACAGAGTCCATAAAAAAGAGCCCAAATAATGCACCACTCAATAATCCAGGAACCAGTCCAAGAGGGCAGAGGTCCACAAACGCATACTCCTCAGGGAACTCTCCGACTCCAGACTCCAACAGATTCCCGGAATACAGCAAACCGGCTGAAACAATACTGCAAGGGTCCACACTCCAGTCCCTCAGAAGCCAGGTATTATCTCCTTCAAACGTGTCGCAATAAAAAACAGAGCCGCCAGAACCGAGAGGCACTTCACCCCAACGGCTACAAGCAGCAGCTCCAAGCTCAGTCCACACGCTCCTGGCAACAAAACGGCTAAACAAACAAGCCGACTGGAACAAGACCACGAAAGTCTGCACTCAAATCCTGCAGAAGCTGGGTATTAACTCCTCCTGATGTGCCACGGTAAAAACAGAGACTCCAGAGCTAAAAGGCACTACCCCAACAGTTTTAAGCAGCGACTCAGTGCTCACTCCACTCGCTCCCAACGATGACCGAGAAAAAAACGCAAAGCAGATAAATTATTAAAAGTACGAAAATAACACATAAAAGACGAAAAAGAAACTCAAAAACACAGTTATTCAGAGCTCAGGCTCAGGCAGCTCACACATACCGGCGCCATCTTGCTGCACGAGCACCAGATCAAGGAAAGATCATCTCAGAAGACCCACCAATAGCCGAGCTGACTCGTTCTGCAGCAACTGCAGGCACCTCATCACACACCCCTTGACCGCAAGGTACAGCGTGATACAGTAGTTGAGCCTCAAGGTGACAAATGCGTGTATCAGTGTGGCCAGATCTTCAGGAGGGACAAGGGATTTTATCTGGGAAACATTCCAGAGATGGTAAAATCCATTCCGCACAACTGACAATACCTGGGCATCCAGAGTCAGCTCATTGTCCAGAATGATGCCCAGATTTTTCACCTTAGTGGAGACCTTCAGTTTGCATGTCCCTGTATACAGTCCCAATTCCCTCCAGAGGCCTCCACTGCCCCCTCTGAACTGGCTCCAGCACCAAAACTTCAGTCTTTCTCGGGTTGAGGCCTAGCCAATTTGATGACATCCAAGACCAGATCTCGGCCAAGCACTTGTTCAGCACATCAACTGCATCTGTTCTACCTGGTGCAAAAGACTGACAGAGCTGAGTGTCATCAGTACAGCAATGAAACCCAAACTGATACTGCCTGATGACCTCACCCAGGGCCAGCATATACATTGTGAATAACATGGGAGAGAGAACAGAACCTTGGGGTACTCCACAGGATAGGGCCACTGGGTCTGAGGAATAATTCCCCAATACCAGCATCTTGGTTCTGCCCTGGAGGAAGGACTCAGACTAGCCAATGATTTTGCTGGTGAGTCCAACATATTCCCTGAGTCTGTCTGACAACAACCCATGATCCATAATGTCGAATGCTGATGAGAGGTTAAGGAGGATGAGAATAGATCATTCTCCCCTATCCCTCACCCTAAACAGATCATTTGTCACCCATTTTTATTTATTTATTTATTTCAGATTGGGATTAACACCTTTGAGCCATGGGCTCGTTTACAAAGGCTCCAAGTCAAAACAAAGAACAGAAACAGCGATTAACAGTACAGCAGTATACAAACAGAGACATTTGAGTGCTATGATATCATGATTACATGATTTATGGCAAACAAGGAGGGTTTTATAGCATACATAAAAAATGTAATGATGTTCTTAATAGTCACTTTCCAAATAGGTTTTAGATTAGCCATATAATTTAAAGTGATTACTTCATCGTCAGTTATACTTGAGAAAACAGTTAGTTCAGAAATTCAGCACAGGACAAGAAACACATTTCAGATAGCTAGTGCATGAGAGGGGTAAGGCTACCAGAAAGAGTATTTTTTTTTGTTTGTTTTTTATGCTGAAACATAGTGGCAGCCTGAGGAGGCTTTGTCGTTGTAAAGGGGGGTCCCGGTGTGGACTAGGGGAGAGGGGTCACAGTGGGTAGGAGGTAAGAGTGGGGGTGGGAGTGTTTGGGTGGAGGTGGGTAGGGTGAAGAGATAGTAAGCGGGGTGTGAGGGGTGGCAGCCTGAGGGGCATTATCATATGGATAGGAGGGTCCATGGTGCAGACTGTGGGGTAGGTGAAAAAGGGGAGTGGTTCAAGTGGAGGGTGACATGGTGAGGGAGATGGTTAGTGGGGGGGGTTTGAGGGTGGGGGGGAGGAACTGGGCATGGTGTGGTGATGGTGGTGAGTGAAGAATGGGGATAGTTAAGCAGTAGATCTTGGAGTGGTGGGTGGGAGGAGTTGTTTGGGACTATTCAAGTCCTAGGGTTATAATAGGCAGGGCACACTTTGAGTGTGTAAGTTTGCTGGCTAGTTTTTGTTGGGGCACTCACAAATACAGACGTGGGCTAAGAAAGCTCTGAATCCAGCTTTGAAGAAGCTGACCTTGCCACATTCAAGAAGGTCAGAGGGGAGATTATTTACCCACTTGAGAGATATCTGGGCAATTGAGGTACTCTTCAGGGGTACCACCAACCCACCCTTAGATGCCCTTTATGTACTGACAGTTGGTTTATTTAGTTTGAATAGACAAGGGGTGGTTTCAGGTACCTGCCTGAGCAGGGCTTTCTTTGCCAGAAGGCAGTCCTGGTATTGGGCCCTGAGATGAAGGGGTAGACCACCAGTTGCCTTATAAAGGTCACAAGTGTGAGTCAAATGGTCTGCTCCCAAGACCAGACTACATGCTTTACTGAGAGGGTTTTTTACCCTTTTTAGGGCAGTTTCAGTGCCACTGCCATAAATTATTAGACCGTAGTCTATGGTAGATAGTACTGTGCTACTTGTGACCATCTTTATGGCCTCAGATGGCAAGTAGTGTCTGTATCGATACAGGATACCTAGTTTTGCATTGGCTGTTTTGACTACATGGTCAACGTGCATTGTGAATGAATATGTGGTGTTATTGCTGTGCATAGCCCTAAATTCAGACTGGAGAGACTTGCAAATTTGGAAGCCGGTGAGGTGACTCTCAAGCTGTTCCGCAAACTTCTTCTCGAAGATCTTCCCCAAGAAGGGAAAGTTCAAAACAGATCAGTAGTTTTCCTGGATGTCTGGATCCAAAGATGGTATTTCAGGTATACTGTTATATGGGTGCCGCTATTAGGGTGCCACAACCAGTTTGTCTGTCATGCTGTCAAACTGGATTTTGTGGAACTTAGCAGAGAGTGCACCATCCTGGTGTTGCACCGCTTGCTCCATACACCTACCTAGATGTGATTATATTGAAGTAAAGGGTATTTGGGGGGGCAAAGCAAACAGCCATAATGTTCCCCAAGGCTTGGACATGATGGGGGTTGGGTGGCACAACTGCCAGGTGCGATATTTGCTATCGGCATTCTGCTGGCACCCTAATACCAGTCATGGTTTTTCTTGTCACTGTGACGTGGGTGAATCATTTTCTCAACAGGGGCCCGACCAGAGCTGTTTTAAGAGACTCCGGGAAAACCCCCATTGCTGAGGAGCACCTAAAAATCTCAGCAAAAACTGGGCCCAGAGCTCCAAAGCAATCAACAAGTAATCATGTCAGGCCCGGCTTCAGGCTGCAGCATGTTGCTCCCAAGCCTGAGATCACCCCATATACCTCCTCCATTGTCAAAGCCCAGAAGTTTCCAAGGAAGGCTAACCGCAGATACCACCCCCAAGGCCCAACCCTGTTGGGTTGTTACATTCTGCTTGGAGAAATCCCCTCCCTATTGGAGGATACCCTGTCTGAGAAGAACCAGGTGAACTCCTTGCACTTTTGCTCTGGAAATGTTCTAACAGGTATCAGACAGGATGGATGTAAAAGGCTGTCCACAGCTCGAAAGAGCTGAGCTGGTTGGTTCTTCCCAGCTACAGTCGGCCTAGACATAAAAACTGCCTTTTTTGCAGGCAGTTGCATTCTGATATTCATCACAATGAGCCATTAAAACCAGGTGTACTTCTAGGTCCTGGTCTTTCTCCAACACTGCTCCAATCTCTGCACCCTGGTCCTTAACTCTCTCAGCTCGCCATCAAACCAAGGCGAGCCAAGACATGACACCAGCAGGACTAAGATGATCCAAGAGCAGCAGAATGTCCCTTTTGAATACAGAATAGTGAACCTGAAAATGTACTCACATAAGAAAAGAAGGGAGAGGTGAAAAAAGTCAAGACATTCAAATATCTTAAAGGAATAAACAAGGTTGACCCCAGGTATCTTTTTAGCATAAGCAAAAACAAACCCTCCCACATACACAGCTACAGATTGGTAGGTGGAAGGTACAGGAAGGATGTCAAGAGACACTTTTTCACAGAATGAGAGGTAACTGAGTGGAACACACTACCAGAGGGGCAGTCAACCACAGATCAGTTGGGGCTTTTAAAGGTATAAAGACATGGGGAAGGTTAGAGTGACACGGTAGGTGGCAAAGCAACATGTAGCAAATGTGCATGGGCTTCACAACAAGCAGAACTGATAATCTAATTAGGCCTTCTGCTGACATGTTCATATGTTTGTATGGGCATGAGGCAGAGTGTGGGGAGGGGTGCCACTGGACACCATGCTCTGCTTGTTACAGGGTAGGGCTGGAGGGGCAAGTTGATATTATGGACTGCTTGTTGTGGGATGAAGGTGAGCATGCCAGTGTACTACTCAGATTATTTGGTGCCGATATAAGAAATGGCACTGTGACTAAATGTTTCTTGCCATCAAAATTATTTACGAAGTCAGTCAAAGGCTTGCATTATCAATGCAAACTAGCGTACAGCTAGTGGTGCATTTCCTTTATAAAAAGTAAAAAAGAAATATTGCAACATACTGTCTGGGCAACAGCTAGGTATGTCTCTTAATGCCACAAAAATTAACAAATGTGATGTTGGGTTAAAAAAAAAATCTCCTAGGCATTGTTGAATCTGTGGCATGGTGTTTGTATGGATTTGAATAATCACGTTATACAGAGTTGGTGTTGCCCTATCCTCAGAGCATTCTCTTTCTCTTCAAGCATTGGTATGTGAGTATTGTTCTGTGCCTGGTAAAACATGGCTGAATTAAGAGTAATACCCATGCTGCATCACATGATCATCCAAATCCAGAGAGAGATACCATGCCAGAGATTCACAAAGACCCAACGAGTTTTCTTTTAATATAATGTCTAATTTCTTTACTTTAGTGTCATTAAGGGGCAGTGTCAGTGGTTCAGCAGTTACACATTCACCGCTGAGCCCAGAAGATCAGAAAGCTGTGGGTTCTATCCCCACCAGGCACTGGGGTTGAATCCCAGCACTGATACTACGGTGTAGCATGAGGGGGGGCTGCACTCCTGAAGTGCCGTCTTTTGGATGAGACATTAAACAGAGGTCCCATCTGCCTGTTCATAGTTCAGGTGGATGTTAAAGATCCCATGGCACTTCTCGAAAAGAGCAGGGGAATTCCCCGTGTCCTGGCCAAATTTTCCCCATTCACTAAAAATATCACCAACAGCTTAATCTGGTTCACTGTCAGTTGGCATCCATCTGAATCCCCATCCCCTGGGACAAGGCTGAAAATAAGTAGAATTGTCTAGTCCTCCTTTTCCGGTCAACAAAAACTAAGTAAATAAAAAAAATAATAATTGATACCAAAATGCAGGGTTTTTTTGGCATTAAGTACATACTGAACTGGTATCTTGGTTAATATAAAAAAAACACCTGCTTGCTTTCTAATGTGTATAAAATATCACAGTATTTGGGCTTTGTCATTGTCAGAGTTCAAATACTAGCAGGCCTGCAGGTGCAGCAGTTGGATTTCTGCTTGTGACGCCAATGACCTGGGTTCGGGATCAGACCAGGGACTCGGATGGCCAGCCAGGGGAGAAGGATCAAGCATCCTAGTGACTGATCTCCTTCTCTGAGGGGGGGGAGTGACTGGAAGAGTGTCCGGCACATTGTGGACCCCTAGCAGAGGTTGGGGGTGCTGCTGCTACCAGTGCCAGTATGCTTGGGTGTGGGGCGGATGCTGGATATCATTGCACATCCTCGCCCACAGGGATCAAGCATTGGAGAAAAGCTGGTAACCCAATATGATGACCCACTCCGCTCAGCCATCCTTTGCCTCCGACATCCACCGGGGGTCCCACCTCCATTGCCCAACCTGGGGGGTAAGCAGAGGCTTTGCCCACAGTGCCATTGGTGGCCCCGCCAGGGGGGGCAAGCCTGGACTTGGGGGCGGTGGGCAGGGAGGGTCCAAGCCAAGGGGACACAGGAACAAAAAAACGAAGAAAGAAAAAATGAAAATAAAAATTAGAGTTCAAAAACTATTTGGTGTCCAAAATAGCAAGCCTCTATGTCTGAATAGTCTATATTTTCCACCGGTTTATGGCAAATGTAGCCTGTACATCTTAAATCAACACAATTGTGCATTTACTATCAAGAGGAAGCATATCATTGTAAGATATGTTAAAGTAGCAGTGCAAAGAAAAAGGTTAGATCAAAAAAGCTAGTTTCAGCCACAGTTAAAAATATTGGCAAACCTGTAAAACCTACTTGTCTAGGTATGATATATGATGTACACCAAGAGTTTTTTTTTCTATTTTCTTCATCCTAACTCTTGTCTGGTTTACAATGCAAATTCTAAGCCAAATATGGAGGACATCATTTTTGTTGTGCAGAGGAGTGAGAACACACCTGGAAGGAGCAGTGCAAGGTTAAAAAGTTAAATCGGTACAGAGATAAGTGGGAACCTGCACTTGCTGCAAGCCACAGACTAATTGTGTTTGCTCAAACCATAGCTGTCACTGTAATTCCAACAAACTCTGGTCAGAGCTGATACGGCTGTGGAGAGCTTTTAAGAGCAGGGGAGAGCATTGAAAAGAATATGATGTGCACTTACCGCACTTAAGTCAGCCTTAACTAATACTGCAGTGATTACAGTACTGTGCATGCGTGATATTCGCACATGTGCTGTTTGCTGCGGAGTTAGCAGTGCGCTGTAAAAACTATATGCCCATTAATGGCACTTAGTGCCTTAATCAAGCTGGGTGTACTATATAGGCATAAAAAGTATCTCACTCCAGAGGCCCTCCGTCTCTCAGTCTCAAGCTCCATCCTTTCTGCCATCGACTATGGATTGGTGGTCTATGGCGCAGCAACAGACACTGCACTAAAAAAGGATTCACATTGCCCTCAACAAGGCATGTAGGCTCACAATGGCTGCAAATTGAAATACCCACACCTGCTCCTTATACAAAGAGACCAATTGGCTGCCACTAAAGAACAGGATTATATTCCAAACATGTCTCCTTGGAAAAAAAGGCATTAATGGGTAAAACCACCCCATGCATTTCTAGCATCCTTACACCAAGTGCTACCAGCTATACCACCATAGGCAGGATGAGGGGGGCCCTGTCAACACCTTTTCATCAAACTGTGCAGGGACAGCGTGCTTTCAGCTATAGGGCCCCCCAATAGCTCAATGAAATCCCAGTGCACATTCTAAACTTCCAATGCATCTTGCAATTCAAAAATGGCCTAAGGCAACACCTTCTTACTAGGACAGTTTGTGACTGCCACTAGGACTCTAACACCCATAATGCCCACTCATCCATATTCCCCTTCCCCTTCCTTTAACCCCCACTCTTCCCTCTTGCCCTATCCCTCTGTCTTCCTCTCCCCCAGTGCCTTTTCTCCCACTGGATCAACCTTAAAACCAACTTACTCTCACTACCTCCCAACCTCCTAGACAAAGCCAATTCTCCCCTCCCCTTGAC
The DNA here is from genome assembly GCA_016271365.2 of Neoceratodus forsteri. NCBI lineage: Eukaryota > Metazoa > Chordata > Ceratodontiformes > Ceratodontidae > Neoceratodus > Neoceratodus forsteri. Next base: position 532,977,192 of record CM057455.1, read on the forward strand.
TCCTCCTTGGACTCACACTATGTGTCACAGCTCTTTATCTCCTTCACTACATATAAACACTGTCCTTTACCCTAGTTGAATGCTCTTGACGCTGTACTATCACCATTGGTACTATGAATGACATTGTAACCTTATTGTATACTAGCAACCTACTATTCGAGTATTGTATGTAAACTGTTTGTTATTGCTGTCATTTTCACTGTTTGACATGGAACCTTTGTAAAAGAGCTCTGAGCTCAAAGGTATGATCCGAATCCCCAAATAAATAAATAAATAACAATAATGCGCAGACTAGGTGAACAGATTAGAATCATAGAACACAAGAATGTGCACAGTATAATACCACCCCATATTGAATTTATTCAAGGCCAGGGAATGCATTGCTAGTCTTTTTCTGGCATTAAAAAAGTTTCACTTGGTCCACAGGGAGGACATTTGGGTAAAGCTGTATTTATTCAAGCCCTGAATATCATGATATCAGGGCAGAAAGTAGGTTATGGTACACTCAGACGGAAGAGATGAGGTCAAGAAACTTAATTGTGGTACTGTACTCTTTAAAGACCGTGCCGAAAGAATGCAATACATATGGCAAGCTGAGAAACACCTGCTTGGCATTGATGCTGAATTCTTTGGTGCGGTCTTTTACTGCACCTAGTTAAATTGAGTCGTTATTCATTTTTGAGTGAGAGATTGTGAGAAATGTCAGATGGTTGTCAATTCTGACCCACCTTTTCTTCTCCCTTGATGACAAAATTGCTGCTTTAAGAATATGAGCTCTGTAGACCCTTATGATCCAGCATATTTACAATAAACCCCAACATTTTACACCCTGTGGGTCACTGTCCCACAAAGGAAAAGTGACCTTCTCACTCTCCTCTGAGTGCAGACCAAACACCCTTTTAGTGTTGACAAATTTCTCCCCAGTCTGCCACTTGCTTAGTTGCAAGAAATTTATGTAGCATTTTTTAATTCTACATATCTATGCAGTCACATAAAATGCCTACTGACATCTTTGTAAGCTTCCCTCTATCAGCTTCTTCATATTTCCTCGTGTTTACAATTACTGCAGCAGTAAAGAGAATGTACTGAATACTAAAAATAAAAACAAATTTGCTGCAGGGCTTTCTGTTTAGATATCACTGTTAAGGAGAAGCCACATTTTCAAACTAGGAATACCAGGAAGGATCTAACAAAAAAGATCCACATTTTAGTTTTCTAGTAGTTGTTACTGTATTCTTCCTGTAGAATATCAGGCTGAGATGGGACATGATCTCAGTCTAACCATACTCAGGGATATTGACAGAATTGATCATGTGGATATGTTCTCTAGCAGGAAACAGGGATATGCTCTGAAGGTCACAGATTGTAAGTTTAGGGGTAACATTAGGAAGCATATTTTGTTGCAGAAGGTGGTGGTATTCCAATATGACATGTCAATAGACACTGAGGACATGAACACAGTAGAGTGGTCCCCAGTGTGTCCATCCCTTAGTTTTTACCAGCACTGAATCCATCAGTGTGAGAATCTGCACTGTCCCTGCCCCATGCTGTACCTAGCCATGTGGATAAACAGAGGACTTCAGCCGCTAGTGCTGTCAATCTGCCATCTTTCATCAGCACTAAATAAATCACAGTGCAGAAATCCTGGACTGTCTATTCTACACTGCATCTGCCCCTGTGGATATATAAAGGGCTTCAGTCTCCAGTGGTGCCAGTCCCTTACTGTTCACCAGTCACACACTGTGCCTATATCTTTAGATAAACAAACAGCTTTAGATCCCAGTGCTTGCAGTCCCTCACCATTCACCAGTCCTAAATGCAGACAGAGTGGAAACCAAGCACTGTCCCTTCCCCCACACTGTAGCTGTCTCTGTGGATTACCAGAGGGTTTAAAGCTCAAGTGGTGTCAGTCCCTTACCTTTTACCAGCACTAAATCCATCACAGTGTGGGTAACTTTGCACTAAGCCTGCCCAACATGGCACCTGGGGATAAAATTAATGCTTTATCCCTCACTTTTTACCAGCACCAAATTCATCACAGTTGGTGGGTGGGTGGGGGGAAGGCTTCACTGTACCTGTCCCTGTGGATAAACAAAGAGCTTTAGTTTGTGGTCTAGTGCAGTAAGAACAGCACATTTTATGAGCATTAAAGTGGGAAAGTCAGCAGTGAACAAGATTCTGTGGATAAACAGAGGTGTTGTAAGCCCCCACATTTCACTAGCACAGGATAGCAAATATACAAAGGTTGAATAGAAAAAATATAAAAAAGCAACAGAAGAAAATGATCTCAGATTCCAGTAAATGTCCATAGGAACAAAGGTTAAAACGTAGCTCTGTCTGTAAGGGGGAAGGAGTAGTTGGGATTGTGAAGGAGAAAGAGTTGTTGTCAGGAGCTTCTGATAGAGTTCTGCAAAGACAAACACACACACACACACACACACACACACACTCTTCAGTGCCAATGTGCACACATTTATTTTATATTGCAGTGAGTTTCCAGTTTGCAAATGCATTCTTTTTTATTACAATATTTAAAAAATACACAACATTCCTTCACAGTACTGAGTGTCTTGGTTTTGAATTGCAGTGGAGTACAGTAGCTGAACTGCCTGTAATTTGACACTGTAAGTCTGATTAATGAGACACTGAGAGCTTCAGAGCTTCAATAAGGAAATTCCAGTATACTTGTATGCTTCTTCTTTTCAACCATAAAAAAGTAATTTGCAACTCCTCTGGAGTTCCTCTAGAAGAATGATGTGTCTTCTGTTTGGAATTATGGCAGAGAGATACAAACAAGCTGAAAAATAGTGTTGGAAGTGGCCTACTTAACAGAGATAAGGGAGTATTTCATTCAACTGGCATAGTGATTTGCATTTGTGGAAGGATACACTGAAAACTCCAAAAATGTGTGCTTCAGTATCGCATTTTTCCAGCTACAGCTGCAGGTTCCACCCACAGTCATAAAAAGGAAGAGAGCATACCTGGTAACACTGCAAAGTGCTTAATTTTATTTGTAGTCCACACAAGGTGCTCCAAAACTTTAAAATGCAGTAATTCAATCCAGTAATACAATCCAGGATGCTACATGAACCCTTCCTGATCTCCTCCACTTAAAGCAGAGTCCACATCACCTAATGCATTTCATGCAAACAAACATTTTGTCAAAGGTTATCATGGAATAGGTAACACCACTCCTTTATCCTAGACCCTTAAAGTCGTAGAACCAAATTAGCCAGAAAAGGACAAAATGACAAAAAAATCCCTCATAAAAAGTATCTAAGTGCAACATCATATGAAACCAAAAACAGTCAAAATATTGTTCTCTTTTACTGGGAACACTGTCATAGTCCCCACCACCTTGGGATGCTTCAGAGATTATTCCATTCCTAAAAAGGAAATTCTATGCCCTTTTTTGTTAGACACATTACTCAGATACCCAGCCAGTGCATAGCTCAAATCTTGATAGTCAATAGCCCTCGTGTGTTCATGTATGCGGGTTTTAAATTGGCATTTTGTTTTGCCAACATAAAAACACCCACATGAGGAAGTCACTAGGTAGATCACTCCCTCAGTGACACAGGTGATAAAACCCCTAACCTTACAACTTAGTCGAGTTTTAGGATTCTTGAAGATTCTGTTATCATTTACTGTGGTACAATACTAACAATTTCCACACTTGTAGCAGCTACCATTTCTAGCTGTGAGCCACATTCTGGGCCTTTCATTCTGAGGTTGCATAGAGTGCACAACCCAGTCCTCTAAGTTTTTAGCCCTCCTATATACAAATCTAGGATTGGTTTCTTGTAGACCTGTTAACCAAGGGTACAACCCAATCAAATGCCAATGTTTATTTACTATGACTACAATTTTTTTTAGATTGGGCATTGCAGGTCAAAACAAATTCATTCTAGGCATGGCAAGGCAAGGTAAATTTTATTTATGCAACACCCAATCCCTGAGGTTCTGGGCACCTGACATAAGGACAAGTAAAATCATAACAAATAATATAACAAAGACAGTTCATAAATAACAGTGGCAAATCTAAAAGATTTAAAAAGATAAACTCTTTAAATAAGTGCAATAACTAGTATAACTCATGCTGATTAATCCCCTTCGTCAGGGAAAGCCAGGCAAAAAAGGCATGCCTTTAGACCACTTTTGAAAGACTCAACAGTCGGAGCCTCCCTGACAGAAGCTGGGAAGGTGTTCCACATGGCTGGGCAGGTGACAGAAAAAGCATGGTCACTAGATGTTTTGAGTCTCACCCTAGTAACAACAAGGAGTGGAGGGAGTGGACTGAGGTGGCTGGAGTAAGGGGACCAGCCAGATAGCCCGGGTCCAATCCATATAGGGCCTCATAGGTGAGCAAGTCCACCTTGAAGAAGACCCTCCACCTGACAGGCAGCCAGTGCAGAGACCACAGGAGTGGAGTCACATAAGTGGACCTAGTCAGTCCAGTCAGCAATTGAGCCACTGCAGTCTGCACCAGCTGCAGCCGGCAGAAGGTCCCTCCAGTGACCCTAAAGTAAATAGCATTACAGTATTCAAGTCTAGATGTAACAAAGGCATGCACTAGTGTCAGCAGGTCCTCAGGTAGAACTTGCGGTTTAATCCTGGTGATGTTCCTCAAGTGGTAAAAGCCACTGTGGACAACAGATGACGCCTGAAGATCTTTATTTTCTTTGCAGTCCCTTTTCAACGAGTTAATCCTTGTGATCAAAAAGGACAGCTTCACTTCTAACTTTATTAATGGCATGTTCAGAATAACCTATATCAGCTAACCTATTCTCTAGTTCATTTGCTCCCTTGATATATTTTAAATTAGCCCCACAATTTCTTTTGATGCGAATGAACTGCCTTTTTGGTAAACCGGTTATAGTGTGGGATGGGTGGAAACTGCTTGCGTATAACAGTGTGTTTCTATCCATAGCTTTTCGATACAGAGCAGTAGCAATTCCACCCATCCCATCCTTGGAGATAATAAGATTGAGGGAGTTTATTTACCTCTTACTAAAGTATAGGGAGAATTTGAGGTTTATGTTGCTACTCTCCAAAAATTTAACAAAAGCAAACAGTTCTGCTTCTGATCCTGTCCAGACCACAACAACAACATCAATAAACATCCTCCAGAGGTCAGGTTTATCAAAAAATGTATTTATCTCTGGGTTCCTCACTACTTGCTCCTCCCATTTACCTAGGTAAAGATTAAAGTAATTGGGGACATAACTTGCCCTCATCGCCGTAACCTTTTTTGCAGATGAAAATTATTCTGTAAAAGGAAGCTAGTGTACCTTAACACACATTCTGATAACTGTGTCAATAGCTGTGTGTGTGTGTGTGTGTGTATGTGTGTGTGTGTGTGTGTGTGTGTGTGTTGGGGGGTCAAGATTCTCTCTGTTGTCCAAAAAATTGGACAATGCAGTCAAACCATCATCATGAGGTATATTGGAGTAGAGCGACTCCATGTCCAAAGTGACCAAGAGACTGTGTTCATCAATAGCCAGATCTTCTAATACTCTAAGGATGTCCCCTGTGTCTTTTATGAAAGTGAGTACTTTTTATGCCAAGTTACTGATAAATAATCTACAAATTTGTCAAGAGGCTTAGTGACTGAGTCATCACCTGACACTATTGGACTATCAGGGTGGTTAATAAGACACTTGTGAATTTTGTGTTGGCAATAGAAGCAGAGTCTTACTGGTGCATTCACTTTGAGAAATTCAATGTTTTTTTGAAGACAGTACATTCTCATCATCTACTTGTCCTAAAAATTATCAATTTGTTTTTTAAATCTGTGAGTAGGGCCACCCTTCAATTTCTCAAAGTATTGCTCATTATTTAATTGTCTACAAACTTCTGTTTTCGTAATCAGCAGTGACTTGTACCACAATAGAGCTGCCTAATAGAACCTTGCCATCTCTTGGATGTGGAATGGTTTAAGTACAAAGGGTTACCCATATACATTGCTATATTTCACTTCCAGTGGGTTTACACTTTATTTGCTACGCCTGTCATGTGTCCATTCAGATCCTGTTTTGGTATACCAGGTGGTTTAGGATTCCTTGTTCCTGTTTACTGATTCAAAATATAATACTAGAGATAATTAGTGTGTTGTATAAGTTATTGTCAATGTGTACTGTTTTTTTTATATTTTATCTGGAGTTTTGGTTTCATATGATGTTGCACTTAAGCACAATTTATAATGGAATTTTTTTGACATGTTGTCACTTTTTCTGGCTAATTGCCGTTAAGGGTATATAATAATGTTACCAATCCACAATAGCCATTAACAAAATGCATGTTTGTGTGAAACGCTTCAGGTGACATGGATTCTGCTTTGAGTGGAAGGGATCAGGAAGAGTTTATGTAGCATCCTAGGTTGTACTACTGGATTGTATTACTGCATTTGAAAGTTTGGAGCACCTTGTGTGGACCACAAATACAGTTTTGCACTTTCCATTGTTACCAGGTATGCTCTCTTCCTTTTTGGAATCGCAGTGACTATTAGTGTTAGCAAACACGACTAGTTGCAGCTTGCAGCAGGTACCAGTTCCCACTCCTCTCTATACTGATAGGACATCTTTTTTCTTGAGAAAAAAATAGATTAAAACATTTACAAGATACTCAAATGTTGGTGGAGATTGAATTTTTACCACCAAATAAAACTGGACAATACCTGGAATCTTTTATAGTGAAAAGAAAAGTTAGGGGCAGTTATTTGCCCAACTTTATTGTACTGCTGTTTTCATATAAATAAATTGGATTCTAATTTGGCCGGAGTTATAAATAAAAAGACATGACAGAGTATGATTTTTAGAAGATAATTATCTTCCCAACTAAGCTTATTCATGTTACGCATAGAAACACTCCACCGCAGACCGGATCATGGTCATACATAAAAGAAACTTCCGCTCCCGAGATGCTGAGTCAGATTTAATTAATGACCACTGACATATTTGCTTCATAGTTAAAGTTATCAATATTCTACAACAGGGTATGGGGTTATAGGCATTTAATCCGTGCCTCAGATGTGTTGTGAGGCATGCTGCCACAGGCCAGGTGACCTCACAGCACCTGAGGCATGGATTGAATGCATATAACCCCATACCTTGGAGTGGTTTATTGCACTTATATCATGGGTTCTGTGTTTATTACACTGAAATGTGCCAAACACATCTGTTGCAACTGTCTGAATCCCTAGAATAGCCATGTATCCTCCAACTGACAAAATAGTCACCCATCCCAAACACATACTCAATGTATGTTATGATGACCACAATGTCACACAGCCACTGCTATGATGATTTGTCACATTTGCTAATGACACAACAGTCATGGACATTGATATTCACCCTACTGCTCTATTGCCCCCCTCCTCCCAAACACCAGAACAGCTTTACAAACACAGAAACGCTGCTGGGGATGTACGACAGAGACGGTGCTCCTGATCTTGTTACTTGCAGTGTCCGAGTGTAAAGCACACATCCAGATCCACTGTGTCATGCACAGCAGCAGAACACTTACACCATAGTAGTCATCAATTACTACAGTAATCGCTCTCTCAAACTGACTGCAAGACTGTGGGTGCTCTTGCACAGACAGAAGACAATGCTTGCTGCATAGCACTAAGCATGTGCAATTCTGGACACTGCTATGGGACTTGGTAGCATGGAGCACATTAAGAAATTGCACAGATGTTGTGACTTACTGCTGTATTGTTGACGCACAGTGCACTGGTCCTGTCTGCCTCACCACTCCCCAATGCCCTCTGTCTCCCTGGACACCGTACAGAAGGAGCAACTCAGAGGCTCTGAAACAATCCAGATCTCATCACTTACTGTGTGAATGTACAGTGAACCCTGGCTTTTTCTCTCTGTCGTGCACACCCGCTGCTTTTTAGGTGGACTCCACTGCTGGAAAACAACACATACACGTGGTCTATTTGATGAAAACCAGTACAACATTTATTTCACACTCTTTGACATTTCTGGCAGTTAGGACCACTGCAGTAAAACAGAGGACAGGCTGTTTGGTGAGTCTGGAGCACAGGAAGTAATATTGCTGTGGGGGTGGGGGCAGCGGCACAGAGGACAGCCTGTCAGGACCCACAACTGAGTTTACTGTATTGCTGCATTACCAGAACTTTGTCATTAACTGCTGCAGACTTCAGCAACTTTACAATTCTCATTTGTCTTGTGCACTGACACATTATAATGCTGCCTATCACCTTGCTCTCTCTCAATTTAAATGGCTGCTATTCTGATTTAGTTGTCTTCAGCAGGTAACAAATCCCCACCCAGCTCATGGATATTGCTTCAGGGACATTTTACAGCAACTGTGCATATACAGGAATTTAATCCATGGTCAGCTGATGGTGTTTGATCAGTTGGATTGATTTTTTCCCTAACCCATGTTATAAATAAAATTAAAATCCAACCAAACTTTATAGAGGGAAGAAGCTGCATCAGGCTAAATGCAAATGCATTACCTCAAGGCCTGTCATCAGTTTAATGATCAAGCAAGTCAAGTATTCCAAATGTCAATTCAGCCCTTGACCATTTCTCCCCACATTGGGTCCTATGCACGGAAGTGTGGAAAATAAGTCAAAAAACAGCATAGATATGGTGCACTGCTACGCAGCTCATAGCGCTATGGAGGGATGCGGTATTCACCAAGGTCAGTACGTACAGGGTCATGGTGTGAGGTGCCACACAGCAGAATGTGCAGGCAAAGCGGGCAGAGCACCAATATGTGGGAACACCCCATGACCCTGCCATATATAGCAGTATACCTCCCTCACACAAATGCATTGCTGAGAATGCTGCATGATAGAAATGCACAGGATGGTATGGCAGACCAGGAAGGGGAAGCAGAGCAAGAGGCACAGCAAGTGAAGGATTGCAAGGGGGGTGAAGGACAAGGTGGACGTGGGCAAAGACATGGTTGCCGTAATGGAAGCTGACATTCGGCAGCACTACAGCTGCCTGTAGGGTGCGGAGGCCCTAGCCACACCGGCCGAGATCAAGGCCGGAATGTGGCTTGACATACAGGCTGCAGTCAATGCTGTTGGGACAGAGTCATGTACCATTGCGGCCATAAAACATAAATGGTGGGACTCGAGGGCCACCGTCAAGCAGAAACTCTCTGTCGGCGGAAAGGCATGCAGAGGCATGGGGGTGGTTCACCCTGCACTGACAGCCAGCTGACATCCCTAGAGTGACTGGAAGTGGAGACGCTGATGGGCATCACTGGCATGGCAGGTAGGGACAGCACACATACATACAGCTGTGACAGCACAGCCAGCAACATGCCCACTAACAGCCATGTTATGTACCCACCGGTGTCACATGGGCTGACAGGAGTGTAGTGGCGGCCACCAGGAAGCAGCCTGCTTCCACCATGATATCGGCAGCACCTGCAGCAGGGCAACAGGGAGAGGAGTGTGCAGGTAGGTATGCACACACCAGAGGTTGCATTGGAGGGTGACCGGCCAGCACCTGCCTAACAGGTAATATGTACACCAACAGGTACATAGCCAGCAATGGAGTCCCCGATGGAGATGGCCAGTGAGGAGGACAGCACTATTGACTCCCATGAAGAGGACACCAGGACCGGCAGTGACACAGCTGCAGGGATGGACACACAGCCCTCCCAAGGGGAAACATGTGGAATGGTGTGCCACACACATGCTGGTGCCATAAACACTGCAACACAGACCACTGGAGGTGGACCCCCCTTGGCTATCACGGCAACTGCACACCATGACACCACACACTGACAGTGGCAACAAGGGCCCCTCAGACCACACCCAGACATGCACCAAGGCTATAAGGTCCCAGACATACATGGAGGGACAGTACCACTAGCTGCAGCTGCTGAAGTATGACAGGCTAAAGGCACAGCAGAATCACACTGCAGCAGTGGAGGAACAAGCCATGGTGCAATGGGCCATACACACAGTCATCCTGAGTTGCACGGTGGCATTGGAGGGCATCCAGGAGCTAGTGCGGCACATGCTGCCAGTATGCAACCGGTACAGCACACATGGCCAGTGGCAACCGACATGGGCATGCAGTACATGCCGCTAGCAGGCATCACACCACAGGTGGGGGGGGGACAGCCTGACACTGCCTCGCTGTGCTGACACCATGAACAGCACTCCCAACACTGAGGACCTGCAGGCAGTGGACATACAGCTGACGGAGGTGTATGGTGCCGCCGAGGGCCCATTGGACTGTGACATGCACATGGCTCCTGTGGATGGTGCCAGTAGTAAGAGGAACTGTAACAGACAGTGCCACTGTGGCACACAGAGGCAGGGGTACACCCCGCAGCAGGCAACTGACATGGCAGCTGTGCATCTGCAAGGCTACAGGCATGACCAGACGCTGAGGGAACAGGATAGCATACAGACACAGTGCCACATGACAGGCCATGCCCAATGTGGGCACACGCACCAGCACACAATACACACCCATATGCACGACAATGCCCAAAAGACACAGTGGCGCACAACTCCCCCTCCACACACACACACACACACATATGCATACCCAACCGATAGGTGATGCACTCAGGCAGCTCTCATCATTGTGCACTACCAGGCCCACCCCCACCTTGGTATGCAATGCCTCTACATGTGGTGGATGGGTCACAGTGCTGGGCATACTGCTGAACAGAGCTGGGGTGGTGAGGTGTGCCAGGGCCTGGTGCAACATCTGTGGCAATCTCCACCAGGTGCATGCATGCTGTGGTGTCAGTGCCTGAATGTGCCCTCCACAAGCGCCTGATGGGCCACGTTATCTCTGCCATCCCTGGCATGTCAACAGGTGATACATCATCATCCCCATCCCCACTAGGGTCATCAGGAGCCACATCAGGCATTGGCATGTTCTCCCTCTTTGCAATGTTATGCAGCATGGCACACACCATGAACGACTTGCATGGCTTTGAGGGACTTAACTTGAATCTGCTGCCAGTGTGGTACTGGCAACAGAACCTCATCTTCAACTGTTCAATAGTCCTGTCTATGATGGCCCTGGTCTATTTGTGTGCCATGTTGTAGGCAACCTCTGCAGGCATGGTTGGGGCATGTAAGGGTGTCTTGAGATTGGTCCACACTGGATACCCGCTGTCACCTGCAGTAGGGGGGAAGAATGCATCAGTAAAAGTACAGTATGTGTATCTGTGACATGTGTCCTGAACCATGCAGGATCAGTGCAATTCACCAAACAGCCACCCCCAGCTGTCTAGCACATAGCATTGCATCCAGTTCAGAGCCATCCAGGATGTATAAATCATGTGTCAAGCCTGGGTACTTGGCACACACAGCTGTAATCATGCCCATGACATCACATACCGCCTGGCAATTTATGCTGTGAAAGCCTTTGCAGTTCCTGTATGCCTCTTCATGGCTCTGGGGCATTAGTATGGCAATGTGTGTGCTGTCGATGGCGCCGCAAGCAGTAGGTATGCCATGCATGTTGTAGAATGCCTCCTTTGTCACCCTGAGGCCGTTGGTGTTTGGTGTTGCTGGGAATGGGATGTGCCCCCAAGATGCATGAGGAGGGCATCTGTCACCTGTGCCACAGCCCTGGACACAGGACTGCCCCACCCCAATGCCATCACCCGTCACACACGCTGGAATGACCTGGTGTCATAGTATCGTAGGGTGCATAGCATCTTAGTCTGTACAGACATGACATGTGACTGTCGTGTTCTCGGTTCAATTTTGCCACAGATGCTGTCACACAGCCTGGTGATGGCCAGCCACAGTAGCCTAAACTGCTCAACGTAGTGGGTGTCCCAGAGTGCAGAGGGGTCCAGTTGTGTGAGGTTCACATGCAGACATGGGCCACGGTGGTGGTGCCTCTCAGCAAGGTCAGCTAGTAGGGGATGTGAAGCAGTATACCCGGACACATCCTGTCGCACAATCACTGCTTCCTGCACAGCAGTGCACCGGCACCTGCGGTCCCCAATATACCACCGGTCATGGGTTGGTGCACCATTAAGGGGTGTTCCCTTGCTGCCATGTGTTCTGTGGGAGTACTGCACAAGCGCACCCGCCACATGCAGTGATCAGTCGTGAATGTCATGGTATTATGGCAGACATCATACTGACAAGCAAAGCACAGTTCCCTGGACACCTAGTCCATGTAACCAAGCAAGACTACACAGACAATTGGGGATATGGCAACCTGTGGACCATCAGGGCCTTTAAGAGGGTGAGTATGGGTATGTGGGTTGGCCAATCAGTGAGTTCGGGGTCTCAGGCATCTGTGGAGGGTGTATAGTGTACTGATGTCTGTCCCACGTGCTCCAAAGGACCATCATGGTGTGCCAGACCGCCTGGTGCTGTCACTCCAGGTGCAACCAGATGAGGCAAAAGTCTATGTATACTCACTGCCAGTGAGACGCATGAGGTACCAGACGTTGCTCCCTGGGAACCTGTACTTGAAGAGTGCCTGAGGAGACCTTTACTATGAAGACAAATAATATCAGACATGGGAGATTTATGTCCTCTCACCATTGAGTACCCTGGCCTGTGGAGTGTGGGGCCTGTGTGGGACTGTTGTTAGCGATACTGATGTGTCCCACTTTCTCTTGCAGTAGTACAGGGGCCCAGTGAGGCAGATCATGTTCTGGAATGGGGGCTAGTACCTGTCAGTGGAGGAGACACAAGACACCAAGGATGAGGAGGAGAGTGTCAGTAGGAGTTTCAGCCCCACAAGGCCTTGCCCATGGCAGGGGACTGAGGAGGGGCCATCATCGGCAATCACTGGGCATGTGTAGTGCCAACGGGTTGTCCCTGGTGTTATGACCAGTAGACTGAGGTGGCCACTGCCACATTCACTGAACATTGTAGTTTGTTTCATATTGCATAGCCCTACTTTCTCCATGTGCAACCTTATTGCACTCTACTGAGGCTGAACTCTGCTGCCTGGGGTTAAAGTGGTGGGTATCGTGGGAGCTGCTATAGCACTAGGCTGCCGGACTTTGGAAGGGGGATCTACAGCTGTTGGTTTTGGGTATTGGGATGTTTGCTGGGGGGGGGGATACTGGCAGGTGTGCAGGGGTGTTTGCATTGGGTTTTGCAGGATGTGTGGGTGGACCTGGGGGCGATTGTTGGAGGGGCCATGTGGCTAATGGCAGGTGTGTTTGGGGGAAGGGATCAGGTGATTGTTGTTCTTACAGCCTGTTTTTCTGTTGTACACCTCAGGCAATAAATGTCTTTTGCATATATCTGTATGGTTCCTGTCTCTGGGGGGAGTGCATGTCATCAGATTGGCTTTGCTGTTTGCTTGGCCCGGCTGTCACAGCCATGTGCACATGGGAAGCCATTCACCGGGCAGTGTCACATCAGTGCAGCCATGCAGCTTGGGTGGTGGGGTGTCTTCACATTCCACTGCTGTGTGTGCCATCACCCCTGCACATCCCATCCTGCAGTGCTGTGTGTGTGTGTGTCTGGTTCATGCCACATGTGGCTGCATCGTCTGCCCACTGTGCTGTGTGCCCACCATGCAACTTGGCCATGCAGCTGTGGTGCCACATGACCACGCACTACTGCTGTTGTCTAATGTCCACATGCAGCCACATCATGTGTGCAGGCATGTCATTCCCGTGGTGGCAGCCTGCTGCCACCTGCATGCCTATTCTGGCATCCTCAGTGGCTTTGCACTACCCTATGCCACCCTGCATATGGTGTATCTTACACAGCATTCCGTCATAAAGGACCATTGTGCATGTGTATATCGTCTGCATTCGTATTCTTCTACATAGCCCCACCCCGTGTAATTCCGACACAGGGTGCTTGCGTACCACTATGCACTTTGGCTGCACACATGCTATGTGCCTTTCATGTATGCCTCCTTTGGGTGGTGTGCATGTGTTTGTGTCATAGCACTTCTGCACTGGCACTATCCAAGGTTGCACATGCCGAGTATCTTTCATGCATAGGGCCCAATACTCCTAAAAATCTACAATAAATATGACCACATTCTCAGAAGGGGGGGGGTCAAAGGTATTAACAGAGAATGGATATTAGTTGCACTTTTAAAGCAAATCAAAAGGATAAAGCATTGTCAGATTACCAATAGACTAGCCTGGCCTCAAACTCGTTAAAATACAGAGGCTCAAAACACTTTTAAAACTAGTGTTAAGAAGACATCAGTATTCAATAAATCTGAACTGACCAGTAACCTAACAAAAAGAAAAGACCTCAAGATTTCTGGAATATAATTAAAGACCTTAGAAAGAATAAAACCACAAAGTCACGTCTAAGATTATTGAATGCAATACAAAACTAGAACAGTCTATTGAGATAGTGAATTGTTTAGAGTAATATTTTTCTCCATCTTTGCACCCTATACCAGCCTTGCTACCACCCACTTGACTACTGTCATTGTCCCTTCTCCCAGTTAAGTTAAGGGCACCTTTTTTCACAAAAAACATTAGTGTTAGTGATATCATATAGCACCTGCTTAAAGAAAATACTTTCATAAAAGCTGAGAATCATGGTGTGGAACAAATAAGTTATTAACATGAGAAGCCCAGATGGCAGACTGTTAGATGACCTCAATCTCCAACCTATGTTTTATCACAGGTTTACTACGAGACCTGCAAAAGGATTCAACTTTTATTCCAGTTTACAAATGTGTGCCTGAGGCAGATGTAGCTAACCACAGACCAATGTCATTCTTACCCATCCTTGGGAAAATAAAAAAAATTAAAAAAAATTATATCAAATCAGCTGGTACATTCTTGGGCAGCAGATGCCTACACTCACCTGATAAGTTTGGTTTCAGGAAAATCACAGAACAGTACCTATCAAAATTCACAAAAGATATACTAACAGCCAAATACAAAGGATCAGTGACTGGGTTTGTTTTTGTGGACCTCATGAACAACCTTCATTCTGGTTTACCATGGTCCCTTGTTTCTAAGGCCCCTTCCACACTACACCACTCAGACCCTGTAATGGACAGAAACCGTTATAACCGAGGAGCGGCACAGTGTGTCCACACTGCTGCGGTGACCAGTAAGATACCAGTACGCCAGTCCACACCTCGGGAACGGTCAGCAGTACCCATGGCTGACCAATCCCACAATGCAGCTCGATGGCTGCCGACGTCTCAGAATCACATTGCCCGTCCATTATCTACTGCCGGTAACGTTACTGAGGCAGGACTGGTTTCATAACTGTTGTTGAAATCACCTCATATGTGGTTTCAGCAATGGCTACGAGAACGCCTTCTGTAACGTTACAGGTGTAAACGCAAACCGTTGCGGTAATGTTACAGAGGTGAAGTGTGGACAGGGCCTTAATTGCAGATGACTGGTGTTATTTCCCTACATTTTCCTACCACTCTTCTGGTTTAAAAAACATTTAGGTTGGGGGGTGTCACACTTAAAAGCAAAAATCAGGAGTAAATCTGCCTTCCTAAGTACAGACAAAAAATGCTGCACCCTGGGATTCTGTGCTGGGGCCACTCCTGTTCAAAATCTATGACAATGTCCTTCCTCTGGAATGCCTAGGCGTGTTTGTCCAGCTGTATGCAGATAATACAGTAATTTATTGTAGTGCAGCATCACAAGATTAATTCTTTTATAAGTTGTGGTTTGGATTCGATAACCTACGACTGGTTGTTATCGATAAAGCTCATATTAAATCAGAACAACAAACTTCATGGCATTTGTGACCAAAAGAATCTTGAAATCACAGAATCATATAAATCTGATGGTAGAAAAGGACCCCGGCAGCTCATCGAGTCTGCCTCTTCCTCCCCCCTACTCATCTCCTTTTCCACGGGCCCTCACCTTCACCCACTTACCAACTCCATATGTCTGTCCCATGCCCTCTTAAATCCCTCAACCATTTCAGCCCCCACCACCTCCTCCGCTGGTAGTTCATTCCAGGCCTCCACCACCCTCTACGTGAAGAATCGCCCCCTCACATTGCCTCGATATCTTCCTCCCTCTAATCGTAGGCTATGCCCTCTAGTTTTAGCCCCCTCCTGCTACATGAACATCTTGCTTGCTTTGTAATTTGTCACCTAAGATAGAATCTATAGTTCTCTGTTCAGCCTTGTAATTACTATGCCTGCTGCCCTTTTTAATGGGGCCTAGTCTATGCTGTGTGTTATCAGATAGACTCTACAGACCTTTGCCATTGTAATGTGTGGTATCCTTGTGACATCTACTGTTAACTTCAAAGTCTAGTGCTGTTACATTTCAAAGTCTTCTCATTATTATAGCATCTGATCAGTAACTGCTGGGCATTGTTACTCTTCCCCATTGCTGTATATTGGCACTGTACCATGGCATACAAAGGAATCTACTCTTGCCTCCTGACATGCAAATGATGAATTATCTGATCAGTAATATTTATGTCTGTAAATTTTGTGATTATGCGTTTGTGTGGTAACTACTGTTTTTAGTAATAACAACTAAACAGGTACACCTTATAAAGAGGACTCTTATGACCCTAATGGTGATAGAAATGTTTCTTCTTTCCTGTATAAATAAACATTTTACTGCTACTACTACTACTACTACTGCTACATCCGGTCTATTCCTGCTACTTGATGCCTTGCTTTGTGGAATAATTGCTCATCCAGAGGATAGTCATGAGAGTAGTGCCACCTATTATATCTCACCCACACAACAAAACCATCCTATCTCTGGGCTCCTCTGCAAGAAATATATCCATACCCTGGGCTATTGTTCCAGGATGCCAGTTACCCTAAGCTTCTTCAGATACATTCTCCTCTGCCTCTCATTATCCGATATCATTATGTTACAATCTGGTGATATAGAGACTAACCCTGGCACCCTTAAACATCTGTGCACCTCACTGGAACTGGGCTGGTAAACAAGGTCTGCAACTTATGCATCTTAATGTTAGAAGCATTGCCCCCAAACTTCCTGAACTAGTATCTTTTGCTTCATCCCTCAAGCCACACATCCTGGCATTATCAGAGAGCTGGCTCACTCTAGGGTCAAGGACTCTGAAATTGCACTTCCTAGTTACAATATATTCTGCCATGATAAGTGTAACAAAAGAGGGGGTTGGATTCTGATCTACAGTATGTGGAGTCCGACCTCTCTGCAGAAGTATGAGATAGCCCCTATGCACCCAACACCATTTGTGAGTGGTTGACCATTAAAGTTAAACTGGGCCCAAAAAACATAATGATTTGCTGTGTACAACCCACTAAGACAGGGCTTGAAGGCCTACTAGATTTCATACAAATGCTCGCTGGTTACTCACACACTGAATTGATCATACTGGGAGACTTCAACTTAAACTGGCTGCCCAACGAACCACAATACAAAGGCATACTCAATACCTGCCAACTTAACCAAGTCATTACAACACCAACTAGGCTGAATCCTCAGTCAGGCAACCATTCCTTGCTTGACTGAATTTTGGTAAAAAATGTAGGAAGAATTTTATCCTCAGGAACCTTAAATGACTCAATCAGTGATTGCATAGCCACATATTGCCTCTGGCACAACAGTACAGCTAAACCCCCCCCTCCTAGGCTGATTACCTACAGGAACTGCACCAACTTCAACAAGGCATCTTTTCTGTTTGACTTATCATTAATTGATTGGACCTACCTAGTCACAACACACGATGTAAATTCTGCCTTGGACTTCTTCATCACAAAATTTACAACAGTACTGGATAAACATACCCCCCTGTGCATGCGCAGGGTAAAAGCACAAAAAATCTGACCTGCTCACACATGACATTTTTAATCTCAACCACAAAAAAGATAACTCCTGGGACAAGTGCAAGCAAACCAAACTGCATCAGATTGGAACACATACAGGCAACTCAGAAACACATGCAAACAGGCAATACACCAGGTGAAAAGTCAGTTATTAAAAAAAAAAGTAAACTGCAAACTTGGGTGATCCTATAAAATTTTGGCAGACTGTAAACTCTTTGCTGAACAAAAAAACACAGCCCTCACCTATCTCAATCGACCTGGAAGGAGACATCTGTGATAAACCTCCTAAAATAGTGCACCTCTCAATTATTTATTCTGCAATCAAAATAAATACAGACCCACTGGACACCCCAAATCTAAATCTACCAAGAAAGCAGAGAACCTGAATTTGTCCAAGTTCTATCTCTATAAAAGTGTCACATGTTTAGAAGTTGTTAAATTAATTGCCTTCCTAAAAATAGACAAATCAGCTGGATCAGACGATTTGCTCCCAAAGTTCCTCAAACTTGTTGCCCCTTAGATAGCCTGACCCATAGCCAGAATATGCAACCTATCTTTCATGGCCCACACCATACCTGACCTCTGGAAAATAGCTATAGTTGTCCAGCTACACAAAAAAGGGAAGAAGATGCTACTGGAAATCTACTGCCCTATTTATATTTTGTCAGCTCTAGCCAAACTGCAAGAGAACATAGTGCACACACAACTAACCGAATATCTTGAACAACACAATCTAATCTGCAAGGAACAACATGGGTTCAGGAGGTGTCACGGCACTGACATAGCCCAGGATGAATTCACAAATGTACTATATAGCGCAATAGATAAGGGATTGTTGACGGGAGCTGTGTTTGTGGATTTGACCAAGGTTTATGATTTGGTTGACCATGATGTATTAACTAGCAAATTACTTAAACTTGGCTTCAGTTCCCATGCTCTGGCCTGGTTAAGTGATTATCTGAACCATAGAAAACAGATAGTGAAAACTGGTAACGCAGCCTCAAGTACCAATGTAATTCGCAGTGGGGTCCCTCAAGGCTCCATACTGGACCCTCTTTTGTTTTCAGTCTTCATCAACAATTTGTCAACAATCTGCAAAGCTATACATACTCTCCTCTATGCAGACAATGCAGTTCTATACACGCATAGCAAAGAAATCAACTAAATCAATCATGTACTTGGAAACAGCTTCACAAACTTGCAAGAATGGTTCGTTCTAGAAAAAAAACGGTCCTGAACTTACCAAAAACCCAATCAATGTTGTTTGGTTCTAACTATTTTCTGAAAAACGCAGTCCCAAGTTCTGCATCAATGCAAATAATGGGAACTGCCTGGAAAAAGTCAGCTGCTTTAAATATCTAGGCGTACACTTATACTCTACCCTTAGATTCAGTACCCACATTCAAAACACTACCATTCTGCTTCACCAAAGGCTTGGCTTTCTGTACAGAATCTGCAAGTACCTAATGCCTAAATCCAGACATAGAATAGCACAGGCAAATCTGCTTCCTATCCTGGATTATGGCTCCTTGTTCAATGATGTTGTTAACAAAATGATGCTACAGACGAAGCACATTCTATCTCAAGATTGCCAGATTTGCAACAGGTGGTGATAGCAAGGCACATTATTGCCTTTCTCTGAACACTTTAAACTGGCTCTCACCAGAGCTCAAATCCAAACTAACACTTGCAAGATTTATTAAAAGAACTATGGCTAAAAACTCCCCCATCTATTTCACTGAACAGCTCGAGTTTGTCAACTTGCCCTCCTCTCGATCCACCTCGAAAAATAACTTTAAAGTTCCCTTTTTCAAACACTGGACAACGTTCCTTTAGCTACCGTGCCTCCTTACTATGGAATACAATCCTATCCCCTATAGAGTATCACCAACTGTCTCTACTTTCTCAAGCAGTGTGAAATAATTTTATCTATCACTTAGTGTATGTGACTGCTTTGTGTAAATGCACCTTGTTCATACCCCTATGCATCTGCACTCAATCTAGTATCTGCACTAATCAGCTGCACTTTCTATGTGCTGCAAGTATGTAATCAAGTATGCAATTTTCAATCAATGTGTGTATGTTTCATTTTCTGCAACAAGCACCCAAACATATGTATTTATGTCCTCAAATGCCTCTGCAATTGCACCCAGGTTGCGATTGAAAAAGTAACTTGGTGTCAGTGCACTTACCCGGTTACCTCAGTGAAAATAAATAAATAAATCCTTCCTTTTAAATAAGCTCCACTCCTTCTTATTATTGATCCCCATCATGTACTTAAAAGTTTTAATCATGTCCCCCTCTCCCTTCTAGTCTCCAATGGGTACAGATCCAATTCCCTCCACCTCTGCTCATATGGCTTCCTCTGCATACAGTAGCAGCCACAGACACTGCCAGCTATTTCCTGAAATTTCTGTGATATTTCCAGAAATATCTGATGCTTTCTGTATTTAAACAGTAGGGGCAGCAGAGAAAAACTCTTCAGAAATTTTGCGAAATAGTTGAAAATAGCTGGCAATATCTGTGACTACCCTGTGAACCATCTTGGCTGTCCTTCTCTGAATCCTCTCTATCCCATCTACATCCCTTCGTAGGTGCGGTGTCCAGAACTGGATACCATACTCCAGGTGGAGCCTCACCATGGCTTTGTAAAGAGGCATCAGTACCTCCCTCCTTCTTCTAGTTATGCCCCTCCCAGTGCATGCAAACATTCCATTTGCCTTCCCCACAGCTTTGCTGCATTGGTTACCTTAAGGTTGCTTAATATTACAATCCCCATATCCCTCTCCTGCTCTATTTATTTTATTTCCTCCTCCCTCCACTCCAAGTGTAAGCTGCTCATGGATTTTTATACCTCAAGTGCATCACAGTAAACTTTTTGACACTGAATTTCAGTTGCCAAGTTTCTGACAACCCCTCCAGAATCTTTAGGTCATGCCACATGGCCACTCCCCCCCAGGGTGTCCACACTATTACAGATTTTCATATCATCCACAAATAGGCACACCCTTCCCTCCATTCCTTCCATTACATCACTGATGTAGATATTAACAAGCATTTGTCAATGCCGAATGTTGTCTCGCTGTCATTGGCATTGGTAGTGCCAGAGTTAGAGATGCATAATAGGAATGGCAGTGAAATATGGAACTGATGCCAACCCCACCCCCACCCTGCAGAGACTGACAGGTGCTGGGATGTGCCTTTGGGGCTTCAGCTATAACGCTTATGCCATGTTACCTCACCCTACCCTGTAGACACTGACAAGTGTCGTGGTGTGCTTTGGGGTCTTTGGGCCTTATACGTACCCCATTCCATAAGGAAATATGCTGAGACAGGTGCAGTATACTAGCATGGGGTGAACATTAGGGCCGAACACTCCAAGGCACACCTCGATGCCTGTCACTGGCTGCAGGGTGGGGGTTGGGGTGG
Source organism: Neoceratodus forsteri (assembly GCA_016271365.2). Lineage (NCBI taxonomy): Eukaryota > Metazoa > Chordata > Ceratodontiformes > Ceratodontidae > Neoceratodus > Neoceratodus forsteri. The sequence continues at coordinate 532,998,359 of CM057455.1, forward strand.
AATGGCATAAGCATTACAGCCAATGATCCTAAGTCACACCCCTGATGCCTGGCAGTCTCTACAGGGCGGGGTGTTACATTTGGAAACCCTAACATTGTAGGCGTTTGTTGATATTTTCACTCCGAATTTTCAACATAGACTTTTTGTGACCCCACCTCAAGAAGAGCGGCACAATCAGTTTGTTAGCTGAAAGGTGATTTTGCACAGCGGCTATGCCATTTGATGACACAGGGATGAAAAAATATTTTGGGCAGAATGTGAAAAATGACAACTGTATTGTTCGTGAGGAGGCGTAAAAAAATGGCAAAGTTGAAAATCTGGAGAGAAAATATTAAAAATTTGAGACTCATGAGCATGCATAGAATCTGTGCAACACACGTCCATAGCCCAATTATTTTTGAGAGTTTTTTAGCCACATTTTCAACATAGGCATTTTGGGACCTCCCCTCATGAACAGTGGCACTATGGGTTTGTTAATCTGTCCCAAAAGTTGATTTCCCACAGTGACAACACCATTGTGCACCACATGTGTGGAAACACATTTTGTGCAGGCTGTGAAAAATGACAGCTGTACTGTTGATAAGGAGGTGTGAAAAAATGCCAGTGTTGAAAATCTGGCATGAAAATATTGCAAATTTGCGAAGTTACAAGGGTGCATGGAAACTGCGCAATGCACACTTATAATGCAGTCATTTTAAGGACTTTTAGCACCAAATTTTCAACATACGCATTTTAGGACCTCTGCTCATGAACAGTGTCACCATCATTTTCTCAAACTGTCCCGAAAACTGATTTTGCACAGCGACCACGCAATTCTGCACCTGACGTGCGAAAACACATTTTGGCCAGGATATGTAAAATGACAGCTATACTGTTCATAAGGAGGTGTGGAAAAATGCCAGTTTTTAATATCTGGAGTGAAAATATTACAAATTCACGAAGGTACGAGCATGAGTGGAAACAGTGCAACACAAACTCTTAAAACAGCCATTTTTTGGATTTATTTCACCAAATTTGCAAAATAGGCTTTTTGAGAGCCCCCCTTATGAACAGTGGCACTGTTGTTTTGTTACTCAGTTCTGAAACGTGATTCCACACAGTGACCACCAAATCACCTTTCAGGACTGAATAACACCATGACAGTGCATGGATTCATGAGGTGTCATCCCAATAACCCCATGTTGAAAATTTGGTGCAAAAATTCCAAAAAATGCCCGAGATATGCACCAAAGTTGAAAAAACCCAATTTATGCCACTATACAGCTTACTGGCATTTCTTCAGTTCACGGTTGGCTTTGAAGAGTGCAGACGTATTCCCGGTCCACCGAAGATCATTGTGCCAGACTCTGGATATAAGTATGGGGTGAGAGGGGTGTGGAGAGGCAGGGTGTGCAGAGGGTGGGCGCGGGTTGTGGGAGGGGGCAGGGAGACCACAAGGGACCATTTTCTTGTTTACAGGTTTAAAAAAAAAAACATGGGACAGTTTTTCTTTTGCAGGGGATTTGGCATGCTGAGGTAGGCTTCAAGCATGCCACATAAGTGTTTTTTGGGGGGATGCTGTAGCTGACGAGGAATTGGGCACCCCCATCAGCACACAACGAAAGCGGGGGGGGCAAGAGCTGAGGGGGATTGGGCCACCCTTTGGCACATAACAAAGGGGGAGTGCAATATGCCAATGGGTAGTGGGGTCCCACTTCATCACATACAGTGGATCAGGGCATGCCGACAGGGGGATTGGGCACCCCGAAAGTCGACATTGTGCCGCCATGTTTAATATATTTTTCACCAGAGAAAGCACTTCGGGAAGTCAGCTGCTTATGATGAGCTTTGCTCGCATTGCAGTGGACCTTTTGTTACATGTGCTAGCCACATTATGTATTCTCGGTGTGGCGCCGGCATGCAGGCTTATTGGGGAATGAGGGATGCACCTACTGATGCATGCCCTGCATTTGCCCAACAGTGACCGCACCTCCAAATCTGCTACTACTGTAAGATGTTGGCTGGTGTGCAAGCGCGAGCCAACATAAAAAGGAGGGGTCCCAGTAATGACCCCTGGGGCACCCCACTCATAACCCTCCATACCGTGGAGTGCACACCAGTGCTTCTGCCCGCCAACCAGTTTTCCACACAACTAGTTATTTTCCATCCCACCCCTAAGCTTTCCAGCTTATTTACTAGCCTTCTGTGAGGGACAGTGTCAAAGGCCTTACTGAAGTCCAGATAGGCTATGTCCACTGTCCTTCCCTGGTCAACCACCTGTGTCACCCAACTGAAGAACTCTATCAGGTTCATCTGACATGATCTCCCATTCATGAAATCATACTGCCTATCATCCTGCAGGCCATGATCCACCTACCACCCTTTCCTTTATTAGTGCCTCCATCACCTTACCCACCCACCAAGTTGAGGCTGACCAGGCAATAATTCTCTGCCACCTCCTTACTGCTCTCCTTGTGCAGTGGCACCACATCCACCCTTCTCCAGTCCCTTGACACCCACCCTGTATCCAGGGACAAGTTAAACAGTCTCCTCAGTGGGGCAGCCAACTCTTCCCTTAGTTCCCAGAGTACCCTTGAGTGTAAGCCATCTGGCCCCATTGCTTTGTCCACCTTTAACCTGCCTAGATCCTCTCTAACCCTGTCTATGCTGAACAGGCTAGGATCCACATTTTTATCTTCCTTGCCATTCCCCCTTAGCTCGTGTCCCCTACACCCCTCCTCCATGAAGACTGAGCAGAAGTAGGTATTCAGCACCTGTGCTTTCTCAAAGTCCCCCTCCAGTTGTAATCCTCCCTCCCCCCTCAACCATACTATCCCCACCTTGCCTTCCTTCTTACATAGCATACCTAAAAAAGTTTTATCTTCCCTTTTGGCCTGCCTAGCTATTTTCTCCTCAGTGTCAGCTTAAGCCCTCCTTATCTTCTGCCCTGCTATCCTCAGATTCTGCCTCTACGTCTCCCTGTCCTCCTTCCTTTGTGTCATCTTATATTTTCTGAATACCCTCTTCCTTTCCCTGACCACAGCTGCCTTCTCCCTTATAAACTAGAGTGTTTTCCTTCTTTTTTTCGTTCTTCCTCGCCTTCTTAATGCAATTTTAATGGTGTTCCTCCCTTTGATTTATTTATTTTATTTTATTTATTTTTATTTATTTATTCAAGTCTAGGATTACAAATACCTTTGAGCGATGGCTTTTTTACTAAGGTTCCACATCAGAGACAAGAGACATACAGGGGTAGGAATGTTACAACAATAGTCAGCAATGTGGCACTATAGTTATGCAATAGAACAGAATAACATTTTAAGGCATTGTTACTAGCTGTTCAGATGAGATGGGATAACCTGCAGTGAAGATGAGATTAGATGAAGGGAAACAGTGGTACAGAAGACAGAGAAGGGGGGTAGAAGGAAGGGCAACACGATGCTGCCATAGGCGGTTGTCATGCAAAACAGGGGCTATGCGCTGGTGACAAGGGGGGTGGGTAAGGGAGGTGGAAGACAGGTGCAGTGGAGCAGAGGAAGAAACAAGAGCATCAGTGGGATTAGGGGGAAACCAGATGGGTGGAGGGGAGAGAGGCAGAAGTGACCTCAGGGACATGTCAGCTACAGTCATTGGGGGCAGTCACAGGACCTGGAGGCAGTAAGGTGCAACTGTAGTCTAGATTTAAAAGTGCCCTGTGAAGGGGCTGTAGAGATGGCAGGGTTGAGGCTGTTCAGCCAAAGAGGAGCTTTGTAAGTGAAAGTACGTTGACCCTGGGTGGTGTGACAGTGGGGAACTTGCAGGAGTTCAGATTTTGAACCCCTGGTGACCTGCAAGCTATTCCTATTATTTTGTCGCAGGGCAGTGACCCGCAGAGGTGCAAGGCCAAGGCTGATTTTCTTGGCTTTTGTGCAGGTCAGGTACTTTATGTGATTTGAGAGCTGGAGCCAGCCAGTTTTAGAACACAGATCGCAGGTGTGGGTGAGACAGAATAGCATGGACTTGGTCTTTTTGAGGTTAAGGACAAGTTTATGCTTAGAAAACCATGACTCAATGGTACTGAAAGCAAGTTGGAGATTCCCATTGTAAGGACATGGGATCTTTATGAGAGGAGAAAACAACAGCATCATCGGTGTAGAGGATGATATTCTCAGTGCAGGATTGTGGTAGAGAGTTTAGAAATAGACTGAAGGGGAGCTGGCCCAGAATTGATCCTTGCGGGACACCCAAACGAACTGTCAAGGTGTCAGAGTGGGCACTGGCAATTTTCACCTTTCATGAGCAGTTTTCAACGTAGCTTTTGAACCATGAGGCCAATTGAGGGGAGAGACCAATGTTCCGAAGTTGGTCGACCAACAGCTGGTGGTGGACAGTATCGAAAGCCTTGGAGAGGTCAATGAAAACCGCCCCAGTAAGCATGCCCTAATCGAGAGAATTATGCACTGCCCAGGTGAATTCAAGCAGAGCAGAGCAGATAGTTTTCCATAACTCCTCCACATCCCCTATATTACCCTTTCCTGACATTTCATCCCTAAATAGCCTCCTCATTCTGTTAAAGTTCATCCTCCTGAAGTCCATAACACTTGTACTGGTCTGATTTGATTCCCTCCCCATCTTTACCGTGAACCTTACGGTCCTGTGATCACTTGCACGTAGACCGTCACCTGCCACCACCTCTTCCACACTTTCCCCATTTGTGAGGACCAAGTCCAGCAGGTTTTCTTCCCTAGTGGGCTTCCTAACCAGCTGTTGTATGAATACACCCTGTAGCACCTCTAGGATCCCCTGCTCCTAGTTAATACTGCAGCCTGGATCTCCCAGTCCACATCAGGGAGGATTATTTCCCCCACTAGCAGAAGCTCCCTCTTGAGAGCCATCCATGTAACTGCCTCCATCAGCTGTCTATCCCCTTCTTCCCCCTGCATAGGACATCTGTATATCCCACCCTCAGCCTCAGTGATTCTCCAGTCCGTTTAACCAGTGTGACCAACAGGAGCTCTGTCTCCCCTTCCTCCTCCTGCCCTTCTGTTGCCATAATGTCAACCTTGAGGTATAATGCCCCCCTTCTTTCCTGTCCTGTCCCTCCTAAACAGTGATGAGTGGCAGTGGATTTTGTATGTCACACTCTCACTGGCATTATAGCTTATCAAAGCTTTAAACTGAACTTTGTGTGAGAGTCCTTTGTTAGCTACAAGTTCTTTGATTGTAGTGCAGGCTCATTGGGACTTTCTAGTAACTAAGGCTTGCTGCCTTTGCTTGCACCCCTCCCAACCTGGGCTACTCATGGTGCAGCCTCCATTTTAGATCCTCCTAAATAGTCTGTAGCCTGGAATAACTGTCTTCCAGATATGATGTTCTGTCCACCAGGTCTCACTCATCCCCCATGATGGCCTCCAAGTACACCATTTCGTTCCCCAAACTCCTGGCATTAGCTGATAATCCCTTCCACCTTGCCAACCCCCTTCACTGCCCTCCACTTCCAACCTTCCCTTGCACATGCTTTTTTCCAACATTCTGTCTCTATCCTGGGGGAGGGGAAGGGGAGACTGGCAGCCTCGGATCTCTCCTGTCTCCTTGAGTGGTCTTTTTCTTAACCCTCCCAATTCAGTTTAAATTACACATTTTTCAATAAACTCCACTAACTTAATCTTTAGCTCTGCTGATTCCTCCTTGTTCAGGTGCAGACTGTCTGGGGCAAATAGGATCTCGTCCTCCCATGTTGATTCCCAGTCCCCCACTAACCAAAACCCCATCTGCTTGCACCAACATGCCAGCCATTGATTAAATTCCTCAATCTTCTGCTTCCTTGATGTGCTTGCTCTTGGCATGGGCAGTACCTCTGAGAAAGCAATAGAATGGAACCCTGTACTACTACAAAACCTAGCAAGCTCACTGAATCTTGTCTGCACCTCCATTAGACTATTCCCCTCCAGATCATTGGTGCCTAGGTGGATCACCAAGTGTGGCCTCCCATCCTGCCATTTTCCCCATGAGAATATATTGTGCCTTACCTCTACTACCGTCATTCCCTGCATACACTCAACCCAAATTGCACTTCTCCTGTCTCCCTTGCTCCCTCCATTCCCTTCATTATTGAGTCCCCTATGAGCAAGACCCTGCTACTCCTTTCCTTCAAGTTGTACTTTTGGTTTTCTAGCTTACACTCAGTTCCTGGCATCCCATTTCCTTCCCTGTTCACATTTTTCCCCTTGTCCATCTCCTTCCCCTGAGTTCTGCTCTCCCCCAGAATACATCTCCATTCCCCCCCCTTCTGGTTTTACCACCAGTCCCACTCACCCTTACTCCTGTTACACAGACACTGTCCCCTCCCTTTGCACTTGTCTTGTTTCTTTACTTTCTGACTCCCTCTGTGAATGGGTAATTTCCCCCTTCCCCCTTCTGTTGATCTTCTCCCATCCTGAGCTTACTGTAGTCTCTTCTGTGGGATGTGTTCCCCTGAAGAGTGTTTTCACCCCCACTCCTTGCTCCTTTTGGCTACTTCCCTCTAGGTTCCCTCCCAAAGGTGCATCCCCCATCCCCCTTCCTCCAGCACAGTCTTTTACCCTAGCCTTACTTCCATCCCCTATGGTTTTCTCACCACCACTCTCCTTTCTCTCATTCTCTTTATGCATCCCCAGGGATGCAAATCTGTTTTTCTACTCCGTACCCTTTTTTCACAGCCTACTGTCTGATGCATCCCCTCCTATTTTCTGACCCTTCCCTGTCTGTGCTTGCTTTGCTCTTTTTGATCCTACTACCTGCCACTGCCCTGACCCCTCTTGCCTTCTACTACACCTCCTCCTCAGTCTCATGCACCCGCCTTATGTTCTCCCTTTCTCCTCTCGCCCAGTTGGTGCATCCTTTTGACGTCGTCCAGCCATCTCCCTTTCTTCTCCCGTCTTTTACTACACCTGTTCCTAACACCCCTGAAGCCCCCCCCATGTTCTCATTTCCTCTCTTCACCAAGCTGGTGCTCCCTTTGAACCACCTTCAATCCTATCTCCTTCCCCTTTCCCTCACCCTGCTTAGTGCCCACCTCAACTAACCCACCTCCTCTGTTAGCTGTGTAAGCTGTCTACACACCATGTAGCCCCCCAGCCTCCATGCTATATCCAACATCATGGCCGTCCCACACCCATTGCACCCGATCACCCTCCCAATGTTGCCCCATGCACTATTGGCCCGGAGACCATATTCAAGATCTGCCTGAATGCTTTTCAGACTACCCCTCCAACTTCGCTGTCCATCCATTTGATCACCTTAGTCTTAAAAGACAGAAAGAATACCCCCTATCTTACTTTTTCCCCTCCTTGTCCTTGTGTTCCTTCAAGTCCTTTTTGAACAGGATCAGACCCTGCAGCAAGCCCAATGTCTGTGGCTGTCTTTTGGAAATAGACCCTCATGTAGCCCTACATATTTTCTGTGCCCCTTCTGAGCCAAACCCTACGTCTGGGGCCCCCTCAGTTTTGCACAATAACTTATGCATTAAAACACAACTTCAACACTGTGACACAATAGTAAGCACACTCTTTTAGGTCAACCCTCAAAATCAATTTTAAAAATATACCCTACCCTTTTACCCTTTTACCTGAAAACACTTAAAGGAGTGCCTTACTAGTTCCACAGCTCAAAGTAACTCCCTGGGAAATACATCAATTCTCACTTATACTGGAACAGTGTGTAAATAAATATGCCCCAAAAATGAATTTGCAACTTTTAGACACTGTATCACAGTAAACTTGACTGTACAGTTATGCAAGTGTGTACCCTTACAGATAACACAGTGAAGTTGACCGAACAGTTTTGCAGTTTTGTACCCTCATAATAACAAGCAGCTTTAAAGCACAGCTAAACTCATCCCATTAATTAAAAATTACAATTTAAATTTGTACTATATCACACCCTCTTTCCCCTTAATTAAAATTATACATTGTAATTTTAAACAAAAGACCCTCTGGGCAGTGCCTGCTTGTTTCTATGATTTAGCTGAGCATTTAAGAATGTTATCTGTGCATACAGATAAGCCTATCACCCCCTCCACCTTGACAGCTTGCCATAATAGTGCTTGAACTGTACCTTTTGAAAAAATGTTCAGGACTACAAATATATGGAAATGATGATAGACAACCTACATCTCACACACTACTAAAGCAAAATGTCCAAGCCCTTTATTGAACCATGAGCAATATGAGGGAAAAATATTATGACTCCCATATCCTTCTCTCTGCACTTAAAAGCAAGCATTATCTCTACCAAATATCCCTGATACAGTCCATTAGAAATTTGACACCACCTTGGTTTTAGCCCCTTCCTTCAGAGTGGCTCTGCTCAGCCTAGTAACACACAGCCCCATCCCACCTTCACTGTCACTTATCTCTCATCTGCCTCTTTCCATAGACTTACTCTTCTGTGGTGCAGCCTTTATAACTGGGCTTACCCTCACAGGACAGCCAGAGGACAGAGCCTAAACTGAACGTAAACATCACAACACAAATGAGAATACAATTAGCCAAAAGGCAAAACCACATTCAAAAGGATCATAAGGTGTTATATCAATATTTCCCAATGCTCACTGTATGATAGTGTATAATCTGTATTGTTCAGTACATACACTGTATTAGACACACACTGTGTTAGCCATGCCACCTTTAGGGTAATGCAGTCACTGCATATAGCAGACAAATTACAAATGCACCAAGCAATCAAATATACTGTAAGTGGCTTACGCTGTATTACCTTTGAGCCAGTCATTGCCATTTTCTTAACAATCTCTAAATGCATCTTCCAGTTTTTTTTTATCATGACTACCATTATTTTTGCACCTTGCCGACGACCCCCATCCCAATCGACCCCCCCCAGCCCTTTTTCCCCTCCATTTTCTCCCAGGGGCCCCAGGACTAGGCACGCATGTGCATGAAGGTGCTCGTGTGCCTTATGGTCCAAGTAACAACCCCTATCCCCCACCCCATTGACCTAATGCCTGGCACCATCTGGGCCTGAGCTGCCCCTGGCATCCACCAGGAGGTGGCCTTTAGCTGAGGGTAGCCACCACACCTCCCTGGAGAGGACAGCTTTCTGCTGGCAGCTCCATCCAGCTCCTCCCCCACCCCACTGCCGAACTCTGACGGCCCAGACTCGTTACCAAACCTGGGTCACTGGCGTGCTGCAAGGTAAGGCATCCAGTGCCTCAGCCCTCAGTGCCACTGGGCTGGCTGTCTCTTTCAGTTAAATTGCAGCTCTAACTGTACAACCGGATATATACAATGTCTCTCTCGCCTATTCAGATGTATGATCCTGGGTGGTCTAATTGATACATAACAAGTTTCTCTCCCCAAAGACCAACATTTTTGATTTATGGATGTAATATTACTGTTTCCAACTTTCTTTATAGTCTTACAGTAAATACCTTCTGGATAAAAGTACTGTACAGAGTCATCTGCATACATCAGTAATTGGAGATTTAAGTGTTCAGTCTTTGGAGGAATATGTCTATCTATTTCATCTAGGGCATCAACTTGAGTATCTATATAAATTGCCTGCATTTGGGAGCCATCTCTACCCACACACACCATTGATCTTGTGTTAATGTGCAGCATTTTTAATATCTTAAGAAGGTGGAGACCCCCATATGAATTAAGTATGCTCCACATTGTTTCACATGATAGATGGTCAAAAGACACTTGGATATCTAGGAAAACAGCAAAGATTTTTACTTTCTTGCCATTACCATATCTATCAAGCAGATGATTTAAATTTATAAATCTGATTGCTGGTTCCAAACCCAGATTTGAAGTCAACTTGAAAAGTGGAGATTAATTTCCCAGAGTATGCACATGTTTCTCGCCTGTCTACAGTATTCCTGTATATATATTTTTAACAAAAGTGTATTGAGTCTATAGCAACCAGGATCTGCAGCACTTCCCCTCTTAAACACCGGTACAAAAATGCCAATTAGTCAGGATTCAGGTACTCATTAAATGTTCCTTGATTTTGATGAACATTTGTTACCAGCAATTGTGTCCCCATTCTACATTATCCTGGTAGACTTCTGCTGGTAGGCTGTCATAGCCTGCTGCCTTTTTATTTTTGCAAGGATACCATTCCACACTTTTTGCAGAGAGAGACAGTCACTTTGAACATAGGTCCAATTGTATTTTGGGATATATCTGGTTTCCTTATTAAGACTGGGCTAGGGATATCCAATGTAACATTTCCCAAAGCATAGAGCTCATTGAAATACTCAAACCAGGTATTAGCAGAAATCAGTGATCATTTTAACTTCCTTATTATTATTACCCAGGGTATTTAGGTCATAAAAAGACATTGAGCCTTTCAAGACAATTGCATCCTAAAGTAGATTCCTTAGCATGACACTGTATTCCATTTTCTTTTTCTTAATCAGCGCTTTATAACTTCTTTGAGGTTCTAGCGCACTAGCCTGTCTGCTGAATATAATAGCTTGTATTGCCAGTGTCTTCTATTGTATATAGATCCCCCTTTAATTGTCTGCATTCTCTGTCGGACCACTTGTTTTATGCTCTCTATAATGATCTACATGGACTTCATCTGCCATAGACAATACTTTAATAATATTTTCTAGTAACATATTAAAAAGCTTTATCATCAAAAGAGTACCACACAAGAGGCAAATTAGGAAGTTGACTAGCCTAGTGGTAGGATCCAAACAGGTAAATTAGATTAGGAAACTTGTACTGTATGGTATAGGAGACAGAGGGTGGTGGCTAATGGTACTCTTTCTTCAGATTGGATGTACCACATGGCTCAGTAAACTGGTTGGGGAGGTATGCCTTTTTACAGATGACATCAAAATCTATAATACAGTAGGGTGCACACTCAGAAGGGGATGGAAAAAATGTTCAGGGATCTTGAAAAACTCATAGAATTGCCAAAAACATGGCAATTGGGGGTTCAATGTAAGATCATGCATCGATGGCACAGAAACACCTGTGCAGAGTATAAGTGGGGTGGAGGCACTGACAGTAATTAGACAGGAAAGGTTCCTTAGGGTTATCATAGATGAGAACCTCAAGGAGCCAGTACAGTATGACAAGGCAATGGGTAGGGCTAGTGGGGGTGTGTGCATGGGGTGGCATCTTCAGCAGGAGGAGGGAGCTGGTGTTGCCATTATATCACTTGATGGTGCAACCACACCAGGAGTACTGTGTTTAGTTTTTTAGACCACACCTTAGAAAGGAAATAGACAGAGTGGGGTCTGTTCAAAGGATGGCAACTAAAATGGTGCATGGTTTGCACAAAAAATACTGTAAGGAGAGATTAATGGATTTCAACATGTACACCCTGGAGGAGAACTGATAGAGGTGACATGACAGAGACCAACAAATATCTGAAAGATGTGAACAGGGTGTAGCCAGGGAGTTTTGATTTTCAGAAAAGAACAATCACGATGTCCATGAGGCATGCAATGAAGCTGGGGTAGGAGGGATTCGAGGGGATTAAATGGTGATGTGAGAAAATATTTCTTCACTTAAAGGGTGGTAGACACCTGGAATAGACTGACATCACAAGTGGCAGAAGATGGAACAGTGGGGGGGGGGTCAAGCATGCATAGAATAGACATAGTATATTATGTTGGGAGGATTACCAGAGACCAATTAGGGTCTGGGGAGATATAGAAACATAGAAGACAGAACAGGCAGGGAACATCTGAGCAGACTGGATTTACCATGTGGTCCTTTTCTGCTGTGAAATTCTACTTTTCAGTGTTACCTGGCCCAATCAAATTTTCAATAGAGGCTGTCATAGCTTCAAAGAGAAAATCTAAAAGAGTGTTATGTAAGATAGCATTAATCCTTTCAGATATATACAGGAATCAATTTTATCTTGAAATATAATCTTCAAAAGCTACGTGGTACTGTAGATGAAGTAGAAGCTGTTTTTTTGTTGACTACATGTGGACAAACTATCAGAGGTGTATCTTAAATGTTTGTAAACTATCATGGGCATGTCTGAAATGTGGATAAACTATTATGGACATCTTTACAATGTGGATAATCAACTAAGAAATCATCACCTCCCCAAGCTACATCATGGCCATAAACAGAGAGTAATAGCGAAGTGCAATCATTCCAGTTAACTGGGATAACCGTCCTCATTAACCAGCATCATTCTTCATTGAACTAAATGGATACTTATTTGGTGCTCAGCGAGATATACCAATTATTTATTTATTTCAAAAGTTTCAACTAGAAAGATATAACAAGCTACGAACAGCTCATTTACAGATCCCAATTATCTACATCCCAAATAAGAGGCTTCTAGTGTATATGTTTTTAGTTCCATCTCCTTACCAACCTTGGAATTTGGCTCTGCTGCTATAATTACCATTATATCAGACTTCAATTGTATCCAAAACTGGCTTGAGGGATGCAAGCTCACCATAAACCTGGACAAGACCCAGGCCATGCTCTTCGGTTCTGTGGCTAAAATCGCTTCCTGCACCACTCCCCTAGCTATCCATGGTGCAAATGGTGCCCTCTTGCTGGTCGCCGACTCCATCAAGTACCTAGGAGTAACCCTGGATACGCAACTGGATCTCACCGCCCATCTCTGTAATATCTACAAAGCCACGAATGGCAAGCTTGGACTTGCCTACAGAGCCAAAGACTGCCTCACCCCAGCTGCACGGCTTGCCATAGCTCGAGGTATACTCCTTCCCACACTTTGCTACGGGCTTTTAGCCTTTGCACCAGTCCAGATTTCTAGCCTAGCTAAATGGGACACTGCCTATAACAACATATGTCACTACTCGCTGCCCCATGCCTTTCGCATCGTTGTGAGCTATACTCTTGGCTGGAGTGGCTCCCCCCTGAAAAGCACCGTGCCTTTGTCCTTGGCAACTTCGTGGACAACATAGTCAGAATGAATACTCCTTCTGTGCTTGCCCTTCCCCTTCATTATGGAACCCTTGCCTACCACTTGAGATCAAGTGCTGCTCAGCTCTGCCTGGTCCCTAAGACATGCACCCTCACAGGTGACAGGGCATTCTCCACCCATGCGTCAAAATTGTGGAACTCCCTACCTGCCCTGGTCCGTTCCTCTCCATCCCATCCCTGCATCAAAGCCTCCCTAGGGACCTTCCTCAAAGCCACCTCTGCCTGTCTGTGTGCTACATAGGCACCGAGTAGTCCCTCCCTCACCTCTGACCCCAACTCACTGGCCGGGAGATCATGAGATGGCTCTCTGACCGCTGGTAATCTCTGCTGTAAAGCAGCATTAGGCACTTTCCACCCCTCGGTTTAGAGAGGGGATTTCCTGCCATATCCGTACTTGTATGTAGATGTACTAACTCGATGTACACTGTTGTTCAGGTTAGGCCCTCATGGCATGCTAATTTATGCAGTGTACTTACATTTTGTTTTATTGTATGCTCTACCTTGATGGTACTTGTTGCTACTCTACCTTGCCATTGCCGTTATATATCTTGTTGACACACTGACAACTCTCTGAGATGATGTATCTAATTATATTTTACCCCTCACTGCCATTATGTATACCCACTGGCACACTGCCTACTGTACCTATGCATAGCCTCTGCACCATTTGGTGTTCCTCCCACCTGACTGTGGGCCAGCTTGTTACCCTGACTCTGTACTTTGTATTCTGTATTTTGTACTCTGTATTTTATGTACTGTAACCTCCGGGGTTGCTCCTGAAAATAGGCACTTGCTGTCTAGTGTGCTTACCTGGTTAACAAAAGCAAATAAATAAATAAATACCCAAGTTCTCTTTGCAAGATCAAGAACAGTTCCTTTAATATTATTTTAGGATCCATCATAGCCCCTTGATGATTCTTTGGGGAACATACATACTGTTGATTCAGTGGCCTATGCAACCAGTATGATGTTAGCTTGTGCAACTGTGTTGCTTAGTTCTGGCTGTTCACACTCTCCATTCCAGAGGAATTATGACCCTTTAGGGGTACCAAAGGCAAGGAAGCCTTGAAGAGGGTTCCACCCCTAGAGGTGCCATGGGACAATTCCCTTGGCTAAAGGTACCTAAGGAAGAATCCCAAGTAGAGAGGCAATGACACTGGAGAAGGAGGGGAGGATGGTGAGGCTAAGAAAAAGTGCTTGAGAGACAGGCTCAGAGGAACTGCTTATATAGGACAGGAAGTGGGAGTGACTGGCTGCTTGTCCACTGAACTACAGGCATAGCCTTCCAATTCAGTAACCTACGCAGCCAGTATGATGTTATGCTTGTGCAACTTTATTACTTGGTTTTGGCCATTCGCAGTCTTTATTCCAGAGGAATTATCACCCTGTAGGGGTACCAAAGGCAAGGAACACTTGAAGACGGTTCCACCCCTAGAGGTGCCACAGGATGATTTCCTTGGCTAAAGGTACCTTAGGAAGGATCCCAAGGAGAGAGAGGCAATGCTGCTGGAGGAGGTGGGGAGGATGGTGGGGCAAAGAAAAAGTGCTTGAGAGAGAGTCTCAGAGGAACTACTTATATAGGACAGGAAGTGGGAGTGGCTGGCTGCTTGTCCACTGAAATACAGGCATAGCCTTCCAATTCAGTAGCCTATGCAGTCAGTATGATGATATGTTTGTGCAACTCTGTTACTTGGTTTTGGCCATTCGCACTCTCTGTTTCAGAGGAATTACCACCCTGTAGGGGTACCAAAGGCAAGGAACCCTTGAAGTGGGTTCCACCCCCTAGAGGGATGATTCCCTTGGCTAAAAGTTCCTTAGGAGGAATCCCCCAAAAGAAATGTAGTAGTACGAAGCATGTTAGCAATCAGTAGCTGTGAGGCATAGTAGTAGATAAGGCAACAGGCAGCTTGATAACGTAATGAGATGCACAGAACAGGTTAGCAATGGCATGAGTATGATGGGTTGAACTGCAGAGGACCCCCTAAGAAGAGAGGGAATGGCAAGTAGGGACACCATCCACCTCCATCCAACAGAGGAACCTACCTAAAGGAACTAGGGAACACTAACTATGGCTAACTAATGGTTATGATCTGAGGCACTGAGGAGAAAAAAAAAACCTTTGATGAGGAAATCTCTGGGGGTCCGAGGCCTAGGTAACCTTCCATCCTTGGGAATATTTATTTTGTGATGGCTCTGCTGCTGCAATTTAGAAATCCAATAAAAGGGGGGTGGAAACTATTCCAGTTTGAGGAATGCTCTCACTCAATCCCTCTAACGGGAATGCTGTGGAAGATCGCAAGAATGCTTTGCAACATTGGGGGCAACCAAGGTGGGAGGAGGAGAGCAATGACTGCTGAAGCACTTACCTGACCTACTCACCCTTAAAAACAAACCAGGTGAACCAGAGGCAGTTGTAGAGAAAATGCAGTGAAAATGCCTTGCTAGTGGAATGCTAGTGCAAAAGGAGATTGTTGTAACCACCATTCACAGCTAGTCTTAAATTCTACACCAGCAGCTGAAGTCGAGTCTCAAATGGCTAAAGCCAGGCCCAGAGTAAGGGCATTCCCAGCTATGGGCCAGGTGAGAAGGACCCCATCTCAAGTCATGCACACTCAAGATGCAGACTTTATAAATGCAGAGTGAGACTGTTGGCTGCAGGGAGGTCCTGCAACAGGAATGATATGGCTGGCATCCCCCAGAAAACTGAAGAGAAGCTGAATGAGCATTGAGAGCTGGAACATCACAGAGGTCAGATGGTAGTAGCAAGCATTGAGCAATGATTGCGTAAGCAATTAGTGGACCTGCACATAGGTCAGTAAGCATAGTAATGGTCAGACCTGCTCATAGGTCTATAAATCAGAGTAGAAATGGCTGGACCTGCATGTAGGTCGGAGGAGAAGTAAATATGGATAATGGGGCAAGAAAGCCAGGCATTCAAGGAAGCCAAAGAAGGTGTCAAATACTCTTAGGATTTTAGGCGGTGGAGGCAGGATTAGAACATAAAGTAAGTATGCCACACTGGGATACAACTCTACCAACACCTCCAAGTTCCCTGCTGTAGGGAAAAACAAGTAAGGGATGGAAGGCACCGAGACTCACATGCAGATATTAAAACTAGTTTATAGCATCCACAGCAGTTTAGCTGACCTCCAGAGTATAATAGCAGTGTACAAACATAGAGAGCAGCATCTGTATTGAGTAACTATGAGTTATAGGAGTTGCAATTCAATAAACATAGACTTGAGTGAGGTAATGCTCTAAATGCAGCAATTGCTAGGCAGTGCAGTAAAAACAATGGCAATGAGGTATGTGGTATGATCTGAGGAAGCAGGAGTGAGCTGCATGGGCTAGGGTTCAGAGTGAGCCTGAAACAGGTGAAAATAATTAAGGTGCATAGCATCAAGAGCAGCTATGTGGTATGAGTTGAAACTCACAGATAATGATCGCAGTTGCAGTGTGAGTAAACAAAAGCAAGTAGCATGAGCTTTAGATTAGCAAAATACATGGAGTTTAGAAACAGAAACCCTCCAAAAAGAAAGCAAAACAAAAGACGAACAAACACAGAAGAGCAGGAGACAAGCAACACAAAGAAGCACACAGCCGGAGCCAAAATACAAACCAAAGCAGGGAGACAGACAATAGAGTCCAGTAGAAACAAGCAGAAGCCAAAACAGCAAGGTGCAGGGGGTAGGCCAGCAGCAGAGGACAGACTGACTGAGCCTCCAGCAACAAAGAAAAAGTGCTTGAGAGAGAGGCTCAGAGGAATAGGAGGGCTTGTCCGTGGTTCAATGTAGGGAATAGCTCCTCCCACAACCTCTGCTTAAGCCCTACAATAAATGCACTTCCCTTGCTTAGGGAGTATTATTCTGGGCCCCCAGCATGGCTCATGTGTCTATTCCTCCTGGTGCACTGCTGCTGCATTTCTTTCTTTTCCTTGCCTTCTTCCCCTTTGCTGTTCCCCACTCCCACCATTCCCTCTCCTTCTTGTTTTGTTCTCCTCTGTGTTTATACCTACCTTGTTTCCTTGTCTCTTTCTCTGCAGCTTGCAACCTCCACTCCTGTCCTCCTCCCGCTCCATCCCCAGCTGTGCCAGGGTTCTCCTTGTTACTGTTTGCCTTTTGGGCTTCTCTCTGCCCCTTAGCCTGGTATTTCTGGGCATCCACACACCTTCCCCGCATTTCCCGTCCTCTGCAGGTTCTTTCCAGAAGACCTCCTCTGTCCAACCACCATCATATTCCCCCTTTTCCCCTTGACCCACTGGTGCTTCAGGCTTGGCCTCAGAACCCTGTATCTCCTGGCTCAGCTTCACACCTACTCGTTCAACCGCGTTGGCCATCTCTCACTCGAAAAAGTAATTATCTCCGCATTTTCTTTTGGGTCAGCTGTGGGGGAAGAGACGCAGATGGAAGTCAAGGCACTTAATCAGGCCCACTCACAGTACAGTGACTCCAGCTCAAATCAAATTTCAGTTCGATTGGGTTGCTTGGGGGGGGTAGTGGCTCATCAAATGCCTCCTCCCAACCATATTACCTTGCTTGCTTCACACTGAAACCGTTTACATTCCACTCTCAGAGAATCTAACTGGACTACAATTTGTATCACATTTGACAAAACCCTTTGCCACCTTGGCTTTCTACAGTCCATACCATACCACTGTGGCTTCCCATAAGCAAATCTTCATAGCCATTCATCTGCTACACTTGTTTTCACACTGCAGTTCCTCTCTCCTATACTGTTTCACAGGAACATCCTTCTATGTACCGCCACAGATTTAGTTGATTTACCAGCTGTTAGACCTCTGCCCTGTCACCACCAGAGCTTTTCATCATACCAGTGGGCCAGCGAGGGGGAGGAGGGAAGAGGGGTTCTGTTTGACCAGAGAACTCCCTATATGTGCTTTTGGCATTACACTGTGGCAGGAGGTGCTTGTCTCCGTCTTTCCCACCTTTCCTTTCACTACATGTCCTACTCTTAGAAGCTCCAGGTATTCTCCCTCCTGTTCTCTTGCACCCCACCCCCTTTTAGGATGCAAATAAGTGGCACACCCAACTGCTCCCACTTCACTGAATCTACTTCCCTACTTTCTGCTCTACTGCCTACAATCTCACTTGCTCCATAATACTTCTTCCCCTAGTCATGCTATGCTTCATGGCTTTCCTTCACATCATGTTTTGTTCCAGTGTTTCCTACTCCTCCCATTCCCCTATCTCTTGCTATGTCATGCACCAACTCCTCATCTTATTTCAGTTCATCTCCTAAATCTATTCTCTTTCTCCAGCAGCGTTTTGCACTTTGCCAGCCCATACCAGCACTAAACCGGACTCTGTCCCTAACTCACGCCTTCTGAGGTGCTGAGTGAATATAGGCTTCTCCTGTCTACTGGGGAAGGGATTCCATTAAAATCATTACCTCCTACTACTTACCAGATGAATTCCTCCATCTCTAACTCTGCTTGGCAGCAGTGAGTGAAGGTTAGCTCACATCGACTACCAGGGATGGGAGCTATGTCTACACTCTACTGAGTTACACCATACCTTCCCTATCTCATTCCAATTACTGCTTCCCTTCAGGAATGGAACTTCTTCTCCCCACATGCCTTCCTCATCCTATGTAAGCCTACTTGCTTCAACTCAAGAACATACCGCATGGGCCATATCCGATGGTTGTCCAAATCTACATGCCACCAGTTCAACTTAAGCTTTCTCAGCTCAATACCCATCTGTTGCTGTCCTTCTGGAACTAGACTTCGACCCATCCTACTATTCACTGGGATGGACCTTCTTCACTCCATGTACCCCCATCATTCTACCTATGCCATCTTCTGTATATCACTCCTGATGCTGGGTTACCACTTCTGTTTTGGAACGGAACTTCTTCAACCATGTAGTCTCATTATTCTGCCTCTCCTCATTGCATTCTGTCAGGATCATCTCTCCTTGACCATCCTGCCAGGCTGCAGGGGCTTCCATTCCACTGCTTCACATGCATTCACTCTCCACCCACTATCCAAAGCCACCACCCTTCTGGAACTGGACCTCCTCCTGTTAGTAATCTCCATTTCTCCTTGTCTACAGCCTTCCCTGCAGCCTTATCCCACTACCTTGCCTGCTCCACCACCCAAGCTTACATCGCTGTTTCCACCATCTGCTTCCTCTACCTGATACCGTTCATTGCGTCCCTTCAGGAATGTAACCATCACACTCCATCTGCCTTCCACCCTCATCTTTGTTTTTCTGCACTGACTACTCATTATCTCATCGACAGCATGGAGTTGTAGCCTATCCCTTCATCCACTGGGTTATTGTCCTCTCTGTCTCTTGTCCAGTTGCTGATTCCTGTTCGAAGGAGACCTCCATTCTTCATTTGCTTCCATCCTCCTACCTCTGCAGAGCGATAGCCAAGGCTAGCTCTCTCTCCCTGTTTCCTGTGCCTTGAAGCTAGTTTCTATAATCAACTGATTCGACCTTCTCTGCTTACCACTGGACCGTTGCTTGCCATTCCTTTCTGGACTTGGGCATCTCCTTAATGTGCCTTCACTCTTATCCATTATCTGGAGCATCATGCACTTCATCTCACCTCACCTACTTCTGGTAGGAGCCTGCGTCTGCTCCTGCAGGTCCCTCTTTATGCACCGTTCGCTTACCTCTGGGACTTTCTTGCTCTAGCTCACCCATCCAGTTGATGTCCACATTTATTTTCTCCTTCAGATGTGGGCACTGTATCCTTCTTTCACACCTGCACCTTCCATCTCTTTACTAGGTGGTTGAGGCCTAGTCGACTGTCGGACCTATGTACCTCACCCCTGTTGCTCTTAGTACTTTGCTTTGCTCCTCTGCCCTCCATGTATCACAATCTACAGTCAGCTACAGCCTTCCTGAATTCTGCTGCCATTTGTTGATGAGCCAACCCGATCCTGCTCCTTCCTGCACAGTTTGACATCCGACTTCCTTCACCTCGAACCCATCCTGAATCAGTCCTTCAGTCCATCAGGATTTCCTTCCAACTTTCCTTCCATCTTCGGATGGTGACCTTTCCGTCTCTGCCTTCCTGGCTTGGGGCTTCATCCAGTTTGTTGTGGCTCTTTTGGGCATCCTACCATATTTGGCCAGTATTCCTACCCAGTCAACTACTATTCCAGTCTATCCATCTTCTACTCCTACTCTGGCCATTCTAGCAGCTTCCATCTGTTTCTCGAAGGATCACTGTACATCTCATTTGAAGACACTACTTTAACACACGTCCTTTGGATAACATGTCTCAGAAACTCTTATGTTATCATAGGGTTTTCAATACTGCCCAATCTGCTCTCCTAGATCATTTCAGGATCTCATTCAACTGGACACTAGAAATATTCCCACCTCTTTCTATTCAATACTCCCTACGAACCTCGTCTATTCAGTCTATGCAGACTTCCCCATCTACAGTGCCTCACAGGATATCCTATTGCATGGAAAGGACTTCAATTCTTCAATCACTCTTTGAATTAATCTCCATTATTACTGCTTCAGATACCAGGACTTGAAAGCTACTTCACTCCTCCTCGGACATTATCCAGTCACCTTCTGCAACCTCTCATACTATCAACAACTTCGCTGACTGGATTACTCGACTTCCATTTCCTTAACAGATGTTGCTTGTCCTACTTCTTTCCAGCTGCTGTCCAGACCATTCATCATTGGATCTCAACCCCTAGCTGCTTACGAATGCTACACCATCTGAAACATTTTTGGCTCCTGGATGTCACCATTCCTCATACAATCATCCACACCCCTTCTTCTAGTACCTTCAGTTGAGTTAATCACCCTTCCAGCGGACCCTCCAGCATCTCCTTTGCAAACTATCTATGTTAATCTCTCCAGTAAAGACTGTCATCGAGAACAGGCTTATCCTATTTCCATCCAGAAATCTGCAGCCATTAAGACTACAGACTCTTCAACATATCCACCTCTAAACTTCTCTCAAGGACTTAAGCATCTGATTACTCATAAAATCTAACCAACATAAGCCACCACAGTGCATCCTATGGTCAATCAAGCCACAGAAATACCCATATTTACTTCAGCCAGCATACCAGCAGAGCATATGCAAGCATAGTTATGACATCATGCCCATATACATCATCATTCCTTAAGCCAAACTTCCAATCAGTCTCTATAAATATTTGATTGCTATCAGGATTGCATCTCCACATCTTTCTATATTTGTCTACTAATCACTTAAGACAGTCCTCATACCAAGTACGCACAGACTCTTCTCTACTCATTTCTATCGTATGGCAGCCTGCTTAGCTACTCATTGCTCACTGCTACATTCTTTGCCTTCAGATTTTACCTGGACAGTCAAACCTTACACCAGTGGATCATTCACCTATGACTGTAAAAATCATTGCAATTCCCGCCATTCATTGTCTTATAGCATATCGATCAAATTATGCTCTTCTGGTTCATTACGTCCCTGCAATCCCCTTGGACATGCATCCTTCATCCCCTTGGAAATCTGGACTCCATTCACCCTGCTTAAACTGGATCTGCTCCACACTTAGGATTCTACTGTTCCTTCAGAAAAGATCTACTATTCATCCTCAGGATCATCAGTTACTCTGCATTGCCCATGGATCGAGGATGGATCATCATTTCCAAGTTACTCAAAGACTCTCTTCTACTTATTTTTTCTACTTCAGGGAAGCTTTCTTAGTGACTCCTCTCTCATTACTGTATTCCTTGTCTCCAGACCTTACATAGAAAGTCAAATCTCACTCAGTTTTGATCATTCACCCATGACTTCTCGTATCATAGCATGTCCATCCTCCACTGTCCAGTAAATTTTTGATTAGTTCATGCTCTCTCTGCTCATCAAGTCCATGCAAACCCCTATGGACAAGTATCCTTCATCACCTCAGAAATCTGGACTTCCTTCAGCTTTCTTCAACTGGATCAGCTTCACAGTTAGGATTCTACCAATCCCACAGAAAAAGATCGACTCTTCAACCTCAGGATCAACATTCAACCTGCATCATCCCTGGATCAAGGATGAACTGTCATTTCTCAAAGAAGATCAACTTCCTTAAATTAGCTATTGTTACTATAACATTGGTCCTTCTCCTTATAGCATGCCCAGAGGATGGACAGACCACTGGTCATGGGTTCTCAGAGGTTTCCTCCACCTGGGGGGGTTTTCTCTCCGTCAGGGGGTCATACTCTCCATGAGTTGGAGGAGGTATCTTTTTGGACCTTATATTCCCTACAAATTCCTAACTACATACATACTACTCAAGGGTGAGAACAGAGTTAAGCTACAAACAATACTACAAGTTACACCAGTACTATATACTCCATTGCTATTCCACAAACATTGAACTGCTTATATAGGACAGAAACTGGGAGTGGCTGGCTGCTTGTCCACTGAACTACAGGCATAGCCTTCCAATTGTCATTGTTGGCTTAGCATACACAAAGAGAATAGTGCATTACATATATGTGTAGTGATAATCAATGACCTTGGTCTGATCAAAGGCCTCAGTGGAGCTATAGGTAGCAGTGCCCCCCGGCCCCAGTTTTGGTACATTTTCTGTATTTTGCTGCTTTGTTTGTAATCCTTACAGCTAAATCATTCAGACTGGCAACAAAACATTCCAAACACCCATGTTTCCTGCAACAATTAAAGTGTCATAACTCATATTTAAAAATAAAAGAACTGCATGCTGTATCATCTATTTTGGTGACAAATCTTGCAATGTTCCAGCCAAGAATATGGATTCCTTCTCCATCTTGCGCATTTATTCAGCCCCAGTTTACAGTATCTTCTAAAACCAGTACAGAGTGCCATTTCATCATTTTCCTCACTTAAACTGGTACCTGTCGAGGAGCTGGGATCCTCTTCTAGAATCAAACTTGTGTCATTTCCATTTGCTTTCTGTAGCCTCCCATTAATTTCCTTTCTGTCTTAACATTGTGCTTATTCTTCATCTTCCAATAGTGATAGTAATTTTTCTGTGGGCTTCAAATATTCAGAGATATTGACACAAATCCATATTGCTTGCTGACCTGTGTAAGCCACTAGGCTTTACTTTGCTATGGTTTCCAATCCAGTTTACCAATGATGAAGGTGAGGTTTATTGGTCTGTAGTTGCCCATGTCTTCCTTGTCCCATCCCCATGGAATGAGACTATTTCTACAGCTCTTCAATCCCTAGGCACTATCCCTGACTCCACTGAGACAATAAATGTCATCCCTGGAATGGTTGCACTTCTGCACTCACCTGTGGAGTTCCTCAAGGCCCAGTCCTAGTGCTTGTGTTGTTCACTGTGTACAAGTTGCAACTGAATGAAATTCTTAGCTAGTATGGGGTTGTGTCTCACAGTTACTGTATCCAGATAAAACCCAGCAATATCTGTTTTTCTTACCAGATGGGAAAAATGCAGCATCAGTTTTAGGACAGTGCCTCTGTGAGATTATGGTTTGAAAGGCCTTCAACTGATGTCTTCTTACCATTTTTATGTGGTCAAACACTTAGTGCTGTGTATGCAGTAAAGGATCTGGAGTTGTTGAGCACAGCAAATTGGCATTACAATAGCAGGTGTTGGCAGTAGCTAACAATGGCTTTTACCATCTATGTAACATTGCCCAGATCAAGTCACATCTACTATCATGGGGTTTGATGGTGATATTCCATGCCTTTGTCACCTCCAGAGAGGATTATAGTAACACTCTACACTTACAGTTATCTGCAGGCTTGACGTGCTGTCTGCAGTTAGTTCAGAATGCGGTGGCTTGGCTGGTGGCAGAAATTCCTCAAAATGATCATACCATGCCTGTCTTACATGCTCTGCACTGGCTACTTAGTCAGTCATGCATCACCTTCAGGATCTTCTTGTTAACATTCAATGCCCTATATGGTTTTGGCCTTGATTATCTTAAGATCTTTTGCCATCCTATCCATCGTTTCTGCTTCACCAATGTGGGAGTGCATCTGGTCCCCTGTTCACAGCTTAAGCAGTTGAGGACATGCATTTGGCTTGCTGGCCCAAGTTTATGAAATTCATTTCCCCTGTGCATTTGTTTCTCCACACCATGGAGACTTTCAATGCCTCTCTGAAAACATTCCTCTTTAATCAGTCTACTCTGAGTAATTGTTTATTTTGTTGTGAATTACTTATTAATTGTATAATTTAATGTTTTGCATATGTAATTGGGGTCTTGTATTTTAACTATTTATGCATTTTTTGTTACCATTGTAAGGTGCCCTGAGCCTTTGGATAGGGTGCCGAAGAAATAAAATTGCCTTGCTTAAATTTGTTTTATATATGGACATAGTGTGTATGGATGGATGTAGTGTGTGTGTCATGCATTAGCATATATGGATATGTATTTAAATGTTTGTAGGATGACGGATTGTGCTGCTGGGTAAGAAATATTACAAAAGGGTTTCCATAACAGAGTTTATATTTCCCCAACTCCTGAACTGAAAAGTACACAGCACTGGTTGGTATATGGCCTTATAAAGTAAGAATAGATATTTTTGCTATTCAGTTTGGTACATACCTACTTTCTCTATTTCCACTGTGCAGTGATTAATATGGGCTGACCAGAAAGTGGCCTCTTCACTCAGCCTGCACAACCACCCAAGCTAGTTGGCTGCAATCAACTGATGTTTACTGTCCCACATAGAAACACCATATGAAAAATGTATTCACATGCATGCTGCTTTTAACTAAGAAATATATGGTAACATGCTTTTTATAAAGTATATTTTTGACCTAAAACACCCTGGACAGTATCTAACAAACCTGAAATTTTCACATTTCAAAGCCCATTATGTTTCGTTGCAAATTGCCAATTAAACCTATTGGGATAGTGTTTCAGATCTGTTGATGTGTCATGCTGTTAGCCAATGAGCCATGGAGAAAGCAGACACTCCCTCTTGCCAGCCATGGTGAGGACTAAGTGGTAGGGCTCTGGTTTCATTTGAATGTATACTGTACATAACCATTTCTGCAGGGTACTATAGCCCACTGCAAGGCAAAAATCATATATGTCACCTCTTGCCAATGTGTCCCTGTTGCTGGAAGTCATGTGCTAGTTGGATGTGATTTACCAGTTGAAGTATCAATCTGTGTGTGAGGCTGTATCTTGTTGCTTGAGGTGTCAGTCTGCCTGAGAGGCAGATACAGTAGATGACCAATATGTTGCCTTTACTTTGCATGCTCCACATGCTTGCCAGTTTATGTGTCACTGTAGGAAGGCCAAGGCCTGCTGTTCCATGAAAATCATTTTTCCTTCCCATTAGGGCTTTTGCTTGTCATTCTGTGGGTCATCTGGACTTCTACTGCACTTGTCACTCTTAACCCACCCACCCAAATCACAAGAAAAGTGGTTCTGCCGCTACGGCAGCTCCTGTGCATTTCTCCCTCTTTCTGTGTCCCTCCCACCAAGTCACAAGAAAACCTGCTCCACCAGTGCCGCTGTTCCCACTGCGCTCTCTCTCTCTCTCTCTCTCTCTCTCTCTCTCTCTCTCTCTCTCTCTCTCTCTCTCTCTCTCTCTCTCTCTGTCTCTCCCTCTCCCTCTCCTTTCCACCTGCCTGAATGACAAAAAAATCAATACTATCAGTATTGCCTCTTCCCTGGCTCTGTCTCTCCCTTCTGTCCACCCGGGTCATAAGACCAGTTCTGCCACTACTGCTGCTTCTGCACCTCTTTCTCACTCTCTTGACTTCATGCATGATGAGAAAACCAACTCTGCAAATACTGCTACTCCTGATGCACTATCAAATTCAAGTTCTAGTTCAAAAATAACTTTATTGGGATAATAAGATATTCAGGCATTGCCAAAGTGTATACATCAAACTATTCATAAGACATAAACATTACAATGCAATTACAGCTGTGCTGTATTTTGAAGCTGATGGCATGATGCTGTATTGTTCAACTATTTCTGCTACATCGGTGCTTTCCCCCAACAGTATACAGATAGCTATAGAAAACACTGTTCATGTATACAGCTGTATTTTGTACAGTAGAGAATGAAATGCATTTCTATTTTAATTTCACTGTTTTTCACTGTGTACAGGGTCAGATGACTTTAGGTTTCCAAGTTAATTTGTGCCTGCCTGTTTCTATTTCTAAACTGCAGTCATTGCTTCTGCATTTGGTTAGATTCTACATTTGGTTAGAATTGGTAATGCTTTGCATGTTTAACTGAATGAAGATAAGCAGCTATGGTGATGATTTTGTGGTGGGATCTGTAATGCCCTAGTATTGTTTGAATTTTTATTTGCTGTTCCCATTGTAGAATATATTTGTTTTTTGAAGATGCCTCTAGTGCTCTGGATAAAAAATGGTCATGTTTAGGCATGCTTATGTCATAGTCTTTGATGTCAATATTACTGTGATCTAAGTGTGTGAACACATAGGAGTGCATTGTGTTTTTGTCAGTTCTCTGGTTTAAATGTTTTAGTGCTTTGCAATGATAGGAATATTGTTCACTTTTCAGTAAATGGGACCAAAATGTAACTATTCATTTCTATTCACCACTGCAGCCATTATTGGGAGCATCTCTGTGATTCTTTATTCACTTTCAAAATAGGAAGTGCATTCCTTCTGCTGGGGTTTTGTTCCATTTTGTATAGTCTGGGTTTATTGTTTGTCCCCAAGCTTAATGCCCATATAAAATGATTGGCTGAATTATGCAGTCACATAATTTTATCCACAGCTATAAAAAGGGGTTGAATGGGTCAAGTCATTTGTTTATAGCATAGAAGACACAAAGTACTTTTTCCTGTAGTACTTTAACAGTCAAATTAAAGCTTACTGATACAGTCATTGGTAGGCAAAGGTGACTATACACTACGGTGTAAACTATTTCACTTATATTAATATGAAATTCAAGTTGTTTTTTTTTTTTCTGGAAAACCATAACTTTAGTTTTATTAAGGATTACCTGGAGATCACATGTACTACAGTATGCCTGTAAAATATTTAGGTGTTTTTGAAGACCATAATGAAAGGCTGATAGTGTGACTAGGTCATCGCATAACGCAGGCGTTTTATCTCAGTGTTAGTCAGTTTTAATTCTTACCCTTGAGGTTCATCCAACAGGAAAGACAGATCAGTGATATAAACATCAAAGAGAGCTAGACTCAGGCAACATCCCTATCATGTTCCTCATTCCTGATTAAAGATTGTTTTCATGTCATTAATCTTAACCCTTAGAAGACTGTGGGCATATATATTCATTGCTAAAAACCTTGTTAATGCATCAGTTAGGGTTAACAGCACAGTGACAAAAGTGTGGAAATGTGATGTTAGGGTTACCACCCCTACCATCCTGCCCCACCCCCCACACACACAACAGATGGCAGGGTGTGCCATGGGGTCATTAGACCCAACTCTCACCCCATTTCATGTGTAAACAAGCTGACATGCTACAGTATAGGAGAATGGGGGGAGAGTTAAGTCTGATGACCCCATGGCACACTCCAGTGTCTGTGGTTGTATGGAGGATGGAGGGGTGATAGGGGTGGTAACGTCTAACATCACATTCCCATACTTTTTGCACTGTGCTATCAAACCCAACTGGTGCATTAATGTTGATTTTTGTAATGAATTATCCTTCTTTTTGAGAAAGAGTAATGTAAAAGGTAACTGGCATGTGTTTGTGGGAGCGTGGGCCCTCTGGGCCCTGTGTTCCCTTCACATTGGCAGTTATTTGCGTAATGGTATGCATATTTGGGAGAGTGACCCTTCTTGGCCCTTTGATCCACCTACACATTAATACGGAGCCATACAGCAGCCCCATAGTACTGAGAAGGAACACTTGTAACACTTATTTGGCAATATCTCAGTAACCGTAGCAACTATGGAAAAAATTCCACTGCAGTCATAATCATTACTTCGAAATCTCCACATGTACTTAGTACACCTAAAGCTGTGGGTAGCAAAAAATCTGTATCTTGAATTGTTTTTGAGATACGGGCACCAAAAAGCACTGCAGGTTCTGCAACGTTATCCTATGGGAAATTCCTCAACTTCAGAAAGCTGTAACTATGGGCCTGTTGAATGTTTTGGGACCAAACCACCAAAAGGCACATCTGTGGGATCAGGGCTTGCCACCTGGCAAACTTCAGCCCAAAGGCATAATCCTCCTTGCCACAATGAAGTGACAAAGAAAACAACACATGGGACAATGTTTTTGAGCAGTGTTTTCGTGATAACTTTAATGTGTTTGTGGCACTCCTATCCTTACAATGGACATATTTTCAAGGACAAAAATATGTTGCTGAGCTACCTTTTTTTATGTGTGAGGTCATTACCGTGCACACAAAAAAATGTTTTCATGGCAACAAAATGGGACAATGGTGGAAACATTTTGAAAAGCATATTTCCAGGCTACCTGAACAAAAACTGATGCCAGGGTCATGTTCCTCAGGACCCGATTAGGTTAAACACAAGTGCCTGGCGTTTAGCAAGAGGCAGTATTTTTCGATTTACAACATTTTTGTATATATGGAAATATACAGATAAATATATATCTATATATATATATATATATAGATATATAACATCTATATATATTTATAAATATATACTGTATATCTCTATATATATATTCATTGCAAAAACTTTGTTTGATGCACCATTAGAGTTAAACAGTTAAAAGCAGGGAAATAAAAACTTAGGGTTCCCAAGTATAAGGCCTCACTCCCACTACACATGCAGGAACAGGCATTAGGGGAACTTAGGCTTCTCAACCCCAATACCACACTCATACCTTTGGCTTCCAGTCGTAAGACATCACCCCCTTCCTGCATGCATGAACAGGTGTGACAGGTATACTGTACCTTGGCATTTTAAACCCTAATGCTCACCCCATTCTCTTATTCTGTACCAATATTACCTTACTTAGTCTTGGAAGGGGTGAGCATTAGGGTTTGCAATGTCAAGCTACACCCATCACACCTGTTCCTGCATGCAGGGTGGGGATGATGTCTTACAATTATAAGCCGAGGTGTGGGTGGCGTGTTGGGGTTGGGAAGCCTAGGTTCTCCTAATGCCTGTTCCTGCATGTGCAGTGGGAGTGGGGTCTTATGCTTGGGAACCCTAAGTTTGCATTACCCTACTTTCAACCATTCAACCCTAATGGTGCATTAAATGAAGTTTTCTGCAATGGATTTCCTTATTTTTTCAGATAAACATAGCCATTGACTGGAGTTTATTCACCACATTTTCAACATGGCCTTTTTGGGACCCCAACTCATGAACAGTGCCAATGCCATTTTGTTCATTGGTCCCAAAAGGTGATTTCACACAGTGAACCCACTATTCTGCACCACAGATGCAAAACCACCTTTTGGTAAGGATGTGAAAAATGACAGCTGTACTATTCATGAGGTGGTGTGAATAAATTTTTATGTTGAAAATTTGGGCCCCCATATTTAAAGAAGATGCAATGCGCAACCTGGTGGTGCAAGGTGATGCACTGCACAATTTCAACAATGCTCTGCATTGTCATATTCAGAAGGGCAGGATGCACTGGCTGCAAGGGAATGGGCCCGGATGCAAAGTAATGTATGCCTCATGGGTGGAGGGGGCATTCCCATGACTAAGCAGCACAGCAGCATATTCAGAGGGAATGCACCCCTCACTAGTCAGAGATGTGCACCCAAAGTTATGCCACAAAAAGCTTGCCTAAGTCAGTCGGCCACCCACAGGTGGACTATGGAAGTGCACATAGGTGCACTACAGCCTGCCAGCCCTTACAGTTCAGTGTGACCCCCTCCTCCTTCCCCGTGCCTGCATGAGTGCCCACCTTAGCCCTGTTCCATGCTGTAGTGGCCCCCACCCAGCCCTGAACCCCATCCATAGGTGCAAGAATCATCCTCCCTGCCACACTCCTTGTCAGATGTGCAAGCATCCCCCCTCCCAATCCAGTTCCCCAAACAGACCAAAGGCACAGTCCCTGGTGGCATAGTGGCACCCACCACTCATTCCCTGATACGTGACCACTCCATGTCATACAATAATGGAATACCCTGGTGGTCTAGTGGAGCTGTCCTCCCCAACCCCTGAACCATGCACAACTGACCCACTGCCACACCTCTGGTAGTCAAGTGGACCCCCTACCCAGGTAACCAGAACCCCCCCACCTGATCCCCGCCAGTGACTGGCACAGCCCTGCACACCCATCCACAGCTAGCTACCAACTGAATAGCACAGGAGTGTGAACTGCAAATAGTACGTTTCCATTGGTCAACCAATCAGTGCATACTACTTACAGTATGTGCTCCTGTGCTACTCAGTCAGCGACTGCCATGGATGGGTGCAGGGGGCTGTGCCAGTTGCAGGTGGATGTTGGGTGGGTGATCCTGGTCACCTGTGTGGGGAGGTCCTCTACAGCACCAGGGTATTCCAATATTATATGACATGGAGTGGTTGGGAATCAGGGAATGGTTGGGGGCAACACTATACCACCAGGGACTTTGACACAGGTGCGATCAGGGATCTGGATTGAGTGGGGGTTCCCTTCACAATGGTAATTCCGATTGGGGTATATTGCTATTGCCCTCAGCCATCGTGCTTGTGGAGATGGTCTCTGGTGTATGGTGCTGGTTCTGTGATGCAAGTCTTGTTAATGGGGATCAGGTGGGGGATGATTGCACAAACAATGGAGTGTAGGGCTGGGAGGATGTGTCATGCACCTATGGCAGTTGATCTGAGCTGGGTGGGGGCCACTGCACTGTGGATATTGCATGTCACATGCATGGTACATTGGGTGGGGGTTGAGGATGCAAAGGGGGTTCAATTGGACTGCAAGGGGCTGACAGGGGGATTGGTCCTGACACTATTGTCATGGGCATGTCCGGTGCAGTCCGCTGGGCACAGCTATGGTAATGAGCCCATAATGGGCATACATGAAGCCTTCTTGCACCGTGCATGCCTAATAAGCTCATTAACATACTGTGACTGAATATCACCCTTGGGTGAATGGCACATCCAGGTATGCACCACCCATTCCCCCATAGGTGGTGTATAGCCCCAGCCCTGGATGTGCTGCAGCCACTATGGAAGCTGCCTGCTCTGTGCCATGCATCCAGGGTCCCATATTCAAACAGGATGTGTGATCTGTGCCGATCACACATTCTGTTTGAATATTGTCTCTGTGCCAGCTGGCACATCTGTTCTGACATCCTCATCGTTTTGCATGCAAAACTGGATGGTACTGAATATGTCCACACTGGAGCCAAAATATTGTAAATCATTACAGTTATGTGCCTGCATAGAAACTGTGCAATACACGCTTGTAATGCAGCCATTTTTCAGAATTCTTTCACCAAATTTTCAGCATGGGCTTTTTGGTACCCTACACTACCACTATAATTTCATAAATCAGTCCCAAAAGGTGATTCCATGCAGCAACTGTGAAATACCCTTTTGGGGCAGAGTAACAAAATAACTGTGCAAGTGATCATGAGATGGGGTCCCAGAAAGTCCATGTTGAAAATTTGGTGCAAAAATACTGAAAAATGGCTTAGATATTGACATAAGTTCAAAACACTCCGACTGCCATTATACAGAGCTTACCTTGATTCTTCAGTTCACAGTTCAGCTTTGAAGAAAACAGACATGTCCCAGTCCACAGAAGATGACAGCACTGACCTTTGGGGGTAAATATAGGGTGAGGTGTGGGTGTGGGGAGGTGGGAGGGTGATAATTGGGGAGGGAGGCTATTGGGAAGATGGTGCACCATTTTCCTTTTTCAGATATAAAAAACAAAAATGTAGTTGGGGGACATTGTTCTTCTTCTTTACTGGGCATTATTAAATGAATTTTAGAGACACTGGGAGTGGGCTTCTCAGTGTCCCTACACTGGCACTGGCACTGGTGGGGGGTTGCCTTTCAATGGGACAGACATATTGGCACACTGGGAGTAGGCTCCCCAGTGCTCTACAATGGGAATGGCATTGGAGGCATGACTTTCAGGGGGAAAACATATTGAGACAATGGGAGTGGGCTCCCCAGTCTCACTACACCGGCTGAGGGGGTGAGGTGCACAGTTTTCTAATGCCAACAGGGGGATAGGGCCTCTACTGTCAGCAAAAATATAAAACATGTTTGGGGACAGTGAAAGTAGGCTTCTCAGTGTCCCACAATGCTTGGGGAGAGCTTGAAATGCTGACAGGGGGATTGGGCACCCCAACATCAGCAAACAGAATTAATATTAAAACGGGCTAGGAGGCATGTGACACCAAGTGTGGGCATCCTGTTGTCAGAAACAACATTTAAAAAAGTTAATGTTTCAGTACACTGGAGGTTGGCTCCCCAGTGTGCCACAGTAGTGGAGGATGAATAATTATACCCCTTGTAAAAAGTGTACTACATTAATTTCTCTCACTATGTGGAGAAACAACATGGTCCGCAGCATATTATGTCTGACCTAGAATCCCACATCACAGCTTCTCCTGCAACATGGGATCCTTCATCATGCTAAACATCAGTTTTTTCAATAGGAAATAATGTGAAATATTAAATTAAATAACTTTGGAATGGATTAATATTTTTCACCAGATCTTCAAATGGCACATTTGTGAGGCTAAAGCTTTGTACCCTGAAAATTTCAGCCAAGAAGCTAAAGCAATTTCTGAGATACAGATGGACATAACAAACAAACTGCAAAAACCGCAAGAATCAGTTTTTTTCAACACTGTGTATCTCAGAAGCCACACAAGGGACTCAAACCAAATGTGTGAACACAAGAGACATGTACCCTAGGTTGATGCATTTCAAATTTCCTGCAAATGCATTGGAGGGTTGCCATGTTATTAACATAGAAACATAAACCTTGACAGCAGATAAGGACTGCTTGGCTCACCTAGCCTGCCCATTTCCCTACCTACAGGATAAGCTGCGGATCCTAGTTCACCAACAGCCTATTTCTTTCTACCCCCCACAAGAATTGCCTTAAGGTGCAAAGTATGCAGAACTGGATGACAATGTGCAGAAATCACTTTCACTTTTATACATAAATAAAAAAAAAGAAAAAAACATCCATTTTTCCCATAGGAAATAATGGGAAATTCAAGATTTAGTAAATTTGGAATGGATTAATATTTATTCACCAAAGTTTCAAAAAACACATCTCTGAGGTTAAGGCTTTGTACCCTGAGCATTTTAGTCCAGAAGCTTAAGCCATTTCTGAGATACAGTTTGACAAAAAATGTGCCAAAACCCCCAAATCTTTATTTTTAACACTCTGTATCTCAGAAACGGCTAAATCTATCAAGACACAATTTCCTACATACAAACAACTACCCAGTGTGCTTGAGCATGCCAAATTTCATAGAAATCACTTTAACCATTTAAATGTTATTAAGATTAAAAAAATGCCCTTTAACATTAAACACCGTCAACTAAACAGCAAAAACCTCAAAAACCTGTCTTTTTCAACAGTGTGAATCTTGGAAACCACAAAAGGAATTCAAACCAAATTTGTGAAATCAAGAGACCTTTGCGATAGGCTGATGCTTGCCAAATTTCCTGAAAATCCATTTGAGGGTTGCATAGTTATTAAGGTGCAAAGTATTCAAAACTGGATGACAGAGTGTGAAAATCACTTTCACTATTACATCTATTTTTTCCCATAAGAAATAATGGGAAATTCAAGATTTAATAACTTTGGAATAGATTAATTTTTTTACCAAACCTTCAAAAAGCGTATCTCTGAGGCCAATGCTTCCTACCCTGAAACTTTCGGCCACAAAGCTAAAGCTGTTTCTGAGATACAGTTGGTCAAAAAATGTGTCAAAAACCCAAAACCTTTTTTTATTTTTAACACTCTGTATCTCAGAACTGGCTAATGCTATTGAGACAGATTTCCCACATACAAACAGCTGCCCAGAGCAATTAGGCATGACAAAATTCATAAAAATCACTTGAACCATTACAAAGTTATTAAGGTCCAAAAATTGCCCTTTAACATTAAACACTCATCAACCCTAAAATACAGGCACTACTGTGCCTGTATAATATATAATATATAATATATAATATATAATATATAATATATATATATATATATATATATATATATATATATATATATATTATAGTGGCAGAGTCACGACACTATATTTATGGTTGAGATGTCACTTCTATGTTAAAGTAAACATTTTGCATGTTAATAACTTTGGACCTGTTCAACGGATTTGCTTGAAATTTGGTATGCATGGTGGGGCAAGGTAGTTCTCTTGATCGGCTAAATTTTGTTTTGGTTGGCCTTACCGTCTTTGTGCAAAAAACACTGAAAAATGTAAAATTATCAATTTTTGGAGGCAGCTTTTGGGATTTTGTATGTGGCCCTGCGCAGCCGTCATGTGGTTTGCCACTCTGTGAGATGGCTTGTTTGAAAGAGCTTTGGAGGCTGAACATGTTGCTTTTCATTTGGTGAAAAAATATTAAGGCATTCAAAGGTTATGCCACTTTTAAATTACCATTATAAGTCAATGGGAAAATTGATATGGTTGTTTTACGAGCAAAGAATGGGGTTCTGGCCATCTGGTCATGCCTGGCAGGCAAAGAATTTGCAGCCTCGTGTTTCAAGAATCTTTTTCCCTGAGAATTCTTTGATTGCAAGGTCTGCCGTCTTGTTTTTAGATTTCCAATCGTAAAAACACAAATAGCTCAGGGGTCACTCCTGAAGTTAAACTTGCCTTTGGTTTCATACAAAATGGTCAAACAATAGAGATATAACATTTTAAAATCTTTGATCATGGCTCGCTAGCAATCTTTGATCATGAGTCTGCAAATTTTTTGATGTCAAAATTCTTTGATTGCGATCTTTCATCGCAAGCTAAAAACACAATGATCTCAGCTCAGGGGTGGGATAGGGACACAAATGAGGGTGGGTTTTGCTCAGGGGGCTTCATTCTATCGAGGCATGGCATTGGTTTCATTTAAATCTGTCAAAAATTACGTCATCATTTTTTATTCTTTGGTCACTAGAGTGCAATTTCTTTGATCACGAGCCTGCAAATTCTTTGATCGTGAGATTCTTTGATCGTGATCGTGCATCATGAGTGAGGGACAAGATGACCCAATTAAAAAATCAATTATCTCAGCCCAGGGGTGCCCATGGAAGACAATTGAGGGTGGGTTTTGCTCAGTCAGCTTCGTTCTGTCAAACCAAGATAGTGGTTTACTGGAATTCCTTCAAATTTTAGATGTACAGCATTTTTTATTCTTTGATTGTGAGCCTGCAATTCTTTGATTGTGAGCCTACAAATTCTTTGATCATGAGATTCTTTGATCATGATCTTTGATCTCAAAATAGGGACAAGATGGCCAGATTTTTTGTAATGTAATGGATAGGGCAATTTTACTAATCTTTAACATTAAATATCTTGAAAATTGTTTGCTCTTTTTACTTGAGATATGGAGGGTGTTTATGTCATGTCCTGCAGATGTAAATGATTGCAAAACCTCTCTATGCCAGCAGATTAAATATTGGATGGGGGACTCATTTGGTTACCATATGCTTTCAATAAAATAAGACAAGTAGGGCAGGGAGATAGGGCTTGCAGTTAAGTTGTTATAAAAAAGCATAAAATAATCCAATGTAAATGAAATATGGCCCCTCCTGAAAGAGCCTTGAATGGCAAATCCATATTTGGGATCCCCAGGCAGGTGTGAGTTTAAACCTGTTACTTTTTTTCTGATTTTATCTGGTTTGTCTGTAATATTGTGCTTGTTATGCTAACTATGAGTAAACAGCCCGATTATTAAGCAATAATGTATGTACAGTGGTTAGATTAACAGTCTGTTGATCACCCCCTTGGGGAGTAATATGGCATGAGGAGTAGCCGAGTGCCATACTTCCCCAAGGGGGTGATTAACTGACTGTTAATCTAACCCCTGTACATACATTATTGTTATTATTATAATTGGGAATTTAAAAATAAATCACGTTTTTTATTTATGTCAAAAATTTTATTTGAAAAAAATACCCATTTTGCAGTTAAACAGTTCCTCCACTGTATTTTGTGTGGTAGTTGTGAACATGATACATTGTAAACTGATAGACTTGGCAAATAAACTTGTTTTAATGTCAATGATGATTTTTTTAAGCAAGTTCCAGAAGAGCTTCTGTCTAGAAAGGATGACTAGCCTGAACAATTGCCTGATATGCAATTTGGGAAATGAGTCTAAGAAGATGGTTATTTTTGAATGTTTTGAAAAGTCTCTTTAATAATGAGAATGTGCATTAGCTTAAACAGGGTTGCGGACAACTGCTCAATGTATGCTTTGGCCTGATCAATGATCATCTGCACAGCTCTTTGCAGTTAGTTTTACAAAAGGAAAAGTTTATGTTTAGATTTAGATTGAAGCATTGGATATGATAATGTACATTGTAACATGGCTCTTGACACAGTAGTGAAATAGAGCTCACCGATTAGCGCAAATGCATCATCTGACTGACCGGCAGCGGTGATTAACCCAGCAGTAGCACCCGCTAGGTCAGTACCTCAAGTGTCCACAGGGAAATGGCTCATTAATGCCCACTGGGGTAATACCTAGACTGTCCATCAGGCAGAGGGTGCAGTACTGGGGCTGGAATGAAGAGGCGAGACAAAGAAGGCAGCAATTGGGAGCTCACCGGGCAGCACTGGTACACACAGGCAGCACCAGTAGCTATTCGGACAAGCCTGTAGATGGCAGCTGTCATCAAGCACCGATCAAATGTTCAGCGCAGTTGCGCGCACCCCCCCCCCCTCGAGTCAGACGATCTCAGAGACACTACATCACTTATGGAACTGTGGAAAAAAGCAAACAAATGGGAAACATGCAGATATCGTCGCACACAAAGAGACAAGGTAGATAAGCACAGTAAACCCATAATAAGTGTCTGAATATTTGTTACTGGGAGTGAATAGGTTTCCCATAGAGCACTGCATCCATCGGCGATCGCTATATACCGTCTAAGGAAAAACCATAAAACAGCTCATGACGAATTCAAAAAATGTGCCGTTCTTGTGTCTTTCAGACAGCAATCTTCTGTTCCTGTTGGGTGAGAAATAGGCGCCACTATCTAAAAGATTGTGCTCTGTGCATCGTGAACGCGCATGCTCTCAGATCATCACAGTGACTGGAATGCAAGCAAAACTACCATACAATAGCAAGCAGCAGTATGACTTTTGGCAACTGTAGTGTATTTCTGAATGATCTACGACTCGCACAATATCCCCATCATGCTTGCCATGTTACAAGTGCATTAATCACCTCCAGCATCGGGCTCTACCATGGATTAATGCCCGTTGGGTGGTTGGAAACCTCGGCCTTCAGCCTCGCGCACCAACCCCAGCAGGGCATTAATCCACTGGTAGAGCCCTCCTCTGTCGGTGAATAATGCTTACATAACGCTATGGAATCTGCATGCATTGATGGGTCTAGTGTGCATGTCATTATTCAATGTCCCAGTTTCTAAAACATTTTAAAAATAGACTTAAAACTACTAATTTTGTAAATCTCACTACGCAGAGTTGTACAGATGATTATGTATGCTGTTGATCCATGACAAATACATACTGAGCTATAAAAATAGAATTCGTTAGTTTGCATGTTTTGGAGCTGATTGTAGCAATGCTGTTGGCTGGCACGTCAGTTTGAAGTAATAAATAATCAGTGTGATGGCAGTTTTTGTCATTGTCATCCCTGCAGTTAACAAATACCATTACTTATGATGGCTCACTGATGTGGGTGTTTTGTGATTAGCGAGGATGTTGGCTGTTTTCTGAGCTTTGCTTTAGTATGGGGACTAAGCGGGTTGCATTCCTGAGGCACGACCACTTGCTGAAGTTTGAAACTGACTCTAGCTGCCATGTACAGTATGGTACACAAAATTGATGCCTATCTCAACTTTGTCTTTCTTTGCAGTTATTATTTAATTTATTGTTTTTAGTGATGTGTAGTGTTCACTCTGAACACTACAGCAGTTGAAGGTTGGACTTACAGCCTTAGGGGATTGGGGAACACAGAAATGTCAGATATACCATGGAACAACATACTGCAGGGAGTTCTAACCTGTACAGATAGCTTTGTTTAATTTTTCTGTGGATGTAATTATTTTCCCTTTGTTTGCTTCTGAAAGCTGGTACCGATATGCTTGACCAGATTGTGCAGTCAGGAGTGTCGTGATTTGGCTGGTAATGTTGGGGGTGACGTTTCTGGGTATTCACATAGGCATGCTCAAAATACCTGCATTGTCCTCAAACTCTTTTTCTTTGGAAAACATTTAAGTTCCCACAGTTGTTGTTAATCACTTTACTGGACTATGATGTGAGTTTCTCTGCTGCAGTGTTTGAACGGTGACAGCCATGTTTGTTTGTTTTTTAGCTTGTCTCTCAGCACTTACTGGCACTTGTTTCTTTAACTGGTAAAATCTTGGGGTACTAGTAATCAGGCTACAGTTGGTAGGGTAACATGGATTAATGTAACTCTATTAGAACTGTGCCAGCCAATCAGATTCAGAATATCAGGTGCA
This sequence comes from Neoceratodus forsteri, assembly GCA_016271365.2. Lineage (NCBI taxonomy): Eukaryota > Metazoa > Chordata > Ceratodontiformes > Ceratodontidae > Neoceratodus > Neoceratodus forsteri. Next base: position 533,036,776 of record CM057455.1, read on the forward strand.
CCTTATGATAATAAGGATTACCCCATATTGCTAATAAATGAAGATTTGGTACCTCTGCTGTTCATATTGTCACGTTGTTGTGGTGTTTTTTTCTTATTTCCATTCCATTTTGTAGATATTTAAATTTTTTTCTGACATACATTGCCACTTGACGCATGGAATGTCTGCCCGGACGCTTTCAGTGCTGTATTTGCTCTGACATCATTTTAGCATTTCATCAAATTGGAGATTATAGGTCAAACCACTCAAGTTGTGGTTTCCCTGCAGAACTGCATGAAAAACAATTTCCTCAGACAATGAATGTGACCTATCTTGCATTTTTCCTTAGACAAGCACCATTGCCCTGTATTCATTTGAACCCCTTGTGTCCCAATCTGCTGATTTTGCATCCAATTCTGAGACCAATAACTATCTGACTGACAACAGAGTATGGCAGTTCTATTTAGAATGTCAGATCCAGAAAACAACACACAAAAAAAAAAAACAGCAGCTCACGTTTACAATATGTCACACGGAGTCACTCAGCAGATGACGAAAAACAGCTGTCAGATGAACCCAGTCTGCAGAAGTGTCAACAAGTAGGAAGTGGGAAGAAGCACCGTGACACCCTGACATGTCAGGAATGTTTACTGGGATGGTGCTGCCAATGGGAATCAGCCGCATTCATAAAGCTAATAAAACAAGGAAGTAGCGCTGAGTGGACACCTTTCAGGTTCAAAAATTAGGAGAATTTAAATGTGATACAAAGATCATGGGCTGCTGACTGTGCAGAATGACAGCAGACTTACTGAAAAATAGAAGGATAAAAGATATTTTACTGTTATTAACCAGTCAGTTTGAAAATTGCAGATACGTCCACATTACACAGAAAGCAGTAGCCTGGATTTGAACTCTAAACAAAGCAAATTCTAAGTTTCAGACAAATGTATTATGCATCTTGTTCTGCAGTTAAAATTTCCAGATTCTGGAAGGTTTCTCGGCACTCACGATTCATTTAGGAAGCCTGTGAGTGTGTTGTACTGAACTCCATGACAGCAGTTTATCACATTCTCATATGTTTTACTTTTATTCCCTTCACCTCTCACTGGCTTTTGTTGCATGAGCATGAGAGTACATAAGTCTTTGTTGACAAAAAAAAAAAAGAGAGTCTGCAAGGTTGTACATACTAAGCAGCGTAATAATTAGAATGTTACACAGCTTGTCAGCTGAGATTTGAGGCTATCAATTATTCACTGTGTCATTAGCATATTTGGGATTAATAGAGATAGATCAGTATGTGTGGCTTTGCAGGAAATTGAGGCACACTCACGCTGCTGAGTTATGCAATCACATGTCCACACAACAAAAGCCAGTGAGAGGGGAAGGCAATAAAAGTAAAACATAGGAGAATGTGAGAAAGAGCAGTCACGGAGTTCAGTGCAACACACACAGGCATCCAAAATGAATCATGTAATCATTAATCACCGATGAAGGTGGCATCTAATGGGGAGTTAATGCATGGTTGGGACCGTTGTGGCATGAGGCCGGAGGCCGAGTGAGTACAATGGTCCAACCATGCATTAACTGCCCAATAGATGCCACCTTCAGAGAGGATTAAAGTGCTTGTAACATGGTGTGGACATGGGTGTATATGTCAGAGATATGTTTCTGGTGATCTTACACAACACACACTGGCACCAATAAAGTTTATCAGTTCTTTTTACTCTTACTTTGAGAACTGTGAAGGAACCTGTCTTACATACACATGTTTTTTTCTTTTTTTAGCATAGTACTACAAATGTGCATTTGTTAACAATTCCGATAGTTTTAGTTGATTTCTGAGTGGCTGTTTGTTCTCTATTGCTGCTAGGATGACCTCTCCCTTGCTGTTTTAATGCTTGACGCTCCATCTGTGTGTCTCATTTGCATAGCGCTCCGGTGCTTTGGTGCGCATCATTGCAATTCTTTCCCTTGTAAGAACGGCTTTCTAATACTGCATTATTTTCACTACTGCCATTTGTGGACTCTCTCTCCATCTCCTCTGTGTGTTGTTCCAGCTCCATAATTACACTTTACGGTGACATACACCATGAAGTTGTTGACATTCAACACCTTTCTGGCTCTTCTGTGTGTTCCTGTCTCTTCCGCTCCATTCCATCCTCTCTCTCTTATTACTTCTGCTGCAGGTTCCTCTACTCTGTCTGTCCCATCTACTCTTTCCTGTCTGCTCTCAGTTATTTCCATTTTGGGTTCCCTGTTCATTATTTATCTGTCTGCTATCATTGTGTTCCCCTCCTGAACTCTCATCTGTTTCTTTTCATCTCATTTTTCACTCATGTTCCATCATCCCATCCTTCTCGGGTCTCCTTCTCTGCCTCTCCTCTCCTTGTCATCTATCTTTTCTGCTGGTCCCTTGCTCACACTTTCCCTACTACTGCTCTACTGTCTCTACTTGCTACTTCACAACTTGCTCCCTTCGATTTGTTCACTTGTCGTCTTTGACACACTGCTCATTTTGCTTACCTGGCTGCTTTATGTACTACACCAGCAACATGGCATTATCGTCTCATAATGCCATATTGCTCCTCTACCACCTGATGCTGTTTGTCCTATCGGCTATCTTCCTTCCACTGCTAATATTTTTGCCATGTCACAAGAGCGCTTAGAAACCAGGCTAGTTGCCAGCCCTAAAAACAGTGTGAGTGATCGCATATGAAACGGGCCAATCACATCAATGTGGATTATAAAAAAAATGACTGACAAGACTAGTTTAATCTTTTAAGGAATAAAACAATACATAACAAGGACCTGCAATACTATGTTTATTTTAAGAGAAACAAAATGATAAAAACATTGCACATGATCTTTAAGCATGAATAACCATTACAGTAGTTGTAACTGTCCACAAAACGGTCAACTCAGGAGTGACTATAAAAGTGTTTCCAATTTGGCTAGTCTGTCCTGATCTATTCCCTTCCCCACTCCCCTGCTGGGTCAGGGGTTCCATTACATATGGAAACTGATGGCAATTCCTGGCAAATGTGGCATTTAGTCCGAAGAAAAAGCTTCTGTCCTTCTGCAGTGTCTGAGCTGTGAAAGAATGTCTGTTCAAAAAGTGGCTGCCCTTTGGCAATTACTGTATATCGAGGTGCCCACTGTGCTGACCCCGGTAGTAGGAGTTACTGCTCGGTGGTGCCAGCGACCTGGGTTGAGGGCGAACTCGGACAGCTGAAGGGTCGGCCAGGAGTGGGAGGAGGATCGAGCGCCCAGAGGCTGCTCTCCTCCTCCTGGTGGGGTGGGATGTGGGTTCCGCTGTGATACCACCACCTGGGTGACCACGGGTGGAGGTGCAGCAAGGACCGCATGAAGCAGGGAGGGGGGATGTCTGCCGGGAGCCAGAGCATTAGCACATTGTGACGTGCATCACTCCTAGGCTCTCCTTGTGTGCAGCTGTCCTATGGGGATGGGCAAAAAAGGAAAAATATCCTCCGGTGCTCCCTGTAGATGAAGCTTCAGGCCCCAATCCCAGGGCCCCTGCCGGCATGGGTGAGGGATCCCCGATGAAATCACAGATGCTCAGGGCGGTGGAAAGGGGAGCCCCACCTTGTACTCACCTGGGGGTCAAACCAAGGCAGCGTGGGGGGATGACTGCACCCAATGTCGTCAGATGAGCAGGGACGCACAAGGCCGATGAAGACTCCTGAAGGTGAGGAAGTACCAGGGTGAGAGAAGGGGGTGTAAAAAGAAAAATATATAAAAAAAAGAGGTGCCCGACTGTATTCAAGTGTTTGCGTGTAAACAATAAATATAGAAAATAAATACTACACTCTTGCAGAGGGTCTGCTTACCTAGTACAGTGGCAGCTGAGCCACTGGCGTGTTAAAAATACATTATATTAAAAATATAGAAAGGAGTTCAGGTACATGGAGGGTGTGCTGCTGTTCATAATGCCTGTGTGCTCTGATGAGTATGGTACCTGATGTCCACATTCCTGTTAGCTCCTGCATTGTTATCGCTATGTATATCTACTCCCACCAACTTCCGCAACTTCTTAGTTTTGTATTCTTTTTCAAAAAGTAAGGAAATTCTATGCAACAAAACTGTGTTAATGCATCATTTAGGGTTAAAGAACAAGAAGTCAAGAAATAAAAAATCTTTAGGGTTGCCCCTCTCCCCCCAGACCCGCCTGTCATCCCAAGATTGACAGATGATGGGGTGTGTCATTGAGGTCATTAGGCCTAAATATCATCCCAATCTATTTTGCTGTCCCTTGTCAATATGATGGAATGGGGTGACATTTATGGAAATGGTATGGTCTTTTTACTTGAAATTTGGAGGGTATTGACTGCATGTCCTGTGCATGTGAATTACAGTGTTTTCGTGTCAGAGAAGATATTTTTTGAGGAGATATTGCATGACGCAAGTTACATTTTGTGGAAGTGTTTTGCATTGTGGTGGTGCCTTGAAATTTATATGGTACCTAGCCTTAGTGTCATGGATGTACTTTTCAGTCGTTTTGTCTGTAAAATGTCAACAAATGAGGAATTCTGCAACTCCGACAAATGAAAATCTCAAACTTTAACATGTTATATCTCAGACACGGTTTGGTCTTTTACATTGAAATTTGGAGGGTGTTGATGGTAGAGACATGTTTAGAAGATGGAGGGAGCGCAAGGCCCGAAGAGGCCATGCTCCCACCAACTTCCGTAAGTTCTTAGTTTTCTATTTTTTCTCAAAAAGTAAGGAAATTCTATGCAAAAAAACTGCATTAATGCATCATTTAGGGTTAAAACACAAAAAGTCAAAGAATGAAAAATCGTTAGGGTTGCCCCCCCCATGGACCTGCCAATTATCTCAAGATTGACAGATGATGGGGTGTGTCATTGGGGTTGTAAGGCCTAAATGTTGCCCCATTCTTGTTCACTGTTGCTTCTCAATATGATTACACAAGGAATGAGGCAGCACTTTAGGCTCAACCCAATGACACACTCATCCATCTTCAATCTTGGATGATTGACGGGTCCATGGGGGAAGGCAACCCCTAAGAATTGTGTGTTTTAACCCTAAATGATGCATTAACTAGGGTTTTTTTTTTTGTGTGTGTGTGTATATATATATATATATATATATATATACACAGAATCTATATACGTTGAAGCATATTCAGCACTCAAAGAGTTAATTTTACATTTTAGGGATGAGTATAGTTCTTCAATGATGTCATAGTGTCCCCTACAATTCCAAACTGAATGAGTTTTAAGAAAAAGTCCAAGATGCCAAACTAAGCCAATGCTTTTGTTTCTAAGTCTATGAAGCAGGCATATATCTTCCCTCTGTGGGTATTTTGTACCTTTGTTAATAGGTTTTCTCTCTCTCTCCCTCCCATTTACTATACTCCAACTACAAGAAAAAAATGAATCCATCAGTACTGCCACTTCTGAATCTTACTTTCTTTTTTAACAATAACCTTCTATTGAATTTTTTCAACCGATGCACAAACACTATCATACATACTGTGACAGTCATGGGATAACACTAGATTCTACCAATTTAAAGCAGGCAGTCATATTAAACTACAAGATTAAAGCATGTATTGTTGTAAAGTAAGAATGATCAGTCTACACATAAAGTTATCATTCCAAACAACCAAGTAAACACATCAAATAAAACAGAAAAACAAGTTAATTTTAAATCAGCTCTGCCTGTCCTGCACTGCTGTGGCTTCCTCTACCTCCTGGATACTTGAAACACAATAAAAACCAGGGTTGAACGTGCTCTTTGCCATGAAATGATGTGCAGGTAAGGCTGACAACTGAGTTCAAAAGAACAGTTTTTTTTTAGTATTGTATCTGAATACATACAAGACCTTCGTCCTCCAAATCCAGAATAATGTCAATTTTTCTCTAATTAGCGTGAGGCATTAGCTTTTCATTATAAAACTTTCCTTTCTGTCTGGTTCAGGCAATCATAAACCACCTCTCCTGCTATTTATCTATCAAGATTTCCCAATGGATCCCTGTCCCGTGATAAGGCCCGGACGGTGAGGGTCTTACTCCCCCCCCAAGTTCACATCCAGAAGTTGGCAGGTGTTCTAGGGAATGGTGTGGGCCAGAGGCATGTAGGCAGGGGCATCATGAATGCTTGCCCAGCTTTCCCATTTTCTGGATTCTTAGATGAGCAGCATGCAAAGATGCAGGTCTTTTGTATGCACTAAGGTGCAGATACAGTCTGATGCCTTCTGATAGCCATCCCCTTTTGAGTGCCATCCAATGCTCTCCCACCACACATACATGTTCTGGCAGCGTAGCAGCAGTGCCATTTGCCCCCCCCTTCCTGGAAGAGGAGAGAAGTAAGATGGATATCCATTCTTCTCCCTCCCCGGCTGACCCCCTGTGACCTGAGTCTGTCACCAAACCAAGATCTCTGGCATGGTGGGAGGTGTGGTGTTCAAAGCCTCAACCATCTGTGCCACTGGATCAGTCTGGTGATGTGATACCTTGACTATTTTTGAAGCTGAACCATTTTTTACTTTTTCTATAGTGTCAATATGGCATTACATACTTCTTTAGTTACCACCTTTTCAGATAGACAGAAAAGCTCTACAGGGAAGCCACTGATTTCTCTGCTGGTGAGAAAAGAAAAAGGAAGAAAAAAATGGTTTACTATACCTTTATGAAAATTATATTATAATGTATTTTGCAATGCAGGAGAAAGATTGGAGACAATATTGCAGCACACAGAGAGACTGAGAGAGCCCAGAGGTGAAGTAATACACATTCATTATAGACTATTTAGAAAATGGGCTTTTTATTTCCTGGTCTCTGATTGGCTGGTACCCCTGCTTGGGGGGTACATTAACTTTCAACAGATGACCAGGAAATAGAAAGCACTAGCCCCAGTGCCCCTTTACTCACTGAAGTAGCTTCATGCCCAGCCTGCTTTCTGATTGGCCGAAAGCACATAATTTAATTTAAAATTGCCGCCATTTTTTTTCTTACTAAGCGAGAGATACTCTCCCCAACACTCCCTATTTCAGTGCCAACTGTCAAACAGAACTACACATAAACCTTCACTGGACTTGCTACTGGCTATTTTCTTGAAAAAAAATTTTTCCCCACTTCACGCACTTCTGCCATTTCCCCAAGACAGATAGCGAGCCCCCAATTCCTGCTACAGCATTCTGTGCTAGCATTCCCGATCTGGTGCTGAAAAGAACAACAATTCCAACCTATGAATTAAGAAACAGGCAGCAGCACCTAATGGTTTCTGTCCTCGTACAGCTCTGTTCTTCTTTGCAGCTCCATACCTTCCATGGAGAAACTACGCTGCTAAAACAGACAGTACTCCTGTTCACACTCCCAGTCCTCACATCAAGCAGCAAGGACTGGCAACCACTAAAAATGTAAACTAAAAAAAACCCTGGAAGAAAGTGAGCCTGGGTCATCAACGAAGGTAGCGAGGAGTAGTAAACTAAAAAAAAGCCACTATTAAAATCCCCAAAGCAAACAGATCGCACTTCCTGCTTTCATGCTCAGTGGTCAAATAAGGTCATCTTCCACCACAACGTTCCGATACTGAAATACTGGTTGAAAAAAAAACGCTATTTAAAACTGTAGTTCAGAACACTTGTATTTTTTTCCTTTCTTTTCTGCAGTGCAGGGTACTTGTTCCAGGAGTAGTAGTAGGGGAAAATAAAATACAAGGGAATAGCTGTGTGAAACGCTAAGCAACAGGACATGGAGTACCTTACAAAAGAGGGACTACTTTACAATCAAATGACTAAAACTTCTCTTTAATTTTTTTCTTTTTACTTTCTACTGTTTTAAAAATCTCACATTAAACTGCCACAGATAGCCCATTTTCTAAGTGAAATAATGCCCTTCAGGGTGGGCGGTATGGGCAATACCAGACCTTCCAGGGGCTATAAGGCCCTCCGCCTGCAACGTCAGGCCTCATTACGCCCCTTGGCGGTCTTGTATTGCCCAATACCACCCACCCTGTCGGGTATTATTGCTTGCATAGAAATTCAATAACATAAACAAAGTCAGTCTGGGAGTTAACTGATCCACTGGGATTCAAACAAGGAGCTTTCTGGTTCAGGGTTCTGTGCTTTAACAAGTGGATCACACTGCCTTCAAAATGCTATGAGGAAAACCTACATCCAGCCCATTTTCCATACAGTTAGATCTGAGTCTTTGTTCCATGCCTCTATAATGCTGGGGAGCAATTTAGACTGAGCCCAGATCTAACATGAGAAGCACCTTCATTTATGTTAAGATAGCCACTAGCCCCATCCAAACTCCTGAAGGACCTCAGACACAAATCTGTGTCTACTTTCATAACTGGTCAGTACAGTCACCTTGGCACCATGCCCTAGTATACTCCAGGCCAAGACTGAGAATCAAGGCCACATCCTAGCTGTCACTTTTGCACTACACACCAGCCCAGGATGAGATTCAAACCCATATCCAAGCCATCAGCACAGCACCACATCCCAACGCAGGAATAGGAGTCTGACATGGTTCCCTGACTCTGGTTTCCCTATTCCTACCCAGGCAGCTTTCAACAAAGGCAGTTTTGTCTTCTGGTTAGTGCACACTGCTATGAACCTGGAGTCGTACAGTAGGAGAGAATCACACAATCATCACATACTGTGTTTCAGATGTCTCAGTGCCTGAAATGGCAGCAACATTCTTGACCCATTATGTCCTGGATTTGAACATGCTTTTGGTTACAACATAGAGAATACTGGATGGGCAATTATGCACAGCCAGTGTGTTTGGCCACAGAGGGGTTCTGATTCCCTCTGACCTCGAGATCAAAGCTCAAGAGGTCCATGGGAATCAGAACCCCGAGGAGACAGAACACACAGGTTGTGCATAAAGTTGCTCATCCTGTATTTTTTATAGAGTAAAGTATTATGTGAAATGTGTGCTTTGTGTTTTTCTTTTCTCTTTTTCGTAATGAAACTGACTTGTGAAGTCTCTAGAGATTCTAGAATACTGTCACCACAGAATTAGAGGAAAGTAACAATGTGCCAGCATTCCAAATGGTTCTACTGTAGTAGTGACATCCCTACTGCAACAGAACAACATAATGACACCACTACTGCAACAGAATAAGCATATTCCAGGTATGGAATTTCATGCATAACAGCATTCCACTATACACTATTTAAGCCTATCGGACCTCTCAAGCTCAGCGTTCTTACCTTGTCAGAGCCTCCACCTGGTTCAACTTACTACCTACAGAAATCTCCAACATTGACACGATTGGAGTTTTTAAGTGTAAACTGCATCAACACCTCATGGCTAGTGCCTTCTGTGATTGCTTTTTATAATCCCCTCCAGGCATACTACCCTCAAGTATCTCTCCTCACTGCCTCAGCTCCTCCTCCTCTCCTACCCCCAATTACTGGGTATAGGATGAATCTGTCTCCTTTTCTTTTTCATCCCCCCCTTTCCTCCTACCTTGCTGTTTCCCATCTACCACAAACATAATGCAATGCCCTCCCCATTTCTCCCCTCCTCCCTCTCACTGTCTCCCATACCTCCCCCTCACCACCACTCTTCTTTCTCTTTTCCCACTAACCCACTCCTAAAAAAGCTTCACTGATGACTAGTACTGTATAATTAACTCACAACACAATTGTGAGTTGTACTGTATAATTAACTCTCAACACAATTCCTTAACAATGCCTTTGGCTGCTATTATTGTAACCTTATTTGTCTTTTTTTTTTGTAAGTTCCATTGAAATGATCAAGTTACATTTTGTACTTTATTGTCTTTATTGCCTTGATGTGGAACCTTTGTAAAAGAGCCCTCGGCTCTAAGGTGTCACCCGAAATACAAATAAATAAATAAATAAAAATAAATAAGCAATAAGGCATGACAAGGAGTTAGATTAACAGTCTGTTAATCACCCCCTAGGGGTGCAATGTGGCACGAGGTGCAGCCGAGTGCCATATTGCCACTAGGGGGTGATTAATTGACTGTTACTCTAACTCCTGGGAGTGCCTTATTGCTATTATAAAAAATTATTCCAAAAGAAAATTGTTTAAAGTATACTGTTTGAATGTTTTCCTCATTTAGAGGGAGATTTTTAATGAAGTAGTTCTTCCACCAACAGTTTCAGAATGCTGGTTCAGAATCAGAATGCATCATTCCAGTCATTCAGCAGTGCTAGAGGATGGAATGCTGACAGGAAGAATCTATGTGCCATGGTGATCAGGCTGTACATGACAGTTTAACAGGGATTAATGTAAGGCTGTTGGAATCCTAACAGCCAATCAGATTGCATCATTTCTGAGACCCTTTTTATAATGTATGAAAGGTACTGAAACAATCCAAATGTAGTTCCTTTATATTCAGAAAAGGTTATCCCACCAGCTGGCCAATTTGACCATTTTTACAAACTTGCTACGTCTGAATCTAAACAATTCTGGATGGGACTGGTCACCCTGTAGAATGTAAAGCTGCCTGTGATATGTATGCATGAATCACTCCCTAGAAAAATCCAGTGATGGTGACAGTGATTCAGTATCATTGCTTGCTGGCCCCTCTGCTGCTTGTCTGAATCCCAAACACTGATGCAGAAATTAGAATACTGGATCTATTGAACATGATTAGCTGCAGGAAATGCTCTAGCAGACATGGTGGTCATGGACTGTGGGCTTAAACCACTGTTGCACTAAGCAAATTAGAATTTGTTTTTATTCAACCCACCAAATCCATTTTGAAGTAAATGCTTGTTCTGAAGTGGAACAGACCCCAGCAGGGCACTACAAGATCCACAAAGCCTGGGCAAAGACATGCACTGGAAGAGCTAGAGACCCTAGTTATGCAGTGTGGTAAATGAGGCCATTACACTGTGAGGAGGCCTGTGTCTACACACAGGATAAACTAATGACCTAAAATCTGAGTGAGGGAAATCACATTCTTGCATTTCCAAAGACCTCTATGATCAGAAACACTGAGTCACTCAGTGAGAACCAGGATAAGAAAATGTAGTTACTAGACCTGAATTAAATCCCCTGAGTCTATATGCCATTAAGGACAAGAAATGTAAGTAAGAGACAAACAGAAAAATGTGAACTTTACATTTCACTATGCATCCAGGCAGCTCTTTATTAAACTCTCCGCTAGTTCTACCATGTGTCATGCTTCATTTCCCTGGCTAGTGTGGCTCCTTTATTGATTGAAATATTATTAGAAAACATGCAGGCACTTCAATATAAATCACAGTCTGTCTCTGTGTCTCTCCCTCTGTCTGTCTCTCTCTCCCCCCCCCATCTTTCTTTCTCTCTCTCTCTCTCTTTCACTCTCAGATCCAACTGATATTGATGGATGAGGCAACAGAGAGAATATTTCAAGATGCAAATATGAAAGTCCACCGTTTATATGTATGAAACAAATGTGTTAATGCACCAGTTATGGTTCAACTTAACCCCACAAAAGTAGGAAAATATGGTGTTACAGTTTCCAACCCTAACATCCTACTAAGCAATAAAAGGACAAGACCACACAAGCAACCACAGACAGTCATCATCAGGTAAGACAAACAAAATATGATTGTATCCAGATGATACAGATACACTAGCACTGATGTGCTAACTTCATGGATTTGTATCTGCTGCATGCGTACTGTGGGACATACACACTCACTTCTGCCTGCAGATAGAAATCCATGATACTAAAATCACAAAACTACCTCTTTCTGCAGAACACAGGCCCCTGAAGGACTTGTGCTTCTGCAGATCCAGTTGTACTATAAGAAATACACACTGGCTTCTGTGTGCAGAAGCATATGCCCATGTTGGGTCTGCACTTTTAAAGCTGCAGATAGAAATCCATGATACCCAAACTGTACACTACTTCTGTCTGCTGAAGCCCAGGCCCCTATGGGGCCAGCATTTCTGTAGCCACTGGCATGCATGCACACTGCAAAACACACACACACTTTAAGTTACAGAATAACAGACCTTTAGGGGCCTGTATTTCTGCAACTATAGACACAAATAATATACAAATGTAGCACATCAGTGCTACTGCATTTGTATCTTACATATAAACATAGAAATTGACATCAGATAAGGGCTGCTTAGCCCAAATGGCCTGCCAATTTTCCCTACCTACTGTAATACTGCATACCCTACAGTACAAGTCACATTAAACTGTTCCATCAACTCACTGGTGTAGCATTTTTTTTGTGATGCTACTGCAGTGGCAACTCAAACTGTTGAAGCTTTCAACTATTTTTCAACCATCCTTCACTGCCTAGTCAACTCACTTGTAACTGTTTAGTGAAATGGCAGTAGCGCATTTTCATGGCATTTTTTATAAATATCACAGCATTCCTTAAGAGTTATTAATTCTGCCTTCTGAGATGAAACTCATAAGCAGTCAGCTGAAAATAAAGCTTATAGTACATAACAGCTAGATGCAAACCAATACTAACCTTTTACTAATTCATTGAATTAAACACTGCACAGATTAGGAAACTCTTTGAACAATGCTACACCAGTGAGTTGAGGGAACAGTATAATGTGACTTGTACTGTACTTGAGCTCTGGCTTTACCCTTCCTTTCCTAACCGCTAAGGTTCCCTTATGCCTATCCCATGCATTCTTGAATCCTGTTACAGTTTTCACCACCACCACCACCACTGGTAGGTTGTTCCATGCATCCACCACTCTTTCTGTGAAGAAGTACTTCCTCACATTTTCCAAGTCTACCCCCCAGCTTCATAGCATGACCCCTTGTTCTTGAACATCTTTTTTCTCTGAAAAATGCTTTCCTCTTGTACCTGATTTATATCTGTGAGGTATTTGAAAGCCTCCATCATATCCCTCCCATCCCTCCTTTCCTCCAGGGTATACATATTGATGTCCTTTAGTCTCTCCTAATATGGCATTTGGTGCAGACCCTACACCATATTAGTTACCTTCATCTGGACTACTTCTACTGTGCTCATGTCCTTCCAGAGTTGTTGTCTCCAGAACTGGACACAGTATTCTAGATGAGGTCTCAGCAATAATTTATGCAGTGGTTTTACCACCTCCTTCTTTCTGCTGGTAATACCCTTCCTGATGCACCCTAGCATTCCACTGGATCTCACCACTGCCTTGTCATACTGTTTGGCCACCTTTAGGTCATCAGATATAATCACCCCCCCCAGTGTCTTTCCTGTTTGGTGGTCAATACTACTCCCCCCATTGTGTACTCCACCCATAGGTTTCTGTGCCCTAAGTGTATGATTTTACACTACTTCATGTTGAAACATGACACCACTGATTACCCTTTTTAATAAATCATGGGAGGATGGTGTGGTACCTTAGGACTGGAGAAGGGCAGATGTGATTCCCCTTCACAAAAGTGGGAGCAAGACAAAGGCAGAAAACTACAGACCTGTCAGTTTGACCTCTGTGGTAGGGAAAATGATGGAATCACTTCTAAAGGAAAGAACTGTTGATTACCTAGAGGCCAGTGGGGCACAGGACTCAAGGCAACATGGATTCACAGTAGGAAGGTCATGTCAGATGAATCTAATCAATTTCTTTGACTGGGTGACCAAAGTAGTAGACAAGGGAGGGGCTGTGGACATGACCTACCTTGACTTTAGCAAGGCATTTGACACAGTCCCACACAAAAGATTAATAAACAAATTAGCCAGTCTGGGAGTGGGTCCCAGGGTGGTGAACTGGGTAAAACATTGGTTGGACAACAGGACACAGAAAGTAATAGTAAATGGAATCCACTCTGAAGAAAGGTTGGTTACTAGTGGGGAAATGCAGGGTTCAGTACTTGGTCCAGTCCTTTTTAATGTCTTTATAAGTGACATTGCAGAGGGACTGGAAGGAAAAGTATGCCTCTTTGCAGATGACACAAAGATCTGTAACAGGGAACAGGGTTGATACATGAGGGGGCATGGAAAGGATGAGAAGGGACTTGGCAAGGTTAGAGGAATAGTCTGAAGTATGGCAGCTTGGATTCAATGCAAAGAGGTGCAAAATAATGCACCTGGGAAACAAAAACCTATGGGAAGAGTACACAATGGTGGGAGGAAGTAGTAAAAACAATAACAATGGAAAGGGACCTGGGGGTAATCATATCAGAGGCAAGAATTGTGAGAAGGCAATAGGAAGGGCTAGGGAGATACTGGGATGTATAGGAACAGGCAACACCAGCAGAAAACAGGAAGTTGTTATCCCTCTGTACAGACATTTGGTGAGACCCCATCTGGAGTACTGCATCCAGTTCTGGAGACCCCATCTCTGCAAGGACATAGACAGTATTGAGGCAGTCCAGAGGAGGGCAACTAAAATGGTGCAGGGTCTGCAAGAGAAGCCATATGAGGTGAGACTAAAGGAGCTTAATAGGTATACCCTTGAGAAAAACAGGAAGAAGGAGGACATGATAGAAACTTTAAAGTACCTCAGTGGAATGAACAAAGTCCAAGAGGAAAGCATCTTTCAGAAAAAAGAGATGTGAAAGAACAAGGGGACAAAATTTGAAGATTTAGGGGGGACAGCTCAGGGGCAATGTGAGGAAGTATTTTTTCATAGAGAGGGTGGTGGACACATGGAATCTCCTTCCTGAGGCAGCTGTGGGGTCTAAAACTGTGGGAGAATTGAAGAATGCATTGGACAGACATAAGGCAATTCTTGTTGGGGGGTAGGAAGAAATAGGCTGTTGGTTAACTAGGATCTGCAGCTTATCCAGTACGTAAGGAAATGGGAAGACTAGGTGGGCCAAGCAGTCCTATCTGCCATCAAAGTCTGTGTTTCTACATTTCTATGAAACTTAGCTGCCACCCTCTTGACCACTCCTCAAGCTTTCTTGGATCCCTCCAAAGTGTCTACTATGTTAACATACATACTAACATACTAAAAGCCAGCAGATTAGGCCCAATGGTCTATAGAGTCTGCCCGGGGATCAGTTCCCACACAGGGTACCATTATAGCCCTCCCCCTACCCCTCCCACAAGGTCCCCTTGATCTTTGTGTCATTTGCAAAGAGGCATACCTTCCTTCTAACCCCTCTGCAATGTCTTTAATATAGACATTAAAGAGGATACGTCCTAGTACTAATCCTTGTGGCACCCCACTGGTCACCCTCCCTTCCTCAGAGTGAATTCCATTTACCACCACCCTCTGTCACCAATCCCTCAACCAATTTTTTTACCCAGTTTACCACCTTAGGACCTACTCCCAGTCTGCCTAACTTGTTTATGAGTCCCATATGTGGAAAGGTGTCAAAGACCTTACTGAAATCTAGGTAGGCCACATCCACCACCCCACCCTGATCTAATTCATTAGTCACCCAGTCAAAGTAATCTATCAGATTTGTTTGACATGACCTCCTCAGTGTGAATCCATGCTGCTGCAGATCCTGCAAGCAACTGGATTCTAGATATTCCACAATCATGTCCTTCAGTAGTGCTTCAGTTAATTTACCCACCACTGAAGTCAGACTGACTGGTTTGTAGTTGCAAGCCTCCTCCATGTTACCACTTTTTTGAAGTGGGACTACATCTGCCCTCTTCCACTCCTCTGGAACCACTCTTGTCTCCAGTGAGTGGTTGAACAAGACTGTCAGTGGTGCAGCCAGCCCATTTCTGAGCTCCTTCAATATCCTTGGATGTATGCCATCTGGTCCCATTGCCTTGTCCACTTTCAGATTTGTGAGTTCTTTCAGGACTCTTTCCTCTGTAATGGACTGGTGTCCACCTCCCTCCCTTCCTTTATTGCTCATGTCACTTATCTGTGGTCCTTCACCTTCCCCTTACTCTGTGAATACTGATCAAAAATATTTTTGTCAGGATGTCTGCTTTTTCCTGGTCCTCCTCCATACACACACTCCCATTCACTCCTTAGTCTTACAATCCCTTCCTTGATCTTTCTCCTTTCACTTACATACCTGAAATATGTCTTCGCCCCTTCATTACTGCCTGGGCTATTTTCTTCTCCATTTGCACCTTTGTTCTCCTGACTGTTTCCTCTGTCTCCCTCTGCTTCTCCTGCAGAGCAGCTGCATTAAGGGAAACCCATAAAAACCCATTGCAAGGGGATTTAAATTTGACAACTTGTGTGGTCATAAGGGGAAGTTATAGTTAAGGTATCTCCCAAGCCTGGGACCAAAATGTTTCAAATTGACCATTTTGGGGTGTTACGAAATTCCTGTTCTGCCAAAAACTAAATTTCCATCCATGTGCTATGAACAATACTAGGGACATAGATTTTTACAGCATATGAATTCTTTAAAGGCCATGACTTAGTAAAGTGGTAGGGAGGGTGGGACTGCTGCAAGTTGAGGGGCTAGCTGTACAATCGAGCAAACTCGATAGATCATTAGGCCTGTTTCTGTTGGTGTTTTTGTTTGTTCCTACGTTCGTATTTGTGGGTGAAACTTAGGGAGTTATAAGTCACCTGCTCATCACCATATAAATGGTCAATCATAAATTCCACCCACCATCAAAATGTAGTTTTTAGGAGATGGGGAAGCCACAAAAGCTATTTCACTGGGATTCACCTTTTACCACTTATGTGGTCATGGGGGGGGGTACTGATGCAAGGAAGCCCCTATGTTTGGACCAAATGTTAACAATTGGCTTAATTATGGACATTAGAAACTTCAAGTGCTGAAAAAAAATGATGGGCTTCTTTTTTAGAGGACTTACCACAAGGGCATGTGCCAATTTGCCACAGGAGTAAGTTTCAAATTTGGGGTGTGCCAGTGACAAGCTGAATGCCACAAAACATTTGCTTGCTAGTTTCAAATTTTTTACTGCATTAGGCTCAGTATGGCAAAGACAAATTATGCATGTATCAAATACTGATGCCTGCATTATTGTAGGGGTCTAGTTTCACCACAAGTCACAGTAGATGGGCATAATAGTTTGACTGCCTTTTAGGTGACCAAAGATGTTGGCCCGGTCACTGGGGATGTGGGACAATTGATCTGCAGGTCCCTTAGGCATAGCTAAAAATCCAGCCCCAAGTCTGCATGCACATGGAGTGCACTGTTCATCATGCTTAGTTTATTTTATATCTTTTCAGTAAACATAACAAAAAAAAAATAACAAGTCAAAAAAGGCTGAGCATGTGAATGGACTTTGTTCCTGGCAGCTCAGAAATGTTATAAAGGCCATAATTTTGCCAATTTAGAAAATTATTGCCCAAAACTTAGGGGTCTGCTTCCAAAGGCCCTCCTTCCCTTCTAGTGACCACTATAGTGGTCACAGTCAATATCCTCTGAAATGCATTTCTAGGGGCAAGTGAATTCCACAGTTTGAATAACTACTACAAGTCACACAAGTGGCATAACTCCCACAAACTGAAGTAACAATATTACCTCAAGCATGCGGTACACATTAGTTTCACAAAAAACCCCTCATGAAAAATTTGAGCAGAGTGGCACTGTGCATCCACAAACCCATAATCTTTCTGGTTAATAATTTTAAAACCACACATTTCTCATAAAAGCTATAGTACCTAGCAAAGCAACAGCCTTGGGCCAAACACTAAACTAAAAGTTTTAGTTTTCTATTCTCAGTTGTTTTGTGCTGTTAGTGAAAAAACAATTATCTTAAAACCAATATATTTATGTATTTTTAACCTTCTACTACTTTCAAAATGTCCAACTGACAATTACCAAATATACAGAATACAGAGATCCTTGGAATGACCATGTTCATTCTGAATTTCAGGGTATTTCCAAGGACAAAGATTTTTGCTTTTTATTGAAAAATCGAGTAAAATTCCAGAATTTAGTATTTCTATACACTGGTAAAAACAAAGCATTTCATGGAATTTGCCATTTTTTATCAGATCAGTGAATCTTCAGAAATTGTAACTTTCTATAAATTCTTCCTGGTACTATTTTCATTTTGCTTTATTTAGTTTGATGTACACTTAGACTTCTTTTATTTTGAATATTTATACACATACCAAAAGGGTACAAGGATAGAACACCGGTAAAAACTGATTTTGTTGTTGCAGACACCAGTGACAATACCATTTGTTCCCATCTGCAAAATGAAATTTGCTATTCATCAGTCATAGTAAACCAGTGTCTCTGGTTACAGTATGTCCGGGGATGTCCATAGTATTATGATGCTAAAATCAATGTAGTGACGCAGCACACATTCACTCATTTGTAATTAGCACACAATCCGATTCAACCAGATTGTGTTTGGTAGTCAAAGAAATCTGAAATACAACCCAAGATGCGATCTGAGGTTGAATCACATTTTGGATCACAGCTTTCTTGATCTGATCAGACTGATCAGGCACAGTCTGGTTGTCCAGTCTTCTTAAACATCCCTGAAAACAGAAAGAAAATCTGCAGCATCAAACCCCTATAAGCTGCACAATAAATTCAAGAGTAAAACACATACCTCCCTCTACTGGAGTCTATCTTTTTATTGTGTAAATATTGTAAGTAAATACCATACAGCTAAATGCAAAAATGATGCTAAAGTGCATAGTTTTAAAAATTAGCAGTAGTAGTACTGGCAGATAAAATCAAATTCCATGCCGACTCTCCATGACTGTAAACTTATGGCAAGCAGAACAGGTGGACAGTTAGAAAGTGCACATGCATGTGAGTGCACATGCAGGAGCTGACATTTTATCATAGCCTTCCTCAGCACTGACGTGATATCACTCATGCATGCTTTAAATATGCATGCATAATGAATATTTGAGTGGGCCAGAATGTCACCAATAGCCACTGCAAAGCAACAATTAATTCAAGAACCCGATGGAGACAAATAGCACACACAGAAACAGAATGGGGGAAGGGCAAGATAAAAAAGACAGATTATCAACACTGGAATGACCAACAAAATAGCAAGGAGTAGAGCGTCCAACAACAAAATAAACAGGGGATAATGCAAGTAGCCAAATGGCTAACAGGAAACTTCTGCTAAATAAGCAGGTCAACACAACCACAAAGAAAATCACAGAGAAATTCTATCATTAACTAATAAGACTGCAGGATCTCTCCCTTTTCTTCTCATAATAGAGGTGTATTGGTTTTGCAAGGCAGTGAACACTGAATTAAAGTAAGATACTGCTGAGCTAACATCAGCGGTCTAATAAAGAGGAGACTAATCAATCTGAGATACAGCAGTCCTAAAGAGTACAGGGTACAGATTATTGAATTTACAAAACTGTGTGATTCTAGAGGGAGATTTTAGCACACAGGTGAGTGGTTGCTAATGGTGTCTGAGAGAGCCTGATAAGCAGCAGGAAAATCCCAGCCTCCCCCTGCAAAACAGGGTACTAAATGAGAAAAATACCAAGGTAGAAAGGTCAGTGGGAGATGCTGCTACAGAAGGTAAAGCCATAAAAAAATTGAGAGCAATGAGTACCAATGCTTGTAGTCTGGGTAACAAGCTTCCTGAATTAGTGGCCTTGATGGAGGAGGAACATCTGGATATCGTGGCAGTCACAGAAACATGGTACACACAGAACCATAACTGGGACGTAAACTTACCAGGATACACTATCTACAGGAGGGACAGGGAGGGTAAAAGAGGAGGAGGAGTAGCTCTCTACATAAGAGAAGGAATCAAAGCAAAAGAACAAAAGGGTAAACAGGTAGGAGAAGAAGCACTGGCAATGGCACCACAATCCACATAGGGGTTGTATACAGCCCCCCCCCCCAGGGGAGGAAATGGAAAAGGAAATGCTAGAAAGTATATTTAGAATGGCAGATAAAGGTGAGATATTGCTGATGGATGACCTGAATATGCCAGATATTAACTGGAGTGCAGTTGCAACTGCCACTTCTATGAGTCGGGTTATTCTAGATGCCCTACAGGGGACATGCCTTAGACAACTAGTATTGGAACCCACTCAAGAGGGAGCAATCTTAGACCTGGTTCTCTCAAATGGAGATGGAGAGAGATCACAGATGTAGAAGTGGTAGCCATCTGGGAACTAGCGACCACCTAACAGTATAGTTCACAATAAACACAGCAATAGAGTCAAGCCATACAAAGGCAAAAGTACTGGACTTCAGGAGGGCTGACTTTGCCAAAATGGGTTAGTGCCTAAGGAATGCACTAGCAAATGGGCAGGAAAGAAGGATGGAAGAACAATGGGGAATAATAAAAACTGCCATCACAGAGGTAACAAGCCTTTGTGTGAAGCAAATAAACAAAACAAAACGATGTAAGAAACCACTATGGTTCTCAAAGGAGGTGGCAGTGAAGGTTCAAGAGAAAAAGAAAGCAATCAGAAAGTACAAGGAACCACAGAAGGAGCAGGACAGAGAATTGTATCAGTTAAAGCAAAAGGAAGCTGGGAAGGCAGTCAGAACAGCAAAGGCCCGAAGTGAGGAAAAGATAGCCAATTCAGTTAAGAAGGGGGATAAAACCTTTTTTAGGTACATCAGGGAGCGAAGGAAGACTAAGGGAGGGATAGTGAGGCTTAATAAAGGGGGGGGTGGGCAGAGTGTGACTGTGAAAAGGCAGAGATACTAAACAAATATTTTTGCTCAGTATTTACAAATGAAGAAGGGGAGGTACCTAAAACAAACAATAGAAACACTCTGGATACCAGCCCATTTACAGAAGAAAGGGTTCTGAAAGAACTCTTAAAACTGAAGGTGGACAAAGCAATGGGGCCTGATGGGATTCATCCCAGAATTCTAAAAGAACTAAGGGTAGAACTAGTGACACCACTGACTACCCTCTTTAACAAATCATGGGAGGTTGGAGTGGTACCTGAGGACTGGAGGATGGCAGATGGATTCCCCTTCACAAAAGTGGAGCAGGGCAGAAGCGGAAACTACAGACCAATTAGTTTAACCTCAGTGATAGGGAAAATGATGGAATCACTTCTGAAGGAAAGAACTGTCCAGTACCTAGAGGCCAGAGGGCACAGGACCCAAGGCAGCATGGATTCACAGCAGAAGGTCATGCCAGACAGAATCTAATAGATTTCTTTGACTGGTGACCAAAGTAGTAGATCAAGGAGGGACTGTGGACATGGCCTACCTAGACTTTAGCAAGGCATTTGACTCAGTACCACATAAAGATTAATATACAAGTTAGCCAGCCTGGGAGTGGGTCCCAAGATGATAGCCTGGGTAAAGAATTGGCTGGAGAATAGGACACAGAGGGTAATAGTGAATGGAGTCCACTCAAGAAAGGGGTTACTAGTGGGTGCCGTGAGGGTTCAGTATTAGACCGGTCCTCTTCAATGTCTTTTGTGTGACATTGCAGAGGACTGGAAGGAAAAGTATGTCTCTTTGCAGATGACACAAAGATCTGCAACAGAGTTGATACACAAGGTGGGGTGGAAAGGATGAAAAGGGACTTGGCAAGGTTAGAGGAATGGTCAAATGTATGGCAGCTTAGATTTAATGCTAAGAAGTGCAAGGTAATGCACCTGGGAAACAAAAACCCAGGGGAAGAGTACACAATGGGGGGTGAGATACTAACAACAACAAAAATAGAAAGAGACCAGGGGGTAGTCATATCAGATGACTTAAAGGTGGGCAAGCAATGAGAGAGGGCAGTAAGGAGGGCTGGGGGGATACTGGGATGCATAGGGAGAGGCATCACCAGTAGAAAACAGGAAGTTATTATCCCTCTGTACAGACAGCTGGTGAGACCCCATCTGGAGTACTGTGTGCAGTTCTGGAGACCCAGTCTCCACAAGGACATAGACAAGATGGAAGCTGTCCAGAGGAGGGCTACTAAAATGGTGCAGGGTCTGCACCGAAAGATATATGAAGAGAGACTAAAGGAGCTTAATATGTATAGCCTCGAGGAAAGGAGGGAGAGGGGGGACATGATAGAATGTTCAAGTACCTCAAGGGAATCAACAAAGTCCAAGAGGATAGCATCTTTCAAAAAAAGAGGTGCGAAAGAACAAGGGGGCACAATTTGAAGATAGAGGGGTGGCTCAGAGGTAATGTAAGGAAGTATTTTTTCACAGAGATGGTTGTGGATGCATGGAACAACCTTCCGGAGGAGGTTGTGGATTCAAAAACAGTGGTTGAATTCAAGCATGCATGGGACAGCCATAAGACAATTCTAGGGGGTTGGGGTAGAAAGAAGTAGGCTGCTGGTTAACTAGGATCTGCAGCTTATCCATTAGGTAGGGAAATGGGCAGACTGGGTGGCCAAGCAGTCCTTATCTGCCATCAAATTCTATGTTTCTATGTTTCTATGTAGAGCACCTGAGCATATGATCCTCTCAGTTCTGGGGTAAGGACGGGGTTGATGAGGGTACCTATATTGCAACTGTTAGATAATCTAATAGGTTCAGAGATTACCTGGGATATATTAGCCCCAGTTCTCAAAGCTCCCAGAATGGCACAAGGGGCTTACACCACAGGGAATGGTGCAAAATGCCCCTTGCACTAAAAGATGCTTCGGAAGAAATTCTCAAATGCAGCTAGCATCAACTGCAGGCTGTGTAAACTGAAGGGGGTTTATGCCGTCTTTGAGGCACAAAATGTATTGTGGCATGGTGCTAGGTGACATACAGCAGCCACAAGCTGCCATATCTCGATTCCTCCTACTTTTTTTCCCCCAACCAGTCTGGGTTTAGGAAATATCACTCCACCACTACCTCCCTTATCAGGATTACTGATTTCATCCTCACAGGGATGGATGCTGGCCACATCACAGCTGCCATCTTTATCGATCTGGCTAAGGCTTTTGATACCATGACACACTCTCTCCTCCTGACCAAACTCATCAATGCTGGTCTATCCAACTGGGCCACATCTTGGTTCCACTCTTACCTCACTGGCAGATCCCAAGCTGTCTGCATCAGTTCGTCCACATTGGCTCCCCTCCCAATCACTTCAGGAGTACCACAAGGCTCTGTCCTAGGCCCCCTCCTGTTCTTGGTCTTCCTGAATGACTGCCATCTGCCTACCCCCACACTTCCATCCACTTGTATGCAGATGACATGGTGCTGTACGGATCCGGCCCCTCGACCTCTGAGGTTGTGACCATACTGCAGCAAGACTTTATCTCAGTCCAGCACTGGCCCCACTCAAATAACTTCCTCCTCAATGCCAACAAAACAGTCTCACTAACCTTTGGCATGAGGCAGAACATCTCTAGGTTCCCCTCACCCATATTATTCCACACCCTGGAAGGGTCCCTTCTGGAGTCCTGCACCTTCTTCAGATACCTCAGTGTCTGGCTTGACCAGCACCTCAACTTTTCCTCGCATATTGACTCTTTATTCAAGAAGCTGCACCCTAGGCTTGGTGCACTTTACCAGAATCGTGACAGCATCCCCCTTCCAGCCAGGATGGACATTGTAAAAAAAAATTATCCTCCCCGTCCTCAACTACGGGTACATAGTCTACGGCACCAGCCCCAAGACCACATTACCCAGGCTGGACCCTCTCTTCCACACTTTCTGTCATTTTGCCCTGAACAGCCCCTACTCCACACACCATTGTGTCCTATATCAAGCAATGAACCTCACCTCTTTTGACAATCGCAGACTGACCCACTGGGCCAAGATCCCAGCCAAGTATTGGTCGCAGCATCTCCCCTCCTACCTCACCGACACCATAATCAACCCCAGAGCCCAAGCATACTCTCTCAGAAACTCAGACTCTAGGTCTCTAGCTGTCCCATACCGGTCTACTACCATTGGTCAGTCAGCATTCAGCTACCGCATTCCCACGTTGTGGAACTCCCTCTCAGCTAATGTTCGTTACTTCTCTACCCTCTGTCACCTTAACTCCATGCTCCAAGCCCATTTCATCCCTACCTGTGCTTGTGTCTAGGCATTTCCCAGTCTCTTGTAGAATCTCAGTGTATGTCTGCACTTAGTAACTGCAATTAATCGGTGCCTGACTATTGTTCTCTCACCTTATACTGTTTCTCACATGGTCCAATTCTGCTAGTGGCCTGCACTATGAATTTATTGTACTCATGCTGTATTAACTGTGGTTACCAACTGATTTTCTCAACCAACTACTGTCTAGTAATCAGAACCAAATGTTAGTGTTCTCCCACTATGTATTCACTTGTTTATACTGTCTTCAACTGTCAACCTATGTTCCCCCCTCCCCCAGGACACATCTGGAATTGAGCAGTAAACTGCTCAGTATACCCTTCCTGGTAAAACGCTTAAATAAATAAATAAATATCCACTAATTCTGTATTCTCTATACCCTTCCAGAGGGCAAAATTCTAGGTACCCTTAGACCAGATTGGGCTGGCCTATGTGTGCTTAGACTTTCAGCCTCTGTGAGGAATGATCACTTGTGCCATTCTTGGTGTCCTCCCTCAACATGTGCTGTGGTCACCCCCATCCCTGATCCCCTTTTAGTAGTATTACTCATGGCCCCAGTGGTCTATTGCCCCCCCAGCCCCAATATGCCCATATAATGAACTGTAAGTATCATTTCCTGGTGATCTAGCACCCCCCCCATCTGCCTGTAAACTAAAATAATAAGAACTATCAATCATCGAGCACGTACTGTATACAGTATGCACTCCTTGACTGCTCAGTTGTTGGCAGGCTGTGGTGGTGTGAATAGGGCTGCGCCAGTCACTCTCTTGCTTTTGAGATGGTGGAAGTGGGATGGTGGACACTACCTGCCAGGGTGGGGGTCCACTAGACCACCAGGGAAATATATCTGTATATTAAATGGACACATCGTGGATAGGGAGGGTTTCATCTAGACCACCAGGGACTGATACTTTAGTATTACATTCTACAAACGGATGGGAGCTAGGTCCGCTAGACAATCAGGGACTGAGACTTTATTATTTTAGTTTAAGGGCAGATGTGGGGACTGCTAGACCATTAGGCAATGATACTTTTTTGCATTATATGGGCAGATTGGGTCTTGATCAGCTAGACCACCAGGGAATGATACTTTGTTATGTTATGTTACGAGTTGATTGGGGGGGGGGGCACTAAACCACCAGGAATTGATACTTTATTTTATGGACAGATGGGGAAGGGGGTGCTAGATCACCAGGGATTGGTGCACAGCCACCCGGCAGTTTGCAGCTCACCATCCATATGCGCAGTGTGTTCGGCACACAACCATGTTTGCTGTAAGCTGCTGGATTCTGCTGCATGGAGCCTACCTGACAGAGATTCGGATGCAGGATTCCTGGCACACTAGCAATTGGTGCAAGCTAACGCTGGCATGGCTTGCACCAAGTTTTGAGAATTGAGTCCATTACATTTTTCTGGTGCCTGTGCTACAACTTTGTTGCAGTCAGACAGCCAATTAATATTGAAATTCCTTACTAGAATAAACTCGCTGTTTTTGACTAAGTGATCTAACTGGATGCTGACTCCGTCCCTATCAGGTGGGTATGGCTTTAAGTTCAATCTTCCTGAACTATGCTATTTTGTCCCTAAAGTACTTTGGGTGCGTTATAACTTCATCTCTATTCTTATTTCACAGGTACAACTAGATGTCACCGAGGACACCCAGTCCCAGGCTCCCAGGAGACAGATATTAGATCCTCTTCATATTATCTACTGTATGCTGGGTGGGTGAGCTGTAATAGAGTGACTTCTCTCTTTACATGGTGTTGGCTTTCACTTTTTAATGCCAACAATGGGAACCCACCCTTGGTGTCGTCTTTCACATTTCTTTCACTGGCCAACTGATCACACTGGCAACTGATTGAGGATCAGAAGGACTGATCCAAGGAAAAAATCATTACGTGAAAGTAGAGTTTTTTGAATAATTGACTTATTTTTGCTTTGTAATTTGAAAGCCGTGGTTGCAAGTCTATCATTACTAAATCAAAAAGATTGCTGATTGTGCTCTGATATTTTATACCAATGCTATTTCAGACTGCAGGTTGAATCAGGATCCCACTGGAAATGAGATGTTGCATCGCAGCTGGGCTATCCTGGTTAAATCATTTGTAAAAAAAAAAATGCTAGCTGTCCTGGCTTTAGCATTTGCACCAGTCAGTGGAGGCAGTGTGTTCTATTCTTTAGAGTACTGTTGAGAACCAGAAAAGCAGAGCTTTAAATCCTTCTGGAACCAAACACACTGTGTGAACCTGAGAAAGTCACTTAACTGCCCAGTGCTCCCGTCTGTACACCTGTGACAATATATAGGATTAGGATTGCACTGACAATCAGATGCTGCATCTCATCTAGGCTATCCTGGATAAAACAAACTGTAAAATATAAAAACACAAAATCAGAACCTTGCCAGTTGCTGACAGCTTTTCCCAGTCCCCCTCCCCCCAGTCAGTGTGGTCTAATAGTTACAGCATCATTGGGAACTGGGAGACAATAGGTTCAACTCTAAGCAAGTCATTTAACCTACTAATGTTACAATCCACTCAGCTGTAGAAATGGATAGAAACAGAAATGAACTGCAAATGAGTTGCTGCATTTCAGCTGTGTTAGCTTTAGTAAATGCTGGAAATGGGGAGACAAAAGGAGCTGGTGGTTGCTAGATTTTTATCCTCACCCTGCCCGACAGACAGTAGAGGTAGTGTTTTCTAGTCATTGGTCTTTAAGGATATGCCCCTCTCTTCCCACAGACAAGATAAGCTCTGTGTTACATTGGTTAGGGCACTGTTAGGAACATGAACATTTCAGGTTACAAGCCCGCTGGAGAGAAAAACACTCACTATTTGACCCTGAGCAAGTCATTAAACCTCCCTGTGCTCCAGTCCATGCAGCTATGCAAATCAGTAGTATTAAGATTTGGCATTAGGTCATAATGCCATTTCAAGAATAGCACAGACAAAAAAACGCATACGTCAACAGTGACAGCAATGGTAGCACTCAGCAAAAACAATAAGCGCTACCATGCCGAAAGGAAGACAGCGGTTACAATAAATGCTAATGCACACTGCTATATTAACAGTATATTAGCATGCAGATGGCCTTCAGACTGCAAAAATAGAATTCCTTAATATTATGTTAGCAGTCAATCAGTTTAGCAGTCTTTCTGAGCTGATTCTAATATTAAACACTGCTAACCATATTTACTGTTATTAATAGTCATTAGCAATCAGAAGCAGTATAAAGATTCCACAGAACAACCTATACAGAACTGCATTCACCAATGCTTCACCCATAGTAGCTGAGCATCAAGAAAACATGCATGGACATGATTTGAGAGCTATGTGTTGAGCATTGAACTAAATCAACACTCAACAAAAACTCAATTTGTGCAGTTGAATGATTTTTGAGTATTTAAATTGGTATCTAAGTACTGGTTCAGGATTTTAGTTTCAGAATAAGTTAATAAGAGATGCATTTTTTATTTTATGGTTAATAAATTTTATTGATTTGACATTAAGACGATACAAACATTAAAACAGTCGGATACATTGCAAAGATCTTACAGAGTATAACAGATGCATTTGAGCACAGATTGAGATCTTAAACTTTCAGAAAGCACTCAACAAAAACTCAGCTTGCCAGATTGCAGGCTCCTACAGTCCCCATCCTCCAACAACCGCAGCTGATTCCACTCAGCCTTGGTTGTTAGTGCCTGAAGACCCACCCAGCCAGCCATGGAATCTGGTTTGTGCCCCCTCTTAGCCGCAGGCTCCCAGACCCATCCCAAAGCCCATGCTGGGACTCCGCACACCGCCCACTGCACGTGGGTGTCTATGTGATCACTTCTGACTCTAACAGTTAGAAGAAGCTGGCTCATCATTCATCAATGTTCATCAAATGCAAAAGGACACTTCCGTGTTGCAGGAGAGTAACTAAATTTACTGAATTCAACGTACAGCATCACACACTCTCACAGCTGATATTTCACAGATGCTTTGTGCATTTTCTCAAGGTGATGTAGAGACTGCAAAACCCTCTATTTATAGTGCTTAATGGTAAGACATTTAAAGGGACAATGCAATTTCCCATCAAGATGCTTATATACAGTAGATATATATATATATATATATATATATTTTAATCATACAAAGGGACTATACCAGTTGTGCTGAGGGTTGAGGGAATGAATGCCACAAGTCACTCCATGCTGATGGCTTGAGTTTGGAAGTGGATTCAATTTGCTGGGACCAGCTGGGGAGAGGGACAGACTGAGCTTGGGACTGATCTACTTTTCCAGGGAGGGAGGGCTTGTATGCCCAACCTCTGACTGGTAATAGCACAGGCTAGGGTGGCACAGAAGAGAAACATAGAAACATAGAATTTGATGGTAGATAAGGACCGCTTGGCCCACTTAGTCTGCCCATTTCCCTACCTAATGGGTAAGCTGCAGATCATAGTTAACCAACAGCATACTTCCTCCTACCCCCCCGACTAGAAGTGCCTTATGTCTGTCCCATTCACTTTTTAATTTCCCCACTGTTTTTGACTCCATGGCATCCTCAGGAAGGCTGTTCCATGCACTAACAACCCTCTCCATGAAGAAATACTTCCTCACGTTACCTCTGAGCTGTCCACCTTCTATCTTCAAATTGTGCCTCCATGTTCTTGCACATCTCTTTTTCTGAAAGATGCTACCCTTTTGGACTTTGTTGATTCCCTTGAGGTACTTGAAAGTCCCTATCATGTCTCCCCTCTCCCTCCTTTCCTCGAGGCTATACATATTAAGCTCTTTTAGTCTTTCTTCATATGTCATTGGGCTGGTGATGCCTGCGTACCTCTACATGTATGCCTCATGTTGGCTGCAGAAGGGATGGGAGAAAACTGGAAAATGGAAGCTGGCATTTCAGTGAAGCCCTGCATATTTGTCTGTGGACCCATACTGCCACCCTAACCATGGTCTGAACTAGACTGTGTCTCTGGTGGGGAGGGGGGTGGGAGTTAGGCCCTTACTCTCTTGACCCTGCCATGGGAGAAATCGGTTGTGGTACCCCTCCATGAGGTAAGCCACGGGGAAGACAAGCACTGATCTGTAGGGAGAGGGACAGTGCTGAGATGCCCCCCAAATCATCCTGCTGAGTAGATTAAAAAAAAAAAAAACATGCAAAATATAATGAGCTGCAAAGTGCTTTTTTTTTGCCATCATCCGGTTGCCATCTGTCTGACCCCACCACCAAGCTCCCATTTCCCGGGACTTGCCCACCCTGCTGGAATGCATCTTGACTTACCTTCAGGGCAGGGCTGTTGGGGAGGGGCCTCTCATAGAAATATAGAAGTTGTCAGCAGAAAAGGACCTCTTGGCCCACTTAGAATGGCCTAAAATGCCTTCCTACTGTGCTATCATAGATCCTACTTTCTCCCCAAATGGAGGCTGCTTTGTGATCCTGGGTGGGGGGATGCTTAGATTTTTGCATTGGTCTAGTGGAGGGTGAACATCCTCCTGCATGGCCAATGTTGTTTTTTGTATATGCTGATCCCCAGGGAGGTATGGTGTGCAATGACATAGTGGTTAAAAGAATGCTGGATGTCTGCCACACCTCCCGAAGATCTTAAGCACCGGCTGTCAGACATCCAGTCTCCATCCACGGTTGGTCAAAAGCTGGATGCTTCCCTTTCCCCTGTGGAGGAGAGCAGTATATGGGACACTCAATCCTCCTCTCCCCAGTCAGCCCTCCGTCATTCTGTACTCGCTTCCGAACCCAGGACATTAGTGTCACAAGTGGAAGCTGTACCGCTGCATTGGCATGCCGACAAAGTGGAATTGTAAAATGCTCAGCTGTGTTCTTCATTAATTTCACCTGGCAATATGTGGCAAAAACACAACAATAAAAGAAGACAAATAACACAAATGATTTTTTGTAGTATTTTAATGCGTACTCCTCACACACCGTATTTTGCTATTTGTATGCATCAACATTTGATTGTACTCAAGAGTGTTCAAAAGTGAGCAGTACTCACTCTGAAAATATCTTAAAAGGAAGCCTGAGTGGCACAGCACGATGTTGGCATCACATGTGACACAGTGCAGTGTCTGCATTGCGTGTGGCAAAGTGCTGTGTCAGCATCACCATGGCACAGCACAGTGTTAGTATGCCACATGGCAGTGTCTTGTAGGCATTGCCTGTGGCACAGTGAGGTGCAAGCAGTGCAAGTGGCACAGTTTACTCACAACTGTGCACAGTGTGGTGTTGGCAGTGTATGTAGCACAGCACAGTATCTGCATGTCATCTAGCAAAAAATGCTGTCTGCATAGAACGTGGCACTGTGATGGACAGCAGTCCATGTCCATGTAACAATGTGTTATCAGCAGTGCACATGGCACTGTGTGGTGTTAGCAGTGCATATTGCACTTCAAAGTGTCAGCCCTGCAACTGGGACAGTGCTGTGTCAGTGCTGTTTGTGACGCAGTGTGGTGTCTGTACTGCACGTGGCCCAGTACGACGCTGTCACTACACATGGTTCAGCTGTGTCCGCACTTCATATTATACAGAATGTCTTTTTTCCAGTCCATGTGACACATGGAAGTGACAGCAGTCCTCATGGCACAGCAATGTAACAGTAGTGCACATGGCAAAGCATGGTACCAGCACAGCGTGTGGGACAGTGCAGTGACACTGCTGTGGGAGCACATGCAGTACAACCTCAGTGAAGTGCCATGTGTAGTGTAGAGTCGGTTGTCTCAGGAGCCTGCCATCAGTGCCAAGTGGATTCTGGGGGTATTTCCTATTTTGGGAGGAGTGGTTGCAGGTGAGATAAGCCTGAGGTATGTGTCACTCTAGGATGGCTTCACTCCATAAGCTGCCTGCATCTGTCCACATGAGCTATTCCATACAATTGCTAGACACATAGCATCCCTCAGTCAAAGCAGAATCTGTGGGTCTGGACCCTCCCAAACAGTTTCTCCCCCCCCAAGCAGCACCCCCTCTCAGTACACAAAGCTGAGCAGCACTTCTCTGCTGTGGTTCTTCCACTCCCTGGGCCTCTCCTGATGGGAGAGAGGGGGTGGCAGCTGCAGGGGGTGGCTTGTCCATGGGAG
Source organism: Neoceratodus forsteri (assembly GCA_016271365.2). NCBI lineage: Eukaryota > Metazoa > Chordata > Ceratodontiformes > Ceratodontidae > Neoceratodus > Neoceratodus forsteri. Next base: position 533,067,622 of record CM057455.1, read on the forward strand.
AGGGGTTCCTGCTGTTGGGTGGGGCAGGATACAGTATATAGCCCCTGCTTTTCTCCATATTCATGAACAAACTCCTGGCTGCTGCTAGCCACTGCAAGCCTATCCTTTATGCAGATGACCTGGTCATCCTGACTTACTCCTCTGGGATAGGGGTCATAAATCACTACCTGAGCGAGGACTTGAGGAACATCCAATCCTAGATATTGTCACATAAGTTGGTTATAAATCTCAGGAAAACCCAGGCCCTGCTCTTTGAGTCTCAGGCCAAGATTAAGGCCGCCCCTACTCCACTATGTGTTTCTGGTGTCGACGGGGTCAAGATCCCAGTTACTGACAACTTTAAATACCTTGGAGTGATGCTGGACCCACAGCTTGACCTTGGCCACCACATTCAGAATAATTACAAGACTGTAAACTGCAAACTGGGTCTGGCATACAGAGCAAAAAGTAATCTTACTCCGGCAGCTCGGATTGCACTTGCCAGAGGGGTGCTCCTACCCTCGCTCTGCTATATGCTCCTCTTGTTTGCCAGCTCATCCAAAGTCCACTTCACTAGGTGGTCCACTGCCTACAATAATGTCTGCCACTTTGTGCTGGCTGCCCCCCGTCTCACTCATCATTGCAACTTCTATAGCAGGGTAAATTGGCTCTCACCCGCTAACCACATAGACTTTGTCTTAGGGTGCTTCACCAGAAAGGTCCTTGGCACTGGCACCCCTCCAGGGCTTGCAAAATTTCTTGTCCCGTCTGTCTCCTCTTCCTACTCCCTCAGGTCCCAGGGACAGGCCCTCCTTAAGAAACCAGCTACCTGGACTCAAATGGGTGGGCGGGACTTTGCTGCATTCACTCCCAGACTGTGGAACTCCTTCCCTGACCAGGTCCATGCCACGCACTCACACATGTGTCTCCGCTCCTCCCTATGGAACCATCTCAAACTTTCCTCAGCCTGTGGTTGCCCCAAACCCCCATGAATTGATCCATCACAGCACTCTTCTGCTCTGGAGTTACTCCTGGACAAAAGACCAGACTCCAAGAGGTTGCTAAGCTGTATGGTGTCACAACTGAAGGATTTCGATACTGTGCCCATGGAACTGCTCTTGGCTTCCATAAGGTGTTTATGTTGTTATGTTAATACTGTATAATCTATGCCTTACCGTGCTCGTATGCTGTGTTGAATCTGTAACATTACTGATCTTATCTCCCACAAGGTGTTTATCTCTTGTTATGTTAATACTGTATAATCTATGCCTTATCATGTTTCATATGCTGTGTTGAATCTGTATCCTCACATGAACTGTAACATGTCTAATTTGTACAATGTCATTGTATGTACCTAAATCTATTATTCCTGTACTCTCCCGGGTTGTACCTGAAAATACGCAATTGTCTTGTCTAGTGTACCTACCTGGTTAACAAAAGCTAAATAAATAAATAGAGCCTCCACATAGCAGTGTCCAGGAGCCCTACTAAAAGAAACGGCTTGCCAGCGACCTCAGGTAGGGCATGATAGGGTGCTTGTGACCTCCTTTGCACCAATTTATTTTGCCCGCAGGAAAGAAAAACATATGTTTACTTTAGGCATATTCTGCACAAACAAGTTGCCAGTAGCCTCAACAGTCCCCACTAGCAAATACTGTGCCCAGTAAATTTTACCACAGCTTGAGCATCACCTGTGGCAGATTAGTGATGGCCATGACATTGTGGGTAACAATACAACATCATCTGTCCCTACACAGAGACTTGAACTGCAGGCGGCCATTGGCAGAAGCTAGGAGGGCGCAATAGCAGGAGAAAATTCTTCAGTTGGATGGCACTCAGTCCCCCTCCAAGGATTCTTAGTATGGTTGCCCTCCTTGATCTCATGCTCCCTTCTCCCATTTTTCTTTGTAGTCCCAGCTTAATTTCTTTGACCCCCCTCTCTATTACATTGAAGTGCTCACATCTTGTTCATTACTTTTGCCTCCAATTAATATTCTCCCTTTCACTGTTGCACTCTCTCTTAAAGTTCCCCTTTCACTATAGCCACATTTGTTTTTTTTCTTTTTTTTTTTGTGCTGCACCTCCTTTTACTGCCATCCCCTTTGTCATTTCCAGGAGCTGAAAATAACTTTTACAGCCACTAGCAGGCTGGCTAGTGGACTGGAAAAGTCCACCTGCCTGACAAGATTTTCAGTAGCCCAGAACAATTAATTTCAATAATGTTCTTTTGTCATGGACATATCTTTGCTATCTTTTATTTTTTCCTACTTTTTTCTGCTGGGAGCTTATTTAGGTTCCTTATAACAAACACCGCAAAATGTAGAAAACAATATAAAGAGAAATAAAAGCTATGAGTAAAATAAAAAAAAAATGACACACTGAATGGGTAGATTTCTCTAACACTGTAATACACAGGAAGGTGCTGCATTGAAAATATGCCGGCTTTGAAACAGCAACACAAATATTAGGTCCAGTCGGAATATTCCACAGAGGAGATAAGTTAAGCTGTGCATGTGGGGCTTTCTAAATGTGGCATAAAATCAGAAGTGGTCAGGATGGCATGGCTGCACACCACTGAGCTGTTGAAAAGGCATGCTTCAGTGAGACCAGTCACTACAGACAGACTTCAAAGCATTCTTACACCAAGCAACAAGAAATGTTCTGCAAACAGAAGAAAAAGTTGGAGCAGGCTGAGGATGATGCATACTAGAACCAAAAGGTAGGATTTTGTTTTATCTTTCAAACAGTAAACAGTACTTTGATGAAAAACATCTAGGCCAAAGTGTACCTACTGAGGAAGATCTATTCGATCTGAAGGAGGGGCCACAAAAAGTTTGAAAATAATATACAAGTAAAAGTCAATACAGTTCTTGCTCCAGAATTCCAGTCTTAGCTCTGAAGAGGCTGCTACATCTCTGCAAATTCAAATCTGAGTGAGGGGGAAGGGAATTGAGTTTATTGGTTAGTGCAGTACATTAAACTTTGAGCTATGGAGGACTAACTCTAAGGGGTCTGTATTGTAGCCTGTGAATTCAAACCTGAGACTAAGTAAGGGAGGAGGAAAGACTTAAATTTATTAGGGGCTGCTGTTCTTTTAAAATTCAAACTTGAGGAAGGGCATTGGGTTTAATTAGTGCAGTAGTGGAATTAAACTTTTATCTATGAATCTGTGGATATATCTTCCCATTAAATAGCAGTGATGTGTGGACTACAGGAATTCACTGCAGAGCTTGGGGGGGTTGAAGGGAGGCTGGAGGGTTGAAGAGTGCTGGGAGAGGGGGGGTACATGTAGGCTATAGTTGCTATGGGGAAAGAGGACCAAGGGAGCCTGTAGGTGCAAATGGGGAGGAATGCCAAGGGAGCCAGTAGCTGCCGGGGGGGGCACCCTTATCACCAACCTGATCCATCCGTCTAGGCAAATGATTGGGTCAGGGTCTGCAGTGCATGGTCACACTATGGACATGCTGAGCAGGATCTTGGAAGTATGCACCACATCACACCACACCACACCTTTTGCACTAAGCTGCAAACCTGGAGACCAGGGTTTGAATCCCACACCCCTTTGTTACATACTTTGTAACCTTGTGCAAGTCATTTAATTTCCTTGTGCTCTTAGGTCACACCTGAAAACAAGCTTTGGCTTAGTGTGCCTTTCCTGGTTAATCTGTTTCCCCTTCCCTTTCCCCATTTTATTAAAGCTGGGCCATTAGCCCATCAGAAGCTCCCTTAACCCACCTGGGCTACTGTTCTGAAATACTGGCCACCTGGTCATCCAGTGCACTTAGGAGATTTAGCTGAGCCCCTCCCCAAACACCTTCTCTTTTCTTATCCTGTATTATTTTATTTCTCTTCTGTATATGTCTTATTTTCTACTTTGACCTAACTGTACCTTTATCTCTAAATTCACCCTTTTCCTTACTTCAGTGCTGTTCTATACCCCTTGCATTTCTCTGCTCTCTGTTTCTGCTCTTGCTGTGGCATTTTCTCCATATTTACCTGATTTTCTTTTGTAGGTCTGACAGGACACAAACTGTCCTTCTTCATCAGATAAGTATTATTCTATCTTTAAGTTGTTCATTCCACCCTATTTACTCTCTAAGAACTGTAGATCCTTTGTGGCCCCATTTTTTGTGTTTTATTTTACAGGACCCATGGACATCATCCCTTAAAGACCTACCTCTAGCTCCCAATTTCCCAGCTAAGAGACACCACTTCTACCTATACATGGGTTGGCTGTTATGCTGTGGCCGTGCCCATTACAGTGTGTGCCACAGTTGGGCATGTGGGAGGGAGATGACAGTGAGCGAGTGTGAGAGTGAGTGTGTGTCAGTGACCTTGGAGAGAGAGGGTTAGTACTGCGGCTGTGGAGGAAACAGGGTAATTTTTGGGGACAGTGGAGGTGGGGATATTGGTGGTCATCATAGAGGAGGGAGGGAGGGAGGGAGGGTGCTGTCTGAGGCAGTGGAGGAAGAGAGCTAGTTTAGGGTACTTTGGAGGGTGGGGGCTAGTGTCTGGGCAACTATCTTGTGTTGTGGAGGAAGGCAGCTAGTGTTGGGGTGTGGTGGGAGGGAGGCTATTATCAAAAGCTGTAGAGCTAGGGGCATTTGAATTGGGGCTGTGGAGGGAAGAAGCTAGTGTGGTGGGGGCCATTGGGGAGGTGGCTGGTGAGTGTTTTGGATGGTGGTGGTCTGGTGTAGGGTGCTTTGGATGGAGGTGGCTTGGTGTAGGGTTCTGTTGATGGAGGTGGACTGGTGAAGGGCGCCGTGGACAGATGTTACAAAATGTCCTAGTGTGGGGGCATGGTCAGCGGACTGGGAAGTTGAAGGGATCAGCTGGCTAGTAGTTCAGCCAGAGTTACGATCCCTTCCCTCTTTTATGGGACAGCATTAAATCATATAATTTTGACAAGGAAGGACTATCGCTGCAGCAGAGTGATTTGTTGTACAAAATGATGGGCTATGAAGCCCAAAAATCTCACACCTTTACTTTAATAGAAGTGTGTTGTATGTTCACAATAAGCTCCAAAATGCACCACAGTCCATCTAAAACCCAAGAGCTGTTATATAACTATTTCATCCAGCAAAACTATTCAAATTATCCAGCAAAACTTAACGGCTCTTTCTATTTGTTACTGTGTGTTATTTATTAAGGGCACTCCTGGCTGTTATGCTTTTTTCCTCCCGACAATCCTTTAGAGCACCAGGGGCTAACTAATCAGCCACTTCACAGCTCTACTGTATGTGGTGCTTGCCACTTTCATGCTTCTCTCAGGGAGTCCACTGATTTCCTCCTGCCTACCTCCCACAGCGGTTTTCCATTATGGCCCCCATCTTTTTTTTTTTTTTGTAGACTCTATTTTTGCACTCTGGATGCCCAGGGCATCCTTCCAGAGTACCCACTCAACTCTGCCTTCTAATCCTCGTCTGGAACCCCCCACACTCCCTCCCAATCCACGGTAAGTCCAGCACCCCAGATCACCCCCCAGTACACAGCAAGTCCAGCCCCCTGGAACACCCCCCAGGAAAGGCCTGCCCACCCTTAGTGGCCTGGTCTTGAATTAGAGGGACTTACTGTGAGATTGAGTTGCCCGTGGGAGATCATGATGCAAGTGTGTCTGATGGCGGGGTGTTGGCAGGTCACCAGAGTCTCCTTCATCTGTACTGGTCACCGGAGGGTTTTTCCTACATGGTTGCCCCTCAGAGTTCCAAATCTGCAATGAAGTCGAATGGTACTACGTGCCAACGTCCACTGAAACTCCGCCCCTTGAAGCTGCAACGCTGCTTGTTCCTTGCGCTGCCCCAACCACCGTCAGGGACTGCCCAAGAGTGGCATATTCCGTGGATCCCTCCCCAGAAAGAGAAAGCAGTCCCCCAGATGCTTGATCCCTTCCCTCTCCTGCTGACCCCCGATGGCCTGAGCTTGTTCATGAACCTGGGTCGCCAGCATGGCTCAAGGTGTGGCATCCAGCACCTCAACCTCTTAGTGCCACCAGGCCAGCCTTGTGGCCCCATCTTGTGCTGTGTTTTTTTTTTTCTCCCAGTCCCTTCCTACAAAGCCCCTCAGGACACTTACACTCAGCTGCCATGCAGCTTAACTAGTGTTTCTTGCTGGCTTCCCTGCAGACCCTCATAGCAAGTCCCTTGGTGGTCTTCACATAGGCACTGTGTGGCTGATCTGTAGAGTGAGGTATAGTTGCCCTAACCTCCTTAACCTCCCAAAAATTCCGATCTTTTTTCCCACCCTCATGTTGCAGGCCACAATCTGAGCTCTGTGTGGGCTGAGACTTGAAAGCACCTGCCAGCACTGTCACTGTAGCAAACTAGCACTAAACTGATGGCTGCATAGCCACAGCATTTCTGATTGGCAGTTTTTTGACCAACCTACCTGCCTGCTTCATACAGTTGGAGACCATAGACCCCTTCCCCTACTAGATGCCAGGGAAATGTTAAATATAGTTAAAAATCACCATTTATCACTATCTACAGGGGAGGTAGCCCATTACACTGCCAGGGCTATACCATTAAACCACTGGCCTCCTGGGACAACTCAATACCGCTGAACCATCAGTGTCCCTTTTTTAAATAATTTAGTGATCACTAGCCTAAAAGCATCCTCACTAACCCATCAGGGCTACCACTTAAATCTGCTAGTCATCAGAAGGCCACCTAGGGGAGCTATGGGGGTTTCGCTGAGCCCCTAATATCACTTTATTTTATTTTCTTACATGTCTGCATTTTTAATTTCATTATTCTCCTTATTTTGACCTAAAGTGTATCTTTTCCTTTAAAACTTGCTTTACACCTATACTGTACTGTACCCTTTTTCTATCTTTCCGCTCTCTGTGTCTACTCTCACTACTAGAAATCCCCCATTGTAATCAACTTTTCCCATTAATCATATAAATATCTTTGTTCAATTCTAACCCCCCCCCCCAATCTCTCCCTAATCTCTCCTCTAGGACCTCTGACCCTTTGTGTCTCCTTAAACTTCTCTGTTCTTCCCTGTCATGTCCTACCAGAATACCCGAACCCAGGCTACCCCAGCTCTGGACACCCTGACAGAGCAAGTAAGTCATAATTACTTAACTGTCTCATAGGGTGAGTAGCAAATAACAAGGCACCCACACTCTTGTAATGTGTAGCAACTTGAGCTTATTTATTTGTGTATTTATTTAGGCCTGGAAAGGAGAGCTATTTTCAGCCTAGTACCTACCTGACATTTGTTGAAGGTCTCCAATGACCAGGTCCGACCTTGCTTACTTATGAGATTTGAAGAAGGCTGCAGGCACATACTGAAAATAATAACCCTGCCCCCCTCCCCCCGCAGAAGAAGCAACACTGACTGAGGTTAGTGAAGTTATGGGCATGACAGCAAAGCTTGTGTACCCTCATGACGTCAGAGTTGTGAGGTTACCAGTGTATTCTGCAAGGAGACTGGTTCATTATATATAATAATATAAACAAGCTGTATCTGAAACATACACGGGATGCGCAAACCCCCTCATGAGTGCTGATTTCAAAACAGCACCCAGCACTGTTTTTTACTGGGTGCTATTTCGAAACTGGCACTCATGAAGGGGTTAGCTTGTCATAGTCAACTTGCACTCCAAACCCTGCGTCTGGTCTGCTGGAGTGCGATTGTGATAAGTGCAGCTGTTCAGAGAAATAATTCATGTACTGAACAGTGAATTAATTTCTCTGTTTCTAAAAGGTGGAGTACTGGGTTTAGAAATCATCAAAGAAACTGGCTTTCTGTTGATGTTCAGGACAGTCCATTTGCTGCCGCCACCTCCGCTCCACCAAACCCAGAGCATGACCAGCTGTGAAACACAGCATGAAAACACCAGTGAGTGAGTGAGAGGGAGTGGCCAGAGAGGTAAGTGTCATTGATAATGCTAAAAAATATTGATTTTCTGCATACTGTAGCTTCATGAAGGATATACACCGCTCTGCCTCTTCCCCCCCAATCATGCACACTATCACGCTCTGCCATTCAGCTTGTGAACTGATTGAGCTGGTGGCAGACTGTGCTGTGGGTTAGGGAGGGGAAGGGGACAAGCTATATTGGATATCTTGCTAGACGTGGTCCCTATATCATGTCTTGGGGGTCAGGAGGGGAGCATAGCATCAAAATAATGACTGTTTGATAGTGGGGGAAGGGGGGTGTCTGGCTAAGGAGGATGACTTTTAAAAATGCCAGGAATATGAACTTTTTATAATCCATGTGGCAGTAGAGCACAGTGGTTTAAGGCTTTGAGCTGCAAACTTGCAGACTTGGGTTTGAATCCCACAGCCCCCACTTGTATACTGTGTGACCCTGAGCAACTCACTTTACTTCCTTGTGCTCCCAGGTCGCACCTGTAAACAAGATTTCAGCTTACTGCCTCTGTCCTGGTAAAAAAAAACAAAAAAAAAAAACACAGGGAAAGAGTGGGGTGGTTAAATCACAGTGGTGTGTAGGGTGTGGCCTAGGAACTAGCCTTTACCACCTGTGAAAGGACAGGGTCTTAATTTTTTCTTTTAATCACTTCCTGAACTACCTTCAATAATGGGAATACTTGGGATGCCAGTTGCAATTTTGTGGTATTTGGAATTATTGTTCAGGATGTGCACACATCTGCTGGTGTTTTGCTATGTACTCATTTTACCTTTAACATAATTTATAAACATTAAAAAGTACTGACCAGATTTGAGACTCACTGAAACAGCACTGCAACACTGCTGTCAGGAGAGTCACTGAGCATCAAACCACACTGTACACTGCAGTGCATCTGAGGTGTTGTTTCAGGCTGCTAATTACCGTAATTCGTACACACAGAAAAAGCCCTGCAACACTGCTGCAGGAAGCAAAGAACAACACTGCATATTGCAGTGCGCTTATGGTGCATTTGCAGTGTTAACATAATATGTACACACTGTACCAACACTACATGCATACTACCATAACAATACATGTACTCTGATTAACCACTTAAGGAGAACAAACTGAAATGAAGTGTGCAGGAAGTGTACACGGCTACAGTAACTCCGAAATAGCACTATGTATTGACTTTGTTGACATACCACTTCCCTCCTGTCAGAGAAGGTGGAGAGAGGTGATCCTACCATGGCCTTTTCCACCTCCTGCTGAGCTTCTGTCTCCCCTTCTCCCGCCAGCATGGAGCAGGCCACAGCCTGAGCTCCGTATGTGCTTGGAATAACAAATGCCTTCAGGCACTGTCATTTTTAGCGCAATTGGGCTATAGGGATGGCTGCTGCAGAGCAGCGCCAGCTTGTTGTCCTCCTTTACTCTCCTTCCTGCTGTCCAACACAAAAGCAGGGTCCAGGCAGCCCCCTCAACCACAGGGGGGGTTATAATTTTATTTAACATCATTGGCAACTAGTCTGCAGGGAACAAGCCTACCTGGGTTACCAGTTCTAGGAAGCAGGCCTCCTAGGCATTCCTAGCCCATGGGACCACCAGTGCTAGCTTTATTTTTTTAAGAGGCAGTATAGCACTATGGCTTAGGAAACTGAGCTGCAAACCTGGAGACCTGGGTTTTAATCCCACAACCCCCACTTTCATAATATGTAACCGTGAGCAAGTCACTTAACTTCCTTGTGCTCCCAGGTCCAACCTGGAACTAAGCTTCAGCTTAGTGTGCCTTTCCTTGTTAAACAGTTTCCCCTTTCCCTTTTTCATTAAATCTGGGCCATTAGCCCAAAAGTGGCTCCACTAGCCCACCTGGGCTACCATTCTAAAATACTGTCCACCTGGCCATCAAGAGCACTAGGGGGTTTTATCTGAGCCCTTCCCCAAACAGCATTTTCTCTACTCTTTCATATCTTTATTTGTATTTCCTTTCTCTAGATGTTTATTTTCCTAATTTGATCCAACTGTAATCTTTTATTCTAAATGTCCCTTTTTCCTTCTGTGCTGTCCTATACCTCATGTATCCCTCAGTTCTCTCTTTCTGCTACTGTATACTATCCATATTAACCTAATTTTCTTTATTTTACAGGTCTGACAGGATGCTGACTCCTTCCTCCCTCCCCCAACAGATAAGTATCTCTCTATGCCTAACTTTTCCTTTCCACTCTATTTACTCTAAGAATTGTGCATCCTTTGTGACCCCCTTTTCTGTCTTTTATTTTACAGGTTTCAAGGACATCGTCCCTTAAAGACTCCTACCTCTGGCTCCCTGGTACAGTACTTAGGTAAGAGGCTTTCGACTTATAAGTCAAATTCTATGTTTCTATAGAGGGTTGTGGATGCATGGAACAGCCTTTCTGAGGAAGTTGTGGAGTAAAAAACAGTGGTGGAATTCAAGCATGCATGGGACAGTCATAAGGCAATTCTAAGGGGTGGGGGTAGGAAGAAGTAGACTGTTGGTTAACTAGGATCTGCAGCTTATCCATTAGGTATGGAAATGGGCAGACTGGGGGGGGTGGCAAGCAGTCCTTATCTGCCATCAAATTATATGTTTCTATACCACTTGTTAGTTTGACAGTAATGGTGTGGCCACACCCATTACTCTGTGTGTGTGTGTGTGTGTGTGTGTGTGCGCCTGGCCTGAGATGGTATGAATGCTACAGGTGGTGTTTTTCAAATCCTGCCCAATACACGTTTTTGCACTTGTGGTGTAAAATGATAGCTTAGCTAGTAGTTTTATTTATTTATTGTTTTTTAATGACTCCTATCATGATCAGAAGGGAGGAGTCCTAAAAAAAGACATATTTAAAATTTTTGGTAAAAATGTAAAAAAAAAAAAAATGTGTGCAGTGGCAGCCATTGGTCTAATGAGTACTGTGTTGCCTTTACGTGCAGGTGAGCTATGTTCTGGTAGAAACATACAGTAGTCAGTAGCAGCAGAAAAGACCAGTGGTCCATACAGTCTGCCTACAGTTCACTATCAAACCTCGGCACCTGTTGTCCTTTCAGGGTACTAGCGTAACTATGCACCCACCCATTCCACTCCTTACTACTAATACCCTGAACAACAACTATTCAGTTCAATCTCCCCCAGACATACTTGTATTCATTTATGGTTTTGGTTTCCACCACTTTGTGTACATGAACTGTTACTCATGTTAAATAGTCCCTCATAATCATCTTGTTTACACCTTTCAGGAACTTGAAGGTTTCTCTCTTATCACCCCTCCATCATCTGATCTCCAGTGAGTACATGTCCAGCACCTTGAGCTGATCCTCAACAGATCTTCCCTGCTGGTTCTGAATCATCCAGATCCCTCTTCCTTCCTATTGCCCTTGTGATCCATTGGATATGCTTCCCATCCTTTCAAGCCATTGTGCCAGGTAGGCACTTTACCTCCCTCTCTAACCCCTTTCCTTCCCCTAACTCTATCCCTCAGACAGTAGAGTCCCCCACCACACACTTCTCCCCCCCACGGGCCCTCCATTAGGGTACCCCCCAATCCTCTCTGTCCACCACCTCAGGTTCCCCTTCTTGGCAGTTCCACTTCACTAGAACAGTGTAGGAATTTCTTAGTGGTATCAGTTGAGGAATGTGCCTGTGATCAGCACCTCCCAACCTTCCAGAACCCACTACCCCTGCTCTCCTTGAGCCCACCATAGTCCCAACTGCTCCTCTCTTCTGGCATCCTTTGAAGCAGTGGTGTCTGGCTAGGTGACCTCTGGGTGGGAGTAACGGTCCTCCAACTCCAAGTCAACGCAAGTTTGAGTCTAGCAACATTTTCCTGACTCTGAGCCAGCAATGCCTGGAGTCAACAGGCCTGTGTTCCCTTCACCCAGAAAGGTGCATGTAGATGTGGCAGCATCGCAGTCTCCAGAAGGCCTCTCTGTGAACTGCTACCCAACAACCACTGCATTGCACCATTTCCTTTTTCTCTGCTCTTCTTTTGCTTCCTGTCCACCTGTTCCAAAACCTAGTAAGGTTGTCCTGCTAACACCCATCAACAGCAAGTCTTTAAACGCTAAAGCACCTTAATACCCAGCGTCCGTTTAACAGCAAGCTTACACTCAAAACTACCCAGTCACTATTTTATCGGCAAGCCCCTACACACAAAAATACCCAGCAACCATCTAACAGTAAGCCTCTAACCACAGAACTCAGTAATGCATAGCGACAGTTTACCAACAATCATCTAAATCCAAAAACACACTCATGCCCAGCATCAGTTTAAATATCAAGTCTCTAATTCCACAATCACACTACTCTTCAAATGCTTACCAGCCAGCCTCCAAAGTATAGCCTCTCCACAGTGCAACCCCTCAACCAATACAGTTACAACTGGGATCCAAAGAGCAGGTGAAGGAGGATTAACCACTCCAGAGGATATTGCCTTCCAGGGAGAGTGGTGGTCAGAATCCGTTGCAACACTGCCACCTGAGTAACTGTAGGGGCAATGACAGCAACAGTTGTTTGGGAAGGAGGACAGTTGTTTGAGAAGGAGAACAGATTGAAATGTCTGAGTGTAAGGCACACCCTATTACTCATGCACTCCCAGTCTTTTAAATATGTGATTAAGCTGGAGACGGCTCCCTGCCTAGCTGGGAACATTATTGGATTTTTGGTTGGTACAGCATATTTCTCTACCAATTCTTGCTACCCCTGCAGCAAAGCAAAGAATACCATGTGAAAGAAAGTCACTTCTCAGCTGAGCTGCTGTGTTAATTCTGTTGCAGGGAAATGTCATTGGAGCAGTCTATGGTGGCAACACTGGGATGGGCTGAAGCTGTCTGCACTCCCAGAAAGACCATTTCCCCTACTTTTAGAAATAGGTATGATTGGGGCCATTTGCTTTATTTTCATTTTTGTAGGGAGAAGGAGTGTGCCACAAGGTCACTTTGTGATTTCCCTGTAAACAAGGAGGGTTTCTGCACGGAGGCCGTGCCATTTGGCACCATGTTGTGAGGCAAGGAGGACACTAGGTAGCATAGATCAGGGGCATGACTGGTGTACATTTTGGTAAGATTTCCATTGTACAGCTGGTGATTAGCTAATGTTGAGTGACACCTACATTAAGATGTGTGGATGATCTTGTTGGATGTGACACCTTGAACTATATTGCAGTCAGTGGGCTGGGTGTTCAGGGGGGCCGGAGTTGTTTCTAGACATCCAAGGTAAGTATGGCGAATGGGTCCTTGAGTGGGGGGGTGCCACTATTATCATCCAGGTGACAGGTTTGCAAGGAAGAGGATCCTCTAGACATGCAGGTAATATAGTCATGGCAAGGGAACAGTTGTTTTGGGGGGGTGGGGCAGTGGGTGCTGCTAGCCATCAGTGATTGGATATATATGGGATGGGTGCTCAGAGGGTAGGGGGCTGCCACTAGGTGCAAGGGAAGAGTGTACCTGATGGTGCTGCTAGCCCCATGCCAATGATGGATCCCTGCTGTATTTAGCTGCCCAGCACCATCACCCCACATGCAGACCCCCCCCCATGATGGGGATGGGAGTTGGAAGGAGTGGAGCAGCTTGCACCCCTCCCAGAGGAGAGAGGGCCCAGGGTCACTGAATCCTGTCCATATCCCCATGCTGACATCCACGAGTGGCCCAAGTTCCAAAACCCGAATTGCTGCTGTGATACTGGTATCTTCCTGACCAATCCACTTTACCCCCCCATGCAATCCCTTTCCACCCAATACAGCTGATAGGTATTTTCATTAGTCATACTGTCTTACTAACCCATTTTCCACTTTGTCTACAGATCCAGTGGAACCATAAGATGCCACCCCTGGCACTGGCGGACAATGACCACATGTATCAGATAAGTATTTGTTTTATATTTAGAGTACCTCATTTGTCCCATTTAGTTGCCACATGTATCAGATACATATTGTTTTAAATTTAGAACTCTCATTTGTCCCAGTTAGTTACTAAAGAGCTGCAGATCCTTTGTGGCCACATTTGCTATTCGAATTTTACAGGTATAACTGGATGTTCCCTCAAGCCACCCAAACCCCATCCCACAGTCTGCAGGATCCAGGTAAGAAATCTTTATTGTCACACCACACTACCTCAGTCACCACACTGGTGCACATATACCCAGGGAAAAATATCAAAGTAATGCAAAAAAATGCACGCCAGTCAAGAGTTGTGCTGGCACCAAAAACAGTATACACAGTACTATGAGACTGATTAATGTGTGAAAAAATGCATTTGACATTTATTTGTGTAAAAAGGCAAATGCCACCTGGTTGTATATGTGCATATGAAGCTGGACTATAGAAAGTCTGTACTGAACGAAGCACTTTCCTTCGTGATTACTGCTGGGTGTCTCCTTGCAGAAGTGCTGTCAGATATGAGGCTTTGAACAGTGCCCTTTGTGCTAAGCAGCAGTTCTGTGTGGAGTCCGATTCATAACTTGCAATGCAACATTGCTGTACAAAGTTCAACTTTCAGGAATGTAAATGGCTAAGAATGACTTGAAAGTCACCGCAAAAACACCCACAGGACCCATAGCACGCACTGACATTTTAACATCAAACAGATTTAATCTGAAGACGTAGTTTTGCTAGGAGGCCAGCAGCAGTAACTATTAAGGAAAGTGCTTGGTACGGTACTGACTTTCTGTACCCCATCTTTATATGCCAGATGTTAACTGGAGCACCTTTGCTACAGCCACATCCAAGAGCAGGGCCATTCTCGATGCCCTAGAGGGGGCATGCCTCAGACAGCTAGTGTTGGAACCCACTCGTGAGGGAGCAATCTTAGACCTCATACTCTCAAATGGGAACAGTGAGAGGATCTCAGATCTAAAAGTGGGTAGCCATCTGGGAACAAGTGACCACTGAACAGTGTGGTTCACAATAAACACAGCTGCAGAGTCAAGTCATACAAAAGTGAGGGTACTGGACTTCAGGAGGGCTGACTTTGTCAAAATGGGAGAGTGCATTAGAAAAGGCACTAGCAAACAGGCAAGAAGGAGAGGTGGAGCAACAACTGTGAAACATCAAAACTGCCATCACAGAGGCAACAAGCCTTTGTGTGAAGCAAATAAACAAATCAAAATAAAAGAAAAAAGCCACTATGGTTCTCAAAAGAGGTGGCGTGGAAGGTTAGGGAGAAAAAGATAGCATTTAGGAAGTCTAAGTAAACACAGAAGGAGCATGACAGAGAACTATACCAGTTAAAGCAGAAGAAAGCAGGGAAGGCAGTCAGAATAGCAAAGGCCAAAACTGAGGAAAAGATAGACAACTTGGTTGAGAAGGGGGATAAAACCTTTTATAGGTACATTAGGGAGCATAAAAAGACAAAGGGAGGGATAGTGAGGCTGAATAGAATGGGCGGTGGGTCGGTCTAATTGATTTCTTTGACTGGGTGACCAAAGTAGTAGACCAGGGAGGGACTGTGGACATGGCCTACCTAGACTTTAGCAAGGCATTTGACACAGTGCCACACAAAAGATTAATAAACAAATTAGCCAGCCTGGGAGTGGGTCCCAGGGTGGTAGACTGGGTAAAACATTGGCTAGACAACATCACACAGAAGGTAATAGTAAACGGAGTACACTCTGAAGAAGGGGAGTTACTAGTGGGGTACCGTAGGGTTCAGTACTAGGCCCAGTCCTTTTTAATGTCTTTATAAGTGGCATTGCAGAGGGACTGGAAGGAAAAGTATGCCTCTTTGCAGATGACACAAAGATCTGCAACAGGGTTGATACACGGGGGGGGTGGAAAGGATGAATAGGGACTTGGCAAGGTTGGAGGAATGGTCAGAAGTATTGCAGCTTAGATTAAATGCAAAGAAGTGCAAAATATTGCACCTGGGAAACAAAAACCCAGGGGAAGAGTACACAATGGGGGAAGGGTAGTAACAACAAAAATGGAAAGAGACCTGGGGGTAATCATATCAGATGACCTTAAGGTTAGCAAGCAATGTAAGAAGGTAGTAGGGAGGGCTGGGGGATACTGGGATGCATAGGGAGAGGCATCACTAGCAGAAAACAGGAAGTTGTTATCCCTCTGTACAGTTGGTGAGACCCCATCTGGAGTACTACATCCAGTTCTGGAGACCCCACCTTCGCAAAGACACAGACAGGATGGAAGCAGGCCAGAGGAGGGCAACTAAAATGGTGCAGGGTCTGCAAGAGAAACCATATGAGGTGTAAATGAGCTTAATATGTATACCCTTGAGGAAAGGAGGGAGAGGGGGGACATGATAGAAACTTTTTAGTACCCCAGTCCAAGATGGTAGCATCTTTCAGAAAAAGACATGTGCAGGAACAAGGGGACACAATTTGAAGATAGAGAGGGGACGGCTCGGGTAATGTGAGCAAGTATTTTTTCACAGACAGAGCTTTGGACGCATGGAACCACCTTCCTGAGGAGATTGTGGGGTCTAAAACTGTGGAAGAATTCAAGAATGAATGGACAGACATAAGGCAATTCTTGTGGGGGGGGGTAGGAAGAAATAGGCTGTTGGTTAACTAGGATCTGCAGCTTATCCAGTAGGTAGGGAAATGGGCAGACTAGGTGGGCCAAGCGGTCCTTAACTGCCATCAAAGTCTGTTTCTATGTTTCTGTGTTATTCCTCCCTGTCCTCCTCCTTCTCTGTCCTTCTGAACTTCAGGTACGCTACTCTTTTTGCCCTCACCCCATCTATCACCTCACTCTTCAGCCAACATGGCCTCTTTACCCTACTCTTCTTACTCTGTAGCCTGGTGCATGTTTCTGTCACCTCTAATTCCTTGCTTTATTATGTCCCATTTCTGCGCTGTCTCCATCCCCCATTTTATTCCTTCGAGACTCCCCTTCAGCAGTTCCCGCATTCTTCCGAAGTCCGCCTTCCTAGAATCCACCACCTTTGTTGCTGATCCCTCTAGCTTCCTGCTCATTGTGGTATTAATTCACACTGTTTGATGAACGCTGTCAGCTAATGGATCCTCCACCCTTATGTCCCTCACTGCCTCACTGTCAAATAGTACCAGATCCAGCATGTTCCCTAGTCTAGTGGGTTCAGTAACCAGCTGTGTCAGGAATCCTCCCTGAAACGCATCCAGGAGGACCCTCTCCTTAATACTGGAGGTGACCGGCACAATCCAGTCCACCCCAGCAGGTTGAAATCCCCTACTATGACTATCTTCCCCCTCCTAGATTTGGTCCTCCAGTTCCCTGTCCCTATCCACTGTCTGAAATGGTGACCTATACACCACCGCAAACCTCAACTTCCTTCCTCTTGAGTACAGGAGTTGTGTCCACATTGCCTCCATTCCCCTCTCTTCCCTTTCATCCCATGTACATTTGATTCCCTCCTTCACATAGAGAGCCACCACCACTTCCCTTCTGTACAGTCTGAACCCTAGGATTGTCAGATCCCAGTCCCAGTGCTCTGTGGCCAATGTTTCTGTGATGGCCGTAATGATCACCCTCCCTACAGCCAAGAGCACCTCTAGCTCTGCCGCCTTGTTGCCAAGGCTTCTCAAATTCACAGAGACCACCCTCCACCCTGCCACCCTCTCCTCCTTTTCCAGATCCCCTTCCATGCCATGCCCCTTCTGTACTAATTTCCCTAGTACTTTCTTACTAGCCTGGGGGGTAGGCTGACATAGTCTCTGTGTACCTTGCCTACCGTCTGACAACCCGCCACCCCCCACCAGCTAGTTTAAATTCACTTTTGTTGTTGTTGTATACCCCTGCAGCTTCTGTTTTCATACCCCCTTTTCCTCCTCACTTGGGTGCAGCCTATCCCCTGCATATAGTTCCTTAATGTCCCAGCTCTGTCCCCATCCCCACCCACCCATACACTTTTGATCTACATCACTCTTCCAGCCAATCGTTAAATTCCTTAATCCTGTTCTTCCTCATTGTGCTTGCACGGGGTACTGGGATCACCTTTGAGAAGGCAACTGTCTCCCCACCTCCTCACACAGCTTCCTCAATTCCCAGAACCTTTTCTTCACCACCTCCACAGTTCCCCCTGCCAGGTCATTAGTCCCCACGTGTATGACTATGTGCTTTCGCCCACTTCCCCTCCTCACACACCTTAGAGTTGTTTGTCCCACACCATCTGCCCTTAGACCCAGTAAGACTTCCTCCCATATGTGACCATGCCATTCCTCTCTCCTGCCCCATCTGATCCACTTAAGTATGAAGTCCCCCACCACTAACACACACCCTTTCTCCCTTGTCCACTTAAGCCCCCCTCCCCTCCATGTAGCCAATCCTGGATTCTCTTCCTCTAGGATCTCTGCTCTTGCTAGCAGTGCCCCCTCTATCCATCCCCCTTCCCATCCTGATTGCTGCCCTCCCCCATCCCTCCAGACCCCTGCCCAGCTGCTGCCGTGCCTCACTCCCTCCTCTCCCTCATGGCTCTTCCCTACCTCTTTAGCCCTTTGACCTCCCATTGCCCATTCCTGCCTTGTGCTCTCACCTACCCCCCACCATCTTTCTTCCTCTCCTTCTCCCCTCCAGTGTCAACAACAAATCAAACCTTCCCCCCTTTCACGTTGGCATTCAAGCTCTCTGCCCCCTGTCCCTCCTCTTCTGGTAGACCCGACCTTAGTCCATCCCTCATTGCTGAACTGTCTGTCCCTATTGGTGCCCACCACACCTTCCCCCTTCCCTTGACTCATTGTCCTCCCATGCCATGTCCTTGTGTTGCTTCCATGTTCCCGTTCTCCTGTCTCCCATTCTATGCTCCTATTGCTTACCCCCTTGAGTTCCCTCCTAATCCTCCTCACCTCCTGTTTCAGCCTGTTTAACCTGTGACATATTGGACATCCTCCCAGCCTCCACAATACATTCATCCATACCACTGCCCCACATCCATTGCATCCCACAATTCTCCCCATGTTTGCACCACTTGGCTCTTCTACCAGGGTATCACAGTATTCCCAGCACTATATGCACCAGCCCCCCCCCGTTAAAACAGTATCTTCTCAATGCCCACAGTCTATAAGCCCCCACATAACCTTTGCTGGTGTGCCCCTGACCAGAGTCTCTGTGTTAACAGTACCTTCTTAGCTGGTGTGTCCATGTGCAGCTGCTGACCGACAGATTTAGCCCCAGCCTTGGTGGCACCTTTTTGCTGGTATGACCATGTCCAAAGAAAATAAGAATGGTGTCAGCAGATGCTGACTACTTGATCCATCTAGACTGCCCAAGGTGGCTACCCCCTCCCTTTTATTTGTTCTAGCCAAGCTGTCCACACTGTCTGTCCCATGCTAGCTTAAATTCTCTTACTGTTTTAGCTGCCACCACCAGTGCCGGCAGGCTGTTCCATGGCTCTGTCACCCTCTCCATGAAGAAGTACTTTCCATAGTTGCTCCTGAACTTGCCTCCCACCAGATGCAAGTTCTGCCCCCTTGTCACAGTTTTCTTGGAAGAGGTTCTCCATCCTGTTTATTCCCTTGACATATTTGAACGTTTCTGTTATATCACCTCTGTTTCTTCTCTGTTCTAGTGAGTACAACTTCAGTTCCTTGAGCCTAGTTTCATACGTCTCATAGTGCAACCCCTGCACCATTTTAGTAGCCCATCTCTGCACTGTCTCTAATATGTCTTTGTCCTTTTTCAGATGCGGCCTCTAGGACTGGACACAGTACTCTAGGTGTGACCTCATCAAGGATCTGTACAGTGGCATGATTACCTCTTGCTTTCTACTTGTAAGGCCCCTACCTATACATCATAGGATGCCACTTGCTCTCTGTGACACTTTTTGGCACTGTTTTGTGACTTTTAAGTCATTCGCTGATGAGTACACCCAGGTATCTTTCCATCTTTGTTACCTCCAATTGGTGCCCATCCAGTGTGTACTGTATTTCTGGGTTTCACTTTCCTAGGTGCATGACCTTACATTTCTTGGCATTAAACTTTAACTGCCATAGTTTTGACCACTCCTGTAGTTTCCTGAGGTCCGCCACCATGCTTGTGGCCCCCTCCTGTGTGTTCACCCTGTTGCAGAGCTTTGTATCATCTGTAAACAGGCATACCTTTCCCTCCAGTTCCTCTGCAATGTCACTGTTTAATATGTTGAATAGTATTGGACTCAGCACTGACCACTGTGGCACACTGCTGGTCACCTCCTCTTCCTGTGACATAGCCCCATCCATTTACCAAGATTCTCTGTTTTCCATTCTGTAGCCAATTCCTAACCCAGTTGACTATCTTTTGTCCTAACCCTGTGTGCTCCAGCTTATTTCCTAGCCTCCTGTGGGGGACAGTGTAAAAGGCTTTACTGAAGTCTAGATACACTATGTCCAACAAGCTGCCCTGGTCTATTCTTTTGGTAACCCAGTACATTGAAATGTGTCATGTTTGTCTGCTATGAACATCCTGCCATGAAACCATGTTGCCTGGGGTCTAGTTTTTTATTTTCCCTCAGGTATTCCACTATTCTCTCCTTTAATAATGCTTCCATCATTCTTCCCACTTTTGAGGTTGGCCTGACTGGGCTATAGTTCTCGGTATCGTCCTTACTTCCTCCCTTGTGCAGGGGCACTACTGTTGCTGTTCTGCAGTCCTGAGGTACTGTGCCACTCTCCAATGAGCTACTGAATAATTCTGCTAGTGGTGCTGCAATTTCTTACCTTAGTTCCTTCAACACCCTCGGGTGAATTCCGTCAGGATCCATTGCTTCGCTTTTATTTATTATTTATTTATTTAACAAATCGGAAAGACCTTTGAGCCAAGGGGTCTTTTACAGAGGTTCCACGTCAAATCACAACAATAACAAATTACAATGGTTCAGTAAATAGTACAACATGAGGAAAGTAATTACATAAACAAAAGAATAATATGGCAAAGTAAATATTGTGTTAAGAGCAACCAGTGGCCATGTCTGAAGGGGGTGGAAAGGATTACAAGGAGAGAAGGATAGAGGTGAACTGAGGGTGGTGAGGAAGGAGCAAAATAACAGAAAGGAGGGAGCTGTCATGATGTAGCTTATGTACGAAAAGACCCACAGGGGTGAAGAGGGAGAGAACAAGGTGAGGAAACAGAGAGGGGGAGGTGGGAGTGGGATTGGAGGGGTAGACGAAGGGGAGATGAGGTAGGATGAAAATAGGGTAGGGATGAGGATGGGAAAGGGATGAAGGAAGGAAGTGCTGTATGTGGAATAGCGCAGCAACAGGGTGGGGCTATACAGGGGCGAATGGTAGATGAGGGAGGTCCCAGTGCATTTAGCTGTCTGCAAAGATTAGGTATAGCAGTCACAAGATGTTCTGAAAACTAGGAATTGATGCAGCTTCCACTTAAATGGTCACAAGGTTGCAGTCGTCACAGTGTCAGGAGAAAGAGAATTAAATAAATTAGCCACTCTAACAATGGATCACTGCTGGAGTGAGGTTCAACAGCGAGGGGCAGTAAATGTTTAGTTCACAGAACTTTGTGTGTTATGAGTGCCCCTGAAGGGAATGAAAAGCTGAAGAGAACCTTGTGGTAAGAGCCAGAAGGCAGGCTTGATAGTTAATGTGAGCCTGGAGTTGAAGCCAATTTGCTTGTCCACAAAGGTCACAAGTGTGAATAAGATATGCTGTACCAGTTAGTAGATAGCATGCCTTCTTGAGAGGTGTGATGAGCCGCTGTAGGGTTGTGTCCATGGTGGTACCATAAATGACCCTACCATAGTCAATAGTAGACACAATTGAACTTTGGATAGCCAATCTGAGGGCTTCAATAGTAAGGCAGTGTTTGTGTCTGTGTAGAAGGTCTAGGCGAATGTTAACTGCCTTGGCAACATTCTGAACATGGTGGGAGTAGGAGACCGTACTATCCAGATTAACTCCTAGGTATTTAAAAGATTGAGTCTGATCAAGGACTACACCCACACTGTTTTTAATCACCAATTGTTTGGCTTTATGCTAGCTGTGGGTACCATGGAACAGCGTGACCTTTGTTTTTTTTGTAATTAAGCACCAACTTATGAGAAGTGAACCAGGACTCAACTTCAGTAAAACTTTTCTGAAGTTGAGTCTGAAGGAGGGTAGGGTCAGCAGTCTTTGAGAAAATGACCGCATCATCCAAGTAGAGGAGTGCTGGTTTGGAACAGGATGCCAGAAGTTTATTGATGAAGGTGCTAAATAGAAGGGGTTACTGTATCGATCCTTAAGGCACCCCAGAGCAGACAGGCAGTTTATCAGAAAGGTTAGACACTATTCTCACCTGCTGTGTGCAGTTTGCTAGGTAGCTGGTGAACCACTTTAAGACATCTGAAGATATTCCAAGCCCAGTAAGTTGATGTATCAGCCAATGTTGATTGACCATGTCATATGCTTTAGACTGGGCAATAAAGGTTAGAAACATAGAAACATAGAAACATAGAAGTTGATGGCAGATAAGGACCGCAAGGCCCATCCAGTCTGCCCATTTCTTTTTCTACCTTATAAATGTGCCTTCGGCCTTTGCTCTGTCAGTGACCTATCTATTCATAGTCATTTGTATTGCTCCCTTATGCCTATCCCATGCCTGTTTGAAGCCCTGCACTGTATTCATAGCCACCACTTCTTGTGGTGCCATTCCATGCATCCACCACCCTTTCTATGAAAAAGAATTTCCTCACATTCCCCTTAATCGGCCCCCTCTAATCTCATGCTGTGTCCTCTTGTCCTGCTATTTTTCTTATATTTAAACATGTTAGACTCTTTCACCTTGTTTATGCCCTTAAGGTGTTTGAATGCCTCGATCATATCGCCCTCTCCTCCTTTGCTCAAGGGTATACATATTGAGCTCCGTTAATCTGTCCTCATATGTCTTCTGATGCAGTCCCTGCACATTTTGGTTGCCCTTCTCTGGACTGCCTCAATTTGGTTAATGTCCTTGTGAAGGTGTGGCCTCAATACTGCATGCAGTACTCAGATGGAGCCTAACTAGTGTCTTGTACAGAGGGATTATTACTCCCTCTTACGACTTGTGATACCCCTACTAATACACCCTAACACCCCCAGCCTTACCTACTGCTTTAGAGGTCTGCTTGGATGATTTTAGGTCATCAGTGATGATGATGCCCAAGTCTCTTCTTCCTTTGTGACTGCTAGCAACTCCTCAGCCAGCCTATAGGTGGCTTCAGGGTTTCTCTCTTCCTATGTGCATGATTTTGCACTTCTTGCATTAAATCCCAGTTGCCACTCTTCTGACCATTCTGCTAGTTTATCCAGATCTCTTCTCATTCTGCCCACCCCATCTGGATCATCTACTCTGTTGCAGATCTTGGTGTCATCTGCAAACAGACAAGCCTTTACCTCTAGTCCATCTGCAGGTCACTAATGAAGATGTTGAAGAGGACTGGCCCCAGGACTGATCCCTGAGGTACCCCACTTGTGACTTGCATCTCTTCTGACTGTATACCATTTACCACCACTCTCTGTTTTCTGCCCGTCAACCAGTTTGCCACCCAGTTGACCAACTTTGACCCACCCCGAGCCTACCCAGCTTATTTATCAATCTTCTATGTGGAACAGTGTCAAAAGCTTTGCTGAAGTCAAGGTAGGCGACATCAACTGCTCCCCTTGGTCCACCACTCTGGTTACCCAGTCAAAGAAATCTATGAGATTAGTTTGACAGGACCTTCCTTTGTAAACCCATGCTGTCTTGGATCCTGTGCCCCTATGGATTCCAGGTGTTGCACTATCCTTTCCTTAAGGAGTGCCTCCATAATCTTGCCCACTACTGAGGTAAGACTGACCGGTCTGTAGTTCCCCGCCTCCTCCCTGCTACCACTCTTGTGGAGCGGGATCACATGAGCCCTTCTCCAGTCTTCTGGGACCTCTCCTGTGCTCAGAGACTCACTAAACAATTCTGCTAATGGCTCTGCTAGTTCCTCCTTTAGCTCCTTAAGTAGCCTGGGATGTATGCCATCAGGTCGCATTGCCTTATCCACTCTGAGCTTAGCAAGCTCTTGTAGGACCCTTTCTTTTGTGAAGGGAGTAGTTCTCACCTCCCTCCCCCCTGTGTCCATGATGCTGAGCTGTGGGCCCTGTCCTACCTTCTCTTCAGTAAATACTGAGCAAAAGTATCTATTTAGGATAGATGCCTTTACAGGGTCCTCCTCCTCACCTGCTCCTTTTCTCCATTAAGCTTAGCAATACCCCTCTGGACTTTCTCCTTTCACTAATGTATCTATAGAAAGTCTTGTCACCTTCTTTTACTGTTCGTGCTAGTGTTTCCTCAGTTTGGGACTTTGCCTGCCTTACTGCCTTACCTGCTTCCCTTAGGGCAGTTTGGTATGCCTCCCTATCTTCATCCCGCTGTGTTCCCTTTATATTTCCTGAAGGCCAGCCTTTTGGCTCTGACCTTTCTGCTACTGTATTTGAGAACCAAAGTGGTTTCCTTCTTCTTTTGCACTTCCTTTTCTGTCTAACACAATGGGATGTTGCTTCAAGTATTGCATCCTTAATGCTTGCCCACTTTGCCTGTACCCCTCACCTGTGTTTCTTTTTGCCAGGGCTAGCTTAACTCTGTAGGCCATCTTATCAAAGTCAGCTCCTCTGAAGTCCCATATTTTTGCCTTGGAATGGGATGATTTAGATGTAGTAGTCAAACTGAACCATACCATGTGATGGTCACTGGCCCCCAGGTGACCTTCTACCTGGAGATCTGTGATACCTTTCTTTGTTAGTCAGTACTAGATCTAGGATAGCCCTGTCTCTTGTGGGTTGCTGTACCAGTTGTTTGAGGCCCTCCTGCAGGAATCCACTATGAGTCTAGTTCTGGCAGATGTTCCTGCTGGTATTGACCAATCTGTATCTGGCATGTTGAAGTCTCCCATTATCAGAACCTCCCTTTAGCTGTCATATTTTGTATATCTTCTAACAGTAATGTATCTATGTCCTCCCTCTGGTCTGGGGGCCTGTAGACAACCCCAGTTCTTATGGCTGTCCCATTTCCTGTTTCCAGGTGACCCACAGTTCTTCTGGCTCCTTATGTGTATTCTGAATTTCTGTAGCTTTGATATTTTCATTAACATACAGGGCCACCTCCCCCTTTTGCACCTCGGTCTCTTCTGAACAATACATAGCCAGGTACTGAAGTCTCCCAAGTGTGGTTACTGGTAAACCACGTCTCACTAATTGCTACTATGTCCAGTTTAGCCTCTGACATTATTGCCTGCAGGTCTGGGATCTTATTTCCCAGGCTGTGAGCATTTGTGTACATGATTTTCTATTGGCCAGATTTTGGTGTGTTAGTTGTTGGGTGAAGTTTGGCATTACCCCTGTGCATCGTATGGGGAGACAAACCTTTTTTCTTACCTGGTGATGCAAATAAATGGCAAACATGCTGAATTTCTGTTTGACCACTAGCTGAGGGGGGAGGAGTGTTCTTCCCATTCGACGTATGGGGTGCTGCACCCCTCTCCCCATTTGCTAGTTTAAATATTCTGCAAAGACGTCAAACTTCTGCCCCAATGCACTGACTCCCTCTTTAGTCAGATGCAGTCCATCAAATTTAAAGAACTTTCGCTCCCAGAACTGTTGCCAGTTCCCTACAAATCTGTGTCCTTTTTCCTGGCACCAGTCCTTGAGCCACGTGTTTAGCTCATCCTATCTCCCCTTCTTTGACCTTCCGTCCATCTGCTCCCCTCTCCCAGACTGGCAGGATCTCAGACAAGGAGATGCCGGGCGAAATAGATGATAGTTTGTCACCCAGCCTAGTCAGGTGTTCCTTGGTCTCCACAACTGACTGGCTGGCGAGATCATTAGTCCCTATGTGTACTAGGACATCAATGTTTTCTCCTGCCTTGTGAACAATTTTAGCAATGCGGTCAGTGTCTCTCCATGCTGATGTACCTGGGAGACATCTGCACCAACAAGTTGACCCTGATCAAGAGTACGGTGAATGAAATCTGTGAATTCCAGTAGGACCATAGATGTACTGTGCCCTTTCTGAAAACCATGTTGTTGGACATATTGTAGGTTGTA
The DNA here is from genome assembly GCA_016271365.2 of Neoceratodus forsteri. Lineage (NCBI taxonomy): Eukaryota > Metazoa > Chordata > Ceratodontiformes > Ceratodontidae > Neoceratodus > Neoceratodus forsteri. Next base: position 533,093,417 of record CM057455.1, read on the forward strand.
TTTTTCCAGGTACTCCACAAACTGGTCGCAACAATCCTTTCAAATGCTTTGAACCATGGGGGAAGAACAGATATTGACCTATAATTCCCAGGTATTAATCTGTTCCCACTCTTAAAAACTGATGTAACCAGAGTGGATTTTCAGATCTGGGGAATTGTGAAAGTGTGAGGGAATGATTGAGAAGCTTGGTGAGGGGGGAATAGGACCTCATCTAGGGTTAGGGTAAGAAGTTTGAGGTCGAAGGAATCACTGCTTGGCTAGTTCCTCCTAGAACTTTAAGTAGGTATGTCTTGGCCTCACTTTCCAAGATAGCTTTGAAGTAGACGCATAGGTGAGTCAAGGCATCTTCTGATTTGGTGGATGTAGGAGCTGTGCTGGGCAGTTCAAAGAAATTTGGGTTCAGAATTTGGTTAATATCTGCAAAGGAAAAATTAAATATGTTGGCAATTCAGATGGGGTCATGGGTGATAGACGCAGCAACATTAACATAATTGGAGCCTGCTTGGATGCTTTCCCAGTGATTTCTGAAAGGTTTTCCCAGAATTTTTTCCTGTCCTTGCCCAGGTCTTGGCAAGGATGTCCTTATAGTAAAGCACTTTGTGCCCACAGATAGCCTTATTACATGAGTTCTTGGCCATCTTATTGGCCTGTATGTCAGGTTGACTGCCAGAGGTCCTGACCCTATGCCAGAAGTGGTCCTGAGCTTTTATTTGAGCCAAAAGGTTAAGAGATCAAGGGATTGTCAAGTCCCCAGATCCTACGTGTCCTAAAAGGTACATTGATATCACAGGCTGCATTGAAACATCAACTCTAAGGTTGTTTAGCTCTTCTAGGACTCTTTCCCTTGTGAAGGGGCTCACGTCTGCCTCCTAGTTACTGTGTTCTGTCTGCTTTGGTGGGGGACCATTTCCACTGTCTTCTATTGTAAAAACATCAGAAGAGCTTGTTTAACACCTCTGCTTTGTGATTGTCATCCTCTGTCATCTGGCCATCTTGTGCTATTAGTCTGACTATTCCACCCTTACTCTTCCTTTTTTCTCTTATGTACCTATGGAAGGTTTTATCTCCCTTCTTAACTCCCTGTGCTATTTTTTCCTGTGTTTGTGCTTTGGCACTTTAAATGGCTCTTCCTGCCTCCCTGAGCTTGTTCCTGTAGTTGTCCATGTCGGCTTCCTTCTGTGATACCTTGAATTGCTTAAAGGCTTTCTTCATATCAGTTATTATTGCTGCTAAGTCTCTGGTGAACCACAGAGGTTTCCTCCTTCTTTTTGATTTACTGATTTGATGTCTACATTGTTCAGTAACTGTTGTTTTGGCCTTCTTATAATGTTCCCAGTCATATTCTACAACCTCCATGCTTCTCCTATCTAGTAATGATTTGATTCTTGATCTCATCTCTGGAAGGTTTGCCCTATGGAAATCCAAGGTCTTGATTTTTGTGTGACATATTTCTTCTGCCTTGTTGATTGATAGCCAGACTCAGCTGTGGTCACTGGTCCCTTGGGTTATGCCCACCTGAACATTTGAAATCCTTGAGCTCTTTGTGAGCACTAGGTCAAGGGTAATGTAGTCTCTAGTGGGTGAGTTCATTAGTTGGTCGAGCCCTGCCCCTTTCATTGTGAGCAGGAACTCCCTTCTCCTTTCAGAGGATTCTGTGTACAAGGTCCAATCTATATCAGGCAGATTGAAGTCCCCAGCTATTAACAGCTCACCTTTTTTGGCCATCATTAAGTTAGCTTCTAGAAGTTCCTTGTCAATTTCTAGTTCCTGGGTTGGGGGTCTGTATATAATCTCCACTCTGATTGGGTCCTTTTCTTCAGCTCAGAGGGTAACCCACAGGACCTCTGTGTTCCTGTGTTTTCCCAGGATCTCTGTTGCATTGATACCCTTCCTTACATACAGAGCCACCCCCTCCCTTCCTTCTGTTGCAGTCCCTCATGAAGAGCATGTAACCTGGTATGACTACATCCCAGGTGTGGTTCGTGGTGAACCACGTTTCCATGACTGCAACCCAGTTAAGCTGTGTCTCTGCCAACATGGCTGTGAGCTCTGATATCTTGTTCAGTAGGCTACAAGTGTTAATGTACATTGCCTGCCATCCCTGGGTCTACCTTTGTAAGGTTTGGTTATGCAGTTTCAATTTACAATGTTTGTGTTTGATACTCCCACTGCTTTTCCTTGATGGATCATCCTTATGATCTAAGGTTTTACTAACCTTATGGTGCTGATACGCCATAGTAGCTGAGCATGGGGGAGAGGTAGATGGCACTTTCTCTGATGCAATGGGCACTTTTGTTTCCTCCCCCTCTGCTAGTTTAACTGTGAGATATGGACATTAAACTTCTGACCAAGCACTTGAGTTCCCTGCCTTGTGAGGTGTAGACTGCTGAAGGCAAAAAAACCCCCTCTCCCAGAAGGTGTGCTAGTCCCCTATATAGTGATGTCCTTATTCTTTACATCAGATTTTTAGCCAGTTGTTAAGTTTGGTTATGTTTTTCTCTATGATCTTCTGCCAGCTCTCCCCCCTCTCCCAGGTAGGCAAAATCTCCAAGAAAGATACACTGGACAAAAAGCAATGCCATCTTTTTGCCAATTTTCATTAGGTTTTATTTTGTTTCCTCCACTGAGGGGAATTATCTGGAACTTCATACTATTTAATTTATTCCCTGAAAAGGAGGGGTACACCTCCAAGACATTTCCAAGAGCTGGGGGGGGGGATTGGTCCAAATAAAGCAACATCATCGGCAAATAATGATATTTCGTGGGGTATATCATGTACCATGATGCCTAGGGAAAGGGTCTCTGCCCTGATTGCCAGGAGTTCTATTGCCAAAAGAAAAAGAAAGGAAGAAAGAGCACAACTTTGTCTGGTCCCTCGGTGGAGTGGAAAGAAAGGAGAAAGAACCCAATTAGTTAAAACAGCAGCAGTAGGGGAAGTATATAGGAGATGTACTAGGGGGATAAAGGATGGAGGGAAGCCATATCTACCCAGGTTGCCTAAGAGATAGTTACACGCCACCCTGTCAAATGCCTTTACCACGTCCAAAGAAAGAATAGCAACAGGGTGGGTGAGAGATTGTGCTTCCCATAAGAGATCAAGTATACTTTGAACATTATCAGCCCAATCTACCCAGTACAAATCCTACTTAGTCTGAGTGAATAAGATGAGGAATAAAGGACTCTAAACATTTTGCTCAAATTTTTGCAAAAAGTTCATGTCAGCATTAAGCAAAGAAACTGGGCAAAACTGAGAGCAAAGGACACTATCTTTGCCCTTTTTGTGTATAAGAGTAAAAATGGCCTGTAAAAATAATAGAGTGAAGGTCCCCTTTCCCAGGCCCCATAGAAGAACAGGGCCAATTTTGGTGAAAGTAAGTCGCTAAAGGTGCAATAGAAGTCTGAGTGGAAACCATTGGGTACAGGGGATTTCCCCTTAGCCATACTTTAAATAGCTTGGGCAACCTCAGATAATGTTATAGGTGAAGTGAGAGAGGGAAGAAATGAGGTTGTTACTTGGGGCAGACGGAGGTCAGCAAACAAAGCAGAATATTGTTCAGGGGATGGGTCAACTTCTGAAGAATATAAGGCAGAGTAAAAATCTTGAAAAGCCTGAATAACGTAATTGGTAGAGGTGAGTCTGGAACCCTTGGAATCAAAAATAATTGGAATATATATGTCCATTGCTTGTGCCATGAGCTTGGTGGCAAGAAGCTTACCAGGTTGCTCTCCTGCTTCTCAATATCACTGGTTTAGACTATACAGGGCAAAATCTGTACATAATTGCAAAATGTCCCCAATCTCTGACTTCAGGGACCTTATTCTCTCTCTCTGACAATGGGGTTCCCTAGGAAAGTTTGGAGCAAGAACTTAAAACTTTGGAAATGAGTGTTGCCCAGTCTATTTAAAGTGGAGTTCTGAGTTTTCTGAATGAAGGCGGCATGTGCAATTAAGTGTCCCTGAAGGACAGCCTTAAGTGCTTTCCAGAGGTGTTGGGACATCATTACAGGAGTAGCAATCTAAAATAGGTTACCGAATCATTTGTTCGACACATTCCTGTTGAAGTAAGGAGGTGTTAAGACTCCATTTGTTTCATCTATTGCGTGGGGGTCCCCATGACAGAAAAAGAGAGACTAACAGGAGCGTGGTCTGAAATGAGTATGTTACCCTGGGTCATTCCCAGGTTTGTGAAAGCAAATCTGGGGAAGACAGGAATAGGTCAATGTGACTATATGAGTTGTGTGAAGTGGAGTAGCAGGTGAAGTCCACAGTGGTAGGGTATAGGGTGTGCCAGGTATGAAAGAGACCCACCTCCTGAAAAAGATCGGACACTTGAAGTGAGAGGGCCAGTTCATAGCTAGTGTCTGAACCTGTCCTATCTAATCTGGGGTCTAAAGCCAAGTCACAGTCCCCTCCCAATAGCATAGAAGAGACTTCTCCTGGTACTTTGGACAATAGAGTTTGATAAAAATCTAGCTCAGGAGCATTAGGAGCATAACAAATACTTAATACTAAAGGGGAACACAGATAGGAGAAGATATTTGCCATCTCTGTCTTTAACCTCATGGAAAATACCTAATTGCAGCAATTTTCTACACAATATTGCCACTACAGGTAGGTGAAGTGCTACCACTGCTACGGAGCACTCTATTGGCTGTTCCTCAATCCGCATAGTGTCTTGCACGTGAAGTGGAATACTCCGCCTTTACATTTGAACATAATGTTTATTGTGTTCACTGCACAATGCATTACTTCACCTTGTAATGCAGCATTCCCCTATATTTTAACATTATGTGCCATTGATTTAAATGTACTTCGCTTTGTTTTGCCTGTTTATTGCTATGTGAGGTGAATTTTGCATTGATTCATGGGATGGCAGGTCACATGGGCTCTATATTGTCTTGCACAGCTACAGTTCTGTGTAGTGTGTGTAGTGGAAAGCTGGAGACCGTTTTTTCTCAGAGCTCTGAGAATCAAACCATTGAAAAAGCTTTAAAAAATCACTTTTAATTCATTTATCTTGGTCCAGATTTAGTACATAGATTGTAGAAATCCCTCCTGTGCTTATTTCATCGAGTGTTTATTGCTTTTGTGTGCATTTGAATGTTAATTTAGAACATTTAATCTGTGTAATGGCAGACACTGTAGAAGTGTGCTTCGGGGGATGGGTGGATCTGTGGTATAGGGAGATTCACAGTGAGAAAGGCAGTCTTTCTAATTGTTATTGGGTATCTAGTGTGTTAGTATTTGTGTGTTCATCTACACACAGTAATACTTGCAGTAAGTTTATATAATTTTTTACTGTTTGCTATGGTGCTGTGCCTTTTTTCAGTCAGTTTAAAAGATTTGGTTGTAGTGTACTGAACTGTTAAATTTTCTGCATATTACCTTTAGTGTGTGAGTGTGTGTGTGTGTGTGTGTGTGTGTGTGTATGTGTGTGCATGTCATCAAGTCAGACACATTTTATTGCACCACACCATAATCGCAGCACTCTGAATCTCTTATCTGTCTGCAGTATTTGTTACTGCTTCATTCTGTTTAGCTAGTGGACTAATACTGCAACTGTCCTCCCCCACCACAAAAGAAAGTATTATTTGTCCAGTTTTGCATTTGTGACCACTGGTTAAGGTGTTGTTGTGCCTCTGTGGCTGCATCTTGAGTACTCATTCTCCATCTGTCTGTGTGTCTGCATCTGTTTAGGGCCCAATCTCCATCTGTAAGCCACAGTTGTTTTTTGGCTTCCCATCCACCCCAACATTCAGAGATCTAAATTTGTTGTTAATTTTCTGTGTAATCCCAAAAAATGCCCACAAAGAGACCTGTATGCAAAGATGTTTCTGGTCATGGCACTGCTGCCAGTGGCAAGAGTGGCCATGGGTGTATGAGTGGTAGTATGCATGATAAGGGCATAGTTGATGGCAGTAAAGGGATTTATCCAACTGTGTTTTTCATAACACGGTCAGTTGCTTCAATGATGGTTGGAATGGCTGTTGTCCCTGCTGGTGGTGGTAGTGAAGTTGGTGATGGCATGAGTATTGCCCCAAGTTCAACCTGTGACAAGTTAACAGGTTATCAAAATATTGTGGAGTCCAAAAATGTTGAGTCAGAGTGTAGTTGATGTCACACTCTCTGTCCCCGTCCCCACAGTAGTTGAATATGATTCTGATCCTGACGATGACTCATAATCTCATGTTTCCAGTGCTGATAAGGATATGCCTGGACCATCCAATGTTTCAAATGTTGAAGAAAAAATAATGGATGATCATACTGAGGCTGTGGCTGGACTTGGAACATGTTTTCCACAGGACAGCATCCAAGCTGAATTTGCTAGCAACCCACAAAATTAGAAAAAATAACTGTCTGCAAGAAACATATTTATTTTCTTGGTGACTCTGTGTAATCTAAAAAAATGCCCACAAAGACATGGTTATGCAAAGGTGTTTCTGACTGTGGCACATGAGCCACATAAGTCAGTGGGGTATAAGCTTTGGGTCTGTGGCAGGGCATTCCATTACATCATGTGGAATAAATAAATAAAAGAAACATCCTTGAAGGAAAAAGTACTATGTCAGAGAGGGTTAGGGCCAGGCAAGGTCCCTAAATCTGTTTTGGTAACAGCAGTGTCTTCAGTATCACCCTTAGCATAGGTGGTATATGAAATAAATTCTGTGTGTGTTTGAAATAAAATCTACCAGCCAGTCCTCAAGTTACAGCAAGTAGCCATGTAAGTAAAAGCTGTGAATTAACACTGGAGGTTTACCACAGGCATGAGGAGGGTGACTTGGAATGTTCAAGTAGTGTCCAGAGTACCAGTGTGGTACATATTTCACTCTGAACATTGTACTCATTGCCATGTCACGATCATGAATCACACAACTTAAACTTTTTTTGGTCCAACACTTTTTTTTTTTAAATCTTTGATTTCATCACAAATCAGGACTGGGGGACCCCAGTTATCATGTCACGTCACTCAAGAACCTTTATCTAGTACAATGCTCTTGTTTGTGTTTACATTCTGTAGGCTGCCCTACATGAATCTTCATCCTTACAGGAAGGCAGACCTATTTAATTCAGTAGATATTATCTCAGTGCAAACATTTTACAGTTCCGGGAAGTTCATCATGACTGAGTCATGTCATGATCACAAGTCTCGAGACCTTAGCGTAGGTGATGTGTGAAATAAATTCTGTGTGAGTCTGAAATAAAATATGCAATCCAGTCCTCAAGTAACAGCACATAGCCATGTAGGTAAAAGCTGAAAATTAACACCGGAGGTTAGACACAGGCATGAAGAGGATGGCTTTGAATGTTTAAATAGTGTTCAGAGTACCAGTGTGGTGCATATTTCACTTTGAACATTGTACTCGTTGTCATGTCACAATCACAGACTCGCAAGTCATGAGACAAATCGCGATCTTCATCTTCATGATCATGAATCGCACAACTTTAACTTTTTTTGTTCAACATACCAAGCAGGACAATCACATCTGTGTTTGTACCCAGTTACGATGATGGTGGTGGTGCTGAATAATGTAGATAAAGCAGATCATCCTGGTGCAGTGTAACACAGTGTACCATTGAGGCTGCTGATGCAGTCATGGAAAAAAAATTTCTAAGTGGGTAGAACTCCGGCATTGAAGATTGAGAGGGTTGCTTTCCTTTTTTTTTCCCTTGTTTTTCGACTGTGTAAAGTATTTAACAGCGGTGATGTACAGGCCAGATGATGGAGATAAAAAAAGACAGAAACAGCTCCACGGGGTACTGATACTGAATGGGGTACTGAAATGAACTCAGAATAATTTCTTTTTCATCTGTTTGCAGGTAGCATCTCGGTATTTTGGACTGGCGGTAAGTTCCAATCTGAAGATGGACAACAGTTTGGATACACTGAAGACCTGGAAAGAAGACAAAAATATTAATGAAAATTGTTTTTCTAAGGACCTATGCAACTCCCCCCCTCAAAAAAAATACTTACCTTTCATGGATTGACATTGTTCGTATAGCTGAAGTCAACGATCAGATGCATGTAGACAAATGTGCAGTGGCTACATGGTTTTATCACTACAGTTGCGAATCTGTGTGCTGTAACTTGAGAATGTAAAAGAAAAGAACAGCAATGAGAAATGCTTATAATTCACTCACTAACAGCAGTATCCCCCTCCCCGGAAAAAAAATTATTTTACAGTACCACATTATATGGCGGCACACATGTATGGCATGTGAATGTGACCATGGCCAACACACTGGTGAAGGGAAGCATTCACTATGTATGATGATGATTCCCTGCAAAGGAACAACACAACGAACTGCTCAGTGCTTACAGCAAAAAACATGATTCAATACAAATTAAATGGCAGTGTCTCCGAAGAAACAGGACAGTGACATGCACATTAACTTACCAGTGTTGGTATGAATACAAACACATAGCGCAGCATGTTTCAGTCAGTGCAGCAGAAGAATTTCCCAGAACATCAAATTATAGTTCAACCCCATGGTCATCTGTGGCTATCATCATTTAGCAATACACTGTACATCAGCAGCAGTAGGAAACAGAGGGACAACAACAGCAGCAGGCGCCTGCAAGCCATTTTCTCACTTGGGAGTGGGACACATGCAGAGTTCTGGCTCTAGGTATATGCTTTTAGCAGTGTGTCAAAAAATACTTGTGACTTTTCTGAACAGTTTTTCATGTGATTATTCTAAATCGAGACTTTTCATGAAATGAAAAGAAAAGGCCAAAACCACCAGCAGCAGCAAGTGTTGTCACAATGCAGTGATATCATTTAACACACTGTGATTTATTTCTGGACTGGTATTAATTTTCATCTTGGTTTTTCATTAAAAAAACCGGGACATTAAAACACAAGATAGCACATTGTTGGGGAGCATGATAGGTGATGTTATGGTACTGTGACTGTTGTCCTGGTGCTTTAACTACATGTTCAGAAAAGGAACAAGTATTCTCATGGTTGTTGTTTAATTTACTTTATTTTTTACATGACTGATGGTCGTGGAAATTTCAGACACTGCATGATTTCATTAGTGGTAAAACTGTTAGGCCGTAATGCATGCTCAAGTGTTTTGCAGACAGCATTTTGGAGACCAGAGATTTAATTACAGGCAAGCACGCAGTGCCCAGTGTATCTGAAAACTTGGCAGCCACAAGACTTTCTACATAAAATACAGTAATGAATATGAACTTAAAAACTGTTATTGCTGAAAGCATAATGGCCTGGGGGGACTTAGGGGAAGGTGGGGAATCAGATTTACCATTCTGAGGCTAAACAAATACAGAATAAACAAAATTAACATCACAAAGAAAACATGAACTGAACATAAATGTCATACTAGTATGTAATAAAAATAAATAGGGCTTAAGAAAATAAATAAAAATAGCTATTTATTTCTTGGGGGGGGGGTTTGTTACTATTGTTTTTCTTGATCTTGATTCTTCTTTACCCTCATAATGATAAATGCAATTCACCACTTCACCAAAATGTTCAACCACACCACGCCATTATGATTTCCACAATAATATTTTTTTTTTACTCATCGTCACTTAATTTAATGTAATAATAAGACATGTGGTTGACAACTGAGTTGGCAATGCATGTTTTCAGTGCAGTTGCAATTGTGCAGGCCAAAATTCATCTTCAAAACTTTTTTATTGCAGCATACATAACGGCACAACAGTTTCACCTGTAATGAAAGCATTCTGTGTCCGCCATTTTGCATGCCATTAGTCATGTAGGACATAAAGTAAATTAAAGTGGACAGGAACTGATGAATTATGTGCAGCTGCTTGTAATGTCTCAAGTTTCATAAATTATATTCATACAGTACCTCAAAAGGTTTCATATTTAACTGTGCCTGAATAAAGGTTGAAGCTGGCAGTTGTGTTTTGTGTCGTTTTCTGTGCATGGACAACATTCTTTGCAGTTCCTTTCATGGAACCAAGAATTTGGAGTTTTGACTATGTCATTTCATGGTTTTAGATGTGTGAACTTGAACTTATTAGTACAGTGCCCATGGTTCTGAAACCATGAAGTGACAGTCAAAACTCCAAATTTTGGGTTCCATGAAAGGAACTGCACAGAATGTTGTCCATACAAAGAAAACAACAAAAAACATAACTGACGGATTCAGCTTTTATTCAGGCACATTTAAATATGGATCCTTTACAGGAATTAATATAATGTATGAAAATAAAGACATTTCAAACAGCTACACATAGGTAATCAATTCCTGCCCCCTTTAAAAAACATGTAATACAAATCGCAAATAAAACATTACCTGAACATAAATTACATACTTAGTGTGCGTCCAAACAAAAATATTAATTAGGAAAAAAATAAAAAATAAAACCAGAGGAGATGCTTGGGTGGGTTAAATTGACATGCAAATATTTTTTAAGGGGCCTGTAGGGGTGGTTGCTGACCACCACTGATATTATGCAGCAAGCCTATTGGCTCCTCATTCTGCTCCTCTATTCAAGAGAGACACTGCATGGCCACCTCCACCACAATTTGCATGGCATCAACCTCCACTCACTGCACATCCAGGTCCGCCATGATCACAGGACACTGTGGGTCATCTTCACTGGGTGCAACTGCAAGAACCTCCACCTCTGCTGCCTGCATTTCCCCTGAGCTGCCACCAATGCACAGGCAGATGAGGTGCTTTGTCTACAGCTGCAGGAGTGGCTGCTTGCACCTGCAGCTAGGCCTCCCATTCACCCTGGTGGTAGACAGCTAGGTGGGTTCACTGACCACCAGTGACAAGGTGCCCACCCCTTGGGCTCATGATGGACAAGCACCTGGCACAATTTGCACTGCACAACAGTGGGATCTCCAGGGAGACACATGAATAACTCCCACATGGGAGAGCTATGTGCAGAGCCTGGTACTGGCAGTGGGGGGGGCACTGCTGACCACCTGCTGTGTAGATGCTGGTAGTGGTGGAGGATCAACAGCCTGGTGTGGTTGCTGCTGCTGCTCATCCAGCTGCTGCTGCTCATGCTGATAGACCGCTGCTGCTGCTGCTGCAGAGCTGGCTGTGCCTATATTTGAGGGCACAAAATTGGCCTTATTTAACATAACTGGGCAGACAAGGCTGCCCCACATCTGTGGCCCCTGCTGGCCACCACTTTTCCTGCCATGCTAATGATCTATCACCAATAAAAAAACCTAGTACAAGTACTAGTAACTCTACCAAAAACAAAGTACTCACAAAAAAAAATTAATAAAAAAAGACTGTAAAATTAATTTAAACATCCTACACTAATTAACAAACTAAATCTAAAAAGGTTTAAACTGAAAGAAGCAAAATCAAGCAAGTTTTGCACTCTGCAGTTGCCAACAACCCCCACACACAAACTGTTCTAAACAGAGATCGGTGATGTGCACGACTCTTTCTACAAGAGAAAGTGAAAATAAAAACTCACTTCCTGCCTATTTAAGTTTCTGCCTGAATCATGTGACCTGCAGAGCTGCAGAGACAGTCAAGCATGTGACCAGTGTCCTGTTCATTACCAGCTTCATCTCCTCCAACTAAAAGAGAACGTGAAATGGCCAATACAAAGTACATTAAGGTGAATTTCAACTTCTTTATGGGAATTTCGCGTAGTAATCCGCACACTTGAAGTTGGCCACTTTGCATTCACTACGCCAGCAAATTTAAACTTTGCTGCATCTCTAATTGCCACTCCTCATTGACATGAGGAAAATGCATTATAATAGCACTGCCCTAAACACATCTGACCCAAAGAAGCAGAATCAGATTCCAGCAGGTAAATTTCTTGGAGAAGGGCAGTATAGCAGTTAGAGTCTTTGAGATATTGTATGATCTTCCTGCATTTCTTCAGGCAATTAAGGTCCTTAACAGTCAAAGAAATTACTTTTAAATGATTATCTGAAGTCATGGTAAGGAGGTGATTCTCCAGAGAATGGAAGTTAATATCCCACAGTTCCCCTCACCTCCTCCAAACCCCAAATAGCCTCCCCTACCCAGTACCACAAAAAATTATGTAGAAAGCCCAGGTACACCAATGTGAGGAAATGCATGAAAAACAGAGGATATCACCAACAATAGATTAAATGATAAAACTAAAACCAACATGGCAACAATGGTCTCCCTTGATCCCACTAAGAAATCAGAGGGAAATTCTATATACCAAAAAAAGGTGTCTCCTTATAGGGGAGATAAAAAGCTTAAACACTAAGAATGGTCCCACACACAGTGGAGGCACACTGGTCTCATTCCCTAATGGAAGGAGTTGAGGGTTATTAAGCCTTCACACACACGGGTCCCAAAATGGACGGATGTGGTATAGTTTCCTGCCCCCCCCAGTCCCACTCCCTTTAAAGAAAAAAAGAGGGAAAGGAGCCATAGTAAAAACAGTCAACATATGAATAAGGAAAGAGCTGAAAGAGCAGAACAGAGGAAATGGGTACCAATACGGGGAGCAAAATGGGTAGTCAGAGAGAGCAAAAGAAGGACAGGGGCTGAGGACTAGGAGGTATAAAGAAGCTAAAAAAGAAAAAATGCACTAGGAGAGAAGCCAATCAGTTAGTAAAGGCACAAGTTATAGGAATTGTTATCCCCTGAAAATTCTGAAGAAAAAGGAAGAGAGTTAGTATAACCTCAGAAGCATGAAAAAGAAGTCAGAAAATCAGCACTTAAGCGAGGAGTAAAATATGGACAGAGTGGAATAGCAGTCATCATTCTAGATCCCTAGGACCCCCATGGGCAGGACTTGAATTAAAGAGGAAGAAAGTTATATTAAGGGGGGAGATTAGAAAGAACATAGTTGGCAACCAGTTCATTTTTAATGAGGTAACCAGCTAAATGTTAATAGGAATACCTGTAATTAATAACTGCACAACAATAACATTATTTAACAGGAATAATGAAAGTGTATAAAGTTAAACATGTAAAACTATAACTTAAAACCATCTATCTCTATAACACTAGATCTCAAACTATGAAACACTGGACATTTATTGATATGTCAGCGATCAACAATAAAGCACGTTTTAACAATAAGATCCCAGTATAAAGTCTTTAGGGATCTAAACAAGCATTAAAGCCTTCTCTGCCATAAAGTAAATAATTAGTACAAAAAGAATACACTGCTATGGCAAGTTTTGATATGGGAGGGAGTTAAATCTGGCACGAGGTGACAGAACCAAATCCTCAGTTTTAAAAGATATCTATAAATCAAAACATAATGAAAAGGAAATGCCTAAGAGTGTCCTTCAGACACGCACAATAAATGAGGCAATAATTAAATGAATTCAGAATGGGGCCATCATAAAGTCTATGCATGTCAACCCCATTTCTGTGTCCATTGATGATCAGGAGCCAAAAGCTGTAGAAGCCAAAACAGGAGAAACCAAGTGCTGTGGTGAAAAATCTTCCCAAGCTAAATAAGGAGTTCACATAGTCCAGTAAAGCAGGAGATCCATACTAGAGTTGATTTACATCTGATCCAGTGTCAAAGAGACTGGGGCAAAATTTGCAGCTCAGAGATGAAGTACATTTCAGTAACAAGGTAAATGGGGATAACATGCAATGGAACATACATGATTGTATAGGCAGCTGCAAATCCCGTGATTCCCCTGTAAAACCTAGTTCTCTGACACAAAGAAAAGAGAAAGTATAATTAGATGCAATTCAGAGGGGAGGAGTTCAAACTGGGACAAAATAATGTAGGTCCAGGAGAACAAACTTCGGAAGGGACAATAGAAACTCCTTAAAGGCAGGAGGTTAGATCTGATAGCAATACTGTTAATTGTCTGCAGATAAGCAACAGATTGAGTCAGGGCCCCAGTGTAAGCTAAACCAGGCAGTTTAAGATGGAGGATCAGTACTAACATCATTCTTCAGGACAGACATATCCATCTGTTCAGAAATGGTTTGACTGGCATCTGGGGTAGCCATTAGAGATCTGATTGGTTCCACATGAGCTTGGAGGTATTTATCTGCCTTGTCAGGGGACTCAAACTGGATAGTTTGACCACTGAGCATTACTACTACAGTAGCTGGATACAGCAAGGCATAGGAAATACCCAGGTCCCTCAAGCCCTGTTTCACCCGGGAGAATGCTTGGTGTCTGTCCAGAATACTGTGGGGATAGTCAGAGTAAAAAGAGATTTTGTGCCCGGAGACCAAGACAGCTTTAAGAGTTCTGGCTGTAGTAACGATAAAGCCTGTATCCTGATATCTGAGAAGTTTGAAAATGAGCAGCTGGGGTTTAGAATTGGAGCAGGCAGAGGGGGCTTGCTGAATCAGATGAGCACTCTCAATTTCAAAATCAATTTCCGTTGGGTTTAGATGCAGCCATAAAGGGAGATTATTTCTCAGAAATCTGTCTGGGTCTCTGCATTCTAAGCCTTCTGGTAGGCCAATGATCCTCTGGTTTTTCCTCCTACCAAGGCCCTACAAGTCTTTAAGTTTGGCAGTGAGCCATGTAAGCAGTGCTTCATCTGCTAGGAGTCACTGGTCATGGGTGTTGACCCATTGTTCAGCTGTAGACACGAAGGATTCTACTTTGATAACTCTGTCTGTGAGAGTGGCCAGGCTGGCTTGGGTGTCAACTACAGTTATCCGGATAGTCTTCACTGTTGCTGCAATTTGCTCAAGAAGAGCCGCTTGTCTTGCAGAGTCTGGAGTTTTGGAAGAACAATATCATTTCATTGCCATCTAGGAGTTGGGGAGCTCTGGTACAGGATGTGATTTAGAAGTAATTTTTTTTTCCTTTTTTGTAGATAAGAACATTCTCCAATAGCAGTGTCAGCAGCTTGTATAGTATTGTAGCTTCCCGGTGAGTAAAAATCAAACCTTTTCCCAGCAGTACAAGTGGTAGATGAGGTGAGAATATGGAGGAATGGCATGGAGCAGTGAAGTTAAGCTGACATTATGAACCAGGGCTCACGTGACCTCCCAGGGTGTAGAGATTTTGAGAAGTCCAGTGTGTAAGCTGTCAGAACTGAATTTAGAGGGGTTTAGGGAGCCAAAATCTCTAAGGACTTTAGCTGGGGATATAGAGGGGATGCTGAAAACCAGAGATCCACATGGGAGAAGGGGGAGGAGCAGAATAACATTTGCCTTTGCTTAGGCTATATCTAATTATTTTTGGGGGCAGCACATGGGATATATAAATGTCATATTTAAGCTTTTAGTGTATCCCAGATCATTCTTTTAGATGTTTCTTGTCAAGAATTAACCAAGAATTATTCAATCTTTCATTTTATCAAATTGGCAAACACTTTATTTCCTAATAGTTTTGGGTCAAACATCCATGTTTTATCCTTCATAAATGAAGTCGCCATTTGTGACAAAATATTGACTGGGAAATAGCCCAAAATACTTACAGGATCATGTTTAACAGCATTTATATTATGTAGTATTTTTTTTTTTTGAGATTAAGAGAAAGTCAATATAAGAGTGAGATTTATGTGGATTTGAATAAAATGAATAAGCATCCTGTCTTGGATACCTGTATTTAAATGGATCTATTAAATTAAAATCCTCCATAGTGTTCAGAATTACTGAAACAACTTTCTGTTTCCATTGTCTGGTACCTGAGCTTCTGTCATGGTGGCTTAATATGAGAGTACTATCTCCTGCAACAGTTAAAGGAGCAGAAAATTGAGCTACAGTAAGCCTATATAAATACATAAATTAACATTGTCTTCATTGTGGGCATATATTCTAGCAATGGTAAATATTTGAGAATTATGTTTGATGTTTATGATAGATTACTTACTCAAGCATCCAGATAGTAATCTGTGATCAGTAAGTTTGTGGAATGTCTTATTATTTCTGTACCTCTAGCTTAAGATGACAATATAGAATATACACCTTTTGCCCAGAATAGATTTTTGAAATACCCAGTCTTTTTTTCTGAAAAAGGTGTTTCTTATAGTAAAGTAGTAGAAGTAGTAATAGTAGTAGAAGTAGTAGCAAAAACATTTTATTTATTAACTCATCTGAGCCAAGCTCATTTTCAGTGAGATCCATAGTAAAAGTATATCATTAGGTTTTCTTGTGCATATATTAGCTACTGTATGTGTTCTAATTGGTATGCTATTATTTGTTCCCTTCACATTCCACAACATTACATTTAGTTTGGCTGCTTTCTGTATATGTTCCGGTTTAAAATGGTTTTTCAGCAATCCAGGCCAGAGAGCATCTCAATTTATTCTCATCTCTATCAGTTCCAGTTTTGAATCCAAAAGGCATAACTCCTGATTCCTAATCGTTGCAATGACAGTTCTAGTTCTTCCTTTCTTATACCCCCCCCCCTCCATTTGTACCTGTGAAGGCATAAAGAAGTGAAACTAAGAAGAAAAATATAAATAACCCATGAAAAAAAAATCTAAACCTGGCTGTCCAGTACTTCCATTTCTACCTTTTCCCTGGACTTTCTCCTCCCATCCCTTTTTCAAGATGATTAATAGACACCTGGTATCTTGTCCCCAGCACTTAATGCCTCAGCTGGTGAATCCTGAGGTATAGTAACTGCAAGCCTTGGCAGGGGTGGTCAATAAAGTAGCTATTGTTAATTAAACCAAGAACATAATTTCCACTTGTTCTACTCTTATTCTCTGCCTTTTTCCCTTTATAATTTATTGCATTAATATATATTTCTAATTATTTACCAATAGTTTCATTTATACTTGGAAGTATATGAGTTTTATGTACATGTGATTATATGATTCACCCAACTTCTGATATGGCAATTACTTTCCATAAATAATTCTTCATTGCTTAGAGGCAAAACAACAAGAAAAAGAGAATAAGCATTAAGGAAAGCTATTTCAGCATCTGTTTATCCTTGTACCTGCACCTGTACACAGGTGTGCTATCATTAGTCTACTACCACCTGAAATGTCTAAAAAATATTTCAGGGCTTATGAAGCAAAGGCCCTTATCAACAAATTCTGGTCAGAGCCATCAAGGCAGCATAATGCTATTTTCAGCGTCAGTGGCTCAGCAGGTTGCATACTCTCCTCTGAGGCTGGAAGATCAGAAAGCTGTAGGTTATATCCCTACACCAGGCACTTAGGTTAAATCCCAATATTGACACTGTAGTGCAGCACAAGGGGGTTGCTGCACTCATGAGGTGCCATCTTTCAGATGAGATGTTAAACTGAGGTCCCTTCTACATGTTCTGGTGGTTATTCAGGTGGATGTTAGAGATCCTATGGCACTTCTTGAAAAGAGTAGGTGAATTTTTTAATTAGTAGAAGATCCAAAACAAATCATATAGCAGTGTTAAGTCACACAATTAATTTACATAACATAAATAATAAAACAAACTAAAAAGAACCAATTGAAAAAGTATTACAGGTGTACATCATTCAAACACTTGTAGAGTGTTCTTCCTTTAAATTTACCTACTATACCTAATGAGGTACCTAAACACCTTAATAGAGAAACACATACATATACAATAACCCATAGTACTTTCTCACAAACTCCTCTTTTGCTCTACCCACGCCCATCCCTGTGTACGTCATTTAGTAGGGTAATTTAATTATTTTTTGTTATAACATAAAAGATAAACAATCTTAACAACAATGTTGGATGCACTAAATGATAACTCCTCATTTGTACAAATACCCTTGCCATTTTGAACCACTAAATTATAATTGTATCCTTGTAGGAAGTAAATCCTTGTTATGTACTACCTGTTTATTTATACTTTATGAAAAAAGAAAACCCTGTTCACCATTTAAATACCTTGTGGGATGAGGGAATATCAATATCCTTAAGATAGACTTTAAGCATGGCTTGCTGAACCAAAATACTCATTGCTTCAAAAGGCATTGGGCAGGATTCATAAAGCGTTCATCTTCTATATCCCACTCCGCAACTGCTGTTGCGGACTGGAATCACCCACAGCTGTGGTGGTTGCGATTCACAGCCACAGCAGTTGCAGAGGGTGTTACAGCTGCTTCTATCAGCCGTAGCCCATTCCCGCTGCTGTGGCCATCTCCCCGGCAACACCAACAGCAAGCAGCCATAGATCATGGAGCTGGACATAATCTGGCTCCAGCTTTGTGAATACCCACTGCTGCGGGTAACCTGCAGATCTGCATGTTGCAACCCACTTGCGCTGAGATTTACCCTCAGCTGCGGGGTATTTCATGAGCTTCATAAATCCTGCCCATTATCTTTTGATGTAGAACCCATTGGCATCTTGCCTGCCATAAAAAAAAAATGTGTACAGCATAAGAAAATCATTAATGTATCGTGGTGATATTGTAACCCTGCCTATGAGTATTGATCTAATATCAAGATTTCATATGTTAAATGATTCAACCACACCATGTTCCATTTATTCGCTAAAAAGATCTATAAAGGTTCTACATACGTCCATGAAAATAAATAATGTTCCATTGTTTCTTCTTGGTTTATGCATTCAGGGTAGGGGCAATTCCTTTCCTCTCTTATTTTATGTTTGGCATTTCCTCTTATATTGATCCTACCATATGAAGACAGCCAGAGGTGTTCCCACATGTGAGGGGGAATTCTTTGGTCAGTAAGTTGTGCATGAACAAATTTAAATTTATCAGAGGGGCAGTTTTTTAAAACTGGGTTCCTCAAGGAGACTTTTCTCCATTACAGTCTGATATAGTTGCTACCCAGTGCTAGACAAGATTTGCTGCTTTGTTATCCCCCATTTGTTTATTTTTAAAGCTATGGGTTTGAAGTAGTTAGGTATGTGGAGGTGTTTAGTTACTTTTGGAGTGACTATGTTCCAAGCCTGGAAATATCTTGCCAAATTCAAACATATCCATTTCTTATGAAGCGAGTCAGAGGTACCTAACCCACTTTTTACTGTCTGTGATATAAATAAAGTGTGGAAAAAGATGCCAGGATCTATCTTTCCAAGACCTCCTTCTGATATTGGTAAACACGCATGACTCCTTTTTCTAGAGTTTAACCTATTTCCCCACAACATCTGAAAAAAGAGGCTGTAAATTTTAGTTTCAAACTTTACTAGTAAATGGTAAATCATGGCAATGTATAACAAACTAGGTATTATAAATTGCTTTGCAACCTGTATTCCTTTGGTTTTTGACATCATGCAGTGTTTCCATCTGTTTATTTTTTTTCTTCTACCTTTTTAATGACATCTCCCAGTTAAGTTTGGCGTCATTCTGGGGGCTAAAAGTGATACCCAGTATTTTAAGGGGTTCTGAAGAGATAGTAATACCTCCAATTTGTGTTGGTTTGCAGTACCCAGATCTCACAAATATCCCTTTACTTTTTGTTTCATTTATCTTGGAATTAGAAAGAAAAGAATACTCTGTCATTTCCTATATAAAATAAAGTAATTGTATGTGATCTGAGAAGAAGAGACAGATATTGTCTGCATAGGCCTGTAACTGTAGACTCTCCCTTATACCCATTCCAGTGATTCTTGTCCATCTAGAGTGATCTGACAGTTTCCTGAGTAGGGTGTCTAGGGAAAACACGTAGAGGCAGGGGCTGAGTGGGCATCCCTGCCTCACTCCTACCCTTGTCTGGAAACCCTGACATGATTTGTCTTCTAATTACTGGGTATACTACTGTTGAGATGTAGAGTAATTGAAGATGTTGAATCATTTTCATGGGTATCTTATAAAATTTTAATGTGGAAAATACAAATGGGTGAGAGACTCAATCAAATGCTTTTTCTTGGTCAACAGATATGATGCTTCCAAATGTGCCAGAAAGGGATAGATGATCTATCATATGTCTTGGTACTATAAGAGAATGCTGTATTTTCCTAGAAGGGAGCCTGCAATATTGCTGGGGTGAAATAACCTGGCTTGCATAGTTTTTTAGTCTGTTATTCAAGATATATGCCAGTATCTTGTAATCTGTTTTTAAAATAGTAATCAGCCTCCAATTTTGAAAAAAGGTTCTGTCATCTGACTTAAATAAAAAAATGAGTAAACCTTCTGGAAATGAGGAATGCATGTTATTGCATGAAAAAAAAATATCTGAACACTTTTTCTAAACAGAACAAAATTTCTTGTATAAATATTTTATAAAATTCAATGGGATGCCCATCTATCCCTGGAGATTGCCCTGGTTTTAAGGACTTTATTGCAGATTCTGTCTCAGTCCTTTATAAGGGTTCCTGCAGTCTGACAGTTCTACCTTGGAATATTAAAAGTTTATAAATATGCAGTTTTAGCACTTTTGGGGGGAGGGGTCCTTAGGCCATGAGCTGTAATAAACTGTTTAATAGCTTTATGAATTCCTTTAATAGAACAAGTATTATTTCCTTCCTTCCTTATCTATTAAACTTTCCATTTCTGTTGTTTGTTTCATGGATTTACATGCCTCAAATGGGTCACCAACTGGTGTTTTCTGAATCCCCATCTGAAACATTATTTTCATTGTACTGGATCTGTCATATTGAAACTTGATCATATTCTGTTTTACTACTTTAATCTGTTCTGAATAATCATAATTAGTGGTGCTAGACCAGGAAGCCAAATTTTAAAGTTGTTTTTTAAGAGATAAATATTTTAGAAATGTATTGTTTTCTTTCTTTTTGCCATATATCTGCAACCAATATTTAATCTCTGCCTTAGTGTCTTTCCACCATTCACCTAAATCTGTATAAAGAAATCTTACAGAGTTTTGGCATGGGGTCATTATGTCACAAGGCAGAATGCCGCACGGCATAAGCGCGTTGCATGATTTCTTGTTTTGTTCTGTGAGGCTCCACCCCACACCCCCATTACAGGGGCTGTGCCCGCTGACCCCCACTAAAAGAGTCTCAACTCTGGCGGGAACTCGAGAGCGGACAGGTCCGGGTTCGCCATAATGTCATGCAATATTATGCGTGTAACATTGTGACCCGGTATGCAGAATTCCTGGCTCTGATTAATTCCAATATTCCTATCTGAACTTGGGAATCTGATAATACTGATGAAACATAGAAACATAGAATTTGATGGCAGATAAGGACTGCTTGGCCCACCTAGTCTGCCAATTTTCCTACCTAACAGATAAGCTGCAGATCCTAGTTAACCAACAGCTTACTTCCTCCTACCCCCCACTAGGACTGCCTTATGTCTGTCTCATGCATTCTTGAATTCCCCCACTGTACTTGACTCCACTACCTCCTCAGGGAGGCTGTTTCATGCCAACAGATGAACTTAATTTCCATCTGTTAGTTTTTGGGGATGAAACTGGGATATCACTAAACTGAATTGTCCATGCCATATGGTCATAAAATTCTACTGGGGTGGTTTGGAATGATATTTTTAGCAAGGTTTTTGAGATAAACATGTGATCAATGGTTGTAGTATATTTACCTCATTTATAGGTGAACTTTGGACCTTTTGTGTGGAAAGTGTTGCAATTTAATAAGTCTGATGAGCTAATCACTTTAACCAGGGCATCAGAATCACAATAAATGTTTTTACTAAGATCCGTGTTGTGCCCTTTAACCCTTAAATCACAGTTAAAATCCCAACAAAAAAAAATGTGATATGTAGTAACCAAATAAGGTCTTACAGAATTCAATAAAGACACCCTGCCTGCTTTATACTGTGGACCATAAATATTTATCAGTCTATAGTCCATATTTTGCCACTTCCCATCTAATATTACAACCCTACCTGGCATGAGGTCTATTAATCTGATAAGAGTAAATGTGTATGAATTAAATAATATACCCACTCCATCAACACAATCTTGTCCAAATGACCAGTAAGAAGGTCCCCATATCCATTTCCCCTTAAAGAATCTGGCTTGATTATCAGAAATGATCCATGTCTCTTGGTTAAAACAAATATCCAACTCTGCTTCACAAATGCAGCTGAAAAAATCACCTGGTGTTTCACAGTATTCAATATACCGTGAACGTTTAAAGTCCTAGCCCTAAAAGGGGCTATAGGTCGAGGGAGAGGCTAAACTACTTTTTCCTTTTCTTTTTCTTCTTCCCTCTATAACCTACAAGATCTTGGTTTTGAGCACCTTGATCCATCCCGTGGGATTGAGAATCTGAATCTGCTTGTTCCATTTCTGAATCTCCCCATTTAGGGGCCAAAGCTGCATAAGAGACGGAAGTTTCAATTTCAACTTCAGATGGAAGGAATGTTGGCTTCATGCTCCTAGAAGATCTTCTTCTGGGAATAGGGGGATGTGGGGATTGGTCAGACTTAGAAACTGTGTGATCAGGGTCAATATAGCACACTGGGATTAACATTCTTTCCATGGAAGTAGGGACATGAGTTTGCTCATGTTCTGGGGGAGGGGGGTCTTTGTATCTCCACTACATCTGGGGGGTGCATTGGTTTTGCATTTGTGGGGGGGGCAATGTGGGTGGTACTTTTTGCTGTGAGACAGCTTCTTGTGCCTGTCGAATGAGCAGCTCCAGGCTCCTGCAAGATGTTTTATTTCTAGCTGCCCAGGGATACTCTGAGAAAGCATGCCCAAACCCTTCACACAAATCACATCTCATGTGAGAAGCACACTGCATAGAGATGTGGCCAATCTCTCCACAATTTTCACAATGGCGGTCTGTCGCATGAACTGGACAAGTTCACCCTCTTCTGGTCCGACCGTGTTGGGAGACGTGGTGGTGGCTGCGCTATTTATGTCAAGGAATCTCTCCCCGTACTAGCCCTGCCTGCTCCCATCCTTGACTTCAGGGCCCAGGCGCTTACGCTGAAACTAACCCCTGACCCTTTAAAGGGACCCCTTTATCTGACTACTGCATTCGTGTCCCCAGGGACCAAACGCAGGCCATTGCCTCTCTTACAGAATACCTTTCTTCACTACCTCCTTCCGCTGATCAAATTCTGGTGGGTGACTTAAATGTCAACTGGCTCAGCCCCTCCTCCTTCTCTACCCGTGACTCCTTTTCTGCAATAGACCTAACGCAACTAGTTACCCACCCTACCAGGACTAACCCCAAGAGAGGCTCCAGTACCCTGCTTGATGTGGTACTCACCAACTGCCCTAATCGGATCCCCAATGTACAAGTCCTCCCAGACTCTCTCAGTGATCACTGCCCCATTCTATTCCACTGGTCATCCTCAGTCCCAAAACCATAGCACAGTCCACATGCCGGCAACGTCTAATACCTGGTGGACTGATAAAACTTAAGGAACTACTGTCCCAAATTGACTGGTCTCCTATACAGGCAACTCTTGACATCGACACAGCTCTCTCCTTCTTTACCCGAACTTTTAATAATGCCTGTGATATCTTTGCTCCAATGTCGACCTGCCGTTCTAAAAGACAGAATGCCCCCTGGGTAACCCCAGCTTTGATCCACCAACTAAAACATAGGGACAACCTATGGCACTGTGCCTTTGAGACTGGCCAGCCCAGTGACAGGCAGTTGTATGCTGCCGCCCAAAACAAGTGCACTCGGGCCATCAGAAAGGCCAAGTCTGAGCACTATCGGTCCTCACTCACTGCCTCATGGGGGAACCCCAGAACCTTCTGGGATAACATTAAACAGTTAAATGGGAGTGCACACTCACCCCCAACCCACCCAGATCAACATTAATGATGTGATCTCCTCAGACCCAGCCCTCATAGCCAACCACCTCAACACCTCATTCAGTGACCTTAGCCCTATCCTCCCTAGAAATTTTTTTGACCCTCCTCCCCCAGCACCTGCCATAAACCTTTCTCACCCTTATTTTCTCCTCTGCCATGTTTCTGCCCAAGAACTTAGGTCACACCTTGTCACTGCCCTCAAGAGTAATAGAACGGGCAGTGACACCCTGGATCCATGTATCCTATGGCTGGTCTTAGACACAGTCCTTACCCCGATCACATGCCTCATCAACTGCTCTCTTTGCCTGGGGAAGGTTCCAACTGCCTGGAAAGTCACCACTGTCACCCCTATCTTTAAAGGTGGTGATAGGGATCAGGCTGGAAACTATCGGCCAATCTCCATTCTCTCTCCAAGGCCTTGGAAAAAGTGGTGGCCTCTCAAATCTCTGACTACCTCTCCACCTACAATGTCCTATGTCCTGAGCAGCATTGCTTCCAAGCGGGCCACAGTACCAACACAGCCCTCCTAGAGTTCTCCAACTTTCTCCACTCCTCTTTAGACACTGGTTCTCTGGTTGGTGCGGTCTTCATTGACCTCTCTAAAGCTTTCGACACTGTCTCCCACCCCCTCCTTCTTGATGCCCTTAGTCTCTCTGGTTTTGCTGCTGGGCCTATCTCCTGGTGCACCAGTTATCTGTCTGACTGCTCACAGCGTGTAAAAATTAATGGAACCTACTCAAACATCTGTCCCATCTTTTCTGGGGTTCCCCAGGGCTCCATTCTGGGCCCCTTACTATTCTCCCTTTACCTTAACACCCTTCCACGCTCTTGCTCGGGGAACATTCTATTGTACACTGATGATGCAGTCATCTTTGCCTCGAGTCGTAACCCTATTGCCCTCCAGGACTCGCTGCAGAAGTCCTTCGCTGAAGCCGAGGGCTGGTTCAAGGAACATAGATTGGTGATAAATCTTAAAAAAACAAAAACCATGGTCTTCACTCATCCTCAAAACAAGTCCTGCAACTTCAAACTCCTCATTCACTCTGGGTCCTCTTTCCCACTCGAACAAGTTTGCTCCTATAAATACCTAGGATCCATTTTGACCCTCCATCTCCTTCCATGGACACATCGCTGCCTAGCCACTGCCACATAATATCCGATTGGGCATCTTACATCGTATAACACCGCCTTCCCCGGAGGCTCTTTGACTCAGTAGTAACCTCCTGTATCCTGTCCCTAGTGGACTATGGACTGCCGGTGTATGGTGCTGCTGATCAGACCGCACTCCATAAAATTCACACTACTCTGAATAAGGCTTGCAGGTTAATTACTGGGGCACCTAGGCTAACACACACCTGTCTACTGTACGCTAAAGCACTGGTACTTGATCTTGACGAGTGCCTCAAATATCTGACCTGTACCCTTACAAAAAAGACCCTCCTTGGGCTATCCCCACCAGGATTGACCACCACTATCCGCCGCTCTGTCCCTCTAGTCCATACTTGGACCTCTGGGAAAACCTCTCTTGTTATCCCTAGAGCTAGGACCTCTCACGGCCAAAGAGCCTTCAGATTTAGGGCCCCCTCCTGGTTCAACACACTGCCCCCCTCCATCTACGAAGCTCCAACTATATTGTGCTTCAAAACTTCCTTATGGAACCACCTTGTTAACACCCGAAGCTGTAATTACCACTAGTCAAAGCTGTACTCAATACTTATGACAAACCTTACTACTAAGCTGCTAAGGACAACATAACTCTGGTATTGTTTGCATCAATCCTACCTGTACCAGCTTGTTTGTATCTATGTCTTAAGTTACTGTTACACTGTTATACTGTGTATTTTCGTTTGTCTTACTGTGACAAGGTACCTTTGTAAATGAGCCTATGTCTCAAAGGTTTTCCAAACTGCTGTTTAAATAAATAAATAAAGTGTGTCCTGGCACCGGACTTAGTAGCAGGCCCTAGGCTGGCCTGCATAAAAACACACTCATCAGTCCCTTCCTAACATGAAGGAGTTGGGGATGTGATTTATACCTTCATTTGTATTCCAAAGTTTCACTTTATATTTCCATCCTCCCATCCAAAATAGTTCTGTGTCCAAAATGGCCTCAGGATTACTCAAGATATCACAGTTCTGTGAAAGCCAGTAAGTGATGTCCTCCACATGGACCCCCTCATTCCGAAACATAATAGTAACATACTTTACCAAAGGTTTGGTTAAGGGAATAACAAAAAAGGGGTCCATGTGGTGGAGAACTTAACCTGGTAATTCCTCTCCCAAAAGTGGTTGAGGTCATATGCAGTATGAAAGCTCACATCTTAGTTGTCTTCTCCAGAGATATTTATAAATGCAAAAACTTAATTTAGAGAAAAATGGAGGGAGTTTTTTGATAAACATTTCCCCACATAATGTCTGTCCAGTCTCTCCTATAGTCCCCCTTTGTATCGGATTCGCATGGCATTCCTCCTAGGAGCTGCTTCCTTTTACATTTTTGACAATAGTTCAGAAAGCAAATGCTTCTAAGGTTGAGCATGGTCCTGTTGGGAATCTCTGTCACTGGTAGGAGTGCCTTCATGCTCCTTTTCTATGATAGACTTACTCCTGTGGTCTGTGGAAACAGATCCCCCCTTGTATAGGCAACTTCTCTTTATTACTTGAACCATCATGTTGCAATTTTGTTCCCTTCATTTTATGGATGTCTGGCTCTACTTGTGAAGTTAATCTTCAGGTGGGTATATCTGACCACCAATCTGGATTCTGTGATGTAAAGTTAAGTTTGGGGTCCCACTCTGGATCAGGGAGCCATGTCCTGCTAGGTGTTTGTTTCCATCCAGCCTCGCACATTGCTTTTTTAGGTGCCCAAGAGTCACAAGGAGACACAGGTTCATTTTTCAGGGAAAATGCTTCCTTAATTGCTATGAGGTTGATATGCCTATGGGTGGAAACTTCAAGAGCATTTGGTTTCCCTACATGGCATAGCAGAGGAGGGCTGTCCAAACTAAATGTGCCTTTCAGCTAATGTAAGGGCATTTCATTTCTCTTTTATGTCCTCTGCGGGGAATATTTTATTGTTAGTCCCCTTTGCTGTAAATAAAAAATATGTGGTACCTTCCTGGTACTCTGGTTTGTCCTGATATACAATTTTTCCATGGGTATGAGGCATCAAGGTAGTCTTAGTTACTTTGGGGTCCTGTCTAAAAACAAACCCATAGATTTTAGATAAAGTTTCTGTCTGGTTTCCCAGCAATTCAGTATGGGCAAGCCCCTCAGAGTTGTTTTGGCCTTAATGCTCTATAACTACTATATTATTACGATCTCTTTCTTCACTAGTTATTCTTTCTTTCAGACTTCCCAGCTCTGGGCATGTGCTAAAAATCACACTTTTACTGCCAGCCGATGCAACAAATTGCTCATGCTCTGCATTGGAAATTACAGTATAAAGCATTTCAGATGACTCACCTGGCCTGGCCTGGGCCTTTGATGCTGCTGCATCATGCCACTGGTTGACAGGCTGTGCGGCTGTTTTGACATCAGATTTCCTTTGAAGTAATGCGAGCCTAGTGCTTAAGCACTCTTGTTCCTTCTGGTGTCTAGCTGTTTCTTCGTTTAGTTGCAAAAGCAAGGTACTTTCCCTTTTCTTCTGTTGATGTTTCCACATCTGAAATTAAATCTTCTTGGTTCTCCTTTGGATGGCTTCAGTCTTCAGTTGAAACAAATACTTCGAAATATCTCCAACATCTTCTGCAATATTCAGCATAGTTTTGATTAAATCGTGAGACATCTCCCCTGCCACATCAGCATTTCCTCCTCCTCCTCCTCCGTCCAGCTCCCAACCGGGCTCATCCATTCTGCTCCCAGGAAGTCAAGCCTCCTGCTGGCAGAAAAGGGGCATTTCCCTGGTGTCCTGGCCAGTTTCCCCCACTTACTAAAATACCACAAACAGCTTCATTGGGTTCAATTTCATTTAGTTACCATCTATAACCACCCCAGGCACCTCTGAAAAAGGGACTTCTAGTTTTAGAGGTCCTAACTGGTCAACAAAATTCAACAAGTAAGCAAATAAGTTTTAAAGGGGTTAGGAGCGATATACAGGATATATATATATATATACACACACAGTGAAACCCACCAGGATGAAGCAAAGCACTGCAGAATTCTGCAGTAGAGTTACTGCAGCAAACAATGCAATTTCAATGGGAGTTAATCCCTTTTGTCATGCAGTAAACCTGTGACACTGCACTTCATCCTGGTGCACTTCACTGTATGTAACCTTAAGCAGCTCAATATTTTGTCTACAACTGGCAGCCAATAACAGTATCCACCTGTGATTGCTGGCCCTGTTAAAGTTAACACATTCTGGTGTCCATGTGTACAACCCACCCTCTTACCGCTGGGCCCGTTAATTAAAAAATTATTCCCAGGTGTTCAGTGCCACCATTGTTGTCCAATCGCTTGTCCCAGTAGAAACAAGCAATTATATTGCTGCAATATAAGGCTGGTCTGGCCCAGTGGTATTAAGGGATGAGGTGCTATGTGCCTTATTGCCCAACACATCAGTGACCCAAGTTCAGGAACATGCCAGGTTGCCAGGGGTCGGAAAGCAGACTAAATGTTCATCACATAGCTTTCCTGTCCCTGCATGGGGAGGCATGCTGACTTGACCTTTGGCTTCCCCCAGTTGAAGGCAGGAAATCAGGAGGGGAAAATTCAGAAATGGCTAGCGCAAGATCCATAAAGCCCTACCCAGCTACCTCTGTCCCACATGATCACCTGGATGACTGGCTCAGTTGTTGATGTAAGTGACTGGGTGGGGGAAAGGATGGCTCTCACCTTTCTGGTCACCCTGTCATGGTGGAGGGAGGCAATCCATGGGAACTTTGGGCTCTGTGGTTTGGGATAGAAGAGTGATGGATAGGGGAGATAGAGATAGGGCTGAGAGCCTGCCAAGTCATCAAGGCAGAAAGTTTTATGGAGAGGGGAAATATGCTGCAGTATGTATGACCTTAACACATACAGTATACACAACCCTCCCATAATGGATGCAGCTGCACTGTTGCAGTAAACCTATCAAGTATAGATACTATGTACAGGGTCTGTTTCCAGGGTACTACAGAGCCAGAGGTAGGAGTCATAAAGGGATGACATTTCTAAGACTTGTTGAATGAAATAGAGGAAAGGGGTCACAAAGGATCCTCAGTTCTTAGAGAGTTACTAGGAAGGATAAGACAGGTTAGACATATTGTAATACTTATCTGATGGGTGAGGCGTTCACATCCTGTGAGACCTGTGAAAGTAAAGAGAAGAAGGTTAATATGGAATAAATACAGTAGTGGGAACAATAGAGAGGAGAGAGATGAAATGGGCATAGTACAGTGTAAGAGGTAAAAAATATAGCTGTAGAGGGAAAGGTATACAATTAAATGAAGTAAAAGATACAGAGGCATGCTTAATTTCAGTATTATGCTAATATCAGTTACTGTTTACCATGAGTGTCAAAAACAAAATACAAAAAAAACAGAATAATAAAAATTTTGCTACCACTGGAAAAGCTGTTTTTGTGTTTTCACCTTGACTTACATGTTGTTTTTAGTGTGTGGTGTATATCACGTTGACATTTCTATATAAATGAGATGCACGCTTGTATTCCTCAGTCCTGCCCTCTACAGAAGGTCAGCTGAAGGCTTGAAGGGCTGGCTCAAGAGGGTGTATGCCAGGCATTTTCCTGGAAAATAAATCTTGCACTTTGCATGTAAAACTCAATCTAGGAGTGCTGAGCATTCTTCTTTTGTTAGTACAAGCTGGCTGCTTTGCTTATGCACCACCTTTTCGAGTGCACACTACTCTACACTACTTATGCCATAGCCACAGCACTGACCCCTGACCATCACAGGACTGACCCTTCCACCCCTGACAGTTGCAGGACTGTACCCCCTCAGACAGTCACGGGACTGATACCCTCCACTGTCAGTCACAGCATTGGGCACCCATGCCTGGCAGTCACAGAACTGATCCTCATTGCCAACAATCACAGCACTACACCCCACCACCATGACAGCACCACCCCCATATCCCCGACAGTCACATGGTTGACACTTTCCACAGACAGTCACAGCAGTGATCCCCACCACTACCAGTCACAACACTGTACATCACAGCACTAATACCACCCCACACAGTGACTTAGTTTGGCACCTTATACGACCTTCCTGCCTCATGTACGCAATACGCACAGGGGTTTTATACAGACCCCCTTCTCAGGGGGAGGAAATGGACAGGGAAATGATAGAAAGTATACTTAGAATGGCAGAAAAAGGGGAGATATTGCTGATGGGTGATCTGAATATGCCAGATGTTAACTGGAGTGCAGTTGCAGCTGCCACTTTGAAGAGTGCAGTTATTCTAGATGCCCTACAGGGGGCATGCCTTAGACAACTAGTACTGGAGCCCACTCGAGAGGGAGCAATATTAGACTTGATTCTCTCAAATGGAGATGGAGAGAGGATCACCGACGTAGAAGTGGGTAGCCATCTGGGAACTAGCGACCATCAAACAGTATGGTTCACAATAAACACAGCAATAGAGTCAAGCCATACAAAGACAAAAGTACTGGGCTTTAGGAGGGCTGACTTTTCCAAAATGGGTGAGTGCCTAAGGAATGCACTAGCAAATGGGCAGGAAGGAGGGGTGGAAGAACAATTGGGAATAATAAAAACTGCCATCACAGAGGTAACGAGCCTTTGTGTGAAGCAAATAAACAAAACAAGACGATGTAAGAAACAACTATGGTTCTCAAAGGAAGTGGCAGTGAAGGTTCAAGAGAAAAACAAAGCATTCAGGAAGTACAAGGAATCTCAGAAGGAGCAGGACAGAGAACTGTATCAGTTAAAGCAAAAGGAGGCTGGGAAGGCAGTCAGAACAGCAAAGGCCCAAACTGAGGAAAAGATAGCCAACTCAGTTAAGAAGGGGGATAAAACCTTTTATAGGTACATCAGGGAGCAAAGGAAGACCAAAGGAAGGATAGTGAGGCTTAATAAAGGGGATGGAGGGTGGGCAGAGGGAGACTGTGAAAAGGCAGAGAAACTAAACAAATATTTTTGCTCAGTATTTACAAATGAAGAGAGGGAGGTACATAAAACAAACAGTAGTAACACTCTGGATACAGAAGTTGATACCAGCCCATTTACAGAAGAAAGGGTTCTGAAAGAACTCTTAAAACTGAAGGTGGACAAAGCAATGGGTCCTGATGGGATTCATCCCAGAATTCTAAAAGCTAAGGTGAGAACTAGTGACACCACTGACTACCCTCTTTAACAAATCATGGGAGGATGGGGTGGTACCGAGGACTGGGGAGGGCAGATGTGATCTCTTCACAAAAGTGGTAGCAAGGCAGAAGCAGGAAACTACAGACCTGTTAGTTTAACCTCAGTGATAGGGAAAATGATGGAATCACTTCTGAAGGAAAGGATTGTCGAGTATCTAGAGGCCAGAGGGCACAGGACCCTAGGCGCATGGATTCACAGCAGGAAGGTCATGCCAGACAAATCTGATAGATTTCTTTGACTGGGTGACCAAAGTAGTAGATCAGGGAGGGGCTGTGGACATGGCCTACCTAGACTTTAGCAAGGCATTTGACACAGTCCCACACAAAAGATTAATATACAAGTTAGCCAGCCTGGGAGTGGGTCCCAAGATGACAGCCTGGGTAAAGAATTGGCTGGAGAATAGGACACAGAGAGTAATAGTAAATGGAGTCCACTCAGAAGAAAGGAGGGTTACTAGTGAGGAACTGCAGGGTTCAGTATTAGGACCGGTCCTCTTCAATGTCTTTATAAGTGACATTG
This sequence comes from Neoceratodus forsteri, assembly GCA_016271365.2. NCBI lineage: Eukaryota > Metazoa > Chordata > Ceratodontiformes > Ceratodontidae > Neoceratodus > Neoceratodus forsteri. Next base: position 533,124,786 of record CM057455.1, read on the forward strand.
CGGAAGGACTGGAAGGAAAAGTATGTCTCTTTGCAGAATACACTAAGATCTGCAACAGAGTTGATGCACAGGGTGGGGTGAAAAGGATGAGAAGGGACTTGGCAAGGTTAGAGGAATGGTCAAATGTATGGCAGCTTAGATTCAATGCTAAAAAGTGCAAGGTAATGCACCTGGGAAACAAAACCCAGGGAAGAGTACACAATTGGGGTGAGATACTAACAACAACAAAAATGGAAAGGGACCTGGGGTAGTCATATCAGATGACCTAAAGGTGGGCAAGCAATGTGAGAGGGCAGCAAGGAGGGCTGGGGGTTACTGGGTTGCATAGGAGAGGCATCACCAGTAGAAAACAGGAAGTTATTATCCCTCTGTACAGACAGCTGGTGAGACCCCATCTGGAGTACTGTGTGCAGTTCTGGAGACCCAATCTCCACAAAAGACATAGACAGGATGGAAGCTGTCCAGAGGAGGGCAACTAAAATGGTGCAGGGTCTGCACCGGAAGACATATGAAGAGAGACTTAAGGAGCTTAATATGTATAGCCTCGAGGAAAGGAGGGAGAGGGGAGACATGATAGAAACTTTCAAGTACCTCAAGGGAATCAACAAAGTCCAAGAGGGTAGCATCTTTCAAAAAAAGAGGTGTGCAAGAACAAGAGGGCACAATTTGAAGAAAGAGAGGGGAGGCTCAGAGGTAATTTAAGGAAGTATTTTTTTACAGAGATGGTTGTGGATGCATGGAACGGCCTTCCGGAGGAGGTTGTGGAGTCAAAATCGGTGGTGGAATTCAAACATGCATGGGAAAGTCATAAGGCAATTCTAGGGGGTGGGGGTAAGAAGAAGTAGGCTGCTGGTTAACTAGGATCTGCAGCTTATCCAGTAGGTAGGGAAATGGGCAGACTGGGTGGGCCAAGCGGTCCTTATCTGCCGTCAAATTCTATGTTTCTATGTTTATGTACAACTTCCTGCAAATGCTTCCGTCCCTCAAAGTTGTAGAATTGCACCTCCCAAATGTCAGAGGAATGACCCTCACCCTGATGGTCACATAAATGACACCAAATCCCTGACAGTTATATAACAGACCCTCCTTCCAACAATCACTGGACTGTACCACCGCTCCCACAGTTACAGTACTGACACCATCCACCATCAGTCATAGCAATGACCATCCACCCAACAGTCATAGGATTGGACCATCCCCCGCCCCCGACAGTCACAGGTCTGTCCCCCCCAGTCACGGGACTGTTCTACACCCCCCTCCACAGTCACAGAACTGTAACACCTCCCCATAGTAACAGGACTGTATCAATCCCTTCCCCACAGGCGCAGAAATGACCCCCCCATCACAAGACTGTATCACCCCACTGTCAATCACAAGACTGGCACCCTCCACTGACAGTCTTGACAATGACTACGCACCTCTGGCAGTCATAGCACTGATCCACACTCCTGAGAGTCACAGCAGTTTCTCAATATTCCCAACAGTCACAGAACAGCCACCTCACCCCCAAAAGTCATAGAACTGACATGCCCTACCATCAGTCACAGCACTAATTCCCATGCCCAGGCAATAACAGCACTGAATTACTACTCCAAATGATCACCACACTGAACCCATCCACAACAGCCACAGGATTGCCTCCTTACCCACAATGGTCACAGGACTACCACCCCACCCTCCAACAGTCACAGAACTGTACCACCTCTTCAATAGTCACAGAATTAACACATTCCTCTGTCAGTCTCAGTGGCCACCTACCCGACAGTCACAGTGCTGATCCTCTTCCCCCAACAGTGACCACACTTACCTCTACCCCCAATGGTCACAGTGCTACCCACCACCATAGTCAAAGTACTGTACCCTACATCTGCGACAGTCACAGGGCTGATACTCTCTACAGACAGACACAGCAGTAATCCCCACCCCAGGTCACAACACTCCCCTCCCAAAAGTTACAGCCCCCACCTGGCAGTCACGGCAGTGGCCACCCACCCCTTGACAATAACTACACTGGCTCCCCATCCTCAACCGTTAAAGCACTGACACCCCCAACCACAACAATCACAGTACTGACCCACACCATTAACACAACACTGCCTCTGAACCTCTCTCAACAGTCATAGGACTTACTTGCCCCCTTAAAGCAATGCACCTGACAGTCACAGCACTAACAATCAGCCACTGGTATTCCCAGAGCTGAGCACACTCCAGTCATTAAATTTTAAAAATAAGTTGTTTAAGTACTGGCAACCCATTGCAAAGAGTGCAGGGATTGAAACTAATACAGACCAACTAGTCAAATTCTGGTAGACTTTGTGTTAGGCTAGTAAGATTTTCCTTCAACTAGTCCTGTGGGTTTGTGCTGTAGAATGTAATCAAAAAGTACTTCAGCTGGGCTAGTGGAAAAGTCTGTGGGGCTAGTAAATTTTCCCAGTCTCTAGACTTGCTGGCTAGTGGCTGCAAACCTTAATTTAGCATCCTGGAGTGGGTCATACCATTCACAAGATGGCCCTCTCTCCCCCTTACCCTTGTCTAGTTTTACTGACTTTAATTTATGAAAGTGGTAATTTGTAGACTGGAAAATTTGTTATGTTTGCGTGTTATTTTATGGTAGATTTGTTGCTGTTCTGTGGCACCCGGAGCGTCCGGGATTGGGCCCCTGAAAAATTAAATTTGCCTGCCTTGCCTCTAGACATTTCTGCCCAGTGACCAGCCCTAAAGCTGAGCACCCTGCTAGGAGTAGGAAAACCCACATCCCAGTCCCCCGCCCCCAACATGACCACTCTTCCAGTACCAGTGCAGCTCTGTATATTAAACTTTACATTACTTGTTAAACAGGCTTCTGGAATAAATAATTTTACAGCTGCTTAAGTAAAGAATTCAAAGACATGTAACTCCTAGGTGTCACTACTTCTAGGGTTGTAACCCCTTCCTGTATTACTGTCCACGGGTTTAGTGGCCTGGGTTTGTTACTAGCCAGTACCGGGGTTTGCCCATCCATGGTAAACACAGTGTTTTGGTGCCTACACTCAGAGTAAGGTTTCAGTGGGTATTTATTAAATCTGTTTCAGCCCTCTGGGAAGCTATAACTGCCCACTACCCCACCTAGTGGATTTATACCTTGGAACAAGCAGTAATCTCTCACAACATTCACAATACATTTGTCAACAGACATTAATGATATGGTCATAGGTTTCCCACTTACTGAGATCTGGGCTTCAGTGTGACCTCCTGGAACCCCCTGCAAACAATGGTTATGATGCATGCACATTCAGGAATATTTCAAACACAGTAACAGACCACCGGTAAGCATGTGTGAGGCAATATAACATTGCAGCACCAATCAGGTACATTTAGGGGGAGCATAACAAGGAATGGTCAAATCTGGTCAAATAATTTTTTCCTTACTGGTTCGAGCCAGTATACTGGCATGCATTTAGTTCCACTTTGCGGTCCCATAAATATACTTGTAACATGGCAATAATCAGAGAGGTGGAATGGGCAGTAGCGACTGGCAAAACGGCATCACAGGATCAAAAGTGGAGCAGGTATTAATCCACGATAGATGCCGTGCCCAATAAGGTAGTACCGAAACTAGCCAGACCCCCAGCTTAGCAGCACTGGGCACAGGTGGGGAGTGAGTGTAACAGTCGTAAGACAGGCACAGTGACAGGGAGACTAGCTACACGGGGATGGAAATGTGGAGAGGGGACAAGAACCAGCAGCACACGCAGCAGAGGACGGAGATGCCGGCATTGGAGCAGTCAGCGGGAGGCAGAAGGAAGTGACCGGTGCCTGTATGCAAATCTGGATCCAAGCGCTGATCACAGCGACTGAGCACTGCACCGGAGACCTCCAGCAGTGGGTATGAAGGTAATACCTGCTCAGAAGTGCAGAATTTCGGGCCAGTTATCTTTGCTGCACTCTGCTCTTTAGTTAGAGGTAGTGATAAAGTTGACTACATCAGTATGTAAATATTGTTGTCTGCCGTGATTTCAAAGTGCAGCAAAACTCATTTGTTGCAGCATCGACTCTGACTCTTATGTTCCTTAACGCACACTGGCTACCCTCCTGGTGATGCCACTGTTGCACGGTCCATGTTACAAGTGCATTAAGCTACTCCGGTGGTGGCATCTAATGCGACTGATGCATGGTGGGGCAGTTGTTCACCCTTGGACTCCGGCCTCGGGCAACAACCCCCCAACCATGCATCAATCCAGCATTAGATGCCACCTTCGTCGTGGCTTAATGCTTATTTGGTACCCAGACAGAAAACAGGCTAGCCTAAATGGTGCCCGTGGTTGCAGCTGTTGTTGGGACCCTTGATGAAAGAAGACAAGATGATTCTGCATACACAGTTTTATTTGTGTTCGGTGGCAGGATGGCCCAGTCTCTTGAACCATTAAACTAGCAGTGAAATGGAGATTAGGTGGTATCACAATGATTATTAAAGCTTGTTGCAGGGAGCTACCCTGATTTCTACTCACTACCCAGACACTGTAGATGAGCAGACAAAATAAGACATGTGGACTGAAACACAAGAGTAAACAGGGAGAAGAGGAGGCTCTGTGGGTCACCTTGGAGACTGGAATGGGCACCACAATCCGCACAGGGATTGTGTACAGACCCCCATGTTAGGGGGAGGGAATGGACAAGGATATGATAGAAGGCATTCTTAGAATGGCAGAGAAAGGGGAGATACTGTTGATGGGAGACCTGAATATGCCAGATGTTAACTGGAGCACATTTGCTGCAGCCACATCCAAGAGCAGGGCCATTCTTGATGCCCTACAGGTGGCAGGCCTCAGACAGCTAGTTTCGGAACCCACTCATGAGGGATCAATCTTAGACCTCGGACTCTCAAATGGGGGCAGTGAGAGGATCTCAGATCTAGAAGTTGGTTGCTATCTGGGAACAAGTGACCATCAAACAGTGTGGTTCATGTTAAACTCAGCTACGGAGTCAAGCCAAACAAAAGTAAGGGTACTGGACTTCAGGAGGGCTGACTTTGGCAAGATGGGAGAGTGCCTCAGAAAAGCACTAGCAAACAGGCTAGAAGGAGGTGTGGAGCAACAATGGGGAATCATCAAAACTGCCATCACAGAGGCAACAAGCCTTTGTTTGAAGCAAATAAACAAATCAAAATGAAAGAAAAAGCCACTATGGTCCTCAAAAGAGGTGGCTGTGAAAGTCAGGAAGAAAAGATAGCATTCTGGAAGTATAAAGAAACACAGAAGGAGCAGGACAGACAGCTGTACCAGTTAAAGGCAGAAGAGAAGCAGGGAGGGAAGTCAGAATAGCAAAGGTCCAAACTGAGGAAAAGATAGCCAACTCGGTTAAGAAGGGATAAAACCTTTATAAGTACGTCAAGCGAGCGTAGAAAGACAAAGGGAGGGATAGGAGGCTGAATAGAATGAACGGTGGTGGGCAGAGGGGACAGTGAAAAAGCAGGGATACTGAATGAATATTTCTGCTCACTATTCACAAAAGAGGAGGGAAGTGCCTAATCCAATTAACAGAAGCACTCTTGATAGGGGTTGATCCCAGTCCTTTCACAGAAGAAAGAGTTCTGCAAGAACTCCTAAAACTGAAGGTGGACAAAGCAATGGGGCCTGATGGAATTCACCCAGAATTCTAAAAAAGAATTAAGGGGAACTAGTGAAACCACTAGCTCTCTTTTTAATAAATCATGGGAGGGTGGTGGTACCGGAGGACTGGAGGACATGGATGTGATTCCCCTTCACAAAAGTGGGACCAAGACAGAGGCAGGAAACTACAGACCTGTCAGTTTGACCTCTGTGGTAGGGAAAGTGATGGAGTCACTCTGAAGGAAAGAATAGTTGAGTATCTAGAGGCCAGTGGGGCACAGGACCCAAGGCAGCATGGGTTCACAGCAGGAAGGTCATGTCAGACGAATCTAATACATTTCTTTGACTGGGTGACCAAAGTAGTAGACCAGGGAGGGGCTGTGGACATGGCCTACCTAGACTTTAGCAAGACATTTGACACAGTCCCACACAAAAGATTAATAGTCAAATTAACCAGCCTGGGAGTGGGTCCCAGGGTGGTAGCCTGGGTAAAATATTGGCTGGACAACAGGACACAGAAGGTAATTGTAAATGGAGTCCACTCTGAAGAAAGAGGAGTTACTAGTGGGGTACCGCAGGGTTCAGTATTGGGTCCAATCCTTTTTAATGTCTTCATAAGTATCATTGCAGAGGGACTGGAAGGAAAAGTAAGCCTCTTTGCAGATGACACAAAGATCTGCAACAGGGTTGATACACAAGGAGGCATGGAAAGGATGAAAAGGGACTTGGCAAGGTTGGAGGAATGGTCAGAAGTATGGCAGCTAGGATTCAATGCAAAGAAGTGCAAAATAATGCACCTGGGAAACAAGAACCCAGTGGAAGAGTACACAATGGTGGGTGCGATATTAACAACAACAAAAATGGAAAGGGACCTAAAGGATGGGGGGGATGACCTAAAGGTTGGCAAGCAATGTGAGAGGGCAGTAAGGAGGGCTGGGGGGATACTGGGATGCATAGGAAGAGGCAGGAAGTTGTTATCCCTCTGTACAGACAGTTGGTGAGACCCCATCTGGAGTACTGCATCCAGTTCTGGAGACCCCATCTCCGCAAGGACATAAACAGGATAGAGACAGTCCAGAGGAGGGCAACTATAATGGTGCAGGGTCTGCAAGAGAAGCCGTATGAGGAGAGACTAAAGGAGCTTAATATGTATACCCTTGAGGAAAGAAGGGAGAGGGGGGACATGATAGAAACTTTTAAGTACCTCAGTGGAATGAATAAAGTCCAAGAGGGTAGCATCTTTCAGAAAAAGAGACGTGCAAGAACAAGGGAACACAATTTAAAGATGGGGGGACGGTTCGGGCAATGTGAGGAAGTATTTTTTCACAGAGAGGTAGTGGATGTGGAACAGCCTTCCTGAGGAGGTTGTGGGGTCTAAAACTGTGGGAGAATTCAAGAATGCATGGGACAGACATAAGGCAATTCTTGGGGGGGGGGTAGGAAGAAATAGGCTGTTGGTTAACTAGGATCTGAGGCCTTTCCTCTAGGTAGAGAAATAGGCAGACTTGATTGGCCAGGTGGTCCTTATCTGCTGTCAAAGTCTATGTTTCTATGTTTCTTGCGATCCTAGTCAAGCAGCTGGTCTGGTGATGCAGGAGCAAAAGACTTGGGCTGATTTCGCATAGCCCAAGGCTGAGTAGCCTAGTTAAATCAGTGAGCTGAAATTGCGAACAGGGAAATCTTGAACTTACTGACCACGCAAACAATTAGACAACTTAAGCACATCTACAGTATATGTAAGGGTGCTGCTGGTTCCTCTCTGGTCCATCCAGCTGGCTTGCAGGCTGATCTGCAATATTACCTTTTGCTGCATGAATCCCTTGCTGCTGCAAGCTGCAGTTTACACTGACTGATGCAACTCAGACGCCATGGACTGAACCACCGAGAAAAGTCTAGGCCCACTAGGCCTAACCTCTGAGAGCTGCCTGGCTCCCCAGAGACTCACACTTCGAACTCCAAGGCAGATCTGTCAAATCTCCACTGTTTTAACAGTTACCCCCCTTTTATATGGAGTTAAGGTCCAGGAATCTCACTGGCTGTGAAAACTGTCCCAAACTGTCCCAATCTCTTAATTGGCTTGCTTTTCAGTGCCTAAAAAGGGTCCTCCTTTTTTCCCCACAAGTCTTTATTAATCACCATAAGTCTCTGGTCAAAGGTCCAGGTCTCGATAGTTTATTTGGCTGCACAATGGTGGCTGCTGCATAGTCCCAAACACACATTTTACTTCTGTCCCAACATACTGTAACTGTCCTGGTGCAGCCAGAATAAACACTGTTCTTACATAAATTCCCTACAGTTGTATAACCCCATCATTTCTCTTTTGAACACATTTATTTATCTCTCCAATATGTGCCTAGTTTCAGCTACCGGGGTAGATGGAGACTCACTAACAGTGGAACAATGAAAATATGCTGCCACAACACTGCTATTGAGAGTTCAGTGCTCACTGACTCCTCCAAGCTTTAGTGTTCAGCCTGTCTACTCTGTGGTTGGAAAGACAGTGTCACAGTTGTAAAGCTCATGAGCTTTTCTTGGCTGGAGCTCATCCACCTCACATGTGATTGTACCACCCGCTAATAGTTGGAGAGAGTGGACAACACAGTACAGACACAATCAAGTGTAGAGAATACCTGCAGTGTGAGCACACACAGACCAGGTGGTGCAAAAGATTAAATATAAATTTAAAGCCATTACTGCCACACCGTAAGAACAACCTAGGTACAAATACGGAGGGGGGGGGCAACTGTGCTCCTCTGCCCTACCTAAATGGCACCCCTGCTTAATGGTAGAAATTCATTCTCAGGTGCTAATACAATGGCTTCCACTGTGTTCTGAGGTACCTTATCTCCATGTTTCATGATGTGTCCTGATCATCATGTGGGTTAGTGTCCCTCATTGTCCCTCATTTTGAGTGTCAGTGTCCTTCATTTCAGTGACAGAATGTGAGGTATGGTGCATGCTTCCATGACCCTACTTAGCACAAAGAGTGCTCAGCATGGCCATAGTGTATATGCTCAATGCAGAATGACAAAGGGAAAGTAAGTGAGATAAAACAGTCATGGAGAAACACATTTGTAGCACTAAATATACATAAAGGATTTGCATGGTTCAAAACAAAAAGGATAGGCTTCACAACACAGAGGCCCCTCTTCGTATATCTGGAATTGGGGATGTTGACTGGTTATGTCCTAGGCATTGAACCCCATCAGCAAACAACACCTTACAGATTAATGGCGATTTAATGACTAAAATCAAAAGCCATTAAACAACTTGCAAAAGGATCAGAATTAATGAGTTTACCTAATTTTTATGGGAATTCAAATAAAAATGTATTTTAATGACTAACTGCTAGCAGTACTATAAGAAATACAAACGGATGTGTTTTTTAGATGAGCTTTGTACCAACGTAGCTGCTGCACACATGGCAAGCATGCAGCATGTGAACCTGATATTTACACTAACTTAACTGCTGCACTCAAGTCAGGCATGCAACACACGAACCTGATGTAATTTTTAGAAGATGTTCACACCAGCTTACCTTCTGCATACACGACAAGCTTGCAGCATGCAGACCTGATTTGCCTTTTAGACCTGGTTCGCAAATGTTCACTTAGTGTATGCAAACTGCATGCAAACATTGCACAAGTAAGCATGTGGCATGCATTCTGCATGTACACAGCACATCTATATTTCTGTGAGGGTACTCTGGACAGGCCAGAAAAGCAACCCCTAAAAGTAGGTAGTCAACCCAGAAAGCTTTGACTGAAACAAAGTCAGTGGGGTAGAAAAATGTTCAGGCCCTCTCACAGCTATGTAGATGTCAGCAAAGTTCTCAGCCCACACAGTTTTTCCAGGCCAAATCCAAAGAAATGTAAAACACTCCCGGCTTCTTACAAGTCAGCCTTAGCATGCAAAGTCAGTATTGCCCTGAAAATGTGAACAAAAGTACCTTCAGTCTGAGGGAATAACAGTCTAAACAAGGATCCCAGATTAAGTCTGAGGCTGCAGCAGTTTCAACACAGTGCCTTCTGGGTTGTACTGAATCACAACCCCAACCCAACTAAGAAAAGCAGTTCCACTACCGCTGGCAGTATATGGTGGCAGAAAAAATGCAGTCCCCTGCTCAAACTCCGAATTCCAGGGCAGACCACCAAAGCACTTCCCGGTCGATTACTGTTCCCAGGCAACCAGCCACTGCAGCAAGCAGCACCTCCAGACCTCTGACCACTCCAAGAAGCCAACAGCAGAAACTAACAACTATGTGCTGAATACTGCCAGGCAACACTGAGGGCTCATCACTCCAGCCAAGAAAACTCCACACCACTTTGGGCCCTCCCTTTAATCAACCAAAAACAGGCAAAATGCTGAGATTGAGGTGGATAGAAACTGCTATGCTGAAAGACTGTCTGCTGTAGATTGTATTTTTTTATCACATCTCTTTTTTTCTGCCATATTGCGGCGACTACCAGCGGGGACATCCAGCCACTGGTCCTGCCCGCCGGGAGAGCACCAGATTCACTCACATGTTGGTGGACCCAGTACAGCCATCGACAGTCTGCTGGAGGACCTCCCCCATACCCTGCCCAGCCGGACCAGCCCTGGACCTCTCCAGTGCGATTCCACAAGAGTCTTCCTGGTGAGGCAGGGCATTGCCATCAAGCTGCATATTCGCACCCAGCCATTTTCCACCTGATTGTGCCCACTGTAGCACAGAGGTGCAATGACATCCAGGCACAATGTGCCAATGTCTGTCGTGCTCCCCCCAGATGCACACCGGTATGTAGTGCCCCTGGGTGTCCCCAAGGGCCGCTACAGCACGGTGGATTTCCCCAGCCCTTACCAGGGTCAGGAAAGCAGTCTACAGATGCTCTGTCCTGATCCTCCCCTGCTGACCCACTGACAACCCTAGTCTGTTCCTGAACCCAGGTCACTGGCATGGCACGAGGTGTGGTGTCCAGCTCCTCAAATCTCAGCGCCACTAAGCTCGGCTGTAGATTGTAGGCTGATGATAGCAAAAATGCTGCTGCTTTTTCCAAACTGAACTTTTTCTAAAAATATAAAAGCTAACTCTTGGATCTAACTCACTTCTAGCCCTAAAATATCCTCTCAATCCCTAAACATCACCACTAACTAAAAAATTTGTGATAAAAACATTGAGATGGTATTATGAAGTATTAGGAAACACAAACTCCCCAAGAATTCCTCAGACTCCTCCTACTAGACAGCAGGGATAGCTTACTTGGCACGGGGATGGTGATTGGAGGGACAGGGACCACTGGGCACCAGGCGGCAGGTGTGCTCCCCCACCACTTACCTTGGTAGTTGGCTGCAGAAACTCTGGTAGCCATTTGGGTTACTTGGAGAAAGATGGGGTTTGGTTTGGAGGTATTTGCACTGTGCAAATGTGTTGAACATGGGGTTGTATGGGTATTCCTGTCCCCACCTCTTTCTTTGCCAAACCACATCAATTATTTTTTTGGGTGCACTAACCCTGTTTGCCTGCACAACTGCCACTTTTGAACAGGATTCGTGCTCTGGTGCAAAACTCAGTTTACATGAGCAAACACTTGTTTATGCCCACACAGTCTTTGGAATATCATGCCCCAGATCAAGATTAATCTGAAAAAAAGGAAAATAATTAATTACAGTAGAGATTAAGAACACTGATTACATTAGTTTGTCATAGCAAGACTGACAATTTTACATTTTTCAGGCTGGGGAACCATGTTGCTCACAACGTAAAGATTCAGTATTTATCCTGTGTTGCTAGTGCTAACTCCAAGTACCCTTGGGAGCCCACCACTTTATCAAGTCGTATCAACATCAGGCTATGTGATTGGGGGCTGGGGGCTCCAAAATGTGATCTACTAAAAAATATCATGGTTTTCATTTGCAAGAGCCCTCATGTGATGCCCAACCCTCTCTTTAAGTTAGTGTTTTATCTAACATAGAACCTCTCATATATGCATGTTGCCAGATAATCAGTATGGGTTTTATGACATTATTTTCACCATGTTTGCTCTGCACTGTGCTAATCCAAGTGAGTTCCTGGACATAATTGTAGCCTAGTGCAAAGCACTGTGGGCACTGCATTGCATGGTGGCATACTTGTGATTCAATGTGGATCTTTATTTTGGAAACGCATCACCATTAAAATCAGTAGCTCATTGTGAGCTCAGGGATGTGCTTTTTTCATTTCATAAAAGCCAAAGAAATTTTGGTTTGCTGTGGTAAGCTTAACTCATGTTACAGCAAAGATTGTTTCCTCTCTGCTGTTAACATGGATTAAGTGTAGGTTTGGAAAGGCAGCAACTAGCCATTAGTACAGCACTAATTATCACCTCCCAAAACTAAGTCTCATGGGACGCTCTCCCAACACCTGGCCATGTCAGGCTACCACTAACCCTGGTTTCCCAATGCCTTGATCACCCCTCCGGTATATACCTGTAGCATAACTTTTATAGGAACATACATAGGAAATACAGACAGGAAAGAGTTGTGCCCATCTGACCCCCTCCCCCACCCCCCTGAATGCTCATTCTTTGATTTGACCGCCGGATACCCCTTCTCCGTTCACCCCAGCTGGAGTCAGGCAGCGCGGTCTTCGAGCATGTTCAGGGAAAGGACTGACAGTGATCGCAGGCCTGCGGATCGTGGTCCAGTCCCAGGCAATACACGCACGTGGTGTGAGGATCCATGCAAGACATTTTCTACCCACAGGGGCACTGACAAAACCCAGGGGCTGATTTATCTTTCATCATGGGAGCAAAAGAAGAATGAACTCGAGACAGTTTAAGAATTAGTTTTTTGGAAGCGAATCTGAAGACTCAGAAGCCAGGACCTACTACATGTGGGAGTACTAAGGAGGGAACCTGAACCTTCAAGCAGAAAGGGAGCTCTGGCGTCATGTTGAGGAGCCAAGGGTTATACCACCCGGGTGGGTGGGAGGAGCCAGCTTGAAGACTTTACAGCACATCTTAAAGCGGCAAGGTACCTGTCAACAAGTGTGGATAGAACAACATATCCATGATCCTAGAAGTAGTCATTACAATACTTGCTTTCTACCCAGTCTTCTCAATTACCATACCTCCCTTTGTTAGCCTAACAATTTCTCCTCCCTTCTTTTTTCCCTAATACTGTATATCTAAAGAACTGTTTTTCTCCTCCTTGTGCCCGTCCACAGTACACAACTCTGTGTCTGGCTTTGATTCCCTGACAGCCCACTTAGTTTACCTTGTTCTCATTTAGCATGCTCCCTATCCTTCCTTCCTTCTGTTATTTTTCCTTGTACCTGATGAGGGCTCCTTTTTGGCTATCACTACTTCCCCGATCTTTCCAGGGAACCATATTTGTCTCTTGTACCTGTGTCTTTTGATTACCATTCTCCTGCAAGACTATGTTGCCTCGAGAATGTCCCCTTTGATTGCTCCCATATTTTCTCCACATCTCTGATGCTGTCTATTCTGATTAAGTTGTCTCAGACCAGCTTTCATCCAGTTGAAGCCTTCTAAAATCTAGGACTTGAGTCTCTGATGCGTGCTTACTTGTCCTAGTGCCCAGGTCAAACCAAATAGAGTTATAGATGCTGGAAATATATAGAGCACCCAAAATTCACAAACTCTGTATACAGAAACAAATACACCATGTATTGAAACACATACACTAAGATTCATACACTATATATTGAAACATCCATATATACTATATACTACAATAAATACACTATGTAGTAAAGCACATACAGTACACTATCAATTTAAAAACATACACTATTGTTTGCCAAATCCACATATACCATATATTGAAACAAATACACTATATAGTGTAACACATACACTACGTAGCAGAGTTCCAAATACTATACACTATGTACTGAAATTAGTAGTGACTTGCAAGTTGGCAAATTTGCCCCAACAGGCCCAATTTGGAGCCAGGACAGGCAAAGTTTCATTATGGGGTCATAACTGTGCACAGAAACATTACATGACATTTAATGCTGCAACCATAAGGGCGTGCGCTGCAGTATCGTCAGGCAAAACACTGACTAACACAAGCAGCACAAGCCCTTGTAGTCAATGGGCTTTTTTTGTTTTTCTGGGGTGCCTCCTCCCCCACGCACCCTGACATGGGGGGATTTGCCCCTGCACCTCCTGGAATTTAAATATCAATCTCTGGGGAGGTGTGGACGTTGGGGATGGGGAAAACACTGGGGGAAGTTGTTTTTTGCACAAAGACTTGGGGGGAACCGAACCTGGTCCCAGGTCTCCCATTCTGCTATGTGCCAGTGCCCTAGCCACTCCACCAGGGAAATGGCTCGACCAAGCCCCCAGCACATGGCAACTTGACTATGCCAGATAAAAGCATAGAACAACAGGGGTAGTGCGCTTTTACTAGCACTGTTATACCTGTCGCTCAAACTACCAGCGCTCAATACACAGCACAGTATTCACCATGCTGTCTTTCATGCACTATATTGACCCAGTAGGCAAAACTTCAATTGGCCTGATTTGGCCTGAAATTAAATAAAGGATCTTGAGGTCTAAAACTTATTTGATTTTAAATGGCTTCTTGTGTACTATTATAACATACTACTAAAGTACATGAAAAACAGTGAACAACTGTAAGCAAAACTCTCACAATGAGTGGAATAGGGTACCATACCAAGAGGCTGAGTTGGCAGGGTAAACACCTTCCTCCTTCACTGTTCTGTCCCACCCAGCCCTGCTCCCCTGAGTAGTACTCCCCATGATGGTGCTGATGATGATGTCGATGGCAAGAGAACTTGAAAAAATGATCAGCAATCAGAAAAATTAGTTAGCTGTGAGTTGTGCTGCTGCAGTTCTGAGACTGACAGAATCTGCGGCAAATTCATGTTGCAGTTGGCTACAGAGGACACTGGAGCATACCCATAGGCAACACATTCCTCCTTCACTGTTCTGTCCCATCCAACCATGCACCCCTGCAGAACCCCTCTGGTGACCTCCCTCTTCCCTGCTCCCCTACTCAGTGTTGCCCAGCAAAAATGTTTTTTTTTTTTTTTTTATAAATTTTTAATATATTTAATACTGGGGGATCAGAGGCAGGCCCTGCCTGGGCCCTCCCTCCTCTACCACCTCAAACAACTACTTCTGTGTTGTCCTGGTTTTTATTCTTGTTGCTCCTTCCAAATGCGAGATAGATTTTATAACTATAGATATAGATATATGTGATAGATAAACCACTCTGAGGTGTGCGGTCACTCTCCGATATACACACGTCTTGGTGTGCATTGTACGCTTGAGGTTGCAGGTCGAGTGCATCGATCACCCAAGGCGTGCGTATGTCCCGGCGCGACTGCACACCTCAGAGCGGTTTACCTATCTTATAAAATATCAAAATTGTTCCGGAGGGGGGTTAAAATGGAGGAGTGCAGTCGCGCTCTGATATACGCACAGTCATGTGATGCGTTTTATACAATCAGAAGTTGGCATTTGGAGCTACTCTTTTTCCCCATTTTATAAACATATCTCTAAAATGGGTAGGGAAATTGCTTGGGATACATTGGATATTTAACATCACATGACCATGCGTGTATCAGAGCGTGACCACACACCTGCACTTTTACCCCATCCAAAACAATTTTGTCATTTTATAACATAGATAAACCACTCTAAGGTGTGCGGTCACGCTCTGATTTACATACACCTTGGGTGGTTGATGCACACCAAGGCGTGCATATATCAGAGCACGACTGCACACCTCGGAGTGGTTTATCTATTACTTATATATGTGTGTATGTATGTATATATATATATATATATATATATATATATATATAAAATCACACATGCCCCTCAATGCAAAGCACCATTGGCTGCATATGCAAATCACCACAGAATGTTATGCTGATCCAACTTTAGCAGAATTGCATGGTGCGAAAGGCCTCTCACACAGTTTGCAAAGGGTGCTAACAGAAAACATAGACATGTTTCGTCCTACCAGGACTCATCAGTATGCCTCATCTGTTTGACACCCCAGTGGAATGGACCAGCTACCCTTAAGGCAGTGTGCCTTGGATATATTGTGGTGAACCCATTAAAATAAAAAACTATTTAAAAGACAAAGAACCTCTGTGCGCAAACACTGAGGCAAGGGTTACCCCAAAGGGCATATGGCTGGGAAGCCAAGTTTCAAGAAAATACAAAATCACACTTGCCCCCACAATGCAAAGCATCATGGGCTGCATATGCAAATCACCACAGAATGTTATGCTGGTCCAACTTTAAGCAGAATTGCATGGTGCCGAAAGGCCTCTCACACAGTTTGCAAAGGGTCCTACCAGGACTCATCAGTATGCCTTATCTGTTTGACACCCCAGTGGAATGGACCAGCTACCCTTAAGGCAGTGTGCCTTGGATATATTGTGGTGAACCCATTAAAATAAAAAACTATTTAAAAGACAAAGAACCTCTGTGCGCAAACACTGAGGCAAGGGTTACCCCAAAGGGCATATGGCTGGGAAGCCAAGTTTCAAGAAAATACAAAATCACATATGCCCTCACAATGCAAAGCATCATGGGCTGCATAAGCAAATCACCACAGAATGTTATGCTGGTCCAACTTTAAGCAGAACTGCATGGTGCCGAAAGGCCTATTATTTATTTATTTATTTTATTTGTTTATTTAGTTAAACATCAGTTTAGAAACCTTTGAGCCAGAGGCTCATTTACAAAGGTACCTCATCACAAAGAGGACATCAGAACAGTAGTACAAGGGACACAGTACTTACAAACAAAAAAGTTACAGTTCAATTACAATTTTGTTACAATAGAATACAATCTCCAACGAAGCAAAAGATAACAAAAGGTGCAAAACCTATGGTCGGGGGAGAGCTGGTTGGAGTAGAAGGGAGGGAGATAGGAGAGGAGCGGCTAGGACAACCAATCAATGCAATTGGTGAAAGACCATCAGGTGACCGTGCGTATATCAGAGCGTGACCACACAGCTGTACATTTACCCCCCTTCAAAAGAATTTTGACATTTTGTAAGCTAGATAAACCACTCTGAGGCATGCGGTCGTGCTCTGAGATACACACGCCTTGGGTGGTTGACGCACTCGGCCTGCAGCCTCATGTGTAACAATGCACACCAAGGCATGCATATATCAGAGCACGACCCCACACCTCAGAGTGGTTTATCTATTACATATATATTGCTCTGCAGTCTGCTGTGCTTTCGTATTTCAACTTGTCAAGATTTCTTTAATCCTAAGAACTGTACAAATCCCTGGTCATGCCTGATTTGGAGTACTGCATGCAGTTCTGGAGGCTGCACCTAAGAAAGGACATAGACCCTTTGGATTCTGCAGAGACGGGCTACTAAGATGGTACAGAGACTCCACCATGAACCTTACAGAGCAATGCTCCAGCAGCTTAACTTGCACTCCCTAGAACAAAGGTGCAACAGAGGTGACATGATAGAAACTTTTAAATGCCTTAAAGGAATAAATGCAGTATAGGCTCAAAGCCTCTTCCAGGAAAATACAGGTGCATGGACAAGAGGTCACAGCATGTGCCTTAAGGGCGGTAGATTCAGAAGAAACCTCAGGAAGTTCTTCTTCACAGAGAGGGGGTGGAACCCTCGAACAGCCTGACTGAAGAGGTTGTAGCTGCTATAACAATATGGGAGTTCAAGAGAGTTTGTGACAGGCACATTGGAAACCCAAAATGAAGTGGGGAGGGGGTAGGAAATTGGGCAGACTTGATGGATTGCATTGTCCCCTTCTGCCGATACATTCTTGCATTCTTACGTTCAAATCCTACCTGCCTTGAAAACTGCCCAAGGCATATCTCTCTCTCTCTCTCTCTCTCCTAGTCTTTTTCTCCTAAATGCTGCAACTTGAGCCACACGACGATGATGTGCTGCTGTCTCTTAGACATGCAAATACCTGCCTGCCATGCTGCTCACTTCTGACCTTGCTGCACCAGTGTGAGGGTTTTATAAATCAACGTAATGTCATTCTGCAAGGTCCAATCATGGTACACCTACCAGCAGTAAGGTCAGAGGGTATGCCGACTGCATGGCGAAACCCGAACGACGAAATCCCCCACAGCAGTAATCTCGACAAGTTTCAAGACTGACACTGTGGGGGACCCGGGGAGGGGTGAAATTTCATCCTGGCACTGATTTTAGCCACCCCTATTTGAGATAACTTTGACTCTGATTTAGGAATCCATAGAAGGGGGTGCAGGGGCACAGCCCTCTGCATGTAGGATTTGGGGTATGCAGCACCCCGATCGAACACACCAATGTCTGACAGGCGAAATTTTGCCTGTCGACATCAGGGATCTTGCTATGCCAAACCTCAACAACAATGTTTTCAAGTCGGCATAGGTAAACTGGGTCAGACTGGGTAAAGAGACAAGCACTTTGACTGGACTGCCATTAGTGCAGTCTCATGACTCCCATACCTGTCAGCAGCTGAGTGTGCACACATGCTCTACAAAGGAGAACAAGCAGCAATTTAGAAGAGTGTCTGTGTTGGCTGCTTTGCACACACAGTGTGCACTCACACAAAGGAGGAAGCAGACTGACCTACCATCAGGTACAACCTTCCTTCCTGGCAGTTGTTGTGCTGTCCACCTTGCCTCACCCCACCCCTTATTGGTTGTTTGATAGCCAGCTACCCACCCACATCAGTGGCAATTCTGTTCCACTCCCTCCCCCTTCCCCAGCACCAGATATATTTTTTTTTCACTTTCTGCAGCATACATCTTTTGTGGAGGAGGACTGTAATTTCAGGACAGGGGCTTTTCGGGTTTTTGCAGTGAAACCTGATTTTGAGGTTTATTTCTGAACGCTGCAAAACCCAAATGGCCTGAATGATTGACTTGATCCAATTCCCGGCCCTAGAAACTAGACTCACCCATGGAATGTCTTGTCCTTGCACTCATTTCCAGCTGCACTCAGAAAAATTCTAGCTTGGTGAGAGGATTTTTAAAGTTGCACAGAAGAAAGTAAACAAAACAAGGCTATCTCTTCTTCTAGTTTTACTTCTTTATGGGATTTTTCCATCTTGTTTTACTTGCCCAGCTTTAAACACATTTTAGAACACTGTGAGGTGACAAAAACATTTTAGAAATAATTTAAGAGCAGCTTATTCTTTTAGCTGATTGCTGCCTTCATTTGCTTAAAACACAATTTTTTTGAGAAGATAATACTTAGGTTAATGATATGCTATGAATATCCTCATACTTTGGATATTCACAAAATGTCACTGTCAAAATATATAAACACAAGGGACTGAATGCGTACAGTATTTCTGTTGTACAGTAAGTTGAAGTTTTTATCACATTTTCTATTGCCTAGAAGTGCAATTACAGTATGTGTGATCAATTATTGTGTTAGCCCAGCAGCTTATCTGAGCTGAATGCTTGGATTGCAGGGGACTGTGATAGTTTAAGTAAACAGCTTTCATAGCATGTAGTCTAAAGTTTGTTTTGATTTAGTTTAGTTATTTTTATTTTAATATTTTGTTTAACAAAGGTTCTTGGTTATGAAATAAATATATATATTTTGTGCAACAACTGCTTAGAGCCCGAAGACCTCAGCTGGCATATGCATGATCTGCATGTTTTTTTCCTGTGTACTGTAACTCTGTACTGTGATGCCCTACTGGTGGCATTAACTGTTCCCAACCACCCATAACAATATCTGTGGGGCACTGCAAGGTGGACAAAGCTTTTCCAGGCACTGGGTCTCCACTAGCAAGCCTTCACCGATCTAGGTACATAGGCTCTGTCCACACTGGAACCAGGATATCGGAAGGTTCAGGATTGGGCCTACAAAATGTTTGCTCCAGGAGTAAAGTAGTGCCTGGAGAAAACCACAGGTATATTAGAACATGCTGAGATGCACTGTGACCACTAAAGGCATGTTCTCATATACCAGCCAGGTGCTGTCATTATTGTGCCCACAAGCCCCAGCCCCCACTGGCCAAAGAAGGTATGCGGTCAATCAGGTTTTATGGGGCCTGCAGGAGAATTTTGGCTGTTAGGGCTCACTAATGACAACTGTTTCTCTGGAACAATCTGCTATATCTTACCTTCATATGCAAATGACCTCATAGAACCAGAAAGACATTATGGGTGATTTGTATTCTGTTGGAGCCTCTTTACATGCTTAGTGCAAACATAGTCTGTGACCCCCCCTTGGTGTCACTGAGGTCTTCCAAAAGCCCATTCTCTATTGTCCAGTTGTCCCTCATACCCAGACACATCAATGGTATGTTTACAAATATTCCCTGTTGTCCAGTGGTTCCTCCCACCACCCAATTGCCCTGCTGGTACATGGCATAGCTTTCCCTGCTATCCAGTGGTTCCCAGCCCCTCTGGTCTGGTCAGTAGCCCATTAAGATTGGTATTTCGATTGTATCACTTTCCTGGTGTCCAGTGGCCCCCCCTCCTTCAATTAGCCACCCAGTAAGATTGGAAATTTTTCTGTTCCATGTCAAATGTGGTCCCTCTGTCTCCCATAGGTATGCCACCTCCACCCCAACCTACCCACCCAGTCCCCATCACTCCCACTGCCCTCCCTGGCCCCCCACCTACAGTGTATGTTCCCCCAAAAGTGACCAGTATAGACCCTACTCTCACCTCCTTGGCTGGTCATAATCTGTATGACAGTTCATGATTGCACTCCTACTACAGCAATATATGTTTCTACAGTGAGCACATGATTATGAGCTGTCATTCAGTCTGCGTTTGGTTGAGGAGGTGTGTGGAGGGTTTATGCCAGTTGCTATCCAGTGGGTCATGTAAACTACAGGCTGGGATCCAGGAGATGTGGTGGTAGTGGTGGGCACTGAAGGGGCAGTTCAGCGTAGGAGTGTCATACCTACAGGGGGTGAGGGAAACCACTGGATACCAGTGATGTAGTGTGGATGAATTACTAATCTTATTAGTTGGATGATCAGGGTATGTGGAAACCACTGGACACCAAGAAGATGGCATAGAGGATATACTGATCTCACCAAGGGGGGGGGGGTTGACTGGGATTTGGGGATCCACAGGACACCAGGGACAGATATCTCTTTACTGGGGCATGTAATCTGGAGTGGGGAGATCACAGGACACCAGAAATATTTTTGCAATATATTGGCAAGACTCCAAGGACTCCTCCATGGTCTCCTGTCCAGTGGACATCGAGTCCTTGAGGGGTCTCTCTGTCGATTAGGGCCCTACCTCGCTGATGGGAATTTGTCGGCTCATCTCCAAATCCACCGGTATGGAGCTGGATCCTATGCAGAAACAGGCTAAGTACCTCCTTACAAGAGATTCTGGACAAAGGGGATACTCCTATAGAGGTCTTCCTGGTGGTTGAGGCCATTGTGCGCCCAGCCTTGGAGTTGTGGCAGCGTCCAACATATTGTCCTGCGACTTCTGCCAGCATGGCCTGCAAATATGTGGTGCCCATGGGGTCCCTGTCGGGCTTTCTGGAGCACCTCTTGGTGGTGGGGTTGGTGGCTGACTCTATTTTGGCGATCAGGCAACAAGGGTGATGTGGACAGACCCCCGGATTGGGAATCCAAACAATTGGACCATTCTGGGAAGAAAGTGTACGGCAGCCTCCTCACTTGGTGTCTGTTAGGCTAGCTCGGCTGTTATCATGGCACGTTTTTCTCATGCCCTCTTTGGATCCCTGGATGATGTTTTTCCTCATCTGGCTGACCTCCAGACTATAGTCAAGCAGGTCTGGGACCAGGGTAGGGCAGTGGCAAAGCAGCAACTCCAGGTGGCTCTGGACATTGGTGATTCCCGTGCCAATTCGCTAGTGGCTGCAGTGACCATGCACCACAGGGCTTGGCTGCACATCTTGACCTTTATTTATTTATTTATTTTTTGTTTATCAGGTAAGGTGCACTAGCCATGGCAATGACTATTTACAGGTATGACCTGGGACGGTACAGAAAATGAACAATATGTATCACAGCGGATACGCAGTATAAGTTGGCAGATGTCCCCTTCTTGTGCATTGAAATGTTCAGTCCCGGTGTGGAGAGCCACCTCCAGTGCATAGAGAAGTCCAATGCCACCATGGATTCCGCCACATCTGCTCAAAAGGACAAGGGCCCCAAGCGTCACAACCTCAAGCCCTTTCGTTCGTCCACTCCTGCGACCAGATTAGCTCAGCAGCAACAGCAGGGCCAGCAGGCTCAAACTTGGCATCCTTGGGTCAAGTATCTGGTGTCCTCATTTAGGAAGCTCAGGGGGGAAGGTCCCGGTGGTCCCTCCACTGAACCCTCCCCCAAGCCTGCCCAGTGACAGGTTGGGGGTGTCTCCCTCAATCCTGTTACACCTCCACTGGGACATCCCATGGGGGGCTGGCTCAGCCACTTCATTTCCACCTGGTCCGCTAACAGCATGGACAATTGTGTTCTAGAAGTGGTAGGTCAAGGCCTGCCTCTGGAATTCGAGCAGGCCCCTCCCTTTGGAGCCCATGCCCCATAAGGGATCTGGTGTCTGCAGCTTCTCGGTCAGCTCTCAGAGAAGACTTAGCTCAGCTCCTCCTCAAGTAGGTGGTGTGCCAAGTAGAGGACCCACCTTCAGACCCAGGGTTTGTCTTCAGGTACTTCCTGCTGCCAAAGCAGATTGGGGGGCTGGTGCCTCATTCTAGATCTGCATGACCTGAACAAGTTCCTCAGGTCACACACCTTTCAGATGGTAACTCTGGCACAGATCATACCATCCCTGGAGTAAGGAATGTGGTCCTGCTTCCTAGACCTTCAGAACACATTCTTTCATGTCCCGATCCATCCATCCCATCGATGGCTCCTCCTCTTCAGAGCTGATGGCACCCTTTACGAGCTCTGAGCCATGCCCTTCAGCCTATCATTAGCCCCCAGGGTCTTCACCAAATGCATGGCAGTGGTGACGGTGTACCTGAGGCACCAAGGGGTCCAAGTGTACCCTTACCTGGATGACTGGCTGATAGGAGGTCCCTCCAGGCTAGAGCTGGAGATGGTCCAGGGATCTGGCCCTCCAGGCTTGCCTAAAACTTGGCCTCCTGATCAATGAGGCCAAGTCAGAACTCGTGCCTGCACAGGTGATCCAGTTCATTGGGGCAGAGCTCGACTCCTGCCAAGCCAGAGCTCGGCTCCTGGTGGACAGGGTGGAGGTTCTCTCCTCCTTTGCCCAGTCATTTCTGGTTGGGCAATTGCACCCTGTCTGGGACTTCCTGCACCAGCATGGTCTTATGGGTCTACTGGCCTATGCATTCTCTTCAGTGGGATCTAGCCAGCTGGTGGTTTCAGCACTCAGGTCATCTCAACCAGCTGGTATCTGTGACCCAGAGGATGTGGGGTGGCCTCCTGTGGTTGCTCGTCCCATCCCACCTGCAGGAAGGGATCCCATTTGCCCACCCCTAGCCGACAGTCATCATGATGACTGATGCCTCTCTGATGGGTTGGGGTGGCAATCTGGGGGAGAACAGAGCCCATGGGCTCTGGTTCCCCCAAGGAGCCCTGCTGTCTCATCAACTTTCTTGAGCTTCGAGCGGTTCGGCTAGCCCTGACCTCTTTCGCTCCATTTGTTCAGGTCAAATGGTCCAGGTCCAGATGGACAATACCACGACCATGTACTATCTCAACAGGCAGAGTGGGATGTGTTCCTTGCCCCTCTGCAAGGAAGCTCTCCACATTTGGTCTTTCATGCTCAGCTTGAAGGCAGATATCCTTGCCATTCACATGGCAGGAGCCTCAAATCAGCTGGCTGATGCCCTCAGCTGAATAGGCGGGGTGTCTCATGAGTGGTCTCTCTTCCAGGACGTAGTGCAAGATCTGTTCTCTGACTGGGAAATCCCCCAGGAGGACCTGTTCACCTCCAGGGAGAATGCAAAGCTGAGGCTGTTTTATGCCCACCTCCTTCAGCAGGATTCACTGCAGGGGGATGCCTTCTCAAGGCTGTGAACCCAAGACCTCTTCTACACCTTCTCTCCACTTTTCTTGATTCACGAGGTGCTCATCAAGGACAGGAGGGACATGGTGCAGTTGATCCTGGTAGCCCCAGACTGGCCACGCCAGTTCTGGTATGCAGATCTCCTAAGCCTCAGCTCCAGGCTCCTGAGGTGGCTTTCAGCATGCCCAGACCTGCTCTCAGTCAACCAAGGGAAGGTACTCCACCTGGACCTTCAATCCCTGCACCTGATGGCCATGTTCCTGAGTGGCTAGCATTCCAGGCCTTGGGTCTCTCTGATGAGGTCCTCAATGTTGTTGAGGCGTCCTGTAAGGAATCGACCAGAAAATGCTATGCCTTTAAATGGAAGAAATTCTCTATCTGGTGTCAGGGCAAAGGACTGGACCCCTGGTTC
This sequence comes from Neoceratodus forsteri, assembly GCA_016271365.2. Taxonomy (NCBI): domain Eukaryota; kingdom Metazoa; phylum Chordata; order Ceratodontiformes; family Ceratodontidae; genus Neoceratodus; species Neoceratodus forsteri. Next base: position 533,148,719 of record CM057455.1, read on the forward strand.
TGCCCAGTGGCTAGCATTTTAGACTATCATTGGTCCCTCTCCCAGCAGGGGCTATGGTTGATGACCCTAAATGTGAACCTGCCAGCCATCTCTGCTTACCGGGCGTGGGCTGGTCAGCAGTTGGTGGCGCAGGGGAAGGAGATCTGGTGCTTCTTCAAAGGCCGAGATCACGTATACCCTCCAGTACATGAACCTCCACCTCTGTGGGATCTGCTGCTAATTTTGGCAAAGCTCATGGGCAAGCCATTCAAACCTGCTGTCATGGAAGACTGCCTTCTTGATAGTTATCATATCAGCCAAAAGGACTGGGGAGTTACAGGCACTCTCCATTGAGTCTCCTTTCCTGGTCTTCCACAGGGACAAGATTGTCCTGTGCCCCCACCCAAAATTCCTCCCAAAGGTGGTGTCAGAGTTTCACCATAACCAGGTGATTACTCTGCCGGTGTTCTACCTCAGTCACTCACACCTCAGAGGCGGAGTACAGGCTCCATACTTTGGACCTGAGATGAACGCTCACTTATTACGAAGACCATGTGGCAGAAGTTCAGGGAGAGGTTCACCAGCTGTCTGTCACCGACGCTGACATCGCACCTGGCAGACCTGCAGCCAAGCGGACAACAGCTAGATGTATTACATCTTGCATTGACCTCTGCTATAGGCTGGCGGGTAGGGAGCCTCCTGTTGGGCTAAGTGCTCATTTCAACCACCATACCGCTGTGTCAGTGGCTGCTTCTGGGGATGTCCCTATCCAGAAAATCTGCAGGGCTGCTACCTGGAAGTCAGCACACCTTCGTTTCCCATTACCACATCAACCTTGAGTCATGCTGGGATGCTGGTTTTGGAACATCAGTTCTCCAGTTCCTCTTCCCTAAGAAGGGGATGTGAATCTCACCTCTCTCCTCCTGGAGAACTGCTAGGAGTCTGCCACCAAGTGTGGATGGAACAACACATCCACAATCCTAGAAAAACAGTACTCACCTGTAACAGTAGTTCTGGGAGTGGTATATGTTATTCATCCACATTGACCCATCTGACCTCCCCATCTTTGACGCACACACCTGGCTTCCAGCCAACCAAGATCTGGCATCATGGGGCAGAGCAGAGGGTTATACCACCCAGGAGAGTGGAAGGAGCCAGCTTAAAGACTTTCCGGCACAACTTATAGCGGCAAGGTACCTGCCAATAAGTGTGAATGAACAACGTATACCACTCCTAGAACTACTGTTACAGGTGCGTGACCTGTTTTTCTGCTCTATATTCACAAGAGAAGACAGATGGCATTCCCAGAGAGTGGCATTAAGATGGCTATAAGGTGGATCCCTGAGATGAAGCAGCAAGTATTTATCAATGAAAGGGTTCAGAGAGGGCTTGCAGCCCTAAAGATAGATAAGGTCCTGGGGCTAGATGGGATGCATCCAAGGATGCACAAGAAATTGGCAATGTAATTAACAGAACACCTGGTAGGGTTATGCAATAGCTCAATTCAGACAGCCTAGTTGCAAAATACCGGAGGGTAGCAACATAGTCCCGTTCCATGGCGGTGGGGGAGCAACTGGGTAACTACAGACCTGTGAGTCTTAACTCTATTATGGGTAAACTGATGGAGACACTGGTCAAAGAGAAAATTGTGGGTGACTTGGATTTCAGGAAAGTACACAGCATGGGTTTGTGGAAGAGGTGTCTTCTCAGACCAACCTGACATTCTTTGACTGAATAAGGAAGGTAGTGGATAACGGTCATACTACCTATTTACTTTACTTCAATTTCAGCAACACTTTCAACTTGATGCCTCACAGAAGGTTGCTGAAGAAGCTAGAGGACCTGGGTGCAGTGAAGGACACAGATGGGTAAGAAAATAGTTAGAAGGGAGACAGTAGAGGGTTGTGTTTAAATTAGTCAAATCAGAAGAGAGGAAGGTCACCAGTGGTGTGCCACAACGGTCAGCCCTTGGTTTTCAATATATTCATCAGTAAGATGGCACAAGAAACCCAGGGCAAGATGTTTCATTTAAAAGATGACACTAAGCTCTCTGGCAAGGTAGACAGCAAGGATGGGGTTAAGGAGATGCAGAGAGAATTGAAAAGGCTAGAGTGGTGCTCAAAGGTTTGACAGTTAAAACTCAATGTTGAAAAGTGAACGGTGATGCACATAGGAAACCAAACTCCCAAAACATAGTACTGGAGGGGGATACATGAAGCTGGACATGATTTCTAAGGAAGGAGACCTAGGGGTCATCATCAGTGACTCCCAACAACAAGGGAGGCAGTGTAACAAGGCTTACAGTAAGGCAAAAAGGATGTTGGGGCATATAGGAAGGGTATATTGACAGCAGAAGGAAGGAGGTATTACTACCGCTATCTGTATCACTGGTCAGGCCCCCATCTGGAGTACTATGCCCAGTTCTGCAAAGACCTCACCTAAGGAGTGATAAGGACATGCTGCAGACAGTGCAACATAGGATAACCAAAATAATTCATGACCAGCAGGCATGACTGGCTTAAGGCACTGAATATGTACTTGCCAGAGGCCAGACCACAGAGGGGAGATATGATAGACATTCTTGTTCCTGAAAGGAGTTAACAAGGTAAACTGTGAGGAACTATTGAGCATAAGCAGCAGATCAAGAACATGGGGGCATGAATGAAAACTGTTGGGTGGGGGTTCAAAAGGGCAAAAGAGAAAGTTTTATTTTAAAGACAGTATGGTGGAGCTGTGGAACAATCTGCCAACTGATGTGGTGAGTGCCACAACTATTAATGCTTTCAAACACAGCTGGGATGGAGTGAAGGGCTTAGTAGTTGCACAAAGTGGCAGCAGTATGACTGGGAGCGTAGGGGTGCATAGTGAACTCTAAAAAATGAAGTGTTATTTTTTTTTTAACAATAAGTCTGTAAATGACTTTTTAACACAGTGTACATTTAACTGAGAAATGTGTTATATTTATGAAATTGATTGCTTTGATACCTGCATGCATTTCACTGTGTTACTTCTTAACTAGCCATAGTGCAGTTGTAGCAGTACAGTGTTGGGGGCCATACATGTACTTGTTCTAAATCACTATGTGACTTCAATGAGTATGTGTGCAGATCCACTATACCCTTAGTGTGTGCTCATGCATGAGCTCTTGGAGGGAGCATTAAACTTCAGTGCCTGGGGAGAGGATGGCATAATACAATAAAAAATATATATATATACATATATATATATATATATATATATATATATATCATACTTAAAGCACTTGAGCTAAATTGGAGTGATTTATAATAAGGTAATAGGGCTTCTGAGTTCCGAGCAGTGTCTTTTCATGTAAGAAACTCTTTGTGTGAGGTTTGGGCAGACAGAACTGCTCAGCATTGCATTCCTCTCTCAGAACTTTCACTTGTAGTCTCTTATACCACAAGATATACTCCTCAAACACACTACTAAGACACATTTATTATTTTGCCCACAAATGGGAAAGGCTGCACCATGTGAAGACCTCTTATACAGCCACGAGGGCTTCACATAATAATAATGATAATAATAAATATTTTTATTTATATAGCTCAATTCCAATATCAAAGCAATGCACATAAAAACATATCGAAAAAACAATTAAATAAAGGTCTTACAAAATTCAACTTCAATTTAAAATTTCTCACCGCCCGTAAATATCAGGTACTAGAAGCCTACTGGAAAAGATGCATTTTCAAGCTGGTTTTGAAGCTTTCCACGGTCCTGCACTCTCTAATCTGACAAGGTAGATAGTTCCACAGGAATGGTGCCACAAACATAAAGGCCCGAGTCCCAGATGTTTTTAGCTGCACCCTGGGAACGTCTAACAACCCCTCGTCAGTTGAGTGGAGAGGACAGCCAGGGCTGTAGGGAATCAGGAGCTCTTGCAGATAACTTGGTCCCCAGTCCGTGCAGGGCTTTATTTGTCAGAAAACTGACCTTAAAGCCTCTGTGTATGCCATGTTTTTTTAGATGTTTTAAAATTGCATAATTTCCTTCCAACCAAGTGTGCTACATTGATTATGCAAAGAGATGTTGATCAACTGTGCACAGAAATGGTATACTGCTGTATGTTAAGAAAACGTAAACATTCTGAAATAGTCTTAGTGTGCAATTACCTACCCAAGTTAAGCAGCGCACACAAATTCCTGCAAACAGAAGTATTCATTTGAGGTCCGATTATCTGTAAATTGGACTAAAAGACCAAACAAAAAGTTTACTACAAGCCAATGTGTGAATTATTGAAATATTTATATCCACATGGATTTGTGAGCTGTAAATCAAGCAGCCAAACTGGGATCTCAAAGAAGAGAAATACATGCTGTTATAAAAATCAACCAGATTTGCTGCAGAACATCTTTTAAGGCTCTCCCCCATAGATCTGTTTGTTTTTAGCCAATAATTCTGAACAAATTAATCACCCAGTAGTGAGGCTATTTTATGGGTTTGGGTAGTGGTAGTGGACACGTTATTAGGGGAAAAGAACATCACTTTAGTTTCTCCATGTTAAGGAGCAATTTATCCTGATTGAGCTTAACTTGTAATAAGTTGAAATCTGTTTGGTAGGTTTGGTTTGGAGATGTATAAGACTGTGTCATCAGTAAAGAGATGTATGGAAAACTTGTTCCTGTTTCTGTTTAGATCATTAGTATAGATCGTGAATAATAGTGGGCCAGGATCGACCGTTGTGATACTCCCTTTAGATGTTTTGTGTAGGCTTTTACCTTTTGTTGTCTGCCCTTAGATACAGTAGTTAGAAAACCATACTGTAGCTGAGCGATATCACCTACTCTCAGACATTATGATTTGTGTAGTATAATATTATAGTCAACAGTGTTGAAGGTTTTGCTGAGGTCGAGGAATATTGCTCCTGTGGTATGTCAGTTATCTAGGAATGAGAGACAGTCATTGGCGACTTTTGCCAGTGCTGTACCTCTGCTGTATTTGGCCCTAAATCCTGATTGTTACAAACTGATTTCATTTGTTTTCTCCAGGTAGTCCCTTAACTGAGTGTTTACAAGTTTCTCAATAAAATGCTAAATTTATTAATAGCATAGGAAGATGTACACTTAAACAGCTTGAAGAGCAGAACCACTGCTCTAATGTAGACGAACAGTTAGACTGTAATCAGAAACTAAGTCCAGAAATGCACTGTAAAGTCCAAGGCTCACCTATTGCCTTTACTTTATTTTTTCCCTTAACTGAGTGTTTACACATTTCTCAAGGAGTTCGGACATCACTGGTAGAATAGGAATCAGTCTGTAGTTAGTTAATTTACTAACATAACCTGACCTGAACAATGGTATGATGTAGGCTGATTTCCAGATTAAGGAAAAGTCACTGGTGGTCAATGAAAGATTGAAGATGTAGGTAAAAGGTGTTGTTAGTTGCCTGTAGCCAACTTTATGGGAAATAGGGGTCTATATCTGTTCTACGCCTACGTCTCTGACATAAGGACAGGTATTAGGAGTGAGATGAGTCTCTTTGTAGATGACTCAAAACTGGGGGCGGTGGTGGATGGATAGGAGGGGAGGGTGACCCTACAGGGGGACCTGGAGGCTCTGGAAAGTTGGTCTAGAAAGTGGAAGCTGAGGTTCAATGCAGGGAAATGCAAGGTACTGCACCTGGGGGCCAGAAACCCGGGCCAAATGTACACCCTGGGGGGGGGATGCTACAAGTCTTGATGGCTGAGAGGGACCTGGGGGTGGTGTTGGATGTCAAGATGAACAACTAGGAGACTTGTAGGAGGGCAGCAGCCAAGACCAACAGAATGCTGGGCTGCATCACTAGGGGGATCACCTCCAGAAGGAGGGAAGTGATACTCCCCTGTGTATAACTGCTTGGCGAGGCTGCACCTTGAGTACTGTGTGCAGTTTTGGAGGCCACACTTAAAGAGGGATATTAAACTCCTGGAGAGGATCCAGAAGAGGGCAACCAAAATGATTTGGGGCTTGGGGGACAGGAGCTATGAGGAGAGGCTCAAAGAGCTAAATATGTACACATTGGAAGAGAGAAGGGAACGGGGGACATGATAGAGGTCTTCAGGTACATGAAGAGGGTAAATAGGGGAGGAACAGTCAGGGTGCTTTGAAGGAAGGAGGAGGGACCACTAGAGGGCATGGGTGGAAGCTGGAGGGGTGAAGATTCAGGGGAGAAAGGAGGAGGTGCTACTTCACTGAGAGGGTGGTGGAGCCATGGAAAGCGCTGCCTAGGGGGCTGGTGGAGGGGTTCAAGAGGGGGTGGGACAGGTACAGGGGAAGGGTTCTGGAAGCAAAATCCAAAACAGCAAGAATATCCAGAACTGGGAAGGGAGAAGCCAGAGAAGGCGAGGGGGGCAGCAAGGTCAGCTCCCAGGGTGGGGGCTGGCCAAATGAGCAGACGCAAAAGACCATTAGGCCTATTCTGCTGGCATTTTAGTATGTTAGTATACCATCTGTTCCTGGACTTTTCTTTACATCTGATCCTAGGAGGAGATCTTCAACTTCTTTACAGGTGATAGTCTAGAAAAAGAACTATTTTTCTGTAGTGTGGATTGTGGTAGCGTGTATCATTGGGGGTTGGGATATGATGCTGCTGAAGAGCTCTCGAAAGCTAATCCAGCCTTTCCAAAATTTGAATTTAACTCCTCGAGGATAAGTTATATTTTATTGATTTTACCTGCCAATTTTTTTTTTAAACTGAAAAAGATTTATTGAAATTTTTTACAAGGAGAAATAGCAATCCAATGAATAGTTAACTACAACAAACAAGGACAAAAACCAAGATGTTCAAAACACAAAACATACACCCCAATTAAATCCACCCAGTGATGGCCCCACCCCACCACACCTTACTCGGGAGTGAAAACTTCTTATGAAAGATTCAGTACAGGCCTATGGAGCTATAGGTAAATAAAGAGAAGAGAGAGAGAAGAAAAAGGGAAAGGATATTAGACATACCAAAAAATTGTTTCATGCCAGAATAATAAAAGCTGAAACAAGAAAAAGGGACTCCATATAAGACACCAGACCAAACTATAAAACAAGGGGTGCAAGCTAATCAGCCAGTGAAAGGGAATTTAAAAAATCCCAGTCTGTGAGGAAAAATTCCCCTTTCATGAGCCACCATCTTGTTTTTATTTTTTCCCCAAACAAAATGTTGTAGCTTCCTCCATGGGTGACTTCTTGTTGCAATAAAGCATGGATTTTGATCAGGGTGATGCCCTCTACAAACCTATACCTTTGGTTTTCTTTGTTTTGGCCAAAAAAATGGCCATTTCAAATTTTTCAATTATTTTTTCTTGACTCGCTTCCAATCTCCTTTTGTGATCTGACAAAATCCCAGTCCGCGAGCCAATCCCCTTTCACAAGGCAATGAAATCCTTGACCGTCACTTAGGGACTAGATGGCTCTTCTTGCAGACGAGGACTGACTCACAGTCAAGGATTTTGCTGCCTCATGAAAGTGAATTGGCTCATGGACTGGGATTTTGTCAGCTCGTGAAAGGGGATTGGGGTATTGAATCCCCTTTCATGAGCTGCCAAAATCCCTGTCTTGAGCAATCCCCATTCATGAGGTAGCAAAATCCTTGACTGTGACTTAGGGACCAGATGGCCAGTCTCCATGAAAAAGAATTGACTCACGATCAAGGATTTTGCTGCCTCACAAAAGGGGATTGGCTCACAGACTGGGATTTTGTCAGCTTGCAAAAGGGGATTGGGTTTTTGAATCCACCTTTATGAGTTGACAAAATCCCAGTCCGCGAGCTGACAAAATTCCCATCCGCGAGCAAGTCCCTTTCATGAGGTAGCACAATCCTTGACTGTCACTTAGGGACCAGATAGCCAAAATCTGATGATCAAGGATTTCTCATGGACAGTGATTTTGACAGTTTGCGAACAGAGATCGACATTGTGGTCAGGGATTTTGCTACTTCACGAACTGGGATTTTGAAAAACTTTGCCACAGCACTGTAAATTAACGGTTTGGACTTTTGACTTGAAATTTTCAGGGTATTAAGGGGATGGCCCAGAGATGTGAATTATGCTACTTAGGTGTTGAAAAGTTAATCATTTCCATAGATATGCTATCACAAAGTTTTGGTTTTTCCCATAGGATAAAATTGCGGCACCCATAGCGACTTTTGGCACCCCATCTCAAAAATGAAGTGAGATTTGGAATTTTTGCTACTCATGGCTTAGGCCACCTGTTGGTGAACTAAGCCAAAAAAACAAATTTGGAAATCATAGATTACACCTGCAATTGAATTTTTTTTCTATGTTGTACGGTTACTGAGATATTGGCAAATTAGTATTACAAGGGTTCCCTTTCAGGCCTATTTGGCTACTGTATGGCTCTGAAGTTATGTGTAAGTGGGAGTGCAGTGCTTGGAGGGCCTATGCTCCCACATACACATATCATTATGCACAAATGAGCAGTTTGGTGAGAGCGTGGGGACTGGAGGGCCTGGGCTCCCACCAGCACATACCAGTTACCAGGTATGTTACACTGTAAATAAATGGTTTTGTCTTTTGTCTTGAAATTTGAAGGGTATAAAAGGGGTATCTCAAAGATGTGACTTATGCTGTCTGGGTGTAAAAAATGTTATCAGCTCCATATATATTCCATTACGAAGTTGAGGTTTTTCCCTAAGGAGAACATTGCGGCTCCCACAGTGTTTTTTGGTGCCTGTATCTCAGAAACTATGTGAAATACAGATTTTGTTGACCCATCTTGTGCGGAGGGTTCACTGTCATGATTACAAAAACACTTGAATTTTTTTCATAGCTGCTTCAGTTACTGTACCAAGGCTTGGAGGGACAGGAAATGAATCCCCAGGATCGTGGGAGGAGAGGCAAGGGGGAGGGAGCTGGATGTCATTATCCACCTAGGAATGAATGACCTGGCTGAGAATGGGATCAGAGCAGTGCAACAGGAGTTTGTGGAGTCGGGGAGGGGCCTTAGACAAGTAGCACACATGGTAAATTTCTCAGAAGTGCTACCTGTCTATGGCATGGATGACGCTATGGCACTCCGCACCATGGGATTCAATGACTTGTTGAAAAGCTGGTGCATAGCTCAGGGATTTGGCTTCATTGAGGACTGGAGCTCCACCTGGAGGGATGCAGGCCTATACAGGCACGATGGTCTGTATCTATCCAGGAGGAGAACCAGGATCCTAGGTGATAGTTTTAAATGCTTCAGCTGCAAGCATTTAAACTAGCCAAGGGGGGAGGCACTGAAGAGGAGAAGGGAAATCCTAGCCTCCCCCCTGAAAAAATCAGGGTAATTAGTGAGGTAAACACCAAGATACAGCAGTCGATAGGGAGAAGGGCAGGGGTAAATGGAGAAAAAGACAAAGGCAGTAGGGACAGGGATGGGGCAAAAAGAAACAAAGCCATAAAAAATGGAGGGTAATGAGTACCAATGCCCATAGTCTAGATAAAATGCTCCTTGAAATGGTGGCCTTGATGGAAGACGGATGCCTGGATATTGTAGCAGTCACAGAAACATGGTACACAGAGAACCATGACTGGAATATCAACATACCAGGGTACACAATCTACATGAGGGACAAGGAGGGAAGAAGAGTAGGAGAAGTAGCTCTCTATGTAAGGGAAGGGATCAAATCAACAGAACTAAAGGGGAAAAAGGTAGGAGAGGAGAGGAGAGGAGAGGAGAGGAGAGGAGAGGAGAGGAGAGGAGAGGAGGGAGTGGAGTGGAGTGTCACCCTGGAGACTGGAAATGGCTCCACAATCCACACAGGGGTTGTATATAGACCCCCATCTCAGAGGGAGGAAATGGACAAGGAAATGATAGAAGGCATCCTTGGGATGGCAGAGAAAGGGGAGATATTGCTGATGGGGGTCTTGAATATGCCAGATGTTGACTGGAGCACCTTTGCTGCAGCCACATCCAAGAGCAGGGCCATTCTTGATGCCCTACTGGGGGCATGCCTCAGACAGCTAGTTCTGGAACCCACTTAGGAGGGAACAATCTTAGACCTGGTACTTTCAAATGGGGATGGAGAGAGGATCTCTGATCTTGAAGTGGGTAGCCATCTGGGAATAAGCAATCAGCAAATGTGGTTCATGATAAACTTAGCTGTAGAGTCAAGCCACACAAAAGTGAAGGTACTGGACTTCAGAAGGGCTGATTTTGTCAAAATGGTAGAGTGCCCCAGAAAAGCACTAGCAAACAGGCAAGAAGGTGGGGTGGAGCAACAGTGGGGAAACATCACAACTGTCATCATAGAGGCAACAAGCCTTTGTGTGAAGCAGTTAAACAAATCAAAATGAAAAAAAAAACACTATAGTTCTCAAAAGAAGTAGCGGGGAAGGTAAGGGAGAAAAAGATAGCATTTAGGAAGTATAAGAAAACACAGAAGGAGCAGGACAGAGAGCTGTGCCAGTTAAAGCAGAAGGAAGCAGGTAAGGCAGTCAGAATAGCAAACTCCCAAACCGAGGAAAAGATAGCCAACTCGGTTAAGAAAGGGGAAAAAACCTTGTATAGGTACATTAGGGAGCAAAGAAAGATTAAGGCAGGGATACTGAGGCTGAACAAAGAGGAAGGTGGTTGGGCAGAGAGCAACAGTGAAAAAACAGGGATACTGAACGAATACTTCTGCTCAGTATTCACAATGAAAAAGCAAAGGGAAATACCTAATACAGTCAATAGAAGCACTCTGGATAGAGGGGTTGATATTAGTCCTTTCAAAGAAGAAAGGGTTCTAAAAAAGAACTCTTAAAACTGAAGGTGGATAAAGCAATGGGGCCTGATGGGATTCACCCCAGAATTCTAAAAGTACTAAAGGAAGAACTAGTAACACCACTGACTACCCCTTTTAGTAAATCATGGGAAGATGGTGCGGTACCTGAAGACTGGAGGAGGGTGGATGTGATTCCCCTTCGCAAAAGTGGGAGCAAGACAGAGGCAGCAAACTTCAGACCTGTTGGTTTGACCTCAGTGGTAGGGAAAATGATTGAATCCCTTCTGAAGGAAAGAATTGTTGAGTACCTAGAGGCTAGTGGGGCACAGAACCCAAGGCAGCATGGATTCACAGTGGGAAGGTCATGTCATGCAAATCTAATTGATTTCTTTGACTGGGTGACTAATGCAGTAGACCAGGGAGGGGCTGTGGGCATGGTCTACCTAGACTTTAGCAAGGGATTTGACACAGTCCCACACAAAAGATTAATAAACAAATTAGCCAGCCTGGGAGTGGGTCCCAGGGTGGTAGCTTGGGTAAAACACTGGTTGGACAACAGGACACAGCAGGTAATAGTAAATGGAGTCTACAGTGAAGAAAGGAGGGTTACTAGTGGGGTACCACAGGGTTCAGTACTGGGGCCGGTCCTTTTTAATGTCTTTATAAGTGACATTGCAGAGGGACTGGAAGGGAAAGTATGTCTCTTTGCAGATGACACAAAGATCTGCAACAGGGTTGATACACAAGGTGGGGTGGAAAGGATGAAAAGGGACTTGGCAAGGTTAAAGGAATGGTCAAATGTATGGCAGCTTAGATTCAATGCAAAGAAGTGCAAAGTAATGTACCTGGGAAACAAAAACCCAGCAGAAGAGTACACAATGGGGGGTGAGATACTGATAACAACAAAATGGAAAGGGTCCTGGGGGTAGTCATATCAGATGACCTAAAACTGGGCCAGCAATGTGAGAAGGCAGTAAGGAGGGCTGGGTGGATACTGGGATGCATAGGGAGAGGCATCACCAGTAGAAAACAGGAAGTTGTTGGCCCTCTGCACAGACAGTTGGCAAGACCACATCTGGAGTACTGTGTGCAGTTCTGGAGACCACATCTCCACTAAGAAACAGACAGGGTGGAGGCTGTCCAGAGGAGGGCAACCAAAATGATGCAGGGTCTGCATCAGAAGACATATGAAGAAAGACTAAAAGAACTAAAGATGTATAGCCTCGAGGAAAGGAGGGAGAGAGGAGACATGATAGAAATCTTCAAATTCCTCAAGGGAATCAACAAAGTCCAAGAGGGCAGCATCTTTCAGAAAAAGAGATGTGCAAAAACAAGGGGGCACAATTTGAAGATAGAGGAGGGACGGCTCAGAGGTAATGTAAGGAAGTATTTCTTCACAGAGAGTGTTGTGGATACATGGAACAGCCTTCCTGAGGAGGTTGTAGAATCAAAAACAGTGGGGGAATTCAAGAATGCATAGGATAGATGTAAAGCAATTCTAGTGGGGGAGTAGGAGGAAGTAGGCTGTTGGTTAACTAGGATCTGCAGCTTATCCATTAGGTAGGGAAATGGGCAGACTAGGTGGGCCAAGCGTTCCTTATCTGCCATCAAATTCTATGTTCCTATGCTGAAATATTGGCAAATTAATGTTACAAGTTTTCCTTGCCCTATAGGGCTGCTGTATGGCTCGGTAGTTATGTGGAAGTAGGAGTGCAGGGCCTGGAGGGCCCATGAGCCTACTGACGCATATCATTATACACAGATGGGCAGCTTGGTGGTGCGCCACACTCCCACCAACACATGCCATTTGCTAGTTATCATAGAATCATAGAAAAGAATACGAGTTCAAGAGGCGAACCAATTTGGAACTCGCCACCAATCTACTGGTGGAAGTAATGTTTTCGATCACCCATTTGCTTATCCAATTTGTTTTTGAAAGATAGCATAGTATCACTCATTACAATATCAGATAGAAGATTATTCCAAGAACTAGTAACTCTCTGAGAGAACCAAGAATTGTGTTTTTCAGTCTTGTTTGTGTCGGCTTTTAATTCATACTTGTGAGTTCTTGTATTATTGCTATTATTTTGCTTAACTAGACCAATTGTTTCAAATAATACTTCACTGTGTACTGCTTTATATGTCAAACATAAGTCTCCTCTTACATATCTATAATTTATTAAATAAAGTCCTACTTTTTTGTAGTCTCTCAGAGTAATCAAGTTCTCTATAATTGCTTATTCTTTGGGTAAATTTTCTTTGAATTCCTTCAATTTGTTTTTGACAACCAATTTTTTGAGGGGCCCAAAAGGGGCCCAATATTCCAAATTAGGTCTAATAAGGCAAGTATAAAATGACATCAAGACTTCAGATTCTCTATGTTTTATATTTCTTAATATACAACCCACTAGCTTATTACTCTTATTGGCCATATATCTGGTATGTTCCTTAAATTCAAGTTTATTAGAAACTAATATACCAAAGTCCTTTCCACGTGCTGTTACACATATATCTAAGATGTTAATTGTACATTGATACAGAAAATTCCTTTTACCTAGATGCATAACCTTACATTTTGGTATATTAAGCTGCATCCCATTATTACTTGTCCAGGATAGTAAAGAATTCAGTGCTGACTGTAGTTGGCATGCTGACTGAAAGTTGTTAATAATTCCACCCAATTTACAATTGTCAGCCTATTTAGTAATCCAACCATACTCTGGGGACATCATGGAAGCTACAAAAATGTTGAATAGTGTTGGACACACTTGTAACTGTACAGCTGGTAGATTAAAAGCCTCTTATAGAAACACACTGAGTCCTATTTTCTAACCAGGATATTATCCAACTAATGATATAAGGGTGTATTTGTAGCTTTATTAGATACTCAACCAGTATTTTGTGAGACATGGTATCAAAAGCTTTAGCATAGTCTAAAAAAATTATATCGACTGGTAGACCCATATCCAGAGATGCGCTGGCAGGTTCGAAAAAATGCAGCTGATTGGTTAAGCATGATCTGCCAGAAATAAAACCGTGCTGCGTACTATCTAAATGTCCGTTACCCTTTAGATGCTGAGTTATATGTTTATGAATAAGTTTTCAAGTAGTTTGCCTTGAACAGAGGTCAGACTAATTGGTCTGTAATTATGGACATTATTTTTGTTACCTCCCTTATATATTGGGGTTATAACAGCCCTTTTCCAATCATCTGGTATTCTTCCTTCTAGCATGGATAAGTTAAATATTAGTGCCAAGGGACCCGATACTTCAAATGCCACATTTTTTAAAAATACTGGTGCTATAGCATCTGGCCAAGGTGCTCCATTTCTTTTGGAGCTATTTGAAACATAAATTACAGCTGATGTGCTAATAATAAATGGCACATTGTCATCTGATATTATAACATGATCAATAAGATCTTTAGTCTTATATACACTAAGGAAGTATTTGTTAAGTGTTTGTGCAATCTCTGTTTCATCTACTATTACCTCATTATTCACAAGAAGTGGTCCAACTTCAGTTCTCTTCCATCTTAAACTAATTAATTAAGAGTTTAAGTTTTTGAGACATTTTCTTGTATCTATCCTTAGCTTGACTAGTCTCTTTATGCCTATATTTGTAGCATAATTTTCTCTTTTTGTTAACGCATTTGTGTATAACTTTGTTCCACCAGGGAGGAGTCATTTTACTGTTTACATATTTAATACAATCTGGAACCCAACGTTGTATACAATGATTAATAATGGATTTTAATTTAACCCAAGTTTGCTCCAGGCCAAGGTCTGCCAGTTCATCTTACCAATGCCAAATTTGTAGGAATTTCTTTATTTCATAATAATTAGCTCTGTAATAATCCTTAAATTTAGATTTTCCATTACAAATTGTTATTGGTGTAATTTTTAGATTAGTGAGTACCATATCATGCTCACTATCTCCAAGAGGTGGAAGAAGTTTAGGGTCATTGGTATTATCATCAAAATTAGTAAAAATTAGATCTAGTGTATTCAATCCTCTTGTAGCTACTTTTACACTCTGAGTTAAGTCCTTTACAGCTATAATATCAATAAATTTGCTGTGAAGGTAACTTTTGCCTACCATTGTCTCCCAGTTGATTCCAGGTAGATTAAAATCCCCCATAAGTACATAATGACTATTTATCTCCATATATTCAATTTCTAACAAGAAGTTGTTATTTTGCTCTTCATCTAAATTTGGTGACCTATATCCTAAACCAATAGTGAGTGGGTTATGTTTGGTGCAAACGGCGACCAAGATAAGCTTATTATCACTGTTTTCATAATTATTGCAGAATATCTGATTGGCAGATAAATGATTAGCACCCATTTCCCTCATAAATCAAGATGTAAAGATCTTGACAAAAATTTTAGCAGATAGGCTCTCTGCCGTGTTGCCGGATCTTATAGAAATGCATCAAGTGGGTTTTATGCGAAGGCGTTCCTCGGTGGATCATCTTCGTACACTTTCCTATGTCTTCTCGGTCTCCAGGGACGTGCAATTCCCAGCAGTCTTGGTGCCCCTGGACACTGAGAAGGCTTTTGATAGGGTAGATTGGAGTTTCTTGCTTAGGACATTAAAGGCTTTTGGTTTCCCATCTTAATTTCAGGATTGGATTGCTGCTATATACCAGGCTCCCTTGGCTCGGATCATGGGTAATGGAACTATTTCAGAACCCTTTTCTTTGAACTCAGGTACAAAGACAGGGATGTCCTCTTTCCCCTCTTTTATTTAATATCTACTTAGAGCGACTTCTGAGGAATCTAAACACCAGTACAAAAATACAAGGTATCACCATACATGGTCAGGAAGTAAAGGTCCTAGCATACGTGGATGATCTTCTTCTCCAGCTTTCACATCCAGAAACTTGCGTTCCTGCAGTGCTTGAGATTATAGAAAATTATGGCTGCCTCTCTAATTACAAGCTGAATCTCAACAAATCAGCTGTTTTCCCCTTGAATCACAACGTTTTTAAGCAATCGGTCATTACCAGGGTCTTAGATGGGTTCCGGATTCTCTGGAATACCTTGGTATCTTTCTTACCAGATCTTCCCTCTCAACTATCAAGAAGAATTTTGACCCTCTTATTTTGACTATTACGCATGATCTGGACAGATGGAACAAACTTCCAATTTCCCTCTGGGGTTGGATCAATCTGATCAAAATGAATATACTTCCTCGTCTCTTGTATCCCCTAAACCTCCTTAACATTTGTCTTCCTGGGGTATGGTTTAAGAAATTACATCAGCTTTTTACAAAATGTATCTGGGCCCAAAAGCAACCAAGACTGGCATATAACAAATTGGCGGCTTCAAAACACAAGGGTGGGTCGAGACTTCCTTTCTTGTCTATGTATTACTGGGCCACTCATCTCTCTAAGTATATGAGATGGTCGGACTCAACACCTCCATCTCCCAGCCGTCTCTGGCTTGGAATAGAGGTTACCATGATTCGTTCTACGGGGATTGAACCCACTGCTCTTCTAACCTTAAAACCTTCTCAACTCCCCCCTAAATTAAAGTTCACTGTAATTGAATTATCTTTACGGATTCATCAGCAGCTCTGTATATTCCTGCAATATAATCCCCTTCACTATCTCTCTCTCTCTCTATCCCTCTGGAACTCTCCCTTATTTGTGTTGGATGGTAAACCCATCCCCCCACATGGTTACCGCAGCTAGGGATGGGTTCTCCCTCCTTGCTCCAAGAAGATGAGAATTCCTGGCTCTCTATTTCAGACATCATGTCTAAATTTACTATTCCACCCTCTGGTTACTTCAAGGTGTGTCAGCTCAAACATCTCTTCATTAAAACCTTGGGTCACTTTCCACTGGCGTTAAGTAGTAAATCATTATATCAGGACCTCCAGATATTAAGTCATCCCCCCTAAGAATATCTCTAAGATATATGCTGCACTTTTTGAGAATCATTTCTCACAGACTTTTGGGCCCACAGAATACTGGGCTAGTTTGTTCCCTTCTCTAATATTGGATTGGGCCTCCCTCTGGTGTAATTGCCATCGTTTTATTATGCAGGATAGACTCCACCTCACACAATTTCATATATTGCACAACTTATATTACTCTCCTCAGAAATTGGCTAAATGGGGGCTTATTGAATCCAATTTGTGCACTCGTTGCTCCTTAGAAGTAGGCTCACTACTACACATTTTCTGGACTTGTCCAAAGGTGGCACCTCTTTGGGAGATAATTTCAGCTAAAGCTGATCCTCTCTTAGGTATCTCTGAGTGTTTTACCCCTGAAATCTGTATATTAGGGGATTATTCCTCGTTAAGAGCTACTAAAAGTAAATATTATATCTCCATGATAGCGATGTCTGTTAAGAAACTTGTACTTAGACATTGGAAGAGTTCAGAGGTTCTCTCTTACACTGAGTGGCATACTGAATTACTGGGGAATCTAAGGACGGAAAAAGTCTGTGCTAATCTCCAGGATAGACTACCTAAATATAATATGATTTGGGATCCCCTTCACACCTTGTACTCCATTTAATTTGTGTAAACAATTGGTCATGTAATCTGCCAAGGAATACTGAAGTTTTAAATGCAGTGGTTTGCAGGGGATGGGAGGGTGTGACTTAGGGGGGAGGGATGGGGGGACAGACTCAATGTACTAGATAATGCCTATAATCATGCTTAATTCCTATGTTCTGTCTCTTTGATGTATGGGAACAACTTCTAATAAACTTTAAAGGAAAAAAAAAGATAAATAATTAGCACAATAAAGGGCTATGCCATTTCCCTTTTTATTGAGTCTATGCTTCTCTATACAAGTATAACCAGGAATATCCATACCCCAGGACTGATTGGTGTGCCATGTTTCAGTGACACCACATTTGTCAATTGAGTAATCAAAGAGAGCCATGATCAATTCTCCCATCTTATTGGTTAAGCTACAAGCATTAATTAGTACAATAGGTTAGCATTATTTGTCAATTCATTACCATATTTATGCTCTAGAGAACAATTATCTTTAGATGGAGCCTTTTCTATTGACATTGCAACTGCTGACATCAACCCCCCAGATCTTAGTTTAAAAATAGATTTATTTCTGCTAGCATTTTTTTGTCCAAGGAGGGTACTACCTCTTTTGCTTGGATGCAGCCCATCCCAAGAGTACAATTCATGATGGTGTTCAAAATCTTCCCAGTTTGTTATACATGTAATATGTTGCCTAAGACACCATTTCCTTAACCACTGATTAATGAGATTGATCTTAACATTAGCATGATCTGGGGCTCTTGGGATAGGTAGTATCTCTGAGATCACAATTTTGCAATCCATTTCTGATAGTTTGTTAACTAAGCATACATATTCCTGTTTGATTCTGCTAGTCGAGCCTGATCTTAAATTATTTGTCCCTGCATGGATTATGACAAGTCGGGGGGGGGCAGAATTTTTTATTATACGATCAAGCATACAGGTAATATCCAAGATTTTTGCCCCACTAAAAGATGATACCGTTCGATTTTTTTTGTCAGGATTGCATATCAACCTATCCAAATTCTTAACAATTGAATCTCTCAATATATATACTTATTTTTAATCCTAGTGTGGTTATGAGAATCTATATTCATTAATTCTGTATCACTCACAGTGATGTCAGTGTTGCATTCCAACTAGATGTTAATCAGGTCAGTATTATTAGGTGATCTTGTAGAGTGTGCAATTACTTCATAATTCTGGGGAAGGGATATTCCTTGTATCAATGTTAAAGAGGTATCACTAGATAGATAAATATATTGTTCTATGGGATCAAATCTATTCTGGGTGACAAGGGAAAATACATCAGCCTTTCTACACTTGCATGAGGATTTGGCTGCTTGGACTAAGTACCATTCATTATCAAAAAGTAAGGATATTCATTGCAAAAAACTTCATTAATGCATCAGTTAGGGTTAAAACAACAAAAGTGGGGAAATTTGATATTAAGGTTGAACCCCTAACTCCCCCATCACCCCACCCCATCCTCCATAGACCGACAGATGCCGGGGTGTGCCATGGGGTCATGAGGACTAACTCTCACCCCATTCTCCTTTACTGTAGCATGTCAACCTGTTTACAAATGGAATGGGGTGAGAATTGGGCCTCGTGACCCCATGGCACACACCTTGGTCAGTGTTTTGTGAGCACTTTTGCATTTATAAAGGACTAAACAACTCAATTTCTGAAGTCTTTGTCATCTGTTTGATGTGTGGGTGCTAATCTTTTCTGTTTCTGATATGCCTGTTGCTGACAAGCACCACACATTACTCCTGGTATGTCATGTGTGCTCTACCTCTAATTTATTTAACTGAAGCAGGAGCTTGGAGTGTTTAACTGGGGATTGAGCATCTTTAACATTCCATGAACAGAAATGATACCTTTGAGACATTTTAAACTATTGCTTCATAATTAAATGTAAAAAAACCTTCCTATAAGATTGAGATATTAGAGCTCCCATTCAAGAAAAAATAAGCCACTCCACCTCCAGAGTAATTACCCACACATCCCAAAAGGCCCATAGTATTCAAACCAGTTTGGGAGGTTATGTTCTCCCCTCCCTCCTCACCCACACCCCACTACATCTGATAAGCAATACCCAACACAAACAGGCTCAAAGAGATGAACTATTGAAAAAAATGAAGAAGATCCCAGGTTCATCAGACAAGAACAATACAAAAGGTAATGCTATGCAAGCTAAAAACTTAAGCAGGAGACAATCCCAACCCCATACCACAATACATAATAAGACAATCCCCAAATACCCCAGCACTAACAAACACAAGTGAACCCCAAATAACTCCCCCACATGAATTATTTGGTGCATGATGAACACTAGCTCCACTAAACAGTGCCTTCTGAACCCTCCCAAACCATCCCACCCCTGACAGCCTTCAAAATGTAGTTATTAAAACCTGTGAGAGAAGAACAAACAACATTGCCCATCATACAACCAACTGGCAAAACAGCAGAATATAAAATAAAACTATGCAATAGCTAAATAAAACTAAATCAGTTAACAAACATGGTCAAAGCATCAACTATATTGGAGATTTCAAGAAATTATACATCAATTATAAGACTCATAGAAGAAAAAAAAGAAAAAATATCGCATTGAACTGGAGTTTAAACATAATTATCCCAAATATCTGCATAAAATAGGCCAAATAACAAACAATAACAAGGTTATGCAATATAAGGAAATGGTGTAGTCACAGTAAACAGATAAAACAATGGTACACCAACTTGTTTTTTTTTCTCTTTTAGATATTTCCTGAAGAAGACCTATGGTCGAAATGTAGATTTTTAACTCTATTTTCTATTTTCAGCGTGCATTTAATATAACCATTTTGTTTAACAATGGTACAGCTAACAAAGATACTATTTCAATGCTGGAATGCAACCTGAAAAGCTAAGCAAAAGAGTCAAAACCTGGAGGTAGCAAACATGTTGACAATGAACAGGAGCAAGCAGCAACCTGGTAATATCTAGGAAGGTTCCTTGGGTTCAGGAAGCAGCACCCAATCCTTTGATCCATACTTCTAAAATGCATGCAAATGCTATAAATTTTAAACCATGATTTGGAAATAACCAAATAGACTATGATGCTCAAGATAGAATGTATACTTGTTAGATCCCTGGATTAGTCTATATTTTAAAAAACTGCATTAGCCCAACTAATTAGTCCCTGTGCAGTGCGATCCAGGGCTAACAAAGAGTTGTTCACAATGGGTTCTGGTAACAGTGAAAAATTACATGGTGGCCAGTTTAATAGTTCTGTAACAAGTCGACCATCCAGTTAACAAAAAGGGGTTGAGGGTAAAGAACATGTAGCCCATCTTGTTGTTGGAGCAGTTGGTCAGAATACCAATTTTTTTTTATATGGGCACTTATCTATGCTCAGGCCTTACACCACAAAATGTGCCCAAATCATGTAAACCATTATAGGATTCAAATCTTATATTCTACCTATTGTAAAAGCTCTGGATAACATAGGAACATAGGAAAGTGATGGCAAAAATGGACTGCCAGGCCCACCTAGTCTGCTCATTTTGGATAGCATCCTCTGTAGAGCAGCACACTCTTGTGCATGTTTGGGATCTTTGCTAAGTCTGCTCCTGTGCATGCACTGGATTTTGGTTGTGGGCTAAAAATATTATTTGTAGAACTTGGAGTGCTTGGCTTGTTTTTGAAGATCCACAAATTATTTGAATTACCATAATTTACTGGTGGAGCTTGTTTTTATACTGTGCTAATAAAAAAATACAGTTTGGGAACACGCTCATGGTAGATGAGCATTCCCAAATGGTAAATGCTTTCGGTAGGTGCACAATTTAAACTCTGACAGAGCAGCCAACTTATAATATAAAAATCAGCAAAACAGGTACAAAGTGGGAATTCTGAGGCATGGAGGGGCATTCTACATTAATAGTTTGTTAGGTGTGTGCCAAGAGGCAGACTCATGTGATTTTGAAAAAAGCGGAGGGGCAAAGCTGTCAGTTCCCTTTATGTCATAGTCAAAAGTCTTTTCACTTCCATTGAAGCTTATGGGAATTTAAATAGAACCTGCACTTTTTGTTCTTTGGACACAGTTTCTCTGTGCAAGGTTGTACCACCGGTTGTCTAGGAAACGTTAGTACCTTTGACATCTCAGGAATGCAAGGGTCTCTTCTCCATGACAGCTGGCAGAGATGCACAGTCTTTAATATTGCTTTGCTAACATAGCCATGGGGGTACATACCCTTTAGCTTCACTTAAGCAAAATGAAGTGGAAAGAAATTGTCCTTTTTTTTCTTGCAGGCAATCTTCCCTCTTGCTTTACAAAACTCATTTAGATAGCATGATGGCCAGATATCATAGTATGACCTCCCAGTTTTCTTAATTAATAATTAAGCATTTATAAAGAATACAAAATAATATTTAAAATAATGTAAAAGATAATAATATAATAAAACATTTTTATAACTAAGTTTAGTTCCCACATTGTCCTCCTGGCTGAGTTTCCAAAAATGAAAATCAATCCAATCTGGATTCACAACAAAAAAGGAAACGTTAGTAAGGATCATAAGCAAATGGAGCTCCAAATCACAATCAGCATAATCACACAACAGAGTCAAACTCCAGTTCAGAGGAATAGGTAATACAATTACAGTTAGGCTTCACACCAACATAGATGAACAGGCAGTGTAGTTTTTTAGACCTCAGAGCAGATACCTTTAACTAAACAGAATAAAAGTGATTGAAACTAGGTACAGCCCCAATTACCTGTAGAGAATGTAAAGGATGGCAGAATACCTTTCAGCAATCTTTAAACAGGTCAGGAAACAGCACTTTAACCTCCAAAGCAGCTTTATCAGCAGAATCAAAAGATTTCCATGTTCCTTGTACTAAGATCTGAAGCTGGGCTGGGTAAAGCATCCTGAATCAAATCCCAGACACAATTAGTTTGGAGACAGTGGGATGATAAGTGGCCCTCTTCTGCTGCACACTACTCAGTAAATCCTGGACCATTTGCAAGCACTCCCCCTCCCAAGAGATCTCTTTAAGTTCTTTGATTTTATGCAAAAGGTGCTTCTTATCTAGAAAATGTAAGAACTTAAAATGAAAGGTCATGGTGGAGCTCCTTCTGGAGGCATGGGACACAGGGAGTGATGGGCATGCTCCATGACATATGATGGCCCACTAGGAGATAGGCCGTCTAGTTTAGGAGAAAGCTTCTGTGCAAATGCTACAGGGTTAGTGCCTTCAGCTTGCTCTGGGAGCCAAAAAATAATGACATTGTTCCTAAGCCTCCTCCCCTCTAAGTCTTCTTTTCCAGTTTCTAGATGGGGCATTTTTTGTCTTAATGTTATGATATCAGGGTCTACTTTTGTTCTTCAAATTTCCAAAGAACATGCCTGAGGTACAGTATCCCCCACACTTCACACATCGATTTAGGTCTTCTTTTGAGACATGAATAGATTTAAGATCCTCAGTAAGTTCCTGAAAGGATTCTTTGATGGGGATAAATTCCATCAAAAAATGCTTTTCTGTCAAAGGCAAATCCACTGCCATAGTAGTAATTGATCGGCCCACTAAGGATATTTGGGTCCTGGCAGGTTTCAATAATTTATGGGGAGTAAGCAGAGGGGTGTGCTTCAGAGGAGGTGCTCTTCTCATTTCAGAATCCATTGCAGCACAAAAAAGGCACTTTCCTGAGATCAAGAAGACAAATACAAATTGTAAGTATCTTTTTCAATGAGATATCTGGCAATTATGATATAAATTTAGTTATTTATTTATTTAGTTGATTTATTTAAAAGTTGATAACTGGGAAAGGCACCATATGCCATAAATAAAATCAAATTTCAGCTGGGGGAGGCGGGAGCCAAGGAAAGGAGCAGTTAATCAGAACTGAGCATCAGATGATTCTGTGAATTTATTTTAACTGGCATTGAGGAGGTTGTGTTATGGCCCTCCAGGGATTTTACAGTTTTCCAAAATTTGGATGGGTTGTTTTTTGAGTTTTCGGTACTGGTGAGGTAGAATTGGCTTTAGTGTCTCTTATAAGTTTAGAGTATATGTTTCTCCATTTATTTAAATTGTGTCCAGTCAGAGTGAGAGTTGGTCTCCTTAGCTTTTGACCATAGTTTATCTCTCTTTTTTAATGACTTTCTTAGATCATGAGTGAATCAGGGGTATGGTAGGATGTTAACTCTCCTTTTGCAAAGTGAAGCATGCTTATTTATTAGATTTTGCAGCATTTGATTAAATAGGTTTAGAACTTTGTATATATTAGGGGTAAGATAAAATTGCCAGTTTAGCTGGTCCAAATCTGCTAAGAACTGCTCAATTATGAATTTTGCAAAGCTTGATTTGTTAATAAAATTAGTTTCAGAATCATATTTTTTTGAACCTCTGACACAACATACCAGGTTATGATCATTAAGGTAGTGGAAAACTGCTATGTGTGTTAATTTGTGTGGTCTATTAGTTAGAATATGGTCTAAGGTGGTGTCATTTAATGTTTTTTTTAGGATTTGGTCTGGTGGGTGCATTGGATAATTTGGTCAACCCAAAGTTGTCACAACGATTTTTAAGGCTGTCTGCTTTGCTGGAATGTCAGTAAACATTAAACAAGTATTATTGATTTATTAGAATATGAGTTTGTTAGGGCTATGATGTGACTTAAGGGTTGTAGTACCGATTTGGCAGTCTGTAGCATCCTATGAAATTTATGGTTTTGATTTCAGATAGTATGAGTTGTAAAGCGAGACACTCAAATTTGTTTGGTAATGAAAGATCAAGAAGCAAATGATTTGATACTTTTTAATGAACCAACATAGATGTAACAACAAGAACAAAATACTCTAGCTTTCGGACCAACCAGTCCTTTGTCAGAAGTGTTATGACAGTTATTTAGAAAAAGCAATACTTATAACAACTAGGTCACGTAGAAAAAAAAAGAAAAATCCCTATTGGTTTAAAATACTCATTAAAAAAAACAGAAGAAGATTCAGAGAAGCTTAACAGTACCATGCCACCATAAGGTGGGAAAGTCTGAGGGTCAAAGGTGCTTAGTGCAAAACACATACAAAGAACTCTACTGAATATAAATTAAATTGACATGAGATAACAACTAATTGAGCAGATGGCTCATTAATCAAACCGAGTGTCACAATGTGTATAAGAATGCAATTGCTGAAAAAAAAACCCACCTGGATTAAAGACATACTAAGACTGTTTTAGAACTACAGGAAGCATCAATATATGTATTACAGACAAAAAAAATACAAGTAAAGCTGTCTTAAAAAGATCAGCACACACTGCATGATGTGTAAAATGTAGCTGGACCCATTACCCGGCTATGCTCTCCAGCTAGATATTATTCCCAATAAACTTCAAAAGCCTATAGTGTAGTAACAGGACTTTATAAATGATAATATAACTATAAATTGACAGTATTAGCGTCAAAGAAAAACTCTTGTCAAGGATCACCAAGGAATTGAGAACATGTAGCCTGATATGTACTGGTGTCAATAAATTCTCAAGTGCATAACAACTTGATGCACCGAAAATATCTAAGAAATCTGAATAAGAGCTAAAAATTAAATTCTCTCCTCCCCTGCACACACACACACACCACACACTACCCCACCCCACATCCCCATAATAGTGGGGGTGAGGATAACAAGTTTTAAGGAGATACACACACACACATACACACACAATTGTTACTGCAATTGTTACTCAAAGAAATTCAACTTGTCATGAAATCTCAAGTAAAAGGGATCATATATCCTAATATTAACAGAGCAAAAATGTGACACTATTTAATGTTACTCCTGTCTGCGCAGTAACATCTTCAAGGATTTTGGATAGAACCACAGTGAAATAAACTTTCACCCTCCCCAGGGTATGGTAACTAGAAGTAAATATAAAGTATGTGTGTTAAACAAGAATCCTAACATACCTACATTTCCACAAATCACTACAATATTAGGCTAATGTAGATAGATCTTTCAAGGACCCCTATGCAAATGAGATCTCACACACCAATATGTTCAGAGTTAATAATTTGAGTCTATAATAACACTATTGTATGTACCGTAACAGGTTAGGGAATCTGAATATGGTGCAATGGAATCAACCCCACTCCCGGGTGAAGGTAAATGGTAAGGAGGAATTAATATTCATTATGTGTGTGAAGTAAGAGTAATAACACACTGTGACTCCATGTATCTGAATAGAAGTCTATCTCAATGTGACAGCAAGACCCACACCTGACACATTCACATACCTCCCAACACAGACACACACACCCCACACATGCTGAAGTCCTATAATACGTCAGTCTGAAGGAGAAGAGGTCTGTGGATGTTACATTTTATAATGTCCCATGAAACCCAGATCTATGTTCATCCCATCTGCTACCATATTGAGATGTAAAATAAGTTTAATTTTAAAAGCTCACCTCTGTTGTGTGCTTTTGAGATTTCCTTTTAAGACCATTACTGATGTATCCAAAATTGAGTGGTCAGGCTGGGAGAAGTGTTGCCTCACTGGTCTTTCAGTCTTCTTTGTTTTAATAGTATGTCTGTATGAGTTCATCCTAGTGCAGAGCTGTTGGCTTGTCTCTCCAACATAACCAGTTTGCAGACATCTCTTGCACAGAATGAAATAAAAATATGTTGTGATGTACATGTATAACTCCCATGTTTTGGTATTGAAAGGGAGCTAATTTCAATTGCATTCCATTTGTTTTTTATGTATGGTACTATTCCCCCTTCCCTGAATTGCCTGTCAAGTCAGAAGTGATTATAGATGCCAAGTTTCTGTGATTATGAATATATCTGTTTTTATATGGGCAATCCATGGCTTTACCCTGTCCAGTTTTTTTCATAAGTTACACACATTAAGTAGTAAGAATTTGAGACCTTCTAGTGTTGCCAGTTTGGATGGGGAGTAGTTTGCCATGGGAGGGCCAGGATTGACTTCAATAGAACCAGAACAGATTAAAAGTAGTAAAATTAGCTTTTTGCACATCTTAAACTGAATATGTGGCTTCTGCCTTTTAGTGGTAGTTTTTCAGTGGGTGTTTAAGGCATAAATATTGGAGTATTTATTGTGGTGTTGTGCTTGGCAGCTATAAAGATGAGGTAGTATTCTAATGATGAGTGAGTGTTAAGTATTATGCTGGATCACTGATTTAGAGAATCCATTGTCCCATGGGACATCTATTTCCTGGGTTGGTATATACCACTGTGCAGTAGCAGCTATGTGCTCCGGTAGCACTATCAGTGGAAATACACCGATGGACATTTACAGTATATGCAATTAAAGGGCTCAGCTGGGCAATGGCACCAAATGCCAATACAACATGGTTTGGTACCTGTTAATCTATTGCTAACTGACGGTGGGCTCCGAGGGGCAGGGAAATGTGCTGGAAGTGGTGCCCTCCTGTCCTCAATAGGATCCCAGCTATCTGTTAAGAGGAGGCATCTAAGGAGGGAAGACAAATGAAAAAAGGTAAATATGGGCTGCCTGTGGAGGAATAGATCATGTTTCAGCTGTTTCACTTAGACTGAATAAAATCCCACCCTGAAGGGTACTGTGCAGGGGAAATAATGGATGGGGGGGGGGCAAGGCTAGATGGGCTGGTGGGAGGGATATAGACCAGATCACAGGGAGCACAGCAGGAATTAGGGAGGGACAGATTAAGCTCTCAGTGAGACAGGAATGGAAAAGGTGTAAGAGCTAAAATGGTGGAGCAGGAATCTGAGAGAATCTCGCTTGGTGGTCCAGGTGTATAGCTTAGCACACGATGATATCCATACTATGTGTGTTAGAATGGCAGTTGTGGTCAATCCCTTTGTCACAATGGATATCTACTGTAATGCACAGTAGGCAAATGAAACTGACAGTAATATATGTGGTAGAGGCAGCATTAAGCTATCAAGCCCATGGAGCAAAAAAACTTGAGTCTATTCAAAACCAGTATGAAGAACGAGGTCTGTGTCCCTACAGACTACAGAGGGTACAATCTAAGTTAATACCAAAGTATGCTACCCTGAGAGACTCAAACAACAAGCAAAGGATTTAGTAAAGTAATTAAAATGCCGTAGAATGGTTCGGGGCCATGAAGATAGATAGTGCAAGTACATTCATTGGTCCCTGGGCCTGAGTGTACTGACATGGAAATACCAGCCTAAAACACATGAACTGCAATATAAGCACTTCTTTATAAAATATAGACTATTGGCAAGTAAAAATACAAAAACAGACCCTAGAATTCATGGCAGGTTGTTAATTCACTACAGTACATCTTATAGTCCGATACTAGGGGAACTGCATCTTAAAATAAATGAATTCAACTGACACACTAATGTAAGTTTATCATCCATTACTGGAGACTCCACTGTGCAATAGAAGCTATGTACTCTAGTGGTACTATCAGCGGAAGCACGCCAATGGAAATACATAGACCTGGCACAATGTGTCTTTTACTGTTGTGCTCTACTATGGACCAATGCCTTACTGCCTGACGTTATCAATGCTACATCTATTGGATCATTCAAATGCAGACTCCAGCAGCACCTAATAAAATCTAATAAATGTGACTGCTACCATTAGCACCCTCCCAGAGCTTCAACCAACTACCTGCACTTACCTCCTGACAACTCATTGGGTTGAGGGAACACAATCCCAGCACTTTAGGTTACACCTACGCCCCCAAACATGACATCAGTCCCACTTCCCTACCCCCACATTACCTCCCAACTACCTTACTCCTTCCACTCATGTTTGCAACCCCTCCTTCTTCTTACCTCAGAGAGCTTCCAAGTAGGGTGTTAACCTCTGATGCTGGCTAGCTGCTATACTGCCTAAGCTGTTTAATGCTGTTGTACCCTGTAACTTACCTGTACCATATATAACCCTGTCATCTGTATTTTAAGTTTTAAGTTTAATCTTCTATCCCCTATACAACATGGCTTTAGGGCTGGGCATAGCACTACCACTGCACTGACCCAACTCACCAGTGATATCAAAGGAAACATGGATGAGGGCTTACTGACAGATGCTGTATTCATAGACCATTCTCAAGCATTCGATATAGTTCACCATCTGCTACTACTGACTAGACTACAAGCCCTTGGTGCCTCTGACTCTACCCTATCCTGGTTCAGTAGTTATCTGGATAACCGCTCCCAGGCTGTTTCCTTCTGCAAGGTTCTCTCCTCCCCCATTTCTATCTCCAGCGGTGTTCCGCAAGGATCGATACTTGGTCCTCTTCTCTTTTCTCTCTTCCTAAATGATAGTTCCACTCCTTCTCGTCACAGTAGCCTACTCATGTATGCGGATGATCTTCTGCTTTACTATGCCTCCAAGTCAATTATGGACATAAACCATTACCTTTCACAAGACTTTCAATCACTACAATCCTGGCTCTCGGCCAATCAACAGATACTAAATATTGGTAAGACTCAGACCATGCTTTTCGGGTCCTCTAAAAAAGTGCCCTCTGTATCCCCCAAGCTCCTTGTACGCTGCCTGAATGGGACTAATGTCATGAATACTTCTTCTTTCAAATACCTTGGGATTATGCTTGACCCAGCCCTGGATTTTTCAGAGCATATCAATGAGGTCTACAGGTCCATCAATGCCAAAATTGGCGCAGCTTATCAAGTGCTCCTCTTACTTACTCCATCAGCCAGGAAATCGGTTGCTAGAGGTATGCTACTCCCTCCACTCCTTTATGCCCTACCGATTCTCTACCAATCCAATGCCAGCATACTCTGTAAGTAGAACACTTCCTATAATAATATCTGCAGCTTTGTCTTATCTGCACCTCGACTGACTCATCACTGCATACTTTACTCAGGATTAAACTGGTTGTCTCCCAAATGCCTCCAGTCATACACTCTAGGGTGTCTTGTTGACTCCCTTACTAGAACCTCTCGTCCTGCTGCTCTTGGTGATATGCTTACCCCTTGTCCCTCGTCCCCAACCACTGAGGTTCTCTTCTGTCCCTATGCTCTCCGTACGGACCTATAACACCAAAATGGGAGAATAGGCCTTCTCTTATTTTGCCCCAAGGTTCTGGAACTCTTTCCCTCCCCAGCTAAAAATCTCCACCTCCCACCTTTCATTTAAGTACTCCCTATTCTCACACCTCTGTGCCCTAGGTAATTGCAACTGCACCTAACTGAGAGTTACCAACTCTCTAAGTCAGCTTCCGACATATTACATACGGTGCTGCAGCTGAGTTATTTTACCTCCATTTCCACTGAGTTTTCCTACTTTTTTGTTAAATGTTTTGCTTAACTTATTGGTGCTTGTTTATATGGCTGTGTGCTCAATCCTTAGATTGCTCAATCTACTCTGTCGTGACTACACCTGAAATTTTTTTGAATTCCGTACTGTTGTCATTTCTGTATTCTCCAATATTGTTAATTTTGAACTGTACTGTTTGTCATGTTGTATTCTCAAATTTTGTACCCTCCCGGGTCGTGCCTGAAAATAGGCAGGATTTTCCCTAGTGCACTTACCCGGCTACCAAAAGCTAATAAATAAATAAAATAACACATAAATGAGCATCTGCTCTCTGGTATAATCCAAGATCTCAATAAATAAATAAAAAATAAATAAAAATACAGTATATGCAATGAAAGGGCTCAGCTGGGTAATGGTGCTAAATGCCGAAACAACGTGGTCCAGTACCTGTTGCTCTATTGTAGACTGATGGTTTCAAAGAAGCGCGTTAAGGGCTGGAAGTGGTGCCCTCTTGACCCCAGTAGGATTCCATCTGTCTGTTAAGAGGAGTCTGTTGCTCTATTGCAGACTGATGGCGGGCTTCGAGAGGTGAGGGAAGGGCTGGAAGTGTTGCCCTCTTGACCTCTGTAGAATACCAGCTGTCTGTTAAGATGAGGTGTCTTCTCCTGTATTACAGACTGATAGTGGGCTCCGAGTGGTGGGGGAAGGGCTTGAAGTGGCTCTCTCTCTACCTCAGTAGGATCCTGCCTGTCTGTTAAGAGGAGGTGTCTGTTGCTCTTTTGCAAACTGGCAGTGGGCACGAAGGGGTAGGGGAAGGGCTGGAAATGGTGCCCTCTCGACTTCAGTAGGATCCCACCTGTCTGTTAAGACAGACAATAACTGAACACCAAGATAATCATAGTGATTTGCTGTTTTAATACAACTCTGTTAATATATATTTATTGTACTTATTACTGTTTGTTTCTCCAAAGACAACCATTTATGTTTTGTTATAATTTATTTTAAGGCATTTCTCTGCACAATTGCAAATTTATCTAGTTTCCTCTGTAATACAAGCAGTTATGTGGAAATGAGGACAGTATTGTCAGTATATGCCAAAAGTGAAACTGGCCTGCACAAAATTTTTGAAGAATGGAAATCAGAGTCGTAAAACTGTCCTATTAGGTTTTTGATATATAAGTTGAATAATAATAATAGTGATATTGCACAACCATGGCATACACCTAAGTTTTTTTTTATAAACTTAGCTAAATTTCCTTCCATATTGTACTGAATATTTGACCAAGTATTTTAATGAAGCTTAATCATAATATCCAACAAGTAGGGCCAGCTCAGTTGCGCTGAGGGTTGAGGCACTGGATGCCTTACCTCGCACCTTGCCGATGACCCATGTTCGGGAGCTAGCGTGGGTCAACGGTGGTTGGCAGAGGTGGAGAAGGATGCACCATCCCCAGACAGCTCTCCTTCTCCAGTGTGGGGGGAACATCCAGTGGTCATTGTTTGCCTGGCCCCTAGCAGTGGCTGGGGACTGGCTCAACATCGCTGTATCTTCATGGGAGGCAGAGAAGCAGCCGTCAGACATGCTGTGGGTGGCATTGCATGCTCTACTGCCTGTGGGAGTAAAAAAACAGAAGAAAAGATGGCATCCTGATCGCGTGGCATAATCGCCATCTGCATGATCTCTGGCTCCAATGTGCCACCCAGACTGGATCTTTACTGGGTGAGGAATTGTGGACTCCTTGCCACCCTGCTGCAGAGGGTAAGCCACAGGAGTCAATGGGTAAAGTCTCTGGAGTGTGGTTGATATGAACAGCGGCTGGAGTCCCAATACAATGGCGTTACATGGGAGCAGATCAGGTTAGGGCTGAAGGGAGTAAAAAGTATAGCCAAAAAATAAATAAATAATATCCAACAAGTGATTATCAGTTCTTTAATTATATAAGGTAAGCTATAAAGTTGTCCAGTTTATGTTCTCAAATGTCATTCTAAGTTCAATAAAATAGAATAACTTCCCTTTCTTGACAGTTATGAGTTTCTAATTCAAATGTAAGAGAGCTAAACAGTGCTGCACCATTGAACATGTTTTTAAAAATCCATTTTGAGACTCATCTAAGATTTTTTTTTTCTATGCAGGTTTCTAGTCTCTTAAGACTCATCCTCTCAAAGATCTTTTGTGTCATATCAATTAAGCTTACTGGGTAATACATTTGTGAGTTATTCAGTGAACCCTTTTTATGAATTGGGAAAATAATGTTTAGCTTCCAAGATGTAGGAAAAACTGTATTCTGAACCATGCAACTATAGATATGCAGTACAGTAATATAATTACTGGCCAGCAATTTTTTGTATTGAGAGAAACGGTTGATATTTGCTGTAATAACCCACAGGTTATTACGGCATTCACGTGCTGTGCTGCTCAGAACCTCCCGCTCCCTCATTGGCTCGCAGTTTCTAGCTGGGCGGTCTGAACACTTCCAAAAACATGGTAGATCCATCTTTCTGTTATCGAAGAGATGCTACAGATGGAGCCACAACAAATACACTCATCTCTCATCTTCCAGTAGTTGTCTGCCACATCTCACTCTGTCTTGTTGATCCTATCTAATACCAAAGAAAAAAGAAACTGTCTGGTTGATCCTGCAGTTCGTCTGCTTCCGACACAGGCTGGTGAGTGCAAGGAGTAGTAACTGTCCCCTAGATGACTGGCACAATACCCAGAGGAGACTGTAAGTTAAAAAAAGAAAATATCAAAAATAAAATGCCCATTCTAGAAAGGGAGGGACAGGGAGAGACAGACTATGTGTGTGTGTGTGTGTGTGTGTGTGTGTGTGTGTGTGTGTGTGTGTGACAGAAGTCAGGCTGCAGTGTGTGTGTGTGTGTGTGTGTGTGTGTGTGTATATATGACAGAACTCAGGCTGTAAAAAAATTGCTGACCAGCAATTATATAAAATAAAAGATGAG
Source organism: Neoceratodus forsteri (assembly GCA_016271365.2). Lineage (NCBI taxonomy): Eukaryota > Metazoa > Chordata > Ceratodontiformes > Ceratodontidae > Neoceratodus > Neoceratodus forsteri. Next base: position 533,181,134 of record CM057455.1, read on the forward strand.
GAATTGTGTGAAAAACTCAAATGTAATGTATCCCTCTGTGTGGGATGCTTTAATAAACCCCAAGGGTGTCACCCTCACAGTTTATGTAGCATCCCACACATCGGGCATACATTAAATTCTCATATCACACACGTCCCCATCCTTTATTCTCTATGTAATAATAGAATTCACCATGATGAAAAACATGTAATTATATCTGCAGTTATTCTATGTGTACCTGGGGACTTATTGAATTTGGTAGATGTTCAGTAAGTGTATATGAAATATCTTGTTTCATAAATATGGTGGAACTGGTTTGTACAATTGTGTTAACAAGGTCCTTATGATATCTTTTACACTGTAATGTGAATCTTCTTCTGCATCAAAATAAACCTTCAGAAAATGATTTTCACACTGTTTTGGCTATACATATTCTTCTAACATAGTTGAATAAGAAAGTAAACTTTTAGCCACTAAGCCATCTATCTTCTGTATTTTTCTTAATAATTATATATTTTTACTAAAGATTTTGATTTTTCTTCTAACACTCTATTATATATTTTCCTGCATTAATTAGTGCTTGTATGTTTGCCTATTTTTTTCATAACCTGCCTTACTTATATAGTTAAATTCTTCTTCTCCTGTCAACATATTGCATTAAACTACCAATTACCTCTATTTCTTTGTTGTCTTGTGCATGTAACACAGACAACATGCTGTGGTTTCTTGAATGGAGAAGCAAGTTTTGGAGGTGTGGTCCTGCTACAGCCAATGGCACCACTGCTTTTTCTGGCCAGGCTCTGTGGCACCAATGGCATCGCACATTGTCTATGACAGCAGTTGAGAAGTCTGCCACCAACTTGAAAGATATTCACCGCTGCAATCAGGGAGTGCCCCGGTGAGGTCCCTGATTGCAGCAGCGAATTACTGCTTGCCTTGTCTGGTGTCTCCTTTCAAGAAACATGGTGGCAGCTTCTCCATTGCTTCTCACAGTCCCCATGGTAGCCGATGGACAGCTGCCACCTCTCACAGTGCCCCTGAAAGCTGACGGGTTGCCAGTCCCCATCGGCATAATGCCCCCCCATTTCTTGTGTGCCAAGGAGGTGGCCAATCCCCATCGGCTTATGCGCCCCCCACTCTCTGTATGTGCCGACGGGGGTGCCCAATTCTCCAGACTCCCCCATCAAATACTCAGGTGGCATAGGGAACCCAACCCAGCATGAAAAAGTACCTACAGAAAAAAATACTTCCTGTGCCAGGTTTTTTTTGGCTTTACCTGTAAAATTAAAAAACGGTCCCTCATTGAGTTTGGTGCCCCCTCCACCAACCCATGCCCACCTTCTGCACACCCCACTTCCCTACATCCCCTTCCTCACCCCATACTTACCTCTGGAGCCCAGCACAATTATCTTCAGTGGACCAGGAACACTTCTGCAATCTTCAAAGCTGACCGCAAACTGAAGAAATGCCGATGGGCTGTATAATGGCATAAATGGGGGGGGGTCAACTTTTGTGCATATCTTGGCCATTTCTTTGACTTATGGCACCAAACTTTCAACATGGGGTTCTTGGGACCCCTCCTCATGAATTCAGTCACTGTCATGGTGTTATTTGCTCCCAAAAGGTGAATTCTCGGTCACTGCATGGAATCACCTTTTGGGATCTAGTAACAAAATAACAGTGTCACTGTTCATGAGGTGGCTTCCTAAAAAGCCTATGTTGCAAATTTGGTGAAGAAATTCCAAAAAATTACTGTGTTAAAAGCATGCGTTGCACAGTTTCCATGCACACTCATAGCTTCACCGATCTGTAATATTTTCACTCCAGATTTTCAACACTGACATTTTTTCACACCTCCTTATAAGCAGTACAGCGGTCATTTTTCACATCCTGGCTGAAATGCATTTTCGCACTACCAGTGCAGAATAGCATGTTCACTGTTGGAAATCAGTGTTTGGGACAAATTAAGAAAATCATAGTGACAGTGTTTATGAGCAGAGGTTCATAAATGTCTATGTTGAAAATCTGGTGACAAAAGTCCATAAAATGACTATGTTATAAGCTTGCATTGCGCAGTTTCCACACGCACTTGTAACTTCAAAATTTTGTAATATTTTCACTCAACATTTTCAACATTATCAATTTTGCACACCTCCTTAAGAACAGTACAGCTGTCATTTTTCACATACTGCCCAAAATGTGTTTTCGTACAACTGGTGCACAATGGCATGATTGCTGTGGGAAATCAACATTAGGGACAGATGAAGAAAGTCATAGTGACAGTGTTCATGAGTAGAGGTCCCAAATGCCTATGTTGAACATTTGGTGAAATAATGCCACTAAATGACTGTGTTATGAGTGTGCATTGCACAGTTTCCACATATGCTCGTAAATTCAAGCATTTTTAATATTTTCACTCAAGATTTTCAACACTGCCATCTCTTCACACCAACCTATGAATAGTACAGCTGTAATTTTTCACATCCTGTACAAACTGTTTTTTCCCACATCTGGCACTGAATGGCATGGCCGCTGTGAGAAATCAATGTTTGGAACAGATTAACAAAATCACTGTGCCATTATTCATTAGCGGAGGTCCCAAACACTTTCATAAGATGGGGGTCACAAAAAGGTCATATTGCAAATTTGTAGTGCAAATGCCAACAAATTCCCAGGGTGTTAGGATTTCTAACCATAATGTTCCACTCTGTACAGACTGACAGGCATCAGGGGTGTGCCTTTGAATTGCCAGATGTCATGCTCACGCCATAACACCCCCCCCACCCTCAAGCCACTGACAGGCATTGAGGTGTGCCTTGGACTCTTCAGCCCCAGAGTTCATACCATTCTCCTATGTTGCACCCATTGCAGCATATGTCCTTATGAAATGGGGTGACTGTAAAGCAGAACACCCCAAGGCATGCCTCAGCACTTGTTGATGTTGGCAGGATAGGATGAGGTGAAATGCTATGAGCGTTATGGCTGAATGGGGTGAGCTTAGGACCCAAAGGCACAATGCAATACTTGTTGCAGTCTGCCGGGTAGGGTGAGCTGAAATGACATGTACGTTATGGCAGACACCCAAAAGTACACCCCAGTGCCTGTCAGTCTCTGTAGGGTGGTGTGGAGTTGACGTCACTTCCATACTTCACTGCTGTTTCTATTATGCATCTGTCTAATTCCTGCACTACCAATGCCAATGTCAGCAAGACAACATTCGGCACTGACAAATGCTTTTTAAATTTGCTTGCCAGAGGCATTGCTGAAACATTGCTGGAATAGGTGAAAACCTGAATTAATGCAGAAACTGAATGCACTGGAACCAGAAGAGTTCATTTTTGTTCTTTTGACACCTGCCTCAATGCCCACACACTAGCCAAAATAGCTGGATCAGCCATACCAACTCTCTGATATGGCTACCAGCAAGTGCTGATCGGAAAACTCGGATCATTACAATTCCAGGTGCATTCCAGACTGATTTGACTTTCACCAAATCCAACACATTGCTATCAGTAGGTAGGACTTTTGTAGAGGTAGGTATGTGCCAGTTCCAAAACTGAAGTAAACTTGGGTGGAAAAGGATAGAAACATAGAAAATGCTGACAGAAGAAGGCCTTGTGGTCTGTCCACACGGCCAGATATGGAGGTTGTTCATACTTTATTAGTCCAAGTCCCCCCTCTCTGGTCCCACTATCTTCCCCTTATAAATAGCGTCCCTCTCTTGAAGCCCTCTATGGTTTTAGTATTAACCACTACCCATGGCATCATGTTTCAACCCTCCATCACCCTTTCTATCAACTAGTACTACCTGGCCCCCTTCCTAGCATACCCTTCTCCAACTTGCTGCCATTCCTCCTGCTACAGGTAATCTTGCTGGGTCAAAACAGTTCTCTAGATTCCACCTGATAATTTCATGTACTTAAAGGTTTTTATTATATCCTCCCACTCTCTCCTCATCTCAAGTGAGTACATGGTCAGGTTATCCAGACACTGCTCATATGAGTTACCATTCTGCCCCAGATCATTTTACTGGCTTTACTCTGCACTGCTTCCAGTTTGTTTACATCCTTCCTCTGAAGAGGACTCCAGAATTGGAGACTGTATTCAAGATGTTGTGCACCAGAAATCTGTATAAGAGCAGAATTACCTCTTTTCCCCTGCTTCTGATCTCCCTGTGTTTGCAGACCAGCAATCTGTTTGTTTTTCCACCGACTTGCTACATTGTGCAGTTGACTTATAGCTAGTCATGATTGCTACTCATTAGTCCTTTTCCTCATTGTGCAATCTGTGGACAGACAAGACAATGGGGAAAGATGGGATTTACCCGAGGGTGCTCAAAGAGTTAAAACAGGAATTGACAATGCCACTCACTAGGCTATTCAACCTGTCACTACACAAGGGAAGGGTTTCTGCAGACTGGAAAAAAGGCTGAGGTAGTACCACTACATAACAGAGGCAAGAGGGAGGAGCCAGGAAAATACCGCCTAGTCAGCCTGACCTCCGTGGTCGGTAAGCTGATTGAGGCACTAATTAAGGAAAGGCTGATTAAATATATAGAGGGGGAGGGCCTCCTAAATGACAATCAGCATGGATTCATGGGTGGCAGGTCTTGTCAGACCCACCTGATAGAATTCCTTGACAGAGTGATGGAGATATGGGACCAGGGTGGGGTGGTGGACATGGCCTACCTGGACTTCAGGAAGGCATTCTATACCATCCCCCACAGGAGACTGGCAGGCAAGGTGGAAAGCTTGGGGTGGGGAACAAGCTCATGAGATGGGTGGAACATTGGTTGGAGGGGAAGACTCAGAGGGTCAAAGTAAATGGGATGCACTTGAAGGAATAAAGGGTGATGAGAGGGGTTCCACAGGGGTCTGTGTTGGGACCCATACTTTTCAACATATACATTGCGGATATCACAGAGGGCCTATGGGGTAAGGTGTGTCTGTTTGCAGATGACATGAAAATTTGTATAACAGGGTTGATATGGCAGAAGGGATGGTGGAGGATATAAAGAATGATTTGGCCAGGCTGGAAAAGTGGTCAGAAAGGTGGTGATTACAGGTCAACACAAAAAAGTGCAGAATTATGCACTTAGGGTGAAACAACCTGAAGGCAAAATATCAATTTGGGGGGAAGGAGCTGGAAGAGACAGCAGGAAAAAGACCTGGGGATAACCATCTCAGACAATTTGAAAGTCAGAGTCAATGTAAAGGAGCAGCAGGAAAGGCAATAGGAATGTTGGCATGCCTAGGAAGGAGGTTCGTAAGCAGGAAGAGGGAGGTGATCTTGCCACTGTACAAACCATGGTCAGACCAACCTGGAATATGGGGTCCAGTTCTGGAGGCCATACCTGCAAGGGGATAAAGACAGGCTGGAAAGGGTCCAAAGAAAATCAACCAAAATGGTGTGGGGGCTGCAGGGGATGTCATATGAGGAGAGGTTGGTGGAGCTCAGCCTGTACTCGCTGGAAGAGAGAAGAGAAAGTGAGGACATGGTAGAGACATTCAAGTACTTGAAGGGCATAAACAAGGTGAGAGTTGACAGCATAGTCAAATTGAGTAAGAACAATTCCACTAGGGGACATACCCTCAAACTGGAGGGGGGCAGATTCAGAGGGGACATCAGGGAGAGGTTCTTTATCAAGGGGGTGGTACAGCCATGGAACAGGCTGCTGGAATGGGTGGTGGGGTGAATACAATGGAGAGATTCAAGAAGGCATGGGACAAGCACATGGGGCTAGTGATCAGACGGCAGGCTGGAAAGAGATGATGGGGATCTTCCTAGGGGAGAGGGGTTGTGGGCAGACTGGATGGGTTCCAAGGGGTCCTTCTCTGCTGACAGATTTCTATGAATCTATGATTCATTGACATGTAGGTTCCTTCATCTGACAACTCCGTGGTCACCCTCCAACCTTTATCTGGCACTCATATTTTCCTTCCAGTGTCCATAATCTTAAATAATTTGGCATTTATGTATTTCTTTATTTGTAAATTTTTACCAGAAAAGGCACACTAAGCAGTGACAGCTTGTTTTGAGGGGTGTCCTGTGGGGTGGATTAACATGGACCTGTTTTATTGATCGTGGAATGTTGGCTACGACAGTGAGAAAGCTTCACTTCTCTTCATTGATAACTGCACCATCTTTTTCTTCCACCTGAACAGTGACCAGAGTTGAGCCAAAGGGACCTCTGTTAATGTCTCTTTCAAATCATGTCACCTCAAAAGGTCAGTATCCCCCTTGTACTGCACTATAGTGTCAGTTCCGGAGAATTACCACAAGTGCCTGGTGTGAGGCTAGAGGCCATAAACTCTAATCTTACAGTCTCAAAGGTGAGCATGCTACCTACTGAGCCACTGCCAAAGCCACTGGTACCGAGGCCCAGGTGTCAGATCCCAGACCATCTCTCCAGTTTCTCTAAGTCATCCCTCAAGTCCCTGACCCATTCCTCACTATCAACCCTGACACAGAGCTTGGTGTTGTCTGAAAAAAGCAGCATTTCTACTTGATGTCTTCACAGATATCCCTAATGAATACACTGATCAGCACCAGCCCAAGCACCAACCCTTAAGGCACCCCACACTTGACATCAATTGTGCACAAATGTTCCCCATTTAGTAGGGGACCTTAATCACTGTCATAGCCAACATTTCCCCATAAATTGGTCAAATTTGCCCTATGTAGCCCAAAGGGAATTCATCACTGCCATGTACAGTATACAAAGAATTGACTTGGAACCCTTTCTACTTGAGAAAAGTCAAAAACATTTATGGTTTTTAAAATATTATAGGTCTAATTTCAGAGGTGACATTTACATGTCAGAAAATATCTCACAAAGGTACCAAATGAAGGATTTTGTAAACAGGGGGTTCGTGATACCTAAAATAAAAACTAAGTATGGTTCACTTACTCTTAATTACTTGGTTACCAAAACTTGGAACCAAGTAATTCCTGAAGCTGGAAATTAGACTAAATTGAATCCTTTTAACAAGATGATTGATGAAATCTTGCATCATATCTGTAGCAGTTGAACAGCCGTGATTTGTATGTGAACTTGTTTTGTAAGACTGTTCAATATTTATTGTTATTTATAGTACTATTTATGTCAATTACTGTTTGTGGCAAAGTCCATTTTAGCTGATTAAATAACCCTTTAGGACAACATTGCAAACAGGGGCCTCAGGTCCTAAACATTTAATTCTGTCTAACAATAATGTTATTTACATCTACTACTACTACATCTTCTCCCTCTGTGTCCCCCACCCGAGAAATTGCTCACCAGGTAGCCATTTTCTTTCCCATCCTCAGCTCTCTTAGCTTCTTTATGAGTCTTCTAACGGGAGGGGGCAGAGTTGAGCAACTTGCTAAAATCCAGGCATTGTAGGTAGCTAGGTACATTTTGTTTGACCTACATTTCTGTTATTACAATAGACATACAGAAAGGAATGACAAGTAAAAAAATATAAGGTACTGTACATACTGAAAAATAAAAAACCTGTACAAGAAACCTTACAATGAATTGTCTATTGCACATTTCCAGGGTTGTTATGTAGCATAAAAAGGCATATAACATTCCAGAATTAATTATTTGAGAGGATTAGAAGGAGGAACCCTATAACAATTCCAGCCTCTGAATGTAAACAGAATCAATCCAATCTCCAAACTACTGTACATGGACTTTGACCACTCCCCTCCTGGGTAGTCGCTAAACTCTGGTGCCATCCTTGCATACTCTACCTGGGTACACCGTTAACTTGTTGCCGCCTATGCTACCATTCCCCTACAAACCCCTCTCACCTGTCCCATTCTATGGACTTGGGCTTAGGCCGAGCTTTACACTGTTAATATAACTACAGAGCTTTTAACTTGGCTGCTCCTGTTCTTTGGAATTTGCTGCCATTAGGGGTTGGGGGGCCCCTACTTTAGAGATTTTCAAGGCCCGCCTTAAGGCCCTCCTATTCTCCCAAGCATTTCAGGACTTAATCTCTGAATTTAGTTGAATACGATGATTACATGATGTGTTATACATTTTATTTTTTGTATTTAAATGTGTTATGCATCCTTTGCTATTTTGAAGTTGTATTTATTCATTTTGTACAGTGCCCAGAGCCTCTGGGATTGGGCATTTTTTAAATACATTTTGCCTTGCCTTGCCTATTGGGGTGCATCACTTTCCACACCAATCTAGCACCTGTGCACCTTTTCCTGCTGCCCTAATCCACCTTAACCCCCTCACTGCCTTTCTATTTACCTCTTTTCTCTCCTCCCTTACTCTTTCCTTATTCCATCCCTTGTGACCCCTGTTGCTGTAATCATCCTCTGCACCCCCTGCTGGCATACTGGGATTGTGGTCCATAGGTATATCTTTCTGCCTCCTAACCTTCCTCTCCAACTCATCCCACCCATTTCCAACCATCTCTCCACCCTGACTTTACCTGCCCTCTCCATCTACTTGCACTGATTTCTTCTGCTGTTCTCAAGAAGGATAGCTGGACTAACTCACCCCTCCAGCTGTCTATTACAATACCCATACACAAAATGCTTCTGTAATGTTTCCTTGTATCACCTGAAATTACAATCTGTGATGTACCATACTGTTCCTGTGTACTTTTACAACTTGTTATGTTTTTTCTGTGTTGACCTTGAGTAACTAACAGTTGTTTCCTGGCCATTGAGTGACCTTATATTTTTGCTTTGATGCACTTATTTGTGTCCTTTGTTGTTTCACTATATGTATTGTATCATTTGATGCAGAACCTCTGTAAATTAGCCTTTGGCTTAAAGGTGTTTTCCTAGTTTTGAAATACATAAATACATAAAAATCTCTCCTATGATCTCTAAAAGGAAACTTGCTATACTACTGCACTATTTAGCCCAAAAAAGACCAATGCACTTGTTCCCTTCCTTTTAGGGAGCAAAGAAAGGATCTTAGTTCATTCTCAGGTATTGGAATATAATTGGGAAAAAAAACACTCTGCCATGTCAGTACTAGAGATGGGCGAAGTGTCCTCAATTCACTCTGTGGAGTGATTCGGGGAGTAAAGGTGAATTTGTGGAGTGCTCCACAACGTGAAGTGGAGTACTTCATGTTACAATGGGCAACGTGAAGTCCATTGAAGAAAATGACTTTGCATTACTCTGCCTTCCCAAACCACTACTCCACCAAATGTTAAGGTGAAGTACATGGAGAACAATGTACTTCTCCTCACTTCACCTCGTTTTTAAGCTTCAAAGGTGAATTTTGCAGTGATTCATGGGATTTCAGGACACATGGGCTCTAGATTGTTCTGCACAGCCTCAGTTCAGCGTAGTGTGTGTAGGAAGCCATAGGAGACAGTCTGCTCTGAGAGCTCTCTGTGATTCAAACCTTCTAAAGCCTGTTAAAAAAGTATTTTTGAGTCATTTTTTTGCTGAAACTTTAGTTCATCAATTGTAGGAAACCCTCCTGTGCTCATATCATTGAGCGTTTATTGTTTGTGTGTGGATTTTGAATGTTAATGTACAACATTTAGTCTGTGTACCGAGAGACAGTGGAAGTGTGCTTTGGGGGAGGGGCGTATCTGATGTAGGTAGATTAAAGTTGGAGAAATAGGGAATTCTTTGTTTTTTGGTTATATTTTTCTTGTATAACTGACAGTGTTAATGTACACACAGTAATATTCTCAGTAATTGTTGAAATTTTTTGGCTGATTGTGTGTTGTGATCTGGAGGGACCTGGTGCGGCAGCGAGGTTGTTTAAAATACGTTGCATTTTACTGAAGTTTTAAATTTGCTTTGCATTACTTGTAGACAAATTCTGTGTGTGTGTGTGTGTGTGTGTGTGTGTGTGTGTGTGTGCGGTGCATGACATGACATCAAATAATATACCTTTTATTGTGCCACAGTGTAATTGCAGGCACAGCAGTGTGAACCTGCTATCCACTGCAACTGCATGATTTTGTACTGCCATTGCGGTATCTTTTCTTAGTTTTGCACTGTAGTAATCTGAAGTCAGTCCTCCCCCCCACAAGCAGAAGATATTCTTTTCCAGACTTGATTGTTTATGACTTCAGAACACCACTGGTTAGTTAAGGTGTTATTTAAGTTGTTGTGACTTTGCATCTGTATCAGTTGTTGAAGCCACAGTTGTTTCTTTGGCTTCACATCCAGCATCACCCCCCTGACCCCACTCAGAGTGAATGTTCCAAAATCTAAATGTGTTTAGAATATTCCTTTTGATTCCCCAAAATACCTGCAAAGAGATGTGCAAGCAAAGCTGTTTTTCGCCATGGCATTGCTGCCAGTGGTAAGATTGTTTGTGGGCATGGTAGTAGTACTCAGTTGTAGAAGTGCATTGCTGATATGAGGAAAGGTAGTTCTCCTTCAGTGTTTTTTTACAGAGCAATCAGTAGTGTCACTCATAGTTGGAGGAGATGATGTTGTCCCAGCTGGTGGTGTTAGTGCAGTTGCTGGTGGTGGTATGAGTATTGCTGCCTCAAGTTCCACTTCTGACCAGTTTACCGTGTCCAAAAATATAGTGGAGTATGAAGCAGTGGCAGTGAGTGACAGTGTAGATGATGTCTAGATGATGTCATATTCCCCAGTAACATCCCAGTAACTGAACATTAGGATTCTGATCATCATGTCAATGATGGCACGCAAAGTGACATTTCTTCCACCGTGGTTCAGATCATTCATTTGCCATGCAGCAATTCACAGTGTGGTGAAAAAATGTTGGGTGATGGTGGTGCTGATGATGATGATGATGATGTTGCTGTGATTGCAACATGCAGTCAGTATGCCAGCACCCAAGCAGAAGATGTGGATGATGTTGATGAATACAGTATAATGATGATGTCAGTGACCCCTGTTGGGAACCAGAGAATAAGAAACTCAAGGTGGCTGTGTCTGAGTCTGTTTGCATCCCCCCCATATAAAGCTGTGATTTACCAGTTTCAGTTGATGATGATGACCCAGTAATAATGATAGGTAGTCATGGTGGTCAGTTGCAGTCCCAGTGTGTCCTGCATGAAAAATCATGTAGCACATCCCCAACTTCATGGCTAAAAAAACAGAGTCCAATAAGCAGCATCAGGGGGGCATGTTAAAACTAGAGTATCACAATTTCTTGTTTGGGATTTTTTTGTGGAACATGCAAATGATGAGTCAGTTGCAATTTGTCAGGTTTGCCAGGTGCGTGTGATTCAAGGTAAATAGGGGAGCCGTCTGGGCACAGGGGGACAACATACATATCTTAAGAATAGGCACATAGCACTGTGGACTCAGCACAAGATGGCAGCTAATACCTGTACCACAGTGGGGGTTTCACCCTCATTATCAACCTTAATGAGCATGTTATTCCCTTCCATGACTGTAGCATCAAGTGGAAAATTAAATGTGTGCCATAGTGATGAAATAACAGTAAAGGATTACTACAGGCATGATCAGGTGGAAGAGCAGAATAATTTTGAAGTCTTGTCTAGTAGTGGTGAGAGTAGCAGTTTTGGTGGTGGTGGTGGTTAATGCAGTATGTCTATTGCAAGTGGTACATCAACCCCTGTTGGTAAATCTGGGGCAATAACTGCATTTCTGTGTTTGTCATCACCTGTGCAACTGTCTTCATCACACATCCACACTCCACCCCCTGCCATTCGCAGAGCAGAACCATTTGCATCACACCCCATGTAAAACGTTTGTCAGCCCACATTACAGAGTGTTTTTGGCCTAAGCTGAAGTATCCACCCAATCATTACAGATGCAGCGAATTTAAAATCTGCTGGCAAAATGAACGTGAAGTGGCCACTTCACATTGGCACTTCGCTACGTGGTGTGCCCCACAGGAAAGGCTCACTTTACCTTGTTATTATTGCTTCGCATTGTCATTCCACCTTAAATGTGAAGTAAGGCAGAGTGACAACTAGAGATGCAGCAAATTTTTAATCCATTGGTGAAGTGAACGTGAAGTGCCACTTTGCATTTGAGGAGCACAATGCAAAGTGGGCACTGTAAAGTGCTCACTTCGCATTATTATTATTAATTGCCATTATGCCTTAACGTGAAGTAAGAAGTAAATAGGCAGCCCTCCACATATCACATGGCTTACAGTACTGTAAGTAACATGCTTTAGCCAGGCAGGAAGGAAGTTAGTCAGAGAAGCAGTTTCACTTTCTCCTTTGCATTCGTTGAGGGAGAAGGCTTTGTGTAGAGGAGAGTAGTAGTGACTGAAAGTGCTTGATTGCCTGTTTGAGTGAAGAAAACCAACAGATTTTTTAAAATCTATATCTTTATTTTTTTTTGTATTGTGTTTGTAATAGTTTTTTTGTTAGTGAATTTTTTTTACAAGTTTTATTTTGTGTGTGTGTGTGTGACTGTGTGTGTCAGTGTCATTGTGTGTCTGTGTGTATATCGGCCCTGAGGACTTGTGTCAATGTGAAGGTAAGATGGACCCTGGAGAAGGTGAGTTGCTGGTCCATGGGTGCAGTTAGAGGAGGGGAGTGCGGACACCTGGGGGGTGGTCGTGTCATGCTGGACCACTCCCAACTCCTGGGTGTTGCTTCCCCCCATGTGGAAGCAACAGCAGCAGCAGCATCGCCAGTGCCACCGGTGGCTGCTGTGTGTCCATCTTCTCTGCCACTACCACCACCACTACCGGTAGCAGCTGTAGGGGCTCCAGCAGCATCCCCTCCACCACCTCCACAGCCACAGGAAGTGCCCCTGGAAAATCTAGGTGGTGTGAGGACTGTGTCTGGTTCCCCCCACAGCTCCCCAGTGTGGGAGTTTTTTAACTCTGTGGGGGGAGACAGCACAGTCATGATGTGCCATCTGTGTGGTGTGCTGGTGCGCCGTGGCCCCCAGGGGACACATTTGGGAACTGGGGGCCAGTGCACACACATGTTCAACCATCACAAGGCAGAGTGGCAGCCTGCCATGGAAGGGGCCAGGAGTCCTCCTGCTGGCCCTTTTGTGGCAGTGGCTGAGGGTGCTGCTGGGGTCAAAGTTGTGCCTCGCAGTTGCTGCCTCAGCAGGAGGATGGCCAATGCAGCAGCTGTTCCACCACCACCACCACCACAGCCACCACTGCCACCTGAACCACCCTCTCTACCACCACCCCTCCTACCTGGATTTCCACCTTCAGTGGACCCTGCCACAGTCCCTGCAACAGAGGCTGACCTCGCCCTGGTGTGGGCTGCTCTGAAAGAGAATAATCAGATATTCGGTGCTTTGCAGCAGCAGGTTGACACAATATAAGAACAGCAGCAGCAAATAGTTACAATGCTGCACCTGCTGCTGGACCACCACAACATCCCATGGCCACAGTAACTTATGGGATAGTTTTCTGGCCCCCCCTACCCACAACTGTGTTGTACTGTTTTTGTGTGTTTTTTCTTTGTTGTTGTTTAATTATACTTATTTTCCCTTCCAGAGGAATCTTTCTTGTGCCACATAGTGCAATACATTTCTGTGAAAACCGCCCGTAATTTCATTACAGTGTGTCACATGATGGAGGAATTCCCATTCTGAAAAGCTGCCCACATTCTGCTTCCCTTTTCAAATTCTCAGCAACATTAGGACATGATGCCAGTGAGAGCACAGGTGCATGCTCTATTACAGTGAATATCCAATTGTCTGGCAGCTTTCCAAATGTTTCTTTATGTTATAAAGGTCAGTTTGTGGTGAAACATGTGGGCATGTTTCCAGTAAGAAGAGCATTGTTAGTGGAAACGTTGCCAAATTTCACTACAAAGTGAACCTTACAGCATAACGAAACATTGGGATAGCTTCCAGACATTCACTATAGTGGAGCACGCACCTGCGCTCCTCCTGGCATCACATCCTAAAGTTGCTGAGAAAGGGGGGGGCAGAATGCGAGTAGCTTTTCTGAATGGTAATTCCTCTGTCACGTGACACACTGTAATGAAATTATGGGTGGTTTTCACAGAAATATATTGCACTCTGTGGAGCAAGAAATATTGCAGTGAGAGTAAGGATCCCACATATTAGGTTAAGTGCATCACCATAACTATGTAATATGGTGAATCTCTGTAAAGCAGCAGTGCAACAATCTGTTGAGAACTCTGACCTATATATTTTAATGCTATGTTACAATTTCCTTTACTTACATCCAGACTGACTGGAATGATACTAGAATTTGCAGTAGTTGAGTCTGCTGTACTCCCTTTTTTTATGTGTGAAATAATGAAAGGAGCATTTCTTTTAAATTGGTGCTGATCAGGCCTTTGTCATTGTTTTCCTCTGCTTTTCTCCATCACATCAGTTAGTTGTTATATATCACTTCTGTTGTTAAATAACAGTTATGCAGCAGGCAGTGTTTTATAACACCACGGAACAATATTTATCGAAAAGCAGCTACAAATAAATACAAACCTAGTCAGAACAATATTGGAAGGTGTGCTAATTTTTTTTTTTCATACATGAAAACAAGTAGTCAACTAAGTAAAGCAGACAAAAATTCTGAAAAGAAGAGTATCATTCAAGTCATGACTCGGAGGTAACTAGCAGCTGTGGCAATGTAAAGTGACATAAAAAAGTGCAGTTCAAAATTGTTGCAACATTCTTGCAATGCTATTTTAATTGATAATGTCAGTATGACATCATGAGCTCACAACAATCATGCAACACACAAAAGTGGCACAGAGTCCCCAGATTTTTTCTGCAGGCCCAAAATGCATCCTCCTTGTGTGCAGAAAATTGACAAGTGGTAACACAGTGAAATGGGAGTGTTTCAGCACATACAAAGTCCCCCAAAATTAATAGCGCACTCAGTCATGCGCGCAGTGGCGGCACAGAGTCCCAGATTTTTTCTGCAGGCCCAGAATGCATTCTTCTTGTGTGCAGAAAATTAACAAGTGGTAACACAGTAAAATGGGAGTGTTTCAGCACATACAAAGTCCCCCAGAATTAATGGTACACTCAGTCATGCACGCGGTGGTGGCACAGAGTCCCCAGATTTTTCTGCAGGCCCAAAATGCATCCTCCTTGTGTGCAGAAAATTAACAAGTGATAACACAGTGAAATTAGACTGTTTCAACACATATAAAGTCCTTCAGTATAACATGATGACCGTGAGCATCCTGTTGCTGGTCCAATGTGCACTGAGAGACAATTTGAACAAATGCAATGTGATTATCTCAACAGGATTGAAGGGTGCCTTTGGCTGTACATTAATAGTAGCCTTGGTGAATATATATATATATATATATATATACACACATATATATACACACATATATATATATATATATATATGGATATATGTTTTTGTATTTTGTAGGTGAGGAGGGGGGTCGACATGGACATGTACTCATGGCATTGTTCTGCATCACAGGTCACAGAAACTGTTAGTGTGCACATTCCAGTGCTCAATGAGAATTTTTTGTGTTGAAATTTGAAACAAATAGCTCTCAAGCACAAGAAGGTAAGTATTTTTTGAGGGGGGGGGGGCTCATATTTGCTAGTTTACCTGTGATGGTTTCTTATTTTGTTACTTCTTCACAGATTTCATCTGCATCCTTCTGTAGTCTGGTTGTTAATGATGGTCATGGTCATCTAATGAAATGACTTCTGCATGTTGCATGTGTGCCCAAGCCCGGGGGAGGGGGGTGCCTGATGTTGAAGAACTTTTTTATAAGGCCACTTTAGTAGAACAACAAAGCATCTGGAACTTTCCTAAAAAGAAATGAATGACTTCTTGCAACTTAATTGTTATTTCTACTTCCCTGGTTCTGAATCTCAAGTCAAGTTACATTGAAACCCACATCTTGTCAACTAACACAACCTGTGTGCAATATTTGCTGCAGTCTTTCCAAAACAATGAAATGGATGAAATAAAATCTTCATACTTACCAGAATGGATTTCACATGGATATTCCATCGGTTCTTCTCTGTATGTTACATCTGCAGTACCATTCCCACTGAGTTTTACTGATGGAGACTTTTTTTGTTAACCTGTAAAAGAAACTAAATAAGTGTACAGTATGTGTTTTACCATTGTGGCTCTGAAAAGCTACAGAAAACAAAACATACAACTAAAGGAAGTGAAGCAGCATAACAAACATGAGTACACATTCTCACTTTATGGTTTAAATATTAAGAAGCTTTGTGTCTCTGGCTGATAGATGTGGTGGTCCAGACAGACTGAGGCTCAGTGGTGTCAGTGGCTAACAGCAGTCCTGGTGGTGGTGGTCCGGGGGTGGACAGAATCAGGCTCAGTGGTGGCAGTGGCTAACAGCAGTCCTGGTGGTGGTGGTCCGGGTGGCATACCGCCTTTTAACAACTTCAGTTAAAATCTGCCCACATTAACCACATCATCATCCTCATAAAGAAAGCTGCCCTCACAGTCATCTAAGTCTGGAGTCTGACCACTGGGAAATTCTTTCTCCATTGTGTCATCATCTACGTCAGTGGTGTCCCGTCTCAGGCAGCCACTGCCAGTGCCACCAGGGTGGTCCATTTCCACATCACCAAAACCACCATGACTAGGCCAGAGTATGAATATTGAGGTTGCAGTCTGTGCTGGTATGTGCCTCTCATTCATCTTAATGAATATTTCAAACTAACATTTGCAGGAGCAGGTTTGCCCATCAACCCTGACTATTACACCTGCTGAGCGAATATCCTCTCAACACTTACACTTGAGGGTGGGCATGTGAGGTACTTCAGTGCCACTGCAGTCAGCTCTGGCCATTCACTGACCGTTCCACTACAGTACAAAAGTGGATCTTCAGTTATAGTCAGAGGCCTGTTTTAGAAACATAGAAACATAGAATTTGACGGCAGAATAAGGACAGCAAGCCCCACCCAGTCTGCCCATTTTCCTGCCCTACTGGATAAGCTGCAGATCCTAGTTAACCAGCAGCCTACTTCTTCCTACCCCCCACCCTAGAATTGCCTTATGACTTGTCCCATGCATGCTTGAATTCCACCACTGTTTTGACTCCCGACCTCCTCGGAGAGCCGTTCCAGCCATCTAACCCTCTCTGTGAAAAATACTTCCTTAAATTACCTCTGAGCTGCCCCCTCTATCTTCAAATTGTGCCCCTTGTTCTTGCACCTCGTTTTTGAAGATGCTCCCTCTTGGACTTTGTTGATTCCCTTGAGGTACTTGAAAGTTTCTATCCATGCCCCCTCTCCTCACCTTTGGCTATACATATTAAGCTCCTTAAGCTCTCTTCATATGTCTTCCGGTGCAGGCCCTGCACCATTTTGTACCCTCCTCTGGACAGCTTCCATCCTGTCTATGTCTTTACGAAGACTGGGTCTCAGAACTGCTCAGTACTCCAGATGGGGTCTGACCAGTTGTCTGTACAGAGGATAATAACATCCTGTTTTCAACTGGTGATGCCTCTCCTATGCATCCCAGTATTCCAACCCTCCCTTGCCTGCCTCTCACATTGCTTGCCCACCTTTGGGTCATCCTGATAGCTACCCCAGGTCCCTTTCCGTTTTGTTGTTGTTAGTATCTCACCCACCATTGTATACTCTTTCCCTGGGTTTTTGTTTCCCAGGTGCATTACTCTCCACTCTAGCATTGAATCTAAGCTGCCGCTACATTTGACCATTCCTCTAACTTGCAAGTCCCTTTTCATCCTTTCCACCCCACCTTGTGCATCAACTCTGTTGCAGATCTTTGCGTCATCTGCAGAGACATGCTTTTCCTTCCAGTCCCTGTGCATACATCACTTATAAAGACATTGAAGAGACTGGTCCTATCTCGAACTTGCAGGTACCCCTAGTAACCTCCCTTTCTTCAGAGTGGACTCCATTACTATTACTCTCTGTGTCCTATTCTCCAGCCAATTTTTACCCAGGCTGTCATCTTGGGACCCACTCCCAGGCTAGCTAACTTGTATATTAATCTTTGTGTGGGACTGTGTCAAATGCCTTGCTAAAGTCTAGGTAGGCCATGTCCACAGCCCTCTCCTGATCTACTATTTTGGTCATCCAGTCAAAATCTATCAGATTGTCTGGCAGCGACCTTCCTGCTAATGAATCCATGCCACTAGGTCCTGTGCCCCTCTGGCCTCTAGATATAAACAATTCTTTCCTTCAAGTGATTCCATCATTTTCCCACCACTGAGGTTAAACTAACAGGTCTATAGTTTCCTGTTTCTGCCTTGCTCCCACTTTTGTGAGGGGACACATCTGCCCTCCTCCATCCTCAGGTACCCACCCCATCCTCCCATGATTTGTTAAACAGGGTGATCAGTGGTGTCACTAATTTTACCCTTAGTTCTTTTAGAATTCTGGATGGATCCATCAGGCCCCATTGTTTTGTCCACCTTCAGTTTTAAGAGTTCTTTCAGAACCCTTTCTTCTGTAAATGGGCTGGTATCAACCTCTGTCCAGAGTCTTTCTACTGTTTGTTTTAGGTACCTCCCCTCTTTCTTTGTAAATACTGAGCAAAAATATTTGTTTAGTATCTCTGCCTTTTCACAGTCACCCTCTTCCCACCCTCCCCCCTTTATTAAGCCTCACTCTCCTCCCTTGGTCTTCATGGCTCCCTGATTGTACCTATAAAAGGTTTTATCCCCTTCTTAACTGAGTTGGCTATCTTTTCCTTAGTTTGGGCCTTTGCTGTTCTGTTCTACATGCCCAGCTTCCTTTTGCTTTAACAGTACGTTTCTGTCCTGCTCCTTCTATGATTCTTGTACTTCCACAAGCTTTCTTTTCTCTTGAACCTTCACTGCCACTTCCTTTGGGACCCATAGTAGTTCTTACATCGTTTAGTTTGTTATTCACAGGAAACATACCTCTGTGATGCAGTTTATTCATTATTCTGCCTCCCTTACTTACTGAGTGTCTTTAGGCCTCCCATTTCAGCAAAGTAAGTCCTCTAAAGTCTATTTGCCTTTGTACTCCAGCTCTATTGCTGTATTTATTGAGAACCATACAGTGATCGCTAGTTCCCAGATGGCTACCACGTCCACATCTGTGATCCTCTTCATCTCCATTTGAGAGAACCAGGTCTAAGATTGCTCCCTCTCAAGTGGGCTCCAATACTGTCGTCTAAGGCATGCCCCTGTAGGGCATCTAGAATAACCCCTCTTGAGGTAGCTGCTGCAGTGCACTCCAGTTAATATCTGGCATATTCAGATCGCCCATCAGCAATATCTCCATTTTTCTGCCATACTAAGTATACTTTTATATCATTTCCTTGTCCATTTCCTCCCTGAGAAGAGTTCTGTATACAACCCCTGTGCGGATTGTGGTGCCATTGCAGGTCTCCAAATTTACCCACAGTGCTTCTTCTCCCTGTTTTCTCTTTTGTTCTGTTGCTTTGATTCCTTCCCTTATGTAAAGAGCTACTCCTCCTCCTCTTTTACCCTCTCTGTCCCTCCTGTAGATAGTGTATCCTGGTATGTTTACGTCCCAGTCATGGTTTTGTGTGAACCATGGTTTCTGTGACTCCATGATATCCAGATGTTCCTCCTCCATCAAGGCCACTAATTCAGGAAGCTTGTTACTCAGACTACAGGCATTGGTACTCATTGCTTTCCATTTTTTGATGGCTTTCCTGTTGCAGCATCCATCACTGACCTTTCTACCTTGGTCTTTTCTCATTTAGTACCCTGTTTTGTAGGAGAGGCTGGATTTTCCTGATGCTTATCAGTGCCTCCCTTGACTAGTTTAAAAGCTTACCAATGAAGCATTTAAACCGATTTCTCAAAGACTTGTTCCTTCCTGGACAGATGCAGACCATCCTGCCAGTATAGGCTGGTGTCCTCCATCTGGATCCCCAGTCCCAATGAAGCCAAACCCCTGCGCGTCACCATTTTTCAACCATTCATTAAACTGCATGGTCAAGTACCTTGCCTCACTCACATGCCATTGACAGGCAGCACCTCTGAGAAGGATACTGTGTGTGCTACTTGTCTTAGGCCCCCCCAGTTCTACAAAGTCCTTCTGCACTGCTCTAATCTCATGTTGAGCCAAGTCATTTGTCCCTAGGTGGACAATGATGTCCAGCTCAGACTCCTGTGCAGCTGTTCTCGTGATCCTGAGGATGTGCTTCCTGTCCCTCCAAGCCATGGCACCAGGCAGGCACCTTACTTCAGTTTTCCCTGCTCCCCAGTTCCATCCCCCTAATAATTGAGTCCCCCACCAGGAGCTGCTTTCTTTCCTAGTTGTGTCCTCTGCCTCCTTCCTGTGGGCCTCCCTTGTGACAGGTGTCCTCAGCCTCCTTAATCTCCTCTGTGGGTGCATCCATAGGGGAGCTGTGCTCCCCCAGAATGGTGTATGGATTGTGGAGTGGAACAACTGACTGGGTGTGCCTCTGTTCCACCATCCTCACCCTCCCTGAGCCCACTGTGGTCGAACTGCTGTGCTTTCTTTGCATCCTCTGAGATAGTGGTGGTGGCTCTGGTGCTCCCTGGATGGGGGAGGTTCCCTTCCTACCATCCAGTCTGGCCTAGGGGAAGGTTCCCTTACTGCTGTCCAGTGTGGCCTGAAGACAGGCAAATTCCTCCCTCAGGGCAGAGAGTTGTCTGCAAATAGGGCAGCATCTCAGCCTCCAGAAAGTCTCCCAGAAGACTGCTGCCCCACAGCCATTACATTGCACTACTCCCCACATGATTATGTACTTTTGTGTGTGTGTGTGTGTCTTTGTGTGTGTGATTGTTTTGTTATATAGAAATATATATATATATATATTATACAATGTGTATGCTTATATTTTCAGTGCTGTGTGCTAGAGAGGATATGACATTGATATGCACCTTGCACTCTTGAGGAAATGATGTCAGAACCCCAGGTATAAAGGAACTATTTCCAGGGGTGGGTGGGTGAGAGGGTGGAAGGGTTGGGCCTAAACTGTGCCCTCACAAAACAATCAGCTAAGAGCTCTGACCCACCGCTGTGATGAGTGCCTTCCTGTCAGCAACATACCATACACAACAATTTGACAGAGAAAATCCCCTGCTAATCAAACAGAGAAAAATCTAGACATCCAAGTCAGACACAGGTAAACCTCCCCATCCCCAAAACAGCCTGGTGGTTTGTGCTCTGAAAGCAGTCAGCCCTAAAATAAGTCAGCTGTGCTTTAAACTCTTCCTGCACTGAAAATCTTAAGAATTGTAACAAGACTGTCTTTTCCTGATAATTCTAAGTTCCTTATTTCACCATTCAGTTAGAAGTAGCCTCCACCTGCGAATATCTGCTACAAACCAAAGACAATTGTATGGTTCACCTCCCTCTGTTGTGAGCACAACTCGCTTTCTTGCAAATCCTAAGTTCAGTATTGCAGCTCCCAGCAAGAGGTAGTTTGACTTGAAAAATATTAGCTGTTCTGATGAGTTTGCTATAAAACACTTGCTTATAATACTATTGTTCTCAGGTCTGTTACCAAAGCTATTGGCTGATAAGTATCTATGATGTAATCACTTCCTGAGAAAGTCTGGAATTTCGTTTTAAGGCACACAAGGATAAACACAAAAAACAGTTTACTGTCTGGGTCAATTACACGACCTGTTCCTGCACTTATTTCAGGATTTGTGACAAATGTTTAGCCCAGGATTTAAACTCTTCCTGCACTGAAAATCTTAAGAATTGTAACAAGACTGTCTTTTCCTGATAATTCTAAGTTCCTTATTTCACCTTTCAGTTAGAAGTAGCCTCCACCTGCAGAATATCTGCTACAAACCAAAGACAATTGTAAGGTTCACCTCCCTCTGTTGTGAGCACAACTCACTTTCTTGTAAATCATATGTTCAGTATTGCAGCTCCCAGCAAGAGGTAGTTTGACTTGAAAAATATTAGCTGTTTTCAGACAAATATGACTCAATCATTCTCTGTGCCACATTAAGTCCAGTTGTTGATGCATCATCCTGTTCTAAAGAATCATTTATTTCACAAATACCCACTTGGGATAAAGCCTCCCAAAGTTGGTTGATGCTAGCCACTTTGGATGACAGACCACCTGGAACTGCAGTCCCCATCCCTTTAGCGGATATGCTTGATGGTCCTCCAGGTACACCTTCAGCCAGATTATGCTGCTGAGGTTTGATTACCTTGGCACATGACTTCTGTGTCCCATGAACCAAGCACACCAGTTGACCCCTGATATTTTTTACCTGTTCAGGCCCTCTCTCCAGTACTAAAGTAATTCCACGTTGTTATTGTGGGTCCAACATTGTTGCTATCGCAAAGTTGTCACTACGCTGAATGCTCACAACATGATGATTCTGGTCAAATACTGTCCGCATGTGTTGCAGCAACATACTGCTACCACCGTCTCCAGCAACATCAAGGCTATGCTGTACATTCACCAATGTCTGCCTTAGCACCTGCAGCAGTGGAACTGATTGCCTAATGGAGGCAGACTCACCACTTACTGCCTGTGTGACATGTTCAAAAGGCTGCAAAATTGTTATTACAGAGTCCTTGAGGCACCACTCTTCAGTCGTCATAGACATGGAGGCCCTGGAACTGTCACGGCAAGTATGCATCACAAGATATTCTGAGATGGCTTTGTATTGCTCATACAACCTCTCTGCCATGTATAAAGTGGAGTTCCACTGGGTATCAACTTCCAGATTCAAGAGGTGCTGAGGCAGGCTGTTTTGTATCTGCAACTGCCGCAGTTGGCCACAGGCATTTCCAGATCTTGAAAAGTGAGAGCAGATATGTTGTGCAACGGTTAGTATTTCCTTTACATCAGGGTGCTGCAGAAACTCCTGCGCCACAAGATTTAAACAGTGGGCCATGCATGGAACATGAAAAAAAAACACCATTCGTGATGCATTTCACCACATTTGACCCATTGTCACTTGCTGTGAACCCAGCTCTTAGGGACAGAGGGTTTAGCCATTTGTCAATTTCAGTCAGAACCACATCCAACATGTTCTCACCAGTGTGTGAACAGGACTCATTGTGCATAGCAATCATTGCATGCTGTCTTATTCCTGGAAGATTGCTACCGTGACAATACACCTTACTGCACTGATTATTCACACTACTAACATCACAAACAACCCCCGGCACCTGTGCCCAGTGTGCAGTTATACACAAATATGAAATCCTCACTGTTTTGTGACTTGTCCACATATTCATACTTAAATGGATGAATGGAGAGGAGGAATGTTGAAGGGCATGTCTTACTGAGTCGGACATAGTGCGGAACAACTCGGGGACAGCATGGGTAGAAAAGTATGTCCTGGATGGGACTTTCCATTTTGGACAGGCACGTGCAGCAAACTGGAGAAACTCAGAATTCTCCACAAAGGAGAAGGACAAAAGATCAATTGCCAGCATTTTCACTACAGCAGCATTACGTTCACGTGACACTGTATGATTCGGGGGGTACTTCAACTTATGCGCAAAAACACTCTGCAGCGTGGACTGACTTAAACATTTTACAGGAAGTGTGATCACAAATGGTTGTGATCTGTGATGAATGGCATTGGCAGGGGGTGGAGTGTGGACATTGGATGAAGATGGTTGCACGGGTGATGATGACAAACCCAGAATTGCAGTTATTTTGCCAGATTTTCCAACCGGCGTTGATGTATCACTTGCACTAGACATAATGCATTCACCACCACCACCACCACCTCAAACACTGCTACTCTCACCTGCACTGGACAACATTTCAAAGTCATAATGGTTCTCCACCTCATCATGCCTGTAGTAATCCTCTGCACTTATTACCTCACTATTGCACATGTTTAATTTACTACTGGACTTAACAGTCATGGAAGGGGATAACATGATCACTATGGTTGCCGGTGAAGCGGGTGAATGCCCCACTGTGGTATTAGCTGCCAGCTTATGCTGGGTCCAAAGTGCCAAGCGCCTATTCTTAAGATGTGTATGCTGTCCTCCTGTGCTTAGATGGGTCCCCTTTTTACCTCGACTCACACGCACATGGCTCTGCTTTTAACATGTCCATGATGTAGCTTATTTAAGTCCATTATTTTAAGCACTGAAGTGGGAAGGGGGCACGTGATGTTTCAGGCACTGCACACCTGGATTGCAACTGACCACCACGATTACCTATTATATTTATTACTGGGTCATCATCATCAACTAAAACCTGTAGATCAAAAGTTTTTACAGGGGAAGGGGGGATTCCTGCAAACATACTCATACACAGCCATTTTGAATTTCTTTTTCTCCAGTTCCCAACTAGGGTCAATTACATCACCATCATATTCATCAATGTCACACACATCCACATCTTCTGCTTGGATGGTAGCATGTGGACTGCATGTTGCAACAACATCATCGTCATCATCACATTCATCATCAGCATCTATACCACCATCACCTGATAATTTTTCACCATACTGTGAATCACTGCATGGAAAATGCATGACATTAACTGCCACGGAGGACAGAATATCACATTGTATGCTATCGTTGACATGATTATCAGAATCCTCAGGTTAAGTTACTGGGAAGTATGACATCATCTACGCTGCCACTCACTTGCACTGCTTCACATTCAATATTTTTGGATACGGTATGCTGTTCGGAATTAGAATTTGAAGCAACAATACTAATACTTCCACCACCACTAACACCAGTAACACTAACACCACCGGCTGGGAAAACATAATCTCCTCCAACTATGAGTGAAGCTACTGAGTGGGCTGTAAAAAACATTGCAGGAGAAATACCTTTCCTCACATCAGCAATGCACTTCTGCATCTGCGTACTACTACCACACCCACAGACTATCTTACTGCCAGCATTGCCATGGCAAGAAACAGCTTTGCTTGCACGTTTCTTTGCAGACATTTTGGGGGATCAACCACAATATTATAACCAAATTCAGATTTTGATACATTCACTCTCTGATTGGGGGGTGCACTGGATGTGAAGCCACAAAAACAACTGTAGCTTCAGCAACAGATAAGAGACTAGTCTGTCACAAAATGAACACAACTTCAGTAACCAGTGGTGCTGATGAGGTCACAAAAACAATCCAATCTGGTACAAAAATTCCTTTTGCATGTGGGGGTTGGGGGGAGCACTGACTGCAGTGCAGATTTTTATGGTAGTACAAGCAGCAAAACAAAGAACAGATACCACAATCGCAGTACAAAATCGGGCAGCTGCAGAGGATAGCAGGTTCACACTGTTGTGCCTGCAATTACACTACTCAGTGGCACAATAAAAGGTGTATTATTTGCTGTCACGCAACACCACATACAAACACACTCACACACACACACACACACAGAACAGTTTGTCTACAATGCTGAACGAGTAATGAGAAGCAAATGCAAAAGTTCAGTACTATGCCACATATTGTAATGTAGACAACCTGAATTATGAACTGCTGCTCCAGATCCACACAACAAACAGCAAGAAAATGTCATCTATTACTGACAATATTATTGTGTGTACATTAACACAGTCAGTTATATAACAAAAATATAACCAAAAAACTAAGAAATCACTATTTCTCCAACTTAAATCTACCTACACCACAAATACACCCCTCCCCCAAAGCACACTTTCACTGTCTTTCACTACACACACTCAATGTTGTAAATTAACATTCAAAATCCACACAAAATAAAAACACTCGATGATATGAGCACAGGAGGGTTTCCTGCAATCGATAAACTAAAGTTGGAGCCCCAAAAAATGCAAAAATTTTTAACAGCTTTTAGGAGATTTCAATCACAGACAGCTATCAGACCACACTGCTCCTACTACTTCCTACACATACTACCCCAAACTGAGGCTGTGCAGATCAATATAGAGCCCATGTAACCTGAAATCCAAGGAATGACTGCAAAATTTGCCTTTGGAGCTCAAAAACAAGCTGAAGTGAGGCGAAGTACATTGTCCTCAATGCACTTCGCCTTAAATATGGAGGAGTAGTGGTCTGAGGAGGCGGAGTAATGCAAAGTCATAGTTTCCAATGGACTTTGCTTCCCTCGTCGTAACGCTTCACAGAGAGGATTGAGCCCACTTCACCCACCACTAGTGACAACAATACTGGCAGCATCCCACCCACACAGTTACCAGAATAAAAGTGCATCTCCAAAGTGCTACTGTCTTGTGTCCAGAAAACTCCCCAGTGCTGATGAAGTGAAATGAGAGTGTAACAAGAAATGCAAAGTCTCCCAGAATTAATGGTGCACTCAGTCATGCGCACAGTGGTCAGGTCACACACAGAGTCACCAGAATTAATGTGCATCCCCAAAATGCTACTGTCTTGTGTTCAGAAAATTCCCCAGTGCTGATGAAGTGAAATGAGAGTGTAACAAGAAATGCAGTCTCCCAGAATTAATGATGCCATGCAAACGCACAGACAGATTAAGATTGTGCTGCACACTCAAGGGATGCATAGGAAAAGGCACAACAACACCTAACCAGTGCTCATAAGTTACAAATCCAATTCTGGAAAGGAATACATTTCACCAGTGGGGGGATTAGTGCACAGCAGTAATAACCCACTACTACTAAAGATATTACAAAGCAGTATAAAAAATTGATGCAGGTGTGGTAGATAGCAAGTTCACACTGCTGCAATTGCTCTATAGCACAACAAAAGGTGTCTGATTTAATGGCAG
This sequence comes from Neoceratodus forsteri, assembly GCA_016271365.2. NCBI lineage: Eukaryota > Metazoa > Chordata > Ceratodontiformes > Ceratodontidae > Neoceratodus > Neoceratodus forsteri. Next base: position 533,207,638 of record CM057455.1, read on the forward strand.
GCATCACATCCACACTCATACACACAGTACAAGTAATGCATAGCAAATTGAAAATCTTTAGTAATATAACCAAATGTTTTAAACAGACAAATTGTATATTGCTGCACCACAACAATCAGCCAAAAAATATCAAGAATTACTGAAAATATTACTGTGTAGATTAACACAGTCATACAAGAAAAATATAACCAAAACAGAAAGACTGCCTTTTTCTCTCAGTTAATCTACCAACACCACAAATACGTCCCTCCCCCAAAACACACTTTACAGTACACAGACTAACTGTTCTAAATTAACATTCAAAATCCACACACAACATAGAAACATTGAAACATAGAGGTTAACGGTAGATAAGGACCACAAGGCCCATCCAGTCTGCCTATCTTTTTCTACCTTACGAATGTGCCACACACCTTTACGCTGTCAATGACCTATCAATCCATAATCCATATTCGTCTGTATTGCTCCCTTATGCCTATCCCATGCCTGTTTGAAACCCTGCACTGTATTCATAGCCACCACTTCCTGAGGTAGGCCGTTCCATGCATCCACCACTCTTTCTGTGAAAAAGAATTTCCTCACATTCTCCCTTAATCGGCCTCCCTCTATTCTCATGTTGTGTCCTCTTGTCCTGCTATTTTTCTTATATTTAAACATGTTAGACTCTTTCAACTTGTTAATGCCCTTAAGGTGTTTGAATGTTTCGATCATATCACCTCTCTCCCTCCTTTGCTCAAGGTATACATATTGAGCTCTGTTAATCTGTTCTCATATGTCTTCTGATGCAGTCCCTGCATCATTTTGGTTGCCCTTCTCTGGACTGCCTCAATTTGGTTAATGTCCTTGTGAAGGTGTGGCCTCCAATACTGCATGCAGTACTCCAGATGGGGCCTAACCAGCGTCTTGTAAAGAGGGATTATTACCTCCCTCTTATGACTTGTGATACCCCTACTAATACACCCTAACATCCCCCTAGCCTTACCTACTGCTTTAGAGATCTGCTTGGATGATTTCAGGTCATCGGTGATGATGATGACCAAGTCTCTTTCTTCCTTTGTGAATGCCAGCAACTCCCCTCCCAGCCTATAGGTGGCTTCAGGGTTTCTCTTCCCTATGTGCATGATCTTGCACTTCTTTGCATTAAATCCCAGTTGCCACTCTTCTTACCATTTTGCTAGTTTATCCAGATCTCTTCTCATTCTGCCCACCCCATCTGGATCATCTACTCTGTTGCAGATCTTGGTGTCATCTGCAAACAGACAAGCCTTACCCTCTAGTCCATCTTCAATGTCACTAATGAAGATATTAGAGAGGACTGGCCCCAGGACTGATCCCTGAGGTACCCCACTTGTGACTTGCATCTCTTCTGACTGTATACCATTTACCACCACTATCTGTTTTCTGTCCATCTACCAGTTTGCCACCCAGTTGACCAACTTCTGACCCACCCCGAGCCTACCCAGCTTATTTATCAATCTTCTATGTTGAACAGTGTCGAAAGCTTTGCTGAAGTCAAGGTAGGCGACATCAACTGCTTCCCTTGGTCCACCACTCTGGTTACCCAGTCAAAGAAATCTATGAGATTAGTTTGACAGGACCTTCCTTTTGTAAACCCATGCTGTCTTGGATCCTGTGCCCCTATGGATTCCAGGTGTTGCACTATCCTTTCCTTGAGGATGCCTCCATAATCTTGCCCACTACTGAGGTAAGACTGAGTGGCCTGTAGTTCCCTGCCTCCTCCTTGCTACCACTCTTGTGGAGCAGGATTACATGAGCCCTTCTCCAGTCTTCTGGGACCTCTCCTGTGCTCAGAGACTCACTAAACAGTTCTGCTAATGGATCTGCTAGTTCCACCCTTAAGTACCCTGGGATGTATGCCATCAGGTCGCATTGCCTTGTCCACCCTGAGCTTAGTGAGCTCTTGTAGGACCATTTCTTGTGTGAAGGGAGTAGTGCTCTCCTCCCTCCCCCCGGGGTCCATGGTGCTGACCTGTGGGCCCTGCCATACCTTCTCTTCTGTAAATACTGAGCAAAAGTATCTATTTAGGATAGATGCTTTTATAGGGTCCTCCTCCTCACATGCACCCTTTTTTCCTTTGAGCTTAGCAATACTCCCTCTGGACTTTCTCCTTTAACTAATGTATCTATAGAAAGTCTTGTCACCTTATTTTACTGTTCGTGCTAGTGTTTCCTCAGTTTGGGACTTTGCCTGCCTCACTACCTTCCCTGCTTCCCTTAGGGCAGTTTGATATGCCTCCCTATCTTCATCCCGCTGTGTTCCCTTATATTTCCTGAAGGCCATCCTTTTGGCTCTGACCTTTTCTGCTAGTGTATTTGAGAACGAAAGTGGTTTTCTTCTTCCTTTGCACTTTCTTTTCTGTCTAACACAATGGGATGTTGCTTCAAGTATTGCATCCTTAATGCTTGCCCACTTTGCCTGTACCCCCTCACCTGTGTTTCTTTTTGCCAGGGCTAGCTTAACTCTGTTGGCCATCTTATCAAAGTCAGCTCCTCTGAAGTCCCATATTTTTGCCTTGGAATGGGATGACTTAGATGTAGTTTCCAAATTGAACCATACCATGTGATGGTCACTGGCCCCCAGGTGACCTTCTACCTGGAGATTTGTGATTCCTTCCCTGTTAGTCGGTACTAGATCTAGGATAGCCCTGTCTTTTGTGGGTTGTTGTACCAGTTGTTTGAGGCCCTCCCCATGCAGGGAATCCACCATGTGTCTAGTTCTGGCAGATGTTCCTGCTGGTATTGACCAATCTGTATCCGGCATGTTGAAGTCTCCCATTATCAGAACCTCCCCTTTAGCTGTCATGTTTTGTATATCTTCTAACAGTAATGTGTCTATGTCCTTCCCCTGGTCTGGGGCCTGTAGACAACCCCAGTTCTTATGGCTGTCCCATTTCCTGTTTCCAGGGTGACTCACAGTTCTTCTGGCTCCTTATGTGTATTCTGAATTTCTGTAGCTTTGCTATTTTCATTGACATACAGGGCCACTCCACGCCCCTTTTTTGCATATAAATACTCGATGATATGAGCACAGAAGTGTTTCCTACAATCGATGTACTAAACTTTGAGCAAAAAATATTACTCAAAAAGGCATTTTAAACAGCTTTTAGAAGTTTTGAATCACAGAGCTCTGAGAGCAAACTGCCTCCAGTTACCACTGCACACACACTACCCAGGCCAGAACTGCATCTGTGCCAAACAATCTATAGCCCATGTGATCTGCAATCCCGTGAATAACTGCAGAGTTTCATTTGGAGCTCAATTACAAGGTGAAGTGAGGCGAATTACATTGATTTCAATGTACTTTGCCTTAAAATTGGTGGAGAAGTGGTTTGGGGAAGGTGGAATAACGCAAAGTCATTGGTTTCAATGGACTTCATGTTCCTTATTATAAAGGCGAAGTACTCCACTTCACATTGTGGAGTTCTCCACGGATTCCATGTTACTCAGTGAATCACTTCACAGAGCAAATTGGGGCCACTTCGCCCACCACTACTTACAGTACAGTAACTCACATGCTGTACTGGAAGGAACATGTATGCCTATGGCTGTACTTCCCCGCTGAGATGTAGCACTAACACTCCAACTTAAAAATGCTCATTAATGAGTACAGTGGAGGGGTGGTGAAGCCTGGAGAGATACTACAAAACATGCTTATGTAACCCCCACCCAGGTATGCCGTTTCTATCTGACAGCTCTACCTGGTGGGCTGGGTTCGGGGAGAAATGTGTCACTTGGCACATTGGCTAGGATTGGCAGCTCTGCACAGGGGCACCCAAGTAACTCTGGATAAAGGAAGCAATAATTGTAATGTCCAATACCAGAAGTGGGATTCTAAAGTGTGGATTTTATTCACATCCAACAGAAGAAACAAAGCATAGATGGACCCCCACGGGGCTACACTCCTGGTAATGCTGATTTAAAGAGACCAGAACACATCCTCATCACCTTAGCCCTCAGGCTCTGAAATACACTGGGCGCATAGCCCGAACTTGTACACTGCTCTGGGTTTTCCCAGGCTCGGTTCCCTTGCCAGCCATTTGGATACTTTCCATATAGCATGGAAACATTTACTGGTGGCTCCTTAAACCACATATGAGCACTTCTGCTCCATAAGGGAATCTTCCTCATCAATCCCACATCTGGGTACTTTCCTCAGGCACTGGCCAAGTACCTGAGAGAAAGCAACAGGTGTCCCAGAGCAAATCTGTAGAGGTGAATTTGGTTACTACTGATGGGGGGTCTCCCATCTCTCGCTCCCATAATTCATACCCGGCCATTTCTCTGGACTGTAACACCTCATCCTTTAAAACACTTTGCTGTGTAGATTCTTTTTAAATATATTCACATTCAATCTACTGTCTTTACATCCCATTTGTGCTGAACTTGAACATACTTAATAAGTGGCTGTGTCCATTACTCTAGATCCGTCACAGAGTTAAGCAGTCCAATCCCCACATCTTCCAAACTACTTGGCTGTCTTTTCCTGACCCCACAGTAACAGTCACTTTAGTTTCATTTTGTTTCAGGTGAATACACATGGCCCTTAAGCAGAGTGAACTCACCCCTTGGTTGCAGGTGCCCCACAGGCATTTTCTCCTCAAAGAACTCTCGTCCAGAGTTTCTGGTGCCTCAGCACGAACTTAAATCAGGCAGCTTCTTTTCCCTAGCTGGACCGGGGGGGGTTGCCCCTGGAAGCAAGCTGATTTCTTGCCCCCATCCCCACAGGGATGGGTCCCTGAACCACTGAAAGTGGTCTTCACCACTTCAGTGTGCTCTTCCTGTGTTCCTCTTTAGGTGAGAACACACACCTACACAACAAAAAATAGCTCTTTGACAGAGCTTAGAGCTCTGAGGGCCTGCTTACAGCAGAGCACCTCTTCTACTACAGACTGCAACAGAACTCTACTCAACTCACTTCAAATTCCCAAATGTTCTACTCTAACCTCCAACTGCAACATTCCAGTGTGGCTTATGCAGCTCCAACAGTTCTAAATGATGTCATCCCTCAGTCTCAGCTGAGACTGAGAACAGAGTGAGACAGTGTGAAATCCATTTAACTGGAGTTTCACATAGCTGACTTCTCTGCCTACCACTAGGTCTTACTGGGATTCTAGTAACCCTGGGAAACAGGGGGATTACACTCACCCTGGGCCAGGAAAATGACTGTCCGCAGACTTTAGTCAACCAGCTTAGGCCATCTCACCCCATATGTTGAGTACAGGGAGGTAGCGCTACCTTCTCCCCTACCATGTGCCAACACAGACAGACAACACTAAGGGCCTAAAGGCCTTTGTCTGATGCATCAGCCTCTACTCTACCCTCTGACTATGGGTACCTAGTGGCTCCGGTGGAATTGTTCAGAGCATAGCCCTAATAGGTCACTACTGCAATCCCTACAGCAGGTCAGGGCTACAGCCTGTCTATCCCCCCCCAGCCCTCTAGGGAAAATCTGTCTGCCTCTAACTTAGAATTCCCAAAATAAAACAAACAAGGGACCTCCTCGACCCTGAACACCATGCAACCACACGCCAGGAGCTAATACCATACACTATGCATTACTCTCACACTCCCCCACAACCATACCTGTGGAAGGAAAAGTTACACACAGTAACAACAACAACAACAGTACTTTAAACACTACACTCTAAAGTACTACTGAGGAACTCCGCTGAGTCCTTCCTCCTCTCCTTGTCTTCTCTTCTATCTTCTTCAGGAACACCTGCAAGAAAGAGAAAGACAACACACTATCCTAATCTGCATACAGTCTACCTAAACCCCCTACCATCAAAACACTGGAGAATCCCAAAAAGATTTTTTTTAGTAAAGTAGAAAAAACAATATAAACATTAGAAAACAGTAGAAAACAATGACATGATTTACAATACACCATATTTGGGGGATGGAGTGCCCTAAAAGTCCCATCTAGTGACAACAGTGCCCATAGGCAAGTCCATTAAAGAGTCTCTCCTGGGCCGGAGCCTGGTGAAGCACAGTTCTAGCAGGCCAAAGTCCTGAAGGGGAGATTCTTTGAGGACAGTTCAAACATCTGTAGTCTGCTAGTGTAGGGTGTGTACTGCAATGTCATAAGAATAGAAAAGTCTGGACTTACCAGTCCCTTGTAGAACGAAAATGGTACCACACCTGGTCCTCAGTCGAAGACTCTCCCTGGCAGCATTCTTCTGATACAGCTGGGCGGACATCTTCTGGGAAACGACAGGAGGGCACATCTGGAAACTGCTGGGATTATGTCATCTCTGGAGATGGAACCTTGGAACAGGAACAAAAGGAAAACAGCTGGTCTGAAGTCATCCAATACCCAGGCAATGAATCAGAATACAGCTGGACTGGTGTCCTGTCTGGATCTGAAGTCATCTGCTGGGCCAGTCACTGGATTCTGGAAAGCCAATACACTGCAGAACTGATGAATGTGGGGCACCTGGTTCCTGGACGTCCAGACTGGTGGAACAACATAGGTATGGCAATGGCTGGAGTGGCAGCACTGGCTACCACTGCTCTGCTTTCCAATTGGTAGGCATGGGCACATTAGCAGGAAGATCTTTGTACTGTGGCCAATAGCACAACAGATCGGGCGCTTGAATTATTACCCCATCTGGGTGCTCATAATTCACACTGTGAAAGGTTTCATGTCCCTCACCATCCACAATTCAAACAGTGTCCATAAACAGTGTCTTGCCTTCTTTCTACTGGTTGTATTTTTCTTGAAACATTCTGTTCTTGACATGCTTGTTTCCACCAGGATGCACACATATCATTGCTTCTTCCCAAATCCAGGATTTCCTGCTTTTTTCAATTTCCTCTCAGACTCTCCAAGGAAAGGTAGGAAAGGAAATCTCATAGATTTCATTCACTTTCCTATGAACCAGTCTTTCCTCTTTACTAGCTTTGGTCAACCTGAGACCTCTGGACTGGCTTGGGGGAGGCCAGTCCTGGTCCTGCCAGCTATGCATTCTTAACAACATGAAAAATTGATCCCTGGCTTCTTCTTGCACAGCCAGGGCAGTGGAATCACCTCTCTCTTCCATGCATTCCTCTGAGCAAGAGCTTGAGGCTGTGTACCAGTTCCTTCTTCACAAGGCCACATAGGTTCCCCCTTCATCTTCCTCACTGAGAATCTGTGCCCAGGGTGAGCAGTCGTCCTCACTCCTGAGACTGTCCACTCTTCGCTGTGTGCGGAGGTCGAAACCTCCCATTCAAAGGCCTCCCTCATCTCGTCTTCACCTATGAGACTTGGGCTAGGCCCCTCTCTCCAAGGGTCTACTGATGCTCTTCCTGAAATGTCTCTCTGCAACTCAGACTCTGAAACATCAGCACATTGTTCTGTCTGTAAATATGCACCCTCTAGCTTTGTGCCACACTCTGAGGGGCCTTCTCCAACAGGCTCCACCTGGTGCTGTGTGCTGCCAACTGCAGATTCTTGAACCTTTGTCCATGTGGGAGCCAAATGAATCTTGGGCGCTATAAATAAACCATATTTCTCTAAGCACCCAGAACAGTGAGGTACCATGAAGACGTCCCTTCCAGCATTTAAGTACATCAAACACTCTTGCACTGGATATCGAGGAATCACCACATGAGGAGGCATTCATCCCCTGAAGTAACATCTCTCAATGTTCCTCAACTTATTAACTTCTACTGCTATCACAGCCAGGGCATGATCCGGGTAGCGGGCTGGTCCTGAAGCCATGACTGCTGAGAAAAAAAAACACTCACTGTTATCTCAAGTCCCACATCACAGAAACTTTCTTTCTCTTTCAAAATGGCTTCCGGCTGCTGTTTACATTACTACCCCACCCTGTAATGGTGGCGGCATCACTCCTATGCATCAACATTCTGTAATTGGGTCAAGCCACTGGTAGGTAGGTAGGTAAAATTTATTTATACAGAAAATTATGCCATTAGGGATTTGAAAATCCCTGTTTACAAGACATCCCATATTTGTACTACGTTATTATACATGTTTACACAAAGCGTGTCATAAAAGTACATTACACAATTACTACACATTATAACATACATTTCATTTATAAATACATCCATACTTCAAAATACATTACCATTCAGTTAAAGCATTACAAACATTGCATTTTATAAATACTGTCATTCTACCATATTCGATTCAATTTTCACCTATTGCACAAGCATTTAAAAGGCAGCTCGTTTTACTGCCAATTTATATCCTGATAATGACAGGTTTGGGTCCCTAAGGGAGGGTAGCCTATTCAGGACTTCGAAACTTTATACTGAAGGGTCATTGTGCTATATTTGTTTTTAATTTTGGGAGTAAGATATACTCTAACTCCACTATTCCTTAGGTTTAGTCCATGTTCTGTTTTTTTTAAGTTACACAGTAGATAATTTTGTGATACATTCTTGTGTAAGCCCTTTATTTGAATTAACCAAGAAACCTCTGCCCTCTGTTTTAAAGAATTCCACCCCAGTCTTGAATACATGTCACAGTGATGGGTACCGAAATCACATCTTAACACAAATCTAGCTAATTTGTTATATAAAACATCCAGGTTATGTTCTTGTTTTTTTGAGGTATGTCTATAAATGTGGGAGCCATACTCTATCACGGGAATAAGTAATTGATTTACTATGTTTTGTCTCATTTCTCTTGTTAGGCACTTCGATATTCTTCTCATGACACCTAGTTTAGAGTTAGTTTTTTTTATTAGTTCAGTCACATGTTGATTAAAATATAGTTCTTGGTCGATTATGACCCCCAGATATTTATAATACTTGGTTTGTTCTAGTATTTTCCCCTCCTGTGTCCTAATTAACAAGTTTTTACCCACTGCGCATCCGATTTATACACTCTACTGATAACTTTGCTCAAATTGCATAAACATCCACTGTTCTTTTCCTAGCACACTTATATGATTTACCACGCACTTTTTACAGCTAAGACATTGCTCTAGCTACAGTCCCTTAAAGCCTCAGTATTTCATAGCACAGGATTGCCTTTATTTCTTGCTGCATATCTGATACAACTCACAGTCTCTCTCATAGCTTTGAAAATTATACTGACGCTGAAACTATAATTGTGCTCACAGTCGATTGCTTCGAATGCTTGTTTTTGCAGGTAAAAATTAACACAGTCCTTCTTTGTAAAGCGATTACACTGCTACACACAGATTCAGCTAGCTTTTGGTGAAATCACAGTTTGAGCAATGATTTCTGTTGGTACTCACTGTTATCAGTAGCTGTTTGCTGTGATGAAAAAACGGCCTGCAGCCAGTCTTGGAGGCTTCTGGAAAGAAGCGGGTTGTCAGTCCTGCCGATCATCCCTCTGAACACCACACTCACAGTCCAGTCGATCAAAATGAGGGTTGAACCCGAATTTAAACAGAAAAGTCAGTTTTTTACACTTTTTGCAGCACTTTCAGTCACTGTGACGCTCCTCCTGGTAAGCCAGTTTGCACGCCTATTCATTCTCCTCCTCGAATGCTGTGCAGTCACTCTAGAGCTGGCTTGGGGGTGAGACTGATTGTAATCTCACCAATCACTCGACGCCATGCAAATGAGCCTCTTTCCTCTCATGCTCTTCTCCTCACAGCGATCATCGAGCAGGCAAAATTTAAACTGCAAAACCACACTTTCTTTTTTTTTCTTCAATGACTCCTTGGCAGGAGCCCATTTCAACCATTTTTCATGGCCATTAAGCATGACAGTCTCTCAGTTCACACAGAAAGCATTTCCAACGTCTAGGGCGCAATTTTCTTTTTGCTACCCACAGTTTTCCACACTTTTCTTTGTCACAAACACTTTTAAAAGCTGGCAAATGCTGTAAATTTGATGCAGGACAAAGGCATACACTCTCAGGCTTTACTGCTCCTTGGTAAACAGTTGGCATTTTAATAGCAGCACATGGATAACAGCACACAGCGGCACATTAGTTATCATTGCTTCAGCTGTTATGGGCTACCTACTACCAGATAACCAAAACCCTAGCCATTGTCCGAGCGACCTTTCTTACATTCATCCCTAAATTCCAAACCCAAATCCTCCAGCGGTGCCTCCATTTTATAACCCCACCCAGGTATGCCATTTCTATCTTGACAGCTCTACCTGGTGGGCTGGGATGAGGAGGAATATGTCACTCAGCATGGGCTAGGTTTGGCTACTCTAGACAAAAGCAACCAAGTAACTCTGGATAAAGGAAGCAATAACTGTAATGTCCAATACCAGAAGTGGGATTCTAAAGTGTGGATTTTATTCATCCAACAGAATAAACAAAGCATAAATGGACCCCCACGGGGCTACACTCCTGGTAATGCAGATTTAAGGAGACCAGAACACACCCTCATCACTTTAGCCCTCAGGCTCTGAAACACACTGGGCACACAGCCCAAACTTGTACACTGCTCTGGGTTTTCCCAGGCTCGGCTCCCTTGCCAGGCACTTGGATACTTTCCATAGAGCATGGAAACATTTACTGGTGGCTCCCTAAACCACCTATGAGCACTTCTGCTCCATAAGGGAATCTTCCTCATTAATCCCACATCTGGGTACTTTCCTCAGGCACTGGCCAAGTACCTGAGAGAAAGCAACAGGTGTCCCAGAGCAAATCTGTAGAGGTGAATTTGGTTTCTACTGATGGGGGGTCTCCCATCTCTCGCTCCCATAATTCATACCCGGCCATTTCTCTGGACTGTAACACCTCATCCTTTAAAACACTTTGCTGTGTAGATTCTTTTTAAATGTATTCACATTCAATCTACTGTCTTTACATCCCATTTGTGCTGAACCTGAACATACTTAATAAGTGGCTGTGTCCATTGCTCTAGACCCCCCACAGAGTTAAGGGAGTCCAATCCCACATCTTCCAAACTGTACTTGGCTGTTTTTCCTGACCCCACAGGAACAGTCACTTTAGTTTCACCTTGTTTCAAGTAAAAACACATGTTCCTTTACCAGAGCAAACTCATCCTTTGGTTGCAGGTGCCCCACAGGAGTTTTCTCCTCAAAGAACTGTTGTCCAGAGCTTCTGGTGCCTGAGCACGAACTTAAATCAGACAGCTTCTTTTCCCTAGCCAGATCGGGGGGGGGTTGCCCCTGGAAGCAAGCTGATTTCTTGTCCCCATCCCCATAGGGATGGGGCCCTGAACCACTGAAAACGGTCTCCACCACTTTAATGTGCTCTTCGTGTGTTCCTCTTTGGGTGAGAATACACACCTATACAACAAAAATAGCTCTTTGACAGATCTTAAAGCATTGAGGGCCTGCTTACAGCAGAGCACCTCTTCTACTACAGACTGCAACAGAACTCTACTCAACTCACTTTAAATTTCCCAACGTTCTCTCTAACTCCAAATGCAACATTCCAGTGTGGCTTATGCAGCTGTGAGAGTTCTAAATGATGTGATCCTTCAGTCTCAGCAGAGACTGAGAACAGAGTGAGACAGTGTGAAATCCATTTAATTGGAGTTTCACAAGCTGCCTTCCCTGCCTATCACTAGGTCTTACTGGGATTCTAGTAAGCCCGGGTAACAGTGGGGTTACACTTACAATACATCCCAGTAACTAGTCAACAAATTAGTTTTGCAATTTGTGACATGATCGTGAATCATGATTTGTGACTACATTTGTGGCCATGATAATGAAGAACATTATTAGGTGTCGACGGTGTGAGATAAACAATATGGAACTGCATTGGGAACATGAATGACTACGGCTGTACTTCTCCGATGAGCTGTAGCACAAAGTCCCAGACTTAAAAATGCTCATTAATGATTACAATGGTGGGGTGGTGAAGCCTGGAGAAACATAGAATTTGAATTTGATGGCAGATACGGACCGCTTGGCCCACCCAGTCTGCCATTTCCCTACCTACTGGATAAGCTGCAGATCCTAGTTAACCAGCAGCCTACTTCTTCTTACCCCCACCCCCAGAATTGCCTTATGACTGTCCCATGCATGCTTGAATTCCACCACTGATTTTGACTCCACAACCTCCTCCGGAAGGCCATTTCATGCATCCACAACCCTCTCTGTGAAAAAATACTTCCTTAAATTACCTCTGAGCTGCCCCCTCTATCTTCAAATTGTGCCCTCTTGTTCTAGCACACCTCTTTTTTTGAAAGATGCTACCCTCTTGGACTTTGTTGATTCCCTTGAGGTACTTGAAAGTTTCTATCATGACCCCCTCTCCCTCCTTTCCTCTAGGCTATACATATTAAGCTCCTTAGTCTCTCTTCATATGTCTTCTGGTGCAGACCCACCATTTTAGTGCCCTCCTCTGGACAGCTTCCATCCTGTCTATGTCTTTGCGGAGATTGGGTCTCCAGAACTGCACACAGTACTCCAGATGGGGTCTCACCAGCTGTCTGTACAGAGGGATAATAACTTCCTGTTTTCTACTGGTGATGCCTCTCCCTATGCAACCAGTAACCCCCAGTCCTCCTTGCTGCCCTCTCACATTGCTTGCCCACCTTTAGGTCATCTGATATGACTACCCCCAGGTCCCTTTCCATTTTTGTTGTTGTTAGTATCTCACCCCCCATTGTGTCTCTTCCCCTGGGTTTTTGTTTCCCAGGTACATTACCTTGCACTTCTTAGCATTGAATCTAAGCTGCCATACATTTGACCATTCCTCTAACCTTGCCAAGTCCCTTCTCATCCTTTCCACCCCACCCTGTGCATCAACTCTGTTGCAGATCTTAGTGTCATCTGCAAAGAGGCATACTACAAAACATGCTTACAATACATCCAAGTAATTAGTCAAAAAATTAGTGTTGCGAATAGTGACATGATTGTTTATCATGATTTGTGACTGCATTTGTGACCGTGATAATGAACAACATGATTTGTATCTGGTGACTCATGATGATGTCCTGACTTAAAACATATTAATGAGTACAATGTTTATGTAAGTTATGCACCACACCTGTCCAGTACTCTGAAGGGAAGCCAAAGAAACAACTGTGACTTAAGTTACAAATGGAGATTGGGCCCTAAAGAGATGCAAATACACAGACAGATTAAGATTGTGCTGCACACTGAAGAGATGCAGATGCAAGGCACAACACCTAACCAGTGCTCACCATTGGAAATTCAAAACTGGAAAAGAATACCTTTGCCGGTTGGGGCAAGCCACGGGGGAGGGGGCAGTGTACTGCACTGCTGCAGTAACAGTCACTAGTACTAGTACCAGTAAAGATACCACAAAGAAGTACAAAAATCACACAGCTGCAGTGGATAGCAGGTTCACATTGCTGAAATTATTATGTGGCACAATAAAAGGTGTCTGATTTGATAGCACACATCACACACATACTCACACAAACACTAAGTAATGCATAGCTAATTGAAAACTTCAGTAATATAATCACATATTTTAAACAAACTAAAATTATGCACTGCTGCACCACGACAATCAGCAAAAAAATAGCAAGAATTAGTGAAAATATTACTGTGTGTACATTAACACAGTTATACAAGAAAAATATCACCAAAACAGAAAGCACTGTCTTTTCTCCAAGTTAATCTAGCTATACCAGAGATACGCCCTCCCAAAGACACACTTCCACTGTCTCTCAGTACACAGACTGAATGTTGTACATTAACATTCAAAGCCACACACAAACCTTAAATGATCAATGATATGAGCACAGGAGGGTTTCCTATAATCGATGAACTAAAGTTTCAGCAAAAAAAAAAGACAAAAAAGCTTTTTAACAGCTTTTAGAAGGTTTGACTCACAGAGATCTCTCAGGGCAGATTGTCTCCTACAGCTTCCAACACACACTACCCAAATCTGAGGCTGTGCAGAACAATCTAGAGCCCATGTGACCTGAAATCCAATGAATCACTGCAAAATTCACATTTGAAGCTTAAAACAAGTGAGGCAAAGTGCATTGTTTTCAATGTACTTCACCTTAAGAATTGGTGGAGTAGTGGTTTGGGAAGGCAGAGTAATGTGAAGTCATTGTTTTCAATTGACTTTGCGTTACCCATTAGAATGCGAAGTACTCTGCTTCGCGTTGTGGAGCAGTCCGCGAATTCACCTTCACTAGGCGAATCACTTCACGGAGCAAATTGGGGTCACTTTGCCCATCTCTACCAATCATACAGTGCCACATGAACTTAATGCTGCTGTAGCAGATATGTGGACAATTGATCTTTTGCCCTTCTCCTTTTTGGAGAATTCTGGGTTCCTGTGGTTTGCTGCATGTACCTGTCCAAAATGGAAAGTCCCATCCAGTACATACTTTTTGACCTGTGCTGTCCCCGAGTTGTACCATACTGTGTCTGACTCAGTAAGACATGCCCTTCCTTTTCTGCATTCATCCATTTAAGTATGGATATGTGGACAAGCGGCAAAACAGTGGGGAGTTCATATTTATGTATAACTGCATACTGGGCACAGGTGCCGGGGGTTGTTTGTGCTGTTGGCAGTGTGAATGAACAGTGTAGTAAGGTGGAGATCCAGGTCCACCTTGAAAATGAGCATTGCTCAACAGTGTTCGCCTGCCTAAATAAAGATTTTGATTGATTGATTGATTGGAGTGTTGTGGTAGCAATCTTCCAGGAATTCAACAGCATGCAATGATCGTTATGCACAATGGAACCTGTTCACAGACTTGGAAAAACATGTTCGACATGGTACTGACTGAAACTGACAATTGGCTCAACCCCCTGTCCCTGAGAACAGGGTTCATAGCAAGTGACCATGGGTCAAATGTGGTGAAATGCATCATGAATGGTGGCTTTTTTCAGGTTCAATGCATGGCCCACTGTTTAAATCTTGTGGTGCAGGAGTTTCTGCAGCACCCTGATATAAAGGAAATGCTGACAGTTGCATGCCATATCTGTTCTCACTTTTCACTGCTAATGCCCATGACCAACTTTGGCAGTTGCAGATCTGAAACATCCCTCGTTCAGCACCTTTTGAAGCTGGAAGTTGTCACCGGTGGAACTCCACTTTATATGTGGCAGAGGGTTGTATGAACAGTACAAAGACATCTCAGAATATCTTGTCGCACATAGCCGTGACAGTTCTGGGGCCTCCATGTCTATGACGACTGAACAGTGGCACCTCAAGGACTCTATAATAAGAATCTTGAAGCCTTTTGAACATGCTACACAGGCAGTGAGTGGTGAGTCTGCCTCCATTAGCCAATCAATTCCACTGCTATGGGTGCTGAGGTAGACATTGGTGAATGTACAGCATAGTCTTGATGCTGCCGGAGACAGTGCTATCAGTGTGTTGCTGAAATACATGCTGACAGTATTTGACCAGAATCATCACATCATGAGCATTCAGCGCAGTGACAACTTTGCAATAGCAATAATGCTGGACTCACGATGCAAACGTGGAATTGCCTTAGTACTGGAGGGTGGGCCTAAGCAGCGTAAAAAATGTCATTGTGCAACTGGTGTGCTTGGTTCATGGGGCACAGAAGTTGCATGCTAAGGTCAGGAAACCTGAATAGCACAATCAGGCTGAAGGTGAACCTGGAGGAGTAGTATCAAGCATATCCTGTAAGGGGAAGGGGACTGCTGTTCCAGGTGATCTGTCATCAAAAGTGATTGGTGTTAACCCACTTTGGGAGGCTTTGTCCCAAGTGGGGATTTGTGACATTAATGATTCCAGAGAAGCAGATGATGCATGAACCACTGGACTTAAAGCAGCAGAGCGAATGGTTGAGTCATATGTGTCTGAAAACAGACATCTGTCAATCACTGATGGTCCCCTTTTATACTGGAGTGGAAAGGTCAGTGAATGGCCAGAGCTGACCACTGTGGCACTGAAGTACATGACATGCCCACCATCCAGTGTGAGTGTCAAGAGGGTATTCAGCTCAGCAGATGCAATAGCTCAGGATCAATACAAATCTCTCTCTCCTGCAAATGTTAGTTTGCTGACATTCATAAAAATGAATGAGAGGCACATACCACCTCAGACTGCAACCTTAGTATTCATACCCTGGCATACTCATGGTTTTGCTGATGTTGAAGTAAGGGACCATCCTGGTGGCAGTGACAGCATGAAGTGGCCCACTACTGAGGTAGATGATAACACAATGGAGAAAGAATTTTCCATGGTCAGAAGTCAGACATAGAAGACTCCGAGGGCAGCTTTCTTTCTGAGGATGATGATGACTGACAATGAGATTAATGTTGGCAGGTTTTAACTTAAGTGGTTAAAAGGATGTCACATGTCTTGTATGATACATGTTCTCTTTTTCATGAAGTTAAATCACTGTCCCACTCATAGTGGCTCAAATTTCATATGTCTCATCATCACATTTATATACAGAGCACAGTATATCCTGGCCCCCAGACTGCCTCCACCATAAGGCCACTGTTCTCCACTACCACCATAAGGAATGTGATCGTGTGTCCCCCGGACTACCACCGCCATAAGACCACTGTTCACCACTGCCACCATAGGGAATTTGACCATGTGTCCCCCTGGAGTACCACCACCATAGGACTGCTGTTTGCCACTACCACCACCACCACCAGATGCAGAAAGATGTGAGAGGGAATGTCATCATGTGCCATAGTTATGATCACCAGCACCACCACCAGTGCCATTGTGACAAAATTTTACATTACATTGACCGTGCAAGGCAGAGGGAGTCAAGCAGAGACCACATCCATCAGCCACAAGCAGAAGGCTTCTTACTATTAAAACTATAAAGTTAGTATTGTACTAATGTTTTCATGCTATTCAACTTCCTTTGGCTGTGTGTTTTGTTTTGTGTTGCTTTTTGAGCTGCAATGGTCAAACACATATGGTCAACTTATTTTGTTTTTACAGGTTAACAACAATGACTCTCCTTCGCTGAAGGTCTGTATCAATGGTACAGCAGCAGTACAGTCTTCAGGAAGCTACGGATATCCATTTCCAATCCATACTGGTAAGTATATCAATTTTATTTCATCTGTTCCTTTTTTTTCATAAGAGTGCAACAAATCCGACAGATGATTCAAGAACTAGGTGACATGTACGTCACAAAAAATATTTATGCAACATATCATGCACTGAATTCCAAATTTGCAGCTCTGCAGCCATGACAGTGTTGAAAAAGTTGGACCCAGGTTGTGTTACTTGACAAGATGTGGTTTTAAAATGTAATTTGAGTTGAGACACAGGGACACTGACACAGTATATTTGTTACACAGTCTGGTACTAAATTAAATTGTGATCTGATGATTGCAGTGGGACAGCTTGCTCTCTGCGTTAATCCAGATACATGTGGAATAGCCACTGCTTAAACATAATGTCTTACTGCTTCAATCAAGTTATAATAAGACTTCATTTCTATTTTCAGGAAACATCCAGGTGCTTTGTTGTGTCATAGTTGCCTTATACAAAGAACTTCTCCAACATCACGCCCCCCCTGGGCTGGGGCAGACATGCAACAAGCAGAAGTCATTTCAATCGATGACCGTAATGATCATTACCAGACTGGAGAAGGATGCAGATGAATTCTGTGAAGAAGTAACCAAATAAGAAACCATTAATGAGACCTACTTGCACATATGCCCCCCCCAAAAAAAAAACTTAACTTCATTGGCTTGAGAGTATTCCCTTTCCAATTTCAATGCCAACATATCTCATCAAGCACTGGAATATGCACACCAACAGTATGTGATCTGTGATACAAAACAATACAATGAGTACATGTGTCTATATATATATATATATATATATATATATATATATATATATATATTATATATATATATATATATCAACCCCACCTAGAAAATGCATATATATTTTTCTATATACATATATATCAACTCACCAAGGCTACTATTAGTGCACACACAACAGCACCCTTCCATCCGGTTGTGTAATTTGCAACACATTTGTGGGAATTGCAGCACACTTTGGACCAAGCAACAGTTCTCTCACGGTCATCATTTCTGACAGAACAATGAATGGATTCATGTCATGTATTCCCTCCTTCACATAGTTTGGCAAGACACTGTGCATCATGACATCATCATCATCACAGAGTATGTAAATTTTCTGGACACAAGACAGTTATATTTTGGGGATGCAGAAAAATTCTGGGGACTTTGCGTGATCATTGCGAGCATGAGTGAATGTGCAATAAATTCTGGGGGACTTTGCATGTGGTGTAATGTTCCCATTTCACTACTTCTGCTCTTGGGAATTTTCTGGACACAAGACAGATGCATTTTGGGGATGTTGAAAAATTCTGGGACTCTGTGTGACCACTGCAGACATGAGTGACTGAGCAATAAATTCTGGGGACTTTGCATGTGGTGTAACGCTCCCATTTCCTTCATCAACGTGTGAGCACATAATGTCATACTTAAATTATAAATTAAAGCACGCTTGAAGCAATAAATTAAAGCAGCAGTGCAACAATGTGGTGAAAATTTTGACTTATACTTGCTTATGCTATTTTAGATTACCAGCCACTCGTTACCTCCTGACTATATGATACCCTTATTTTCACAATTTGTGTCTGCTTTACTACTTTTCTCATGTCTGAAAAAATTGAAGGGCACACCTTTTAATATGGTTCTGACCAGGTTTTCATCCCTAATTGCAGCTGTTTTTGAACAAATATTGTTCTGTGATGTCATAAAACACTGCCTGTTGCATAATTGTTAATTTTACAGCAGAAGTAATATATAAATAACTGATGGAGAAAAACAGTGGAAAATACTGATGAAGACCTGGTCCGAACCATATTAAAAGGAGTGCTCCTTTTATTTCAGACATGAAAAAAAGTACTAAAGCAGATTCAAATACTGGAAACAGTGGTATCATACAAGTCAGGAGGTAAGTAAAGTAGCAATGTAAAATAGCATAAAAATGTATAGGTCAAGATTTTCACCAGATTGTTGCACTGCTGCTTTAATGTCTGTTTCAAAAAAGAAATATTTCTGGAGCCTCAGTAATGTTTACTTTGTGTTGGGACTTGTGAAGTGTTTCACAAAAAGCATGACTGAGCAGTGCAAGTATGTTGTGCTAAACTGCATGTGTGCTGACAGTGTTCTTTCCTGTGTGTGCAGAAATTGTCCAGCTTCATGCAAACATATATATGGTGTGACTTGTTGCAGTATGTAAAGAATAAAGGTAAGAAAGAATATATGACGTATATTTTATTTGTACCATCAGCACCAGCCGGAGTAAGTGATATGATACTTTTTTATAGGTATCGGGTCACTATGCACCTCAGTCACTCACAGTGCACACATGACTTTGCGGAGATCATAGCTCAAAAAACACATTCTCTCCTAAAAGTCATGTGCACCTGCACACCACAAAGCAGACATACCACAAGGCTGCTGTCTCCCCCGACACAGCTGAAAAACTGCTAAACTGGGGAGCTGCGGGGGAACCAGGCACAGGAGGAGCAGTTGAAGTGCCGGCAGTATGGTCATGCACCTGGGGCTCCACCTGCTGCTGTGGAGGTGGTGGTGCTGCTGGAGCTCCTGCAGCTGCTACTGGTGGAGGTGGTGGTGGCAGACTTGGTGGACATGGTGGTGGAACTGGTGGTGCTGCTGCTTCTGGGGAGGAGGCAGGACCAAAAAGTCTGGAGCAGTCCAATGCCACAGGCTATGACCCCACATGTGCACACTCCCCTCCGACCATGGGCCACATACTGTCCCTGGTCCATTGCACAAAAAACACTCCTTCCCTCTCCAACATGATGGTGAATTCATACACACTCACAACACAGGCACACACACACACACAAAACCAGACTTAAAGAACAAAGAAATTGATCAGCAAAAGAACTACAAAACAGTATAAAGAAAAAGAAATAGCTTTTAAAAAGCTTTTGGTTTTGGAATTTGTTCAAGAAAGAAACTTGTTAACACAAACTCTCCTCTCCTACACAAAATGCTTCCTCTCTCTACCCCTGCAAAGGAAAAAGTGAAAGTATCTGCTTGTATGACTCACTTCCTTCCTGCCTGGCTAAAACATGTGACTTACAGTACTGTGAGCCATGTGATGTGTTGGGGGGGCTCTCTAAAGTGCCTATATTGTTGTCATTCCACCTTACTTTGCGTAAAGGCAGAATAACAATGCAAAGTCATAATAACAAAGCAAAGTAAGCACTTTCCAATGGCCACTTCACGTACTGTAATGATAATGCAAAGTGGCCACTTCATGTTCACTTCACAGGCAGAATTTAATTTCACTGCATCTCTAGTCAGTACTTACTTGAACTACTGTAGTCCAATTCATGAAGTGTGATTTATACAACCATAGTTCCTAAAAGTAGTTTTTTAAAAGGGCAAAAATAATAGCAAAAGGTTTGTTCCTTAATCTTCTTGTATTTTAAAAGTACATCCATCTTAAGCATTGTTCTAGTTCAGATCCAAAAAGATACACGACTTGTTATTACAACAACCTGAAGATCTTTTTAATAGAGTTCTGAAAGTTTAACGTTCCTGATCATTTTATATTCAAAAGTATTAATTTGTCTTATTTCAAGAAGGGGGAATTTAAGCAGGCTGTGGACATCATGTCATAGAAAATATATCCCTTTGTTTTTGAGATTCTGGGCAAATGAAGAGCATATGGAGAGGATTTTCCTTATGTTCTTGTGTATACGTTTCTTGTGTTTAAACAATTACATCTTCCTTGCTGTAAAGTTTTTTAGTAGCTACTTTCATAAATCTCTAGAAAAAAATTCTATATGTAAACAATTTTCCGTCATAAGGTGAAGTTAGTAGATTCACATAAGGTTCAACATTTAGACTTGATTTGTTTCTGGACAACCATTTGTGCGCCCCTCCCCCCTTTTTATGTTATTATATTGGCTTGTCCATCGCAAGCAACATCTTGCAGTAACACTTTCAGAGATGTGTGTCAGTGTTGTGGCCAATGCAGGCTGCTTTAGTGGGTGCATCCCTCACCTGCTAATTAGTGAGCATGCTGCTGATTATAGCAATTTCAAAGAGAGACACGGAGTTGAAAGAAATCTGTCATTCAGTGAGGTACAGTTTCCTCATTTGAGCGTCAGATGATAAGGCTCCATTACATACCTTTCCTAGTGAAACATTCCAATAAATATGGTGGCTCCTGCCACCCACTACACAATCCCCAAAAAGTCAACATTGGGGATGCCCAATCCCCATTTCCGCATGTCCCCCAGTTCAATTTGTTTCCCAACGGGGGTGCCCAATCCCAATCAGCATCATGCCCCCCCACACACACACTTTCTTTGTCAACAGGGGTGCCCAATCCCCATCAGCATCATTTCCACCCAAACTCATGGCACACTGGGAGCCCACCCCAGTGTGTCCAAAATAATTTTTTTACATGTAAATAAAGAAAACCTTCCCCTGAAGTCCATTTTTTTGCCTGTAAAAAAAAGGTCCCTCATCATCTTCTGCCGACCCTCCCCAACCTGCACCCACCCCACGCACCTCACCTACCCACACACCCCCAGCCCCATACATCCCCCGAGGGCCAGTGCTGTGATCTTCGTTGAGTAGGAACATGTCTGAACTCTTCAAAGTCAACTGAACAAAATGCTGTAAGCTTTTATAATGGCAGGCAATGGAGGAGTTTCAACTTAAGTGGATATCTCAGCCATTTTTAGGAATTTTGGTACCAGATTTTTGACATGGGGTTCTTGGGACCCCACCTCATGAACACATGCACTGTCATTTCAACATTTGGTCCCAAAAGGTGATTTTTGCAGTCACTGCATGGAATCACCTTTTGGGACCAATTAACTACATTAGAGTGTCACTGTTAATGAGGATGGGTCCCAAAATGTCCAAGTTGCAAATCTGGTGAAACAATTCCAAAAAAATGACTGTGTTACAAGTGTGTGTTGTGCAGTTTCCATGCATGCTCATAACTTCAACAATTTTTTATATTTTCACTCCAGATGTTCAACATTGACATTTTTTACACCTCCTTATGAACAGTATAGCTGTCATTTTTCACATCCTGCCCAAAATGTGTTTTCACAGCTGTGGCACACAAATGGCACGGTCACTGTGGAAATAAACGTTCAGAACAGATTAACAAAATCACAGTTCATGAAGGAGGTCCCAAAATGCCTATGTTGAAAATATGATTAAAAAATCCCACACATAATTGCATTATGGGTGTGTGTTACAGTTTCTACTCATGCTCGTGACTTCACCAATTTTTTCATATTTTCATTCTAGATTTTGAACATTGCTATTTTTGTACACCTCCTCATGAACAGTACCATTGTTATTTTTCACATCCTGTCCAAAATGTGTTTTCACACCTGTGGTGCCAAATGGCGCAGTCACTGCTCAAAATCACCTTTTGTCTAACAAACTGATTTATTTATTTTATTTATTTAAATTTTGGTAACCTGGTAGGCCCACTGAGACCTTGATGGTCCCTTTTTCAGGGATGACCCAGGATTAGTTACATGTACCTAAGGAGAAGAAAACCAAAGCTATGATACATACAGTGAATCAAGTTTTACAAAGTGCAGTAGGAATATACCTAGCAGCATGTGGTACATTGTAGACAGACTCAAACAGTAGCCTGAACATTTTGTTAGGACAACAAGGTGAGACAGCCATGTCAAATGATAACCCACCTAGATAAGTGCCCTAGCATCCTACCCCCAGGCATACCCTCTCTCAGAGACTATTATTCTGTGGCGACCACCCCATTCAGGAGAGCATTCGCATAGCCTCAGCTGTAGCAGCAGCACAGTGCCCCTATGTCCAGGTGAGATTTTAGTGCTTTCTTGAAACCCCCAGGAGGTGCTATCTTGAAGCTCTCTTGGAGATTGTTCCAAAGTTTAGGTAGGGACACCCTGGCAGAACGAAGGCCAAGGGATGTTTTGGCTCTGGGTATTTCAAGTAGTTTCTGATCGGTACACCTGAGCTCTCTCCTGTTAGTTTTAGGGACAAGCAGGTCTCATAGACTTGGGGGGGCTCCAGGTTGTTGTAGTTTGAAAGTCAGGCACAATGAGGGATATGCTAGACTGGCTTTGAGGAATGGCCAGTCTAGGGCTTGGAGCACCTTGCAGTGGTGCTCTATCTGTTGCACCCTGGCTGAAAACCAGCTGACCCAATGGTACAGTGTATCCAGGTGCTTTCTTTCCATGGGCCTCAGTGTTTGGAGCAGGGTCACCCCATAGAAAAGGGTGGGTAGTATTGTTCTGTTCCTCACGCCTTCCTGGTTTCCTTTACTCAGGAAGAGGCTTAGCCTGTAGAGGAGTCCCAGTTTTTGGTTTACTACCTTGTGAGGTAGTCCATGTGTTTCCTGTAAGTAACCTCCTGGCCTAGGTACATCCCCAAGTACTGATGGTGCCACTGTTCATGAGGTGGGGTCACAAAACACCCATACTAAAAGTTTAGAGTGAATATACCAACAAATGGTAGGCAGGAGGCAGTATAGCGCAGTGGTCTAAGGCTCTGAGCTGCAAATCTGGTGACATCCAGCAGACCAGACCTGGGTTTGAATCCCAGAGCTTCCACTTGCATACTGTGTGACCCTGAGCAAGTCACTTAGCCTCCTTGTGCTCCCAGGTCACTCCTGTAAAAAAGCTTTCAGCTTAGTGTGCTATACCGGGTTAAACAACTAAATAAAAAAAAAAAATGACTGGGGTGTTAAGGTTTCCAACCATAACATGCAACCCTGTAGAGACTGAGAGACGTCAGGAGTGTGACTTGGGATCGTTGGCTGTAATGCTCACACCTTTCCACCTCCACCTTGCAGGCAGTAACAGGCATCGAGGTGTGCCTTGAAGTCTTCAGCCCCAAAGTTCACCCTTTTCTCCTATACTGAACCCATCTCAGTGTATCTCCTAATGGAATGGGGTGAGTGTAAGGCCCGAAGACCCAAGGTACACCACAACACTTGTCAGTGTCTGCAGGGTAGGGTGAGGAAATGGCATGAGCATTATGGTCGACGCCCAAAGGCACATCCCAATGCCTGTCCAACTCTGCAGGGTAGGGGTGGGGTTGGCATCAGTTCAATACTTCACTGGCATTCCTATGATGCATCTCTCTAACTCCTGTAATACCAATGCCAATGCCAGCAAGACAACATTAGCATCAACAAATGCTTGTTTGTAATTGTATTGGTATACAATAAATGTGCTAAGATTTTATTACATTATTGCTATGTGCTGTGTGTTATTACATTCATCTCATGAGTATGGGGAAAGGAGGATGGAGAAATACCTTGAAAATGTGGTGGGCAGGGCTGGAGGGACTTGTTTGAAAGTGACAGATCAGTGTGGTAAAACATACCTCAATCATCAAATTTAACAGATCTGGAGTTAAAGAAATTACTCCAGACCTTTAAGGAGAAGTTTATGTTTACATTAATGCTGAAACTGCATTTATTTAAGCAGGATAAATGCAGTTTCATAGGGATGAAAATGTAAACATACCGTACCTCTCTGCATTCAAAAGTTTCACTGTGTCCAAACCCTAAAATGACTGCAGCGTGCAGTGTCAAGATATTCAGGAGAGAGCACAGAACTTGCACTAACATTTCTAATAGAACCATGTTGCACAATCATTTCATTGTTTGACCTTTGCTATAAAAACACAGCAATTATCAGTTATCCTGTGTATTACTTACTTACTTACTGCTAAGTGATGGTAATGAACTTGTCAAACAATCTAGACTAAAATCAAATGGCATGACCAGCCCTGACACAACATCTGCAACTGAGAGTGCACTGCTGTTTATATTGCCATTCATCACCGCAGTCTGTTTAATCACCCTCCCCAAATTGTCCAGATCCCCCCCCAAAAAGAATACTTGGTGGTCCAGTGGGGTAACTTTTGGTCATTTGAAGTTCTTGTCCTGCATGCTGTAATATATCAATGTCCCCCCAACCATGGTGACTGCTGACTGCCTTTCGCTTTAGTAGCTACTGTCCTGAATGCCTCACCAATTATGTCCAAATACCCCTTGAAAATATCCCTTATGACTAAGTGGGTTAAGTGTGGGTCCCTTTGATGTCCCGGTCATAAATATAGGTACACTACTACTATGTGACCACTGACTGCCCCTTCCTTTTAACTTCAAACAAAATTGCCTTCTGTGTGTATGTTCCAATACCCTAGAAAATATATCTAACAGTCCAGTGAGTAGATGCAACATAGATATAGGCACCATCCTATGCATCTGCTGATTGCCCACTATTTGCCCCAATGACTGTGATTCAGGTCATGATTCAATCCCACAAAAAGAAGAGAATGCATGGTGATTCTGGTGTTGAACAGGTGTGCTTGTGGAAGCCCCCGGACACACATTGATGCTGTACTTATTTATTTATTGAAATGTTTCACCAGGAAGGCACACTAAGCGACAAGTAACTTGTCTCCTGGTGTGACCTGGAGGAAGGGGTACAATAGAAATGAGATATTCAACATTCAAATTACAAGATCAACACTAACATACAGTTGTAAGGCAGGTGTTACAGTGTTACAACAGTGTTGTGCATGATAGGTAGAAAGTGTGGCCAATAACAAGTGCTGGGTTGATAAGTAAACAAGTGCTTACATGAAAGAAAAGGGGAAAAGGAGAGGGAGGAAGGATGGGAGGGAGGGGTGAGGTGAGGGGAGATGGAAGAGTCGTGTCCCTGGAGGCCCCTTCAGGATGCAGGGAACCCTGCAAGGGGACTTGTGGGACCAGAGAGAAGAGGATTAGGCAGTGTCCCAATGCACTGAAGTATGTCTACTATCAAACCCCACCTCCCACTACCTAAATGCAACTGCCATGCAGGCTGACTCCAATCATACACAGATCGTGTAGTTTCTAGATCACATTTTTCAGTACCTGACACACTTCAGTACAGCATCACCATAGGACTGGGATCTTCCAAGATCACTCTTTCCAACACCAGAACCACCATATATCCTTTTCATTTAATGGAACTGGATCATTACTTGATTTACACTTGCTGGTGGTAATTGTGTTCTAATTTAAAAGAAAAGGCAGTCAGCAGTCATAAAGGGGAGTGCCTACATCTATGTAGGAGCAGAGCTTCACGGCACCCACACTTCATGCATGGGATCACCAGGTATATTTTTTGGGGTGGAACAGGGAAATACTTGGGGGGGCAATTGCGCTTCAAGTTAAAAAGAAGGGGCGATCGGTGGTCTCATCGGGGGTGAACCTATAGCTATGTAGCACTGGGACTTCAATTGGACTCGCACATACCTCAGGGGACCACCATGTATATTTTCAAGGGGAGTGATTGAGACATACTAGGAGAGGCATTTGGGGCAGTATCTAACAGTTAAAGCAAATGGCAGTCAGCAGAAAACATGGGTGGGGGGCAGCTTGCTCCACTGTAGTGTGTAGGGCTGGACTTTTGAGAGACCCAGCCTTACCCCAGTGAACCAGTAGGTATTCTGTTTGGAAGAAACTGGACACTTCAGGGAGTGTGACTGAACAAACTACTGGTGATTAAGGGTATCTTATGCTGTAGTACACTTGCGGTTGCAGATGTCATGTCAGGACCTGTCTCACCATTTATTTTCGTCAAGATCATTTTTAAAAGTTCAAAATTATCACTTAACTTGTATATGTGTCAAACGGACATATATCAGAGAAATTCCCCCTATTTAGAGGAACCAGACAGGGTTGCCCCCTCTCCCCACTCCTTTTCACTTATTATATTCAACCTTTGCCCCAGTACTTATGCCAATATAAGGATGTTAAAAGTGTTGAGATAGCAGGCTTAGAACAGAGATTGGCCCTTTTTGCCGATGACATTCTTTTGTACCTGTCTAATCCAGACACCTCTCTGCAGGCTCTTTTTCAACATATAGGTGAATTTTCTAATATTTCTGGTTTTACCCTAAACATAAATAAATTACAGGCCTTAACCTTTGATTATGACCCCCCATCAAACCTTAAAAAACAATACCCAATTAAATAGGATAAAACATCTATAAAATATTTAGGAATACATATCCCAAAAGACCTGGACCAACTTTTCAACTTAAATTACCACCCTCTAATGAGTACAATTAAACAGGATTTGAGAAGATGGGACTTGTTACCATCCTCCTTTTATATAAGAACATTATGGCTTAAGATCAATGCCCTACCAAGATTCCTGTATTTATTCCAATGCATGCCATGTGTAGTATCTCCAAAAGAACTTCTCTCTTGGCAAAAAACTTTAAATGCATATCTATGGAATCAAAAGAAGCCAAGAATAAGCCGTGCTAAGCTGTACTTGCCAAAAGCTTTGGGAGGAGTAGCTCTCCCTCCTTCAAAATTATTGGATCTCAGCCCAGATGCGATTGGCTATTGTGGGGCACAAAAGAATATCAAGCAGTCTGGAAGCAAATTGATATATCTAGACATGTCTCAACCCACTTCCAGCCTGCCTGTTCTCCCCATTTCACCTTAATAAAGTTAGCCAAGAAACCCCATTAGCAACTGCCACTATACTAAAAGGATGGCAACTGGGGATGAAACACAAAATCTTCCAACAATATTTATGGAAATATAAGTCTTTATAATAACCCCCGCCCCGTCACATCAATGCATAACAAATGGTACTGGAACCAGTACTCTAAGGGATTGGAAGCCCCATGACAGTTATTAAAAGGTAATGGGTTTGTAGATTTCTTGGAGACTGGAAGGCTGTACTCCTGGACAGAAAAGGATAGGCTATATACAGTAATTATCAAATTAGAGACTATGTCCAAACACAACTTAGGAAATCAGAAAGGGATCCACACTTGGGAGAGGATAGTACTCCCTTTATACAGGTTTGGACCTGTCATCTAGGGGACAAGGAAATATCTATAATATATAAATCTCTTATACAACAACCTACATATGCCATGATGGTGGTTCAATCTAAATGGGAAGAGGAACTTGCATATCCCATATCCAATAAACAGTGGCTTAAGATTTGGGGAAACACATGGAAAACTACCTCCTCCCCTATTTGGAGGGAATTTACATTTAAAGTCAGGACAAGGTTCTTCCTCGTTCCCTCGGTGGTATCCCTAAGAAATCTGTGGTCTGCCTCCAGTTGTTGGAGGGAATGTGGAGAGGTGAGAGCTTCACATAAACATATTTTACTGGATTGTCCGGGGCTATCAGCCTTTTGTCTCCAGGTAAAAACACATATGAAATCAATCCTGAATATATAGGGTAAACTCAATGGTGTTAATCTAATCCTGGGGATTCCACCAGGTGAGGTTAAGGATAAGGCCAGCTTATATTTATGGGCCATACTTTTGGGCTCAGCCTATAAATCCATAACTCAGAAATGGCTTATCAAAACCCCTCCGGTGATTCCTGATTGGAAAGCAAACATACTAAATATCCAACACAATGAACAGATCTCTTTTAAACTCCAGGACAAGATGGAAAAGTATATAACATGTTGGTCATGGTGGAAGCTATACCAGGACAGCTTTACTGGGGGACTGGACTTAAAACTTATGTCTGTTCTTTAAGCTGTAAAGGAATGAACATAGGGCCCAGAGGAATTGAGGGTATTGCTTACTGCTTGAAGGAAGGAAGGTATGGTATTGTCACATCAATTAGTTCTTGCCCTTTCTTTCTTCCTTCACTTAGAGTCTCCATCTTAGCTGATGTTACAAATTCCACCATAAAGAAAAAGAATGAAATATAAATGTTGGAAACTGGTAGTACCTTATGTTCCAAATGTTGTTTATTTTCCTGCTAATAGTTGGATTATGTTTGAAATATTAACTTTTGTAATGTTATGATTTATTATCTTTTAAGATGACAACAAGCTGTAATAGTTTTAATGTAAAAAAAAAGGAAAAGGAAAATATGTAAAATAACATTCATATGTATGTTAATGTACTATAAATGGATGTATGAAACTAATCCTTTTAATAAAGCAAGTATAAAATAATAACTTGTGTATGTGTGCAAATAATACACTGGTTAAGTGATGATTTCTGTGTTTTTTCCAGCAATGGGCAAAAAAAAAAAAAGAAATGATAGCACAGCATTATTCTACTGGAAATGTTTGGGCTGCCAAGTTGTATGCCTTCTCCTGATTGACATCCTCATGCTTCATGTCAGACAACCATTTTAGGGTCTGGACAAGGCAGGATTTTTGAATGCAGTGGGGGTATGTTTACATTTTTATATCCTACAGAACTGCATTTATCCTGCTTAAATAAATGCAGTTTTAGCATTAATGTAAACATTAGTCTCTCCCTTAAAGTTCTATGGAGCCATTTTTATATTTGCTTGCGCGCATGTGCAAGAAACGTTATGTGACAGCTTAGGAGAGAAGCGGATTGTGGAGGCGCGGCAGTGTTACAGCCAAGGGAGACACTGCATTTGGGGCCTTGGCACTGGTGGACCAATAGAGGCACAGTGTGCCGGTGACAATGGTCTCCAAAAAGTGCACCAAGTTCTAACGTTTTTCGCCGCAGCAATCAGGGGCCACCTCCTCATTGCAGCATCAGTCATTGTGCGCAATGAAGGAGCTACCCGTCATTGCAGGGTGGAATGTTAGCTAGCCTAACACTGTTTGTAAACATGGTGGGCGGCTTGCTGCCAAGTTCACAAACAGTATTAGGCAGTCTCTCATGCTGAGGGGGTGCCCAATCCCCTCAAGCATATGCCCCAAAATGGTGTTTGTTGGCTGACGGGGACCCAATCCCGCCCGTCTTCAGTGCACGATGGTTTATTTAGCCGATGGGAAGCCCCTCCCCATCGGCAGATGTAACCCCAACCCATTGTCATTGTCTGCCAATGGGGAGCCCACTCCCGGTGGCACGATGTAAAAAATGCCCTCCCTGTTTTATTGCCTGGCGGCGGGGTGCCCAATCCCCATCGGCATGATGGTTCCCCATTTTCTGGTGTGCCAACGGGGTGCCCAATCCCGTTGGCTACAGCTGTCCCCCAAAAAGAGTCCCTTGGCACACTGGGGCCCACCCCAGCATGCCAAATACCCTGTAAAATTGAAAACTGTCCGCGTTGTCTATTTTTGTTTCCCTGTAAAGGAAAAGCGGTCCCTCGCGATCTGACAGACCCCCTCCTGCAACCGCACCCATTCACTGCGCACCCTGCCTGCCTGCCTCCCCTCACCCCACACTTACCTCAGTCCGGCATGATGATCTTCGGTGGACCGGGAACACGTTTGCACTCTTCAAAGCCCATCATGAACTGAGGAAATACCGGTAAGCTGTATAATGTAATAAATAGGGTTTTTCAACTTTGCTGCATATCTCAGGCATTTTTTGGAATTTTGGCACCAAATTTTCAACATGGGGTTTTAGGACCCCTCCTCATGAATTCTGTCACTGTCTCATGGCGTTAATCCGGCCCGAAGGGTGATTTCGCGGTCACTGCATGAAATCATCTTTCGGGACCAATTAACAGAAAGACAGTGTCAGTGTTCATTAGGTGGGCTTTCAAAAAGCCTATGTTCCAAATTTGGTGAAAAATTCCTAAAAATGACTGTTTTACTAGCATGCATTGCCCAGTTCCTACGCATGCTCGTAAGTTTGCAAATTTGTAACATTTGCAATCCAAATTTTCAACATTGCCATTTTATCACACCTACTTATGAGCAGTATAGCTGTCATTTTTCACATTTCACCCAAAATGTGTTTCCGTGCATGCAGCACACAATGGCGCAGTTGGTGTACAAAATCAATGTTGGGGACAGATTAAGAAGATCACAGTAACACTGTTCATGGGCAGAGGTCTTACAATGGCTATGTTGCAAATTTGGTAAAAAAATTCCTAAAAATGACTGTTTTACGAGCATGCATTGCACAGTTCCTACGCACGCTCGTAAGTGCATGAATTTTTAATATTTGCAGTTCAGAATTTCAACAATGCCATTTTGCCACACCTACTTATGAGCAGTACAGCTTTAATTTTGCACATTTCGCCCAAAATGTGTTTCTGCACATGTAGCGCACAGTGGTGCAGTTGGTGTGTGAAATCAATGTTTGGGACAGATTA
Organism: Neoceratodus forsteri; assembly: GCA_016271365.2. Classification (NCBI taxonomy): domain Eukaryota; kingdom Metazoa; phylum Chordata; order Ceratodontiformes; family Ceratodontidae; genus Neoceratodus; species Neoceratodus forsteri. The sequence goes on from CM057455.1 coordinate 533,238,590, forward strand.
AGAAAATCCCAGTGACACTGTTCATTAGCAGAGGTCCTAAAATGTCTATGTTGAAAATTTGGTGAGAAAAGTTCATAAAATGACTGTGTTACGAGCGTGCGTTGCACAGTTTCTTCACATGCTCGTACCTTTGCACATTTGCAATATTTTCACTCCAGATTGCCAACACTGCCATTTGCCTGCACCTCCTAATGAACAGTACAGCTGTCATTTTTCACATCCCGACCCAAATGTGTTTTTGCACTTCCGGCACAGACAAGAGCGGTCATTATGGGAAATTTGTGTTCGGGACACATTAGGAAAATCACACTGACACTGTTAATTAGCAGAGGTCCCTAAAATGGCTATGTTGAAAATTTGGTGACAAAGTCCATAAACTAAATGTGTTCTATGACGTGCATTACGCCGTTTCCATGCACGCTCGTAACTTTGCACATTTACAATATTTTCACGCCATATTTTCAACATTGCCATTTTTCCACACCTCTTTATGAAGAGTACCGCTGTTATTTTGCACATCCTGGCCGAAATGTGTTTTTGCACTTCTGGCACAGAATAGTGTGGCCGCTGTGGAACATTACTGTTTAGGACACATTACAAAAATCACAGTGACACTGTTCATTAGCAGATGTCCTAAAATGCCTATGTTGACCATTTGGTGATGAAAATCCAGAAAATGACTGTGTTACGAGTCTGCATTATGCAGTTTCCACGTACGCTTACAACTTTGCACAGTTGTAATATTTTCACTCCAGATTTTTCCATTTTCCCACACCTCCTTATGAACAGTACAGCTGTCATTTTTCACATCCTGGTTGAAATGTGTTTCTGCAGTTCCAGTGTAGAATACTATGGTTGCTGTGGGAAATCAGTGTTCAGGACACAGTAACAAAATCACAGTGATACTGTTCATGACCACAAGTCGTTAAATGCCTATGTTGAAAATCTGGTGGTGAAACTCCATAAATGAATATAGTTACGCTTACAGCGTTCTATGCGTTTCCACATATGCTCCAGATGTGCAAGCATTTTAATATTCCCACTACACATTTTCAACATTGCCATCTCTTCATATCTCCCTATGGATGGCACAGCTGTCATTATTCACATCCTGCCCGATCTGTGTTTTCATACACATGGTGCAGAATGGCACTATCACCGTTGGAAGTCAGTTTTCAGGACACATTGACAAAATAACACTGCCACTGTTCATGACAAGAGGTCCCAAATGCTTTCATGAGGTGGGGTCACAAAAAGGCCATATTCAAAATTTGCACTGTGAATACCAACAAATGCCTGAGGCATTACGGTTTCTAATCATAACATCCTACCCTGTACAGACAGGAAGGCATCGGGGTGTGCCTTTGGATTGCCAACTGTACTTCTCATGCCATCTCACCCCTACTCCCCAGCCACTGACAGGCATTGAGGTGTACATTGGACTCTTCGTCCCAACACTTCACCCCATTCTCCTATGCTGCACCCATTTCAATGTATGTCCTTATGGAATGGGGTGACTGTAAAGCCAAACACCCTAAGGCACAGCTCAACACATGTCAGTGTCTGCAGAATAGTGTGAGGTGACATGGCTTGACCATCATTTGTGATGACCCAAAACCTTACCCCAAATCCTGTCCATCTCTACAGGATGGAGGTGGGGTTCATGTGAAATTCAGTGCTTCACTGCCATTCCTATTCTGCATCTGTTTAACTCCTGCATTTCTAATGCTAATACCAGCAAGCAAATATTCAGCATTGACAAATGCTTGTTTTAAACAGCTTTGTGGAATGTGAGGGTTTAGGTATCTTTTAAGGAGTTGAAACATCTCTATTTAAGAAAAGTAATTTAAAAATAATAGTACTGTCACACCAAATATAGATCTTCAAGATCCATAAGGCTGAAAGGACAAGGGGCACATGGTGTCATTAAAAGGAGGAGATTTAAAAAATACCGTACTTCACAGAGTAAGTGATGGGCACATAGATTAATGTTCAAGTACAGTTACTAACAGCTGATTCTGTAACAACTTTCAAGTCAGACTCAACAAGTACAGTGATGAAAATGCATGACAGTGTGTTCCCTCTGAGTTGGTGGATGAGAGGAACTCCATGGACAACTGGGACCAGATTTTCAGAGGGCGGTGTAGGGCTTGTGTCAAGCCCCATGTCAAACCTGTTTTTTGGCACAGCTGTGCCAAACACATTTGCCACAATAGCACCTGAGTTTAGAAGGTTGGGCACAGTTGTGAAATTTTGCCTGATTTATAGCAACTATTTGGTGCAAGCCCCATAGAAAGGGTACTTGGTATTGTCGCAAGCCAGACCAGAAGATTGTTGGTCTAACTTGTGACAATTGGTGCATGGGACAGAAAATCCCACTTGCCAGCTGGGAGAATGATGCAAGCCCCATGCTCCATATGTTCAGTGTACCCGTGGCTTGCATCTTTTTCAAACATTTGAAAATCCAGCCCTTGGTCTTCTTTTTTCCTTAAAGAGCAGCTGATGTCTTTGGGAAAGCTTTGGGAAACATAGTATTTAGACACAATTTAGCTTTTATTTTCAATATCTTCTGTAGATTTTTCCTTTCAGTTACCTATTACTAAAGAAATTCCACATAAAGACGTTTATTCCTTGGTGTTCATCTGCCTCCATAGCTTATTCCCTGGTTGAAATTATGCTTTACATAGAAACATAGAAACATAGGGACCGATTCAAGATGGCGGTGTAACTTCATACTAGTTGTGAGTTATGCTGGTTGCCTCTATGCCAAGGGACCCTGTGCCACATTCTAGAAGCGACCGGATCCCTGCAATTGTGACTTACAAGATACGTGCCATGCATATGGTAGCCCACACATGGCATAACAATGCTGCAGGTTGCATCTCACAGTGAGCGCCAGGCAACACTCTCGGAGCCCTCCAGCAATGGACCACCGCAGAACACATAAGGGGGCATGGGGGGCAAGGACAGATGACACAGGCATCCAGGGGGACGCTATTGACATGGAACCCCAGGAGTCCCTCATGGTCAGGGGTTTGGGGTGGGGGTGTGCTAGCGAGGGCCAGGGAGACAGCATGGCACTATTGCCACGGTGCTGCAAGGCTGCATCCAATGGTGCCAGCCATCAGATGCCAGTTATGATAGCGCCAAGCTGTCGGAAGTCAGCTATGCCTCTGCATGTCCTGGAATTGCAGTTGTGGGTTGCGACAGCAGGCCTTCTAGAATTGAGCTAAGTTGCTGTTGCAACCCCCAGTTGGTGCCAGGCATTGCAGGCTGTGGAGTATGTGTGGTCATATCTTGCAGATTGTCACAGCCTCGCAGACGCAATGGCTTTAGGTGCCTCCTGGAATAGCAATGGGTGTATCGATGATAAGTCGTGGGATATGCCATGGGAATTGGCTTATCCCACACCTCATACTGGTGTAGCCTGTTTTGGAATTGGGCCCCTAGACTTTGATGGCAGATAAGGACTTCTTGGCCCACCTAGTCTGCACATTAACCTACTTAATGGATAGGCTACAGATTCAAATTAACTAACAGCCACATCCTCCTACCCCTCACTAGAATTGCCTTATGTCTTTCCAGTGCATTCTTGAATTCCCCATTGTTTTTGACCCCACAACCTCCTCAGAAAGGTTGTTTCATGCATCCACCACCCTCTCCATGAAAAAATACTTCATCATGTTGCACCTGAGATGTCCCCCTCATCTTTAAATTGTGCTTCCTTGTTCCTGCACATCTCTTTTTCTAAAAGATGATACTTTCTTTGAATTTGTTGATTCCATTGAGGTACTTGAAAGTTTCTATTATGCCCCGCCTCTCCCTCCTTTAATACTAACATACTAAAATAGTAAAAGGCAGCAGAATAGGCCAAATGGTCTGTCTTGTCTACTAGAAAGCCAGCAACCTAGTGGTTGCTCGCCTCACCACCCCCCCAGCCTCCAAGAGGGTCTTCTTTAGTTTCAGGTTCCCCTTGTACCTGTCCCACCCCTTCTTGAAGCCCTCCACTGTGCCCTCCTCCACCAGTCTCCCTGGAAGCGCATTCCATGGCTCCACCACCCTCTCAGTGAAAAAATGCTTCCTATGCCCCCGTAATTTCCCCTCCAACTTCCACTCATGGCCCCTGGTCATTCCCCTCTTCTTCAGCCTAAACAACTCCCTGGTTCCACTCCAGATTATTCCCTTTACATACTTGAAAACCTCTATCATGTCCCCCCATCCCTCCTCTCCTCCAGTGAGTAAAGCCCAAGCTTTTCCAGTCTCTCCTCATAAGGCCTCCCCTACAGGACCTGAATCATCCTGGTTGCTCTCCTCTGGAGCCTTTCCAGCAGTGCTATGTCCTTCTTCAGATGAGGTCTCCAGAACTGCACACAGTACTCCAACTGCTGCCTGACCAAGGCATTATATAGAGGAGGATCACCTCCCTGCTTCTGGACGTAATTTCCCTGGCTATGCAACCCAATATCCTGTTTGCCTTGGCTGTAAATCTTCTACAATTTTCAGAGTTATTCATTCTGACATCCACCACCACCCCCCTAAATCCCTTTCACCTAATGTGGCATGCAATATGACCCCCTCCAAAAGTATATACATGGCCTGGGTTTTTGACCCCCAAATGAAGAACCTTACATTTCCTGGCACTAAATTTCAGTCCCCACATCCTTGACCACCCCTCCAGGGTATCCAGATCTCCCTAGACTGTCTCCCTCACTTCCTCACTATCCATCAGTGATCCCAATTTTGAATCATCTGCAAAAAGACCTATTTCTAACCCCTCTCTCTATATCCGAGATGTAGGCATTGAACAAGAGTGGCCCTAATGCTGAACCCTGAGGGACTCTACTGATTACCTTCCTGGGGGAGGATATTATCCCACCCACCATTACCATCTGTAAATGTCCCAAAAGCCAATTTTTAACCCATTTTTGCTATCAGTCAGCTATGAGGTACTGAATCAAATATTTTGCTGAAATCCAGGTATAAGATATCCACCGGCTTATGTCTATCCAGTGCCCCCATCACCTAATCATAAAACTCTATGAGGCTGGTCTGACACGATCTCCCTAGGACAAAGCCATACTGTTTATTATCCTGGTGCCCTAACCTTTCCAACTGCCTCCCAAGCCTCTCCTTGATAAAGCCTTCCAATACTTTTCCCACTACAGACGTCAGACTGACCGGCCTATAATTCCTCATATAATAAGCAGAGTGTTATGACATCAGGCTTGGAAGAAACTATAGAAGCTGATGAACACTCAAGGAACAACTATCCTGTTTTCATGCATATGACCTCAGTAATAAATAATATGGAAAAGAAATATAGAGCTTCAGTAATGAGAAATATAAGCTGCTTTATGTCCAGATATTATGTTTTGTTTCCATATTCTTTTTATCTGTTTTTATTTTCATGTTTTTTCTCCCCTATCACAGAACCCCAGCACATGGTGACACATGCACATAGAGGAGCACACATGCCCCATGGCACTGGTACCAGCCCCTTCCACCTCATCCCTGGTGATTGCCAGGGCTCCTGTACAGCTTGATGCTACCACCCATCCTCCAGTGGGAAACAAGCAAAAGGCTGGGGAGCCACATCCCTCCCTGGAGAGGAGAGCCACTTCACAGCAGTGAATACAGCTCCTCACCCCCATGCTGAGCACTATCAACCCAGGCTCATTCCTAAACCTGGGTCACGAGCGCAGTGCGAGCTGTGACAAATATGTTTTTTTCATGTTTTTCTTACGGTGTTGCTGGCTCTTTAAGATCTATGCTGTATATACCGTAAGCACTGCACAAAGTAAAACTGAATGACAATACTGGATATATTCATGCCCTCACTACACTTTCAACCTACTAGGAATAATTTTGTATTTACAAACCGGTGTCGAAAATGGATTTCTGGAATAAATATAATTTCTAATATCATTTTCTGAATTAGGTTTTTACTCACTGTGCAGTAACTATCTTGTTCCATTTGCAACCTGCATGCTGACACAGCACTGGAACTTTTATTCTTTCCTAGAGGCTTGTTATGAAGTATATGTTTGGAAAATTCACCCAAGCCTGCCTTGTTAGTCTCAGCTTTTTAGGACTTAATAAATGACTCTAGCTACTGTAAATGATCAATTACTGACTTCAGATACTGGTAAAGAATCAGCAGAAAATTAAAATGATGGATTGTATTACACTGCATCTGATGCAAATGGCAATCTTTCAAGCATATTTATTAATTAAAGAAAGGAATTAACTCAGGAATAGTTTAGTGTATGTACTCTAAGTCAAATAATGGGCTTATCTTTACCAGCTGAAGAAACAGATTAAAATCTCAGTTTGAGTCACAAGAGAAATAAGTTGTTAGGGCTAACTTTCTATAGGTTTTCAGTACCCCAAACCATCATACCACACAGTTTGGCAAAATACATACTGTATTGCCATATATGGGGTGTCACTTTTTCTCAAGGGGAATCAGTGGAATGCAAAACTCATAATTTAAATGTTATGGCTTCAGAATGTCAGACTGCCAATTTATTGGTATCAGATCAATGTAAGGGTGAGTTGTTAATAAACTGAAGTTCAATACATGTGTTAAAATTAGATACTTTTGACACTAGTGAAGTAGGTTTGAAGGAACTCAGCTTGACTTCAGTATTTGGAAATTTAATGTCTCGACACAGTGGGCCTGATTTTCAGCGATCCTTTAGAGTGATGCAAGTTGCGTTGTTCTAAGGGTTGCAGCAAAGTCTGGCTGTGTCAGAGACCCTGTGCCCGATTTTATAAAAAGTAGGGTCCTGGTGTCAAACTCCCTGAGTTTGCTGCAAGTCAACTTCTGTGTCAAACAGCTGGCACAATTGTGGGAATTGCCACAGGAATCCACCCCCTCCACCAAGTGCAAGATTAGAGGGGCCAGGATGGTGGGGGTTTGCAGCTTCTGGAGAGGAGGGGGCCAGGGGCATAAGACACATGGGAGGTGGCAGAGGGGAAGTTGGGGGGGGCAGCTGGGCATTATCAGGAGTGATCTGGCACCCAGTGGGATGTGTGTACATTCTACTGTATAGTACAGTATAATCCCTGGTGGCCTAGCGGATCCCCCCAGCACCCGCCTGCTTTATGTAATATAATATCTCTGGTGGTCTAGCAGTCCTTCCTCCCACCCGATCATCCACCCACTGTATTAAATATAATATCCCTGGTGGCTAGCGGTCCCACCTCCCCCCAATCATCCACCCACTGTAATAAGTATAATATCCCTGTGTGGGCCCCCATCTCTAATCCTCTTTATAGTTCAAGTAACTTGCTCCCTGGTGGTCTAGTGGAACCCCCTACCGCCCCCTGCCCCATGAGGTCATGTCCAACCACCCAGCTCCCCCATTCCAAATTGGAGCAGGTGACCAGCACAGCCCTCCTCTAACCACCATAGCTGGTCACTGACTGAGCTCTCAATGAGTGCATACTGTATGTAGTATGCGCTCATTGAATGACAGATGTCATTCAATGTGTGCATACTAGAAACAGTATGTGCTCATGTAGCTTAGTCGGTGGCCAGCCATGGTGGTGAGAGAAAGCTGTACTGGTCATTTTCTCTGATTCGGGATGGGGAGAAGGGTGGTGGGACATTACCTGATGGAGTGAGGGGTGGGGGTCCACTAGACCACTAGGGAACAAGTTACTTGAACCATACAGGGATCAGGAATGGATGTCCACACTGGGATATTATATTTAACACAGAGGGCAGATGATCAGGTGGGGAGGGACTGTCAGCCACCGGGGTAGTATGATATTTAATACAGCGGCAGATGATCAGGCAGGGAGGACCGCTAAGCCAACAGGAATATTATAGTACATAAAGCAGGCAGGTGCTGAGGACGACACCACTAGATCACCAGGGATTATATAGCACTACACAGTACAATGTACATGCACCCCATCAGGTGCCAGGTAACTCCTGGTGATGCCCTGCTGTCCCCTCAACTCCCTTTCAGCCACCTTCTGTGCCCCTTATGCCCCCAGCAGCCCATTGACTGACCCTGTCCCACTGGCACAAGCCACTTAGGCCACCACCTGACTGGTCAAAGTGGTGCCCTTTTCTGCGTCCATGGTGCAGCTTGTAAAACTCCCAAAAAGTGGATGTTGCAGCCCTGCCATGGTGCAAGCCCCCTTACGACCTGGTGCACAGGGTTAATTGGTGCAACCCTGGTGCAAGGGGGCTTTGGCACAACGGCATCAGGATTTGACACAGGTTACTTCAGAAAATCGCTTTTGGCACATGTTGTTATGCAAGTCATCTCTTGCATCAAAATCTTTTGTCAGAAGTCCCATGAGTCAATCTAAGTCTTTTGAATATTGGTCCCAGTGTTTTTATAGGGAGCACTCACTAATCATATACAAGTTGTTGGCAAGCCACATGATCACTTGCAGCCAGACAGTTATACTGGCAATCAAGACCTCCTTCTGCTGCACATATCAATGCTATTTCCTGGTCTCTCTCAGAGAAGAACCTGGCCATTGAGAGTTGTCAAGTTTCTTTGCAAAAAGGAGTAATTTGTGAATTAAAAAAAAGGTAATTATTATCAGAAAATCATGCATTTTAATGCTAGATAAAGAAACTAATTCACTACATGTAGCTTTAGTTGAAATCTGAAACAAGCATCCTCTCAAGGTCCATAACTGTGCCACTTCCATGGCCTTGAAAACCAGTTCAGCACAACCCACTCACTTCTATGGTCAGCCACAATCTCCTCTTATCATTGTGTGAGTTAAATAAATCATCGCCCCTCTCTCATCCCATCCGCTGCACCCTAGTCCCATCCTCCTCCCACATTTCATTTAATTAGTTAGAAATCCCCCCCCCCCAGGGTGAGAAAGTGACCAAAATAACTCACCCTCTTCCACAGCTGTCCATCTTCTGGTGAAGGGCACTCCTATGCATGCTTGCATAGTAAAACAGTAGATCACTTGAGCAGCTGTTTTATTCTGTGAGCAAGCACAGGAGCCTTCTGACACCTGGGGAGGACTTGCTACCTAATTTAATGAAATGTGGGTGCTGGGTGGAGGAGGGTGTGACTTGGGCATTGTAGCCCGGATGGGAGATGATTGATTTAACTTGTATAATGGCAATAGTGGAGGTGATTAGGCTGTGACAGTCACCTATAGTGGGAGGTTTTTGTTCATTTTAGTTGAAAATGTGGGTGCTTGGGGGGGGGGAGTGTGGAAATGAGCTTGTTGCAGAGGGTGAGGGGGCATGGATTGTTTTAATGGGAATCAGCTGGGGATGAGGAGGAGCCGAGGTTCCCTTGTTTTTTGTTACATTGTTTCCCAAATACATAGGAATGAATAATGCAATTATTTTTATTCAGATTCGAATAACAAATAATGCATTATTCATAATATTCAATTACTATTCATCACTTGCATATCCTAACTCCTATTCTGCACTTAGCACACTTCAGTTTTGTCTCTTCCTATGTGTGTATACCAAATGTCATATGTGCTCTCTGGTTTCTGTAATTAACTCTGGATTGCACCTGGTAAAGAGACTTTGTCTCAGTGGGCCTACCAGTTATCAAAATCCAATCAATGAATAAATCAATAAAATTGTGTGTTGCCACTGCTGCAAAGGACAGGAGATTGCAGGGTACTTTCTGCAGGCAGGCAGCAGGGCACTGAGTACATCTGAAGACTGGAAAAGGTGCAGGGGGAATTTTAAAGGGATACTGCCAACCACTACTGCATCATGTTAATTCTAGTTGAAAACCCATTTTATGATACTTACTTTTCCTAAAATTCATTGATGTTGCTGGTTGTTGCATCTGCTTCCTTTCTTAGTAGAATGAAATAAATGCTAATAGAGTAATAATACCCAACCTTGTTCTGTTTCAAATCTTTGGTCTATTCTTGGTATACTTCCTGGGCATTCCGAACACCCCAAACAGTGCAGCTGCTTCGATGCAGTAGTCTTCTCCCCTCCCCCCCACTGCATCATGAGTGGCTAGACTGTGTTGGGGAGTTCTAAAGTCCAGGAAGAAACATAGAAACATAGAAACATAGACTTTGATGGCAGATAAGGACTGCTAGGCCCATCTAGTCTGCCCATTTCCCTACCTACAGGATAGGCTGCAGATCCTAGTTAACCAACAGCCTATTTCTTCCTACCCACCACAAGAATTGCCTTATGTCTGTCCCATGCATTCTTGAAATCTCCCACAGTTTTAGACCCCACAACCTTCTCAGGAAGACTGTTCCATGCATCCACTACCCTCTCTGTGAAATAATACTTCCTCACATTGCCCCTGAACCGCCCTCCTTCTATCTTTAAATTGTATCCCCTTGTTCTTGTAAGTCTCTTTTTCTGAAAGATGCTACCCTCTTGGACTTTGTTGATTCCACTGAGGTACTTAAAAGTTTCTATCATGTCCTCCTCTCCTTCTTTCCTCAAGGGTATACATATTAAGCTCCTTTAGTCTCTCCTCATATGGCTTCTCTTGCAGACCCTGCACCATTTAGTTGCCCTCCTCTGGACTACCTCTATCCTGTCTATGTCCTTGTGGAGATGAGATCTCCAGAAATGGACACAGTACTCCAGATGGGGTCTCACCAACTGTCTGTACAGAGGGATAACAACTTCCTGTTTTCTGCTGCTGATGCCTCTCCCTATACATCCCAGTATACCCCCAGCCCTCCCTACTGCCTTTTCACATTGATTGCTAACCTTAAGGTCATCTGATATGATTACCCCCAGGTCCCTTTCCTTTTTTGTTGTTGTTACTACCTCCCCACCCATTGTGTATTCTTCCCCTGGGTTCTTGTTTCCCAGGTGCATTATTTTGCACTTCTTTGCATTGAATCCTAGCTGCCATACTTCTGACCATTCCTCCAACCTTGCCAAGTACCTTTTCATCCTTTCCATGCCTCCTTGTGTATCAACCCTGTTGCAGATCTTTGTGTCATCTGCAAAAAGACATACTTTTCCTTCCAGTCCCTCTGCAATGTCACTGATGACGACATTAAAAAGGACTGGACCCAATACTGAACCCTGCGGTACCCCACTAGTAACCCCTCTTTCTTCAGAGTGGACTCCATTTACAATTACCTTCTGTGTCCTGTTGTGCAGCCAATGTTTTACCCAGGCTACCACCCTGGGACCCACTCCCAGGCTGGTTAATTTGACTATTAATCTTTTGTGTGGGACTGTGTCAAATGCCTTGCTAAAGTCTAGGTAGGCCATGTCCACAGCCCCTCCCTGGTCTACTACTTTGGTCACCCAGTCAAAGAAATCTATTAGATTCGTCTGACATGACCTTCCCGCTGTGAACCCATACTGCCTTGGGTCCTGTGCTCCACTGGCCTCTAGGTACTCAACTATTCTTTCCTTCAGAAGTGACTCCATCACTTTCCCTACCACAGAGGTCTGACTGACAGGTCTGTAGTTTCCTGCCTCTGTCTTGGTCCCACTTTGTGAAGGGGAATCACATCCGCCTTCCTCCAGTCCTTGGGTACCACACCATCCTCCCATGATTTATTAAAAAGAGTAGCCAGTGGTTTCACTAGTTTCTCCCTTAATTCTTTTAGAATTCTGGGGTAAATTCCATCAGGACCCATTGCTTTGTCCACCTTCAGTTTTAGGAGTTCTTGCAGAACCCTTTCTTCTGTGAAAGGACTGGGATCGACCACCCTAGCAAGAGTGCTTCTGTTAATTGGATTAGGCACTTCCCCCTCCTCTTTTGTGAATACTGAGCAGAAATATTCTTTCAGTATCCCTGCTTTTTCACTGTCCCCCTCTGCCCACCCACCGTTCATTCTATTCAGCCTCACTATCCCTCCCTTTGTCTTTCTATGCTCACTGATGTACCTATAAAAGGTTTTATCCCCCTTCTTAACTGAGTTGGCGATCTTTTCCTCAGTTTGGGCCTTTGCTATTCTGACTTCCCTCCCTGCTTCCTTCTGCCTTAACTGGTACAGCTCTCTGTCCTGCTCCTTCTGTGTTTCCTTATACTTCCGGAATGCTATCTTTTTCTTCCTGACTTTCACAGCCACCTCTTTTGAGAAACATAGTGGCTTTTTCTTTCATTTTGATTTGTTTATTTGCTTCACACAAAGGCTTGTTGCCTCTGTGATGGCAGTTTTGATGATTCCCCATTGTTGCTCCACACCTCCTTCTAGCCTGTTTGCTAGTGCTTTTCTGAGGCACTCTCCCATCTTGCCAAAGTCAGGCCTCCTAAAGTCCAGTACCCTCACTTTTGTATGGCTTGACTCTGTAGCTGAGTTTAATGTGAGCCACACTGTTTGATGGTCACTTGTCCCCAGATGGCAACCCACTTCTAGATCAGAGATCCTCTCACTGCCCCCGTTTGAGAGTATGAGGTCTAAGATTGCTCCCTCATGAATGGGTTCTGAAACTAGCTGTCTAATGCCTGCCACTTGTAGGGCATCAAGAATGGTCCTGCTCTTGGATGTGGCTGCAGCAAATGTGCTCCTGTTAACATCTGGCATATTCAGGTGTCCCATCAACAGTATCTCCCTTTCTCTGCCATTCTAAGAATGCCTTCTATCATATCCTTGTCCATTCCCTCCCTGACATGGGGGTCTGTACACAACCCCTGTGCAGATTGTGGAGCCCTTTCAGTCTCAAGGTGACCCACAGTGCCTCCTCCTCCCTGTTTACTCTTTTGTTCAGTTGCTTTTATCCCTTCCTTACATAGAGAACTACCCCCTTCTCCCCTGCCTGTCTCTCCTATAGGTTATGTACCCTGGTATGTTAACATCCCAGTCATGGTTCTCTGTGTACCATGTTTCTGTGACTGCTAACAATATCCAGTCCCTCTTCCATCAAGGCCACCAGCTCAGGAGCTTGTTGCCCAGGCTACGGGCATTGGTACTCATTACCCTCCACTTCCTGATGGCCTTACTCCCTTTTGCCCCATCCCTGTCCTTCTTGCCTTTGTCACTTTCTCCATTTACCCCTACCCTTCTCCCTATCGCCACCTCTATATTGGTGTTTGCTGCACTTATTACCCTGATTTTTGGGGGGGCTAGGATTTCCCTGCTCCTTTCCAGTGCCTCCCCCCCCCTTGGCTAGTTTAAAAGCTTTCCAATGAAGCATTTGAACCTATCACCTAGGATCCTGGTTCCCCTCCCGGACAGATGCAGCCCATCATGCCAATATAGGCTTACATCACTCCAGGTGGACCCCAGTCCCCAGTGAAGCAAATCCCTGAGCTCCACACCAGTTTTCAACCACTGATTGAATCCCATGGTGCAGAACACCTAGCCTCTCCTATGCCATAGATGGGCAGCACCTCCAAGAAGGTTACCGTGTATGCTACTTGACTAAGGCCCCTCCCCAATTCCATAAACTCTTTCTGCACTCCTCTAATCCCTCTCTTAGCCAGGTCATTTGTCCCTAGGTAGACAATGACATCCAGCTCCCTCCCTGTGCAGCTGCTCTGGCAATCCTGAGGATTCACTCCCTGTCCCTCCAAGCCATGGCGCCAGGCAGGCACCTCACCTCCCTCTCCCTTCCTCCCCAGTTCTACCTTCCTAACAATGGAGTCCCCACCAGGAGTTGTTTCCTTCCCTGCAGGGTCCCCTGCCACCCTCCTGTGGGTCTCCTTTGGAGGTTCCCAATCATCCTTGGTCTCCTCTGTCGGTGCCTCCATAGAGGAACCACACTTTGCCAGAATGGCATAGGAATTGTGAAGAGGTACAACTGGAGGGATGTGCCTCTGTTCCACCACCCTCACCCTCCCTGAGCCCACTGTGGTCCAACCACTCCTCTTTCTTGGCAACCTCTGAGCGCAACGGCAGAGGCACTGGTGGTCCCTGGATGGAGGAGGTCCCACAAATCCTGGCCAACTCAGCCTGTAGATGAGCAACCTCCTCCCTCAGCCCAGAGAGGTGCCTGCAGATGGGACAACACCGCATCCTCCAGAACATCTCCCGGAAGACTGCTGCTCCACAGCCACTGCACTGCACCACTCCAATCATGTCTTATTTCTGTCCCCTTAACTGTTTGCAAACCTTACTCTTTCCTCTGTTCTTTTTCTTCTCTCTCTCCTTACTTTCTGCCTGTGTGCCCTTTAACTCCTGATTGTCCTGTTCTGAGACAAGAATATCCTATATTTCTCAGTAGACCAGTTACTTGCTCAGAGGCAGACCCCAGCAGCTAGAGGTGGCCGGAGAGCTGCTCTTGTCCTTCTAGGATGGTGGGTCTATGGTGGTTCTGTGATCACTCACTTCCAGCTCCCAAACAGGAAGTTCCTGTTGTCAGTCAAATCCTGTGCCTATAAAAATAGAACTAGCTTTGGGTGGGGGAAGGAGGGCAATATAGTCCCAGCAGAAGTTCAGTCACACAGCAGTCCTTTCTCCTGGAGTCTTGAGCCCATGCTGTGGGATTTGATCAAGGACTGTAAACAAACACATTTTTGTATAGTAACTCCAGTATGGTGGGCAGTCAAATTTTCACTTTGAAAAATAAAAAATAATCAGAATAAAACTACTAGCTACATCACCAATTTCTTCAGAATGTGACTAATCATATATATTTTTAAATAGATATATTTTGAGACTTAAATGGTTGACATTGTCCCTTTAAAGGATGCATTTTTTGCTGACTGTTGGAGGTACACTGCACAGAAATCCATTTTTTATTCTTTTGCTTTGTATGAGAAACTTCAAGCCAGTCACTGACTAAACAAATTCTGGTCAGATCCACCATGGCTGCATAATGAAGTCAGTGAGGTTGTGCTGAACTGTGAAGAAACAACACAGTGTTTTATAACTAGTAAGATTTGTTTTATTTTCTATTGTAAGGAAGGCAGACACATTATTAAGAAAAGATATGGAGGTGTTGATTTTAATGGAAGAAATGGTAAGCAATATAGGTTTTGTGTAATGATCATATACTCATAGCGATAGAAACAGACTGATTCAGAACCCTGGAATCCCACCATCAGAATCAATGAGGAATGCACATTTCATTATTCATACTGAGGCAAATCAAACCAAACATCATGGCTTAGTTGGCCTATACTTGCATGGCATGGCTAACCCCTGTTCTGCAGATACAGTCCCTGTTCTCTACATTAAGATGCAACATTTTATCTATGGGCTACTGATTGCTACTTTTGTGATTGACATCAGGACTGTGACACTTTCCTCTATGCACAATTGGAACAAAAGAAATATTTAGGATAATACATACATTTTTTCCAGATAACACATGGGTGCTCCTATTTTACATAGCAACACTTATTCCAATGTCTGTTATACACAGACTTGTATCTAGGAATTATAGAGTTTGGATCAGTCCACTTTCAGATATTAGGCTGCTGATATTTAATATATGACAATGCATATGTCACCTTGGGAATATTTCTATATTATCCTTTTTTGGGGGGCAGGGGGGATTTTGCATAGAACAAACAGTGCCACTCATTATATCAATCACAAAATTAGTATTCCATTCTCATTACACCAAGATGTTTCATCTTACTGTAGGGAATAAGGATTGCATCTGTGAAGTGGGGGTTGACCATACCATGCAAAGATACCTCAACTCGTCGTCATGATGGTTGTCGAGGGACTGGAAGGAAAAGTATGCCTCTTTACAGACATAAAGATCTGCAACAGGGTTGATACATAGGGGAGAGTGGAAAGAATGAGAAGGGACTTGGCAAGGTTGAAGGAATGGTCAGAAATATGGCAGCTTGGATTTAATGCAAAGAAGTGCACAGTAATGCACCTGGGAAACAAATACCCAGGGGAAGAGTATGCAATGGGGGGGGGAGTAGTAACAACAACAAAAATGGAAAGGGACCTGATGGTAATTATATCAGATAGTGTAAAGGTTAACAAGCAATGTGAGAAGACAGTAGGGATGGCTGGATATACTGGGATGTATAGGGAGAGGCATCACCAGTAGAAAACATGTTTTTATCCCTCTGTACAGATAGTTTGAGAGACCCCATCTGGAGTACTGCATCCAGTTCTGGAGACCCCATCACTGCAAGTACATAGACAGGATGGAGACTGTCCAGAGGAGGTCAACTAAAATAGTGCATGGTCTGCAACAGAAGCCATAGGAGGAGAGATTAAAGGAGTTTAATATGTATACCCTTGAGGAAAGGAGGGAGAGTGGCGACATGACAGAAACTTTTAAGTACCTCAAGGGAATTAACAAAGTCAAAGAGGATAGCATCTTTCAGAAAAAGAGATCTGCAAGAACAAAGGGACACAATTTGAAGATAGAGGGGGATGGCTAAAGCGTAATGTGAGGAAGTATTTTTTTCACAGAGAGGGTGGTGGACTCATGGAATGGCCTTCAGGAGGAGGTTGTTGGGTCAAAAATAGTGGGGGGAATTCAGGAATGCATGGGACAGACATAAGGCAATTCTTGTGGGAGGGGTAGGAAGAAATAGGCTGTTGGTTAACTAGGATCTGCAGCTTATCCATTAGGTAGGGATATGGGCAGACAAGGTGGTCCAAGCAGTCCTTATCTGCTGTCAAAGTCTATGTTTCTATGTTTTTATGATTTTTGTGTTGCATCTTTTTTTTACTATGCTTCATGAAATGTGCATTCCCTATTGATTCAGATGGTGGGGTTGCAGGTTTTCACATCTTTGTGTTTCTCTCATACCACTATATGACTGGATGTAAAAAGAACTTAAAACTGTTTCTGAGTTTACTTTCAGTACATTACAAGTTCTTTTACAGGTCCTGTACCTATCTACTGTACTTAGTAGACTACATGAATTTTAATTTTAATTTATTTTCACACTTATCATTTTTAATCACAGTTGGAGCACTTAGTAGCTATGCACAACAGTAAGATAGGCCCTAGATTTTTATAAAACACATGCATCATAAAATAACTTGGATCATAAAAAACCAAAAATGGGAATTTCTAGATACTGAACCAAGTCTGAAAAATGTGATAGCATGACCACAAATGACATTTAAATGAACCAGTACTTTCCAAGATACCCTTGTTAAATCTCTATTTATAAAAGTAACATTTAATCTGAGAACAACTTAAATGCCTGACAGTCCACATTGAAGAAATGATTTTGACAGTTTGAGAGGAGTCATGCGAAGGAGATGGCTTCACCGAGAACCTTACTGGATTTATGAATGTCACAGTTTGCAGCCAAGAGGTTTAAACGAAGATGTCAGACTGCACACTTGCTTATAATTTTGCATTTTTCAGCAGCTGTAACTTGTTTAGTTAAAACACTTATTTTTCAGGAACTGGGAGGAATCATGATATATTTCCATAGTTTTACTGTGTATATAATGTGTTTTTATATGCCATTACTTATAAGATATATGCTTTCAACCCTTGTTTCTATGGGTACAAACTTAATAAAACTACACACAAAAAACAAAACAAAGAATACCAAGTTGTGTTTAGCACCTTGTTCACAAGGAGGTCTTTAGAAATCAATGCAATCATAATAAAGAAACTGGGAACTTATAGGTATTGAACCTTATTATTCACAGGGCAAAAATTGCAATTAAAAACTGATAAAGGTGTAAAGTTGTAAATAAGAGTGAAACAACCACACTGGTATGCACACCACATAAAATGGTTCTTGAAAGGATACAGATTGGGAACAGCTCAACTAACACTGCAAGTCCAGAAAAAATATACATTGCCACCACTTGCTGTACTGAAATGCTGCAGCTGATGCAAAATACAAATCAAGTTGGTGGGGGCAAGGCTTGGAGGACGGGTGTGAATAACACCATCTACTCAGCAGAAGGGACTTTACATCTCTCTAAATTTATTTGTAAAAATGAGTGATCAGGAGAGGAATTTAAGCTGAGCCAATACTGGTTAAAAAATAAATAGTCGCTTAACTTGTAGACTTGAAAAAAATCATGTCTTCCTTTTCGTAACGTCTTTCCATGCATCAACAGGCATTGGCTTTGAAGCTAACTTACTTAACTGTTTTTTATAGATTTTACTCCTGATTTCTGTTTATGACCAGCAGTAAACATTCCTGCATGAAAAGACTGTACCATTGAAGTGCCTGTACAGTGAGGAACTAAACAGTGACATAAAAACATCATTTTATAGAGCTTCAAAGGCAAAGTCTTTTCCAGGCACATTAATTGCTTGTCATTAAAAGAAGTCAAGAGTCAAATCTACAAAAAAACAGTAAAGTAACTCACAGTTGCACTAGCAAATATGATTTACATTTTTACAAACATTTATCAAGTAAAAAGACATACTTCAACTTATTCTAAAAATAGAGAAGCAAAACTCAGTAACCACACAGGCTCAGTACACACTGCATTTCCAGAAAGGGATAGGGGATCCTAGGACATAAAACTAGTAAATACATTTGTAAAAAAAGCATATAAGTAATGCAAAGAGTGGTCTCCTATAGGCTATGATTTACCACTACTTCATTGTATTCTGATCTACAGAGATATTTCAATAGTATGGCTGTCCTTCAGTTGTGGACATATCTGAAAGTGATTATGACTGAGAAATAATTGTTTAATATTTATAGTGACTTTCCAGGTATACAGGATATCAAACAGTTATTTCTCAGTCATGATCACTTTCAAATATTCAGAAGGAAAGATATCCATAGCATACATAAATATCTCAGAAAGTGGCCCCAATTCACCCGCCAAGTGAATCATGAAGCGTAAGCGAATTCGCGGAGTGCTCCACAATGTGAAACGGAGTACTTTGAGTTACAATGGGTAACGCGATGTCCATTGAAAACAATGACTTTGCATTACTCTGCCTTCCCAAACCACTACTCCACCAATTCTTAAAGCGAAGTACATTGACAACAATGTACTTCACCTTGTTTCTAAGCTCCAAAGGTGAATTTTGCAGTGATTCATGGGATTTTGGGACACATGGGCTCTAGATTGTTCTGCACAACCTCAGTTCGGGGTAGTGTGTGTAGGAAGCTGTAGGAGACAGTCTACTCTGAGAGCTCTCTGATTCAAACCTCCTAAAAGCTATTACAGAAGTTTTTTTGAGTATTTTTTTTTTGCTGAAACTTTAGTTCATCGATTGTAGAAAACCCTCCTCTGCTCATATCATTGAGCATTTATTGTTTGTGTGTGGATTTTGAATAGTAATGTATGACATTCAGTCTCTATGCTGAGAGACAGTGAAGGTGTGCTTTGGGTGAGGGGCGTATT
This sequence comes from Neoceratodus forsteri, assembly GCA_016271365.2. Classification (NCBI taxonomy): domain Eukaryota; kingdom Metazoa; phylum Chordata; order Ceratodontiformes; family Ceratodontidae; genus Neoceratodus; species Neoceratodus forsteri. Next base: position 533,257,754 of record CM057455.1, read on the forward strand.
TCTGGTGTAAGTAGATTAACTTGGAGAAAAAGACAGTCCTTTTTGTTTTGGTGATATTTTTCTTATATAACTATGTTATTGTATACACAGTGATATTTTCAATAATTCTTGTCTTTTTTTGCTGATTGTTGTGGTGCAGCAGTGCATAATTTTAGTTTATTTAAAATATGTGGTTATATTACTGAAGTTTTCAATTTGTTACTCATTACTTAGTATGTGTGTGATCCGTGTCATCAAATTAGACACCTTTTTAGTGCCACTTAATTTCAGAAATGTGAACCTGCTATCCACTGCAGCTGTATGATTTTTGTACTTCTTTGTGGTATATTTACTGATAGTAATACTAGTGACTGTTACTGCAGCAGTGCAGTATACTGCCCCCCCAGTGGCCCGCCCCAACCGGCAAAGGTATTCTTCCCCAGATTTGAATTTCTGATGGTGAGCACTGGTTAGGTATTGTGCCTTTCTTTCTGCATCTCTACAGTGTGCAGCACAATCTTAATCTGTTTGTGCATTTGCACCTCTTTAATGCCCAATCTCCATCTGTAACTTAAGTTATAGTTGATTCTTTGGCTTCCCTTCAGAGTACTGGACTGGAGTGGTGCATAATTCTGCATGAAAATTGTACTCATTAATATGCATTTTTAAGTCAGGACCATCATCACGAGTCACTCGTGATGCAAATCACTTTCTTCATCATTATGGTCACAAATGCAGTCACAAATCATGATTCACGATCGCGTCATGAATCACAACATTCATTTTTTTACTAGTTACTTGCATGTATTGTAAGCCTGTTTTGTAGCATCTCTCCAGGCTTCACCACCCCACCATTGTACTAATTAATAAGAGTTTTTAAATTGGGGAGTTTTATGATACAGGCTCACCTCATCAGGGAAGTACAGCCATAGGCATTCGCATTCCTTTCTGTACAGCATGTGAGTTACAGTACTGTAAGTAGTGGTGTGCGAAGTAACCCCAATTCACTCCGTGAAGTGATTCACGGAGTAAAGTGGAATCCACGGAGTACTCCACAATGTGAAGCAGAGTACTTCGTACTTCGCTTCATAATGAAGAACGCAAAGTCCATTGAAACCAATGACTTTGCATTATTCAGCCTTCCCAAAACCACTTCTCCATCAATTTTATGGCAAAGTACATTGAAATCAATGTGATTCGCTTTACTTCGCCTTGTAATTGAGCTCCAAATGAAATTATGTAGTGATTCATGGAGTTGCATGTCACATGGGCTCTAGATTGTTCTGCACAGCCTCAGTTCTTGCCTTGATAGTGTGTGTGTGTAGTGGTAGCTGGAGACAGTTTGCTCTCAGAGATCTATGACTCAAAACCTCTAAAAGCTGTTTAAAATTCTTTTTTGAGTAATTTTTGTTTGCTCAAAATTTAGTACATCAATTGTAGGAAACCCTTCTGTGCTCATATCAAGTGTTTATTGTTGTGTGTGGATTTTGAATGTTAATTTAGAACAGTCAGTCTGTGTATTGTGAACTGTGCTTTGGGGAGAGGCGCACTTGTGGTGTACGTACTTTAACTGGGAGAAAAATACAGTCTTTCTGTTTTGGTTATATTTTTCTTGTATAACTGTGTTAATGTACACACAGTAATATTTTCAGTAATTCTTGACATTTATTTGCTAATTGTTGTGGTGCAGCAGTGTAAAATTTGTCTGTTTAAAACTTTTTGATTATATTACTAAAGGTTTTCAATTTGCTATGCATTACTTGTATGAGTGTGTAGTGTGTGTGCAATGCAAGCCATTAAATCAGACACCTTTTTTGTGCCACAGAGCAATTACAGCAGTGTGAACCTGCTATCCATCACACCTGTATACATTTTTTATACTGCTTTGTGGTATCTTTACTGGTAGTGGATTGTTACTGCCGTGCGCTAATCCCCCAAATGGTAAAATCTATTCCTTTCCAGATTTGGATTTGTGACTTGTGAGCACTGGTCAGATGTTGTTGTGTCTTTTCATATGCATCCCTTAAGTGTGCAGCGCAATCTTAATCTATCTGTGCGTTTGCAGTACACCATTAATTCTGGGAGACTGCATTTCTTATTACGCTCTCATTTTAATTCATCAGCACTGGGAATTTTCTGGACGCATGACAGTAGCATTTTGCGAATGCACATTAATTCTGGTGAGACTGTGTGTGTCCACTGTGTGCATGACTGAGTGCACCATTAATTCTGGGAGACTTTGCATTTCTTGTTACACTCTCATTTCACTTCATCAGCACTGGGGAGTTTTCTGGACACAAGACAATAGCACTTTGGGGATGCACATTAATCCTGGTGAATGTGTGAGTGGGGTATTGCCAGTATTGTTCTCTCTCCACCTTACTTCATGTTTAAGGTAGAATGACAATGTGAAGTAATAATAACAAGGTGAAGTGTACCTTTTCTATGGTGTACTCTGCATAGCGAAGTGCCAATGCGAAGTGGCCACTTCTCGTTCACTTTGCCAGTGGATTTTAAATTTGCTAGATCTCTAATCTCAGGTCAGTAGATCAGAATAAAATGAAGAAGCGTGATAAATCATGGGAGGTCACCAAAAGTCAGAATGGCTAATATGTGCACAGTTTTCATTGCAACTCCATATTGTGTGTAATGAAACAGCATTGAGAATTCAGTAGTGGATAACAATCACAACACCAACTGTCCTTAACAAGCTTTTGTCAATGCCACATTTTTGCTTGCTTGTATGAGCTGTGTAGGTGTTATGCATGGATAGTGCATAGGGTAATATTAACAAATAAATAACATGAGTTACAACAGTGACATTATCATGATTGGGAAAGGAATAGGTTCACACCAAATGTTTTTTTTCTTTCATTTAGCCTATGTTTCTAGTTCTTGCTAAATCAGCAATAGTCATTAAAAGCTTGCATAGTCAATTAGAGGCAGCTGAACATGAACTGATAGGTGCAAAGCATTTCCTAAGGAGAATCATTCCTACTTTATCTTAAAAAGATATCCCCTTTTAAAATGGGAGCAGATGTTGAATTATGCTGCTCTGAAACTGTGCCATGTTTAATGAGAGTGACTTACATCATTATTTGATTTAGCATAAAAAGCCCCAAGCAGAACTCTTGGTACCCATAGGAGCTCACCAATTCTAGCCCTGTGTACAGTACATTTTGCAGCTCCCTGAGAGGGGACGTCCAGGTAAAGAGGTGTAATTTATTAAGCACCACGCACACTGTGCAGCTCAGCGACTTTAGCTTTACTTGGTCACAGACTGCACACAATGAAGAGGATACTGTAAACTTTGTTTATTCTTTTGTGTCACAATCATGTTACTTGAGCATGTGTAGAACAGACATGCAGTGGCACCAATGTGGAGTTTAACAGGGAACCAGAGAGCACAGAATGTGTATTTGTGTGCATTTACCTTCTGTCATCTAAACAAGGTGACATCCAAACATCTCACATAACAAAACAGGATTATTCATTATATTAAGAACAAATATTCAGACCACTAACTCACATTACAGCAAGACATGTGCATCCTTTTGGGAGTGACCAGAGGGCTTCCAGTTGTGATTACTGTGATTTATTTTCAAACCCTGTGATGCCAACTGCAACCTTTACTCCCCTTGCATTAATTTATGTAAAACAAACTCAGTGGTGCTCTTTGAAACCCCTGTGATTCTGGATATTTGAGGGTACTGCAGCTATCAAATGATCTGTAATAGTTACTGTTACTGAATAATGCTTAGTACCACACAACAGCACATTTTTTCCCTAGTCTGATGCTTGGGTGGCTGGAGATGGGGTTTATTTTCAGGTGCATATTACGTTATAGCATATGGGTGGACCACTGCTGGATAGCAACAATAGCTAAATACTTCATGACCTTCCTGCACACAGCAGTTGGATCTCATGTGAGACTTCCTGCAAAACTGCCTGTTCCTCTGCAGATTTAGTTTAGTAGTCATATTGGTCCTTGTAAGAACAGATCCAGAAGCAAATGGTTTGATACCTTTCATTGGACCAACATAGATGTTACGAAAAGAACCCAGTGCCTAAGCTTTTGAACAAACTAAGTCTCTTCCTCAGAAGCTTAACTTTAATGTAAACTTCAGAGGAAAGATTTGGTTGGTCTGAAAGCTTAGGCACTTTGTTCTTTTTGTAACATCTATGTTGGTCCAATGAAAGGTATCAAACCATTTGCTTCTAGATCTGTTCCACTCCCCTAATTCAGTGTGGAAAGCATGGGACATGTCTTGAGTCACCGGAATATTGTAGAAAAGGTTACCTGAAAATGTGAAGAAATTGTGGGGGTTGTAGTGTACATCCTCAGTGCTCCACAATAAATATTTTACCATTTTCTGCAGGATGTATTGGTCAGCATACATTTTTAAATAAACATATTGCCACTTACATGTGCTTTCAACATCAAGAATGGTTTGTGTTCTTAAAATGATACATTAATTGAAATGTGCATAACTTCTACAATCTAAAACTATCTGCCTATTGGAAACTATGTCTTTCTAACTGGATACCCTGTATAATGAATCAGATGTTTGTTACACTTTCACAGACTTGTGTAAGACTATCATTAGACTATATTATTTATCAACTCTCGGGTGAGTAGAACTGCAATCTAATATTAAATAAATTATAAAACAAAATATAAAAAAGATTCATTTGTGATAACAGTGTAATTTCAAAATTGGACATTTGTAGTAACAGCTTATTACAGAAATTAACAGTTTGGGGTTTCGTAACCTCTCTTATGTGCTCATGTGTTTCACTTTTTAGAAGACTCAACTAAAATCATAGAAGCCAGTGAACAATGGACTCCAGTGTGCCGTCCCCAAGCACATTACTCTTTCTCAATTGCACAACCCAATGGCAACACAGATATTTATTTATTTATTTATTTCATTTTGGTAACCGGGTAAGCTCACTGAGACCAATATTTCTAGCAATCACACAGGAGTGTGGTGTGCATATGTTGTGGAACACACACAAACAGAGGTGAGAAAGAATAAGTGGCTCAGGTGGGACTTGAAACCAGACCATCTGGAATACCGTTCCAATTGCACTAACCAGCTGTGCCACTGAGATAACTGGAACCTGGGTCATCCTCGAGCACATCACTCTTTCTCAAATGCACAACCCAATGGCAACACAAACATTTACTTCTAACAATCACACAGGAGTGTGGCGTGCATATTTTGTGGAACATACACAAACAGAGGTGAGAAAGAATAAGTGCCTCGGGTGGGACTTGAACCCAGGCCACCTTGAATACCATTGTGATTGTGCTAACCAGACACACTTATTCTTTCTCACCTCTGTTTGTATGTGATCCATAAAACATCCACACCACACTCCTGTGTGATTGTTAGAAGTAAATTATTTATTTAATTTTTGTTTACCGGCTAAGTGCACTAGACAAGAAACATTGCCTATTTTCAGACACTACCCCGGGAGTGTTACATACAGGGATACAGTTATATACAGAATTACATACAGAGGCAATAGCAAGTCAGGAGACAAATAACATCAAATGATTTAGTGCAAGGAAAATAGACTATAATAGATATCACAAGTCTTGCTGCATCACAGTTGGTGAGGCAGTTGCAAACAAGGGAAACAATAACTGAAAAAGAAATCATACAAAGTGTGTTCTAGTGCAGAGGTTAGCAGCATATGGGATCAATATGGCAACAGATCAGGTAGTGCAGGTTCCCCCAAGAAACAGGTGGTCACAACCAGAGAGATTAAGCCTTCTCACATAAGAATGTGGCATACATATAAGGAAAGTGTTTTAGATTTGGGAGAGCTATAATAGGTGGGTGCTCCAGTGATTTGGGTGCATGTGCATCTATCAGTGCCCATGAGGTAGGCACATAGCTAATTTTTGAACACCTGGCGCAATTTGGAGAGCCCAATAGATGAGGACAGGGTGTTGCAAAGCTTGGGGGCTGATGCTGAAATGGCTTGTTCAACTATTTTCATGGCATATTCAGGTATACTAAGGCAAGTCTTTTCTGCCGACTTGAGTGGATAAGCTTGTTTTACTTGATGTAACAGGCAGGCCAGCACCTCTGGTGTGCCAGATCTAATGATGGAATCAATTGCACACCCTGTGGAGTAAGCGTAATAAGAGGTAGGGAGAGTCAGCCTAGACTTCAGTATAGTATACACCTGTGGGTCTGCCTGGGGACTGATAAGGCAAAGCAGCAGATTTTATTATAGCAGGTGTACCAACTTTGTAGTATCCTTTGTTTGCATCATGGAAGGTTGCTATGCCATAGGTGAGGCTGGGTCTAAGAATTCCCTGTGCAATGGCCAGTTTAGCTGCCGTGTTTAGCGAGGAATTGATTTTGTATGTCAGACCCAGCTTTATATTTACAGCTTTGCAGGTGGAGGCTACGTGCAGGTTAAAGTCAAGTGAGGGGTACAGCACTATTTACAAGTACCTGAAAGAGCCCACCTCCTCCAACAGGGTGCCAAATATGTGTGTTTTCATTGGGTTGTGCTTTTGAGAAAGAGTAAAGTGCTCAGGGACGGCCCATGTTCCAGAACAAAATGGATTGTGCACAGAAAACAAGATACTCTTGAATATCTCCCTGCCTCAGGAAAAATGCTGTACTACAATAAAAGGTTTTAAATCTAGCAGAGTACTTTGACTGAACAGTAGCAAAACTGTATTTTGTGGAAATGGTGTGACAGAAGACACAACAAGAATTCTCTAAAAGTTTTTGCTAAACTGCCATAATTAGGATAAGCTTTCAGGACAACTGCATTTGTTGCTGGCTGATTGTTTCTGCTCTTTTCTCCTTGTTTCTTTCATCAGTGGTTCTTCTTTTTTGGCAGGGGAAAGTCCCATTCACCGACCCCATCCCCAACCATCCCACACTATACTCCTTTTATAGGGTTGCACAGTCCTGAAATTTCCTGTAGCAAAGCAGGAAGGGGTGGATCAGTAGGGTATCCACACAGTGACCTCATTTACAGGGACACTATAATTTAACTTGTTATAACAAGTTATGCAAAAACAAAGAAAACACAAAATCAAACCTTTGCTTACATTTTCTTCCTTCTAGTTACTCTGACCAGGTTATGAACCCAGCAGCTTATCTGGCATGGATATCATTAACTGCAGGTACTGTGGAACACTTTTAAAAAGGGCAATTTTACAGGACTTTGGACACTGTCCTATATGCTGGGCCATTGGAAATCTAAGAGCTCAGCTCCAGGCAGCATGAGCACAGATTGCATGCCTCAAATTGCATATTCAGGAGGAAATATATTATGAGAAAAACCCACCATTTCCCCAACATCCAACAGAAGCACCTCTACTGCAGAGGGTAGTTGGTCCAGGAGGTTGGCAGGTGGTTAGGCAGGGCAAATCGCAGTGCCCCATCACTCAGCACTCTCCAACATATTACTTGCACAAACCATATAAAAACTACAAACAGCTATCTGCCTCTATCTCAGAAATCAAACAAAGGGCAGAAGATACTGCAGAGCAGGACACTACAGCACAGGAGCTAACACAACAAAACTCACCCAAAACAGGAACCAAAACAAAAAATCAAAAAGGAAATCCAAAAATCTTCTGATCATAGGAGACTCCATTATTAGGGGAGTTGATACCTATCTCCAGCCAGGGGTAATAGTCATATGTCTCCTAGGTATATCAGCATGGACAGACACTGACAGCATTGCTAAAATTGTTCAGGAAGCAGGATAAAACATTGACATCCTGGTACACATAGGGGCTAATGATCTTGCCAGCCAGTCAGTTGTGGAAACCAAGGAACACCTGACCAGGCTGAGTGGCAAACTTTCATCCATTTTGTCTGGCATCTCCTTCTCTGACATCCTGCCAGTCTGGGAGAGGGAGGCAGATGGACAGACGGTCAGAGAAGAGGAGACAGGGGAGCTAAACATGTGGCTCAAGGGCTGGTGCTAGGAAAAAGGACACATGTTTGTAGGGAACTGGCAACTGTTTTGGAAGTGTACGTTCTTTAAATTTGATGGACTGCATCTGACTAAGGAGGGAGTCAGTGCATTGGGGCAGAAGTTTGATGTCTTTGCAGAATATTTAAACTAGCAAATGGGGAGAGGTGTGCAGCAATCCATACATCGAATGGAAAGAACACCCCTCCCTCCTCAGCTAGTGGTCAAACAGGAGTTCAGCATGTTTGCAGTTCATTTGCATCACCAGTTAAAGGAAAAAGGTCTGGCTCTTCATATGATGCACAAGGGAAATACCAGGCTTCACCCAACAACTAACACACCAAAATCTAGCCAATGGAAAATCATGTACACAAATGCTGACAGTCTGGGAAACAAGATCCCAGACCTGCAGGCAATAATGACAGAGGATAAACTGGACATAGTAGCAATTAGCGAGATGTGGTTTACCAGTAACCACACTTGGGAGACTTCAGTACCTGGCTATGTACTGTTCAGAAGAGACCAAGGTGCAAAAAGGGGGGTGGGGTGGAGTGGCCCTGTATGTCAATAAAAATATCAAAGCTACAGAAATTCAGAATACACATAAAGAGCCAGAAGAACTGTGGGTCACTCTAGAAACAGGAAATGGGACAGCCATATGAACTGGGGTTGTCTACAGGCCCCCAGACCAGGGGGAGGACATAGACACATTACTGTTAGAAGATATAAAAAACATGGCAGCTAAAGGGGAGGTTCTGATAATGGGTGACTTCAATATGCCAGATACAGACTGGTCAATACCAGCAGGAACATCTGCCATAACTCGACACATGGTGGATTCACTGCAGGGGGAGGGCCTCAAACAACTGGTACTACAACCCACAAGAGACAGGGCTATCCTAGATCTAGTACTAACAGGGAAAGGATCACAGATCTCCAGGCTGAAGGTTACCTGTGTGCCAGTGACCATCACATAGTATAGTTCAATTTGGCCACTAGAACTAAATCATGACATTCCAAGGCAAAAACATGGGACTTCAGATGAGCTGACTTTTATAAGATGTCCAACAGAGTTAAGCTAGCCCTGGCAAAAAGAAATACAGTGATGGGGTACAGACAAAGTGAGCAAGCATTAAGGATGCAATATTTGAAGCAACATCCCATTGCGTTAGAGAGAAAAGGAAGTGCAAAAGAAGAAGAAAACTACTCTGGTTCTCAAAAACAGTAGCAGAAAAGGATAGAGTCAAAAGGCTGGTCTTCAGGAAATATAAGGAATGCAACCGGATGAAGATAGAGAGGCATACCAAGCTTTCCTAAGGGAAGTAGGGAAGGCAGTAATGCAGGCAAAGGCCCAAACTGAGGAAACACTAGCACAAACAGTAAAAGAAGGTGACACTACTTTCTATAGATACATTAGTGAAAGGAGAAAGTCCAGAGGGGGTATTGCTAAGATCAAAGGAGATAAGGGGGCATGTGAGGAGGCAGACCGTATAAAAGCATTTATCCTAAATAGATATTTCTGCTCAGTATTTACTGAAGAGAAGGTATGGCAGGGCCCACAGCTCAGCATCATGGACACTTGGGGGAGGGAGGTGTGCACTAGTCCCTTCACAAAAGAAAGGGTCCTACAAGGGCTCGATAAGCTCAGGGTGGACAAGTCAATAATCTGATGGCATACATCCCAGGGTACTAAAGGAGCTAAGGGTGGAACTAGCAGAGCCATTATCAGAACTGTTTAGTGAGTCTCTGATCACAGGAGAGGTCCCAGAAGACTGGAGAAGGGCCCATGTGGTCCTGCTCCACAAAAGTGGTAGCAGGGAGGAGGCGGAGAACTACAGACCAGTCAGTCTTCACCTCAGTAGTGGGCAAGATTATGGAGGCACTCCTTAAGGAAAGTATAGTGCAACACCTGGATCTGGAATCTATAGAAGCACAGGATCCAAGACAGCATGGGTTTACAACAGGAAGGTCCTGTCAAACTAATCTTATAGATTTCTTTGACTGGGTAAAAAGAGTGGTGGCCCAGGGGGAGCAATTGATGTCACCTACCTTGACTTCAGCAAAGCTTTCGATACTGTTCTACATAGAAGATTGATTAATGAGCTGGGTAGGCTCAGGATGGGTCAGAAGTTAGTCAATTGGGTGGCAAACTGGTTGACAGGCAGAAAACAGAGAGTGGTGGTAAATGGTATACAGTCAGAAGAGATGCAAGTCACAAGTAGGGTACCTCAGGGATCAGTCCTGGGGCCAGTCTTCTTCAATATCTTCATCAGTGACATTGCAGATAGACTGCAGGGTAAGGTTTGTCTGTTTTGCAGATGACATGAAGATCTGCAACAGAGTAAATGATCCAGATGAGATGGGGTTGGCAGAATGAGAAGAAATTTGTATAAACTGGTAAAATGGTCTGAAGAGTGGCAACTGGGGTTTAATGCAAAGAAGTGCAAGATCATGCATATAGGGAAGAGAAACCTTGAAACCACCTACAGGCTTGGAGGGGAGTTGCTGGCAGTCACAAGGGAAGAAAAAGACTTGGGCATCATCATCACTGATGACCCGAAATCATCCAAGCAGACCACTAAAGCAGTACATAAGGCTAGGGGGATGTTGTGGTGTATTAGTAGGGACATCACAAGTCAGAAGAAGGAGGTAATAATCCCTCTGTACAAGACACTGGTTAGGCCCCCTCTGGAGTACTGCATGCAGTGCTAGAGGCCACACCTTCACAAGGACATTAACCAAATTGAGGCAGTCCTGAGAAGGGCAACCAAAATGGTGCAAGGACTGCAACAGAAAACATATGAGGACAGATTAACAGAGTTCAATATTTATACCCTAGAGCAAAGGAGGGAGAGAGGTGATATGATCAAAACATTCAAAGACCTTAAGGGCATTAACGAGGTGAAAGAGTCTAACATGTTTCAATATAAGAAAAACAGCAGGACAAGAGGACACAGCAAGAGATTAGGGGGAGGCCGATTAAGGGGTAATGTGAGGAAGTTCTTTTTCACAGAAAAGCTGGTGGATGCATGGAACGGCCTACCTCAGGAAGTGGTGGATATGAACACAGTGCAGGGCTTCAAACAGGCATGGGATAGGCATAAGGGAGAAATAAAGATGAGTATGAATAGATAGGTAATTTATAAGGTAGGAAAAAAATGGACAGACTGGATGGGCCTTGCGGTCCTTATCTGCTGTCAACTTCTATGTTTCTATGTTACTGCATCTGTAAAATTAAAATGACTGATATGCTCCATACTCAGTTAAATGTTTTGTTTTGTTTTTTATAGTGGCTAATACAAATAGTGGCTATTTAATTATACCCTTATATAGGTCAATTATTCCCCATAAATGACTCTAAATATAATTCTGACACCTTATAAGAAGGGCAACACCACTTCAACTGACTTCTAGCACAAAAAATGCAAAAGGCTATTATTGACATAAAATAAGCATTTTGTTTTATTTTAACTGTCAACATTTTAAAACAGATGAATGGTACAAAAAGCCTGAACAGTTTTGCACAGACTGCTTTATCAAGAGGATCACTTTTTTACTGTTCATCGATTTTTAAATTGTAACTGTTAAAGTACAATAAAATGATTTTTGTATGGCAATGAGAGGGAAGGGAAAATTGTTTAACCAGGAGAGACACATTAAGTCGAAGTTTGTTTCTAGGTGTGTCCTGGGAGCACAAGGAAGTCAAGTGACTTGCTCAGGGTCACACAGTATGCAAGTGGGGGCTGTAGAATTCAAACTCAGATCTCCAGGTTTGCAGTGCAGAGGGTTTAAACCACTCAGAGCCTTAAACCACTGATCTATACTGAAGATGCTAGGGAGCTAAGCAAAGGTGCTGCAGTCCATATGGTGTGAGAGATTATTGGGAACACCTGTTGGTGGTCAGGTCGGAAAATCTTTAACTGTGTGGGAAGTATGAAAAGCAACACTGTGGTTGCTGCAGCTTCATAGGGTAGTCAGTGACCAGATAGGGTCTTCAGAGATAGAATAGGTAGGGGACATCAGGGAAGACTAGGTGTATTATGAGTAAGTAGGCCTTTCTGTCATCAAATAAAATTTTCTGACAGCGAAATTCAGCAACCTGACATATAGATATTATACTTACACAGAAAACCTGTCTAAATAAATGAATGAATAAATAAATAAAAACAGAGCACTTCAAATAGTCAGCAGATGAACAGATGTTAGTGTTACTGTACAAAGACTAATCTCTGAGAGCAGGTATAGAGTAATAATACTTAGCTGTTTAAAAAAAAAACAACTTTGTGATCACTATCGGAGGGCATCAATAAAACAACAGCAGATTGCCTCCTTACTTATAACAGGCAACAAATACTTCAGAAATTCGATATATAAGCAATGAATATTTTACGAATAAAAAATTGTTAAACTAGTTTTTTGCATAACCATCAAGGGCCTCCTAGCTCCCTTCATCAGGTACAGTACTGGAGGGGTGGAGCACTTGACTAGAAATAATTTGCTTTGTTTTATACAAGATATTAACCAAACTGTGTCCAGAGTCACAAGAAAACAGGGAAGGCCACCTCCACAGGCAACTACAGTTGTGCCATGACTTGAAACAAGTACAGCAAAAACAAATGAGGAAGCTCCCATCTATTGCACAAAGGACCAAACCTGTTGCATCTTTGAAGTGTGTTTTTTTACTTAAAATGCTTTCTGTGAACAAAATGAATGTCAGATGATGTGATACATTGATTATGTGATGCACGGTAAGCAAACCAATGGCTAAAGAGCTTCTGTCAGAAGTACAGGCACTTTGAAGTGAATAAATAGCTAAAACAGCAGCAAACATCAGCCGTGTTGTACGGTGAATGAAACCAGTATTATTTTTATTCACACAGGCAAAATATTTAATGCTTAATGCTGTTGGTTTGTTCACCATGTGTCACATCTGATGCACTATCTGTACCTACATTTCATATGTGACAGAGTTAATTCAAAGCCTTTACACTATGTGTTCCATATTGTGGCACTAAAATTGTCTAAAATTCAAGCAATGCAATACATTCATATAAATCATCCTGATTTTAGTAATACTCTACAGTATGCATGAAAAACAATGAAAGTATGCCACCACCACCACTCAGTGCCATTTTTCTAGCTGTGCTCAAAAGAGCCTACAACTCCATTGCTGGTAGAAAAGTGTACCTTAGGCATTTTATTGTTCATCTTCTGTGCTTTCAGTAGTTTCATTTTTATTTTATTTTACAAAATGTTTCACCAGTAAAGAAAACATGAGCTGAGGAACAACTCATTTCCAGAAGTTTTATGGGAGAGGAGAGTACAAAGGCTGGGAGAGCAATTAAACATAAAAAAACATTGTAGTTACACTGTAGTTAAACATCAGACATGCTGTCCAGTAAATTATAAATGAAAAATACATTAGACTTGCTATTAGGGATTTGCCTTGCCAAATTAAAAACTATCATGTTTGAAATCCTTGACCCTCTACATTTTAGGTTCTGCATCAAATAAAGTGTTTAATCTCCCAATTTACCTTCAGTGTTAATACTGCAACACTGAAAATCATGCAGCATCATGGTGATTCCAGCTTTAAGGATGCCAGCTTCTCCCGAATCTTCTTGAGCAGGAGGACGCAAGAGGATTCGGGAGAAGATGGCATCCATACAGTTGGAAGCACCATGATGCTGAAATGATTTTTAGTGCTTCAATATTAACACTAAAGGGTCTAATCTTCATACCAAGTAAACCAATTGATGTTAGCCAAGCCTTAATCAAGAAGAAAAGCACAGCCAGGTGTATGCGATATCATAAAAAAACAGTACATGAGTGTGTGCGGAAAGAAGGAAAATGTAAGTATTGTACTGCTGCAAAAAGTCAGAATGCTAAAATGCTCAGCATTACATATTGTGACTGCCCCCTATGAGGTGGATACATGCAAGCGATAGCCATCAGTGGTAATGTGCGGCAGTGACCAATGAAGCATTTTAAAGGTTAGTAGCAATACAATACTGTAACAATCACATGAAAGATTTAAACAATGCAACAATGTAACATTGTGTATCAAGAAGGTATTGCACATTCTTGGGTCTTTCATATGTTATATAATTGAAAATAAGCAGCTAGGAGTGTGTGCCTACTGCACAGATGATTTTTTTTTATTATTTGGTAAATTCACCTTATTTCTCAGTGACCCACTCGATCAGACGGTTGTGCAGTTGCTGCAGCTGGCAATGCACTGATTTCCCATCCCTCCACTACCTTTTTCCATGTCTGCATGTTATGGTTTGAATGAGATTAAAGATGCACTGGAAAATCCAAAGTAAGGAAGGTTGCGAGCCTCACTGTGTGTGAGTCTTGATGTCTCACTCTTTCCCTGTCCACCATGCCAAAAGCTGCTGGTGGGAAGATTAGTCACTCTCTCCCTCTTTCTCTCCTGTCTCTCTCTCTCTCTCTCTCTCTCTCTCTCTCTCTCTCGCACACACCTATACACAGCATAGGAGAGAAGAGAGACACAAGCTGCTGGCAGGTAGATCAATCGCTTTCTCCCTCTCTCCCATATTTCTCTGTCTTGCAGTCGTGAACACACACAGCACAGGAGTGAAAAGAGACACAGAGATAGCTGCCACTTCTGTCATTCTTAATTGTGTTACAGTGCTGGCTCTGTCTACACAACTCGGCATTGGTGGAGATAGTGGTGGGGTGGGAAGGTCAACTGGGGAAAGTAAAAATAATAAGAAAATAAATAGTCCTGCATGTGCGGTAGTGTGTGTGTGTGTGTGTGTGTGTGTGTGTGTGTGTGTGGGCGATAACGATAAGGGTTCCTACATATTCAATTGCTATGCAAGGGGAAGGGGATGCAGAAATATCTTAAAAAAACACACGCTGTTAAGGGGAAGGGACAGAAAACACCCACCGTTAAGGGGATGGGACAGAAACAGTAGGTATATTGAATCTAGGGAGGGGACAGAAAACAACCATTGTTAAGGGGAAGGGACAGAATTGTCAGGTATCTTGCATCTGCTTGCTATGCAAGGGGGAGGGAGGCAGAAATGTCTTTAAAAATGCCCACTGTGAAATAGTGTAGTGCTGCAGTCCATAGGGACAACATGGGTGGATTGCTTTTTGGAGGAGGGTCAGGCGGAGGAGACTATTTACACCTTTATCCAGTTCCACGGATGGAAAACACAATGTCAGCCCTTTTTTACATACAACATGTCTGCAGGGCCATGCCCATGCAGCTGTAAAAATGAAGTAGGCAGATGTGTGAGACAATAGGTCTCAATGTTTCTCAGTGGGGATGTTTGAGGTCTTTTACTGAGCCAACGTGTGGATTGGTTGTTTCTCTCACTCATCTCAAAGCAAGCAATGCTACCACAAAAGAAGGTTGTGATACAGGGTGCCAGTGAGGAAGCTATGGATGTGGATCTGTCAGAGCAGAGGCATGAGGCTGAGGCTATAGGGAGTCATAAAATGAGAAGCAAAGGGCAGGGAAAAGCACATCATCTAAAATATCTGAAGAGGAGAGGCTGGGGATGAAGGAGTGTGTGAGGAGCAGGAGGAAGAAGCAAGAGAGGAAGAGGGGCATGAGAAAGCAGATGAATGGGAAGAGGATAAAGAACAAGAAGAACTTGAAAATCTGATGTCAGTTATATCAAGAACTAGTGGTGATGAGTGTGAGTAAAGAAAACAAAGGCACTCTGCACCCAGTAAACAGCACTGTGGGGTGAGGATGCAAAGGAAACTTGGACACACATATGGTGGTGCAATATCTCAGTGTGGTTTCATTTTGTCATAATAGTCAGTTAAAAAAAAAAAAGAAAATAAAGGTTAAGTAAATTCAAACAAAGTCTACAGCACCTTTATACTTTAGCAGGAGCAAGTCCATTGACCATATCAATTGTCTTTAAATTTGTAACAGGTATTGGTGGGGGACACAGCTCAGGACATTAATCTTGGAGGTGAGTAGATTAAGAAAGCCCTATGACTCGAGGCGTGATTGGGGTTGGATCTACGAGAGGCTTAATGCCTTCTAACAATTGCCCTGTAAAAGATTTCCTTTTCCCATGTGTCCCATTATGCTCATGTCCCAGCATGTGAGTGGACCAGAGCAGGAGTGGAACAGATATCCTAATGCATCGAAGATGTTGGCAGGCATCTTCAGTCTGCAGAAAGACACACTAGACCAGGTAGGATAAAACACAGTACTATACACACTTACCCTATAAGGAGTAGGGAAAATAACTAACTGTAGGGGGTTAACAATAAAGGGGTTAAACAGCAGGACTTAAGTATAGATAACTACAAGGAGAGAGAGAGAGAGAGAGAGAGAGACAGAGAAAGAAAGAGAGAGAGAGGAGAACAACAGCCTATCTAGGGTAAGGTGATGAATCCATTTTAAAGAGTGAGATGGAGGGAAGAAGGCAGTCAGCCATAAAAGAGAGGCAGTAGAGTACTGAGCAAGTGCAGCTGACAGGAATACTGGTTAGAGGGAAAACAGGAAAAACCCTACCTTTTGTAAGGTAATAAATCTGTTTCAGGTACAGTAAGGAAGGAGAAGTAGGTAAATAAGCATAGATATGAGGAAGGAGTTTCAGTGTAAGTTTGGTAGAAAAAAATATTAAACAGGCTAGCAACATACAGGAAATATGGTATAACGGGTGTGGAAGCACAGTCTTTTGAGACACCTTCTGGAGACTGAGGTGCTGCCCCATTTGAACTTACCTGTGTGTGTTGAGGACAGAAGTCACTGGACTGTGAGCTAAGCTGACAAGCATGCAGAAGATTTTTTACCCCACCCAGGGGAAACGAACAATGCTGCCACTACCTGAGAGGATATTGAGGCAGAGGCAGATGGCTGGACCTTGGTGGTGTCTAGGAGGGTGGGGTGGAAAGTAGGGTATGCACTCCTTAGCATGTACCACTGTAAAGTTCCTTTACTGTACTAGCATGACAGAATAGCAGGAGGAGGCACCCAAAGTTGTTGTTAGGAAGGATGTGGAGTCTTCAGAAGGGTGGCTCCAAGGTAGGAGGAAGAGGTTCCCAGCTGAGGAGGATGCAGTTGCTGGTGGGGGTCTTCATTAGGAGGATAGACTTGGGAAAGGGAGGTGGGCAGAGTAAGAGATAAGATGCTTCTCTTCTGTTTTGGCTAGAGGGATGGTGAACAGATCAACATATTACTAAGGTGGAAGATCACGAGAGGGAGCTAGATGTCACTGTCCACCTGGGGACCAATGATCTGGCAAGGAATGGGGTAGGGATAGTACATGGTAATTTCAGGGAGGTGGGGATGGGCCTTTAACTGGCAGTATAGCCTAGAGGTTAGAGTAATGAGCTATGAATGAGCTTGGTATATCCAGAAGATCTGAGTTTGATTTCCACAACCTTTACTTGCATACTGTGTTGCTCCGAGCAAGTCACTTAACCACTCCAGTGCTCCCAGGTCACTCCTGAAAACAGGCACGTGTGCCTAGTGAGCCTTACCTGGTTACAAAAAAAAAAAAAGCAGGTAGCATGTAGTGACATTTGCTGAGGTTTTACTTGTGTATAGCCAAGGGAAGGATAGGGTATTTTACAGTAGAAAACTCAACAATAGATTGAAGGCATCAAGCAGGGAGGAAGAAACTGGCTACATTTGGGACTCAGGGCCAGCTTTGGAGGATATAGGCTTCTGCCTGGGTGATGGCCTGCATCCTTTCAAGTGAGGGACCTCAGTCTTAATTGGGAGGTTTAAACATTATTTTATGAATATTTAAAGTAGCCAGGAGGTCTGTACTAACAAGGGAAGCAAAAAGGCCCTGCCACATGTTGAAGACACAGGGAGGAAGGGCCAGAAAAAAAGCTCCCCAGGGTAGAGTCACATAAAGAAATGGCAGAAGACATTTGGACTGGATATTTTAGAATGTACTCTACATAAATTCCATTTTGGTCAAAATGTGTGATTGGCTTTAAAATTTGTCGCTATACCTACAGGCATGTGTCCATGTTAATGGTTTGCTCTCTCCCAGGTTTTGGATTGAGAGGAAACCAGACAAGACCGTCCCTCTCTCTCCTCCTGTTTTCCATTAGTTTGGAACCTTTGGTGGCAGCGATTCGGCAGTCAGATGGGTACAGAGTAATATCACTTATGGGAGAGGAGTTGAGGGTGCATTGTAAGCAGATGATACCTTATTATATTTGTCCGACCCTCCATACCCTCCTGATAGATACCGAGTTGCTATCTTGTTATGGACAGTCTTCTGGATTTAAGATTAATGAAGCAAAAATGGAGATCTGTTTTAGGTTCTTCATCTGAATCCCCCACCTTGAGTAGTTGTGGGTTTAAAGGGTTATGGGAGGTGTTGTTATCTGGGAGTTTAGCTTTCCCAGGACATTACTAAATTGGTTTCCACTAACTACCTTATACTCTTGCAAAAGTTCCAGGAGAAATGTCTCTGATGGAAGGAATTAACCCCTTTCGGTAGCAGGTAGGATGGAATAGTTTGCATGACTATTATCCCCTGGTTTCTTTTCCTTTTCTTGGCCCTCCCTTTACCAGTTCCAACCTCCTTCTGGCTTTCTATGAAATGTACTTTTACCAAATTTATATGGGGTGGCAGGAAATCTAGGATTAAGTGGTCTACCTGTTTCTCCCAAAAGAACAAAGGTGATCTGGCAAGACTGGCAGTTCTGGATTTCTGGGCATATTACTAGGCTACACAACTTTGTCATTTTGTCACTTTCTTGTCAGCCCAGGAACCTCCCAGTTGGGTGACCCTGGAGTCTGCCTCCTTAAATCCTTTACAGTTGTCAGATATTCCATTTATGGAAGATGCTAATTTGCACTCCTTGGGGATTGCCAATCCACTGGTGGCACTTATGATGATGATTTGGCGAGAGGTCTGCCCTATGTATTGTCTTAATATGGGTATATGCAAGGAAACTCCAGTTCACTCTTGCTTGGATTTTCCCCCCTCCTGCTTAGATCTGGGCTTTCAACACTGGGCGGGCTAGGGACTAAGTCGAATAGATCGGTTTTTTGAAGGGATTGTTTTTAAGACTTTCTTTCAGTTAAAAGAAGAATTTAACGTATCCCCTCAAGATTCTTTCAGTTATTTGCAGATATGTCATTATTTAATGTCTGCCCTGAGGTCGGTCACCCTCCAGGAGGGAGTCAATCCCCTGGGAGCATTTTTCCTTTCTTTAGCTACACAATCTAATAGATTGGGGTTCATTTCTAAATTGTATAAGCAACTCAGAGATTTGGAGTTGGATCATTTGTCTCCAGTTACATTTCGGTGGGAGGCAGAGACTGTGGTCTCTCTTTTAGAGATAGAGTGGGTTCAGATTTGGCGGGGAGTTCTTTGTACCACATCCTCCCCCTCATAGAGGAAATTTCATTGGTGCATAGTGGTTCAATATTTTCCCACTCCTGTTATAACTAAACATTATGGATGCCACTGTTTGATTTGTGTTGGACAGGCTGTGGGGTCCAGGGCACTCACACACATCTTCTGGGAATGCTTGTGTCTTCAGCTTTTTTTGGCAAAGGATAACTGGGGTAGTAGGACAGATGTTCTGGACTGTTATCCCACTTTCTTTTGAGATTTGGATTCTGGGATGCTCCCCCTTCCCCCACCCGGGTCCATGGTAAATGAGCTAAATACTTGTTTTACATTTTAGTGGCAGTGGTGCTTGAAACTGTTACCCAATTGTGGCTAACCACAACTGCTCCATCTGAAGACCTTTGGCTTTGAAATTGTCTTAGGATTTTAGTTATGGTCAGGTGACAGCTTCCTTAGGCTGCAGATGGAGTGGTTTGAGGGTTGTTGGCTTCCTTTCACTTTTAGCAGAGAAAGAAGGGGTTGTGGTTTTGGAGCTCCTGGCTTGCTATAGTTAAGATTGTTAAGATCATGGTAATGTTGATTGATTTTGAAATTTCCAGCTCTTGCTTTTCAGCTTTGGGGCACCAGGGTTAAGGTCCCATGGAGGTTGTGTTTAAAATTGTTTATGGTTCTTGGAAATGACTTTTGGCCCCTGTTTGATAGTTTCCCTTTTTGGCTATTGACTTTCACTTTGTCTGTAACTGTCCAGGGGCCTTTTGATGTATCCACTGTACTGTCTGTTATGGAAACTTAATAAAGTTTGATTTCCCAAAAAGAACAAAAAAACAAATAGAAAACAAGGCAGTGGACAAGGATGGTATAAACCACAGATACAAAAAAAGAGGAGAAAAAGAGACAAGAAAAAGGAAGGATAATGTGGGAAGAGAAGGGTCAGGGGAGAGACAGGGAGCAGCATAGGCAGTAGGGTAGAGGGAAAGAGGGGTTGCAGACAGGGAGAGAACAAGGTATGGAAAGGCACATCCACCAACACATGGAGTCTAGGAAACAAAAAAAAAATAATTCTGGACCTGGAGACCATCATGGTGAAGGTTGACCTGGACTTGGTGGCCATAGCTGAGTCATGGTGCACTGACAAGCACAGCTGGGGCATGGCCATACCAGGCTACTCACACTTCAGGAGGGATAGGAAAAGTCGAATGGGAGAAGGGTTTGTTCTAGTTGTGAGGGATGGAATCAAAGCTATGAAATGCAGATGGATAATTCTGGGGACTTCAATGCCTGGGTCAATTATGAACTCTTGCATTTTGGCCAGGACTTCCTCCAACTAATGACCTTGTTGGGCCTAACACAGGTGGTTATCTCTGCCACCCACAGTCAGGGTCATTCATTGGACTTGGTCTTCCTACTAGGGATGGAGACCTCTGACTTGGTGGTGGAACCAGTCGGATGGTCTGACCATCACATCATAAGGTTCACTTTACATGCTATCCCTCATAGACCTGCCCCTATGGAGATAGTTCAGTACCGCCCATTACGGAGTTTGACCACTGATTGTCTTATGGTGGTACTGGACCTATCAGGTCTGGTGAGTGCTAGCAACAATCCAGAAAAGCTAGTACTGGCCTATAACAAGTTGGTTATGATGGCTCTGGATTCCATAGCTCCTGTCCGTGTCCATCCCCTCACTTTCCACCCTAAATCCTGATGGTTTGATGGGACACTTAAGGAGCTATGATGTGTGGGATAAAGGCTGGAGAGGCACTGGCAGAAATCCAGCCTGGGGTGGGTGGCCTGGCTAGGCAGAAGGTGGCAGCATAACTCAATCTCTGTGCAGAGGAAGATGTAATCTAACCTCATCCAGCCTTAATCAACCTTCTTTTTCAGTGCCAGCTCTCATGATCTTCCTGTAAATCATCATCCTGCTGTATTTTTTAAGTTATTTCAACTTTAAAGTACTGTATCTGGCCATTTCAGCACAACTTATTTCAGGCCTTGTTATTCATCACCATAGCCAACCAAAACATACAGTTTAACTCTCTTGCAAGAGTGGAGGCTATGTTCTCTAAATTAATGTCTGACATAAATGATTTAAAAATTACCACCAACCAAAATTCAGCTACGCTGAAATCTGTGAGCCAGAGAATAACCATAATGGAGAACTCGACTGCACAAAATACGACCGTCATTCATTCTCTTCAGGACACAATTCGAAACCAGGACTGAACAATTAAATCTCTGCAGTCTAAAATTGATGATATTGAAAATCGCAATAGCAGGAATAATTTACGTTTTTTTTTGGGGATTTCCCGAAGGCATCGAGCTGGGGGACACATCTGCACTTCTCCTACATGTCTTACTGGCATTGCTCAAGCTACCTCCTTATCTAGTGCTCACCATTGAAAGATCCCACCAAACTTTAGGGCCCAGGCCACAATGAGATCAAAAGCCTAGACCTATTATTGCTTGTTTTTTGAACTACACTCATACTGAACTAATCCTGAAGCATGCCAGAGAGGTGGGAACATTAATGTGGCAAGACCATAACATTCTAATATATAGAGATTTTTCAAAAGAACTGACTGCGAGAAGGAGAGAATACAACCTTCTAAAGCAGTTACTTCACCAAAGAGGCATCAACTTTGCTTTGCACTACCCAGCTATAATGCGTCTCTACCTTGGTTCCTCATTCAGGGACTTTAACTCTTCTGATGACCTTGCAAGTTTTCTCAATGTTGATCTAAAATCTTTTACCTTGGGGAGAGCGAGCTATGTTGTGGGACCGATTGGCAGTGAAGAACCTACTTCGGGAGACTGTGTTGCACCTCTGGATCCAGGAGGAAGTACAGCAGTACAGACGGTCCCAAACAGAAGTGTAACAGAACTGACAGTTCCAACTAAAATGGAAACAAAATTGGTGACTACAAATAATGCTCCCACTTCTATGCCTCCAGCTAGACAGTCGAGTCGGCTGCAGGAGAATAATCTATCTGACCACTGTACTTCTAAATACACCTGTTGCCATGCTGAAAGTCAATCTGGTTCTTCACAAACACCATCCCTTCACTCTTTAGTGAATCCCTCCATACCACTGAGCAACATATTCTCCCTATTGGCTGAAGATATGCTCTCCTCGCAGGATGAGTTTCCTTCCCAAGCTACAGATGATCTTTCCTCTAATTTGTGTACTGTGACTCAAGACAACATATCTGCAGATTCTTCTTGGGCTGAAATCACTGCAAGCTCCCCCCTTAAAGCATCCGACCCTTCTAAAAAGAGGCATAAAGAGAATAGGAAGGGGAAAAATCCTAACAGCCCTAACAATACCCGCAATGCTATGGTGACCTGATCAAGTAATTTAATTTACAGGTTGACTCGCTTTCTCCTGACTAGTTTCCTATTCAGAGAACGATCGCTAGAGAAACCTTTTTTTTTTTACTATTGCCCAATCATATATCATGCTGCTTGTACCATTCTGATCATTTCCTTTCCAACTAGTTGTGAATCAGAAAGGCTGTACGTCGTGGCTGATTCTAAACAATACCTCGCATTCTTATAATCAACTTTTGTGGCCATGCCTGTTGATGAAATGTGGTACTTTGTTATTTTGTACTATTCTTTTAATACCTAGCTTATTTCAATAGCGGTACTGATACATCTAGTAAGCTGGCTGTTCTGATACTCCTTATTATTTTATAGATTAGGCAAGTATTTGGATTGAGGCTCCAAATTCTATTAATATATTCTGCCACAATATGGCGCATTCTGCTATATGTACTCCTATGAATTCTGGCAGTATAGGCCTTATGTATTCTATCTACACACACCCGATTGACAGAGTTTGACAACTCTTATTTAACCACCTCTGTCAACACTACTTACCCCATGCTTCTTCACTTTATTATCTCCCTTAACTACAATTTGAGTCCACTCTGTCAATTATTTTATGCTGGCTATTTTCGAAGCACTATTACAAAGGGCTTATATTAAACATTTCCCTGCAACACCATATTTTACTCAATGTCCAGGAACTTAATAGGGAATTTTTTGTTGTATCCCTCACTTTGTTATGGAGCTCACTGGACTTATTAATTGAGCCTAGTCACTCCATACACTACTACTCTGGGCAATGTTCGAGTAAAGGGAACCCTATTCACTCTCAGACCTCCCTTTGAGTACAGTTAACTCTGAAGTCACACCCACTCTTTATAACCCTTGCCCTCATTTGGCTCACTTTGTATTGGATTCCATTGACTACTCCTTTAACCTCAATCTCAATCCATAATGTCTGTCCCTGAACCATACTCTGCACTTTACTATTGTATTTATAGGATTCCAGGCTTCATGGCTTGCTAGGTATATCAATCATTGTTCGCTCTCTAACTCACTATTTTTTTTTGTCAAAGTACCCAGTTCCACCAACCCTCTATTGGCAATTCTGGTTTCTCTTACAACGATCATAAACTTCTTGTTTTAAAGATCATGTGCAATGGTTTTTGCATATTTTTAATAAAAGCTTTAAAAGCTGAAATTCAAGTCTTTGTGTCATGATTAGCGTTTCCTGAAAATTTCATGCTGTTTGGTTTTGTGGTTTTCTTTAAATCAGCACTTGTTAACTTGCCCTACAGTGGCTGAAAACAGTGAAGTTATTTCTGTCCTTTCAGTCAAACTCAGACAGCGATGACATCATTTTGGAGTAGCTTGCTGTTTCAGATTCCCAATCAGACAGCACTCTGTAGAGTTTATGGTTTGCTAAGCTCTCAGGTTCCTTACAAATCCAGTCTCTGGTTTGTGTTTAGATAGATCAGCTTAAATATATAATTCTCTTTCTTTACAAAGCTGATCATTTCAGTTCCAATGCTGAATTGAAGTAGTGAAATCTTTTCTATGAGAAATCAGCTTGTCTGTACCACAGCTCTGTACTTTCTAATCAAACATCAGTTCTTTTCTAACTATATAACTCAGGGCTGTTTAATGAATATTTAATAAATCTAAATGTTTTTCATTCACAGAAACAGTTGGTCTTTGATATAGCCTTCATAAATACAATCATGTAAGAAAATTTTTTTCATGTCAGATTGACAAACAGGTGCTTGTCACACTCTGCTAAAAGTATTTCAAGCACATGTACTGTCAGAACTCACAAATTTAAGCTCTTTGGTGGTTTCTGTGTGAAAATACATCATGTATGTGTACAACTAGAACCACTATGTGGCATCCACGATGCACCATGTGTCTGCCCCACAGTTGAGGCAGCTGCAGTCTACTGCCACCAGTCTCCTACCCCACAAGCCCCCTGCCTTCTGCTCCACATTCGAGGCTGCTGCACCTTGCTGCCCACTGTCTTCTCCCACACAGTCATGGATTGTGCACCCTGCTGCCTCCACCCCTTGCCTAAAGAATCAGGACTACTGCATGCTGCTGCTCCCTGCCCAAACAATTGGGGTTGCTGCACCCTGCTGCCCTATCTCTCCCGCCCTCACAGTTAGGGAAGCACCAGTTGCCCCCTGTTCCTTTCTCCACAGTCAAGGTTGCTGTGCTGCGCTAGGCCCTAAAGTGCCATGTTGCCTGCCTCCATCGGCAGGGCTGCTGCACCAAGTGTACCCCATCTCACAGTAAGGGCTGCTATACCCTGATGCCCCATGTGTCCTGCCCCACAGTCGAGGCTTCTGCACCATGCTGTTTTCTATCACCTAGCACCACAGACAGGGCAGCTGCACCCTGCTCCTTTCTACACAGTTGTGGTTGCTGTGGCCTGCTGTTCCCTAGATCACCATGCCTCTGCAATTAGGGCTGCTGCACCATCCTGCCTCTTACTACAAGATTCAGGGTATTTGCTGCACCCTGATGCATGCATCCACAGTTGAGGCAGTTGCACCCTGCTGTCCCTGTGCCACCAGAATCAGATCCTTTGCTACTCTCTGCTGAGACAGGAAAGGGGAGCAACATGTGCAATGTCCCTGGCTGTGAGAGAGAGAGAGTAGCAGGGTGCAGCAACCCCAACTGTTTGTGAAGGGTGCAGCACAACAGTAAGGGCATTTGCTGCACCCTGTCCCCTTCCTGTGGAGGCAAGGGGCTTTGTAGTGCAGCAGGACACAATGGTGGCAGGTGCCAAAGGACAGCATGGTGCAGAAGCCTTGACTGTGGGGCAGGACACAGGTGGACATCAGGATACAGCAACCCTGACAGTGGTACAGGGAGTACACTGTGCAACAGCCCAGCCCATTTGGGGCAATGGAAATGTGTAGCAGGGCTCAGCAGCCCCAAATGTGGATGCAGGCAGCATGAGACTCTAGGGTGTAGCACAGCAGCCCTGACTGTGGAGACAGGGACAGGGGGCAACAGGGTGCCATGGCCCTGACTGTGAGCGTGGAGACAGAGGGCAGTAGGGTGCATCATCCCCAACTGTTTGAGCAGGGGGTGGTGGGGTGCAGCAGCCCTGATTCTTTAGGCAGGTGATGGAGGCAGCAGGGTGCACAATCCCTGACTGTGTGGGAGAAGACAGTGGGCAGCAGGATGTAGCAGTCTCACATGTGAAGCAGAAGGCAGGGGGCTTGTGGGGCAGGGACAGGTGGCAGTAGACTGCAGCTGCCTCAACTGTGGGGCAGAGACATGGTGCATCGGGATGCCACATACTGTTTCTAGTTGTACACGTACATGATATATTTTCACACAGAAACCACCAAAGAGCTGAAATTTGTGAGTTCAGACAGGTGCCTGTCACACTTTGCTACAGTATTTCAAGCACATGTCCTGTTTGTCATTCTGACATAAAACAAATGTTCTTACATGAAAATATTTATGAAGGCTACATCAAAGACAAACTGTTTCTGTGAATGAACAAAATTTAGATTTATTTTGTATGCATTAAACAGCCTTGTGTTATATAGTTAGAAAAAAAATCAGATTTTTGATTATAAAGAACTGAAAGCTGTTATACAGACAAGCTGATTTCTCACAGAGAAATATTTCTATTACTTTAGTTCAGCATTGAAATTAAAATGATCAGCTTTTTAGCAGAATATAATGATATGTTTTAAGTTAATCTATCTAAACACCATCCAGAGACTGGGTTTGTAAGAAACTTGGAGAGCTCAGCAAATCATTAACTCTACAGAGCGCTGCTCTGATTGGGACTCTGAAACAGTAAGCTACTCCAAAATGATGTCACCCCACTCTAAGTTTGACTGAGAGGACAAAAATAGCTCCACAGATTTTAGCCACTGTAGAGTAAGTTAACAAATGCTGATTTAAAGAAAACCACAAAATCAAACAGCATGAAATTTTCAGGAAACACTAATCATGACACAGGGACTTGAATGTCAGCTTTTCAAGCTTTTATAAAAAATATGTAAAAACCGTTGCACATGATCTTTAAGAAGTTGGCACTTCTTTTAATATTGTGGCTAATCAGCCTACCATTTAGTCATAGTGTATTGCTGTTTCTCTTACATTAGACTAGCTTTTATTTAAAGCTGAGGTTTCTACACTTCCCTGTCTTATATGGTATTGCTAGTTTCTAATCTAGTTGGTTTGTTACAATTGTCCTATAATATTATCAGGTTAAGACCTTGGTATTTGACCAACACTTGTTTAGTTGGCTTCTCTTGGTCTTTCCATCTGTTGATGCCCTGTGTGTAGCGAGATCGTCTTTTAGTAGATTAGCTGACTCTTATCTCACTGCTTCCTTTAAAGGTTTTCTATTTTTTGTGATAGTTTATTAGAGTGTTAAAGTTGTAGTTGTTATTCAATGTTGTTCTCTTATTGTTCTATCTATTCCCCTTTTATAACACTATCCGTACTGATTACATTTATGATATTTTATGTTGGTAACTTGAAGGACTTCCCCTTTGTCGTGTACAAGTTGTCTCCCTTTCATCCTCAGTCCCATTGTTATGTCCTCGCTATTCCAATAACCATATTTTTTTCTGTACTATAACCATGAATGATTTATTCTTATACACTTGGAATGTGAAGGGACTTAACTCACCATGCAAGCAAAAGCAAATTCTCTCCTACCTTAAAAAACTTAAAGCCCATATTGTTTTCCTTCAAGAAACCAAACTATTAACTGAGGATGTAATAATTCTTAAAAAAGATTGGGTTGGTCAGATCTATCATTCATCCTTCTCCTCAAAATAAAGAGGAGTAGCTATACTTATCCATAAAAATCTCAACTGGTCTCTCATAAACTCCATCTCAGATACAGAAGGCAGATGGATAATCGTTAAACTTAATACCCCTTCCAGCCCCTTATGCTTGCTAATGTCTATGCTCCCATCTCAGAGTCCCAGGAGTTCTTTCACAATTTAGCACATCAAATATTTTCTACTAACTCTGATAATAGCCCAATAATTCTAGGGGGAGACGTCAACCTAGCCTTGGAGACCAGCATTGATAGAAGTAACATTTCCATAGATGCCCACCCCAGATGTATTAAAGCCCTTTCATTACATATGAAAGATTTAGGTCTATTGGATATTTGGTGACTTTTCCACCCTAGGGACCGAGATTTCACCTTTTACTCCTCACTGCATAAATCATATAGTAGAATTGATTACTAGCTTACCTCCCCTGCTATAATTGAAAATACCATTGATTCATCTATCTTGCCCATAGTCATCTCAGACCATTCTCCACTTAAGTTACAACTCTTATCCCCCACAGCCAAAATCCCCTTTCTGGCATCTCGACCCCCTTCTTCTTAAAGATCCTGATTTTCTTCCTATGATCACCTCCCAGATTAGAGATTTCCTCTCTCTTAACAATCCTGCAGATACCTCTATGGGTACTGTTTGGGAAGCACTAAAAGCCACGATCTGTGGGAAAATAATCAGTTGGGCTGCCCACAGGTAAAAATCAAGAGAACAACAACTAGCAGATCTTGAAAATTCCCTTAACTCTAAAAAAACTCTATATTTTCAAACCAATATGCATAACTCCTCCTCTCGTTACACCTTGAAATTCTTCAATTAAGAGTCAAGATAAACAAATTAATTTCCTGTAAAACTGAGTTAGCTCTATTTAAAGTGAAACATAGATATTGGAACCAAGGAGACAAAAATTGGAAACTCCTTTCCTATCAGCTTAAAATGCAACAAATGGAACAACACATCTCAGGTCTTACAGACCAACAAGGTGTATTCCACCCTGATAGCCCCTCTATAAATCATATTATGAAAATGTTCTATCAGAAATTATACTCTTACTCCTCTTCTCCCTCTCAGATACTGCAATTTCTAAGCAATTTACATTTACCCCACCTTTCTACTTCTGAAGCTAACTCCTTAGACAAACCTTTTTTCTCTTAAAGAAATCCAACAAGCCCCGTCTTCCTTGAAGTCTGGTAAGTCCCCGGGGGGGAGGGGGTGGCTTCTCTGTAGATTTTTATAAAGCTATCTCTGACACTCTTTGCCCGATCCTTTTTAAAGCCTTCTAAGAAGCCTTGAATCTAGGTAAGCTCCCGCCATCATGCACTGAAGCAATTATAACCTTAATTCTCAAAATAGACAAAGATCCCTCTCTCTCTACAAGTTACAGACCAATATCTCTCTTAATTACCGATGGAAAGATATTTGCTAAAATATTATCATCTTGCCTTGAAACCTTGATTAAGCAAACCCACTGTTCCCAGCTGGTTTTATTAAGAACAGATCTGATGCTGATCACTTGCATTCACTGTTTAATTTAATTCACTAAGCCAAATCCCTTAATTCCCCTGCAGCAGCCATAGCTATAGATTTTGAAAAGGCTTTTGATTCCTTAAATTGGCACTATCTCTACCAGGTTCTGTCTTATTTCAGTTTCTCTCATACTTTTTGTTCCTAGATTGAATTACTATACACCTCGCCCACTGCAAGAATTCTTACTAATTCTACTCTCTCTTCCTCCTTCCAGTTGGCAAGAGGAACAAGACAAGGCTGTCCCCGGTCACCCTTCTTATTCATCCTTGCCATTGAACCCCTATCTGCCAGTCTGCGTCAGTCCATCGACATTAAAGGTATACCTATTGGCACTTCTAGATATATCTCTCTCACTCTCTTACGCCGAAGACCTTTTAATATTACTTGAAAATCTAAAAAAGGCAGGACCTTTGTTGATTAAACTACTTAACAATTTCACAAACTTTTCTGGCTTGGCTTTGAACCATGGAAAATCAGAAATGTTACCCTCAATGCCCACTGCAAACCATTTATGAACTCTTCCTTAGTTTCAAATATGTCATGCCAAAGTATTACCTATCTAGGAATCAAAATAACTAGTAACCTGGGAAAATATGGAAAATAAACTTTAATCCCTGATCGACAATATTTGAGCCATTTTGACAGGTGGAAACTCCTTAATCTCTTCATGGGAAAAGTAGCTGCCATCAAGATGTCCATCTCACCCAACATTCTCTACTTATTTGCCAATATCCCACTTAATTTTACCCACTCCCTTCTTATCTAAACTCGACAAACTTATAGGACACTTTATATGGGATGGTAAACTGCCAAGATTTAGTCAGAATAAACGTTCACACTGGAAGAGGAGGTTTCAGACTCTCCTGTTTCAAAGCTTATTTGTGGGCCTTCAGGACTTCCCAAACCATTAAATGGTTTCATAAACCCTCATCTCACACTCTGCTATGGGTTATAATGGTATCTGCATCCTGTCCTGGTGGAATTCCTACATCCTTCATCTTTACCCCTCTCCCACCCAAACTTAAATCACATCCTACTATCTCAGCCTCAGTCTTTTACTGGAAGCGAATTCATAAATTTTTAAAAACTAACCCAACTGCCTGGTTCTATATTCCCCTGTGGGGTAATCCCTTACTTGCTATAGAGAACCAAACTATTTTTTGCCGATCATGGAAAAATAAAGCCATTTACTTTTTAAGGGATATCCTAGATCTGAACTCCCTAACTCTTAAAACCTTCTCAGACCTGCAGAATATCTGGAACCTTTCTAAACAAGACTTTTGGAAGTACTTACAAATTCAAGAAGCTTATAGTTCTTTCTCTCGCTATGCCCATAAAGCTACACTACAGGATCATCACATTAACTACTGGATTAACCTATCAACAAAGTGGAATAGCTCCATTTATAGAGACATCAGAGGCAATTTACCTGATCAATCTATCTCTGCTAAAATTAGATGGAGCACTCTTCTTAACTATAACATTAATGACATACAATGGTGCAATTGCTGGCACCTTCCCCATAGTATATTTAAAGATGCTTGTAGCTCACTAATACAAATTAAAATTGTACACCTTTGGTACAGAACTCCTTCTGTACTACATCATATGGGACTATTAAATAATAATAACTGTTGGCACTGCAATTCACCTGAAGGTGATATTTTTCATATTTTATGGACATGCACTCCTGTTAATATGCTCTGGCACAGGGTTCATACTTTTGCCTCCAAGGTTATTGGACAACAAATCCCTCTGGACTCAAAACTCTTCCTGCTAGGTATCCTTCCCCCAAGTAACATCACCCTCTCACATGCCCACTTCAGATGGCTAAATATACTTTCCCTTCTTGTTAAACATTTAATTCTTATGAAATGGAGATCAGTACATGTTACATCATTAGCAGACGTCCTGCAAAACCTAACCCAATGTGCGTCTCTAGATCGATTATCCCATCTCACATGTGACCGACTCAATGTATATGATAGTTGCTGGTGGGATTACTTCAAGTACATCAATCTTCCTAATGTTTCTAAGACCTAATATACAATCACTTAGATTTCCCTTTCACCTTTTATCTTAGATCTGGGGCAATATTTGTAACCATGCAAGGATACCCTTCCCTGTTATGTTTCTTTTTTGTCTTTCTCCTTTTTTTCTCTATTTCCTTCTTCTTTCTGCTCTCTCGTATTTTCTTCTATGGGATATTTTCTTTCTTTACTCATATCCTCCTTTTACAGTTTGTTAATTGTACCTCTTCTTGAATCATCCTCTTACACCTGTTACTAGGCTAAACTCTAGATATTGCCCTGTATTGGCCTTATATATGTAGGATATCACTAACACAATATTTATACAATTTTGTATTATTTCTTTACTGCTATTTGATATCACTGTCTTTTTTTTTTACCTTTGTTGGTAACAGCCTGTATTTAGAGTAATCATATTGTCATGTACAATTTATTCACCTTTGTCTTTTTCCCAGTATTTGGAGGATACTTCAGATCTATATGTTATGTACATTTTGAAACTTTTGAAAACTTCAATAAAAATATAAAGTGGAAAAAAAAAAAAGAAATCCAGCCTGGAGGATGACAGACTTAGATTGATGGAACATTATCAATTCTATCAATCAGCAATCTTTCATAAGAAGGTAGAGTTCCTGTCTAGGAGATTGCTGCTACTGAGAATCGACTAGCTCATCTTTTCTGGACTGTTGACAGACTGTGCAAACCAGACTGTCTTCAGTTCCGGACAGATTTTTAACAGGAGAAATGTGATGAGTTTGCTTGATTCTTTGCAGATAAGGTTGCCATGATTAGGTCAGAGATCCATGCAGCCCCCTCCAATGGGCCCTGAAGAAGTTGGCAGGAGGTTGCAGTTTGTCCTGTCAGATTTTGACTATATGGAAATCATAGACATTGTATGGATCATCCAGAGTTTGGGCCCACTTATTGTAGTTTGGATCTGGGCCCAACTCACCTGTTAGTGGGGTGTGTTGAAGGCATTGGCCCAGTCCTGGCTGAGATTGTCCAGTGTTGATTGGATACAGGGGTGTTCCCTATCCCCTGAAGGGCGGTAGTAATATCTCTGCTTAAGAAGATTTCCCTTGACCGGATTGTCCAGCCAACTACAGACCGGTCTCAAATCTGCCTTTGTGAGCAGGGTATTGAGGAGGGTGTCATGGAGCAACTGAGGGTCTTACTCTAACTATCCATAATGTCTATAAACCTCTCCAATCTGGATTTAGGAGGAGGCATAGTAATGAGATGGTGTTTGTTTGTGTACTAAATGATCTCTTAACTCACGAGAGATCAAGGAAGCCATTCCATCATGGTTCTCCTTGATGTTTCCACAGCATTTGATATGGTGGACCATGGTGTCTTGTTAGAGCACCTGCGGTTGTTCTGCAGATTGTCTGGGACAGACATCAGTTGGTTTCAGTCATTCCTCATGGGTAGGACTTAGAGAGTGGTGTCAGTGATTTTCTCCTCGGACCCTCTCCATCTACCCTGTGGGGTACCACAATACTCTATTCTTTCACCCATGCTGTTTGCTGTGTATATGCTGCCATTGGGAGACATTAGTAGACAGTATGGGCTGAGCTTCACTGCTATGCTGATGACACTCAGCTCTACATGTCTTTCATGTCTGAATGAGCTGTAGCCATCTGGTATTCAGCAGTTGCCTCTCTGAGATCCAAGACTGGATGAGAGCTAACTGTATAAAGGTGAATCCAGACAAAATGGAAGTGTTTGGTGGTGGACCTGGGTCTTTGAGGCTTGGGCTTGGTTGCTGGTCAGCCATCTGGGCCCTGCTGTGATTAACCTGAGCTTCTGGCTTTGGATCAGGTATGGAATCTTGGTGTTGTGTTCAACAGTGGCCTGACTCAAAAATCTCTGGTGTCTACTGTCATGAAGACATCTTTCTACCACTTGAGAAACATCACTAGAGTTAAGTATCTCTTCCCTCTCGACGACCTCCCTGTACTGTTCCATGCCTGTGTGACTCCTGCCTTGACTACTGCAATGCCTGTTACCTAGGGTTACTGGGGTGGATATCCAATACTTACAGCAAGTCAGAATGCAGCCTGCCAGGTTGTTGACCGTCCACCCATATCTGCCATATTACCTGTGCTCTGCAGACTGCACTGACTGCCAGTTTTTGGTGGCTCACCTTCAGGGTTGGATTACTGACCTATAGAGCCCTACATGAGTAGGGACTGGGCTACCTGCAAGATCTTCTCACCCCCTACTGACCTCTCTGGCCTCTCTGCTCCTCTAGTGAGGGATTGCTAAAAGTTCCCAGGGTTTGACTTAAGACCTCTGGTGCTCACTTCTTTGCTTTTGCAGCCCCTACCCTGTGGAACTCTCTACCTCATCAGGTAAGGGAGTGCCTGACTGCTGAGAGCTTTAAATCAGCTCTGAAGATCCATCTTTTTAACCTTGCCTTTCCAGACTTTAATTAATTTGTAAGTTGTATTACTAATTTTATTTTGTTCTTTTACTATGTCTTTATTGCTTTTTATTCAATATCTTATTCTACAAGCACTTTGGTCATTTTATGGAATTGTGCTTTTTTATAAATGAAGCTTGATTGATTGATTGATTGAGGTACCCTGAGGAAAGGAAGGTCTGAATGTGCTGTGGGTCAGTCTAGAGAAAGTGGCTGGGGCCCCTATCAATACGGGGTAGTATGCAGTCCTCCAGCACTGGAAGAGGAGTTGTATAAGGCAGTAGAGGAAGCCATCATCAAGACAGCAAATAGTGGGGACATAATGCTAGTTGGTAACTTAAATCTACCAGATGTGTAGTGGAGCCATCTGGCTGCAGCCTCAGTAAGGAGCAAGGCCATCCTTGACTCCCTACAGGGGGTGTTTCTTATGCAGTTATTCAGTGAACCCAGTAGGGTCAGGGTGGTGCCAGACTCCATGCTTACTAACAGGGACAGTATTGCAGACATCATGGTGGGCAGTCCCTTAGGGATCAATGATCACATTATAGTGTGGTTCAACATTAAAATGGGTGCCTAGGCAAACCACACAAAGACAAGAGGTCCTGGACTTAAGGAAGGAGAATTTTAAAGAAACGGGGGACTGTCTCAGATGGTGACCAGTAGGGGAAGATTGCCCATGAGGTGTATAGAAACAGCTGGTAAAAAGGAAGGAAGGAAGGAAGGAAGGAAGGAAGGAATCCTTACAGAAATATAGGTGTGCTGTATACATGCAGAATGCATGCCACATGATTAATTGTGCAATGTTTGCATGTGGTTTGCATACACTAAGTGAACATATGCGAACCAGGTCAAAAAGGCAAATCAGGTTTGCATACTGCAAACTTAACATGTGCACAGCAGGTAAGCTGGTGTAAACATCTTCTAAAATTACATCAGGTTCACGTGTTGCACACTTGACATGATTGCTGTAGTTAAGCTAATGTGAATATCATTTAGACATCACATCAGGTTCGCATGCTGCATACTTGCCATGTGTGCAGCAGGTAAGCTGGTACAAATCTCATCTAAAAACACATTTTCTATTTCTTATACTACTGCTAGCAATTAGTCATTAGAATACATTTTATCTGAATTCCCATAAAAATTATGTAAACTCATTAATTCTGATCCTTTTGCAAGTTGTTTAATGGCTTTTGATTGTTGTCATTAAATCATCATTAATCTGTAAAGTATTGTTTGCTTATTGCATTAAATGCCTAGGATATAGCCAGTGATTATTTTCCATTCCAGATGTATGAAGAGGGGACTCTGTGCTGTGAAGCCTATCCTTTTTGTTTTGGACCATGTAAATTCCTTATGCATATTTAGTGCTATAAATGTATTTCTCCATGACTGTTTTAACTCAGATACTTACCCTTTGTCATGCTGTACTGAGCACATACACTATGGCCATGCTCAACACTCTCTGTGATGAGTAGGGTCTTGGAGGCATGCACCATACCTCACATTTTGTTACTGAAATGAGGAACATGGACACTCAAAATGAGGAACAATGAGGGACACTAACCCACATGATGATCAGGACACATCATGAAACATGGAGATACTGGTACCTCAGGACACAGTGGCAACCATTGTATTAGCACCTGAGAATGAATTTCTACCATTAAGCAGGGTGCCATTTAGGTAGGGCAGAGAGGCTTCACTTACCCCCCATATTTGTGCCCTAGATTATTCTTATGAGTCGTGGCAGTAATGGCTTTAAATTTAGATTTAATCTTTTTTGCACAACAAGTGCCCACCTAGCCTGTGTGTGCTCACACTGCAGGTACTCTCCAGACTCGACTGTGTCTGTATTGTGTTGTCCACTCTCTCCAACTATTAGTGGTGGCACAATCACATGTGATGTGGATGAGCTCCAACCAAGAAAGAGCACATGAGCCTTGCAAGTGCGACACTGTCTTTCCAATCACACAGTAGGCAGGCTGAGTACTACAGCTTGGAGGAGTCAGTGAGCACTGAACTCTCAATAGCAGTTTTGTGGCAGCACGTTTGTGTTGTTTTACTCTTAGTGAGTCAGAAAGAAAAAAGTTTTAGGCACACACTAACCTCATAAAAGGGATTCAGGCTTCACGATGAATACACAACTTTTTATTTTAAAGCCAAACCATTAAAAGTAATGCCACCCATGCCTGACATGTTTTGAACATGAAGTCCTTTATCAAAGGTTAAATAAAATGGAACATCAGACCATTTAAAAACACATACTGTATCAGCAAAGTCATGTGATCACATCTAATCATTCCCATCACTCTTAGTGAGTCTCCATCTCCCCTGGTGGCTGAAGAGGCAGAGGGTGAGCTAGAAGATAACTCAAGACTAGGCTACCTATTTACTCTACTAGGCTCGCCTTACAAGAAAAAAAAAAGCACAGACCCCCATGGCAGCAAGCTAGGCTTAGCAGCAGTGGTGACAGCAGTGTGTGTAGCCTTCATAGACCTTGATCAGTGTAGTGTGGCAGCAACCACAGCAGCACCAAGCAAGAAGGAAAACCTGTTGGGTGGATTTGTATGGTGAGGTGACTTGTCACGGACCATGTTGGGGACCTGTGATGGTCAGTTCTAGCTTCTAGCTTATGGTGAAGGAGAGAGGGGGTGGACTAAAGACTGGGTTAGTGGAACACTATGCCAGGCTGCAGATTCTTTCCATATGGCTGGGTAAGTAAAAGTAAATATTTTTTTTTACAGGAGGATTGGGGAAGGAGGAAGGACTGAAATATTGCTGTGCTTTTCATGTTTCTTCACCCTTGGGTGGCTTCATGACCCATAGGAGATGAATATTGAATGGAATGGAGTCAGGGAGGTAATTGGGACAAAGTTCTTTTTTTGGAGGGGGGGGCTGAGCTTCAGACAAGAAAAAAAAATGATTAGTAACTGAGTGGGTTTAAACCCAGACTTGATGCACTGCTCTGGAATATATACAGATGAATCTTATAAATTTGAATTTTTCCTGATTTGCATATCAAATTTCAGTCAAACCAAATAAGTTGTACCTTTTAGAGATGTTACAGGTATTCTAGAGCTGTCCCTTGCATTCATGGACAGTTAAGTGGTATGTTATACAGACTATTGGATCCACCATTATAGTCAGGCTTATGCCTCCCCTAGTGAAGCTGATCTCCACATCCCCATGCTCAGGCACATTATGACAAAGGGCAAAGGAGACTGCAGGGGTGTGCACCATTGAAATGAATGGGGGTTTTTTTTAATTACTATTTTATACTTTATTGATTGAGAGTTGGAGATTAATGAAGGCCACCATTCAACTAACAAGAGCCTTGTTAGCAGAACAGTGGCCTTCATATTCTCCAACTCACCATCATAATGTATAAAATAGTAATAAAAAATAACTCCATTCATTTTAAGTGGTACGTTCCAGCAATCTGACCTATGGAAATCATCTTGTAAAGCCTACTGTCTCTGGTTCCCTAGTACTAAAGTAAGAAACTGTTTACTTATAACTACAGTATACTTGGTGATTTGGGGTGTGTGTGTGTGTGTGTGTGTGTGTGTGTGTGTGTGTGTGTGTCAAGTTATTGCTACATTTGTGTTTGCACCTTAAAGTCTATTTTGTTGTAAGCATTCAAAACTATGGAGAAAAACTAGTAGGAGTACAGGCCAGCCAGAAGTAATTAATTGGTTTTGTGGGTAAGTTTGTGTATTAGGGGTGGGAAAACATGTGTTTCCATTGGTATGTGTGCTACTGTTCAATTGTGAAAATGAGATAGGAGAGAAGAAAACTCAAAAACATACACTGGCTACAAGCATGCGATGCATGCAGATGTATTCAGATACAGTATAAATTGAAGTACAAGTGATCCATATGTGTGCAGACAGTATGGCTTAGTGGTTAAAGGCATGGAACTGCAATGAAGGAAGGATAAAGATGGGAGAAAGAAAGGTAAAAAGTGGCAGCCATAGACCTTGTCAAGCTGGTGTGGGGGTAGGAACAGGGTGTGAGGTGGGCAGGGGGAAAGAAAGGTAGGAGGTGGCTGCCATAGGCCTTGTCAAGCTGGTGATTGTTTCTGGAAGACTTGGGCTGGTCCCACCCCAACCCCTCACCCCACCCGCCCTGGTCCATTATTTCCTTTATATCAGGGGTTCTGACATCACTTCCTCAAATGGACAAAGGGCATGCACCTGTCATAGCAGAAGCAGACATCCAGGAAAGGAACAGCAGCAAGTGAAGAGGTGGGCTATCTCAGTGGAAGGGAAGTAACTGCAAATCTAGGAGCTTTCATTGCTACTTCTTTGCATTGCTATTGCATTGGGGAAAGGAGGAGTAGGACTTTGAAGAAGGTTGTGCAATAGCTACTTAAAGTCTCTTTTTGAGTGTGGATAGAAGGACAGGAAAATAAAAAAGCAGTTGCTCAATCTATCTAACACGCATAACAAAGAGGTAAGGGAAATAAAGAAAATAATGTTTGCCCTGATAGAGAGGAGACAGGGAGACTTGGGGAGTGTTTGTATCCTGCATCTGGAAGGGTGGGGCCTGGTGGGCAACAACAGCAATAGGTAGGGTGGTAGGCTGCAACAACTGCGGTGCACTAATCTTTCTAAAAATTGCCTGGAGTGTGGGAGAATGTTTAGTGTGCAACCACATAGAGAAACTTAGAAAGGAGATTGAAGGTCTGCAGGAGGAACTAAAACAGACAAGGCAGATTGGGGTGGGCTTAGCCCAATACTGGAAGGAGGAAGAAGGGGAGATGAGGGAGGATGATTTAGGTCAACAGTGGTGAGGAGAGGGTCAGGACAAGGGAAGCAGAGACAAAGGGGCCCAGGCCAGGAAGAACGATTGCCAGGGAAACCAGGTCAGGAGACAAAAGACAAATGGAAGGAGGAGATAGGGACTTGTGAGGGGAGGTGAAGAAGTGGCAAAAGTCATGGAGTGGAAAGGAGAGAACAGGCAACTATACAGAGAGAGGGAGTGGGCATTTGTGAAGGGTCTTCAGAAAATAGTTTTGCACTGCCAGAGAGGAAGAAGGTGGAGGAGGGAAATGATGAAATTAGAGGAGTAATTGATAAATGCCTGGACCAAACTGGAACAGGGGAAAGTTCTTCTGGGAGAATTGCAACAGGAACAAAAGGGGGAAATAATGTGCAGGAGGAAGAAGAGGAGCTGGAAATGAGAGAGGGAGATGAATGGAAGCAAGCAGAGAGTAAGAGTGGTGGAATCTTAGTGCTGGGGGACTCAATACTAAGAGGAGTCAGGTGGGGTGGCAAGGGGAAGAGGCATAGTCGCATTTGGGTGGAGGCCATGCCAGGAATGAGAGTGGAAAGGATGGGACACTCTGTTCTGAAATATGCTAGAAGGGGTAGGGACAAGCCTCATTTCATTGTACATCTTGGGACAAACAACCTGACTGAGAAGACAGTAGATATAGTCCAGAGGAGGTTTGAGGAACTAGCACAATTATGTGAGGGGGCAGGAAGATCACTAACTTTTTCAGAGATACTTCCAGTGCCCAAGGCAAGCACAACAAGAAAGCTGAGAATAGAGGAATTTAATGGATGGCTAAGAACCTGGTGTTGTGCTAAAGGGTATGGGCTGTTAGGGGGGTGGGGAGGGACCTGGGAGGACAGTAGTCTTTATGCCAAGAACAGACTACACTTGAGTGAGGAAGGAAGGAAAGTGTTGAAACAGAGGATGGAGGAGTGCATAGAGAAAGTTGGGAATTTAAACTAGGAGTGGGTGGGGTGGCAATTGGGCAAGAGATATGCAGAGACCACAGGTTGGGAAACCATATGAGCTTACACCCCCATAACAGTGACAAAGGACAAATGGCAAGTACTATTGGTGATGCTAGTAAAGGAGGGCAGGATAGGAGGGGGGTAAAGGGTGGAAGATGGTTACCCTTAATGCTAGGAGCCTTGGAGGAAAACTGCAGAGTTACAGGTGCTCATGGCAGAGGAGAGGTGGACATTGCAGCCATCACAGAAACATGGGCCACCAATACAATGACTGGGACCTGTCTGTACCAGGGTACAGGTTATTTCAGGGAGAGGGTGATTGGGAAAAGGAGGGGTGGCACTATAGTGAAGGAAGGACAGAAGTGTAAAGGAGGAAGGGAGGGTAGTACGGAGTCACTTTGTATGCAAATCCAGGATTTCAAGAATAGGATTCTTAGAATGGGAGTGGTGTATAGGCCACCATCTCACACAGAGGAGTGGACAGGGAACTAGCAGGACAGATCAGGAGGACCCAGGAGAGGTAGTGGTGATTGTGGGGACTCAACATGCCAGGAGTGGACTGGAGTACCCCAACAACCAGGAACAGTAGGGAGCAGGTACTGCTGGATGCCTCAGGACAGCTTCTGCTGCAAATGGTCAGTGAACCAACCAGGTTAGGGAATACCCTTGACCTAGTACTGGCAAATGGGGACTTTGTGAGAGAACTTACAGTGGAGGAACTGCTGTCAGGGAGTGACCATGACTCAGCATGGCTCACATTGGATATGGGCAAGGAAGGAGTGGAATCTGTTACAAGAGTGCTGGACTTCAGGAGGGCTGACTTTGGGAGGATGGGTGAAGTGGTAAAAGGGTACCTGGCCATAATTCAATCTAGTATGGACACTAACCAGAGGTGGAGCTCATAAAGCTGGGGATGGTGGAGGCAACCAAAACCTGCTACAAGGCCTAGAGCAAGAAAGCTAGGGCTAAGAAACCGAGCTGGTTGAGCAAGGAGGTCATGGAAAAGGTAAGGAGGAAAAGAGCTGCCTTTAGGAAGTACAAGAAAACAGGGAAGGGGTGGACAGGGAGGAGTACTTGACAGAATCGAAGGAGGCAACAGGGGCAGTAAGGGAGCCAAAGCATCACGGAACTCAGGCTGGCACATGGCATTAAGAAAGGGTAGAAGGACTTTTAGGCACATCAGAGAAAAGGAGCTGTAAGGACCGTAGATGGTAAGGATTAGGAAGGAGGGGGGGTTGGGTGAAGTAGGAAGGATAAGGCAAAAGCACTAAATGAGTACTCTGCTCAATATTTACTAAAGAGAAGAGGGGTGACACCCAAGGGGAGAAATGGCAGAAACAGGGAGGAAGGGGTGACAGATGGGGAAATCATGGAGGGCAGAGTTTGGGAAGGTTTGAAGGCACTGAAGGTAGACAAGGCGCCAGGCTCAGATGGCATCCACCCCAGGGTACTGAAGGAGCTGGCAGATGTCTTTGCAGGACCTTTGGCAGACCTATATAATGCCTCACTACAATTGGGGTGTGTACCTCAGGACTGGAGGATGGCTCATGTGGTGCCCCTCCACAAGAGTGGCCCCAAGGATGAACTGGGAAACTACAGACCAGAGAGCCTCACGTCCATCTTGGGTAAGCTAATGGAGACTATCCTGAAGGAGAGGCTGGTGGCCCTCCTAGAGGCCAAAGGACTACAGGACAGCAGACAGCATGGCTTCATATGGGGTAGATCCTGCCAAACCAACCTGGTGGAGTTCTATGACTGGATTACTAGGCAACTGGACAGGGGCCATACAGTGGATGTCTTGTACTTGGACTTCAGTAAGGCATTTGGCTTGGTGTCGCATGGAAGGCTGGGAAGTAAGTTAGTAAGCACAGAGGTGGGTGCAATGCTGGTGAGATGGGTAGGAAATTGGCTTCAGGAAAGGCAACAGGGGGTGGTGGTGGGTTGGGAGCGCTCACACCCAAGGGTAGTGATGAGCGGTGTTCCCAGGGCTGGTGTTGGGACCAGTGTTGTTGAGGATATTCATTGCAGACATATCATGGGACATCAAGAGCAAGATCAGTCTGTTTGCTGATGATACCAAGGTAGGAGCAGTGGTGGATGACCTGGGGGATGGCAGGGATTGCAGGATGATCTGGAAAAGCTTGAAACCTGGTCAGACACCTGGCAACTGGGGTTTAATGCCAAAAAGTGCAAGGTGCTGCATTTTGGGATGAAGAACCCAAGGAGGATTACCAGCTGCGGGAGTGCAGCTAACCCAGACAGAGGAGGAGAAGGATCTGGGAGTGCTCATTGCAGGGCCAGTGAACAACTTGGCACAATGTGGAAGGCAGCTGCAAAGGCCAACAAAATTCTGGGTTGTATTGCAAGGGGTATATCCTCGAGGAGGGAGGAGGTGATTCTGCCACTGTATAGGTCATTAGTTAGACCAAGCACTCTGGTACTACACAGTCCTGGCACCAGTATCTGAAGAGGGGCATCAAGTTACTGGAGGGGGTGCGGTGCAGGGCTATAAAGATGATCAAGAGGCTGGGGGACTTATCATATGAGAGGAGGTTGAGGGAGTTTAACATGTACTCACTGCAGGACAGGAGGGACAGGGGGGACATGATTGAAACCTTTAAATACATGAAAGGAATAAACAAGACAGGTACAGATGGGCTGTTCAAAGTAAGGGAGGGGAGGGGAGGGACACCAGGGGCCATGATATGAGACTGGAGGGAGGAAGTTTCAGGAGGGAGATGAGGAGACACTTTTTTACAGAGAGGGTGGTGGCTGGGTGGAATACCTTACCTGCAGAAGTGGTATCCAGTAGAACAGTGGACTGCTTCGAAAGGGGATGGAACAGGACAAGGGAGAGGGTTAATGAAGGGGAAGGGTGGAAGGAGGGCAGCTGCAGAATAAGGGTGTTAGCTGCACATCTGAGCAGACTTGATAGACCCCCAGGCCTTTATCTGCTGGACAAACTGTGTATGTTCATATGGTGGTGGATGGGGGTGAGGTTGATGGGGAGGTAAGAAAGGTGAGGTGGCAGCCATAGGCCTTGTTATGCTGGTGTGGGAGGGGTAATGGTGGGGGTGAGTGGATGTGAGTTAGCCAGGGCCTTGTCAAAGTGTGAAAATGGTGGTAGCCTCAAAATTATAGAGGTAACAGCAGAAATACAGGGTTATCCAGTTGTGAGGAGAATATTGAATGCGAGTAGATGGGAGTCTCAGGTCTCAGGTGGGATAAGTTTATAAACAGCAGCAAAATGTATAAAAAAGACAGACTCCATCTAAGTAACATCGGTATGCAAACATTGGCAACTACGCTAAAAGAAACTTTAATGGGACATTTAAACTAATTCAGGGGGGCAGGTGCTCTGCTAAAAACATCCATACAACAAACAGCTCTAGGAATAAATCGAACACAGTTAACCAAGCCCTTAGGAATGCAATACACTGTGTACTTCTAAATGCAAGTAGTCTAAATAATAAAAAAGAATAATCAGAGGCACTACTTAATAATGGGACACATGTTAAAATGGCCTTTATCATGGAGACATGGTGGTTGGAAAGAAATGAATGGGGAAAGGCTATACTGGGATATGAATTATATCATCTGGAGAGGGAAAATAAAAAGGGGAGGGCTCAGCATATATATCAAGTTCCTTAAAATCTACTTATATAACTGAGCAGGTTAAACAAGGTAAAATGGGCCCTAAATCCATTTGGATCAGAATAGATAATGGAAGAAATGAACACTGTATTGCTGGAGTATGCTATAGACCCCCTGGGCCCTCAGGGGAACTATCTATGTTAATAAATCTTGAGATTAGAAAAGCATGTGAACTGGGGAAGATAATTCTTGTGGGTATCCTAAACTATGGTGACATACAATGGAGTAAACAAGAAGAAGGGAACCCTCAGAGTATAGCATTTCTGTAGCCTAGCCGGAAATTCAATATTACTCAACACGTAACTTCTCCTAGCAGGGGGAATAATATATGGGACTTAGTCATGACAACTAAGGAAATAAATATCATATCCTGTTATAATATAGCCCCTATCAGATAAAGTGATCACAATGGGGTGATGTTCTCATTTAAGCAGCACATACCAATAAAAAAAGCATGCAGAGAAATCCATAGGCTGGGTACCGAAGATAGCACCAAAATATTGCAAGACCTGGAGGAGATAAACTGGTATACTAAAATGGAAAATGAAACAGTAGAAGACGTGGAATATTTTTAAACATGAAATCTGCACAATATGTGATAAGCAAATTAAAAAAGTAAGGATATAAAATAACAGGGGAAAGAAGCCTAAATGGTTAACTAAAGCTCTAATAAAACTATTGAAAAAAAAAGCAATGACTCTATAATGCACATAAAAGTACTGGAGACTCCTAAGCTTGGGCTAACTATGAAGAAACACAAGATAAATGTAAAC
Source organism: Neoceratodus forsteri (assembly GCA_016271365.2). NCBI lineage: Eukaryota > Metazoa > Chordata > Ceratodontiformes > Ceratodontidae > Neoceratodus > Neoceratodus forsteri. The sequence continues at coordinate 533,301,331 of CM057455.1, forward strand.
GAATGATAAGAAGGAATAAACAAAGGCTGGAAATAAAACTAGCAGCCACAGCTATGAAAGATAACATGCAGCAATGTTACAGTTATGTTAATTCCTTAAAGAAAACTAATAATACTCTGTGCTCTTTTAAGGAAGGGCACAAGGTGATTACAGTTCCTGTAAAGGTTGCAAACATTTTTAACTCACGTTAGCACAGTATTTGCCTAAAAACTGCAAGGACAGGTTGACATAAGTCCCAATAGGGAATGCAAAGAGATCACAATTGACGAGTAACAATCAAAATGAAATGCCTAAAAATTCAAATTCAGCCAGACCAGATAGTATTTCAAATGAGATACTTAAACTATTCTCCCAAATATTGCTATCCAACTAACACTAATATTCAAAAGTCATTTGAAAGTGGTAAAGTTCCAGGGGTTGGCTGGCAGCCAATGTGGTCCCCATTCATAAGAAGGGTAACAGGGCGGACCACTCAAACTATAGGCTCATTAGCCTGCCTTTGGTGCCTGGGAAATTGATGGAATCTATAATAAAAGATGTAATAAATACCCGTCTGGTAGAACCTGACCAGGGGGATTACAAACAGCATGGGTTTGTGGCAGGAAGGTCATGTGTGACCAATATGCTATGTTTCTACGAGAAGATTTCAGCTGCACTGGATGGGAGGGTTGTGGATTGTATTTATCTCAACTTTGCTAAGGCTTTAAATAAGGTCCCTCACTTAGAAATTATGCACTGCCTAACTGATATTAAATTAGACCATAGAGTGGTCCGCTGGATTGGGGGATGGTTGACTGATAGGTCACAGAATGTATGCATAAATGGGTACTATTCAGCCATAATTCCAGTGACAAGTGGGGTTCCCCGGGGGTCTGGCCTGGGTCCGGAGCTCTTTAGATTCTTCATGACAGGTATGGAAAAAGGGGTGGAAAACTGGATAAGTAAATATGCAGATGACACTAAGCTGGCTGGGCTAGTTGATAAACACAGAGGGGTACAAATATTACAGACTGTTCTAAACAACATCTATTGATCAGGCAATAGCCAGAGGCATGAGTTTAACATAGACAAATGTGTAATTCATTTATGTAAGAAAACCTGTGAAAAACTATTATATAAATGGAGCAGTGCTACGTAAATCAGAAGAAGAAAGAGACCTGGGTACCTTAATAGATTGCAAACTCATGTACCACCCTCACTGTAATAAATTATAAAAGCAAAACAGGTGCTGTGGAACATAAAAGAAAAACTTTAGAAGTAGGAGCCAGGGGGTGATCATGCCACTCTATATAGGGCATATGTTAGACCCATCCTGGACTATAGGGCCCCCGTGTGGAGGTGCCATCACTGGGGAGGGATGGCAAACATTGAAAGGGTACAGAGACAGGCCACAAAATGATTCATAACTTAAAGATATACCATACAAACAAAGTTTGAAGAACTTGCAGCTTATGCATGGAGACAAGAAGGGTCAGAGGAGATCTATTATTATGTTATGATAAATTCAAGATAATTATCTATTAAACAAGCTGAATCTTCAATCTAAAAATTAAAAGGTGGCTACCAGGGGCCACCCACTCCAGTTACGCTACATTAAATATAACACTAATAAGAGAAAGGCTTTTTTTACACAAAGAGTGTGACCCTATAGAATGAGTTACCTGAAAGAATTATATGTTCCAAAAATAAGGAACAGTTTAAACCCCGGCTTGACAACTACATCCAGGAAAGGCAGGTTTTGACTTATTAAGGATAACTAGACAGGAGTGGTCATGGGCTAGAGTGGTCTTCTTTGCTCCAAGCATCCTAGTATGAATCCTAGTAGTATAAGCAGTCACAAAAACTGTTGGATGTGAGATGTTGGCATAACTTCAATTTGAATGGTCCCAATTTACAGTAGGTAGGGTAGTTATGTCACTATGAAGGGTATTAAACCAGTGAGATGTTCTGTAGGCAAATGAGCATTGGCCCTGGGCTGTCCGGCATCTACGAACATGGAGGTGATGGCTGTTTGAGCTTTGCGTATTCTGTGAACTACAATGGGGCTTAGCAGGTGTTAAGTGCTTGGTGGCAGGAGGCCGAGAAGTGCATTTTGGCTAAAAGACAGGTTTGATATTGGATCCTCCTGCAGAGTTGTAGCCAACCAGTCTCAGCATAAAGATCACAGGTGTGGGTAACACTTGTGGACCCAATGAGTAGTCTGCATGCCTTGATCAGAGCAATGGATACCCTGCACAATGAAGACATGAGGGCTGCTCTATAGATTACAGATCCATAGTCTGCAATGGATATGATGGAACCATATATCGAAAGTCAGAAGGCTTCTGGAGTAAGGCATTATTCTGGTCTATGTAGAGACCAGTCTTGACATTGACAGCCCTGACTACATTATCTATATGTTTAGCATAGGATAGACAGCTGTCTAAGGTGACCCCTGTGTATTTGAAATGTGTTATTTGTTCAAGATGGACTCCAAGACAGTTTCTGAAGGGGAAAAAGCAGACAGATAACAGCTACAAGTGGGAGAGTGGGGACACCCTATCTAGGGTAGAGTAACACAGTAGTTCAGAAAGGACAATATGGGAAAGTTAGCAAAATGGAGGAGGAAAAACACAGGAGGGTACAGGGGACTCTTTAATTTGAAATAGCAGTCATTTAAAGTATAAGCAAATAACACCCTATCTAGGGTAAAGTTTTAAAGTAGATACTGTTGGAGCGTGTAGCTGGGAAAGGAGCAAGTAAAGGGAAGGAACAGTAGGGGCAAGTTAAATTCAGAATACAGAAGGGAGTGACTGATATTACTCTTCATTGGAGTGGCGCAGTGCAATCTTTGTAGAGCTGCAATTGTTCAGGAGACATTCTGGAGACTTAGGTGCTGCTCCATCTGCACGCACCTCTCTGGGTCTTTGTGCCAAGCTGGCTAGGATCCAGAGGACCTCTTGCCCAACCTAGTGATAACCAAGTCTGCTGCCATTGACCCAGAGGTTGCCTAGACAGAGCAGGGCCTGCTGGACCTTGGTGCTCTCTGGGAGGTTGGAGAGGCAGGTCAGGGGCACATTCCTCAGCCTGCGCCATTATAGAATTCCTTTACCATTGTGGCAGGATGGGACTGCCATGAAGAGGCACACACAGTAGTGGAAAGCAAGGCAGTGGCGCCCATCAAAAGGGAGGTCCCAAGGTGGGAGGTAGAGTATCCCAGCAAAGGAGATAGCAGCATCTGGTGTGGGACTCAATTGTTAGGGGGATAGATCTTGATGAAGGAAGGGTTGGAGAGAGGATGGTTAGGTTCCTAAATGGGGCCTCAGTTTGGAGAGATGGACAGTGGCTCCTAAGAATGACTATGGTGGCAGGACAGGGTAGTGAGTGAGTTGTTATGTTTTACTTGAGGACATGTGACCTAGCGAGGGATGTGACTGGGGTAGTACAGGGAGAGTTCAGGGAACTGGGGAAGGGCCTAAGGCAAGTAGCATGAATGGTGGCATTCACCAAGATTTTACCTATCTGCAGCCATGGGGAGGATAGCACTCTTCAAACCAGGAGCTTCAACACTTGGTTTTAAGAATAGTGCAAGGAGGGGGGCTCAACTTCATTTTGGGGGCTGGGGGCCAACCTTGAATAATATGGGTCTGTGCAGAGGTAATGGCCTTCTATCATCTGGAAAAAGGGACAGCAGTCCTCAGTGGAAAGTTTAGAGGCAGTAATACAAAGGGAAGCTTAACTGCCCCTCAACAATTGAAGCAACAGGTATAGAGGACAAGGGAGAAAACTCCTGCAGGGCAAAAGTTAAAGAAGCAGAGGCTTAGTAGTAGACAAGGGGGGCAAGAACAGAAGGGGAACAGAAGATGCTAAGGAAGTATGACTCAAAGTGGGTAAAGATGGGGAGAAGGAGAGGAGGAAGCTTCAAGTGGTAACAAAAGCAGGAAGGGGAGGAAGGGGGCTTGCAAACAGAGCGGGAACAAGGTGTAGAAAGTTATGTGTGACAATGCAAGTCGTCTTGGAAATAAAATTCCAGACCTGGAGGTCATCATGGCAGAGGCAGATCTAGATCTTATTGTTATTACTTAGACATGGTGCACAGGGATCCATAACTTGGACATGGCCATGCCAGGCTAAAATTCAGTTCAGAAGGGACAGAGGAGAGGAGAGGAAGGGTGAGGGTTGGGCTATATGAGGGAGGGTATCAGAGTGACAGAAATGCAAAGGAGCCTAGAGGTACATGATGGGTTGGAGGTGCTGTTGTTCACCCTGGACACAGGATCTGGAGCCACTATTCACACTAGGGTGATATACAGACCTCCAACATGGGGAAAGTAGATAAGGCACTGGGGAACATCATAAGCATGATGGCAGAAAGGGGAGATGCTATTAGTGGGGGACTTCAGTCTACTAGATGTAGACTGGAGTCTCCCAGCTGTGGTCTCAGCTAGAAGCAGGCCCATCCTAGACTATCTGCAGGGGGAATTTGTAAGAGAACTAGTCAGACAGCCCACTCAAGATGGAGCAATACTGGACTTGGTGCTCATTAACTGGAACAGTACTGCAGATGTCAAGGTGGACTGCCACCTTGGGAGACGTGATCACTGTATTGTGTGGTTTACTATAAGGACAATAGCAGAGACAAACCACACAATGACAAGGGTCCTGAACTTCAGGAGGGCAGATTTAAAAAAAAAAAATGAGTGAATGCCTCAGAGATGACCTAATGGGGGGATTGCTTTGGTGGGGTGGAAGAACAGGGGGACAAATTAAGAGATGGCATACTGAAGGCAAAAGGCCCTTGTGCAAAAGAAGTGAGCAAAATCAGGATGAAAAAGGGACTGGTATGGTTCTTGAGGGAAGTGTCTGCGAAGGTAAAAAGGCTACAATGGTGGCATTTAGGAGGTGCAAAGAGACACAGAGGGAAGAGGATAGGGAGGTGTACCAGAAAAAGCAGGATGAAGCAAGGAAGACTGTGAGGGGTGGAAAGCTGCAAACTGAGGAAATGATAGCTAAAGGGGTAACTAGACAGGACAACACCTTCTTTAGATACAACCTCAAAAAGAAGAAGAAAAGGGGAAGGATTGTAAGGTTAAGAAAGGTGGAGAAGGATCAGGAAACAGCAGATATCCTGAATATACAAAATCACACATGCTCCCACAATGCAAAGCATCATGGGCTGCATATGCAAATCACCACAGAATGTTATGCTGGTCCAACTTTAAGCAGAATTGCATGGTGCCGAAAGGCCTCTAACACAGTTTGCAAAGGGTGCTAACAGAAGACATAGACACGTGTTTCGTCCTACCAGGACTCATCAGTATGCCTCGTCTGTTTGACAACCCAGTGGAATGGACCAGCTACCCCTAAGGCAGTGTGCCTGGGATATATTGTGGTGAACCCATTAAAATAAAAAACTATTTAAAAGACAAGGAACCTCTGTGCGTAAACACTGAGGCAAGGGTTACCCCAAAGGGTATTTGGCTGGGAAGCCAAGTTTCAAGAAAATACAAAATCACACATGCTCCCACAATGCAGATATCCTGAATAGATGCTCCTGCTCAGTTTTCCCAGTGGAAGGAGAGGGAGAGGGAGAGTGAGACAGATCAAACAGAAGCGGCAGGAACACTGGGAGGAGATGGTGGACACAATTGGAGGCAGTATAGTGCAGTGGTTTAAGGTTCTGAGCTGCAAACCTGGAGATCTGGGTTTGAATCCCACAGCCCCCACTTGCATACTGTGTGACCCTGAGCAAGTCATTTAACTTCCTTGTGCTCCCAGGTCACACCTGTAAACAACCTTTCAGCTTAGTGTGTCTCTCCTGGTTAAATTAAAAAAAAAAGTCCATTCATGGATGAATGAGTCCTAAGAGGACTTGCAAATCAGAAAGGGGAATAATGCTATTGGGCCAGATAGGGTGCACCCAAGTGTGCTGAGGGACCACAGGAAGGTACGGCTGCAACTATGACAGCTCTATTCAACAACTCACTGGAAACTGGAGTTGTTCCAGAGGACTGGAGGAGGGCAGGTGTAGTTGCTCATCACAAAAGCGACAGCAGGGAGGATGCTGGCAAGTATTGTCCAGTCTGTCTAATGGCAGTGGTTGAGAAGTTAATGGAAAGACTTTTTAAAGAAAGGTCAGTAGGTTACAAGTCCTGAAGCAGCACAGATTCTCAGGGGGAGATCATTTAATGGTGGGGTGGTGGATGTGGCCTGCTTACACTTTATCAAGGCCTTCAGCACCGTACTACATTGGTGGCTTATAAGGAAACACGGCACTTTGGGGGTGGGGACTAGGGTAGTAAACTGGGTACAGAATTGGTTGATAGATATGTGACAGAGTGGTGGTAACTGAAAATTATTCTAATGAGGGTAGAGTGACCAGTGGGTTACCTCAAGGCTCAGTAGTGGGACCAGCCCTCTTCAATGTCTTTACAAGTGATATTGCAGAAGAACCCGAAGCGAAGGTATGCCTCTTTGCAGATTACATTAAAATCTGCAATAGGGTTGATACTCCAGAGGGGATGTAGGAAATTAGTAGAGACCTTAGAAAACTCAAGGAGGGGTCAAGGGTATGGCAGCAGGGTTTCAATGTGAAAAAATGTAAAATCATGCATCTGGGGCACAGAAACACAGAGGTGGTGTATAGAATGGGGGAAGAGACATTGATGGTCACTAAACAGGAAAGGGACCTTGTAGTTATATTATCTGATTACCTCAAGGTGGCAAGACAGTGCGTCAAGGCAGTAGGCAGTGCCAGCAGGATGCTGGGGTGCATAGAGAGGAGAATCACTAGCAGTAGGAGAGACGTGGTGTTACCACTATATTGACTGTTAGTGAGAGCCAACTTGGAGTACTGTGTCTGGCTCTGGAGACCACATCTTTGGAAGAACATACACAGAACAGAGGCTGCCCAGAGCATGGCAACTAAAATAGTGTAGAGTCTGCATCATAAGTCCTATGAGGAGAGATGGAGTGATCTCAACAAGGACACCCTGGAAGAGAGAAGGGAGTGGGGAACATGATAGTGACCTGTAAGTGCCTCATGGGGTGAATAAGGTACAGCAGGGACATATTTTTCAGAAGAGAAGGTGCACAAGCACAAGGGGGTATGCATTGAAGCTGGAAGTAGAAAATATAGGAGGGATATGAGGAAGTTCTTCATCACTGAAAGAATAGTTGACACACAAAACAGTCTTCCAGCAGAGGCAGTGGGAGAGAAAATAGTGGTGGGCTTTAAACATGCATGCTTTAGGCACAAAGGAATCCTGGAAGGAATGCAGGGGGGAAGTATAAGAGTCTGTGGTGACAGTATAGGCAGGGACAGAATTTTCAGATTGGGTGGGCCATGAGGACCATATCTGCTGACAAATTCTTTGTTTTATGTGTGCCAAGAAATACAGAGGGAAGAAGGTAAAGCAGTGAGGAGAGCAAAGGTGCAGACAGAAGAAAGGATAGCCAAAGGGTAGCTTAAGGAGATAAAACTTTCTTCAGGTACATAAGCAAGAAGAGCAAAACAAAAACAGGGGTAGTAAGGATAAGGAGGATGACTGAGGGAGACTGTGCAGCAGAGGATCAGGAAAAGCTGACACCTTGAATAGGTCTTTGTCTTCACCGTAGAAGGATGAGGGATGGTCTACTAGGGAGCAGCAGGAAAATGGGTAGGGGGAGGAGGTCTTGAGTCCATTTTCAAAGGAAAGAGTCTTGATGAGATTTGCAGCTCTGAAAATGGAAAAGGCCATGACCCCAAATGATATACATCAAAAATCACTAAAGTAACTCAGGGAGGTGCTTTCTGCACCACTTATGGCCTTATTTATCTGGTCATTGGAAACAGGAGAGGTTCTGGAGGACAGAATGAGAGCAGAGGAGCTTGATAAAAAAATTGAGCAGTCTAAGGATGGGTTCCATAGTGGTAAATTGAATAAGTAACTGGTTAATGGATGGTAACAGAGAATGTGGCTAATAGCACTCACTCTAACAAGGGGAGAGTGACCAGTTGGTTACTTCAGGGCTCAGTACTCAGTCCAGTCCTGTTTGGTATCTTCATAAGTGACAATGCAGAAGGACTGGAAGGCAAGGTATGCTTTTTTGCAGATGATACCAAAATCTCTAGTAAGGTGCATACTCAGGAAGTGGGGGTAGAGAATGCGTGCAAAATCCTGCTTCTCAGGAATAGAATCTGAGGAGCTAAGTATAGAATGTGGGAGGAGGTAAGTAATGACAGTCACTAAGCAGGATAGGGATCTTACAGTAATCATATATGATTACCTCAAAGTGGCAGGGCAGTGTCACAAAGCTGCGGGTAGGGCCAGTCGGATGCACAGGGAGAGGTATCACCAGAAGGAGGGGCAAGGGGGTGCTATCACTGTATCAGACCCTGGTAAGACCCCACTTGGAGTACTGTGTCAAGTTCTGGAGTCCACACCTCAGAAAGGACATAGACAAGGGTGGAGGCAGTCCAGCAAAGGGCAACTAAAAGTGTGCAGTGGTTTCATCCTAAGCCCATATGAGAAGAGACTGAGGGATCTCAACGTGTGCACCCTAGAAGACAGGAGCACAAGATGGGACAAAGAAGATACCTACAAGTTCCTCATGAAGGTGAACAAGGTACAGGAGGGTAGTCTCTCTGAAATGAGAAAAAGCACTAGGACCAGAGGTCCTTCGATGAAGCTGGAAGAGAGGAAATTCAAGAGGATTTAAGGAAGTGCTTCTTCACTGAAACAGTGGTAGACACTTGGAACAGACTGCCAGCAGGAGAGATGGAGGTGAAAACAGTGACGGGCCTCAGTCATGCATGGGATAGACATAGGAGATTATTAGTAAGTAGGTAGGGAGTATGAAGGGTTCACCAGAGACCAGGTATGGTCTGCAGAGACAGACCAGACAGGCACAATCTAGGCAGGCTGGGTGGTCAAAGTGATCCTTATCTGCAAACAAGTTCTATGTTTCTGTTTGACTACGAACAGTTACTGCATTTAAATCAGCCCCTTTCTATTTGGGTGTTATCATTAGCCAGACCACAACACCACAATCTCATATACGCCACCTGTCCTGCAATCAAGAGAGAGAGAAAGATGAAATTCTACCTTTGCCAGGTCAGGCAGCAACTGAATGGATATGACTTACCTTTTTTTCCCCAGTGGGCTTTTTATATCTTCCCTTGTGGTCAATGGATCTGCTCCTTTTGACAATTAAGAGCTAATAGTTTAACAGAAACAAAATTAAGGTTGGGCACAGCAATAGTTGTGGCAACATAACAAAATTAATTTCTCAGGCAGGGTCCCATTGCCAAACAAAGCTGTCTTAGAACAATTAATGCTTAATTAGAGTATATGCAAATATGCTGGTAGTCCCACCTTCAGTACCACCCCTGCAACTAAGAACAACTCTCCTCTAAGTAGTATATATAGCCTGATCTTCACCTATATCACCATACAGTAACAGAGGGCTATTATTAATACCTAATTAGAGTATATGCAAATATACTTCTCTAAGCCCACCTTCAGTACTGCCCTTTCAACTAAGGAAAACCCTCCTGTAAGTAGTAAATAAATGGTCATACTGTGGCTGATCTTCTTCTATATCACCATTCAGTAACAGAAGGCTACTACTCCAGGCAAGTTAAGTGAGGCCAGGCCCTCAGTGCAGCAGTATTAATACCACTCATGGCATCAACAATCCAAATTCTGGAACAAGCCTGAGTCATTGCATGGCTAGCTGTTACAGGATGGTGGAGCTTTCTAGTGGACGTTCACCCCCTCAGGGAGGGGTGACTTATGGTATCTGCTGCAGTACCTCCACCAGGGTGACCACATATGGGAGTGCAATTAAAGCGAACAATCAAGGGAGGGGGATGTTGCCATGCTTATGCACATAGCATGCCTTGTGTCCACCCTGTGTGTCTTTCAGGGCCTAAGCAACATCCAAGGTCTGGGGATAAAATCAAGGGGAAACACACTGACTTTATGGAATACCATTTGCTGCCTGCTGCATGCACTGCACCTCCAGTTGGGCCCTTCACTCTAGAACCAAAATTTTAAACTCTGCCAGAAGAACTGGGCAGGTCACCAGTAGCCCTACCTCTGGGGAATCATACAGGAGGGGAACATGGAGTATGCAGGTGTGCAAATAATGAACAGTATTTCCTGAATACCACATTTAATTAACTATTAAGATTCAAATAATGAATAATGGCACTATTTGTGCCTATTGGTATTGTGGAAATACTAAACATACAAAAAATTCTAAAAAAAAGAACGAAAAGTCAGTCCGGTGGAGGTGTGGGTTGAGGCGCTGGACACCACACCACACCTCACGCCATGCCACCAACCTGGGCTTGGGAGTGAGTTTGGGTTGGCAGGGGAAGGAGAGGACTGAGTGTCTGATGATGGATCTCCTCTCTCAGGGAGGGAGGGAAGGTTGTTCTGCTCCTTGGCCTCCTCCAGGAGGAGGTTGGTGGCAGCACCAGGAGTTAGGGAAGCAAGAAGCATGGCTACATGGTGCACATGTGCCTCCATGTGCTCAGTCTCAGCCACGAAGGGGAGGGACAATAAATGGAAAGAGGGTGAATGCGGGCTCTGTGAAGCCCTACAGCCAACCAGTGTCATGCTCTGCCACTGGATCATCAGAAGCCCCAATCTGGATAGTGATCACTTGGTGAGGGGAGGATGGCCCTCCACTTCTTGGTCCTGCCACAGAGGAAATCTGTGGGGGGAAATATAGGGCTTGATGGGACCGGGAGGACCAGTGGACTGTCTCTGGAGGCAGACAGAGTGGAGAAACCTGCCTGTAGTCACCAGGGGGGAGGATAAAGAAATAATTAAAAAAAAGAAAGAAACAGCCCCCCTACTGACTCCCCAGGCCAGTCATTTACAATACAACCACCTGTCTGCCCACTCTCTGACTCAAGCCCATTCCCCCTTCCCATGGCTACCCCAATTGTACATTTAAAAAAATTCTTCCATGATGGGCAACCAGCACCCCTCACCCACTTCTATGGTCAGCCACCCTCTTGTCTAGAACCTTTGCTTTAATTCAATTTGTTTTTCTCCACCCATCCCCCAACCCAGCAGCAACATCCAACTAACACCCTCCCACAGAACCCACATTTTCTAAGGAGGCCTCCCAGGCAAAGTCAATTGACACCACCTACCATCCTCCATGGTTGCCTGCCTTCTAGTGAATAGAAACACTCCTGTTTTTGCATGCACAATCAAGTGATCAGCTGTTTTACTATGCGAGCAAGTCTGGGACACCTGTCATTCACTAGAAGTTATCCGATCATGGAAGCGGGTGGGTTCTATCAGTTGCCTCTGCCTGGGGGGGGCATTCTTGTTGGAAAATTTGGGTGCTGTAGAGAGGGTGGGAGTTGGGTCATGCTCCTCTGATGAGAAGGGGATGAGTGGAATAAAATAAACTGAATTAAAAGAATGGAGCTAGACAAAACAAGATGTGGCTATGGAGGCCAGCAGGTTGTGCCAGTCACCCACCATGGGAGCCTTTTTAATTAAAACTTATAATTGTTAGTGCTATGACAGAAGGTTGAATTGAGCTTGTAGCAGATAGTGGGTTTACAGGGGATGGTATTGCAAATGATTGGGCTGGGGAGAAGGGTGGGGCTGTTTCTTTTATTTTTTTCCCCCACAGGGACATGAATAATTAATGTAAATACTAAATTTCCAAATATGTGGGCACCAAATATGAATATTAGACTGAATATTTAAAATCAGAAATTCATCCTTCCTTAATGCAGAGGATGTAACTCATGGACATGGCAGATGATGGGGCTTGGCAGTGTGATAGGACACATGAGGTCTGGTCCGAGCAGGGGGCATAAAGCATACTCAATTATAAAAAAAGTAAGACCTACTTCATTGTTTTACCATTTTATTAACAGAGACATTTTTTTTTATCCTGGGGCATTAGGCTGCTTACTTGTCTAAACAGGTATAACGGTAAAGAGGCATGCAATATTTAGATATATTCTTTGCAAATACTGCATTAATGTAACATTTATGGTTCAGGCTAAAGTGAAAAAAGTAGGTACTGTAAATGTGGTTTTAGGGTTTCCAACCCTAAAACTCAACTACCACCCCTAAAACAAATCGGGGTACAGTCTTCCAAGGGGTTGTCAGCCCCAAAGCTCATCCTATTCTATACACTCTGGAAACATACACACCTAATGGGGTGAGCTTCAGGGTTGACAACCCCAAGAAAGACTGCATCCCGATCTGTTTTAGGGTGGTGGAGTGTTTTAGGGGTGTATACCATTAAATAACATTTCCCTACTTTTTACTTTAGCCTGAACCCTAAATGTTGCATTAACACAGTTTTTTCCAAAGAGTTTCCATATGTTTTGAGATAGTATAGTTGTATCCTTAATTGTCTATGAGACAGTAGGGCCCTCTGGGCCCTGCACTCCCATCCAGCCATAGTTTTTGAGATAGTGTAATCACATTCACCAAAATACCACCAACAGCTTAATCTGGTTCTGCATGCCAGTTTGTATCTGCATCTTCCCCCTTCCCCAGGAAGAGGCTAAAAATAGGCAGCATAGATGCATACTTGTATGCTGCTGTGAAACACAGGACCCTCTTGCATTTGCAGCAAAATAGCAACCCCTCAAATTGTCAGCATAGCTTTCTTATTACCCCACCTCATGAACCTGGTACTGAAAATGTTCAAATCCCCACCGAAACATTATTCTGCACCACAGTAATGTCACTCCACACCACAGGTGTGGAAACACATTTTTGCAAGGATTTGAAAAATGACAGCTATCACATATTCATGAGGTGGTATAAAAAAATTACTACATTGAACATTTGGATAAAAATATTTAAAATTACAAAAGTTACAAGCGAGCATAGGAAAATTTCAATGGATGCACATAACTTTGCATTTGTTACATATTTTGACCCCAAATTTTCAACATAGCCTTCTTATGACTCCACCACATGAACAAGGGCAGTGACAATTTTCAATTCCTGCCTGAAAGGTGATTTTGCCAAGCAGCCACAAAACCAAAATCACAGTTCAGGATGAATTTGCATAATTCCACCAATACTGATCATGAGGTGGGGTCTCAAAAAGGTCATGTTGAAAATTTGATGGCAAAATATGCAAAAATGGCAAAGTGATTCATCAAAGTTGAAAACCCCATTGAAATACAATGAACCACACTTACCTTAGTTTCTCATACTGCAGTCAGCAGTACTGATGTGCAAAGTTGGAAAACTTCACTTAGCTGATTAATTTGCAAATTTGCTTCATTTTGTGAATTAATCTGCTGAGCAAAATCACAACTTTGTGGAAAAGTGATGACTCTGCAAAATTTGAATTTGCAACCTTGCCGGTGGAGTTAGGCACAGAGTAAAAGTCCCACAATCTCTCAAAGGTGAGACTTTGCTGGTGAAGTTTGGTACGAAGGCGAAGTTTGAAATATACCATGAAATTAGAAGTCACATTGTTGAGCAGCCTATAGAAAGGTTACATGTTGCTGAACAGCCTATAAGATGCAGAGGAGGCTGTCTCTCAGTGCAGTGTTGTGAAGAGGGAGTAGAGAGATGTCTGTGTGCTTGTGTCAGAGAAGAAAAACTTAAAATTAATTTAATAACTGAGCTTTTTGGAATCCAAATTGTTCCCAAATTGTTTTGGAGGGCCTTGTGCTCCTAGATTTGTGTTTCCTGTTATTTTTTTTCTGTGATAATTTACTTTAAAGTAGTGGTTTCTGTTTTGGTAGTCTGTGAAGCAGTGGTGTGGGGGAAGGTAGTACTGTGTGCAGCAAGGTAGAAAGGCAGCCCAGAAAGATCTGGAGCTTTTTTTGTAAGCAGGAGATCTGTGTTAAATTCCTGTTTTCTATGAACATATGAACATGTGAAATTTGCCAACTGACAATGACCTAGAGGTATATCAAGTCTGCTTGAATGTGCAGCTAGCACCCCTTATCCTCAGTCATTCTTGTTAATTTTTTTAACTGTAGAGCAATTTCTCATTTTTACAGCTGCAAGGGTGGAGCCATGCTAACATATTGCTATGATGTAGGAAAGAGAAAGGACTGTGGAAGCACATCTCCAGATACCAAGACTGTCTTCTTCCACTGAGTGCTTTAACTGGACTTGAACCACATCTCTCCACCTCCTCTCCATTTATCACAGTGGTGTTCCTTTGTCACCCCTCCCACTGGAAATAACACAGCTTGGCAAATTGAAGTACATGAGGTCCTTTGCATTGGTTATAGTGTTGTGGCAATCTATACAACAGGTGTCTTTAAACATCTTTGAAACCACCATATTTTTCACAGACAGCATGGCAATCAGCATACTGTATATCTTTGAACTGAAACGCATGCAGTCCTTTGCATTGGCTACAGTGCAGTACTTTTGTCTTGCCCTTCAAACGGGTCCCAGCACATTATGGATGCAAACCTACAGCAACCTACTTTATACAACAGCTGCCTTTAAGCAGTTTTGAAACTGTCATACTTAAGCTTAAGCTGGGTGTATGTTTATTTATTTATTTATCTGTACTTCGGTTTACAACCTTTGAGCCAGAGGCTCATTTCCAAAGGTACCTCGTCACATTGAGGACAAACAGACAGTAAATTTTGGTTACAGTAAAGTGTTACATACATACATAGAAAGATAATATATTTTTGATTACAGCAAAAGTGTTACATACTTAGGGTTACATAGAGTGATTCCATACATTTTAAACAATTTGGTAGAATATTACAATGATACAGCTGATAGTATGCTGGTAATAGCAGAGGGATAAGGCTATGGTGGGGAGAGTTGGGGAGGGAGAGTTAGAGTGCTGCCTAAGTGGCATTGTCAAGTGTGTTTGGGTCAAGGTGCTGTTTACAGACAGGTGCAGCTGTGAGTGCTAAACAGCTGGCTCCATAAGGCATTTTTGAAGGTGGAGATTGTGGGTGCTTTGTTGATGGATGCAGGGAGAGAGTTAAAAAAAGATGGGCCTCTGTAGCAGAAGGACCTCTGTCCATGGGTGGTCCTGGATCTGGGTACCAGAAGACTGGACTTGCTAGAGGTTTGGGTTGGGATGGATGGCTGGGAATGGCGGATGTAGGCTGTCACCCCAGGGGGGGACAACCCGAGTAGGGTTTTCTTTGTGAGGAGGCAGATTTGATAGTGTAGTCTTTCATCCAGGTTTTGTAATTTTGCTTCATCATAGAGAAGACAAGTATGTGTGAGCCTGGGGGCACCAGTAATCAGTCTGCAGGCCTTATTTAGGGTAAGTCAAATTTTGTTGAGGGTGGTAGCGTCAGCCACACCATAAACTGGCAGGCCATGGTCAATGAGTGACAGCACTGAAGATGTGACTGCTAGTCGGAGAGCATCAGGTGGGAGGCAGTTTTTATGGTGGTAGAGGATGCCAAGCCGTGTATTGGTGGTGGAGGCAAGGGCATCAATGTGGGTGTGGTAGGTGAGGGCTGAGTCAAAAGTGACCCCAAGGTATTTGTATGAGCTGACTTGCTCATGCGGTTGATTGGTACTAGGGAGGATATGAAGTGGGAAGTTGTGGGCTTTGTTTTGGGGGTGGGTGAAAAACATAGTTTTGATTTTTTTAAGATTAATGACTAGCCTGTGCTCTTTAAACCATGCCTCAGCATCATCGTAGGATTTTTGGAGAGTATCCTGTAGTGACATGGGATTGTGGTGGGTGGCAAAAATGACAGCATCATTGGCATACATAAGAATATTGCCAGAGCAGTCATTCGGCAGGGTGTTTAGATAGATAGAGAAGAGTAGGGGCCCCAGGATGGAGCCCTGAGGTACCCTTGAGTAGATGGGACAGGTTGCGGAGAGTGTTCCATTGATTTTTACACATTGGGAGTGAATGAATAGATAGCTTGCACACCAGGCGAGGGGGCCAGTGGAGAAACCAGTGTGGCCTAGGGCATTCAGCAGAAGGGGGTGGGAGACAGTGTCGAATGCCTTTGAGAGGTCAATGAACACTGCACTGGCTAGTGAGCTAGCATCCAGGCAGGAGTGTAGGAAATTGAAGAACTCAACTAGCGCAGTGCCGGTACTGTGTTCAGCATGGAAGCCGTGCTGCTCTGGGCATAGGACGTTATGTTTGGTAAGATATTCTGTAATTTGTATGGACATGATTTTTTCCAGGGCTTTGGAGAGGGGAGGAAGGATGGAGATAGGTCGGTAGTTCCAGGTGGAGGACCTGTCACCCCCTTTATGGATGGGTGTGACTGTGGCTGTTTTCCATGCAGTGGGGAATTGCCCCAGGTAGAGAGATCGGTTGAGTAAGCTGGTGAGTGGGTCAAGGACTTCTTCCAGCACCAGCCGGAGAATGCTGGGGTCCAAGGAATCGCTGCTGAGGCTGTTGCCTTTTAAAGCTTTAATTAGGAGTGGTCTGGCTTCCTGGGCAGATACCTTACAAAGATGGAGACTGGGGCATTGGAGGTCAGGGGGAGGTAGGGGACGGTCAAAGTAATTACTAGGGAGGATAGAGCTACTGTCGGTGAATGCGATATTTAGGTGGTTAGCTATGCAAGCAGGGTCGGTGAAGGTGGTGCCATCAATTGTGAGCTGGGATGGGGGGAGTGAGATTTCCCATTTAATTGCTTAACATTATCCCAGAATGTCTGGGCACACCCCCAGGAGGAGGTGAGGGTGGCCTGGTAATGGTCGGCCTTGGCTTTATGGATGGCCCATGTGCATTTGTTCTGGGCAACATTGTAGGCCTGTCTATCTGTCAACCATCCTGTTGCAGTGGCAAGGTGCCAGAGGTTATCTCTATTTCTGAGCATTCGTAGTAGGGCAGGGGTAACCCAGGGTGCATTGCATTTTTTGGGTTGACTTCCTGTGAGAGGTGCATAGAGGTCACAGGCCTTGTTAAAGGTGTGGGAGAAAAATGCGAGGGCAGTGTCTTAGTCGGGTGTGAGGCGAATGGGGGACCAATTGATCTGGGCGAGAAAATGCTTGAGTTTCATCAAGCCACCAGAGCGGAGGCGCCTGTGGGATGTGATCAGGACAGTGGGTTTGGGAGCGGGTGCCATCCAAAGGAATAGGATAGGGGAGTGGTCACTTAGCGAGTCTGGGAGGACCTAGATGTTATGAATTTTATCGGGGCGGTTGGTGATAACGACATCCAGAAGGGTACTGGTACCTCTCTTTGGGTTAACTCTGGTGGGTTGGGAAATGAGTTGTGTCAGGTCTAGGGCAGTGAAAGAGTGTCGGGTAGTAGATGTGGAGGTGCTGAGCCAGTTCACGTTTAGGTCCCCCAGTATAATTTGTTCCACCTTGTGGTGGTACCACACCCAAAAGACATAGACAGGGTAGAGCTGGTCCAGAGGAGGGCAACTAAAATGGTGTAGGGTTGATTCATTTGAAAAAGAAAGACTATTATTTACATTTTTCCAATGCTACAACACTTCATTTATATTACTTATATAAATGCAGTGTTATCATCAATGTAAAGAGTAGCCTATCCTTTAGCTCTCTATGAAGCCAGATTTCTGAAATACTTATCATAAAATACTTGTTTTAAATGATTTAGCATTTTCACTGTAATGCCAGGGCAATTTCCCTATGTTTTTCTATAGATTACATTGTTTCCTATTCAAGCCTAATTTCTGTATTTTCCTGTATAATCAATGCAAGTTTATGGGGAAAATGTTCCTGTATATAGCTCCTAAACCCTGTAAAATATTATTTTGCAGCTGTGTTGGCTCTGACCACAACCTGTTATTTCTGTCACTTGAGTTTGTTTTGTTTAAGTAAACCATTTTGTCACTGGGTTTCTGTAGATGTTTTAGTGATTTTCTAGTTATATTTTCCTTAAAATGACAGCGTTCTTTCACTGTGCTTCAAACTAATTATTAATTACCCCTGTTGTTGTAATCCCTGTGCTGTTTAAAAAAAAATATCTCACTGTTGTTACCCCTGTCATTGAAATCCTTGTGCTGTTTAACAAACTAAATTCTTCTGTCACTATGTGTTACACTAATTACCCTGTCACCCCTTGTAATCCTTGCTCTGTTAAAAAAATGTTCTGTCACTGTTTGTTACACTACTTTCCCCTGTTACCCCTGTCATTGTAATCCCTGTTCCATTTAAAAAAATCAAATTAAATAGCACATAGCAATGACTGGGAAGAGAAGCTCAAATAAAGAGAGAGATGCTGTGGAGGCAGCAAAGAAGAGTTTCATATATGTAGGGCAAAATAGTGCTACAGTTAAAAAAACAATGTCTGCAGGTGTGGCAGCAGTGTGTTCTATAGGCTCTGGGGCTGGTAGTAGCAAAGGAGTAGTTCACAGCAGTGGCATTAGTGTAGCCAAATATTTCTCTGCCACATCTGTGGCAGCATTCTAGTGGTAGATGTGGCAGGTGACAAGGGACACAGTAATACCAGCAAACAAGAAACAGTGACTGAGGAGGAGCTTATTGGTGTCCCTGTAGTTGATGGTGGTGGTGGTGATGGCAGTGCTGGGCCTGATAGTGTGGGGCTGTGACAGTGGTTGAGGTGGGTTATCTAGAAAATGTGGGTCCGACTCCTGATTATGAGAGGGTCAGAGAGCCTGGAGACAGTGAGATTGAGGAGAACAGAACTGTGGAGGAGGACAACAGTAGTGACTGTGCTAATGATGATGATGTATTGGATCCCCTATGGGAGCCTGAAAAGAAAAAGCACAAGGTTGGTGATGCAGATGGTGCAGGGGATGTTTTGTGCACTAGTGATCTAACTACCAAAGTTCCTCCCAATATTCCTGAGGTTCTCAAATCATCCCAAAAAAAGCTGGCCTGGTGGCACTGAGGCTTGAGGCACTGGATGCCACACCTCATGCCATTCTGGCAACCCAAGTTTGGGAACAGACTTGGGTCAGTGAGGTGTCAGCCTGGAGAGGGAGGATCGAGCATCTGTAAAATACCTCTCCTTACTCAGAGAGGTGTCCACATCTTGTCACTTGTCTGCTATCTAGGGGTAGTCTGATGGTAGTGTATGTGAGTGCATTTTAAGTGGGAGAGGCATGCATTCAGAGCACTGGGGGTGCATTTGTGGAGATGTAGCAAGTGCCTTTGTGTAGATGGAGTAAGCACGTTGTGCTTATTGCAGGTCTGCACAAGCTTGGGGAGAAAATGAGGTGGAAAAACTGGAGGTTGGGCTTAATGAAGCCCTCCTCATGTACTGACAGCCTGCCCAGTCTTTCTGGCTCTGGTGGATATCTGGATTTGTGCTCCAGGTTGGAGAGGTTAGATCTCCCTTACCAGCCCCATTGCATAGGGCAATCTGTAGGGGATACAGCCCCAGAATCCAGAGGAGATGTGAGATGGCCATGGTCATCATGACAGGCTGAGACAGCCACCCAGCCTGCCACAGGAGCGATAAAAACTTATATGGAAAAAAATCATCCCAAAAACACAAATTTCCACCCCTTCGCTTCAGCTGTCTGTCTCCTGGAACCATGGTAAAACAAGGGTAATGATATCCTCACTGGAAACTGGCAAAATTGACATGAAACTCCTAAAGCACGCCGTGAGTGAGGTCACGCGACCCCTCCAACTCATCTTTAACTTGTCTGTTTCAACTGGGCATGTGCCAAAAAATCTGGAAAACAGCACATGTAACACCTATCCACAAAGGGGGTGCCCCAGAACAGCCCACCAACTGCCATTCCATCTCAAATTTATCACCCCTCTCAAAAACACTGGAAAAAATCATAAATTGACAGCTCTCTCTTTACCTTACCATGCATGACATACTTTCCCCCTGAATAAAATGGTTTCCACAAAAACCACAGCACCATCACTGCACTCATAGACTACACTGTGACAGCTCTATCAAGCATTGGACAGAGAGGATCATACGGGAACTATATTCATAGATCGCACCAAGGCATTTGATCTTATAAATCCTGACCTGCTCTGCCACAAACTAATCAAACTAGGCCTCTCAGTGGAAGCCACCAGCTGGCTGAAAATCTATTTTTCAGACTGAACACAAGCAGTCAAATGCCAAGTAGAGTGACTCTGTCTGATTTCATTGGTATCATAGATACTTTCCAAGTCAAGTGAGCCTTGGCCCATATGAAGTCTTGCCCTTTACTCAAGGGGATACACTGAGCATTCATTGTTTGAAAAAATACATATCCAGCCTCGATTTAAAAAACATCCATAGAGCTACTAGTGATAATGTTTATTGCAAGTCTGTTTCATACACTCACTACCCTTTGGTTATAAAAATCTGCTCTCTTTTTAGTCATGCTGGTCTCTCCCTTTAACTGTAAGTTATGATCCCTGGTTATGTAGGTCTGTTTCCATAATTCAAAACCTAGACAGTTCCATAGTTCATCATTTGATTAGAGATGATGCAAAATTATAGTTTGCTGGTGAAATTCCAACAAAATCGTCAATTTTGCTGTGTGAAATATTTCACAAAATTCACCCATTACGCGTAATATTTTGCCAAGTGCAAAATACAGACATTTTTCCTGCTAAATGAGAAATTGCACCATTAAAGAGGCAACATTTCACCAGAGAAAGGCGAATTTTGCCTTTTGCTGGTGAGATTTCACCATCCGCAGGTGAAATTCTGAATTCCACAGGCAAAATTTCACATTACACAGATGAAATTCCGAATTTTGCTTCCGTGAAAAAACTTCATGAAATGGGTGAATTTTGCAAAATATTTTGCATAATGAAATTTTCCAGTTTTTCTCATCTCTACATTTGATATTGATTTAAATAACAAACAAAGATCACCCCTTAACCTTCTCTACTCCAAGGTGTATAGGTCCAAGATGGTCAACCTATCTTTGTCACTCAGATGTTCATAGCCAGAGATCATCTAAATTGCTCATCTCTGTACTCCTTCCAGGATCCTGCTCTCAGATTTAGAATTTGGTGACCAAAACTGAGAGCAATATTCCAATTGTAGTCTTATCAAGGAGCAAATCAGAAGAATTATGACGTGTCTGTCCCTACTGGAGATATGCCTTCTAATTCAGTGGAGTGTAGCATTTGCCCTATTTGCTCTTTGCATACAGTGTGTCTTGAATTTGAAATTTTTGGAGATTGCTGTACCTAGGTCCCTCTCATCTGTTATAACATTCAGTAATTTTCCTCCAAGTGCATAATCAGCACACTGTTTTTTTTAACCAGGTGCATAGCTGCACACTTATCTACATTAAACCTTAATTTATATTTCTTGGCCCAAGCTTCAAAGTTATTTAATTCATTTTGTAGTCTTTTAACATCCAAATGGCTGTTTACCACAGTGCCAATTTTGCTGTCATCAGCATACTTGGAAATCCAGACAACACTATTACAATGCATTGAGGCAATGTATATATTAAACAGAAATGACCCAAGCACTGACTGCTGTGGTACCCCACTCATCACAGCTGCTTCATTAGATATTATATCCCTAATTTTAACCTGGCATGCAACAATGGATGTACCCACAGATCAATCCTTGTTACCTTTTTGTTCAGTGTATATATTAACAAACTCCCCAAAGCTTGCTCCTCCACTAAAATATTGCTATATGCTGATGATGCAGTCATCACAGCCACTCACTGAAGCGTACCCTCCATCCACCACAGCCTCCAAAAGGACTTCAATGCTATCTGTGGCTGACCCACTAATGACCACCTCATCTTGAATGCAAAGAAAACCAGATCTATTTTTTTTCTATTCCAGGTGCAAAACTCCTACCTGCCCCTCCCCAGTCATCACCTCTGACCTAGGAGCCCCAATTGAGCAAGTAACCACATTCAAATACCTGGGGATTACCATTGAGTCATGCCTGACCTAATCTGAGCATGTGGATGCACTCATTAGGGCTGCTAACTCCAGGCTCAACCTGCTTTATAGGCACAAGAATGCATTCCTCCACAAATCAAACAGCAACTCATCAGATGCTACATTCTCAGTCTGGTAGACTATGGACTGGTGATCTATGGAGTTGCCTGTGGCAAAGTGCTTGAAAGAGTCTGGGGCTTAATGAACAGGGCCTGCCACTTTGCCCTTAACCAAAAATGAGACTTCCATACATGCTCCATATATCATGACCTAGGGTGGTTCAATCTTGACTCCCGTCTACAGTACACTACACTTGCACAGGCAAAAAAGCCTTGTTTGGACAATTATCACCAGGTGTCCCTTCTCAGACCATGGCTTGCAAATACACAACTGGAGGTTGTAGCATGACTCCCTGATGCTCCCTAGAAGGAAACCCTCCCTGGGTCAGTACTGTTTCTCCTATAGCTTCCCCAGACTATGGAACTCATTCACTCCTCCACTCAAAACAACAGGTTCACTTGCCGTCTTTAAGTACCAGCTGTTAACCTCTCTAACCACTCTTAACCCCTATTTCTGTTTCTATTAATCCCTGTCGATCATGTTCCCCCACTCCTATTCTAACCTTCCTGCCTTCCACATCCTCCCACACCTGGGGTTCCTGTACTATACATCTGTACCCATACTGAAAAACCCAGCAGCTTCTAGAATCCACTGCCAGGGAATGCTCCCTACATTAGATTGAATTCCATATGCACTTTTCCTGTACCTCACCTGCCACATCCTATATTCACAGGTTGCTCTCTCTGCTGTCAATTATTATCTTGTTGTATAGTTTAAGTATGTCTTGCCATGTCAACCAGTCACTGCACAAATGTACTAATCTCATTATTTGTTCATTTATTTATTAATGACTTTTGGTAACTGAGTAGGTACAATGATCCCATGGACCGTTTACAGGCACAACCCAGACCAACACAATGGCTCAGGTCCAAACTTAAAGCAAAATACATAGAACAGTAAATAGTAGTTAACACACTGATCCAAAGTGAATAAAAGAAAAATACAAACAATAAACCATAACAATATGAGGTACAGAAACCTGATATAAGGTAATGGCGGTGGTGGATTTGGAGGATGGGAGAAGAGTTCTACAGGGCTACCTGGAGACTCTAGACAAGTGGTCACACACTTGGAAACTAAGATTTAATGCCAAAAAGTGGAGTGTTCTCCACTTGGAGCTTAGAAATCTTAATCATGAGTACTTTTTGGGAGGAGAAAAATTGCAGGTTTTGGGGGAGGGATCTTGGGGTGGTCATGGATGTTTTAATTAAAGTTAGGTGGGAAATGAACCATACAGAATGATATCCACTTATTATTAATGACTTTCTGCAGGAGCTCAGTATGCCATAAAAACAAAAGTCCTTTACTTTGAGCAAATCTATGAAAACATGTAACCTTCACAAAGTTTTCTTCTTTTCCAGATTTGTTTTATTCAGTGTTTCATAAGCCGCCTACATTTTGTTCTCCTGGAGCTTGTTCACAGGGATTTCCTTTTTTATGATTCTGTTAATGAGAATAATAAATATATTATATTGCTTGAAATATATATTCTAGAAAATGATTTTCATTTAGTGTCCAAAAAAGCCTTAGTTCACATTAACACTGTAAACATTCAGTTTATATCCATTGCTGTACTGTATTATGTGTCTCTTTAAAACTGCTGAAATCATGAAAGAGAAATTATAAGTAAATGATTATTTAACCTGCATCATAAACACATCATTTCTGTAATGAGTTTATGATGCAGGTTAAAGCATATCAACTGAGTGTTTAACAGTGTTAAGGTGAACAAGGCTTTTTTGAACACTAAATGACAAAACTTTTTTTGAATATTTTCTAGAATATAAATTTCAAGCAATATAATGCCTTTAATGTTCTCATTAACAGAATCATAAAAAAGAAATCAATGTGAACAAGATCCAGGAGAACGAAATGTAGGGAGCTTATGAAACACTGAATAAAAAAATTTTGAAAATAAGAAAACTTTGTGAAGATTGTATGTTTTCACAGGCTTCCTCAAAGTAAATGACTTGTGTTTTTGTGGCATACTGAGCTCCTGCAGCAAGTCACTAATAATAAGTGTATATCATTCTATATGGTTCATTTCCCACCTAACTTTAATTTAAATGTTTACAGGTTCACTCATTTGGGGAGAATGTAACAACAGATGAAAGTTTTGACCAGTAAAAAAGCATTCAGAGTTTGAACTGTTAAGGCAATTCAAGCCAAATATGAAAAGTTTTGTTCTCCACACTGTTATCATTGCTTTTATTTATTTATTTATTTATTTATTTATTTATTTATTTATTTATTTATTACTAGGATTACAAATACCTTTGAACCAAGGGTTCTTTTACAAAGGTCCCACACCAGCAATGGGTGCAAGCAAAACAGTGGTAAGATATAAAACAAGGTCAGGAGGTTAACATAGAAGTAAGCAGAGGTAAGACACAATACAGGTCAGGAGGTTAACTTAGTAGCAAAAGACAGTACATGTGCAGACTAGCACAGTAGCAAACAGTCAGTGTGAAATAACAATGCACAATTAACAATCACGGTGTATATATAGCAAGACACAGATACAAATGAAAACCATCCTGGGGTGACATAACTGGAGCAAGGGGTTGGGGATAAGTGGGGGAGGGGTGGGGAAAAATGGGGTAGGCAGTCAAGGATTTGACATTGACATAAGTGCAAGAACAGAAAGATAAGTGCTAGGTAGTCTGGGGTGGAGCAACAAAAGAAAGGGTGATAGGGAGGGGAGACAGGAGGAGAGGAGTGGGAGAGGGGTGAAATGGTAGGTGGGAGGTGAGAAGAGGTAGAATGTTAGGTGGGGTGGGAGTGAGATGGGGAGTAGCAGGGGATGGAGGGGAAGAGAGAAGTGGGGAGGGTAGCAAGGGAGGAGAGAAGAGGAGGGAGAGGTGTTTCACACAAGCCACAAGCCTAGGCAGAGGAGCAAATATAAGAAATGTAGATATAATGAAGAATGCAAATCTTAATCCATTTCAGGACATTATGAGTAGCCATCAGAATGTGTTACATTTTACAATGTTTTATGAAGAAGAACATAAAAAGCTGTTTAACACCATGAGAGGGGAAAGGGACTTATCCATATAGATAGGAAAGACACCTAAACATATGGCACAAAAAGTTGAGAACTTAAAATTAAAAAATTGTCATATTGAATTGCATGGGCTAACATTGACACAATATTTAGAACATCATCAAATCCCAAGAGGGTTGAGAATAGACATAGAACCAAATCTGGGTATTAATTAGCATAAATTAACCAATAAGTGGGATGGGATAAGAAACAGAGTGAGCTGTGATTTTATGTATGCGCTCATTGAAGCCATAATAGATAAGAGACAAATAATAGAAACTGAAGTTAAGTTGGCAGAGGAGGCAATTAGATTAAAAGTACAGGAGGAGGAATTTAAAAAGACTTTGGAAGAGATCACACAGAAATTGGTCCAATATGACATCAATTTAAAACAACAAAAAATAAAAAAAAATTATTCTTGACACAAATGATTACAAGGAAAATAGAGTTTACACTCATAAAAAATATAATAAAAAGAGACAGACATCATATGACAGAGAGGGTAGGAATTATGAAATCACAGATAGCGATAGTGGCTACACCTGGGACCCCCAGCAAGGGAAAGCTACACATGACGAACATTAAAATCAGGATATACAACAACCAGGAACTTCAGATTCAGATAATAGAAAAAATCATTATGATTTCAGATACCCATCCACAGTAAGAACAACTTATAGACAGGGGAAGTACAGTTGGGGGGGATGAGTAGGGGAGGAATAGTAGGTCATGGTGGAAGGACTCAAAGACAGCAAACAAGCAGAAGCAAAACAATGCAGACCTGGATTTGATATCTATATTTAATTTAAGCAAAACAGTTCTAAATATACATGAAATTAAGGTTTTGAGTTTGGGTTTGTCCTTTGCCCCCACCCAATCAGTGAACCGTTTTGATATGGAGGTAGATCTGCAAAAATTATTTCGAGCACTGAGATTAAAAAACTTTTGGGGAAATGAGCAACAAATAGATGAATACCAGAAACAACTTAAACTAAGTGTGAAAATAACATCAAAATGTAATCCTCCACAAGGTAAAAATAACAGCATAGAAGCTATAAGTTGGTGGAAAGAGATATAATGCATTAATTTAAAAACAAGCAGGACTTAACACCTAATTTACAAGATTTAAAAAAGGGCAAAAGAGAGGCTTGAAACAATTTAACAAAGGACACTACAATAGTGATTAAAATGGCAGAAGGGGGTGGGGCGATAGTTATACAGAGTAGGGAACCCCATAGGGACATGTGCCTTAAATTGATTAACAATAGAGAAAACTATGAACCACTGCCAGAAAATCCTATTGGACCATTACAAAATGAAATTAAAAATATGATAGAAGAATATGTAACAATGGGTTGGATACAACAATGGGAGGCAGACCTATTAAACAATGATCACCCACGTACCCCAACTATTTATTGCATTCCAAAGATACACAAAGACTTAGAGAATCCTCCTGGCAGGCCAATAGTCTCAGGTATGAATTCAGTCTTTGATAGGATATCAAAGTGTATTAATCAACATTTACAACCATCAGTTGAAAAAAAAATAAAAAAACAGAGACCTATGTTAAGGATACTTCAGACATGATACTTCAACTGAAAGATTTAAATAACCAGGCAACAGGACAACCAGTGATATTAGCCACACTGGATGTGGCTGATTTATATGAACATACGAACATACGAAATTTGCCAGCAGATAAAGGCCTAGAGGTCTATCAAGTCTGCTCGAATGTGCAGCTAGCACCCCTTATTATATTATTATATACTTCAATGCCCCATAAAGAAGGGATAGAATGTTTAGGTAGGATGTTAGATGGTAGACCATTGGGAGCAAAGTCCAAGACACAAGTTTCACAGGAGATGGTGGCAGAGCTAATACTTAGCAAGAATTATTTAGATTTGATGGTAAATACTAACAGCAAAACAGAGGCACAGCAATGGGCAGGACTATGGCCCCTGCATATTCAAATACCTATATGTACAATTTTAAGACACCTTCTTAGATGAAGAACAAAATAGATTCAGAAACAAAATTTTACACTGGTACCACTTTATTGACAAATTGTTTGTCATCTGGACAGGGAGTAAAGAGGAACCAATTTCACAGAGAACTGAACACAAGAGATATAAATTTGAAATTCACATTACAATATGGCAAGACACAGATTCCCTATTTTGGTCTGCTTATTTCAATCAAAGAAGAAACATTCCTTACAACATTATTTAGAAAAACAACAGATCACAACACACTACTACATGGGACTACTTGTCATGAACCACGTTTAAAAAACAGCATACCTTACTCTCAATTGATAAGAGTTAAACATAATTACAGTACAGATGAGGAAAACAAGAGGCACACAGCGCAGATGCTGGAGAGCTTCAAACAAAGGGGATACAAACAGAATTTATTACATAAAGCAGATGTCAGAATACAAAGTGGCAGCAGAAAAGGGTTCCTAATGGGGAAGGAACATACCACCGATACATTGTGAATTGTGCTGGCAACAAAATATAACCACAAATTTATGGACTTTAGAAAAGTGGTGAATAAATATTTGTGTCTAGTCCAAATGGACAATGAAAACATTCCAACTTTGCAGGCAAAACTCATAGTGGCTGCCAAGAAGGTGAAAAATGTAAAAGATCAACTGGTGAAATCACAATTTAAAACACCAAATAAACCACAAGTACTCCTGAGACCTTTAGCAAATGGTATGAAGCCTTATGGCAAGTGTGCAGTGTGTGGGCATACATCTAGAAAGAAAGAATGTATTTATTTATCTACACACCAACAAAACATTTCCAATATATCAGCATATTAATTGTGACAGTGTAGTAGTTGTCTATGTGATTCAGTGCTCCTGAGATCACCTGTACATTAGACAAACCAGCAGGATATTGAAAACCAGCAAACACGAACATGAAGGTGATATATGCAGGGGAGATAAACAATCACCAGTAGCACTACATTTCAGACAGGAAGGCCATAATGGAGCATCACTTAGGTTCTGGGGATTAGAGATGGTGGCCCAACCAGAGAGAGGTAGTAACTACAGAGACATGCTATTAAATTGTGAAATTAAATGGATATTTTATTTTAAAACACTGGACCCCAGTATAGGATTAAATATAGAAACCAACTGGCAGGCCTGAGATTAGATCAGGCATTCTAGGAAATGGTCAAGAAGCAAAAACAGAAAAGAACAGATATGTTTATGAGTAAACAGTGCGACAGGAGAGGAGCACAGGATGAACTTAACAAAACTTTAACAAGGAAACTGTGACTAATGATAACTGTATAGGAGTAACTCACATCAGAGAGAAATTATAAATTTACATATAAAACGTTTGTGGATGGCCCTATTGTGGTCAATTAACCTTCTTGGGACTCTCTCCTCCCCCCTCTTTTCACCCATTTAGATATATAAGTTTTAATCTCTGCCAGAATTATGGCAAGCCCTTATCTCCTGTTTTTTCATCATATTTGTACATTCAGCAGAAAGAGAAACAATAAACTATCAAGTGTATGATTGGATTTCCAATCAAAACACTTTTAAATTTCAGAGATACTGGTACACATTATAGCTGTACTATGAGTCCACAATGTTGGGCAGCGTTCTCCCTTTGTAGAAAGTGTACAGTTGCCCAGCAACTAATCTCGCGTTCTCGCAAGCACTCAGGGGAGGCGTTGGGTTGTGACACCACCCTGCAACATCAAACAAGACAGACTTGAAAGGGTGAGTGAGAGAGAGCAACACCTGTGACACAATATTTGAAACAAATGTTACCGGAAACAAAATGCCTGGCAAAGGAAGGCATTTGCCTAAGAAGGTAAAGAGAACCTTTTTTTCCAAAAATATCTAGAGTGCAAGCAGCAAACTAGACTAAGCCTAATAAGTGGCTCAGAATAACACACTAAATTGGACTTTGTTTTGAATCTTTTTCATAGAGTAAAATGAGGACATAAGGCCAGTTGAGTAACCAAGTTAAAATTCAGCTATTTAAATTGATACAAGCCACCACACCAGGTATGTTCCCACTCACAGATATGCAGTGGTAGGCCAGAAGCAACAGAAAAATTTGATGATGATGTGTTTGTGATGCAGGTTAAAGCATCATTTACTTATAATTTCTCTTTTATGATTTCAGGAGTTTTAAAGAGACAAGTAATACAGTACAGCAATGGATATAAACATTTACAGTGGTAAGTTGAACTAAGGCTTTTTTGGACACTAAATGAAAAACCTTTTTTTGAATATTTTCTAAAATATAAATTTCAAGCAATATAATGTATTTAATATTCTTATTAACAGAATCATAAAAAAGAAATCCCCATGAACAAGATGCAGGAGAGCGAAATGTAGGGGACATATGAAACACTGAATAAAAAATAATTGGAAAAGATGAAAACTTTGTGAAGATTGTATGTTTTCACAGACTTGCTCAAAGTAAAGGACTTTTGTTTTTCTAGTCATGGATGCCAAAACAAATAACTCTGAGCAGTGTACAGGTAGGAGGGCAGCAGCCAAGGCAAACAAAATGCTTGGATGCCATGCCAGGGGGATAACCTTGAGGGAGTGGGAGGTGATTCTCCCTCTGTATAACTGCCTCATTAGGCTGCACCTACAGTAGAGTACTGCATGCAGTGTTGGTGCCCATACTTGAAAAAGGGCACAGCACATGTACTAAGGTTAATACTAAGGTTTTAAGGAGCAAAGGGGGTGGTGGTCCATGAATTGCTCCCATTCATCATCCATAATACACTACACTGTTTCCCTCGAGAATATGGTTATCCAACCTTTTTTAAATTGAGTCTTATTTCTACTGATAATAACTTCTAAGGGCAGTTTATTCCAGGGTGCAATTTCTCTTTCTGTGAAAATGCGTTTCTTTTATTTGTTTTAAACATTTTAGCTGGAATGGGTCCAGAGGAGGGCAACCAATAAGATACAGGTCCTGGGGGAAAGATCCTATGACAGAGGGGACATGATTTAAGTCTTCAAATATCTAAAGGGATTGAACAAGGTCAGCCCAATCAGGTGTTCCAGCTGAGGGAGGAAGGGGCCACCAGGGGGGAATTCCATGAGGCTGGTTGGTGGGAGGCTCGGAGGTAGACTAGGAGATGCTACTTTTCTGAGAGGGTGGTGGATCCCTGGAATGCCCTACCTGCAGAAATTGTGTCTGTTGGTACAGTGGAAGGGTTCAAGAGGGGCTGGAAGAGGTTCAAGGGTATGGTAAAGCTGATAGATGACAGATCCAGAGGTGTTACTGTGATGGAGGAGGGGGGTTGGGGGATTTACAGGAGAGGCAGGGAGGGCAGCAATGGTGTTGTGACTGGGTGCTGATTTTCAAGCAGACTTGATAGATCTTTAGGCCTACTCTGCTGGCATCTATG
Organism: Neoceratodus forsteri; assembly: GCA_016271365.2. NCBI lineage: Eukaryota > Metazoa > Chordata > Ceratodontiformes > Ceratodontidae > Neoceratodus > Neoceratodus forsteri. Next base: position 533,331,652 of record CM057455.1, read on the forward strand.
CATGTACAGTATGTTTGTATGTATGTAATACGCTCAAATACATTGAATATCAAAAAGTACAAGGTGTCAGGTAACCATGGCAGACAGACAAGCAACTACATGAGGTAGAATTGGAACTGACAAGAACAAGTGCAGATGGAGAGAAAACCCCTTAGCAAAGGGAAAGGGGGACCCAAAAATGAGCCAGGGAGTCGAGGGGAGGAATGGGGTAAATGCTAAGAAAGGAAGGGATGGTGGCATAAAGCATTGGAAGGGAGACTAGAATAGACTTGGGAAGTAGGAGAGGTCAAAGGGAGTGGGAAAACTACACAAAATAGCACTGGCAGCATGACTAAGCTAGGAGGCAGTCCTTGAGGAAGGATTCAAACAGGTGGGGGGATGTCCAGGGAGTGGAGCTCAGCGGGCAACCTGTTCCATAGCAAGGGGGCTGCAGCCAACAGTGCTCTCCTGCCCATATTAGTAGCTACTCTTGGAATATTCGGGGGGGGTGGGGATGGCATTTGTAAATATGTAAAATTATTGTGTTATTGTTTACAAAGTCAATGTTTTTCTTGTAAATGACCCTAGACCCTTTGAAAATAGACTCTGCTTAAAGGATGTTGTGTGTAATAAATACATTAATAAATAAAAAAATAAATCCCTATTTTGAGATTTCTATATACTTGACCCAGCTGATGTGACAGTCACTATCTGTCAGCAGAGTAATGCATGAAACGGTAGGGTTAGAAAGGAGCAGCCACCTATGCTCAGGTGGGTAACACACACACCTGAAGAACAGGTACCTGTTACATAGGCATCAACACCAACAGGAAGCCAGTGCAGTGGGTCACTGTCCCGCATCATCATTAGGCAAGGTAAACAGAAGTGACAGGGCAATTCACCAGGCAGACAGAGGGGCAAGTGAGGAGGACTACAGACAGGAGGAGGAGGAGGAGGAGGATTCTATCAGTCTGCCTGTTGGAGAGCATAGCAGTGGTGGTTGTGGGTTGAGTAGTACCACCCTGAGTCAGAAAAGCACAGTTACACCATTGTAGAAAAGCCCCAAAGTCATTGGTGTCACTAAAGCAGCAACAAGTATGATTCCCCAGAAGTCAAATAGTACCCCAACAATGTTGCCACGATGAGTCCAGCTGTTTTGTAGCCCAACCCCAAGAAAGATCCAGCCCACACTGCATAGCATGTTTCAGCAGCTCTCTAAATTCCCTCCCAATTATGGTTACTGTATGAGAGCTAAATGCAGCAGCTGCTCAAATGCTGGCTATTGATTTATTGCCATTCTCATTTATTTAAAATGTTGGATATCGCAGGTTGAATGCCCATACCTGTCCCAAATGGCATAACCATGGCCTAAATCATTCAACATCACCATACATACAGTACATGCAAGCATGGATACGTGGACCAGTGGCCAAACAGCTGGTAGCTCCTACTTGTGAATTACAGCAGACTGTGCACAAGTATCTGGGATACTATTTGACTCTGGGCATGGGAAAAATTGAACTAAGCCCAATTGTGGTGGTAGCAACATTTTAGGTCTTTGTCAGCATGCCACACTGACAATGAAGAGTATACCTGGATCACACATGGGTGAGAACATGCTGCAAGTGTTCTTTACTGAGACTGATGACTGACTTCACCCCCATTCACTGAAAGCAGGTTTCATTGTGAGAGAGAATGTCTCAAATGTCATGAAATGCATCAGTGATGGGGGGTCTGTCAGAGTGCCATGCCTGGCACACTGTCTTAATCTTGTTGTGCAGCACTTTCTCACCCATCTGGATATTAAGCACATTTTGCCTGTGGCCCATCACATATGTGTCCACTTTGCCCATTACAGAATGGCCTGTGACAAGCTCCATCAGCTGCAGATACAGAATAACCTGCCTCAGCACTGTATGAAGCTGGAAGTTGTCACCAGATGGAACTTGACCCTGTACATGATCAAGCGGTTGTACGAACAGTATAAAGCAATTTACGGCAGAAATAAAAAAATTAGAAATAATTGGTCTCAAATACTGAACAATAAATAGAAACAAGAAGATCTACTCAGTATATGGGACAATTCAGTATAGAGCATTTAGGTTCCTACATAAATGAAACAGAACACAGAATAATAGATATTTAAAAAAAAATTAATATGCTAAGTTAATAGACTACACCGGACTTACATTATGTAGGCAATGCAAACAATTTAGGATGGATGACTTATATCGCAAATATTGTGTGAATGTAAAACATAGAGCAGCTATGCACAGATTGTGGGAAGATCTATGTTTAATAGTGAGTACATTAACAAAGGAAACCTATCACGTAAATGTGATCAGGAAATAAGCATAACAATTCAACACCTGCTGTCGGATTGTATATTACTGAAAGAGGAAAGAGAAAGTTGGTTATTACCACTAGGGATAAATAGAGTCCTGAACAGAAATAGAGATAAAACAGTGCAGTATCTTCTTTTTTTTTCTGCTGCTAAATATATAGTATAATATATGGGGCTGTGAGTTTTGCTACATGCGCCTTAATGAAACTTTCACAAAAAGAACCACAAGGTGTAGGCGCTGTCGATCCAGGACACCTGCAGCTCTGACTATATTGTCGCATTTCCTCTTGATCTCAGCATCCTGGGAGACTGTGATCTCTGTTCTGTAATCAACTAAACAAATAGCAACTTGTTTACACACAACTACAGACTGATCAAGGGACACATGATATCAGTGATATGCTGGACTACAAATATGTAGGTGGGCCAGTTAGTGTCGCTAGCAGATGCTGAGGGAACCCAGTATTCTGAAATCATTTTACAGCTTTTACTTTACTATACTGTACCAATGGGGCAACAACTTCAGGAATGAAAGATGACTGGTTGTCACAGCCTGGGCACAGAGACTTTACCACTGTCATTTTTGGTGTAATTTGAATCTGGACTGAGTGGGCAGCTTGGTATGGCTTGGGCACAACTGATTTTTACTAGGGCACATACACCTGTGTGTCCCCAACCTGTCACCCTACATTGTGCATCCTGCCTAGATTGAAACGCACCCCTCAAAAGTATTATTAAAATAAAATGTCAAGCACTCCTTCCTGCTAGATGTGGGCAAGCCATCTTCATGTTTAAAAGGAGCTTTGAAATAATCCTCATTTATACATACTGGAAGCATTCTTTGCTAGACTAATGGCAAACTGGGACAATGATTCAGGTTTTTTTTTTGTTACTGTATATTTATTTATTTAGTACATCAGAATACAACCTTTGAGTTATAGACTCTTTTGCAAAGGATCCACGTCAACAAAATACATAGGATGCAGGGGAACAACAGTAGAGGGAAGTAAATATGTAACAAAATAATTAAACAATTATACAAGACAAACTGAAGCAGGCCTGTAGGGCCCTAGTTATAAGCAACAAGACAAGATAATAAGCATAGAGATTAGAATAGCCCAGAGTCAAACAACTGATGAAGCAGACACAACTGTAAGGTTACAGAAGGAAGCCAGGGATACAAAACACTGGTGTGAATATACCACTGGACCAGGCAACATTGGGTGTAGCATGTGTAGCAAAACATGTGTGTGCATATGTGTGTGTGTGTGTGTGTGTGTGTGTGTGTGTGTGTGTGTGTGTATATATAAAACAAAGTTATACAAAATAATAGGTCTCCACAGAGAAATTGATCATTTTGTGCACCTAGCCTGTTTTCAAAGTTCAGTCACGGAGGAATGTTTAACACAGTTATTGATAATCCACAATACACCAGCTTGACATTCATAGGTCGGTGCACATATTTTCACATTTTAAATATACTTTCACTGATTCTTCTATTTATATTGCTGCCTTCTTAAATGATAGGAAATATAGGTGCTGAAAGCCCAGTGTAGGTGTTGAGGCTACATGGAGAAACCAAGGTTGATTAATTTAAAATCTGTTCTTTTCCCAGATAGTCAGAGCAATACCTTTGTGCAATTATTCTTGTTTTCCCTAATAATAACACGATTATGATTGTTATTACTGTCACAAAAAATACCATAAGGTATAGGAAGTGTGGATCCAGGACACCTGTGGCTCCAAATTAATATTGCAGTATTTCCCCATAATCTCTGCTTCCAGGTGGGCAACTTGGTATGGCTTGGGCATAGCTGATTTTTAGTAGGGCATGTACACCTCTTTGTCCTCGACCTGTCGCCCTACACTGTACATCCTGCCTGCCTTGAAACACATCCCTTGAAAGTATTATTAAAATGAAATGTCAATCACTCCTCCCTGCTAGATGTGGGCAAGCCATCTTCATGTTTTAAAGGAGCTTTGAAATAAGCCTCATTTATACATACTACAAGCTTTCATTTGTGGACTTATGGCAAATAGCTTGTGTGTGTGTGTGTGTGTGTGTGTGTGTGTGTGTGTGTGTGTGTGTGTGTGTGTGTAAAAAACAAGGTTTTATAAAATAATATATCTCCACAGAGAAATGGATCATTTTATACACCTAGTCCTTTTTTCAAAGTTATGTCAGTAACAATCTGAAGGATTCTATAACTATTAGTGTAAAAAGCTCACAAAACCTACAGCCAGTAGTACAGCAAGGTTGGTGGTTCCTAGCAACACCAGCAGTACATGTACAGCAGGGACACTATACTGTCCATCCCCCCAAACACTGAGAGTTCTTAATCTCATTTTAGAGATTATGCCAAAGAAAGAGCTGAAGCCCAAGTCATAGAGAGCACTGGAAAGTACTTAACAGTCAAATCTGTGTTTGTCTCTCAGTACTCAGCATTGCTGGTCAGTGATGACCTTACATCAGGCAATAAGAGGAAGAGGAAACAGAAACAGAAATTACCCAGCCGGAGCAGAGCTGAAAGCACTGAGACAAGCAGCACTGCTTTCAGAAGAAATGTCAGCTCCTCACCTTGGAAGCGCCATGCTGCACTTTAACCTGCAGAATCTCTTTCATTACTGAATACAAATTGGTGCAGCAGTGGCTGCTATCTGTTAGCAAAGGATTACTTCACCCATTCATAATCCAGTAGCAGTAAATCCATGTATTTTCTTTTAGATACCTTCACTGGTCTCTAGAGTGCTGATCTGCATTTGCTTTGGAAGTTAGTTCTGTGTTATGATTTCTCAAAATCATTGCTTTCTGTAAACTTCTGCAACAACAATTGAGCCCACTGAGTAAAGAGGAAATCTAGCCCTTCACAATGAGTACTGACAATACAAAAAAACTGCCAAAATAGTGTGCCCCTAGGGGGGGGATAGGAAGCGGAATGTTTTGGAGTTGTAGAATGATCATTCTACAACTCCAAAATGAAAGTGCTGTTTGATGTCAATCAGGTGGCTCATTTTTAAAGCTACTGCAAAATGATGGCAGGCTCTGCCCACTGCAGCCATAAAAAGGAAATAATATACTCACCTCTGCTGCTAGGTCACAGAGCAGTTGAGTAAATAGAACAACTGACTGCATCTGTTCCATGTGAAGTACTGAATAACCTGTCAATGTTTTCCCAATTTGTATATCTTTTTTGGCATAAATGAGGTACATGAGGAATGGGCCAATGAACAGATTCAAACAGATCCCCCAGAAGGTTACAGTGAAACAATCAAATTCCTTCAGGACCTCCTTTACATCATTTAGCTTTTTAGAGAAATTCCAGAAGTGAGCAATTTATATACAGTATTTGTACTTGGCAGCTGCATGTACTAAACTGCTGACAACACAGATGGAAGCAGCAGTACTTTATTACCAACAATACTGATTTCTGGTTTGGAACAGAATTTTTTGTTTCACGTCACTTAGTCAAGAATCACGCAACTGAATTTTTGGGTGCAACCCTGTTTGTTTACTGAATAATCTGTTTCACATCTGTGTTTAAGTAAGCCAATTTGTCAGTGTTTTTCTGTATCAGTTTTAGTGATATTCTGTGTCACCGAATCTTCTGTTTAATACCACTCAATTTTTGGGTGCAACCCTGTTTCTGTAGTCTTCTTTCACGTCACTTAGTCACAAGCACGAATCATGCCCTGTAACTTAGTCATGAATCACGCCACCTAATTTTTGGGTGCAACCAGTTTATTTACTGAATCCTCTGTTTCACATCTGTGCTTAAGTAAGCCATTTTGTCATTGTCTTTCTGTAACACTTTTAGTGATTTTCAATGTTATTGAATCTTCTGGATACCATTAAATTTTTTGGTGCAACCCTGTACATTGAATCTTCTGTTTCATGTCACTTAGTCACAAATCAAACCATTTAATTTTTGGGTGCCACACTGTTTACTGAATCCTTTGTTTCACATCTGTGTTTAAGTAAGCCATTTTTTTCAGTTTTTCTGCAGCAGTTTTAGTTTTCTTTAGTGTCATTGAATCTTCAGTTTGATTACCACTTAATTTCTGGGTACAAACCTGTTTCTGTAGTTTTCTTTTGTGTTACTTAGTCACGATCACAAAACACACCCTCTTACTTACAGTAGTCATGGATCACTCCACTTAATTTTTGGGTGCAACCCTGTTTGCTTACTGATTCCTCTGTTTCACATCTGTGTTTAAGTAAGCAATTTCGTTAGTGTCTTTCTTTAGCAGTTTTGATGATTTTCAGTGTTATCTAATCTTCTGTTTGAGATCACTCAGTTTGTGTGTGCAGCCCTGTACATTGAATCTTCTGTTTCACATCACTTAGTCACAACTCACGCTGCATAATTTTTGGGTGCAGTTCTGTTTACTGAATCCTCTGTTTCATGTCCATGTTTAAGTAAGCCATTTTGTCAGTGTCTTTCGGTAGCAGTTTAAGTGATTTTCAGTGTCACCAGATCTTCTGTTTGATACCACTGAATTTCTGGGAACAACCCTTTTTCTGTAATCTTCTTTCATGTCACTTACACGTAACCATGAATCATACCCTGTGTCTTAGTCATGAGTCTCACCACTTAATTTTTGGGTGCAACCCAGACTGTTGAAATGGAACTTCACTTAATCATTTTGCAAAGATTTTTTAGTCATATTTTTCATAGAGATGTTGTGCTGCCACTTTTTGTTATACTCAATATTGAATTACCCCTGTTGGCTAACTACCGAATTCACAGATTTGGAACACTTCCTTTCTCAGTTGGAATTTCAGTGTAATTGAATCTTCTGTTTCAGAGTGGCAGAGGCACCAGCAGCACTTTATTACCAGCATTACTGATTTTGAGTTTGGGAGAACAATTACCAGAAGTGGGAAACTTACACCTTGTGCTTGGCAGTTGTGTGTACTAAAGTGCTTGACAACTCAGACCATTTGGGAGGCTGACTTGAACAGCAAAGTAACAGAAGCACCAGGAGAAGTTTATTTCCAGCATTACTGATTTTGGGTTTGGGAGAAATATTTCCAGAAGTGAGGCATTTACATATTGTACTTGGCAGCTGTGTGTACAAAAGTGCTCGACAACACAGTCTGTCCCAGAGGGAAAATTAAACAGCATAGTAGCCCAGGCACCAGTAGCAGTTTATTACCACCATTAGTGATTTTGATTTTGGGATAAATATTTCCAGAAGTGAGACATTTAGATATTATTCTTGACAGTTGTGTTAACTAAGGTGCTTGACAACACAGACTGTCCCAGAGGGCAAGTGAAACAGTGTTAGTAGCAGCAGCAGTAGCAGTACTTTACTATTTGTTTGATGGATAAAAATCCTTCCTTTACTTTGTTAAGAAATGTATTTCTGATATCTTCTTTTTGATCATGCTTTATGTATGCTTACTTTGCACAGATAGTGTCAAAGGGCCTTTACACTTACTGTTATTATTAACGACTGGCATCAATAAAGATGGACACCATTTTCAGTTTTTTAAATTATGTTCTATGGAGCATACCCCATATATTATGGGGTAGGATTAGTAGTTTTCTTTTTTTGTGCATTTTCTTGACTTCTCAGGGCAGTTGCACACCACTACAACAGCAGCACCTAGCAGCAGGATTGCAGTTTACCTGGGATACTGGTAGACATTTCTGGCAATCATGGCAAACGTGCAAGAGAAGAATTATATTTTGGTTCTGAGGAAATTTTCTCAAGTGTATCTTCTCAACTTCTCTTGGCAGTTGCACACCACTACAATAGCAGCACCTAGCAGCAGGAAAGCAGTTTGAGACCTGGACCACTATTTCACATTTGTGGCTATCAGGAGAAATTTCCAAGACAAGACAAGAATTATACTTTGGTTTTGAGGAAATTATCTGAAGTGCATCTTCTCGATTTCTCTTGTCAGTTGCACACCACTGCAACAGCAGCACCAACTGTAGCAACAGAAAAGCAGTTTGGGACTTGACCCACTACTTCACATTTATGGCTATCGGGAGAACTTTTCAAGACAATTATATTTCAGTTTTCAGGGGTGTCTTCTCTGCTTCTCTTGGCAGTTCCTGTTACACACTCTGAACTATGGTATAGCAGGCAGCAAGATGTGGCAGCCTGCCAAATATTTTTTACAACATTACAGAAGAATTCACAGGCTAGAGAAATGGGATTCCGGCACACTTCACAATAGCTGAATAGCACAAGAACAGTGCTAAAGTAGTGTAGGGGCATTCTTCAAACGAACACCATCCATAATATCATGTAGCAGTACCTGCTGCTCAGTGCAACCTGTTTTATTCTGGTAGTTGAGAAAAATTAAGAAAAGAGACAGCCAGATACAGAAATATGAAACTTAGATAAGACAATACATATACAGTATACAGTGGTAGTTATCTAAAAATTGCCTACCTCGAGATACCTTGAGGTATCACTGAGTTATCACTGAGGCACTCAAGTTACAATTTGCAGTGACTGTAATGTGATTCTGCCTCAGTATACCAGGGTATATCTTAGTAATGAGAAACTTTTCTACGACTACCACTTGTAGGTAGGGAGTAGGAAATATAACACTGTACACATAGACAGAAAGGTAAGAATATTTGTGTGTTTTTACACTTTTTCTCAGGGAGAACAAAGGAGTTTGAAACTTGGAATGATGAACAGACTGGAAAGAAGATAGGATTTTTTGGTATTCTTCAATTTTCTTTGTTTATGTATTTTTTTGGGGGGAGGGATGATTAAACATCTGAAAAACAGTAAAGACTACAACAGGATAGCACAGGAAGGAAAACTGTAGTAAGATAAATACCATTTTTTTTAATGTTTCACTTTTTTGGGGAGGGGAACAAAGGGATTAGAAACTGGGAAAAGAACTTTGAAAAGATTGGGAAGATGATACCAAAGATTTTGTTATTTTTAAAGTTGCAATTTTTTAGTATTTAAATTTTGGGGGGTCTATAAATCTTGAAAAACAATAAAGATAAGAGGATAATACAGGAAGGAAAAGTTTAAAGAAAGAAAGAAAAGAAAATACATTACACAGCCCCATCACTGCCACTGCCATGACTTTGAAGATCCTTAAGGATGTCTAGAGCATTCACCTGATTTTATAGCACCTTCCTCTGATTTTCCGCCAGAGTACTTATGTCCTGCTGTACCTCAGTGACTTACCAGCAGAGGTCACCCTCTTCCTCCCTATGTAAGGCCAGGTCCTGTCGTATAGCTACTCCTGCTGCTGCTGATGCTGGGGCTGGGGCTGCTGGACCAGCAGGTGCTGCCAATCCCTTCTCATGCACCCTGCCCCTGACCTGTGACCTCCTGACATGCCTCCTCTCAACACAACAATGTGCCCCCTCACACCATGTGCCTTCACCTTCACCATTCCTTTGACAACCACCACTTGCTGCCTCCCACAGCCTAGCCTGCCATACAGCCAGGTGATACAAGGTTAGATGTGTTCTTTGCCCATCAGTGCCCAAATGGCTATCCTTCTTGCCTCACTGCACATTTTTACTACACAGATTGCAAGTCATAACATTTACATCACTTGTGTGACTTGTAAAAAAAAAAGACTGGTGAGCTCTTTGGCTGCAGCTGTGCAACCAATGTTCTGGACTGCTCCTTTGGGGAGGTGCAGGTGGTGGTGGTGGTGGCTTGAGGCAGGTGGTCAGGGACCATGGGCTGCTGCTCCTTCACCTCCTTCTTAATTTCAAGGGCTGCACTCCTTTCCTCCTCAGCTGGTTGTGGTACAGTTTTTGGGGGGCGCCTGCCTCCCTGTCCCAAAGATTTCTCTATTGAGGTGGATGACACTCTCACCACACATCCTGGGGCCACATCACCCACTGGGTCTAACATGGACTATAGATCCCTTCTCCATTTCAAAAATAATCATTTAGTACTACACACAAAGAAAAATAACAAGCTCTGGCAGATCCACTATGACTGTGAATGCATTAACTAGATAGGGGTGTTTCATGGGCTTAAAAATAAACATTAATTTATTTATTTAAAGAATATCAGATTTACAAACCTTTGAGTCAGAGACTCATTTACAAAGGCACCTCGTCTAAACTAATACAGAGACAGCACAGTTAACAAGTCCAAAAACAATGGCTCAGAGAGCAGACAGTTTTAACAATCATTCACTGGAGCTACATGGGTAGCAGTAGATAAACAAATTACATAGTTTAGGCACACAGACACCACATCAAGAAGACCAAAGCAGTTCAAACAATATACAATAGCTAAAGCAAATAGACATCAGGAGTCAAAGAGAAGCCCAGAGTGTTCACATGAAGGCTGCTGCATATACTGACTGAATCAAAGTATAGTACCTTGAGAAAGGGCATATTTTAGCAAAAAGGAGTGACAAGGTGTGTGTGTTATTATGTAATAACATCACTCCTGGGGTGGGTTGAAGCATGAGGTGAAGCAGAGTAGTTTTTTATTTATTTATTTGCACGTATTTATTTGATCCACTGGATCAGCAATATTTGCACAAGCTGTGCCCAGTGCAGATTTTACAGCACTGGTCCTGGTCTGGTGATCTGGGTGTTACCCATACCCACACTGCATATGGCTTAGTGATATACTGTACAGATGGCTGCAAAGTCTAACCCATTGAAGGTTGAAGTTTCAGAAAACCATTATGCTACAAATTTATTTATTTATTTAGTTTTTGTTGACAGGGTAAGTCCACTAGACAAATCCTGCCTATTTTCAGGCACGACCTGTGGGAGGGGGATACAGATGAATTACAACTGACCTTGAACCAGATTAAGCTGTTGATGGTATTTTTAGTGAAAATATCAAGACTTACTCCCTCCCTCACTCACCCCCCAGTCACAATTAATCGTCTACCAAAATTATGCTTAAATACTGGTGCCTCTACATCCATGCCACTAGGTTTTTAATGCCAACATGCTTCTTCTGCTGCTGTGAGTTAAACTCTTTATTTAAAATCATTTTGTTGAGAAATTTTTATTTTAGTATGTCCATTGTCAGGAAAAATGAATTTGTAAAAGAAACCAAAATCCCCATTTATCAATTCATTGAATCACAATACAGCATGTTATGATTTTTTCATGTTCTGTGTGTAACCTACAATAAGTCAAACAGAAATTAAACACAAATGCCTACCTATTTGCAAGTGAAGCAAATGTGGTTATTATCATTCAGTTGTAAACACCTGTAGTCACAGCCAGGATTCACATTGTTAGACGCTGGATAAGTATGACAAGTTTCCTAAATACTGATACCTTGTCCAGCTGTGTTCTGCTGGTGTGTGTGTGTGTGTCCTGCAAAGTAACACACTGACTGCTCTTAGGATGGTGGTGTCAAATGCTGTGAGGTGCCATGGGGAACTTGTTATGCAGAAAGTTCCAGTAAGTGTTGAACCCATTCTACTTCTAATAGCTTTCTATGATGTCTGTACTATCCATTATAGCATTGATGATCTGGCAGTTTCTGTGCTTTTATGCTTGTGTATAGTTTGATAAAATTAAAAGTTTTAAAATTGAAACCCTCCTGCTAGCCAGACCTGACACACCCAGAAAATAAAAGTAGTCAATTAGAACTATTTAGTAACTGTTGTCTTACAGAAACCCTAGTTTGTTAGCTCTCCCATGGACTGGGAAGGGAGAAGCCTGAGAGGGTGGGGGGGCAGTAAGGTCAGCTCCCAGGGTGGGGGCTGACCAAAGAAGCAGACACGAAAGCCCACTAGGCCTATTCTGCTGGCATTTTTGTATGTTAGTATGCTTACTACATCAACACCATGAACCATAAAACAGATAACTGCCATAACTAGGGAGGCAGTATAGCACAGTGGTTTAATGCTCTTCTCTGCAAATCTGGAGATCTAGGTTTGAATTCCACAGCCCCCACACAAATGTGGAGTATCTTTTTAAGAAAGCATAAAATACTGTGAAATGATTTTAAAGCAGTGCACATGCTAAATCCTACTGCCACATTTAAAACATCATACCCTACCTACTTACCACATATAAACTCAACTATTTTAAAAAAATAATTCTAGGCACTTTTTATTTTACCAGGAGAGACACACTAAGCTGAAAGCTTGTTTACAGATGTGGCCTGGGAGCACAAGGAAGTTAAGTGATTTGTGCAGGGTCACACTATATTCAAGTGGGGGCTGTTGGGAGTCAACCCAGGTCTCCAGGTTTGTTGCTCAGAGCCTTAAACCACTGCCTACTTAACCACGGTTAAATTTATTTATATAATACATACTTCTCAAATGTGAAAGAAAAATTACACTTTATCATCAAAGACTGTATTTACCAAGTACTGTGCCCATGTTTAAAATAATTTGAACCCCCCAAAAAATGTGCCCTGACATGAAATTGCATGTTTAACTGTAAAGACAATTAAAAAGTGTATCTCTAAATGCATTATTAACATCAATGTCTCATGATTAAACCAATTTCAACCCCTCCCCCATGACATATTGCATTCTGGGAAGATTGCCTTGGCAAGATGCTATAAAAAAATCTGAAAAACAGGTTAAATGGAGTGAATGCAGACATCCTATTTCTAGTGTCCATGAGAAAAGAAAAAATAGTTAAGATTTTTTTTGTGTCAGCTCTGATCAGAATAGTTTTTGCAATCACCAATTGTTTTCTTTTTTTACTTATTATTTTTCTATGCCTGTTGTTCCTCAACCTCCACTCCTTCAGTCCCCCATGGAGTATCACCCTCCCAACCCTACCTACACTCAGGGTCTGCCCCTAGAGTACCACACTCACTGCCATCGGGGCCCTTGATGGCCTAGATTACCCCCAGGTGGGGTGAGGAGAGACCTCACCTTACCTCCCATCTTTCCTCTGCAGTGAGCTGTACTGTGAGGTCTGCCCTTGTTCAGTCAGTCAGTGGGTGGTGAGACTGGCTCCAGAGGACGCCATCTAGGTAGGCTGGAGGGCTTTTTTCCTCCAAGATGTATTTTCCCGATGCTGGCAAGCAAGGAGGAGCAAGGCTGCCGGCGTGCATGGAGATGCATGTCGAAGCCAGTCCTCTGTCAGCATCTACCCCTTGCATCAGGCACTCCTCAACCACACCGACCACCCTAAGCATCCCCCAACAGGTGGTGGTATCGTGGCAGAAATCGTGGTCCCCCTCCCCAGAGAAGGAGAGCAGCCATTGGGCACTCAATCCTTCTCTCTCCTGGCTGACCCCCATTGACCCAAGCTCACTTCTGGACCCGGGTCACTGGTGTGGTACGAGGTGTGGCATCCAGCGCCTCAACCCTCAGTTCCACTGGGCCAGTCCACCAATTGTTTTCTTCTTCAATGTTTTCTAATACATCTCAAACTTAAAAGAAATAACACACTTTATCATCAAATCTGTTTTCAGCTTCCTACCATGCACTTCATTTGTAAAAATAAAATGATCTTGTCACAGACCACAATCAGCACTAACTACTAACAGAATGCTGATACCTACATTTACAATTTAGCAAATACTTGAAATGAAAGATTCTGTGTGTAACCTACAGTAAGTCAAACAGAACTTAGACACAAATGCCTACCTATTTGCAAGGGAAGCAAATGTGGTTATAATCATTCAGTTGTAAACACCTATAGTCACAGCCAGGATTTACATTACTAGACTCTGGGTAAGTATGACAAGTTTCCTAAATACTGGTACCTTATCCAGCTGTGTTCTGCTTGGGGGGGTGTGTATGTGTGTGTGTGTGTCAATGCTTTAAAAGTTTTGAAACTACTAAAGACAAATTACTGTATATATAAACTATACATATATATAATGTTTAAGAAAAACATGTGGCTCTTACCGTAAATTAGAATATGCGTCTAGGTCTCCTTCTGAGGCCCCAGGTGGCTCTGATAATCATTTGTTCTAAAGGATTTTTAAGTCAATTTGAAGACATTAAAGATCTTCTGTTCTGTTCTGTTCTCCACTAAACAGGCATGTCTGTTGGTTGATAAGTGTATCTTGCTACAGTATGCTAGAGGGATCGCATGCCCCTCCTACATGAATCAGAAAAAATTTGGGGTGGAGGCAAAGGTGGATCTTACTCAAAAAAAAAGACTAATGCTGTCTCCCACTGCTCAGGTTCCAGTTCTTGTACCACCCATTTAAGAAAGAAAATAGTACCCTGTAACCATTGACTAACATGAAAGCGTATTTATTTGAGGGTGGAAAACATTGCTTGGAGGAGGGTAAGGCAGAGGAGACTATTTTCACTTTCAGTCAGTTCCATGGACAGAAAACTTGACATCACTCCTTTTGTACATGCAGTACTCCTGTTGGCTCCGCCCACAGTCGTAAAAACAGAAAGAGAGAGAGAGAGAGACAGACAGGAAAAACACATCAAAACTTTTAAAAAAGAAAGACTAAGTAGGTAAGGAAACTCATTAACAACTAAGGAAACCAAAATGGTTCAAAATTAACTGTTTTTTGAAGATAAAACTAAGTTATTGTCTCTCTAAAGTTTAGAGCACCTGCTCAGTATACTACTGTTGAGAAAATGAAAGCAACTCTGCAATTTCCTGCCTGTTTGGAATTTCCCATGCAGCCTGCAGAAACTGTGCCATGTGACAGAGCCTTTTTTTCATAACCTCACCTTGGCAAACATAAGGCGAAGTTACAAGATGAAGTTGGTTTAGGCAAAATTCCATGAGAAGCAGAAAACTTTGTAAAACTTTCTGCAGAGCCAGATTTGCTGACGTTCATAGATTGTTACTAGTTCGATAGGCATTGCACCCATTTTGAATTTGCCACCCTGTCATTCCTTAAGGGTGGTATTCATATCTTTTTAAGCCCATAAATGTATCCTTTCTGTTTTTAAATGTTGCAATGGTATTACCATAACTATGTCTTGGAGTAAAACTTCACCACAACTGTAGTAGGTGGTTCCAGCAGCAAGACATGTCTTCAACTGGAGAGTGGGTCTTCACCATGGAACCTGTTCAGGTGAGTTAGGGTGAGGGGTGGTGGGGGTGGTGCAGAGTGTTAGGTGCTCAGTGGGAGGTCAGGGTGGGGGTGGGGTTGGATTTTTGATGGACAGTTTTCTTTTATACAGGTTAAAAAAAGACATTGAGGAACCATTTGCTTTATTTAAGACAGGATGGTGATCAGAGTGTGTGTGTGAGGGGGTGCCACTAGACAAAAGAGAAAGAAAAAAATCTTAATGAGGATGGTGATTGGAAGGTGGCAGGGGGTACCAGTAGACACCAGGGAAGTACACAATTTAATGCTCATAGCGGTTCAAGTGTAGGAGTGCCACTAGACATGAGAGAAATATACAATAATTATGGGGACAGTGATTGCAGAGTGGGGGTGCCACTAGACAAAAGGGAAAGGTTTAATCATTATGGAGATGTTAAGCAGACATTGAGGGGGCACCACTAGACATCAGAAAAAAAAACAAATGGTGATTGTGATCAGAGGGTGGGTGATAACACTAGACACCAGGGACATACAAAACCTAATGGGCATGGCAATTGGAGGGTGGGAGATGCCACTAGACACCATGGGAAAATACAATAATTATCAGGACAGTGATTTGAGGCTTGGGGTGCCACTAGACACCAGGGAAAAAAACATTTTTAACAAGGATGGTGATCGGTGTGTGGGGGTACCATTTGACATGAGGGAAAAATGCAATAATTATAGGGACTAAGACCAGAGGGTGGGGTTGCCACTAGACACCAGGAAAAAATTAAATCATTATGTGGATGGTGATCAGAGGGTGCGGGGTGCCACTAGACACCAGGGAAAGAAAGAAAATCTTAATAGGAACAGCAAAAGGAGGGTGAGGGCACCACTAGACACCAGGGAAAGAAAAAATCTTAATGTGGATGGTGACCGGAGAGTGGGGGGGGGTACCACTAGACAGCAAAGAAATACAACTTAATGGGCATGGCAATTGGAGGGTACAAGGTGAAACTAGACACCAGGGAAAAATGCAGTAATTATGGGGATGGCGATCAGAGGGTTGTGGTGCCACTAGACATCAGGAAAACTGTAATTATTACCAATAGAGTCATTGGATGATGGTGGGTGGCACTAGACACCAGGGAAAGAAAAAATATGAATGTGGATGGTGATTGAAGGATATGTGTGCCACTAGACATTAGGGAAAATACAACAATTATGGTGCTGATGATCAGAGGGTTGGGGGTGCCACTAGGCACCAGGGAAAATGTAATCATTATAGGTACAATGATTGGAGTGCTGGTCAGTGTCACTAGACACCAGGAAAGAAAATAATCTTAACAGGGATGGTAACCAGAAGGTGGGTGGGGGGGGTATCACTAGACAGCAGGGAAATACAAAACTTCATTGGCATGGCAATCAGAGGGTGGAGGGTGAAACTAGACACCAGGGAAAAATATAATAATTATGGGATTGGCAATTAGAGGATTGGGGTGCTACCAGAAATCAGGGAAACTGTAATTATTATGGGTACAGTGACTGGAAGGTGAAGTGTGCCGCTAGACACTAGGGAAATAAAGAAATCTCAACAGGGACAGTGACCAGAGGGTGGGGAAGGGTAAAACTAGACAGCAGGGAAATAAAAAAACATACTGGGCATGGTAATTGGAGGGTGGGGTTAGCACTAAACATGAGAGAAAAATACAGTAATTATGGGGATGGTGATCAGAAGGTGGGAGGTGCCACTAGATACCAGGGAAAGATTTAATCATTAAGGGCAGTAATTGAAGGGTGGGAAGTACCACTAGACACCAAAGAAATACAAAACTTAACAGGCACGATGATCAGAGGGCTGGAGATGCCACTGAACACCAGGGAAAACTACAATAATCATGGGACAGTGAATAAAGGGTGGGGGGTGCCACTGGACACTGGGGAAAGAAAAAAGTTTTAATGGGGATGGTGATTGGAGGGGTTTCACTAGACACCAGGGAAAAATACAATAATTACTGGGATGGTGCTTAGAGGGTTGGAGGTGCCACTAGACACCAGAAAAAGATGTAATCATTACAGGGACAGCAATCAGAGGGTGGGAAGGGTGCTACTAAACATTAGGGAAAGAAAAAATCTTAACGGACACAGCAGTCAGAGGGTGTGGGCATCACTAGACACCAGGGAATGAAAAATCTTAATGAGGATTGTGATAGGATGGTGGGGGTACCACTAGACCAAAGGGGAAATGCAAAAAATTAATGGGCATGATGATCTGAGGGTGGGGGGGTGCCACTAGACACTAGGGAAAGAAAGAATCTTAACAGGGATGGTGGTCAGAGGGTAGGATTGCCAGTAGACACTAGGGGAAAAATACAATAATTGTGGTGCTGGTAATTAGTAGGTTGGAGTGCCACTAGACACTATGGAAAGAAACAAATCTTAATGGGGATGGTGACCAGAGAGTGGGGGGGGGTACCACTAGACAGCAGGGAAATACAAAACTTAATGGACATGGCAATTGGTGGGTGAAGGGTGAAACTAGACACCAGTGGAAAATACAGTAATTATGGAGATAGCAAATGGAGAGTTGTGGTGCCACTAGACATCAGGGAAACTGTAATTATTACCAGTAGAGTTATTGGATGATGGTGGGTGCCACTAGACATCAGGGAAAGAAAAAAAATCTCAACAGGTACAGAGAGTGGAGGGTGGCAGGGTACCACTAGACAGTAGAAAAATACAAAACTTAATGGGCACGGTGCTGGATGGTTTGGGTATCACTAGAAACCAGAGAAAAATACAATAATCATGGGGATGGTGATCGGAGGGTGGGTGGTGCCACTAGACATGAGGGGAAGATTTAATCATTAAAAAGCAGCAATTGAAGGGTGGGAGGTACCACCAGACACCAGTGAAATACAAAACTTAACAGGCACGATGATCAGAGGGTTGTAAATGCCATTAAACACCTGAGAAAAATACAATAATTATGGGGACAGTGATTGCAATGTGGGCTGTGCCACTGGACACCAGGGAAAGAAAAAAAATCTTATCAGGGACAGCAATTGAAGGGGGGGTACCACTAGGCACTAGAGAACAATGCAATAATTACAGGGATGGTGATTAGAGGATAGGGGTGCCACTAGACACCAGGGAACAAAAAACATCTTAACGGACACAGCAATCGGATGGTGGGGGTGCCTCTAGATGCAACGGAATGAAAAATCTTAACAGGGATGATGATCGGATGGTGTGGGTACTACTAGACAAATGGGGAAATGCCAAACTTAATGGGCACGATGATCAGAGTGCAGCAACTGCCGCTAGATACCAGGAAAATAAATAAATGTTAACAGGGATGGTGATTAGAGGGTGGGGGGGTACTACTAGACAAAAGGGCAATACAAAAATTAATGAGCATGGCAATCAGAGGGTGTGGTGAAACTAGACACCAGGGAAGAATACAATAATTATTGGGATGGTGATCAGAGGGTTGGGGTGCCACTAGACACCAAGGAAAATTTAATTATTTTGGGTACGGTGACTGGAGGCTGGGGGTTACCACCGGATGCCAGGGAAAGGAAAAAATCTTAACAGGGATAGTAACCAGAGGTTGGGGGGGATACCACTAGACACCACAAAAATACAAATCATCATTTTCATAGTGATTGGAGTGTGAGGGGTTCCATTAGACTCCATAGAAAAATACAATAATTATGGGGATGGTGATCAGAGGGTTGGGGGTGCCACTAGACACAAGGGAAAATGTAATCATTACAGGTATGGTGATTGGAGGGGGGAGGTGCCACTAGACATCAGAGAAAGATTTAATCATTACAAGACTGATGTTCGGAGGGTGGGGGTGCCACCAGACACCAGGGAAAATTTTCTCATCACTGGTATGGTGTTTGGAGGGTGGGGTGCAGCTAGACTCCAGGAAAAGAGAAAAATCTTATCATGGATGGCAGTCAGAGGGTGGGGAGTGCCACTAAACACTGTGGAAAGAAAATATCTTAATGGATATGGTGCTCAGAGGGTGAGGGGTATTTCTAGACACAAGGGAAATGCAAGCCTTAATGGGCACACTGAGCAGGGAAGGGGGAGGTGCCACTAGACACCAGGGAAAAATACAGTAATTATATGAATGCTGATCAGAGGGTTGGGGTACCACTAGACACCAGGGAAAATGTAATCATTATGTGTATGGTGATTGGAGGGTGGGAAGTGCCACTAGACAACAGGGAAAGAAAATAATTTTAACCAGGATGGTGACCGGAGGGTGGTGGGGTACCACTGAACAGTGGGGAAATACAAAACTTTAATGGGCATGGAAACTGGAAGGTGGAGGGTGATACTAGACACCATGGGAAATACATTAATTATGGGGGTGGTGATTAGAGGATTGGGGTGAAACCAGACATCAGGAAAACTGTAATTATTATGGGTATGGTAATTGAAGGGTGGAGTATGCCACAAGACACCAGGGAAAGAAACATATCTCAACAGGGACTGTTAATGGAGGGTTTGGGGTACCACTAGACAGCAGAGAAATACAAAACTCATGGGCACAGAGATTGGAGGGTGGGGGTTGAACTAGTCACCAGAGAAAAATACAGTAAATATGGGGATGGTCATCAGAGGGTGGGATGTGCCACTAGACACCAGGGAAAGATTTAATCATTGTGGATATGGCAATGGGAGGGTGTGATGGCACACCTAGACACCAGGGAAAGAAAGAAATCTTAATGGGGATGAAGTTTGGAGGGTGGTGGTTACCACTAGACATCAGGGGAATATAAATCCTAACAGGCACAGTGATCAGAGGTGGGGTACCACTAGACACCAGGGAAAAATACAATAATTACAGGGATGGTGATTGGAGGATGGGGGTGCTAGCAGACACCAGGAAAAGATAATTATGAGGACTGCAATCAGAGTGTGGAGGTGCCACTAGAAACCATTGAAAGAAATAATCTTAATGGACAAAGAAATCGGAGGGTGGGGGACACCACTAGACAGCAGGGGAATGAAAATTCTTAATGAGAATGGTGATCAGAGGGTGGGAATACCACTAGAAAAAAGGGGAAATGCAAAACTTAATGGCCACAATGATCAGAGGGTGGGGGTGCCACTAGACACCAGGGAAAGAGAAATATCTTAACGGGGACAGCAAACAGGGATTGTGGGGCACCACTAGACATCAGAGGAAGAAAGAAACTTAATGGTGATCTGAGGATGGGGGTGCCACTAGATACCAGAAAAGTGCAAAGCTTAATGGCACAATGATCAGAGAGTGGGAGGTGCCACTAGACACCAGGGAAACATACAATAAATTATGGTGCTGGCAATGAGAGGGTCGGGGGTGCCACAAGACACTGATGAAAGAAAAAACCTTAATGGGGATGGTGTACCACTAGGCAGCAGGTTCATAGGTGAATACAAAATCTAGGGACAAGCCCATTAAGACTTCACCACCCCTAGCTCGGGTGGAAGTGGTATTTAGAGTCTCCCATGTAGGTATCTAGATTAATTTTAAATAGTTCGAGATTTGCACTATCTATCACCTTTTGCAGCAGGGAATTCCAGAGTGGAACTATTCTCTGTGTAACGTAATTTTTCCTCTTAGTAGTCTTGGCTAAGTAAGTCTCTATTTTCATATTATGGGATCTAGTAGTACTTATAGAGTGACACCAGTCTAAACATATGGTTTCAAATAAGGCCTCATCTCTTGTTGCTCGAAAGATTAAGCACAGGTCACCTCTAGTTGAACGATACTCTAGAGAATAAAGATTCTGTTTTCTTAGTCTGCTATCATATGGGAACATTTTAATTTTTTTTTATGTTTTTTTGTAAAACTCCTTTGTACTTTTTCTTTTAAGATCTTATCCTTGACTAAAATTGACGCACAAAATGAAGAGCAGTAATCAAATTTAGATCTAATTATACTGCTATACAGTGGAATAAGCACTTCAGGTTCCCTACTTTTCAAATTTTTTAAAATACAATTTATTAACTGATGACACCTTTTAACTGTAATGTTGTTATGCTCAGTAAATTTTAAGTTATTACTAATAAAGATGCCCAGATCTTTTTCAGTTGTAACCTCAGCTAATGGTGTATTATTTATGAAATAATTTGTCATGGAGTTATTT
The DNA here is from genome assembly GCA_016271365.2 of Neoceratodus forsteri. Classification (NCBI taxonomy): domain Eukaryota; kingdom Metazoa; phylum Chordata; order Ceratodontiformes; family Ceratodontidae; genus Neoceratodus; species Neoceratodus forsteri. Next base: position 533,353,030 of record CM057455.1, read on the forward strand.
TTACCAAAGTGCATTAGTTTGCACTTAGATATATTAAGGGTCAACTTATTATTACAAGCCCAATCAAATATATTATTTAGATTTGACTGTAAATTCTGTACTGATGAAGTATTATTAATGATGCTACCCAATTTAGCATCATCAGCATATTTATTTAGCCATACATCTCCGCAGTTGTCATACTCGATATAAGAATGTTAAATAAAACTGGGCCCAACACTGAACCCTGAGGTACTCCACTGATAATTTCTCTCCAAGAAGACTTATATCTTTGGATACAAACTTGCTGATACCTTCCAGTTAACCAAGATATAATCCACTTGATAATACATTTATGGAACTGCAATCTTACCAAACATTCAGTTAGGATTTTGTGAGACACTGTGTCAAAAGCTTTTTCATAATCTAAGAATATTACATGCACTGGAAGGCCCATATCCAGAGCTTCAATGACTGGCTCAAAGAAATTTATTAAATTACTTTGGCATGATCTACCCACTATAAATCCATATTGTGATATATCTAAATGACCATTTTTCAATATATGCATATTTATTTTATGGGAGAGGAGTTTTTCCATAACTTTCCCTATACAAGATGTCAGACTAATAGGTCTATATTGTTTTACATTCTGTCTTGAACCACCTTTATGAATCAGAATTACCAGATTTTGGAACTATACCTTAAGATATTAATGCATTAAATAAAAGGGTTGGGGAACCTTCTAGTTCATATGCAATTGTTTTCAAAAAAACAAAAGGGATATTATCTGTCCCCACTGAAGTGGAGGACTTAAAGGACATTAGAGCTGAGAATGTTCCTTCAGGAGTAAATATAATATCAGGATATTCATTATCCCAAATAATTTTTCCCAAGTGTTCCTTTTTTTTAAATGCTAGAGAAATGAAAATTAAATTAATCGGCCATGCTCTGTTCATCCAGTACTAGGTTTTCCTCAATTTGCAGCGGTCCAATCCTGCATGTAGAATTTTTTAAGGATCCAATATAATTAAAAAAGCTTTTTTATCATCTTTTTGAACAGATGCAAGTTTATATTCAAGCTGTTTCTTAGCCTCCCTGATTGCACATTTTGTTTTATTTGCTTTTTGCTTAAACCTGTTTCAATTAATTTCAGACTTATTTTTCTTGTATTTATTATAGGCCTGTTTCTTCCTTCTTACCATTCTTTTTATTTCATTAGTATACCACACTGGATATCTCCTTTTATTTATATATTTCTTCCTTTCAGGTACCCACCTTGAAAAACATTAATCAATTTTAACTTTAATATGTGCCCATATTTCTTTAACTGGTAGTTTATTTAGGTCTTTTTGCAAGTTCCCATTTGACAAATAGGTTTTTATTTCCTCATATCTTGCCTTATCAAAATTTCTCATCTTTGTTACTCCTCTGATTTCTTGTTTATAATAATTAATATACCAAGATATCATACAGTGATCAGAATCCCCTAAATGTTCCAATATAGATGGTGTGTCAAACTGTTCTTCTGTATTTGTAAAAATTAAATCTAGGATATTATTTAGCCTCATAGATTAAAATATTATCTGGTCAAGGCCTAAATAGACAGTGGTTTCCAGAAAGTATTTTTCTTGATGAGTAGTCCCAGTAAGAGTATTCCAGTTAATTCCCGGATAGTTGAAATCTCCCATTAAAACAATGTTGTCAAGTAGATTAATATTCTGCAAGTAGTCTAGGAAGGCTTCATTATTGTGATTATCCAGTGAGGGAGGATGATAACATATACCAAAATTCATTGGATCTGTGTTAGAATTAATTTTAACCCACATTATCTCAATGCCTGGAGGATCTGGCATGTCAAGTTTTAATTCAGTATAATCAATACTTTCATTTATATAGAAAGCAGCTCCCCCTCCTCGAGATGATGTTCTATTCTTTTTAAAGAGTGTGTATCCTTGGATTGCCTGTCCCCTTTGTTCATTAGTAAACCATGTATTGGGTACTCTGCATATATCGATGTTTTTGGTTAATAATAAAATTTGGAGTTAATTCATTTTATTTATAAGACTTTTGGCATTTAATACTAATACCTTTAGATTATTGGTTAAATTTGGATCTGTGGAAATTTTTTCACGTTGCCTAAACTGTGTACACTGGTTAGTTTTCTCCATGTTAGTAACTGGTTGACCAACCAACCCTCCCCCCTTTAGTAGTTTAAAGAGGCAGTTATTAATGAATTACTGCTATTTCCCAAAATTTTTGATCCCTTTTTGTTTAAATGAAGACCATCATGAGCGTAATATTCCCTTTTATCATACAATTGTTCCCAATGGGTTAGACACTTCAAATTTTGCTTCAGACACCAACCTCTTAACCAGTTATTAATATGTTTTATTTGTTGAACTGTATGATAATCAGCCATGGGTAAAGGTAATATTTCTGATAAAACTATGTTTGCAGGCATTTCAACCAATATATTAGTTAACCCTATGTAAGCCTCCTTGATTTGTTGAATGATTTGACACCTGATATTGGTTATGCCAGAATGTACAATTACAAGGGGATCATTTCCACTATTTTTTAAAATTTGTTTAGACATTTTAGTTATATCCTGGATTTTTGCTCCTTGGAAACAAAAATGTGGAAATACAAAACTAAATAGGCATGGTGATTGGAGGGTAGAGGGTAAAACTAGACACCAGGGAAAAATACAGTATTTATGGGGATGATGATCAGAGGGTTGGGGTGCCACTAGGCATCAGGGAAACTGTAATTATTACAGGTACAGTGATTGGAGGGTGGGGGGTGCCACTAGACACCAGAGAAATAAAAAAATCTCAACAGAGACAGTGACCACAATATGGGGGTTACCACTAGATGGCAGAAAAATACAAAACTTATTGGGCACAGAGACTGGAAGGTAGGGGTAGCACTAGACACCAGAGAAAAATACAGTAATTGTGGAGATGGCAATTGGAGGTTGGGAGGTGTGACTAGACACCAGGGAAAGATTTAATTATTATGCAATGGCAATCAGAGGATGGGGAAGCACCACTAGACACCAGGGAAAGAAAACATCTTAATGGGGATGAGGTTTGGAGGGTGGGGGGACTACTAGACTCCAAGGAAATGCAAACAATAACAGGTATGGTGATCAGGGGTTGGAGATGCCACTAAACACCAGGGAAAAATACAGTAATTACGGGGATGGTGATCACAGTGTGGCAGGTGCCACTGGACACCAGAGAAAGACAAAAATCTTAGTGGGGATGATGATCAGAGGGGGGTACCACTAGACAGCAGAGAAAAATACAATAATTACAGGGACGGTAATTAGAGGGTGGTGGGGTGCTGCTAGACCCCAGTAAAAGATGTAATCATTATGATGATGGCAATCAAAGGGTGGGGGCGACACTAGACACCAGTGAAAGAAAATAATCTTAACAGACACAGCAATCAGAGGATGTGGGGTGCCACTTGACACTGTGAAATAAAAAATCTTAACAGGGATGGTGATCAGAGGGTGGGGGTACCACTAGACAAAATGTAAAATTCAAAACTTAATTGGAATGATAATCAAAGGGTGGGGATTGGCACTAAATACCAGGGAAATAAATAAATCTTAATGGGGACAGTGATCAGAAGGCGGGAAGTACCACTATATAATAGGGAAATAGAAACCTTAATAGGCATGGCAATCAGAGGGTGGGGGGTGAAACTAGACACCAGGGGGAAGTGCAATAATTATGGGGATGGTGATCATAGGGTTGGGGTGCCACTAGACACCAGAGAAAATTTAATCATTTTGGGTATGGTGATTAGAGGGTGGGGGTTGCCACTAGAAGTCAGGGAAAGAAAAAATCTTAACAAGGACAGTGATTGGGGGAGTACCACTAGACACCATGGAAATACAAAACATAATTGGCATGGTGACTACAGTGTGAGGAGTGCCACTAGACACCAGAGAAAAATACAATAATTATGGGAATGGTGATCAGAGGGTTCAGTGTTCCACTAGACACCAGGGAAAATAAAATCATTATGGAGACAGTGATTGGAGGGTGAGGGTGCCACTAGACACCAGAGAAAAATTTAATCATTACAGGGATGGTAATTAGAGGGTTGGGAGTACCACTAGACACCAGGGAAAATGTATTACTTATGGGTACAGTGTTTGTAAAGAGGGGGGGTGCCACTAGACAGAAGGAAAAATAAATAAATCTTATCAGGGATGGCAATTGGAGTGTGGGGGGTGCCACTAGATACCATGGAAAGAAAATAAATCTTAATGGGGATGGTGATCAGAGGGTGGGTGGTACCACCAGGGAAATCTAAATCTAAATGGGGATGGTGATTGGAGAATGGGGTACCACTAGACACAAGGGAACTGCAAACCTTAATGAGCACAATGATTGGACGGGGGGAGTTGCCACTAGACACCAGAGAAAATACAATAATTATTTGGATAGTGATCAGAGGGTTGTGGCTGCCACAAGACACTAGGAAAAATGTAATCTTTATGGTTATGGTGATTGATGGGTGGGGGGTGACACTAAACACCAGGGAAAGAAAACAAATCTTAGCAGGGACAGTGATCAAAGGGTGTGGGTACCACTAGACACCAGGGCAATGCAAAATGCAATGTGCACAGTGATCAGCGTATCAGAAGTGCCACTAGATGCCAGGGTAAAAAAAAAAAAACAATACAGGGATGGTGATCAGATAGTGGAGGTGCTACTAGACAGCAGGAAAATATTTAATCATTACAGGGATGGCGATCAGAGTGTGGGTGATGCCACTAGACACCAGGGAAAAGAAAAAAACTTAATGGGCATGGCAATCAGAGGGTGGCAGGCACCAATATACAACAGGGAAAGAAAAAAATCTTTCATTGACAGTGATTGAAGGGTGGAGGTACCATTAGACACCAATAAAATATAAATCTTAATAGGCACGATGATCAGAGTTTAGGGGGTACCAGTAGATACCAGGGAAAAATACAGTAATTACAGGGAAAGTGATCTGAGGGTGGGGGATGTCACTAGACACCAGTGAAAAAGGACATAATTTCATGGATGGTGACTGGAGGGTCATTTTCCATACGAAGGGATTATGTTTCCCATGGACCAAAAAATGAGGAACAACATAAGTAGCCAGTTAATGGAAATAAAGGCTGAGGAGATGGAGGTCATGTGAAGTAGACTCAAGAGAGTAATAAAGACGGCCACAGATCAATGTGACAGATGGGTCAGCAAAGCAAAAAGGAAAATAAATCCTCTATGGTTTTCCAAGGAAGTTGCTACCACAGTCAAAGAAAAAAGAAGGCGTACAGCATATCCCAGGAAACCAAAACTGAGAAAGATTGAAAGTTGTACAAGGAAAAAATGAGAGAGTCTAACAAACAAATTAGAAAGGCAAAAGCCCAGACAGAGGAAAAGATAGCAGAAGGGGAAAAGAGAGGAGACAAATCATTTTTTAGATACATTAAAGAATGTAGGAAGGCAAAAGGAGAGATAGTACAGATTGCTACTGAAGCAGGGAAATGCACCAAACATGACACAGAAAAAGAGGACCGTGGGATGGCCCAGCCCTGAAAAAACACAATACCCCAGGACCAGGGGTAGACACTAGTCCCTTTACAGAAGGCGAATTACAGGAGGTGCTAAATAAACTGAAAGCAGGCAAAGCCATGGGACCAGATGAGATGCACCCCAGAATCCTTAAGGAACTGGAGACAGAATTTGCAGCCCCTCTGGCACTTCTATTCACAAAATCATTGAAGAGTGATGTGGTACCCAAAGACTGGAAAAAGGCAATAGTGGTTCCACTTCACAAATCAGGCAGTTGAGAAGAGGCAAGTAATTATAGACTAGTGAGCATTACGGCTATAGTAGGGAAACTAATGAAGACACTACTCAAATAGAGGATTATAGCATTCTTTGAAACTAGTGGCCAACAATACCCTAAACAGCATGATTTCACAGCAGGTAGGTCATGCCAGACAAATCTGCTTGAGGTTTTTGACCACACTACAAAAATAGTGGACGATGGTGGGGCAGTAGATGTGGTCTACCTAGACTTTAGTAAGGCCCTCGACTCAGTTCCACACAGAAGGCTGATAAAGAAGCTTGACCACACAGGGGTTGGTCCAGAAATAGTCAGCTGGGTACAAGACTGGTTACAAAGCAGAACACAGAGGGTAGAGGTTAATGGAACGCAATCAACAGAAGGCAGGGTGACCAGCGGGGAGCCCCAGAGCTCAGTGCTGGGGCCTCTGCTCTTGAATGTTTTTATAACAGACATCACTTACGGATTGGAAGGGAAGGTGTGTCTATTTGCAGATGACACCAAGATATGTAACAGGGTGGACACCTCAGAAGGAGTGACCAAGATGGAAGCTGACTTCAAGAAACTAGAAGAATGGTCTAGGTGTGGGAGCTGAGATTTAATGTCAAAATGTGCAAGGTCATGCACATAGGAAAGAAAAATCCAGGAAAGGAGTATTACCTAGGAGGCGAAAAACCGGTGGCCTCAAACCAGGAAAGAGATCTGGGAATCATAATCTTAGATGACTTGAAGGTTAATAAGCAGTGTGAGAAGGCAACATTGAAAGCCAACAGAATGCTGGGCTGCATTGAGAGGGGAATCACAAGCAGGAGGAGAGAGGTGGTACTACCACTGTATAGATCACTGGTAAGGCCTCACCTGGAATATGGAGTCCAGTTCTGGAGGCCTCACTTCAGAAAGGACATTGTCCAGATAGAAACAGTACAGAGAAAGGTGACAAAAATGTTTCAGGGTCTGCAGTACATGTCCTACAAGGGAAGACTTAGGGAACTGAATATGTACTCCCTGGAGCAGAGAAGACAGAGGTGACATGATTGAAACATTTTAGTACATCAAATGTATTAACAAGGTACAGGCACAGGAAGTTTTTCACTTCAAGAAGAGCTCCAGTACTAGAGGACATGACCTCAGGCTGCAAGGAAGGAGGTTCTCTACCAACACCAGCAAGATTTTTTTTCACATAAAGAGTGATGGACACCTGGAACAGCCTGCCTCAAGAGGTTGAGGGGTCAACACTGTGAGGGGATTCAAGAATACATGGGATAGACACAAGGGATCCCTGACTACAAAGGGCAACTAGAGTGTCAAAATAGATCTAAAACAAATGGGCAGACTAGATGGACCTAGCGGTCTCCTTCTGCCATCAACTTCTATGCTTCTATGTTAAAAATGACATACAAAAAAAGCAGAAATGAGTCACAAAAAAGGATTTAAAATGTAAAAAAAAAAGATTTTAGGGTCATTTTTCAAACAATTAAGTTCAGAATCCACCTTAGTGACGCCTGGTGAACAACATACAGTAGATCTCTTGGTATCTCTGCAGGATGTCATTTTGCCCTTGGGGGCTCTTCACATAGCTGCTGTGCAGCTGATTGGTAAAGAGAGGCATATTTGTCCTAGTCGCCACCTCCTGAAAATCTCTATCTTTCTTCCCACCCACACAGAGCAGACCACAGCCTGAACTCTGTGCAGGCTGGGAGTTGAAAGCACCCACTGGCACTGTCGCTCTAGTGCAGTAGTGCTAAACTGATGGGTGCAGAGCTGCAACATTTCTGATTGGTTGATTTCTGGCCAGCCTACCTGCCTGCTACATACAGTCAGGGCCCAGGGACCCCGCCCCCAACTAGATGCCATGGAAAGGTTAAATATAATTAAAAAAACAGCACCATTTGCAACTGGCCATGATAGAGTTAGCCCACTATACCACCAGGACTATACCTTTAAGCCACTGGCATTCTGGGACAACTCAAAATTCCTGAATGACTGGTGTCCTCTTTTTAAATAATGCAGGAACCGTGAGCCCGAAAGCATCCCCCCAGCCCATCAGGACTACTACTTAAATCTGCTGGCCGCCACCCAGGGGTGCCAAGAGGGTTTTGCTGAGCCCCCAGTATCACTTTATTCTCCTTTTAGCAGTCTGCATTTTATTGTCTGTTTCTATATCTCTGTTTTCCTTACTTTAAATGTAAAGTGTATGTTTTCCTCTAAACTATCCTTCCTTTACTCCTGTTCTGTACTGTACCCTTTTTCTATCTCTCCACTCTCTGTATCTACTCTTGCTACTATAACTTCCCCATATTAAACTAACTAATCTATTTTTCCCTTTCTTTATACAGATCTGGTCAGCCTGCAGAACCATCAGATAAGTATCTTTGTTTAATTCTAACCCCCTAATCTCTCTTCTAGGACCTCCAACTCTGTGTCTCCTTAGTCTTCTCTGTTCTTCCATTTCAGGTCCTACCAGAATACACCTAACCTAGGATACCCAAATCTGGATTCCCTAACTATGATGGAGCAGACACGTCCTAATTACCTAACTGCCCTGTAAGGCATGTAGCATATAACAACGTGCCCACACCATTGTAAAGTGTAGCAACTTGAGTTATAAATCTATTTAATTTTGTGGCCTGGAAATGAGATCTATTTTCAGCCTCATCACCCCCTGATATTTGCTGGTCTGCACTGACCAGTTCCAACCTTGCTTACTCATAAGATTTGATAGAAGGCTTCAAGGAGGTAAGGCTGCAGACACATATAGAGAATAATGACCCCCCTCTCCATTGATGTCTTTTTTAGCCATTAGACTTGTCCCGCCGAGCCCTCCCACTCAGCACCTCCCCCCCAAGCCCTTACTTACCAATTGGGGTTCCAATGCCATATTCCTTTCTGGACCTTAGACACAACTTCACTCTTCAAAGCTAGACTGCAAACTGAGGAAACAGGTATGCAGTTCAATGTATTTTAATGGGGTTTTAAACTTATTGACATAACTTGGCCATTTTTGCATATCTTTTCCCCAAATTTTCAACATGCTTTGTCTGGTAACCCACCTCATGAACAATGGCACTGTAATTGGGCAGATCTGTCCTGAAAGGTGATTTCATGGTCCCTTTGTAAAATCACCTTTGGGCAGGAGTTGAAACTTTTCTCTGCCCTTGTTCATGAGGTGGGGCCATAAAAAGGACACATTGAAAATTTCCTGTAAAAATATTAAAAAACAACAAAGTTATGAGCCTACATTGCATTTTATGAATGCATGCTTATAACTTCATAACTTTGGTCATTTTCAATATATTTCCCCAAAATTCATAACATAGCCATATCTTTACAGCACCGCATGAGTGTGATACAGTCATTTTTCTAATCCTGCCCAAAATGTTTTATTTTTTTTACATCCCGAAATGTGATTTCTTGGTCTTTGCATGAAGTCACCTTTTGGGCAGTAGTTAAAAAAATGTTCTGCCCTTGTTAATGAGATGGAGTCATAAGAAGGTTATGTTATAAATTTGGTGTACAATATTTAAAAAACAAAACCAATGATCAGATTATGTTGAATTTTGCCAAAATGACCAGCAGACATGCGCACAAGGTCGCTGGTGCTCACCAGAGTCTAAGCTCATACAAACAAAAGGAATGCAGGCAAAGGGTGGCTAACACACAGCAAGGTAAATGCCAACAAACAAAGCAACAGTACTCATAAGAACAAGTCAGCAAGGACCTCAATCCGGCAGATACAGTATCCATAGTGAAAGATAAAGTCAGATGCAAGTAGATTCCATAAAAGTTCATCCTTTATTAAATCCAAGTAATAGCAAAACTCCAGCAGGAGATAAAATCAAACAATAAGAACACCAGCAGAAACCGGTAGCTGACTCCTCCCCAGAAAAAGCGACTCACTCTGAGTCAAACATTTTTGTGTTACCCAGCTCTTTCTCAAGACTCAAGAGAAAGCGTTGGGTAACTCAGAAACATTCGCCGCAGAATGAGACTCGTTTTCTGGTGAGGGGTCAGCTACCAGTTCTAACGTAATTCTTATTGTTTGGTTTTATCTCCTGCTGGATTTTTGCTTTTACTTGGATTTAAGAAAGAACAAACTTTTATAGATTCTATGTGAATCTGACTTCATCTTTTACTATGGATATCTGCAGGATGGAGGTCTTTGCTGACTAGTTCTTGTGAGTATAAATGAAAGGAACTTGGGCACACACCACCACATATTATACCACCTCCATAATTAGAAGCAAAATGCCATTTTTTTACATTGTATATATAAAACAACAAAAGCCCCCACCTGACATGATTCAGATCCAGCAAGACGTTTGATAAATGGTCCCACTGGATCCAAAATGCGTCAGGTGGGTGTTTTTCCTGTTTTATATATATCATGTAAATAAAAACATTTTGCTACTAATTACGAAGACGGTATAATATATGGTGCTGAGTGCCAGAGTTCCTTTTGTTTGTTTGAATTTTTGCAAACGCAGTTTCATAAAGTTTGGGAATATTTAATATTTTTACACCAAATTTTCAAAATAGCCATTTCTTTACAGCACCTCATGAATGGGACAGCTGTCATTTTTCAACTCCTGCCTGAAATTTGCTTTTGCGTCCCAAAAGTTTTCACAGTCCCTGCATGAAGTCACCTTTAGGATAGGAGTTGAACATTTTCTCTGTCCTTCTTCATTTGATAGGGTCACAACAAGGTTATGTTGATAATTTGGTGTAGAAATATTACAAAACAACACATTTTTGACCATATGTTACATTTTGTGAGTTCAGGCTCATAACTTTGGTAAGTTTCACTATTTTTCCCCAAATTCCTCACCTGCAGCCCTATTGGCTCTGGCCAGAGTTTGTTTTTCAGGCAACAGTCACTGGTTGCAACAGCAAGATGCATTTTTGATAGGAGATTAAATCTTCACTGTGTTAGCTGTTCAGGTGATTTAGGGTATGTGGGGGTCAAGAGGGGTGCAGGGATGTGGGTGCACATTGGGAGGTTGGGTGGGTGGTGTGGGGGTTGTTGGCAGTGGACTTTTTTTCAGGTTTAAAAAAGACATCAAAGGATGGTTTTCTTACTTGCAGCTTGAGTGGAACATGGAATGGGGTGGTGCCACTAACCTCCAATGTAGTAAGTAAGTAAATAAATACAAATGTATTTCTTATGTGCCTTTCAAGTACCAAGGTGCTGTACAGTAAAATAAACATTCAATATAACAAATAATGTCAGTAAAATTCTAAAACTCTTCACAAAAAGCCTGATAAAACAGATAAGTTTTAAGCTTTGATTTAAAACTTGAGATGGTCAGGTATTACCATAACCGACGAGGTAGAGAATTCCACAGGGTAGGGGCAGCGTGGGAAAAAGCACATGCCCCAGATGTTTTTAACCAAACCCTGGGAATCTCTAGCAGTCCATCATCGGTGGATTGGCGTGAGCAGGAGGGCAGTAGGGAGTAAGGAGCTCTTGTAGATATTAGGGTCCCTGTTCATGTAGGGCTTGTAGGTCAGTAAAACAACCTTAAAGGTGATCTGCCACTGTACCGGCAGCCAGTGCAGTTTGCACAGCACAGGAGTAATATGTCTAGACCTGGATGTACTAGTCAATAGCCTGGATGCCGCATTCTGCACTAGCTGCAAGTGATGGATATCAACCCCTGGAAGCCCTAGGTAGAGGGTATTGCTGTAATCAAGATGAATGGTTATGAAGGTGTGGACCAGTGTAGGAAGGTCAGCTGGAGGAACCTGGTGTTTCCCCTAGGCGATATTCCTTAGATGGTAAAATGAAGATTTGACAACAGCAGACACCTGTGATTTCAAATTCAAACAGCTGTAAAAAATAACACCTAGGTCACGTACCCAGTCTGAGGTCATGAGCTGGACACCATCAAGCCATAAGCCTGAAGGATTCCCTGCCCCAAGACCCAACTAACACCTCAGTCTTATCCAGATTTAACCTCAGCCAGCTAGTGCTCATCCAACTCTTGATCTCGGCTAGACAGATGTTAAGCATAGAGATTGCATCATCCTGTCCGGGAATAAAGGACATATACAGCTGGGTATCATCTGCATAACAGTGAAAACCCAAACTGTATCACCTAATTATATCTCCAAATGGCTGCATATGCACTGCAAACAACATAGGTGCCAATATGGAGCCCAACGGCACCCCATAAGACAAGGGGAGGGCATCAGAGGAATAAATTCCAATGACAACCCTCTGTGACCTGCCTGTGAGGAAAGATCAAAACCAACTTAGGACTGCTGCAGACAGTCCACAAAGAAGCTGCAAGCACTCCAAAAGCACACCATGGTCTACATTGTCAAATGCAGCCAAGAGATCACGAAGGACTAAGATAGTATAGGCCTTTCGATCTCTTGTAATTAAGAGATCATTTAAAATCCAAACAAGGGCAGTCTTGGTGCTATATCTTTTTCTAAACCCAGATTGGACAGCATCACAGACATTGTGGGTTGTAAGATGGTCATCCAACTGTAACACAACCACCTTCTCAATGACCTTACCTACAAAGGGTAGATTAGAGAAAGGTCTGTAGTTAGCTAGACAGTCTGGATCCAAGGAAGGTTTTCCATGGAGTGGTCAAACAACCGCCTCCATGAAGGGATCAGGAAAGACTTCCTTCTTCAAGGAACTCCAGACAATTTCAGCATGGATCGGGCAGATAACACCTATGCAACCTACCAAAAGTGGCATAGGGCCCAGATCCAAACTACAGCTGGTTGGTCACAAAGTCTGGAAATCTTCACAATGTCCATGAATTCCAGCTGGCTAAAGTCAGAGTAGGCAGAATCCCTCACAGACAGAGTTGTGCCGATACTCGACCTGATGCTGACAACCTTTTCTGCAAAAAATCGAGCAAACTCATCACACTTAATTTGTAAAAAATCTCTTCCAGAGTGAAGACAGACTGGATTTCATTGTCTGCCCACAGTCTGGAAGAGATGACCCAGTCAATTCTGTGCAGCAGCAATCTCCCTGGACAGGAATTCTGCCTTCTTAAAGGTGATTGCTGATTGATAGCCCTTATAGTGTTCCATCAATCTAAGCCTGTCAGCATCAAGGCCAGACTTCTGCCAGGCTCTCTCTAGCCTTCAACCCACTCCTCTCAGCTCCTTCAAGGACCCATGAAACCAAGGGGTCCTTGGGCGAAGAGTGAGTGGGTGAACATGAACAGGAGCAATTGAGTCGAGGGTGTCTCCCACTGCCTTATTATAGGCCAGTACAAGACCCCTTCAACTCATGCATTCACTCGATAGACCTGATAGGTCCAGCACTGCTGGTAGACCCTCTGGAAAAACTCACCTTAATGGGCGGTACTGGACCATCTCTGTAGGGGCAGGCCTATTTGGGTGTGGCCCAAAACTGAACCTTATGGTGTGATAATAAATATGGGCACTGGAGGGTGGGGGATGCCACTAGACACCAGGTTTTTAATATATGGAGATATGGGAGGGTGGGGTGCCACTAACCACCAGTGTTGTACTAAATTATTATAAATATGGGGAAATGGGAGGGTGGGGTGCCACTAACCATCAATGGGGTGCTAAAGTATTATAAATATGGGGATCAGAGGGTGGGGGCTGAAACTAGACACCAGAACAATACAGAAGATATATAAATTTGGGCATTGGAGGGAGGGGGACCACTAGACACCAAGCTTATAATATATGGGCATGTGGGAGTGTGGGGGTGCCACTAACCAACAATGTTATATAGCACTTCTTTATTATAAATGTGGGGATATGGGACAGTGTGGAGGTGCCACTAATCACTAATGGGGTAGTAAAGTATTATAAATTTGGGGATCAGAAGTTGGTGCTTGCCACTAGACACTGACAAAATTCTGTGTGCCTGGGAGTGCAGGGTCTGAAGACCCTGCCCTCCCACAGCAAAAAGCATGGGAGAGCAGGATCCAAAGGACCCTCTACTCCCACAACAAAATGCATGGGAGGGCAGGTTCCAAAGGACCCTGCACTCCCATAGTAAAATAAGGATATTATTATACTACAACAAGAAGGTAGAATTTGCCTGTTCGCTGATGACACAAAGCTCTTCAACAGGGTGATCATGCTAGAGGGCATGGATAGAATGAGGAGAGATCTGCAGAAGCTCAAGGACTGGTCAAAGGAGTGGCAGTTGAAATTTAACACAAAAAAATGCAAGATAAAGCACACTGGACACAAAAATCCAGTAACAACATATCAGCTGGGGGAGTAGGACATAGAATGCTCCAAGCAGGAAAGGGACCTAGGGGTGATCATCTCAGATGACCTCAAGGTAGGGACCTGCCCAAGAGGATGAAATGGCTACAGGGTACAGATATGAGACAGAACCCCCAAGGAGATACTGTAAGTTATTGACCATGCAGGTCAGGAGCTCTAAAGACCCTTGCCGGCAACAGACTCTGGGCCCCTTGTGTAGCTCCCAGATGAGACTTAGGTGAGATAGAAAGGGATTCTAAAAGTAGCCACCTTCCCAACTGTAGGGGCAGGGGGAAATGGCAGGGAGCAAGAGTAGTAAGAAAAGCAGGGATATGCCCCAAGAAAAAGGAATACAGCTCCTGACTCCAAGGGGGATCTGTAACAAGAAACTCCAGAAAGGCCTCTCCAGCAAAGGGGGGAAACTTGGGAACTGGCAGAAAGACCTAGGCCTAAAATATCTGGAGAACCCAAACCCCAATATATCATAAAGAATAGGGAACCATAGGAAAGCACCAATGGAAAGGAAGGATTTGTATCAACTATTGTCCAAAACACTTTAGGGTCACCACCACCTGAGAATGCACATACCTCTGGGCCATCAGAGAATTTAATCTCATCTACAGAAAACATAATGTTACAAGAGTCAGTGGATATGAACACAGATATTATAATAACTCGGGAGGTATTAGTATTGGGTGATTCAATGATCAAACACCTCCACCAGGCTATATGGAATTCCAACAAATATTCTAGAACTTTGAATAGTTATAGAGGGGCAAAAATATCGAATATTATTGAAATGGCAGAGAACATTGTTAGAAACACTGGCAACAATCCTCTGGTTATCGTGCATGCTGGGACAAATAATGTATTTAATGAGCCAATTATTAAGATAAAACAGGATTATATAACATTGACTAACAAGTTCATTGATCTTGGAAGTGAAATCATACTGTCGGAAATACTCCCTATACCCAAAGCAAATGGCTACCAACATAAAAAAATCACATATCTTAATAATTGGTTAAGAAAATGGTGCCTACAACAAAATATAAAATGGATTACTCATTGGGAGGATTTTAATGGATGGAATGAGTTACATTGCTGGGTTGGCCTGCACCTCAGTAGAACAGGGAGCAGATTATTAGGGAAACATTTGGGTGAATTTATACAACGATCTTTAAACTAGATATTGGGTGAGAGATGGGCAAATATGGTACCTCTCTTGAACCTGTATCCATGTGCAAATTATAACATATACCTAAAAATAATAATAGGGACAAGACACAAAAACAGACTGATTCAGATTTAAAATTTACATTAATAAATGCTAGAAGTCTTTGAAATAAGATGGATGAGGTGGCTCTTTTCCTCTACAAAAATGATATAGACATTTGTGTAGTGACCAAATCCTGGTTTAATGATACTGACTGGGGGACAAATGTAAAAGGATTTACAAACATATATTAAAATAGAAAGGACCGAAGGGGCAGTGGCGTAGTATTCTACATAAAGGACATTTTAAAAGCATACAAAATAAATAAAATTGAGATGAAACTGAAATTATCTGGGAGTGGATTAAGTTGAAAAACAAACTTCTTACACTAGGATTATGCTATAGGTCTCCGGGACTTAATAATGAAGAAACTGAACAATTTCTAAAAAGCCTGAAACAATTTGAATATATGGATAATACTTTAATTATGGGAGATTTTAACTTCTCACATATTAATTGGAATAACTTGGCCAGTAGTAGAAACACTGAAAACAAATTTATAGATTTTACTATACATAATAATCTGGACCAGTTGATAACAAAGTCTACAAGGGGTAGTAATGTATTTGATTTAATATTAACTAATAGAACAGAAGATATATATGATATTAGACTAGTAGCACCTTTAGATGACAGAGATCATAGGGTAATTGAGCTTTCATATAAGGCACAATAGATGCAAACAATAGGAAAAACAGAGGTTAAAAACTATCAAAAAGCAAATTATGATAAAATCAGGGAGTATTTGTCAAAGTGGGACTGGAAAGGGGAATTTCATAATAAGGATCTAAATATGATTTGGAATGATATCAAACAACATCTGGAACATTGTACAGAAGAATGGGTGCCAGTGATTAGAAAGTATCAAAATAATAAAAGACATCCTCCTTGGTGGAATAGGTCAATAAAAACACTATTTAGGAAAAAGAGAAGGCTGTATAGGAAGTGGATGAGGAACTCATCTGATGTCATATATACAAAGCTAAAACCATGTAATAAATGGTTGAAAATTGTAATAGGAAGTCAAAGTGGATCACTGAATTAAAATTGGTTAACAAAACTAAGGACAATAAAAAAAATATATTTAATTATATAGGGATTATAAGAGGTAATCAAAGGGGGATAGGGCCAATAGTTACAGCAAATAAAATAATCATAGATGAAAGGGAAATAGCGTCAGAACTAAAAATGTATTTCTTAAGCGTGTTTGACCCAAAAAAAACACTGATTAAAACTAATGAAGTCACAACAGATGAATATACTCGGATTAGTGAAAAAGAAATCATAACTATAGTTAAGGGGCTGAAAGCATGTAGTTCAGCTGGGCCAGATGGCATAACTCCTAAATTCCTACAGGAATTGATAAACGAATTGGTTGGACCAATTACATATCTCTTTAATATATCATTAAAAAATGCAAGGACAATATCCAAATGGGGGCAAGCATATATTACTCCAATACATAAAATGGGAGCAAGGTCCAATGTAAAAAATGATAGGCCAAAAATCTAACATCAGTCATAGGTAAAGTACTGGAACGAGTAATTCAACATAGGATACTCAACATTTGGAAAAGGAGCAAATAATAGATATCTCACAGTATGGATTCACTAGGGGTAAGTCACGCCTCACTAACCTGATAAAATTCTTTGAACCTGTGAATGAGGCCCTTGAAAAAGGAGTATCAGTTGATGTAATATATCTAGATTTTGCTAAAGCTTTTGATAAGGTATCTCATAGAATACTAATAGAACAGCTATATCAAATCATGTTAGAGACCAATATAATAGAATGGATAACATCATGGTTGAGGCCAATGGTTAATATACTTGTAAATACACTCCAAATGGCAGCTAAAGCTAGGATAAGTTAGCATGCCAATGATTGCAACCTTGGGGGTCTGGCTCAAAATCTTTCAGATGGTCAAAAACTTCAAGATAACAGATAAAATCTTAGACTACATTATAACAAACAAAATGACGTTTAATATATCCAAATGCAAAATGATGAACCTAGGAATCAAGAATCCAAAGTTTGTATATAAATTAAATAATCAAATATTAGAAACAACCACAGAAGAAAGAGATTTAGGAATATTCATAACAGATACATTATCAATGGATGTGTATACAAAAAAAAGTCAAAAAAAATGTCAGAAAATATTGGCTTGCATTCTGTCAAATATTAAAAGCAGAGATAGAGAGGTGATTTTCCCACGTTATGCTAGTCTGTTACATCCACATTTGGAATATTGTTCACAGTTCTCAGCTGCAACTATTGTAGAAAGTCAAAACTTGAAAGGAGCACAAAGGAGAATAACAAAGAAAGTGAGAGGACAACATAATGTGCCATATGGCACCAGGCTACAGAATTTGGGACTATACTCAACTGAATATAAGCAACTAAGAGGGGATCTATGTTTAGTATTTAGATCCACCAAAGATCAAGGGCTAATGGAAAGTATAGGAATTAAAAGGTGAGAGGAACCAAATTAAAAGACTAGATCACACGACTGTAGATTAAAAGATGACATAAATATAACAAAAAAAGTTTGGATTTTTTCATCCAAAGAGTAATAAAAAGTTGGAATGAATTGCCGAGATATTTGATTGAAAGTGAAATGATTGAAAGTTTCAAATTTAAATTAGATGAATATATGGGAAGTAAAAAATTCATGTACCACCACTAAAGTAAGTAGGTGGCGAGTTCATTAAGGACAAATTGTCCACAGAATTTGAAATGAACTAGGAACCTTTGAACCTATGAACTCACTTTCACACTACAAAGGGGATAGGGAAGGAAACTATACCCTTTCTGTTCTGCAGAAAGGGCTCTGAGGTACTTATTTGAGAGGAAAGAATGGGTACCTGCTAACAGGAAGTGATTCAGAAGAAAAGGCTGCAGCAGCCCTAGGGAACCAGAGGAGTGTCCCCACAAAAGAGAACATTATCCACCATTTGAGAAGATGGAGGATAGGGGAACCTCCAAACAACTCTAGAAGAATCCACTGAAGAAAGATAGCTATCCTCCACCCATCTTGGTGGAGAGTTAAGGGACCACCCCCATAACATCTCCAATAGGATTCTGGGTGGATGGGGGAGACATCATGCTAGAAGTCAAGGGGTGGTGGAGGGCATGGGATGTGCCACCACCTTGATCCTACAAGCCTTAGAGGCAGGGGCATCAGGAGCCATGGAGGATCGATACTTGCTCTTAGACTGGGAAGGCTGGTATGGGGTGAGATGCTCCACTGGGCAGTGAAGGAAGGACAAGTGTGCCAGCCCTGGTGGGTGCGAAAGAGGAGGTGCCCTGAATGCAGGACTCTGCCCGAGTACTATAAGGATGTCAGCATATCTTGGACTCGCTCCCAAAAAGGACAGAGCCCTGAAACATGGGGCATCCAAATTGGAAGACTGAATGCCTTGGGTAAATTCCTACAGGCAAAGCCAAGCGTGGCGGTGAAAACAAACTGCTGATGCTGTGCTCCTCACTGGGGCATCCACCAGTAGGCGGCATGGAGGACATGGATGCTCACCTTAGAAGCAGCATGGAGGAGCTGCTTCAATTGAATCATGGTGGAGAAATCCAGTGTAGCATTCAGAATACCTGTGACTTGGTCCAACAGGGATTGCTGATGGACCACCATGTGTGCCAGATAATTTTGGGCATGCAGGGACAGCATGGAGGAGTCATAGCTCCTCCTTCCAAAGTGACCCAACTGTTTGGATTCCTTGTTCAGAGGAAAGTCACCGAAGTGTTGAGGTTTAGTGGACCCAACGTGGGTTGCCACCAGTATGGGGGGGTCAGCATTATGATTTGTCCCATAATGGGGCTGACCCTCTGGGTCACGGTACAGTCTGTCTGCCTTTTTAGACAATGGAGGGACTGGCACTGACTGTTGCCATATGGTGGTAGTAACATTCTCATGAGGTGCCACTAGAGGTGAGATAGTCAGTAGTACACTGGCAGGGTTACTGTCTTTTAGAGGCAGTATAGCACAGTGGGTTAAGGCTTTGAGCTGCAGATCTGGAGACCTGTGTTTGAATCCCACAGCCACCTAGGTGAATACTGTGTGATCCTACACAAGTCACTTAAATTCCTTGTGCTCCCAGGTCACATCTGGAAACAAGCTTTGACTCAGTGTGCTAATCCTGGTTAAAACTATTTTCCCTTTCCTTTTAGGCCCCATCTGGAGTACTTCGTGCAGTACTGGAGGCCACACCTTCACAAGGACATTAACCAAATTGAGGCAGTCCAGAGAAGGGCAACCAAAATGGTGCAGGGACTGCATCAGAAAACATATGAGGACAGATTAACGGAGCTCAATATGTATACCCTAGAGCAAAGGAGGGAGAGAGGTGATATGATCAAAACATGCAAACGCCTTAAGGACATTAACAAGGTGAAAGAGTCTAACATGTTTCAATATAAGAAAAATAGCAGGACAAGAGGACAAAGCATGAGATTAGAGGGAGGTCGATTAAGGGGTAATGTGAAGAAGTTATTTTTCACAGAACGGGTGGTGGATGCATGGAACGGCCTACCTCAGGAAGTGGTGGATATGAATACAGTTCAGGGCTTCAAACAGGGATGGGATAGGCATAAGGGAGCAATACAGATGAGTATGAATGGATAGACCATTGTCAGAGCAAAGGCCAATGGCACAGTCCTAAGGGTGAAAAAGAAATGGGAAGACTGGATGGGTTTTGAGGTCCTTATCTGCCATCAACTTCTATGTTTCTATGTCAGCTGTAGGAGGTGGAGATGCTCCACTAAATGGTGATGCTGTTGGTTGTGTTCTACAACTTGCAACTCTGCAATGTTTGAATGAGTCACATCACCTCCAGAAAGGAAGGGTCCTCTGGGGGGGATTTGGGTGTCTCCCTAACTCATGTTTCCTTGGGACATGAGTAAGAGGGGGAGTCGGGCAGCTTGAGTCAGACTCCAAATCCTCCAAAAAGTCAGGGTCCATCATCGGGTGCTGTGATGGGCCTGTGCCAGCACTGGCACTTGCTCTAGCACTGGAGTGTGTATCTGGCACAGAAGAAGCCCTAAGGGCAGGCTGAGGAAGATACCGCATAAGTGTAGGTGCTGATGAAGGCACCATCGGAGCTAGTGTCAGGTGCTGGACAGATGTCCACCAGGAGCTAAGCAACTCATTGAATCCTGCCAGTGATAGCTGAGTAGCCATTAGGAGGAAGCAAAGGACCATAAAACAGGTGACTGTAGGAGGAATCTGACAGTGGCCTGCCTGGCTGCGTCATGACCTGGAAGGCATTGATGGGCATCCCAAAGTTGCTCCGAGGGTGGTGGTGGTTCAGGCTGTGGACTCAATGGATAGTCAGTGGCCATGCCTGATGGTAGTTGAAAGTCAGGTGTGGAACCCGAGGGCACTGACGGTGGTGCCTGAAACCTCAGGGGGGAAGGGATCTGGTCATGGGCAGGCTGGAGGCACCAGGTCTGGATGATCAGGACCAGCAGATCCCTGTGTCAGACGGCCTGATGCCTGGTCTTATGGTAAAGGACCAGCTGGTGGCGGCCCTACTGGTGCTGGGTGGGAAGATCCCAGAGCGGAGCCCTCCGACAAAGGCTGAGAGTTAGAAGGCTCTCCAGGGAGTGACCCCCTTGGCAAAGGCTGCAACTGCAAAAGGGTGGGCGACAGCTGACACTATTCTTAAGGACCATTGTTAGACCCCAGAAAAGGATCTGGTGAAGACACCGAGGCCAAGCAGGCATCAGTGGAACTGCTGATGTTCTGAGAACTGGCCGAGTTCCCTGGCTGAGAACAATGAGGGGTGAAGTGCCTGAGACACAAGGGTGTCAGGACAAAGGAAGAGTCCCCTGAACCCATGGAGGCACTGCCTAACACTGTGATTAGAACAGGCGATGGAGCCACAGACAGCCCATAGGGAGAGAGGACTGGTGTGGTTGGAGGGGCTGATGCCATTGGGGGGAAGACCCAGAGTCAGCCACGGCCACTGGGGTGACAGCAGACTGGAGGTGGGCTGGGCCTGGTCCCAATGCTTGTCCCACTTGTGCGTCTTCTTAGAAGGAGCAGAGGTATCAGATAAGGCCCATGAGGAGGAAGATGCATTCTGGGCCTCCAGGCTCCTTTTCTATAGTGGCCAGCTTCTATTGGAGGAGATAGGCTCTGGTGTCATCGCTGTGTGGCCTGGTTGAACTTCATTATTATTTCTGATTGTTTTTATCTGCTTCTTTCATAGCAGAACTGAAATGCATGCTAATGGCATTACTATACCCAGAGTTGTTTTGTTTCAAATCCTTGACCTACTCTTTCAGTATACTCCCTGAACTTTAGGGAACCCCCAAAACAATGCAGCCACTCAGAATGCCATATTCTCCTCCCCTCCTGCTGTGTAATGATGTTTTATTTGGGAGGGGATCCCAAGTTAAGGAATGATGCAGTGGGAGTTGATCAAGAACTGTAAGCAAACATGTTTTGACAAAAAAGAACCTGAGGTCACGGCTTGAAACTGGATGGGTGAAGGTTTAAGAGGAATCTGAGGAAATTCTTTTTTATGGAAAGGGTGGTGAAGCTGTAGAACAGTCTGACAGTGGAGGTGGTGGGCACCAAGACCATAAATGGTTTCAGGCATGGCTGGGATGGAGTGACGGGCTTGATGGGTACTCAGGTCAGCAGCATTATGGAGAGGAGCAGGGGGTGCTCTGCATGGACAATAGGTCCCAGGGCAGATAGGGAAGTCTAGGCAGACTGGAAGAACCTTTGGTCTTTTTCTGCTGTCATTGTCTATATAATAATTAGAGATGCAGCAAAGTTTAAATTCGCCTGCAAAGTAAATTCGAATTGGGCAACTTTGAATTCATGTAGCAGTACACAAAATTTCCATTAAAAGGTTGAAATTCACCTTTATTGGACTTTCCGTTGTTCACTTCGAGTTACAGTTTGAGAAGGCGAAGTTGGTAAGAAACAGCCCACAGATCACATATCTGACTGACTGCAGGTCACATAATGCAGGCAGGCAGTTAATTAGGCAGGAAGTCAATAAAGTAGTTTCACTTTCTGTAGTAGAAGGAGCCGTTTAGTCAGCAGTGTTGGTGGACAGTGTGATCTTTTGGAGCAAACTCTATATATTGAGCGTTTTTTGTGCTTTAAAGCTTTTTGAATGTGTTGTCTGTTTTGCAGCCAGTTTGAGTTGATTTGAAGTCTTAGTTTAATTAAAAAAAAGTTGTTTAGTTCTGTTATTTAGTTTTAGTTATTGTACTTTTAGTACTAGTAGTTCTACTAGTATTTTTTGTGTTATTTTTGATTTTTTTTTAATTTTTCTTAATATGGAGAGAGGTAGCCAAAGTGGTGGGCAGCAGGGCCCCGAATGTGTGGCGGCCTGGAATGACCATTCCATCTGAACCGCGGTACTGTTTCGAGCTCCAGTGCTCCCTCACAGGCACTGCCCAATGTTGAAAGTGGCAGTATGCAGCAGCCTGAAGATCAGCAGCAGAAGGAACCACAGCTGCAGAAGCTTTTTTCCCCTCCACCAACTGCAGGACAGCATGCAGCATTATCTGGTGCCCCCACCACCACCGGTTCCTGATCCTCCCTGCAGCTCTCCCATCTGACAATTTTTCATCTGCCTCCCCAACGACCCGACGCTACTGAAGGACAAGTTGTGAGATGTGCTCATACATTCAGGGCACAAGGACAGCCACTTGGGCATGTGTGGTCAATGAACGCACCTTTCAGTGTACCACCGTGCAGAGTGGGAAGCAAAGCTGCAAGAGGTATCAGCCACTCCTGCAACTGAAGCTGCTGAAGAGGGAGAGCATCCACCTGTATGACATCGCTGGCGAATGGCCAGGGCAGCAGACGTGTCAGCTCTTGCAACTCCCCGTGAGTATGACCCCTCAAAAGAGTCTGCCACACAGGCTGACCTGGCTGTGCTGTGGTCTGAGGTGGAAGCCTTGAAAAATGTAGTGGAGGGTACAGTGCAGCAGCTGAACAGGATTGAGGTGGCTCAGAATGCTGAAATAATCAACTTGTTAAAAACACTTGGTGGCGGTCAGCCCCAACCCTCACAATCCCAGAAAACAATTATTTAACAAAATCCCCCCCCCAAAAAAAACTTGTCCATAGAAATATAGAAACCTTGGCCCAGATATTCAAACTGTGCCAGGCTGTGGTGCAAGCTTGGGCGCAGTGCAACTTGACTGCTCAGGGGTGTGGACTGGGCAATGTTCAACAGAGCTGCACCATGGCTCAGTAGCTTTGAATATTGCACCGTGGCCACATCCAGTGTGCATGGTGCAGTGACACTGCACCATCGCAAGTGGCCAGAGTGGAGCAAGGGGATGCGTTAGTGCCAGTTACATTGCGCCATGCACAGCAACCATGATATTCAAAAGTTGACATGCAAATGGGGCCATAATGTATGGAAGGTGCACATGGGGCCATTTGCATGTCATTATGGCCCCATTTGCGTGCAGGTGTGCCAATCCCCGACGACTTGTGCCTGGTGCCCTGCCAGGCAGCAGCCATCGGGGACTGACACCCCTCTGCAGCCCAATCGCGGGCATTTGTAATAAAAAAAAAAAAAGTATGTCCAATATCCCTGGTGGTCCAGTGGACCACTATCTGCCTGATCGCGGGCATCTGTAAAAATAATAGAACTCGTCCTATATCACTGGTGGTCTAGGTTACCCCCCTCCCCACCTTCCCACTGAGCCCTACCACCCTGCTCCTCCCCGGTCAGCCTGCGGGCAGCAGCAGCCCACCTGCCTGCGCCCCTCCGCCAGCGACTGACACCTCAGTGAGTCTGTACACCCATTGGTTCACAGTGTTAGCCAATGGGCGTGCAGTCCATACGTACCACATTCAGATATGTGAAATAATCATTCACATATCTGGAATGTAGTCGATCGAATTGCACGCCCATTGGCTCACGCCAGAACCAATGGACAGCCCTACCGGGTGTCAGTCGGTGGGCGGCGGCAGTCGGGTGGGTGCTACCGCCCACTGGCTGACCGGGGAGGGTGGTGGTGCTAGTGGGTGGGTGGGAGGGGGAGCACCCAGACCACCAGGGATATAGGACGAGTTCTATTTTTAGACAGATGCCTATGATCGGGCAGGCAGTGGTCCACTGGACCACCAGGGATATAGGACAAGCTCTATTTTTAGACAGATGCCCGCAATCGGGCATTGGGGGGATGCCGCCAGGTGCAGCCGGAACCCAGGTGGCCCCCCACAGGTGGCAGCTGCCGTGTTGTGCCCTGCAATGTGGCAGCCCACCTGTGGGTGGCCATCAGTTGTTGCTTTTATTTTTGGTGTAACTTTGTGCTGTCTCACGTAGGGGTTGCGCATGCAAGGCTCTGCACATCCCGGGTTGAATATCGGGCTGTGCAGGTGTGCATGGCACGCTTCCACCTGTGCCTCATATATTACTGATGCGCCCGTGCATCGGGATTTGTGCCGCGACTTTTCCCTTTGAATATCACATCAGTGGGCGTTGCACATGGTGCAACACTGTTGCACCATGAGCAACCCTTTTGAATATCTGGGCCATAGACTTTGACTGCAGATAAGGACCGCTTGGCCCACCTACTCTGCCCATTTCCCTACCTATTGGATAAGCAGCAGAGCCTAGTTAACCAACAGTCTACTTCTTCTTCCTACCCCCCCACCAGAATTGCCTTATGTCTGTCCCATGGATTCTTGAATTCCCCCACTGTTTTTGACCCCACAACCTCCTCAGAAAGGCTGTTTCATGTGTCCACCACCCTCTCTGTGAAAAAATACTTCCTCACATTGCCCCTGAGTCGTCCCCCCTCTATCTTCAAATTGTGCCCCCTTGTTCTTGCGCATCTCTTTTTCTGAAAGATGCTACCCTCTTGGACTTTGTTGATTCCCTTGAAGTACTTCAAAGTTTCTAACATGTCCCTCCTTTCCCTCCTTTCCTCAGGGGTATACATATTAAACTCCTTTAGTCTCTCTTTGTATGACTTCTGTTGCAGACCCTGCACCATTTTAGATGCCCTCCTCTGGACTTCCTCCATCCTGTCTATGTCCTTGCGGATATGGGACCTTTAGAACTGCACAAAGTACTCCAGATGGGGTCTCACCAACTGTTTGTACAGAGAGATGATAACTTCCTGTTTTCTACTGGTGATGCCTCTCCCTATACATCCCAGTATCCTCCCAGCCATCCTTACTGCCTTCTCACATTGCTTGCTTATCTTTAAGTCATCTGATATGATTTCCCCCAGGTCCATTTCCATTTGTGTTGTTGTGAATACCCCCCCCCCATTGTGTACTCTTCCCCTGGGTTGTTGTTTTCCAGGTGCATTACTTTGCACTTCTTTGCATTGAATCTAAGCTGCTATACTTTTGACCATTCCTCCAAACTTGCCAAGTCCCTTCTCATTTTTTCCACCCCCTCTTGTGTATCAACCCGGTTACAGATCTTTGTGTTGTCTGCAAATAGGCATACTTTTCATTCCAGTCCCTCTGCAATGTCACTTATAAAGACATTAAAAAGGATCGGACCCAGTACTGAACCCTGTGGTACCCCACTAGTAACCCCCTTTGTTTGGAGTGGACTCTGTTCACTATTATCCTCTGTGTCCTGTTGTCAATTTTTTTACCCAGGCTACCACCCTGGGACCCATTCCAGGCTGGCTAATTTGTTTATTAATCTTTTGTGTGGGACTGTGTCAAATGCCTTGCTAAAGTCTAGGTAGTCCATGTCCTCAGTCCCTTCCTGGTCTACCGGGGTTGAAATGTTCCAGCATTTATCTCCAGTCGGGGCCATTGGGAGTGGAGGCGGGTGAGCCCGTATCAGCTGTATGCAGCTGACTGGTTTCTTTTTGGTCCGTCCTGTATGGAATCTGGATTTTTTGAGGATTACCTACATTCCCTGACTTCTATATGACTCAGCTTGGATTTATATATTATTTTTTATTCGGACAGTGAGAGTGTCCTTCTGTGGTCTCCCTGGTGGTGTGAGGACCTGAGCGTCCACTTTTATTTTCTATATAAGTTTAAAGAAGACTTTTTCTGCTTTGGACTTTTTATTTGATTTTGGACTACCTAATTCTAGGTAACCGGAGTGGGCTGACTTCTCTCATTTCCAGGCTGTGAGAGGACCTGGGGGTGGGGAAGGGGGTTCACTCTGTATGCTGCAATCCGGTGAGAGGGGTTTGTGGCAGTTTTTTATTGTTTGATTGATTAAATTTTTCTTTTATGTTTATGCATTTTTTGTGCTGAGCTTTGGGTTAGGGTATCTTTTTGAGTAGGGGTAGATTAAAATGTTATTTATTTTAGGGGGTGGGTTTTGGATTTTATCATCTGTAGTGGTTCTTTGGACTAGGTACTTGGGTGATGTGTAATTTACTTGTGTTTAGCCCATAGGATGTGCAAGCCTCCCTTTCTGGTCATGCACTATTCATTCTCTGCCCTCCATTCCCTCCGCACTTTTTCTCCCCCTCCATTTCTGCCATCACCATACCAGTGCTGTCAGGTGTCGGGTATTGCCCGTAGGAGGGGGGTGGTGGGGGGGCATGAATATCAGAGGATGAATGAGCGGGATCTTGCAACAGGGTGGTTAGGTCCAGAAGATGCCCTGGGGCGAAATGGAGCCTGGAACATGGTGCACCATGCCTAGTCACCATACCCAAGGGCACCACTATTAATTCTGGTGGGCAAGCAGCTAGGGCAGCCACTGAAACCCGTTCAAACAGAGCAGTGTTATGCAATACCAGATTGGTTAAGAACAAGACTGAAATTACTGCAGATCTTGTTGGGACTACTGATCTAGCTTGCATCACCCAGACCTGGCTGGATAAAAATGTTGGTCCTATATTGGAAGCTACAATTCCAGCCGGGTATTCGGTGATTCACTGCTTGAGATTGGATGGCGGGGGCGTAGCACTCAGTTTCAGGGCCAAGTTGGGCCTCACGAGTCTACAAATTGAGGAGGCTGAATCTTTTGAGTGTACAGTGGTGGCAGGTGTGGGTTGCAGGATAGCTCTTGTCTACCGTCCACCAGGGGATGAGAAGCAATTCCTGCAGGAAGTAGCAGATTTCATCATTGACATGGCACTGGAGTTGCCCAGATTGATGGTTCTGGGTGACTTCAATGCCTAGGTCAATGACAAACTCTTGTAATTTGGACAGCACTTCCTCCAGTTGATGACATCACTGGACCTTACACAGATTGTTTCTTCTGCCACCCATCAGCATGGTCACTCTCTTGATTTGGTCTTCCTCCTGGGGATAGAGGCCTCCAATGTGGGGGTGAAACCTGTCAGATGGTCCGATTATTACACTGTGAGATTCAGCTTTTGGCCCCTCTTCATAGGCCTCCCCCTGTGGAGATGGTCAGTTACTCTACTTTATGGGAGGTGAGATCTGAAGGCCTGGCAGCAGTGATTGACCTCTCGGAAGTTCCAGTGGCTAGCTTGAATCCTGAGGACTTGGTGTTGGCCTATAATAAGGACATTTCCACAGCCATGAATCTCATTGCTCCTGTTTGTGTTCGTCCTCTCCCCCTTCACCCTCAGGCCCTACAGTTTGATGGGTCCTTGAGGGAGTTGAGGTGACTTGGACACAGGTTAGAGCAACTTTGGCAAAAATCTGGCCTGGAGGTCGACCACCTTAGATTGGTAGAGCATTATCAGACCTACCAATCAGCCATCTCCCATAAGAAGGCAGAATTCCTGTACGGGGAGATAGCTGCCACACAGAACCGACCAGCTCAGCTCTTCCGGACCACGGACAGGTTGTGCAACCCAACCTGTCTACAGTTCCGAAGCCCTTTTTCGCAAGAGGAGTGTGATGAACTTGCTCGATTCTTTGAGAATAAAGTGGTTGACTTCAGGTCAGGGATCCTCAAGGTTCAGTCTATGGGGGATGCTGTTGATCGGTGCTTGGTCACTTCACCTTGTGTTTCCTGGAGTTCCTTTGACCTGCTGGAGTTTGTGGTTGTCATACGGATTGTCCAGAGTATGCACCCTACATGCTGTAGTTTGGATCTGGGTCCAACCTCCTTTATTATGGGATGTTATGATATCATTGGCCCAATCCTGGTTCAGATTGTCCTGTGCTCCTTTGTTTGGGTTAGTTCCCAAGCTCCCTGAAGGAGGCGGTGGTAACAATCCTCCTGAAGAAAGCTTCTTTGGACCTTGACTCTCTGGCTAACTACAGACCAGTCTCTAATCTTCATTTATTAGGTAAGATTATTGAAAAAGTAGTAGTGGTACAACTGGAGAACCACTTGACCATCCATAACATCTATGAACCTCTCCAGTCCAGTTTTCGGAGGAGGCATAGTACCGAGACTGCGCTGGTTTGGGTGCTCAATGATCTCCTGATGGCGAGAGATGGGAGAAGCCATACTATTCTGGTGCTCCTTGATCTCTCCTCAGCTTTCGACACTGTGGACCATGGGGTATTGCTTGGACATCTGGGGTCCATATGTGTCCTGTCACATACGGTTCTCAGGTGGTTTACATATTTTCTCCCTGGTAGAACTCAGGGAGTGGTGTCTGTTTTTTTTAATTGGGCCCATTCGCTCTGTTTTGTGGGGTACCTCATGGTTTAGTGCTTCCCCCATGTTGTTCTTGAGTCTGGAGTTGTTGGTTCTGGCCTATAATAACACCATTTCCTCTGCTCTTGACTTGATAGCTCCTATCCATGTTCGTTCCCTCTCACTCCACCCTTGGACCCATTGGTTTGATGGGTCTTTCAGGGAGTTGCGATGTGTGGGATGAAGGTTAGAACATTGTTGGCAAAAATCCATCCTGGAGGTCAACCGCCTTAGTTTGGTTGAGCACTACCAGCTCTACCAATCAGTGATCTCCCGTAAGAAGGAAAAGTTCCTGTCCAAGGAAATTGCTGTCACTCAGAACCGACCAGCTCAGCTCTACCGAACTGTGGACAGGTTGTACAACCAAGCTTGTCTGCAGCTCCGTTGAGCTTTTTCACAAAAAAAGATTGATGAGCTTGCTCATTTCTTTGCAATAAGGTGGCCAACATCAGGTTGGAGATTCGTATGACTCACTCTATGAGGGATGTGGTTGGTCAGCATTTGTTCACTACTCCTCATACTTCCTGGAGTTCCTTTGACCTGCTGGACTTCGTGGATATTGTGCAGATTGTCCAGGGGATGTGCCCCACATGCTGTAGTTTAGATCCAGGCCAAACGTTCGTGATTTTGGGTTGTTATGAGATCATGGGCCCGTTACTGGCTCAAATTGTCCAGCGCTGCTTGGAATCGGGTGAGTTTCCAAGCTCCCTGAAGGAGGCGGTGTTGACACCCCTTCTGAAGAAAACTACATTGGACCCAGACATCTTTGATAACTACAGATATATCTCGAACCTTCCCTTTTTAGGCAAGATTATTGAGAAGGTAGTGGCGATCCAGCTGGAGAACCATTTGACCATCCATAATGTCTATGAACCTCTCCAGTCGGGTTTTTGTAAGAGGCACAGTACTGAAACCATTCTGGTATGGGTGCTGAGTGATCTTCTGATGGTGAGAGATTGAAGAAACCATTCCATTCTGGTACTCCTTGCTCTGTCTTCAGCTTGTGACACTGTAGACCATGGGGTGCTGCTCGAGCACTTGAGGTCCATCTGTGGCCTGTCTAGTACATTGCTCTGATGGTTTTCATCCTTCCTAGCTGGTAGAACACAAAGAGTTGTGTTGATTTTTTTTTTATTTTGACCCTTTTTCTCTGTTTTGCAGGGTTCCTCAGGGCTCGGTGCTGTCCCCCATGTTGTTGGCAGTGTATATGGTACCCTTCAGAGACATTATTAGATGGTATGGGCTGTGGTTTCATTGCTATGCCAATGATACCCAGCTCTACCTGTCTTTTGCTCCTGACCAGGTTAGTGCACTCTCAGTATTTAATAACTGCCTTGCCGAAATCCAAGACTGGATAAATTTGAGCTGGTTAAAGTTGAATGCGGGAAAGACTGAGGTTATGTATGGATTTTTTCTGGGGGGTGCTCATATCCTTACCTCAGACCAGGGAACATGACCTTGGAGTGGTGCTTGATGATGGGCTGACCCTTTTTCATCGGGTGTCAGCAATCGTTAAGTCAGCCTTTTACCATCTTAGAAACATTGCCAGGGTCAAACACCTTGTTCCATCCAGCGATTTGCCTGTGTTGGTCCATGCCTTTGTGACCTCCCTCCTTGACTACTGCAAATCCCTTTATCTGGGGTTTTCATAGAAACATAGAAACATAGAATTTGATGGCAGATAAGGACCACTTGGCCCACCTAGTCTGCCCATTTTCCTACCTAACAAATAAGCTGTGGATCCTAGTTAACCAACAGCTTACTTCCTCCTACCCCCCCACTAGGACTGCCTTATGTCTGTCCCATGCATTCATGAATTTGCCCACTGTTCTTGACTCCACCACCTCCTCAGGGAGGTTGTTCCATGCATCCACAACCCTCTCCATGAAAAAATACTTCCTTTCTGGGGTTGATATCTGCCGCTTGCAGCTGGTGCAGACCGCTGCTGCTCAATTATTGTCTGGGGCATCTAGGAGTTCGTATATCACCCCTTGTGCTGTGCGATCTGCACTGTCTGCCAATTCAGTGGTGGATCACCTTTAAGGTAGGTTTGTTGACCTATAAAGCCCTACATGGTCTTGGTCCCAACTACTTGAAAGAGCTTCTGATTCCTTACATCCCTATGTGACAGCTCCGCTCGGCTGATGAGGGGTTGCTGGAGATTCTGAGGGTTATTTTGAAATCTTCGGGGGCCCATGCCTTTGTGTTTATGGCCCCTACCCTCTGGAATTCTCTGCCCTGTCAGCTTCGTGAGTGCATGACCACTGGGGGCTTTAAACAGGCACTTAAGACTTTTTTGTGGACTCAGGCATTTTAAGAATTATTATGATTTTATTAATGGTATAGTTATTCTGTAATATTTGATTTTTTTGTTTTAATTCTGTAAGATGCCTTGATATTTGAAAGGCATCTAATAAATAAAGATTATTATTATTATTGTTTGCAGTGTATGTGCTGCTCCTTAGAGACATTGTAAGATGGTATGGGCTGAGGTT
Organism: Neoceratodus forsteri; assembly: GCA_016271365.2. Lineage (NCBI taxonomy): Eukaryota > Metazoa > Chordata > Ceratodontiformes > Ceratodontidae > Neoceratodus > Neoceratodus forsteri. Next base: position 533,384,403 of record CM057455.1, read on the forward strand.
TCACTGCAATGCTGATGATACCCAGCTCTACCTGTCTTTTGCACCCGACCAGGATAGTGCTCTCTTGGTATTTAACCACTGCCTTGTGGAAATCCAGGACTGGATGAATTCGAGTTGGCTTAAGTTGAATGTGGGAAAAACGGAGGTGATGGTGGTGGATCCGGGTCACTGGATAGAGGGGTTGAGGACTGGTCAGCCCTCTGGAATTTATCTAGGGGCCAGCCAGCTCCTTACCTCAGATCAGGTGCAGGACCTGGGGTGGTGCTTGATGACAGGCTGACCTTACGATCTCAGGTGTCAGCTGTCATCAAGTCTTCCTTTTGCCATCTTAGGAACATCACCAGGATCAAGCACCTTGTTCCATCCAGAGACCTGCCTACCCTTGTCCACACCTTTATGACCTTGCACCTTGATTACTGTAACTCCCTTTACTTAGGGCTTCCTGGGTTTGATATCCACCACCTGCAGCTAGTGCAAAATGCGGCAGCACATTTGCTGACTGGGGTTTCTCTAACATCTCATATTATCTCCATTCTGCACAGTCTGCACTGGCTGCCGATTTAGTGGTGGATCACCTTTAAGGTTGGTTTACTGACCTATAAAGCCCTACAAGGACTTGACCCTGACTACTTGAAAGAGTTTCTGATTCCCTATCACCCTGAGCAGCAGCTCCATTTGGCCAGCGAGGGGTTGCTGGAGATTCTGAGGGTGTCTTTGAAGTCATTTGGGGTGTGTGCATTTATGTATGTTGCCCCTACCCTCTGGAATTCTCTACCCCATTGGCTACAGGAGTGCACAACAGTGGTAGGCTTTAAGCAAGTGGTTAAAACTTATTTATGGTGTCAGGCTTTTAATGGCACTTAGTAAATGAACCCTGTTGTATTTTTGTCTTTTATATTGTATTCACTGTTTTACTATTTTATAATTCTTTTGTAAAGCACCTTGAAATCTGAAAGGCGCTTTTGTGAATTAAAATTATCATTATTATTATTACTACTACTTTGATCACCGAGTCAAAGAAATCTATTAAAGTCATCTGACAAAACCTTCCCACTGTGAATCCATGCTGCCTTGGGTCCTGTGCCCTTCTGGCCTCTAGGCACTCAACAATTCTTTCTTTCAGAAGTGATTCCATCATTTTTCCTACCACTGTCATGAGTTGTAATCATGACATGATGTGAGTCATGAAGCTGGCACTGACAGTACTTCTCAGAGCACCAGAAACTGGATGGAACTGCGCTTTCACAAACAGTTGCCATTGAAAATTTGAAATACCTATGGTTGCACTTCCTTGAACTGTACAATGTTCATGTTGAGATGATATCTACTGGATTAAATGGAGCTGGCTTGTTGTGAGTACAAAGATTCAAGTCCACTTGCTAGTAGGGCATCCTATAGAATGTGAACACTGACAAAAGCATCATACTGGACCAAGGATCTTGAGTGACATGACATGATAACTTGGTGTCCTCCTGATTCATGATGAAACCAAACATTTAAAAAAAAAACAGGGCTGGACCTAAAAAACTTGAAGTGGTGTGATTCGTGATCATGATGACCATGAAGAATGTGATTCACCGTGATGTGAGTGTGACGTGAGTCATGAACTTGACACTGGCAGTGCTACTCAGAGCACCACCACTGGTACTCTGATCACTACTGGAACATTCAAAGCCATCCTCCTCATGTCTGTAGTAAAGCTCTGGCATTAATTCACAACTTTTAACAAGATTGCTACTTGCTGTTACTTGATGACTATTTTATTTCAGACACACACACACAGAATTTATTTCACACACCACCTATGCTAAGGGTGATGCTGCAGGCCCTGCTGCTATCCACACAAATTCAGAGACCTTACCTGGACTAACCCTCTCTGACAGTACTTTTCTCTTCAAGGATTTTTTTTTATTTTTTCATTTATTCCATGTGATGTGATGGAATGCCCTGCCCACAAAGACAAAGCTTATACCAACTGATTTATGTGGCTTATACTCCACAACCAAACACCTTTGCCTGACCATGCCTTTGTGGGTATTTTTGTAGATTACATAGAGTCATCAAGAAAAAAAATGTTTATTGCAAAATGTGATTTTTATAATTGTGTGGGTTTTTAACAAATTCAAGAGAATTCACAAAACAGTACAATGCCAAAAATACTGCAATAGGTACATTTCTGTATTATGTTGTTTTCCTTTGGTTAGATGCTGTAATATGCAGTGAGATTCAGTATTCATGGGGAAACACACGATAGTGGTACAGTGACAACAATTTCAACAGACTAAACACAGACAATTAACAGCAACATTATAGTTATTAATTTTTTGGTGGATGTGATGAAAATAAAAACAACAACAGTGACTTCCAGATGGAAATTGAGCACTAAAGAGATGTAGCCACACAGGCACGACAATACTTTAACCAATCTTCAGAAATTCAAAAGTTTAACAACAATACGTTATTTTGCTGGGGGGGGGGCATTTACAGCAGTAGCTAGATAGAATCAGGAAATAATACCACAGAAGGGCTAACAAATTAGGGGTACTGCTATTATGGTAGAACAATAAAATGTGTCTGACTTGACGGTATGCACACAAACTAAAGGTAATGTGCAGAAACTTTACCAGTTCAGTAAATTAGAACACAGTCTTTTAACAGACTGAAAACATGTGCAGCAGCACAGCAAACAGCAATAAATGGATAAAAATATATTAGAAGTATTACTGTGTGTGCCTGAACACAAAAATACTAAAACACTAGCCAACAACAGTTGTAAAGACTGCCTTTTTCACTGTGAATCTCCCTTCTACACCACAGATCCACATCTCCCCTGAGGCACACTTCAACAGTGTCTGTCAGTACAGAGACTGAATGTACTAAATTAACATTCAATAGTCACACAAAATCAATAAATGTTCAATGATATAAACACATAACGGTTTACTATAATCGATGTACTAAATTTTGACACAACATTTTGTGGCACAAATGCATTTTTAAAGGTTTTTTGATGGTTTGATTCTCAGAGCTCTGAGAGGAAACTGTTTCCAGCTTTCCACTTCACACAGTACACTGAACTGAGGCTGTGTAAGACAATATTGAGCCCATGTGACCTTACATCCTATTAATCACTACAAAATTCAACTTAAGAGCAAAATAAAAGGTGAAGTAATGTGAAGTCCATAGAGAACAATGGGAACTTCACGTTACTTCAAGATGTGAAGTTATTCACTTTGCTTTGTGGAATATTACATGAAATTCAGGTTCCATACAAAATAATACATGCGGCAAATTTTAGGCACTTCATCTACCTGTAGTAATATTGTATGCATTGAGCAAGGGAGAAAAAATTAAGGGGAACATGTGTGAAGCAATATACTACTAATAGAGTGGTGACACCATGATAGGTATATATTGTATGACGGTATTGTATTATGATAGTATCCAGCTATATACCAATGTTGAGTAAGCTACAGTATGGGATTTTATTTATTTTTGTTTATTTTTAATTGCCCTGACATTGTCTACACAGTAATAACACACAGCCAATGATGCTGCTTACAGTTTGAAACCTTATTTTTTTTTAACCACTTTTTTCAATTTTTGGAAATCACTTGTAACATGGCTGCAATTCTGTTCAGTCAGTTAACTTTTGGTTTACCTATGCATTCCTCTTACAAGTGAGTACTGTATTTATTAATGTCAGTGCACAATATTACCCTTAGTACAGGTTGTGGAGTACATGTGAATAGATGTAAACATTTTGTCACTGCACTGCACTGTACATCAAGTAAGAATGGTGTCTGATTGTGAGCATTTGACCCTGATTTTACTGGGCAATGTCCCTCATTTTGGTCCTGGCAGGGTGAGAGGTATGCATTCTGGGGTAGCCAGGTGTTGCAGTTGACACAGTTATGATTTCTTTGCAATCCCCAAGGATGCCCCTTGCAACCCCTGGAAACCCTTAAACAGTAGTTGCCTAGAATTTACCCCTCCTACAAATACCAAGCCATAAGAGTTCCAGTTCCACTAACAGTGAGTTAGATCCTGAAAGAGTTAACATAAATCAGCTCTTCAGAAAAGATAAATCATTGCCCCCCCCCCACACACACACACATACACATTTGGGAGTGATAAAGTAATTTGAAACTCCTCTGAAATTTCCTCTAAAGGCTTGCTGTGTCCTGTGTCGCAAATTATGTCAGTAAATTATTTAGGCTACAAATACTAGCAAATCAAATTTGAATAATAAATGAAATTAACAAGCCAGCAAGTGAGCATATAAAGACTTCGGATGTTTTATTTTCATAAATGCCTGGTACATCTGTGGCTGCAAACTGGACAAATTGCTTGCTTTTATGCCTATGCCAAGACATTAACTTTCAGGTGACTTAAAGCAGGCATGACGAGAATGGCCAACAAGCTGAAACTAGTAACCACGTCCTTACACAAGTCCTGTTATGCACAAATTAATATTGAAATACATGTACTGTTATTGTGACTATTATTTCCCATCAAAACTTAAAAACACTGTCAGAGTAAAAGAAAAAAAGACAGCCTAGTTGTTATCTCTTGCAGATCTCCGAGAGTGATAACAGCACTTCATTCTGTGTTGATCTGAAGGAAATGTGAATCTCATTCCTCACTGGGAAACATTGACTAACAGATAACAAATATTTCCAAAAAAAGACTGCTGAGAGGTGGGATTGCTATAAAACTCCAGTTTTTTGAAGTTCATTAGCAATCTACTGAGGTCCATTTTTCTATGTGATAGTAAAACATTTGCAGAGCTCCACCCTGCAGCCATAAAAGGAGTAGTGGATGAGCTAAAGGGTGGGGGATAATTGGTTTGCCTGACAGAGAAGAGAGTCAAAGAAGTCAAATACAGTAAATGGTGGTAAGTGTGGGAATTTAACAGGAAGGTAGGGGAAAACAGTTTGAGAAAATAAAGCTGGGGTGGAGGAGGAGGAGAGTTGAGTAAGCAGAAGAATTGGAGATTGGGCAGGTAGATCAGGTGATCAACACTAGGGAACAAAGATGAGGGACCCCATATATGGAGTCTGTGTAAATGAAAAAAAAGTAAGGGGAAGGAGGGAAAGTGTAGGCAGCCAAGGGGAGGAAGAGAGGAGGATAGTTCAGTAGGCAGAATAAATAGGTGATGGGGCAGGTAGAACAGGTGAGCAGCACAGTGAAACAAAAATTGTGGAACCCTATAAAGGGAGTTTGTGCAATTGACAGAAAAGTAAGGGGAAGGGAGAAGAGTGAAGACAGCCAGGGGATGAATGAGGAGGGATCTGCTGGCAAGGGTTACAGCAGCACATTGAGGGTAGATAGGGCGACTGGTACAGGGAGTTAGTGCAATAGCCAATAAGCGAGGGGAAGAAGAAGAGTGAAAGCAGCATGACAGACACAGCACAGGAAGCTAGGAGGAGTGATACAGTGGTAGAAAGATAGGGGGACACAATCAAGGGAGTTTGTGCAATTGCTAATATGAAGGGAAGGGGGAGAATGAAGGCTACCAGTTGATATGGGAGAGGGAAAAAGACAGGCAAGGGGTTGGGATTAGGTGCAAGTATGTAGGGAGTTGAAAATGAGTAGCTAAAAAAAACATGGTAGGGATCTAAAAATAGGGGACAGAAAAGCAGCAGATAGCAAGCGATTAGAACAAACAAGAGTGCATATCAGGGTTATGCAATCTAAACAGGCAGTATATGCTATAAACACAATTGAAACAAGGCAATTATGATGTAAATGCAGCATAAACAATTACAATAAGGCAGTTATGAAATAAATGCAGAAATACACTAATTAAAAGGTAATAATGATATGTAAGCAGTATACACAATTAAAAAGTGTCAGAAGTGATAAACAAGCAGTGAGGAAAGACTGAACAGCCTTGCGCTAAGTATATAACTATACTAGGGTTTGCAGACTTAAGGCATTAGTGACAAATCATAAGCTGTTGATTTTAAATATTGACCTTAAATTTAGGTGGACAGTTAATGCAATTTAAATGTTCACCAGTGTGTTTCCTGAACAACTGATCCATTTTACCTACATAATAGCACTTACTCTTTCCTTCTAAGAGTGCTTGAAAGGCAGAGTAGAAAAACTTACCAGAGCAAGGGAGAAGGATTAAGACTTAGTTTGGCTAAGCAGATTTACTGTGTGGTGGTGTTTTTATTTTTTACTCACAGGGATTGCTACTGTTTGTTGCTAACATTTCATTGCTTTATTTTTTCTCTGATTCAAATTGTTGTTGCTGGTATACCTTCTTCTGCATTATTACAAGGTGTGCCTACAGGTGCATAACAGATTACTGCTGTAATCTTCTGATCTAAATTGTCTTTGCAAGGTATATCTTCTGTTACTGCTTTATTTTTCTGAGCAAAGTGTTTCTTACAGGGTATATCTTCTGAAATTACTGTATTACAGGTGGAGCTTACATTTTGTGACTTTTTATCATTGGGCTAAGCAAAATTACTGTTTGACACTGGTTTTATTTTATTCTTGTTTGTTGAAAGGTTTGTTGTCTCAGAGGTGTTTCAGTCTCCTTCTCACATTGAAGGAGCTAATTGCTTTCCTCCCACAGCTCTTCCAAAGGATTAGTGTGTATGTGGGGTGGAGCTAGCAAACTGTCAGTAATTTCCAACAGAAAGAAGGGTTAAAAGTCAGGTTAGTTGATATCTTGGAGGTAGAAGACTTGGTTTGCTGGCCAAGGCACCTAGCTTCACCTGAGCTCTTCCTTCTAAGACTGCTTGAAAGGCAGAGTAGAAAACTTACCAGAGCAAGGGAGAAGGATTAAGACTTAGTTTGGCTAAGCAGATTTACTGTGTGGTGGTGTTTTTATTTTTACTCACAGGGATTGCTACTGTTTGTTGCTAACATTTCATTGCTTTATTTTTCTCTGATTCAAATTGTTGTTGCTGGTATACCTTCTTCTGCATTATTACAAGGTGTGCCTACAGGTGTGTGCTAACAGATTACTGCTGTAATCTTCTGATTCAAATTGTCTTTGCAAGGTATATCTTCTGTTACTGCTTTATTTTCTCTGGAGCAAAGTGTTTCTTACAGGGTATATCTTCTCTGAAATTATTACAGGTGGTGCTTTACAGGTTTTACAGTTTTATCTAACATTAGGATAAGCTTTCAGGGTTACTGCATTTGTTGTTGACTGATTGTTTCTGCTCTTACCTCCTTGTTCTTTCGTCCGTGGTTCTTCTTTTGGCAGGGAAGGGCCAGCCACCCACCCCATCCCCAACCACCCCACACTACACTCCTTTTATAGGGTACCACAGTTGTAACATTTCCTGTGGCAGAACAGGAAGGCGGATCAGTGGGGCTCCACAAGGTGATCTCATTTACAGGGCACTAGTAATTTAACTTGTTATAACAAGTTAAACAAAGCACAATTAAACCATTACTTGCATTTTTTTTCCTTCTAATTACTCTGACTAGGTTACAAACCCAGCAACTTATTTGGAATGGATTTCATTAACTGCAGGTACTGTGGACAATTTTCAGAAGGACAGTCTTACAGGATTTAGGACACTGTCCTACATGCTGGGCCTTTGAGATCTTAGGTCTCAGCTCCGGGCAGCATGGGCAGAGATTGCACGCCCAAATTTCATATTGAAGAGGAAATACATTATAAGAACCACCGCCATTTCCCCAGCATCCAACAGAAAAACCTCGACCGCAGAGGGTAGTTGGTCCAGGAGGTTGGCAGGTGGTTAGGAGGAGCAAATCAGGTGCCCCATCACTCTCTGCTCTCCAACACATTACCCCCAAAAACCATATAAACACTACAAACAGGTATCTGCCTCTATCTCTGAAATCAAATAAAGAGGCAGAAGACACTGCAGAGCAGGACACTGCGGCACAGGAGCTAGCACAACAATACTCACCCAAATCAGGAACCAAAACTAAACAAGCAGAAAGGAAATCCAAAAAACTTCTGATCATAGGAGACTCCATGATTCGGGGAGTTGATACCCATCTCCAGCCAGGGGTGATGGTCAGATGTCTCCCAAGTACATCAGCATGGAGAGACACTGACCGCATTGCTAAAATTGTTCACAAAGCAGGAGAAAACATTGATGTCCTAGTACACATAGGGACTAATGATCTCCGCCAGCCGGGTCAGTTGTGGAGACCAAGGAACACCTGACTAGGCTGGGTGACAAACTATCATCTATTTCGTCGCATCTCCTTCTCTGAGATCCTGCCAGTCTGGGAGAAGGGAGCAGATGGACGGAAGGTCAGAGAAGGGAGATAGGGAGCTAAACACGTGGCTCAAGGACTGGTGCCAGGAAAAGGACACAGATTTGTAGGAACTGGCAACAGTTCTGGGAGGCGAAAGTTCTTTAAATTTGATGGACTGCATCTGACTAAAGAGGAGTCAGTGCATTGGGGCAGAAGTTTGACGTCTTTGCAGAATATTTAAACTAGCAAATGGGAGAGGGGTAGCACCCATACGCCGAATTGGGAAGAACACCCTCCCCTCAGCTAGTGGTCAAACAGGAATTCAGCGTGTTTGCCATTCATTTGCATCACCAGGTAAGAAAAAGGTTTGTCTCCCCAACGATGCACAGGGTAATGCCAAACTTCACCCAACAACTAACACACCAAAATCTGGCCAATGGAAAATCATGTACACAAATGCTCACAGCCTGGGAAATAAGATCCCAGACCTGCAGGCAATAATGTCAGAGGCTAAACTGGACATAGTAGCAATTAGTGAGACGTGGTTTACCAGTAACCACACTTGGGAGACTTCAGTACCTGGATATGTATTGTTCAGAAGAGACCGAGGTGCAAAAAGGGGGGGAGGGGTGGCCCTGTATGTTAATGAAAATATCAAAGCTACAGAAATTCAGAATACACATAAGGAGCCAGAAGAACTGTGGGTCACCCTGGAAACAGGTAATGGGACAGCCATAAGAACTGGGGTTGTCTACAGGCCCCAGACCAGAGGGAGGACATAGACACATTACTGTTAGAAGATATACAAAACATGACAGCTAAAGGGAGGTTCTGATAATGGGAGACTTCAACATGCCAGATACAGATTGGTCAATACCAGCAGGAACATCTGCCAGAACTAGACTCATAGTGGATTCCCTGCAGGGGAGGGCCTCAAACAACTGGTACAGCAACCCACAAGAGACAGGGCTATCCTAGATCTAGTACTGACTAACAAAGAAGGATCACAGATCTCCAGGTAGAAGGTCACCTGGGGCCAGTGACCATCACATGGTATGGTTCAATTTGGCTACTACATCTAAATCATCCATTCCAAGGCAAAAATATGGGACTTCAGAGGAGCTGACTTTGATAAGATGGCCAACAGAGTTAAGCTAGCCCTGGCAAAAAGAAACACAGGTGAGGAGGTACAGGCAAAGTGGGCAAGCATTAAGGATACAATACTTGAAGCAACATCCCATTGTGTTAGACAGAAAAAGGAATGCAAAGAAGAAGGAAACCACTTGGTTCTCAAATATAGTAGCAGAAAAGGTCAGAGCCAAAAGGCTGGCCTTCAGAAAATATAAGGAACACAGCGGGATGAAGATGGGAGGCATACCAAACTGCCCTAAGGGAAGCAGGTAAGGCAGTAAGGCAGGCAAAGTCCCAAACTGAGGAAACACTAGCACGAACAGTAAAAGAAGGTGACAAGACTTTCTATAGATACATTAGTGAAAGGAGAAAGTCCAGAGGGGTATTGCTAAGCTTAATGGAGAAAAGGGAGCATGTGAGGAGGAGGACCCTGTAAAGGCATCTATCCTAAATAGATACTTTTGCTCAGTATTTACTGAAGAGAAGGTAGGGCAGGGCCCACAGCTCAGCATCATGGACACAGGGGGAGGGAGGTGAGCACTACTCCCTTCACAAAAGAAAGGTCCTACAAGAGCTTGCTAAGCTCAGGGTGGATAAGGCAATGGGACCTGATGGCATACATCCCAGGGTACTTAAGGAGCTAAAGGAGGAACTAGCAGAGCCATTAGCAGAATTGTTTAGTGAGTCTCTGAGCACAGGAGAGGTCCCAGAAGACTGGAGAAAGGCTCATGTGATCCCACTCCACAAGAGTGGTAGCAGGAGGAGGCGGGAACTACAGACGGTCAGTCTTACCTCAGTAGTGGGCAAGATTATGGAGGCACTCCTTAAGGAAAGGATAGTGCAACACCTGGAATCCATAGGGCACAGGATCCAAGACAGCATGGGTTTACAAAGGAAGGTCCTGTCAAACTAATCTCATAGATTTCTTTGACTGGGTAACCAGAGTGGTGGACCAAGGGAGCAGTTGATGTCGCCTACCTTGACTTCAGCAAAGCTTTTGACACTGTTCCACATAGAAGATTGATAAATAAGCTAGGTAGGCTCGGGTGGGTCAGAAGTTGGTCAACTGGGTGCAAACTGGTTGACTGGCAGAAAACAGAGAGTGGTGGTAAATGGTATACAGTCAGAAGAGATGCAAGTCACAAGTGGGGTACCTCAGGGATCAGTCCTGGGGCCAGTCCTATTCAACATCTTCATTAGTGACCTCGCAGATGGACTAGAGGGTAAGGCTTGTCTGTTTGCAGATGACACCAAGATCTGCAACAGAGTAGATGATCCAGATGGGGTGGGCAGAATGAGAAGAGATCTGGATAAACTAGCAGAATGGTCAGAAGAGTGGCAACTGGGATTTAATGCAAAGAAGTGCAAAATCATGCACATAGGGAAGAGAAACCTGAAGCCACTTATAGGCTGGGAGGGAGTTGCAGCAGTCACAAAGGAAGAAAGAGACTTGGGCATCATCATCACTGATGACCTAAAATCATCCAAGCAGACCTCTAAAGCAGTAGGTAAGGCTAGGGGGTGTTAGGTGTATTAGTAGGGGTATCACAAGTCGTAAGAGGGAGGAATAATCCTCTGTACAAGACATTGGTTAGGCCCCATCTGGAGTACTGCGGCAGTATTGAGGCCACACTTTCACAAGGACATTAACCAAATTGAGGCAGTCCAGAGAAGGGCAACCAAAATGGTGCAGGGACTGCATCAGAAGACATATAAGGACAGATTAACGGAGCTCAATATGTATACCCTTGAGCAAAGGAGGAGAGAGGTGATATGATCGAGACATTTAACACCTTAAGGGCATAAACAAGGTGAAAGAGTCTAACATGTTTAAATATAAGAAAAATAGCAGGACAAGAGGACACAGCATGAGATTAGAGGGAGGCCGATTAAGGGGGAATGTGAGGAAATTCTTTTTCACAGAAAGGGTGGTAGATGCATGGAATGGCTTACCACAAGAAGTGGTGGCTATGAATACAGTGCAGGGCTTCAAACAGGCATGGGATAGGCATAAGGGAGCAATACAAATGACTATGAATAGATAGGTCACTGACAGAGCAAAGGCCGATGGTACATTTATAAGGTAGAAAAAGAAATGGGCAGACTGGATGGGCCTTGCGGTCCTTATCTGCCGTCAACTTCTATGTTTCTATGTTTCTATACATGAACTGACTACTAAATAAATGAAGTTGCTAGTGTTGCAGTTAAAAAAATCTCTGACAGGAAAGCTCTGCCCTGTTTGTGCTCCATCAAACATATTTGATTTTAAAAGAGATGCCCAAAAATGGCAGTGTCCACAGCGTTAATTCCCCCTTGGTGGAGGGGGAAGCTGATCTGGTCTGCTAGGGACTATTTTATGGAAACTATGTACAATTGTATCCTTGTGTTTAGTAACTGTATGATAAACAAACACAGGTGGGACAGATCAAACATCTCCAGTTTTGGACTAGTTTGTGAAACATGCCAATGTAACTGGGAATTTTTGTTTCACTTCCTTTACTTACATATCAGAAGATGTTACAGAATTAGGACTTCTAATGTTATCTACAGATGTTTCAGTATCTCTCATTATTTGTATGAAGCAGTCCTCCCTCCCTCATTTGTTTTTATTATTTAACCAGGTGAGACACACTAAGCTGAAAGCTTGTTTACAGGTGCAACCTGGGAGCACAAGTAAGTTAAATGACTTGCTCAGGGTCACAGAGTATGCAAGCGGGGACTGTTGGATTCAAACCCTGGTCTCCAGATTTGCAGCTGAAAGCCTTAAACCACTGCACCATACTGCCTCCTCGGTTTTGTTCTCTCTTCTAGTAACCTCTGTCTCTAAAATGATTAGTTTGCTCATTTTTTTTACAAGCATAGATCCTTTCACTAATGCACTTTTGTTTTAATCAACAATACTGACTTACATGTATAGTTTCCACTGTATGGATGGGATAGCAACTCTTAAAGTGAAGAATTAAGTTGTTATCAACAATCTTATTGAAAAGGTTGGTTCTAATCCCACCACTACCATCTTTGATCAAAGTCAAATCCAAAAAATGTTAATTGTGCAAGTGACTACTTAAAGAAAATTTTACGTGGGGATTCATACTCTCTAATTATGTAAAAAATTCTGTTAACTGTGTCTCTGTGCTCTTTCAAATCATTAGTACATTATCTAGAAACAATGATGCAACTCAATGCAGGAGCTGAAGGGTTTGTTCTGAGCTGATCTAATGTGTTCATTTCTCATATACCTAAACAGATAGTTACATAATTGGGAGTGAATGCCACCCCCATCACAGTTCCCTTGATCTGATGGTATAGAATACCTAGGAAGATGAACACATTCATTTTCAAAATCATATGTTAACTGTAGCAGAAAATCCACTTCTTCCCTGTGATACACATCAGACTCCTCTAATGCTCTGAGCAGTGTATGAATGCTCCTACAGTGCAGAATATTAGTATATGAACTGGTAATATCCAATGTCATCAACTACAAGCCTTCTTCTAAATGGATGGTTTTCACCAGATTCAAAACCTCAATAGTGCCTCTCAAATAGGAAATAAATCACTCACTATCTCTTGAATATGGGCATCTATGTATTGAGCAATAGGTTCAGTCAATGACCCCATGCTCAACACAATCAGTCTGCCTTGTGGGAAATGTTTGTTTTTATATCCCTTTTGTAATTTATATAGTGCAGCTGTAATTGGTTTTGACATACTTAGAGATTCAGCTAATTGCAAATCCACCCGCGAAGTGGACACAAAGTGTCCACTTCGAGTCCGTGGAGCACAATGTGAAGTGGACCTTGTAAAGTGCTCACTTTGCATTATCATTACCACTTCACATTCTCATTATGCCTTAACGAGAAGTAATGCAAAGTGAGAAGAAAATAGACACATCACATGGCCTGCAGTACTGTAAGTCACATGCTTTAGCCAAGCAGGAAGGAAATGAGTCAGACAAGCAGTGTCACTTTCTCCTTTGCATTTGTACAGGGAGAAAGCAAAATTATGAGAGGAGAGGACTTTGCTTGGCTCTTGGAGTCATTTCTTGTTACTGCCATAACAATCAAACCGCTTTTTTAAAAGCTATTTTATTTAGTGCTTGTATTGTCTTAGTGTTTTTTTCATTAGTGAATTTTTTTGTATAAGTTTTGTTTTCGTTTTGTGTGTGTGACTGACTGTGTGTGTGTGTGTGTGTGTGTGTGTGTGTGTGTCCCATGGACCCAGGAGAATGGAGGGTCACGTTGGAATCGGAGAAGGAGAGTCGCTGTCACGTGGGAGCATTAGGAGGGAGGATTGCAAACCCATGGGGGTTGGGATGGTCGTGTTATGATGGATGGCTCCAGACTCCTGGCCAGTGTTGCTTCCCAAGCAGAAGCAACAGGAGCAGCAGCACCAATGCCACTGATGGCTGTTGCTCGTTCACCTTCTCCGCCACCACCACTAGCAGAAGCTGTTGGGGCTCCAGCAGCACCCACTCCACCACCTCCACAGCCACAGAAGGTGGCCCTGGCAATTGCCGGTGGTGGTGGGTCTTGTGCCTGACAAGTGCATACTGTGTCTGGTCCCCCCCGCAGCTCCCCAGTGTGGGAATTTTTTAATTGTGTGAGGGGAGACAGCACAGTGGTGCAGTACTGTGTGTGTGGTGTGCTGGTGTGCCGTGGGCCCCCTGGGACACATTTGGAGACTGGTGCCAGTGCACCCACATGATGAATTACCACTGGGTAGAGTGGCAGGCTGCCACGGAAGGGGTCAGGAGTCCACCTGCTGGCCCTTCCATGGCAGTGGCTGAGGGTGCTGCTGGGGTGAGAGATGTGCCTCACCGCAGTCACCACCCCAGCAGGAGGAGGAGGGTTACATCAGGTGCTCCACCACCACCACCACCACCACCACCACCACAGCCACCAGCACCACCCTGTCCACCACCAGCCCCACTACCTGGATTACCTACTGCAGTGGACCCCGGCACAGTCCCTGTTAGCCAGCCTGATGTCTTCCTGGTGTGGGCAGCACTGGAAGAAAGCAACAAGTGTTTCAATGCATTGGAGCAGCAGGTTACCAGAGTGGAAGCACAGCATCAGCAAAAACTTTCAGTGCCACACCTGCCGCTGGACCACCATGGCATCCCATGGCCATAGTAAGCCTGGGTATTGGTTTCTCCCCCACCCCCAACCCCCTGACCCCACGCCACTACTGTGTTGCACTTTTTTTATGTGTTTTTTGTTTGTTATTATTAAATCATACACATTTTCCCTTCCAGGGGAATCTTTCTTGCACCACATAGTGCAATATATTTTTTTGAGAACCAGATGTAAATGCATTACAGTGAGTCACGTGATGGAGGCATTCCCATTCTGACAATCTGCCCACATTCTGCCTCCCTTCTCAGCAATATTAGGACGTGATGGCAGGGAGAGCACGTGTGCGTGCTCCTTACAGTGAATATCCGATTGTGTAGGTCTGCGAATGTTTCTTTATGTAAATGGTCAGTTTGTGTGAAATGTGTGGCCACATTTCCAGTAAGAAGAGCCTTGAAACATCCCACATTTCACCACAAAATGAACCTTATAACATTAGAAAACATTGCTTTGGATAGCTGCTGGACATTCAGTATAGTGGAGCATACACCTACGCTCTCCCTGCCATCACGTCTTAACGTTGCTGAGAAAGTGTAACACATATGTGGATTGCTTTTCAGATTGTTAATTCCTCCATCTTGTGACTCACTGTAATAAAATTATGGGTGGTTTTCACAGACATATATTACACTCTGTGGAGCAAGAAATATTCCAGCGGTAGTAATGCCCCCACATATTAGTTTATGTGCATCACCATAACTATGTAATTTGGTGACTGTCTGTAAAGCAGCAGTGCAACAATCTGTTGATAACTCTGACCTATATATTTTAATGCTATGTTACAACTTCCTTTACTTACATCCTGACTGACTGGAATGATACGATAATTTGCAGTAGTTAAGTGTGCTGTACTACCTTTTTTCATGTGTAAAATAATGAAAGGAGCATTCCTTTTAAATTGGTGGTGCTGACAGTGAGTGTGACCAGGTCTTTGTCATTGTTTTCCTCTGCTTTTCTACATCACATCAAGTAGTTGTCATATATCACTTCTGTTGTTAACTAACAGTTACGCATCAGTCAGTGTTTTATATGACACCACGGAACAATAGTTATTGAAAAGCAGCTGCAAATAAATACAAAGCTGTTCAGAACAATATTGGAAGATGTGCTCATTTCGTTTTCATACATGAAAAAAGTAGGAGTAAGAGAAGCAGACATAAATTGTGGGAAGAATCATATCATATCATTCAAGTCACTGATGACTCAGATGTAAGTAGTGGTTGCTGTGGCAATTTATAGTAGCATAAAAAAGTACAGTTCAGAACTGTGAGGACATTCTTGCAATGCTGCTTTAATTGTAAAAATGTCACTATGACATCATGACTATGAGCTCACAACACCAATCACAGAACACACTAAAGTGTCACAGAGTCCCCATATTTTTTTGGCAGGCCCACAATGCGTCCTCCTTGTGTGCAGAAAATTGGCAAGTGGTAACGAAGTGAAAAGAGACTATTTTAGCATATACAAAGTCCCCCAGAATTAATGGCGCACTCAGTCATGCGCATAGAGGTGGAACAGAGTCCCCAGATTTTTTATGCAGGTCCACAATGCATCCTTCTTGTGTGCAGAAATTTAACAAGTGGTAACAAAGTGAAAAGAGACTCTTTCAGCACATACAAAGTCCCCCAGAATTAATGGCGTACTCAGTCATGCGTGCAGTGGTGGCACAGAGTCCCCAGATTTTTTCTGCAGGCCCACAATGTGCCCTCCTTGTGTGCAGAAAATTAACAAGTGGTAATGAAGTGAAAAGAGACTGTTTCAGCGCATACAAAGTCCCCCAGAATTAATGGCGCACTCAGTCATGCGCATAGCGGTGGCACAGAGTCCCCAGATTTTTTCTGCAGGTCCACAATGCATCCTTCTTGTGTGCAGAAATTTAACAAGTGGTAACAAAGTGAAAAGAGACTCTTTCAGCACATACAAAGTCCCCCAGAATTAATGGCGTACTCAGTCATGCGTGCAGTGGTGGCACAGAGTCCCCAGATTTTTTCTGCAGGCCCACAATGTGCCCTCCTTGTGTGCAGAAAATTAACAAGTAGTAATGAAGTGAAAAGAGACTGTTTCAGCACATACAAAGTCCCCCAGAATTAATGGCGCACTCAGTCATGCGCACAGTGGTGACACAGAGTCCCCAGATTTTTTCTGCAGGCCCACAATGCGTCCTCCTTGTGTGCAGAAAATTGACAAGTGGTAACGAAGTGAAAAGAGACTGTTTCAGCACATACCCCAGTATAATATGATGACTGTGAGGTTTGTGTTGCTGGTCCAATGTGTTGTGCGAGACGATTCCACCAAATGAAATGTGATCATCTCAACTGGATTGAAAGGTGCCCTTTGAATGTACACTAATAGTACCTTGGTGAGTATATATATAGTTGTGTATTTTGTAGGTGATGATGAGGTGGGTTGAACTTGACATGGACATGTACTCATGCTATTGTTCTGCATCACACAGGTGGCTCATAAACTGATGGTGTGCACATTCCAGTGCTCAATGAGAATTGTTTGCACTTAAATGGAAACGGATAACTCTCAAGCACATGAAGGTAAGTATTTTTTTTTGGGGGGGGGGAATCATATTTTCAGTTTTGTCTGTAATGGTTTCTTATTTTTTTACTTCTTCACAGATTTCATCAGCATCCTTCTGGAGTCTGGTTGTTAATGATGGTCATGGTCATCTAATGAAATGACTTCTGTGTGTTGCATGTGTGCCCAAGCTCGGGAGAGGGGTGTGCCTGATGTTGAAGAACTTTTTGGGATAAGGCCACTTTGACCGAACAACAAAGCATCTCGAAGTTTCCTAAAAAAAGAAATGAATGACTTCTTACAAGTTACACCTTCATTGTTATGTGTCCCTCCCTGGTTCTCAAATCTCAGTCCCTATTGTCAAGTTACATTTCAGAGACACATCTTGTCAACTACTAAGACAACCTGTCGTGTGCAATATTTGCAGCAGTCTTTACAAAGCAATGAAATGGATGAAATAAATTCTTCATACTTACCAGAATGGATTTCACATGGACATTACATCGGTTCCTCTCTGTACGGTATAGCTACAGCACCTTTCCCAACAAGTATTAGCAATGGAGCCTGTTTTTCTTCTCCTGTAAAAGAAGTTAAAGAAGTCTACTGTATGTGTTTTGTCACTGCAGCTCTGAAAAGGTACATAAAACAAAACATATAACTTAAGGAAGTGAGGCAGCATAACAAACATGAGTGCACGTACACACTTTATGGTTTAAATATTAAGAAGCTGGTGGTGGTGCACTGGTGGTCCGTGGAGGGCAGACAGACTCCTGGTGGTAGACTTGCATAATATCAGTCCTGGTGGTGATGTGGTGGTCCATGGGGGGCAGACAGACTCATGGTGTTGGCAGACTTGCATAACATCAGTCCCAGTGGTGGTGGTGGTCCGTGGGGGGTAGACAGACTCATGGTGGCAGACTTGCATAACATCAGTCCCGGTGTTGGTGGTGGTCCGTGGAGGGCAGACAGACTCATGGTGGCAGACTTGCATAACATCAGTCCTGATGGTGGTGGTGGTCCATGAGGGGCAGACAGACTCATAGTGGCAGACTTGCATAACATCAGTCCTGGTGGTGGTGGTGGTGGTCTGTGGGGGGCAGACAGACTCATGGTGTTGGCAGACTTGCATAACATCAGTCCCAGTGGTGGTGGTGGTCCGTGGGGGGTAGACAGACTCATGGTGGCAGACTTGCATAACATCAGTCCCGGTGTTGGTGGTGGTCCGTGGAGGGCAGACAGACTCATGGTGGCAGACTTGCATAACATCAGTCCTGATGGTGGTGGTGGTCCATGAGGGGCAGACAGACTCATAGTGGCAGACTTGCATAACATCAGTCCCGGTGGTGGTGGTCCGGGTTGGGGCGGGCACACCGCCTTTTAAATACTGCAGTTAAAACCTGCCAACATTAACCACGTTATCATCCTCATAAAGAAAACTGCCCTCACAGTCATTGACGTCTGAAATCTGACCACAGGGAATTTCTTTCTCCATTGTGTCATCATCTACATCAGTGGTGGGCTGTTTCAGGCAGCCACTGCCAGTGCCACCAGGATGCTCCATTTCCACATCAGCAAGACCACCATGACTAGGCTGGGGTATGAATACTGAGGTTGCAGTCTGTGCTGGTATGTGCCTCTCATTCGTTTTAATGAATGTTAGCAAACTAACATTTGCAGGAGACAGGTTTGTCCAACAATCCCTGATTATTGCACCTGCTGAGCTGAATACCCTCTCAACACTACCACTGGAGGGTGGGCATGTGACGTACTTCAGTGCCACTGCAGTCAGCTCTGGCCATTCACTGACCTTTCCACTCCAGTACAAAAGAGGATCTTCACTTATTGTCAGATGCCTGTTTTCAGACAAATATGACTCAACCATTCTCTGTGCCACACTAAGTCCAATTGTTGATGCATGAGCTTGTTCTCTGGAATCATTTATTTCAAAAATACCCATTTGGGACAAAGCCTCCCAAAGTGGGTTACTGCCAACCTGACCCACTTTGGATGACAGACCACCTGGAACTACAGTCCCCTTACCCTTGCAGGATATGCTTGATGGTCCTCCAGCTACACCTTCAGCTGGATTATGCTGCTGAGGTTTGCACACCTTGGCATGTGACTTCTGTGCCCCATGAACCAAGCGCACCAGTTGATCACTGATATTTTTTACCTGTTCGGGCCCTCCCTCCAGTACTGATGCAATTCCACGTTTGTATCGTGGGTCCAGCATTGTTGCCATGGCAAAGTTATCACTACGCTGAATGCTCACAATGCGATGATTCTGGTCGAATACTGTCAGCATGTCGCAGCAACATACTTCTACCACCATTTCCGGCAACATCAAGGCTATGCTGTACATTCACCAATGTCTGCCTCAGCACCTGCAGCAGTGGAATTGATTGGCTAATGGAGGCAGACTCGCCACTCACTGCCTGTGTGGCATGTCCAAAAGGCCACAGAATTGTTATTACAGAGTCCATGATTCGCCACTGTTCAGTCATCATAGATATGGAGGCCCGAGAACTGTCACGGCTAGTGTGCATAACAAGTTATTCTGAGATAGCTTTGTATTCTTCATACAACCTCTCTGCCATGTATAACATGGAGTTGCATCATGTGACAAATGCCAGCTTCAGGTGGTGCTGAGGTAGGGCTGTTTTGTATCTGCAATTGCCACAGTTTGTCATGGGTCTTTCCAGATCTTGAAAAGTGAGAGCAGATTTGTTGTGCAATAGCCAGCATTTCCTTTATATCAGGGTGATGCAGAAACTCCTGAACCACAAGATTTAAACAGTGGGCCATGCATGGAACATGAAAAAAACACCATGCATGATGCATTTCACCACATTTGACCCATTGTCACTTGCTATGAACCTAGCTCTCAGGGACAGAGGGTTTAGCCATCTGTCAATTACAGTCAGTACCATGTCCAACATGTTCTCACCAGTGTGTGAACAGGTCACACTGCACGTAGCAATTGTTGCATGCTGGCGAATTCCAGGAAGATTGCTACCATGACAATCCACCTTACTGCACTGATTATTCACACTACCAACATCACAAACAACCCCCGGCACCTGAGCCCATTGTGCAGTTATACACAGATATGAACTCCATGCTGTTTTGCCACTTGTCCACATATCCATACTTAAATGGATGAATGGAGAGGAGGAATGTTGAAGGGCATGTCTTACTGAATCTGAGACAATGCAGAACAACTCGGGAACAGCACGGGTAGAAAAGTATGTCCTGGATGGGACTTTCCATTTTGGACAGGAGTGGGCAGCAAACCACCAGAATCCAGAATTCTCTACAAAGGAGAGGGGCCAAAGATCAATTGCCAGCATTCCCGCTACAGCAGCATTAAGTTCATGTGGCACTGTATGATTGGGGGGGTACTTCAGCCTTTGCGCAAAAACACTCTGTAACGTGGGCTGCCTTAAACGTTTTACACGGGGTGTGTTGTTAGTCACAAATGGTTGTGCTCTGTGATGAATGGCATTGGCAGGGGGTGGAGTGTTGACATTTGATGACGACGGTTGCACAGGCAATGATGACAAACCCAGAAATGATGTTATTTTTCCAGATTTGCCAACCGGGGTTGATGTACCACTTGCAGTAGACATACTGCATTCACCACCACCACCATCACCACCACCACAAAAAATGCTACTCTCACCAGCACAGGACAACATTTCAAAGCCATTATGGTCCTCCACCTCATCATGCCTGCAGTAATCCTCTACTCTTTTTACCACACTACTGCACACGTTTAATTTGCTACTGAGCTTAACAGTCATGGAAGGGGATAACATGCTGGCTATGGTTGCCGGTGACATAGGTGAATGCCCCACTGTGGTATTAGCTGCCAGCTTGTGCTGGGTCCATAGAGCCGAGAGCCTGTTCTTAAGATGTGTATGCTGTCCTCCTGTCCCAAGATGGATCCCCTTTTTACCTCGACTCACACGCACATGGCAAACCTGGCAGATTGCAACTGAATCATCATTTGCATTTTGAACAAAAAAATCCCAAACAAGGGAGTGTGATGCTCTGCTTTTAACATGTTCATGATGATGTGGCTTATTTAAGTCTGTTATTTTAAGCACTGAGGTGGGGGGCACGTGATGTTTCTTGCATTGCACACATGGACTGCAACAGACCACCACCACAACTACCTATCATATTGATTACTTGGTCATCGTCATCATCATCATCATCAACTAAAACCAGTAAATCACAAGTTTTTATGGGGGCGAATTCCTGCAAACAGATTCAGACACAACCACTTTTAATTTATTTTTCTCCGGTTCCCAACTGGGGTCAATTACATCATCATCATATTCATCAACGTCACTGTCACACATATCAACATCTTCCACTTGGATGCTAACATGTGGACTGCATATTGCAACAATAGCAACATCAGCATCATCACATTCATCATCAGCATCTACACCACCATCACCTGATATTTTTTCACCACACTGTGAATCACTGCATGGAAAATGCGTGACCTTAAGTGCCACAGTGGATGGAATATCACATTGTATGCTATCATTGACATGATCATCAGAATCAGGTTCAGTTAATGGGATGTTATTGTGAAGTTTGACATCATCTACGCTGTCACTCACTTGCACTGCTTTACACTCAATATGTTTGGATGCGGTACACTGGTCAGAATTAGAACTTGATGCAACAATGCTAATACTACCTCCACCACCACTAACACCAGTAACACTAACAACACCGGCTGGGAAAACACCATCTCCTCCAATTATGAGTGAAGCTACTGATTCAGCTGTAAAAAACATTGCAGGAGAAATACCTTTCCTCACATCAGCAATGCACTTCTCCATCCAGGTACTACTACCATGCCCAGAGACCCTCTTACTACCAACATTGCCATGGCCAGAAACAGCTTTACTTGCACGTCCCTTTGCAGGCATTTTGGAGAATCAATCACACATATTATTACCAAATTCAGATTTTGATATGTTCACTTTCTGACTGGAGGGATGCTGGCTGGATGTGAACCAAAATCAACAACTGTGGCTTTAGCAACAGATAAGAGACTACTGTGTTGTGACATTGTCACGGAATTAAAACAACTTCAGTAACCAGTGGTGCTGATGGGGTCACAAAAACAATCCAGTCTGGTAAAAAATACCTCTTCAACATGGGGGTGGGGGGAGCACTGAATAAGGACAGTGCTGATTTTTACGGCACTACAAGCAGCAAAACTAAGAACAGAGAACACGAATGCTGTACAAAATCAGGCAGCTGCAGTGGATAGCAGGTTCACAGTGCACTGCTGCGCTTAGTTGCACTTACACTAGTCTATGTCACAAATTTTAAAAGGTGTATTATATTTGATGCATGCAACACTGCACACACAACACAGAACAGTTTGTTAACAATGCTGAACGAGGAATGTGACTCAAATGCAAAAGTTCAGTGTACTGCCACGTAATGTAAATTTGTAATTTAAACAACCTGACCTTATGAAATGCTGCACCACATTGACACAACAAACAGCAAGAACATTTTGACTATTACTGACAATTTTACTATGTGTGCAGTAACACAGTCAGTTATATAACAAAAATATAACCAAAACACAAAGAAATCACTAGTTCTGCAACTTAAATCTATCTACACACAGATACACCCCTCCCCCACACCGCACACATCACTGTCTTTCACCACACAAACTCAATGCTGTAAATTAACATTCAAAATCCACACACAAACAAAAACACTCGAAGATGTGAGCACAGGAGGGTTTTCTATGCTCAATGAACTACAGCTGGATACCCCCCCCAAAAAAGCAAAAATGTTTTTTGAACAGCTTTTAAAAGATTCCTACAGACAGCTATCAGAGTACACTGTCTTCTACTCCTTCCTACTCATACTACCCCGAACTGAGGCTGTGCAGATCAATATAGAGCCCATGTGACCTAAACTCCCATGAATCACTGCAAAATTTGCCCTCGGAGCTCAAAAACAAAGCAAAGTGAGGTTAAGTGAAGTTCCATCAATGTACTTCACTGTAAAAATTGAAAGAGTAGTGACCAGTGGAGGCGGAGTAACGTGAAGTCGCTGTTTCTAATGCACTTCAGGTTCCTCATTATAACGCGAAGTACTCCGCTTCGCGTTGCGGAGCATTCCGCGAATCCACCTGTGCTCCGTGAAAAGCTTCACGGAGCAGATTGAGCCCACTTCGCCCACCACTAGACATACTACAAAATTCACATAACTATTTTGTTATTACAGTATCTCTTTTGAAAGGATTCCATTAAGAAAACACCTATCCTTTGCTTCAATGTGTTCGACGGATCATATATAAGCTTCCCATAATATTCCACATTTGTTAGCTGACTTAAGATTTCTTGCTTCTATTGTGTATTTCTGTGTATTCATCACTATGATAGAACCACTTTTGTCTGCGGGTTTTATCATGCTAGATGAATTACTTTCAACAAACTTTTAATGTCTGCCAGTTCTGCTAAAGTACAATTTACAAAATCAGGTCTCTTTTTTTTCTCCCCAGCCCATATTGTTTCAATACCCTTTCACATAACTTTTGCAACATATTAACAAAGTTGTTACTAAGGGGAACAAAGTGAGTTTTAGCTTTAAAAGGTCATAAATTGGTCATTGATACCTTCTCACTCCCAATATCACTCTCATTGCTCTCCATCTGCACTAGCTCAGAATTACCTATGTGAAAAAAAGAAGACAGGTTTAGGGAGCAAATACATTTTCTCAGATCAATCACAGATTCAGATTCATTTGTCCACTCATTAGAATGAAGCTAACCTTTAATTTCTGAATCAGTCAATACATAATCATAAATGTTAATGAAATTTAAATTGGTCATAGATGGTTCACTTTTCTGTATATCTTTATACAGTGATATTTCCTACACTTGGCTTTCCCTTTTTCCATCCTCTTCTGTTGGAGTTTCCTGTTCTGTAACACTTGCCTGTGTGTCCTACCTCCCTCACCCATCTTGTCTTCCTCATTTTCATATACGAGTAAGCCTAGGGTAGTGGTGCAATGGTTCTGTGCTAATACAGCTCTGGAGGTTCTTCTATGGCTGTGCACATAGGGATGTTTTCATCTAAAAAAAGAAGCTGAAGAATCGTTTTCAGTCTCTGAACCACTGGTATAACCTGGTTCATTATTTGTGTTGGGTTCCATTATAGATATTGTGGGACTGATATTTATTTCCATTGTAAGATGTGACCCTGCTTAAAGTCTTTATTATCATTTTGGATGCTGAACAGACACTCAGACAACCTTTGCCAGTCATACAACTTCTGCCAGCCACAATATATATAAATGGAAATGTTCACACACTCATAGTAACTAGTTGATTTAGTCACTAGACCAGTCACTTCAGTTTTATACCCTTTAAAAATGGCATGGAGAAGAGGGTGGTATTGGGTGCCTAGAGCTTGGGGAAGGGGTTGACTTGACTACTCAGTCAAGGCTGGGGAGAGGAGGGTGGAAACTAGGATTACTTGATGTATGTGGAAATAGAAGATAATGCACACTGTGGATTAAAGTATGTAATAAGTTAGTTTTACACTCCCAAGGTTTGTGATACCACATAAACCAGAAGACCAATGGTCAAGCAGTTTATATTGGTATCGTGTACTAAGGTTGTATTAGAAAACAACTGTAAATAATTTATTAATTTTTGTATAACTGTTTTTTTTTCTCCAGTATATACTGTAGTTCCAAATTCCATAAATTCCCAGCTCTAGTCATTAATGTGTGTCCTGAGAGTAGTTTTGATTTGCAGCAGTTCTTGGCTGGGATTATAAAGTGTGTATGAGGATAACCGACATGTTCTGCTTGCAGCTGGTCTTGGGCTTAACCTGTGTGTTTTCTTTCTGTGGAGGGTGGTGTGGCTTGTGGTGTCAGAGTACATGTTCAGTTGTGTTACAGCTATTTACTTTAGGTGTAATTTGGGGTGTGTAACAGGACTTAGCAGTGACTGAAATTGGGTTTATATAGAGGTCAACCAATAATTCTGGATATAAAAAAACAAGGTTGCTGTGTCAGCATTTGGTCTAAAAACAAAACAAAATGGTAATATTAAATGCACACTGAAAATTGAAAATAAAGTTAGAATCAATGTTTGGACTGTTAGTCTACTTCAGGGATCACCTAAACGCTGGACACTCTATTGACTATACTATAATAATATTATGCATATCTTTACAGAAACTGGGGAGGTGGGTGGGTTTGGGTGCTAAGAGAGTGTGGGTGGGAATAGCTTTAAATGTTTGGGCTCTGGGTAAAAGGGTGGGATAGGAGACTTTTGGGAATTTTTATTAAAGTGCAAATATGAAGCAGTGTCTAAGTGCCAAACTATGTGAAGCTATGTGTAGCGCAATGTTTAGCACTTTGCTGGTACATAAACTTCACTACGTCTCTGTTCTCAGGCCATCTACTTAAAGATAGAAAGGAGATTCACATTTAGTTAACTGTACACAGTGTCCCTTAAATCAGCTGGGCCCAATTGATATACTATTAAGACTGTAAAAGAAATTGACTTGTTAGTTGTAGTGCCTTGAAATTTGAAAAGTTATTCTTGTACCAATTTTCTGCTAAATGTAGTACTGTTCTAGAAATAGCAAATTTTCATATTCTGTACTTATGAGATATGGATTAATAGCAGTCCATTGGGACTGCATCAGAGTTCCTAAGTAAATTCTACCTTTTAAGGACATTCCACGGCCATTGAGATGGCTGGCATTTTCAAGACATTTATCTGGCAAAGTGTAGGTTTTCCCCCACCTCCTATTGTCAGAGATTACAGGGGTTTGTATTCTGAAAATCAGCTATATGTATGGACATTTTCCTTGCTATGTCTATTACCCTGTATGAGGCAATGTGTGTATGATTTTACATAAAATAATAAACACAAAGTTAAAAAAAAATACATCAGGCCTTGTAACACAGCACTGGAATTCACTCCTAGTGCCACTGAAAGTTACATCATCCAATCCTAAAGTAGAAAATTAACACTCTAGTACCCATTATAATGCCATTTTCTTTGTTTTAACATGTCAGAGGTGATCTGGGACATGTTCGTTTTTAGTCACACTTACAAACTTACTTTACAAGCAATACATTATACACAGTTACTTAATTTGAAAGACTCAGACATGCATTTAAAGTACATTCTGCTCTCAGAATAATCAAGTTTGCTCCTTCCTTGTATTGCATGTTCCATGTAGTTTCACAGATGTCACCATATACTCCTTTTTTTACAGCTGCTGAGCAATAGATATTGGCAATCTCTGCAAATTCTGTTTCTCTCTTATATCCCTTTCAGAAATGAAGCACTCCATTTAATAGGTGCTAAGTCACCTTTTATATAAAGTATGTCTTCCCCCACTGTCATAGCACATTAAGCTATATCTTGTTATCCTGTCAGTCAGCATACCCTGCCTCATCAGTATTTACTTCTCTCTAGCAAGCACTTTGCATTTTCCTTTTTTCATTATTAGGTGATTTTTATTTGAAAGACCTAAATAACCTTTACATTTCTAACCAGATTTTCTAACCAATCTATGCATTTTTTCCAGTTTAGTGAGCAATATCTGCTAATTATCCATTGTATTTATGCATTTATTTATTTATGTTTTGCTCTTATCCTTTATGGTCTTAAAGCCTTAGAAAAACAATTAAAGGGTTCTCGTAATTTTAGTGTTTTGTTAATTATGTGTTTTATATTTATTAGTGTAAAGCCTGATTCCTTAAAGATCATATGCAACATAAAAATGTATTTGACTTTATTTTCACTGTTATAACATGTTTGTATCAAAATATTCTTTATTAAATGAAACAGTTTTTAAATAAATATAGTATTGCATTCCAGAAACATAGAGAGGTACAAGTAGATAAAGACATCCAGTAGGCTCTAGAACCCACCCTGGGAGTCCTGCCCTTTTATCCCCATCTCAATTTTTTTTCTCTTTATTAACCCCTTAGAAACCATACCAGTTAGCTTTGAGGCCTGGCAATTGTACCTGCATTGAAAACCATTCTAGGCCTGCTATTACACTTATCTACTACTCATGCATAAATATACTGTATTATTGTTAAAAAGAAAGTTATTTATGTAGCCCTCATTGATCAGAAAGCATCATTTGACTCATTGCTTAGGAGGACATTGTAGGAAAAATTAATGACCTTGGGACTGATTCTGTTCTACTTGGTGTCATAATTAAATCATACTCTTATATCTAGTCTCAGGTTCAATACAGCCATAGTGGTAAACTTACACATACAGTTTCCACACAAAGGATAAATGCAGGGTTGCATTTTGGCATCACTGATGTTTAACTTATACTTCAATTATTTTACTATTTCATCTTCAAGGGAACAAAATTCATTCTCCATCAATATTATGCACAATTTGTCACAGTCTTGCATACTGAATATGGGAAATCAAGCAATATTACCACAATCAATTATTGGGTTAAAGAGACAGTTAGATGACCTGGCACTAGAATGCAATGGATTAAAGTTAAACATCAATATTAACAAACATAAAATATTAGTTTTTGGCAGGACAGCACATAGAACAAAAAAACAGTGGTGTTGAACTCATCATAGGTAAAAAACAATTAAGTAATATCCCTACATGTGTGTAATATTTGAAAGCCATTCCAGGTGAAAGAATCATAGCAATAATACAGTTTTAAAGCATAAAGAATACATGGACTGAACTGGTTCAGTAGGCTCTTATAGTGGAAGGAGTAAGGGCTCCACTGATGGAATGCAGCAGTAAGTGCAACTCATAGGTATTACAGTATATGCAACTGAGCTTAGGGGTATAGAGACAAACAAATATTTTTGTAAATCAGTTCTTGGCCTAACAGTGGCATACCAGCAGCAGAAATAAGGGTAGAATGGGAACAATATAGAATATGTTTACTGGCATTGTCAATGATACTTTTCTGCTGTATAAAATTTCAGTATGCAATATTGCCACATACAGAGTTCTGTTTTTGTGTCTTCAAGAATCATTAGAATTTCTGAAATGCAATTATAAAACATATGTGGTTACTTTTGTACCTAAACAATGAATGAAAGTGGTCTAGTGATTTTGCAGAACTTCCTGAGAATTATACAACAGGTGTCTTTTCTAAGCCAATCGGAACACAGGACAACTGTCAATTATTACCCCACAAACTACTACAGTCACATTTTATACACACCAACAGTAGGTTATCCACATTATGGTGATGCCCAAAGTAGGGTATTCATAGTCTAGCAATGGCCACAGTAGGTTATCCACATTCTGGCATTGCCTATAGTAGATTATCCACATTTCAGACATGCCCACACTAGCTTATCCATTTAGTCCACAGACTGAAAAGGTGGAACACAGGCATGTTCCTCTTCAACAGTTTCCTGGAAATCAGTTTAGTGTAGTTGGTAAGAGTTCTGAACATCAAACATGGAGAACTGGGATTGAATCCCATAGCCACCACTTGCATACTATGTCACTATGAGCTAATGACTTAAAAAACTACCACAGCACTTTCAAAATGCAGGGTTCAAAATTTCTAGTCATATAATAGAAATAACATTCAGTTAAACAGATTCAACTTGAAATAACCAGCTGAAGTGGTTGATTAAACAGCTTGGCCTTCAGCTTTGGCATTTAATTATCCACTTCAGCCGGTTGTTTCTTTATATACAGTACTCCGGCTAACTGAGTGTTATTACTCAAGTATAATGATTTCAATTCAATATAAACCACTTAATAAGTAACAATAAGCAGATCAGATAAAAAAAATATGTATAATAGAATGATCACTAGCCATTTTAGTAAATCTCTGAGAGAGATAAAACTAGTGCAGTATATCAGATTGAAACGTATCTTGATTTTTTACCTGATGTAAGAGAAATTCTGGTTGGGGTCAATGGGCCACACTAATCCACATGATCCTACTTCTACCCACTGACACTTGTAGTTATGTTGACTCTACCTTCCTTCTGTCTTTTACAGTATTGTCCTCTGTTACTCTGCTGGAATTTCTGACATATACTGTAGTGCGTCCCTCTCCCATTTTATTCTCCACATATCTTTCAAACAGGGCACAGCCTGGGACTGTTAAATCCCAGTTATTATTCTATGATACTAATGTCTCAGTGATAGCTATAATATCCAGCTCATCAGCTGCCATTTTTGCAAAAAGGTTCTCCTTTTTATTCCCTCAGCTCCTTTCATACTGTATGCAGAGAGTAACTTCCATTTCCACACCTTCCTTGCATTTCCCTTTCCCCATCTTATTCACTATGTTCCCCCTGGTTCCTTGTGGTCCCTGTAATTCCCTGCTACCATTTGAATGCCCTTTCTAAAATCTATGTGAGCTGAGGAGAGCCAACTTGCCTCCCCCATGTGTGTTATTCAATGGGGTGACCTAGCACTTCCCTTCCCCTCTTTAAGGTGTAATACTTATTGATTGCCACATCAACATTCTGGCTCAGTGTTCTAGTAGCTTATCTTTTGGGATGCAGTCAATCAGCCCCGATTAGGCTTCCCAGGAGGATTCCCTGTCCTACTTGAAGTGACACCCCTCTTCCCTGCACCTTCCCTTTAGCCATGTGTTAAACTCCTGGATTTTATTTCTCACATGGTGTTAGTAGCATCTCAATGAAGATTACCATTAATGCTGCTACTTTCAACTTTCTGCATAGTTCTTGAAAACTATCCTTTGTTCTCATTGTATCACACCTGCTTACTATTGTTCCTGGGAAATAGCATATTGATCTTTTACTAATGTTTGCAGTACACACTAGTCAGGTACTAACAATGTCATTCTCTTCCTCTTGTGTTACTAGCTCCCCCCCCTCTGTAGGGTCTTATTGTGTCATTGTATCTTCCCACCATGTTTTCTAAGCAGTAACACTCTATGGCAACCAGCATGATGTCAATTAAGTCAGCGTGCAGATTCTGTTCTGTTTAAGGAGTGATAGTCAAGGTTTTGAGTTAAAGAAAAATAACTCTGTTACTTTTACATATTTCAGTTGAAGACATTTCTTTCATAATGGGCCAGGGTAGTGATAAACAGCATATAACAACTTAAATGGCCTTATTGGAATTTTGTGAGCCCAAGTGATTGGGGAAAGAAACAGTGATAAAAGCACAAAAGCACAACCTTATGGTGAGTCAGAACATTATTTTTCTTCTTAAAACAAGGTGTAGTAATATTGTACTACTTATGAAGATATAGAAATGTAACATACTGTAGTAACATAAGTTTGGAAGGGATTCTAGATCCATCATGGTCACCCACCTGCTTCATAAGCAGGTATGAGTAAGACTGGTATGCAAACATAAAAAAATTTAAAGTGTATGCCTGCCCACTCTACTACATAGATTATCCCCAAACTTCCTTGGAAAGCAGAAACTGTCCATGCTTAACTTGAAGGTCTGTACTGTCTTCATAGTCACTGTCACCTCTGATAGGCTATTCTATAAATTCACCACCCTCTGGAAACATACGTCTGGAAACATAAGTGCTTCCTAATAGTTACCCCTGAATTTACCATCTATGATCTTCAGGGCATATCCCTATATCCAGCTTGAATGCAGCTGATCAAACATCTTTGTCTACTTGATCTGGTTGATATCCTTAAATAAACAGAAAACTGAGATCATGTCCCCTCGCTGCCTATGTTTCTTCAACATGAACATGTGAAGGAAAAGAAGAAGAAGCTGAATAAGCATTTTTATAACACTTCTTCATACACTCTGTATCTCAATGCACTTTACAAGCAATGAGAGACTGGTAGTGACATGACTGTAAATATGTAATGGCTGCAGTTTTGCACATTAAAATACATACAGCCTTGGACAATTATATGACACAGTTGTATGGAAAAGTGAGTTGTTGCCAGGACACTGAGAAAACCCCCTAGTCTTTGGAAAAAAATTGCCTTTGGTTCTTTTACTTCTTCCTGGACACCCACCAGGACAATCCAAGAGGTGTGCAGAAGGGGACTTGGTTTAATGTCTCATCTGTTGAATGCCACACCCCAATAGTATAGAATTCCCCTAATATTGCACTCAGGTGTCAGCATTTATATCTTATTCTGGGCTCACAACCTCCTTTATCTTCTTCTGAGCTCATAGCCTCCTCAAGATAAAACTCTGATCTCAGACTAAGATATACAAAAGGAAAGCTTAGACATTGTTTTCTTTTTGTAACATCAATGTTGGTCCAATAAAAAGGTATCAAACCATTTGCTTCTGGATTAGGACAGGGAGAGGTAATTTTCAGAAATATAGGCATTGGACCTGAAATCAACAAACAGACAGGTAAAATGTAAGGGCAAAGAAAGCAAAAAAAAAAAAAAGGAAATGGATGAGGTGAGAAACAATAAAAGGCAGGAGATAAAGACAAAATGATATGCATATGCTTTCAGAAGAGACAGGCCAACAAATAATTAACTCATCTGATGTAGCTTAAACTGACCAAGAAGAAGCTTTACTAAACAAACTCTGATCAGAGCCAACACAGCTCTTATTCTGCTTTAAGAGCGCTGGAAAGGGAACTTAATGGCATTCACAAACAAATGGAGCCTGACTAATTGCCCAGCTTGTTCAGGGGCTAAACAATGTGATTATGAAAAGAATCACAGGATACTTTAGGTAGTAGAGTGGATAAATCACTGTAAATTTGGATATTAGAACAACATAAGGAATTCATTCTTGAGTATGAATCAGGGGTGGTCATGAAGGACCTAGAGTCCCTTCTGAACTTAAATTTTTGTGTCACTCACACTACCTCTTTTACAACAGAGCTGCCAAGTTGTGGCTGCCTTCCCTTGATCCTTTCAATAAGATGGGAAGGTTAAAACCAGAGCAAAGAGGACTGTCAGTTTTACTGTACTGCATCTCAAGTGACTCTCCCTGTCAGTTACCTGTATCAAATGATCAAACAGACAGTGAGCAAAAATGCACTAACCAGCTTGCCCTGGCTAACCATCAAACAGCACCAAAGAGAGATTCTGGAGGTGACACTACCACTGATATCAGTATTTAAATGTAGTAATAATAATACCAGAATTCTTACCAGATGCAGCACCTCTGTCAAACAACAAAGTTTCTATTAGCAAGTTTCAGCACCAAGCTCTACATTATATTTACTTTGATGTGTTTATCCCTTTACAGCCTGCGTTACAACTGGTTGTTCTTGGAATCTTGTGAGCATTTGCTAAAGCAAGGGGAAACAGATTTTAATTGTGTTTTTGTCTGCATGCTTAAAATGCTTTATAATGGAAAAAAAACAAATAAATCTTTTTTACAGGGAGACTGTTGGGCCAAAAAACTCAGTGTTGATCTCCAGTTACATCAGAATCCAGTAAACATTTCATGCACAATGCACTGAACGCAATACAGTGAAATCCTAAAAGAAAAAAAAGAGGAGTCAAATCCTGTGGCTTAACATATTGTTTGTCATGGCCCATATAATTTTTATGAACATACACATTAAAGAAGATAATTGCTCTTCAGTGTATAAATGCATCATTATTAACAATCTTGTACATTAACACATCTTTAAAAGCATATGGATTTAAATCATATCAAAAGCTGTGTAAGCCTAATAATTAAGTAGCAGAACCAGGATATTAGGATGGGATTTAGGTGGCTTGGGTTCAGTTCTCAGTTTAGTAATTTCTTACTACAGATACAGTTTGTCTTTCAGTGATTGTCAGTGGCTAATTCAGCACTAATTATCACTTTAATTGTTCCTAGTTGCAAGATTTCCAATCAGAGAAGGTAAATAACTGTAGGATACTTAGACTGTCCATGTAAATAGAGCACAAACCAAGATAATATTCCCGTGGCTTGGATTCAATTTCAAGTTAGGCTGCATTATGTCTTATTACAATTTGTGTTTCAAATGTTTGGCAAGGGCTAGTAGTTCACCACAACTAATTACCATATTGAATTCCAAATACTTTACTTGTTCTTATCCTACAGTTTTTCTCCAACATCCAGTATTAGAACACATTAAATACTGTCAGTAAATCAACATCGTTTAACTCCTAAGCAACCTAGCCTGTCAGTTGTTCTACAAACATAGGAAACTGCCATCAGATAATGCCCTTACGGTCCATCAAGTCTGCTCAGTTGTGCAGCTAGCTGCCCTTATACTGCATCTGACCCTCCCTCCCCATTCCCTCCAGTGACCCTTCCCCCTTATCCTGTCCCATCGCCTTTTGAAGCAGCCCACTGTTCTACAGGATATCACTTTCTTTGGCAATGTGTTCCACCCAGACACCACCCTCTCCATAAAAAAGTGTCTCCTCATCTCCCTCCTGAACTTCCCCCTTCCAGTCACAGACAGTGCCTGCTATGCCCCTCCCCCTCCTTAATTTGAAAAGAACTTCCATGCCCATCTTATTTATTCCCTTCATGTACTTGAAGGTTTCAATCATGTCCCCCCATCCCTCCTTCCTTTTCTCCAGGGAGTATACTTTAACTCCCTCAGCCTGTTCTCATAGGGTAAGTCTCCTAGACCCTGGATCATTTTTGTTGCCCTGTGCTGCATCACCTCCAGCAACCTTATGTCCTTCTTCGTGTATGGTCACCAGAACTACATGCAGTACTCCAGGTGTGATCTAACCAATGACCTATACATTGGCAGGATTACCACCCCCCTCCTAGAGGATATGCCTCTGGCAAGATAA
Organism: Neoceratodus forsteri; assembly: GCA_016271365.2. NCBI lineage: Eukaryota > Metazoa > Chordata > Ceratodontiformes > Ceratodontidae > Neoceratodus > Neoceratodus forsteri. The sequence continues at coordinate 533,418,143 of CM057455.1, forward strand.
CCAAGCATCCTGCTGGCCTTTGCAGCTGCCTTTCTACACTGTGCTGAGTTGTTCATTGCTCCCATTATGATCACCCCCAGATCCTTCTCCTCCTCCGTCTTGGCTAGTTGAATCCCCTCTAGCTGGTCGCTCCTCCTTGGGTTTTTGACTCTGAAATGTAGCACCTTACATTTCTTGGCATTGAACCCTGGCTGCCAAGTATCTGACCAGTCCTCCAATTTTGCCAGATTATTTTGCAACCCCTGCCACCCTCCTAAGTCATCCACTACTGCCCCCATATTGGTGTCATCTGCAAACAAACTGATCTTGCTCTTGCTGCCTATTGAGACGTCTGCTATGAAGATCCCAAACAACATCAGTCCCAGCAAAGAATTCTGTGGCACCTGGCTTGTCACCGCTCTGGGAGATGAGAGCTTCCCTCCCACAATCACCACCATCTGCTGTCTCTCTTGCGGCCAATTCACTACCCATCCCACCATCTTCATCCCCACCCCTGTGACTTCCAGAGCTTTTCCTAGCCTCCCATGCAGCACTGAATCAAAGGCCTTACTGAAATCCAGGTACAGGACACCCACTGTATGGCCCTTGTCTAATTGCCTGGTTACTCAGTTATAGTACTCTACCAGGTTCGTCTGACAGAATCTGCCTGAGACAAACCCATGTTGTCTGCCTTCCTGCAGACCATTAGCCTATAGGAGGGAAACCAGCCTCTCCTTCAAGATTGTCTCCATCAGCCCTTGTCTGTAGTTTCCTGGCTCATCCTTGGGGCCGCTCTTGTGAAGAGGTATCACGTGCACCATCCTCCAGTCCTGAGGTGCACTCCCTGAATCCAGGAAGGCATTGAACAGGTCTGCCAAGGGTTTTGCCAGGTCCTTTAGCACCCTGGGGTGAATGCCATCAGGCCACAGCACCTTGTCCACCCTCTGTGCTATCAAGCCCTCTAGCATCCTACCCACTGGGATTTCCCCATCTGTCACCTCCTCCACACCCATACCAACCCTCCCACCCCATTTGGGTATAGCTCTCCTATTCTCTTTAGTAAATACTGAGCAGAAGTTCTCGTTTAATGCTTCTGCCTGTTCTGCCCCTGTTTCCACCCCCCCATCCCTCTTTATCCTTACTATCTGGTCCTTACAACTTCTTTTCTCCCTGATGTACCTGAAGATGTCTTTCTCACCTCATTGTTGCCCTGTGCTAGCCTAAGCTCCCTGGAAGTCTTGGTTACCCTGACTGCCCTTGTCACCTCCTTTGACTCATTCAGGTATTCCTCCCTGTCCTCCCCGTTCCTTGCTTTTTTGCACCTTATAAAGGCAGCTCTTTTCTTTCTGACTTTTCCATGACCCATCCTGCTCACCTAGCTAGGCTTCTTGGCCCTAGCCTTCTTACTCTGTACCCTTGTACATGTTGTTGTTGCCTCCTCAATTCCCAGTTTAATGACCTCCCACTTCTGGTTACTATCCATATTTGGATGCATCCTGGCTGGATACACCTGCACTATTTCACTCATCCTCCTGAAATCAGCCCTCCTGAGGTCTAACAACCTTGTGCCCATTTGTACTCCCCCTTTCCCCATGTTTATTATGAACCACATTGAGTGGTGGTCATTTCCCACCAGCAGTTCTTCCACCTCCAGCTCCCTCACAAACTCACCATTCACCAGCACGAGGTCTAGGATGTTTCCTAACCTGGTTTGCTCTATGACCATCTGCAATAGAAAGCTGTCCTGGAAGGTGTCCAGAAGTACCTGCTCCCTCCTATTCATGGTGACCGGGGTACCCCAATCCACTCCCGGCAGGGTGAAGTCCCCCATCATCACCATGCTGCCCCTCCAGCAGATCCTTCTTCTCTGTCCCACTAATTTCATGTCTAACTCCTCAGTCTGAGAGGGCGGCATGTACACCACTCCCATCCTGAGGGTCCAATTTGTGGAGTCCTGGAGCTCCACCCATAATGACTCCATGCTGCCCTCCTCCCCTTCCTCCCTGACACAATTCATTCCTTCCCTCACATACAGCGCCACCCCCTCCTTTCCCTTTTACCCTGTCCCTCCAAAATAACCTATACCCCGGTACTGCCAGGTCCCAGTCATGGTAATGGGTGTCCCATGTCTCAGTGATGGCCACCATGTCCACCTCCCCATCTACCATGACAACCTGTAACTCTGCTGTTTTGTTCTGTAGACTCCTAGCATTAAAGGTTACCACCGTCCAACCCACATCCTTCCCCCACTCTCCCTACTTGCTCTCCCTTTTTAATATACCCCTCTGACCTCTCCCTAAGTCCCATGCTGCTGGTATGGGCAGTACGGCTTATTCCCCATACTAGCAGCAAGTAAGTTCATTCAGCTTCCCTTCCTGTGGATTCTGTCTGACTCCCATCCATCTGCCACCCCCTCTTCTAGTTTAAATTCTCATTGTTTGCTAAGTATTCCCCCAGTTTCTGTTTCAATACCCTCCTTCCCTCCTCACTCAACTGTAGCCTGCCCTTAGCATAGAAATCCTTGCCCTGCCAGGTCCTTCCCCACCACCCACCAGCCCATACCTTTTGGACTGACACCATTCTTTTGGCCACATGTTAAAGTCTTCTATCCTCAGCTTCATTGCCATGCTCACCTTGTATACTGGAAGCATCTCCAAGAAAGTTACTGCTTTTCCTGCCTCTTCACAAATCAGCCCCAGCTCCTCAAACCTCTTCTGGACTACATCTATCATATTTCCTACCAGGTCATTTGTTCCCAAATGCAGAACTATGTGAGGTTTCTCCCTACCCCTCTTTGCATACTTCAGAACAGATTGACCCACCCTTTCTGCTGTCATGCCTGGCATGGCCTCCACCCATATGCGACTATGCCTCTCCTCCTTGCTTCCCCGTCTGATCCCTTTCAGAATTGAGTCTCCCAGCACTAGGATCCCACCCTTGTTTTCATGTTCTGCTTGCCATGTTGTTCCTTTATCCCATCCCCTTCTTCTCCATTCCTCCTCCTCCTCCAGCACAGTTGTTGCCCCTTCCATTCCTGTTGTAATGTCCCCTGCCTCTGCCCTGTTCTCCTGCTCCCCTTCTTCCTCTGATTTATCCTCCCCTCTCCACCGGGCTCCTCCTGCCTCCTCCCCTGATGCATCCCTACCCTTTTCTTCTCATACCTCCCCTTCCCCCTTCCCCACCACTCTCGTTACTCGACCAGTCTCCTATACCATACCTCCTCAACCACCTTGACCCCCTCCCATTCTGTTCTCTCCTTGTCTGTCATCAGCTCCTCCACTGTGCACTCCCCTATCAAATCCCCTAATCTTGCCAGTACTTCAAACTGATTTTTCGATGCCCCTTCACTAACACCTATTTCCTCTATCCTTCTGCTCACCCCCTTCTGCTGCTGACTCTGCAACTGTTAGATTCCTCCTTCCCTTCTGTCCTCCTTTTCTCCCCTTTCATGCCCTCATTTGTCCACTGAACCTGGACCCCCTGTCTGCTTTCCATATCTGCCACCATATTCCCGCTCCTCTTCCTCCCTCTTTGATCTGTTGTCCCCCAACAGTTACCCTCCATCCCTCCCCAGCAGCTGAGTTGTCCACCATCACAGCCCTCATTCCCCTTCTGAGCTCTGTTTGCAAACAGCTGATCTCATTCCTAAGCTACCTTCTTTGCCTGCACACCAAACACCCTCCCACTCTCCACACAATATTCAGAAAGATTGCTGCCCCACAGTTATTGCAGCCTACACCCCTTCCCATCCCATTGTTTGACCAGCAGTGTTCCCCTCATTTTTGGTAGAAGGATGCCCATACCACCCCTGTGATCCCTCCTTCCCTGCTATCTTTTCCAGTTGCGCCCATGATTCCCCAGCTCCCCGATACCTTACCCTCATGTAAAAGTTAGCCGACCAACAAAACTTGCCTTCCAAATAAATGCAGTCTGTCCCCTAAGTCCTAATGCAAGAAGGACTCCTCTAAATCACACCTATAAAAGCCCCTTTCCCCTCAGGCTGTGTGCTGATGAAAAAAGAAGGAATCACAGCACCTTCCTCATTCTTCTTCCTACGTATGCCTCCTAATTGCTATCTGCTATCTCCTATCCACTTATTGTGTTGTTTTGCTTGCTGCATCCTGTGTGTTTGCAAGATGTTGCAAGGCACTATGGGACCTGACCTATAAATGAAGGCTGATCCTTGGGGTGGGTGGGTTGTGGGGTTGGTGGGATCAGTCCCACAGGTTGAATCCAAAAACTATCAGCCAAAGAGTTTCCAGGCAGTGGCTAGTCCAGTCACATCCACTTAGAAGCCACTAGACACTTCCACAAATGCAGCAGAAACAAACAGAGGACCCCCTAGTCAGCCCAGCAGCCTGAAGACACTGACGTCAAACACAAAGGCAGTGAAAATTAACAGAACTGCAGTCAGAAAGAGTTCAAATCCCAAACAGCACTGATTAAACCCCCAGGTACATACTCCCTCCCAGTACAAGTTAAGACAATAAAATAAAAACAGCAGGAACAAATACTTCCCATTTTAGTTCAGTCTCTCTCAAACAGCAGGAACAAACTCTGATCTGTTATTCATCCTTCTTCAGACTCCAAATGCAAACTTGTTCCCCACTTTCAGACACTGTTGGTATGTGCTGTTACTGAAGAACTGTGCCAAGTATGTAATCAGGCACTTGTCCACCTAAGACTTTCAATAAGTTACATGAAGCATGTCAGTCAATCAAGTCCATGGAAAATCAAACAAGTAAGTATGACATCATTGCCAGAAATCTGCATAATTTATTTTTTAGATTAAACTGCTGAACTGGCAGCTGAGCTGCTGTTTCTAAGTTATTTTAAATGGTCTACCTCACATAAAAACATAGAAACAAGGAAAGAGAATTTGATGGCAGATAAGGACCGTTGGGCCCATCTAGTGTGCCTATTTTTCCTACCCAGTGTTTAAACAGCATTCCCTACCTGACCTGTATCTTTCCCTTTGTTCCCTGTTGTAAGTGTTCCTTTATGTTTGTCCCATGCATTTTTGAATTCCCTCACTGTTTTTATCCCTGCCACCTCTGCTTGGAGGCTGTTCCATGTATCCATCACTCTATCTGTGAAGAAATACTTTCTCACCTTACCCCAGGGTTTACCCCTCTAGTCTCATATCATGTCCCGTTGTTCTTAAACCTCTTCTTCTCTGAAATATGCTACCCTCTTGTACCTTATTTATACCCTTAAGGTACTTGAAAGTCTCTATCATATCTCCCCTCTGTCTTCTCTCCTCCAGTGAATACATATTTAGGTCTTTCTGTCTCTTTTCATATGGCTTCTGATGCAACCCCTGTACCATTTTAGTTCCCTTTCTCTGTACTGCTTCCATTCTGTCTATGTCTTTCTTGAGATGAGAAACACATAGAAATGCAGAATCTGATGGCAGATAAGGGCCTCTTGGCCCACTCTCTTGGCCCTCTTGGCCCAGTCTGCCCATTTCCCTATCTAATGGATAAGCTGCAGATCCTAGTTAACCAACAGCCTACTTCCTCCTACCCCCACTAGAATAGCCTTATGTCTGTCCCATGCATTATTGAATTCCTCCACAGTTTTTGACTCCATGACCTCCTCAGAAAGTCTGTTCCATTCATCCACAACCCTCTCTGTGGAAAAATACTTCCTCACATTACCTCTGAGCCATCACCCCTCTGTCTTCAAATTGTGTCCCCTTGTTCTTGCAAATCTCTTTTTCTGAAAGATGCTACCCTCTTGGACTTTGTTGATTCCCTTGAGATACTTAAAAGTTTGAATGAGGCCTCCACAACTGGACACATTACTCTAGATGAGGTCTCACCAGTGATCTGTACAGTGGCATCACCACCTCCTTTTTTCTGCTAGTGATTCCTCTCTCTATGCATCCTAGCATACAACTGATGTACCCTACAGCTTTCTCACATTGTCTGGAAACCTTTAGGTCATCAAATATAATCACTCACAGGTCTTGTTCTTGTTTGGTGGCCATCAGAACCTCCCTTCCTATCCTCTGTTCCTCCCCTGGATTTCTGTGCACCAAATGTATGATCTTGCATTTCCTTGCATGGATTCTCAGCTGCCACATTCTTGATCACTTCTCCAGCTTTCTTAGGTTCCTTTTTATTTTCTCCACACCCCTTCCCTGGAGTGTCCACCCTATTGCAGATCATAGTGTCATCTCTAGAAAGATATACCTTCCCTTCCAGCCCCTCTGCAGTGTCGCCTATGAAGTCATTAAAGAGGGCTGGTCCCAATACTGATCCCTGTGTCACCCTGCTGGTCAACTCCCTCTCCTTGGAATGAGCTTCATTCACCATCACCCTGTGTGTCCTTCCACTCAACCAATTTTTGACCCATTTTACCTCCCTGATCCCCACTCCCATGCTACCCAGCATGTTTACAAGCCTCCTCTGTGGGATGGTGTTGAAGTCCTTGCTGAAATCCAGGTAGGCCACATCCACTACCCCTCCCTTATCAACTTGCCTGGTCACCCAGACAAAGAAATCTATCAGATTTGTTTAACAAGACCTTCCCACTGTGAACCCATGCTGCCTCAGATTCTGTATCCCGCAGTCCTCTAGATATCACAATTCTTTCTTTTAGTAATGATTCCATCAATTTCCCCACTACTGAGGTCAGGATGACTGGCCTATAGTTGCCAGCCTCCTCCCTGCTCCCAGTTTTGTGGAGAGGGACTACATTTGCCCCGCAAGTCCTCTGGAACTATACATGTTTCTATCTATTTGTTAAACAGAGCCATCAGAGGTGCTGCCAGCTCCCTTCTGAGTTCTGTTAGTATTCTGGGGTGTATTCCATCTAGCCCCATTGCCTTGTCTACTTTCAGTTTTGCTAGCTCCTTAATGACTCACTCCTCCATAAACGGACTGGTGTTCACCTCCTTTCCCTTGGTGCTTCTATCCCCTAGTTGTGGTCCCTCCCCTTCTCCTTCTTCTGTAAATACTGAGCAAAATATTTATTCAAGATTTCTGCCTGGGTCCTCTTTAGCAAACCCCCATTCCCCTTTTAGTCTCGCAATCCCTCCTCTTGACTTTTTTCTTTCACTGATATACATAAAAAAGGTCTTATCCGATTTTTTTTTTGCCTTTGCTATTCTTTCCTCTGTTTGTGTCTTTGCACCCCTGACTGCTTCTTAGTTTTTCAGATACAGCCCCTGGTCTTTCTCCCTTTATGTTTCTTTGTACTTCTTGAAAGCTAACCTTTTTTATCTCACATTTCTGGCCACTTCTTTATAGAACCATAATGTTTTAGTTTTTTTCTTTCTCTTTGCTTTACTTATTTGCCTAACACAAAGGCTTGTTGCTTCTGCTATGGCCCCTTTAAGATTTGCCCACTGTTCCTCTACACCCTCCCTTTTTCCTTCTTCACTACCAGAGCTGTTCTGAGACATTCCCCCAACTTTGCAAAGTTGGCCCATCTGAAATTCAGGACCCGTGCTTTTGTGTGGTTTGATTCCTGTACTGTCATCAAGTTGAACTACATTGTATGGTGATCTCTGGTCCCGAGGTGGCTACCCACTACTACATCTATGACTCTGTCTCCATTGGTGAGCACCAAGTCCAGTATCATTCCTTCCCTCGAGGACTCTACCACAAGTTGTCTGAGGTTCACTTCCTGTGTGGCGTCTAGGCTGTCTCTGTCCTTGCTGTGGCTGCAGCATGAGTGTTTCAACTGGCATCAAGAAAATTGAAATCTCCTATCAGCAGTACTCCCCTTTAGCTGTCATCCACCAGGACCCTGTCCATCTCTTCCCCTTGTACAAGTGGCCTATAGATCACCCCAGTATGAATGGCAGTGCCCTTTCCCATTTCCAGGGTAACCCACAGTGTCTCTGCCCCTTCTTGCATTCTATGAACCTCAGTAGACTGAATTCCATTCCTAAGATAGACAGCTAGTCCTCCTCCCTTCTTTCCCACCCAATCTTTTTGGAATAGCATATACCCTGGTATAGCCATGTCCCAGTCATTGTTTCCCATGCACCATGTCTCAGTGATTGCGACAGTGTCTAGATCTGCCACTGCCATTAAGGTCACAAGGTCTGGGATTTTATTTCCCAGGCTGCGGGCATTTATGCATATGGCTTCCCAAGTTATGCTACTTCCCCTCTTGCCTTTACCCCCTTCCATCTCTATGGTCCCCCTTTCTACATCTGTCCCTACTCCTGACATTTCTAGTATCCCTCTCTACCTCCAATTGCTGATTGACCCTCGTCTTTCCTTCTCTTTTACCCATTTGCCTTGATTCTATTTCTTTGTGTACTTCCTATTTCTGGGGGCAGTGATGGCTAAATCCCTATAATTTAATATGTCTTTGATAGGTTCTTTAACCTGTAACTCCCCCTCCTAGGTTAAACCTCTAATGCTAATGCTGATCTTCTGTCCCAGCACTCTTACTCCTTCCTCAGTCAGGTTCAGTCAATCATATCTGAAGAACCTCCTTTCCCAGAAGTCACCCCAAGTGCCTATGAAGTGGAGCACCTATGAAGTTGAGGCAGTATAGCACAGTGGTCTAAGGCTCTGAGCTGCAAATCTGGTGTCATCCAGCAGACCAGACCTGGGTTTGAATCCCACAGCTTCCACTTGCATACTGTGTGACCCTGAGCAAGTCACTTAACCTCCTTGTGCTCCCAGGTCACTCCTGTAAGAAAGCTTTCAGCTTAGTGTGCTATACCTGGTTAAATAACTAAATAAATAAATAAAACCCTTTTTCATGACATCAGCTCTGCAACCATACATTAAACTCTTCAGTCTACTTTCTGTTGATCCTGTCTGTGCTTTCACCTTTTCCCCACATTGGAGGAACCTCTGCGAAGGTCATGGAGGTCAGCTGAGTTGCCAGCCTTTCACCTAGTTTCATTAGGCTCTGTTTAGCTTCCTCTGCCAACCTCTACTGACTGATTAGCCAGATCGTTCATCCCAAGGTGTATCAGGATGTTAAAGCCATCTTCCTCTCTCTCTCTCTCTCCACTGTCCTTCTGTTGTGATATGTATTGTGCTTCGCTGAGGCAACTGGTAGCCATTTGATTAACACATCTGCTTGGACCCCATCATCCAGTTGAGTCTCTACTCTCCTCACCATGGAGTCTCCCACAATGAGTACTTTCTTAATCCTTTTCTTATTGCACTTTATTCCACTGCTGATGTCTGACATTTCTGAGTGTGGTCTTGTCCCATCAACTGGTTTGCTGTCCTCTTCCATGTCACTGTGATCCAGAACCTCTGATAAAGGTGCAACACAATCTGCAGTTGGAATGGTCTTGGGGTTTATCTGGTCCCTTCTGCTGATTTTAGCTCCTCCTTTCTTCACTACCTTCCATCCCCCTGGACTGAGTCATCTCTGTGGGAGTGGGCTTCTGGGGGATCTGCTTTTGTGGAAATTGAGGGTGCAGAATCCAATTTCTGTTCTAATAAAGATTGTGCTGCAGCTGAGATATCTTATTCCATGCTACTCTTAGTTGCTTCTTTGGTTTGTTAAGCATCTTACATATGGGGCAATGTCGTACTCTCCAGAGAAGTCCTCTGGTGAAGAGTGCTCCACACCCATGACAGCCACTAATATCCATACTGAATTGTGGCATATTATTGCTTCCCATGGCTTGAGGGTTGATGCCAGAAAAAAGGACAAAAAAAAGAATTTGCTTGGAAATTTCTTTTTTCTTCCTAGTTTTCTTTCTTATGAGCATACGAACATATGAAATTTGCCAGCAAATAAAGGCCTAGAGGTCTATCAAGTCTGCTCGAATGTGAAGCTAGCACCCGTTATTCTGCAGCTGCCCCTCCCTTCCACCCTTCCCCTTCATTAACCCTCCCCCTTGTCCTGCCCCATCCCCCTTTGAAGCAGTTCACTGTTCTACTAGATACCACTTCTGCAGGTAATGCATTCCATCCAGCCACCACCCTCTCTGTAAAAAAGTGTCTCCTCATCTCCCTCCTGAACCTTCCTCCCTCCACTCTCATATCATGGCCCCTGGTGTCCCTCCACTCCCTTACCTTGAACAGCCCCTCTGTACCTGTATTGTTTATTCCTTTCATGTACTTAAAGGTTTCAATCATTTCCCCCGTCCCTCCGCTCCTCCACTGAGTACATGATCAACTCCCTCAGCCTCCTCTTGTATGATATGTCCCCCAGCCCCTTGATCATCTTTGTTGCCCTGTGCTGCATCCCCTCCAGTAACTTAATGTCCCTCTTCAGATACGGGCACCAATACTGCATGTAGTACTCCAGGTGCGGTCTAACCAATGACCTATACATTGGCAGAATCACCTCCTCCCTCCTAGAGGATATACCCCTTGCAATACAACCCAGCATTTTGTTGGCCTTTGCAGCTGCCTTCCTACATTTTGCCAAGTTGTTCATTGACCCTGTAATGAGCACCTCCAGATCCTTCTCTTCCTCTGTCTGAGCTAGCTGCACTCCCCCAGCTGGTAACTCCTCCTTGGGTTCTTCATCGCAAAATGCAGTACCTTGCAATTTTTGGCATTAAACCCAAGTTGCCAGGTGTCTGACCAGGTTTCAAGCTTTTCCAGATCATCCTGCAACCCCTGCCATCCCCCTAGGTCATCCACCACTGCTCCTACCTTGGTATCATCAACAAACAGACTGATTTGCTCTTGATGTCCCATGATATGTCTGCAATGAATATCCCAAACAACACTGGTCCCAACACTGAGCCATTTGGAACACTGCCCATCACTACCTTTCGGTGTGAGAGCTCCCCAACCACCACTACCCTCCGTTGCCTTCCCTGAAACCAGTTTCCTACCCATCTTACCAGCGTTGCATGTGCCCCTGTGCCTACTAACTTACTTCCCAGCCTTCCATGCGGCACTGAGTTGAATGCCTTACTGAAGTCCAGATACAGGACATCCACTGCATGGCCTCTGTCCAGTTGCCTAGTTACCCAGTCACAGAACTCCACCAGGCTGGTTTGGCAGGATCTGCCATATATGAAGCCATGCTGTCTGCTGTCCTGTAGTCATTTGACCTCTAGGAGGGCCACCAGCCTCTCCTTCAGGATAGTCTCCATTAGCTTACCCATGATGGATGTGAGGCTCTCTGATCTATAGTTTCCCGGTTCATCCATGGGGCCACTCTTGTGGAGGGGCACCACATGAGCCATCCTCCAGTCCTGAGGTACACACTCTGAATGTAGTGAGGCATTAAATAGGTCTGCCAAAGGTCCTGCAAGAACCTCTGCCAGCTCCTTCAGTACCCTGGGGTGGATGCCATCTGGGCCTGGTGCCTTGTCCACCCTCAGTGCCTTCAAACCCTCCTGAACTCTGCCATCCATGATTTCCCCATCTGTCACCACTTTCCCCTGTCTCTGCCATTTCTTCCCCCTTGGGTGTCAACCCTTCTTCTCTTTAGTAAATACTGAGGAGCAGAAGTACTTATTTAGTGCTTCTGTCTTAGTGCACCCTGCTTCCACCTAACCCCCGTCCTTCCAAATCCTTACTATGTGGTCCTTACAGCTCCTTTTCGCCCTGATATACCTAAAGAAGTCCTTCTCCCCCTTCTTAATGCCTTGTGCCAGCCTGAGTTTCATAGATGTTTTGGCTCCCCTTCCTGCCCTTGTCACCTCCTTCAATTCTGTCAAGTACTCCTCCCTGTCCTCCCCACTCCCTGTTTTCTTGTACTTCCTAAAGGCAGCTCTTTTCCTCCTTACCTTTTCCATGACCTCCTTGCTCAACCAACTCAGTTTCTTATCCCTAGCTTTCTTGCTCTGGGCCTTGCAGCAGGTTTTGGTTGCCTCCACCATCCCCAGTTTTATGAGCTCCCACCTCTGGTTAGTGTCCATACTAGACTGAATTCTGGCTAGGTACCCTTTTACCACTTCCCCCATCCTCCCAAAGTCAGCTGTCCTGAAGTTCAGCACTCTTGTGCCAGATTCCACTCCTTCATTGCCCATATCCAGTGTGAGCCATACTGAGTGGTGGTCACTCCCTGACAGCGGTTCCTCCACTGTAAGTTCTCTCACAAAGTCCCCATTTGCCAGCACAAGGTCAAGGGTATTCCCTAACCTGGTTGGTTCACTGACCATTTACAGCAGGAAACTCTCCTGAAAAGCATCCAGCAGTACCTGCTCCCTTCTGTTCCTGGTTATTGGGGTATTCTAGTCCACACCTGGCATGTTGAAGTCCCCCACAATCACCACACTACCCTTCTCACAGGTCCTCCTGATCTGTTCCGCTAGTTCCCTGTCTAACTCCTCCATCTGAGATGGTGGCCTGTACACCACTCCCATTCTAAGAATCCTATTCTAGGAATCCTGGATTTGCATCCAAAGTGACTCTGTACTACCATCCTCCCCTTCCTCCCTTACACACTTCAGTCCTTCCTTCACATATAGTGCCACACCCCCTCCTTTCCCAATCACCCTGTCCCTATGAAATAACCTGTACCCTGGTACAGACAGGTCCCAGTCATTGTATTGGGTGGCCCATGTTTCTGTGATGGCTGCAATGTCCACCTCTCCCTCTGCCATGAGCACCTGTAACTCTGCAGTTTTTCTCCCAAGGCTCCTAGCATTAAGGGTAACCACCTTCCACCCTTTCCCCTCCTCCCATCCTGCCCTCCTTTACTAGCAACACCAATAGTACTTGCCATTTGTCCTTTGTCACTTTTATAGGGGTAAGCTCATATGGTTTCCCAACCTGTGGTCTCTGCATATCTCTTGCCCAATTGCCCCCCAACTCCTAGTTTAAATTCCCAACTTCCTCTATGTACTCCTCCATCCTCTGTTTCAACACTTTCTTTCCCTCCTCACTCAAGTGTAGTCTGTCCTTGGCATAGAGACTACTGTCCTCCTAGGTTCCTCCCCAACCCCCCAACAGCCCATACTCTTTAGCACAGCACCAGGTTCTTAGCCATCCATTAAATTCCTTTATTCTCAGCTTTCTTGTTGTGCTTGCCTTGGGCACTGGAAGTATCTCTGAAAAAGTTACTGATCTTCCTGCCCCCTCACATAATTGTGCTAGTTCCTCAAACCTCCTCTGGACTATATCTACTGTCTTGTCAGCCAGGTCATTTGTCCCAAGATGTATAATTAAATGAGGCTAGTTGGAGCTGTCACTGATCTCTGTTTTCCTTTTGGAGGTCCTAGTCCTTCCATCTGTTGCAGTTAATTTCACTGCCTGTGGTTGGAGTTGTAGTCTGGTCTCAGCTGGGTTTCCCTTCTGTTCCAACAGGAAGTCTCTGTTTTCAGCTACCTGTAGTCCCTACATAATGATACACTCCTGAGTGGGGAGGAGGAGGCGGGTGGGAGGGTAGTACTTTACAGTGTGGAGCCTCAGGTCTCCCCTGCAGTTGCTCTGCTACTGTCTATGACCCCAGCATCTGTGCAGAGTATGCTGCTAAAGGGAAATACCACCAATGTTGTCTCAAGCCTGACATAGCCTGAAAGCAAAAGACCATAGGAAATAAACAATTAGCTGGTGTTCTTCGACACCTGGACCCTGTTTCTTTCCTAAATCTGTTGCTTCTAAGAGCTCAAAATGTAGCTGGGGTGCAGCTGACTTTGCTTTTACATGTCACAGGCATATCCTTGTTAGCTGTCTCAGTTAGTAGTTAAGCGACTGGGTGGAGGGAACGCTGTAGCTGTTTTCCCTGTTCCTCTCCCAAATCTCCTGCTTCTAAAAACACATACTGCACTGAAACTACAATATTAGTTTGAATTAAACTACCCTTGCACACTGCAAGAGTGAAGTACAGTGAAGCCCACTTAAATGCACATCAGATAAGTGCACATCCTGCTTAAATGCACATTTTTCTTTAGCCCAATTTTTTTCCTGTTCATCCAATGTTAAATATACCTCATAAGTGCACTACATGTAAGTGCACATTTTGGTTAAATGCAATTTTGTGTTACTTTTCCCACTGAATTTCAGTCCATCCCAGCTTTTAAGTGCACATTTTTTACAGTGCCACCATAAATAGTCCACCTTAACATCTTAACTCCAGCTATGGTGCTATCTAGCATGACCACAGTAAGAAAATATGTTTAGTAAAAAAAAAAGACTAACTTTGGACTTCAATTTAATTTTGAATCCAACACTGAAACTCACAAAACAAAAGAATATTAATGATTTTTTAAAGTAGTACTGTGTTGTAGGACAGTGCAGTAATGTAATTTTAACTTTAGTGCCTGGTATTTAATAAAGCACATTACAGAAACAGTGAAATGTGGCTGGAAGTGATTTTTCTGGTTAAATGCACAGCCTACTTAACTGCACAAAAAACTTTTATCCTGAGGGTGTGCACTTAAGAGGGCTTCACTCTTACTTTTTCTCAGCCTTTCTTACCCAACTTCAAGCAGTGGATCACCAGAGAGAGAGAAGGGTCCTTGTAATCACAAGTGAAACAGTCAGGTGATAATTTGTTAGGTGTCCAGGCCAGACGAGGTACCCCCAGAAGCTATGCTGGAGTTGGAGGCTGCAGTAGATTACTGTGAAGGAGTAGCCAAAGATAGTCACCAGGGGGACTGGTTACTGTTCTAAGTCATTTGTTTGCTCCTTCTAGGATCTAATAATAGCTTGAGGGTGTCCGTAAACAAGAAATTGAAGGAAGCCAGACTTTGTGATAAATTTCTTCTGTTTCATTTTTTCTCTCTTTAGCCCTGACGTTTTGCACATAGAGTGATTTTTCATAGAGCTTCTTAAAAGATTTTTTTAGAAAATATATGTTATAATAATCCAGCAATATATTTGCTTACATTTATAGAAAAATCTTTGTAGAATCTTATTCACCAAAGTGCTCACAAATCACATTGCAAAGACACTCGAATTCATGCCATTCATTTAAGTACTATTTTGCTCATTGTACTACTTAATTACTCTACATGAGACTTGCCATTATATTCACTTAATTAAACCAGCATTGTAATGCTTATATCATAGCCCCACTAAGGGCTTTTCACCACTTTTGTCACTACAGGAGCACATGATTACCATGCTTATCTTAATTATCTATCAGCTAGCCATTAGATGGTCACTGATTTTCTAAACTGTAAGAATAAAGCTGATTTAACATTTGTATCTGCTACTTTACTATTGCACATTGAAAAAAACTTACTTTCCACAGTACTTTTAAAACTCTATTGTTGCCCATCTTAATGTTCAAACAAGCAGTTTCACCAGCTACCAAAAAGGAGAGAACACATTTTTTTCAATACTCAATACTGCTACCAGCATTTCACCATAATGCTAATTTGTTTGGGGCAATCTGTGTACATTTTAAGTTTTGTTCTAAAATATAACAGTCATTTACAAGGAGCTGCAGCACACTTCTAAATTGAAGAAATTGTCTGGACCCCTGCAGAGTGAAGACATATTTCTTTTATACTTCAAAAGTTTAGTGCTCTAAACTTTTAAGTAATATTTCAGACAGCTGCTTAAACTTTATTAAATGTTTGTTGTACCTGATAGCCATGTGATTGTGCCTTTCTTGATAGCGTGACTACTCGTTTGTGCTGCCCTGTTAAATTACAAAATGCCTCCTTTTAATTTACTTGTACAGGTTTTTTTAAAAACTTCTCTGTGTGTGTTCCAAAGTCTGTATTCACTTTTAGGTCTGTTGGTGAAAAGCTGCACAGCTATGTGTCTCTATTTTGAAAAAGTGCTGCGAGGTGTGTAATCAGGCAAGCCCTGCCCTTCCTCTTGGATCTAACCACAGATTCACATGATCTAAACATAACATCACCACGATGGGTGTGGAATAATGTTGCTAAGCAACATGAAGCTGTGTTAAACACACAGTCTATGTTTTCTGACCCATTATATTACAACAGCTGGGCTAGTTTTCTCTCCAATGTTCAAACATCTGTTTTTATTGTTATTACTAAAGTTATTGCCGCACTTCCATGCTTTAAAGGAAGTGTTTGCTAATCTTGCTCAAATATGACCTTATTTCAAGCTCCAAAAGAGTGAATTCTTTCTTTTCTCTAGACAACTTATAAAACTAATAACATTTATATCTGTATGGCTTAGCGTGCTTTTAACACATGAAGAATGCTGTATACATCAATTGCATTCTTGCAGTTTAGCAGCCTGCTATTTGGTGTAATTTGGCCTGATATAAAACCAGATTACCAAAAGTAAAATATCAAAATCAAATAATAAAGAAAACACAACAGTTGGGGAATAATGAGAAGGGGGGAGGGCTTAAACTGAAAGGTAAATACTAGAGCAACAGTACAAGGTGAAAACAGTATTTATCTGAAACTCCTCAGACAGTTTCAAATTTAACACCCCTCATCCTTCATCTATAGACATTGGAATTCCATATATATTATTTATACAGGGCATGTATAGAGGCTATAATCTCTAAAAAGAGTAAATGATGGAGATGCTGGACAAAAAAAGGGACAAAGACGTCTATAGGGAAAATAAGAAAGGATAGTATTAATAGAAAAAAGCCAGGAATGAAGGTGAGGGAAAGAAGGGGGGGTTGTTGGGGGGTTGGAAGGGAGAAAAAGAAAGGGATAAGAGTAAATTGAAAAGGATGTAAGGGAGATAGAAAGGGAGGTTAAGGGAGGGTGAAAATAATGAGGGGAGGAAAAGGAAAAAAATGGGGGAGAAAAAAAGGGAAAGGGAAAGGAAAAAAATTAGGCCTGGGAATAGACTTGCCCCTGATTACTGTTAGCCCTTGGATTTCTTATATACATACCTTCCAGATGGTATCTGTGTTCATCCCTATCCTGGAATCCAAAGTCTTCATCATGAGTATCCAGTATATTTCTGCTTTATCCAATTCTTTCTGGCAATTGCCCCCTCTTGGCAACTCAGGTAATGCTGTTATCCCCAGAACTTAATGGAGGCTCCGGTATGTTGAGCCTGTGAGACGTGTATTGCCACTTGGGATGTCTCTACTGATCTCCTAATATCACTTTTATGCTCTTGTATTCTACTCTTTAGTGCCCGTGTTGTTTGTCCTGCATATAGCTTGTTACATGGGCACTGTAAGATATACACAACCCATTCTGTTGAGCAGCTAATATTCTGTTTACTTGGAAATGTTTCTCCAGTAAAGGGATGCCTAAAAAAAACAAAACTAAACAAAAAACAAATAACAGAATTTAGGTATCCCTTTACTGGAGAAACATTTCCAATTAAACAGAATATTAGCTGCTCAACAGAATGGGTTGTGTATAGCTTACAGTGCCCATGTGACAAGCTATATGTAGGACAAACAACATGAGCACTAAAGAGTAGGATACAAGAGCTTATAAAATTGGTGTGCAATTCTGTTTGTCCTGATTGGCTAAGATGCATCCATGGCCATGTCCTTATCAGCATGTATTGTGCTGACCGACACTTCTTCAGCCAGGCAGGACAGACAACAGCACATATCAGTGTGCCAACCTCTACCCTTACAAGAAGATGGGTATGGAGCTGCTGTACAACACTCCCTGCCCACACCCCTGACACACATTTAGTATCTCTCAGTAAATGTATTTAACTGCAGACAGACAAGTCCCCAACAGAACCAGTTCAAAAACAAATTCTGACCTGCCGTCTCAGACAACGAACAATGGATCAACTGACCCACATGCCTTGCTCCTATCCATCCTTTATGTTACCATGAAACAAAACCTCAGACCTGCGCCTCCAAAAGTCTAGTGCCAGTACTATTGTTGCAATTATTTAATTACTGCCACAATAATTGTCACAAACAAACTGCTCATTTCCTCATCCAGTACGGCAATGCCGTGCCACGACAGTTTGAAAAACATCAATTAAAAATGCTCTGTACAGCTGCTGGTGAGGGACACACTCACTCCTCATATGGGTGACAAACACGGGTTGGAAGCACTCGCGCACACTTTTCCTGAAATTGCTGCTTACTCCCTCAAACAAAAAAAAAACTAATGAATGTAAAAAAAATATATAAACGAAACGTACTTTCCATGATTATGTCTGTGTGTGTATATGCGGAGCGTGAGCAGACACACTCGCTCCTCCTTGCACTGTTATCACTCAGCACAAACCACCTGCTTTCTCCCAACGTTCCTCATAATAAAACCATCAACTCCCTCTCAGTCAAATAAAACTGTGTTCTAGCTGTTTGGTAGGCAGACACTACACGAGTCAGCATAATTGTGTTGGTGTGGGGGAGGAGCGCCCTCTAGTTGACATCATATAGTTATAATATTTGTACAAGGAACTATTTTCATTATTACCACTGCTAAAAGCGCCTTTTTTTTAAAACAAATGAGGATTTTCTTTCTTTCTTGTTCTTTTTTTTAATTTACTAGTAAGAACCATTTTATAAGCACAATAACACACTCTGAGGTGTGGGTTATCTCCTGATAAGAGCATGCCCGGGTGCATAAGGCACTTGGCACAAATGCCTCATGCCTCATAATACACCTGGGCATGCTCTTATCAGAAGATAACCCACACCTCATTGTGTGTTATTGCTTGCATAAACGTGATATTGGGAGATCAGTAGAGACATCCCAAGTGGCAATACATTTCTCACAGGCTCAACATACCAGAGCCACCATTAGGTTCTAGGGATTACAGCATATACCTGAGTTGCCAAGAGGGAGCAATTGCCAGAAAGCATTAGATATAGTAGAAATGTACTGGATATTCTTGATGAAGACTTTGGATACCAGGACAGAAATGAACACAGATACCAATTGGCAGGCATGTATATAAGAAATCCAAGGGCTAACAGTAATCAGGGGCAAGTCTATTCCTAGACCTAATTTTCTCCTTTCCCTTTCCCTTTTTTTCTCACCCATTTTTTTTTCCTTTTCCTCCCCTCATCATTTTCCCTCTCCCTTAAACCCTCCTTTCCACCTCCCTTGGCCCTTACATCTTTGCAATTTACACCTACCTGTATCTCTTTCTTTTTCTCCATTCCAACCCCCAACAATACCCTCCCTTTCTTTCCCCCACCTTCATTCCTGGCTTTTTTCTATTAATACTATCCTTTCTTATTTTCCCTTTAGTCTTCTTTGTCCCTTTTCTTGTCAAGCATCTCCATCATTTACTCATTTTAGAGATTATAGACTCTATACATGCCCTGTATAAATAATATATATGGAATTCCAATGGTCTATAGATGCAGGATGAGGGGTGCTAAACTTGAAAATATCTGAGGACTTTCAGCTAAATACTGTTTCCACCTTGAATTGTCGCTCTAGTATTTACCTGTCAGGTTAAGCCCCCACCCCATCTCATTATTCCCCAACTGTTGTGTTTTCTTTATTTTTTGATTTTGATATTTTACTTTTAGTAATCTGGTTTTATATCTAGCCAAATTACACCAAATTGCTAGCTGCTAAACTGCAAGAATACCTACTGATGTATGCAGCATTCTTCATGTGCTAAAAGCAGGCTAAGCCATACAGATATAAATGTTATTAGTTTATAAGTTGTCTAGAGAAAAGAAAGAATTTGCTCTTTTGGAGCTTGAAAAAAGGTCATATTTGAGCAAGATTAGCAAATACTTCCTTTAGAGCATGAAAGTGCAGCAATAACTTTAGTAATAACAGTAAAAAGAGAAGCTTGAACATTGCAGGAAAAACTAGCCCAGCTGTTGTAATATAACGGGTCTGACCACATAGGCTGAGTGTTTAGCTTCATGTTGCTTAGCAACATTGTTCCACTCCCAGCATGGTGATGTCATGTTTAGATCACGTGACTCTGTGGTCAGACCCAAGAGGAAGGACAGGGCTTGCCTGATTACACAACTAGCAGCACTTTTTCAAAATGGAGACACAAGGCTGTGCAGCATTTCACCAGCCAACCTAAAAGTGAGTACAGACTTTGGAACACACACAGAGAAGTTTTAAAAAAAAACTGTACAAGTAAATTAAAAGAAGGCATTTTGTGATTTAACAGGGCAGCACAAATGAGTAGTCATGCTATCAAGAAAGGCACAAGCACGTGGCTATCAGGTATAACAAACATTTAATAAAGTTTAAGCAGCTGTCTAAATATTTCTTAAATGTTTAGGGCACTGAACATTTGAAGAATAAAAGGAAAATGTCTTCACTCTGCAGGGGTCCAGACAATTTCTTGAATTTAGAAGGGTGCTGCAGCTCCTTATAAATGACTGTTATATTTTTGATCAAAACTTAAAAGGTACACACATTGCCCCAAACAAATTATCATTAAGGTGAAATGCTGATAGCAGTACTGAGTATTGAAAAAAATGTTTACTCTCTTTTTTGGTAGCTGGTGAAACTGCTTGTTTGAACATTAAGATGGGCAACAACCAACAACAGAGTTTTAAAAGTACTGTGGAGAGTAAGTTTCTTTCAATGTGCAATAGTAAAGTAGCAGATACAAATGTTAAATCAGCTTTATTCTTAAAACAGTTTAGAAAATCAGTGACCATCTAATGGCTAGCTGATAGATAATTTTGTGTGGTAATCAGGTGCCCCTGTCGTGACACAAGCAGTGCTATGATATAAGAATTACAATGCTGGTTTAATTAAGTGAATTTAATGGCAAGTCTCATGTAGAGTAATTAAGTAGTATAATGAGTGAAATAGTACTTAAATGAATGGCATGAATTCCAGTGTCTTTGAACAATGGTTTGTGAACACTTTGGTGAATAAGATTCTACAAAGATTTTTCTATAAATGTAAGCAAATATATTACTGGTTATTAAAACATACATATTTTCTAAAAAATCTTTTTAGGAAGCCCTTTGAAAAAGTGCTATACATGAGAAACGTCAGGGCTAAAGAAAGAAAAAATAAAATGGAAGAAGTCTATCACAAAGTCTGGCTTCCTTCGATATCTTGTCTGTGGACACCCTGAAGTATGCAGCAGATTATTCCCTGCATGTCTACTGTCCTACTGATCCAATGAACACAGCAGCATAAATGGCACCATGCAGAAAGAGGAAACAGTGCCCCAAGTTACAGGGAAACTGTCAATTTTCATTCAGCAGCAGACAGTAGTTTTATTGTTGTTTCTAACTGCACTGAAATATTACTGGCATCTGGAGTCTCAATCCGGCGAAAGTAGCCTGGTCACTTTACGTATCCTACTTCTACTTTATTGCTTTGTAGTGAAAAAATATCACTTTTGTGTTAAGAGGGATCACATAAGTGTGTGTTTATCCATTTAATAAATCCATAGGATTAGTTGCCTGCTTTGATGTGTCTTCTTAGAAATCCAAAATTACTTATTGTTCTGCTCCTCAGTGCATGCACAAGCCCGTCCCATAGAAACTATATTGGGATATGCGTGCCATGCAGTTTCAAGCAGCAGCAGAGTCAGCAGCAAGAAAATAGTGTAGCAGTGTGGGGGAGGGGTGGGATTGGACCCACAAACTACCTATTCCCTAAGGTGGCAGGAATTTTTTAGAGTATTAAAATTTTTTACTTTATTACACCAGCAAAATAATGTAAATGGGATCTGAGGATCACTGCTTCCTGCGGGAACAAATGCAGTGATGTGACAGCTACATATAATCATATTTTGTAAAATGCCCAGAGTTGCAGACCTATTGGTCAGAGGTTTCTGCTGTAACAAAAGGAGGGCTAAATATTGATGATGTACTTGCTGTGGTTAACTTGGTTTGGGGGATTAAACCTGCTGTCTGTTGGGGGCTGGGAAGGGCTATATCTCTGGAATATTTTGACTGCAACAGCAAATAAAGCCGTTACCCATAGATGGCTTCAGAGTACCCCACCTACTGTGCAGGAATGGAAAGAACTACTGCAGAAAACTCATGAGATGGAAAAATGACTTTTTTTTTTCAACTATGGACACTGGCCTTTCTTAATCATCAGATGAGGTGGGTATCTTATTTTGCAGATGATTCCTGGCAGAAGGATGACTTTGTGATCAAATGTGGTAGTATTTTTATATTTTCTGTATAAATTTGTTGTCTGTCGCAAGATGGAAAGTGATAAGCCTTGCTGATGTAACTTCTGTTTTTAATAATCTACAGCTAAACCTAAGTAAGACTGGTGAGGGTAAGGGGGGGGGGAGATAAGAACAGGGCCCCATGCTCACTGTGGCAAACTGGACCTACATTCTGCAACAGGACCTCATGCTTGCTGCAGTCCAGCTATGAACAATTGTGCAGTGATTCTGTGGTAATTTTGTGATGGACTTTACATTCTCTGGCAACTCAAATCAGTGGCAAAATGAAATCTAGTTACCCAGAAAGAATGCTCAGGAAAAGGCAACCTGGGGTAGTTTGGCAGACGCACATGCAAGGCAATGCAAAGGAATTCTGGCATCATGATTCAGATTGCATGTAGGCCATGGGGAATTGAAGGGTTATTTATTTTTTTAACGCAGTCTATTTTATTGTCCCATGGCCCCCTCCCACCTGCCCAGTGCTGGTTTACCACAGCTGTGCTCCTTATAATTTTTCACCTTGTCTGCCCAGTTGCTTGAAGACCAGTATTGCTTGGTTGCAAAACAGTGCTGCTCCAATGGCCCATCCCAGCCACTTGCTTGAGGCCTGGTGGTGATGGTGTGTGCTGTTACGTTGCACCTGTTGCTTCCTCCTTCTCACACAGTTCAAAAACCAGTGGTGTCATTTGGGTCAGTGCCACTTGGCTTTCATAGCTTCTTCTCTGAAACTCTGTAGGGATTTACTGTGAGGCTAAAGAGTAGCTGGACCATTTTACATTAGACAAAGGTCCAGAAAGTCTCCCATTTTTTATCTGCAATAATTACTAATACTTTTTCATTCCATAGTTCTGCAACTGGCAAATATAACCAACATGAAATAGACTTCCTGAAGTTCCTTCAGTGTTCGTAGAAGGCCATAAAGGTCATAAGCTTCAAGGCTGAGTGTTAGTGGATTGGAAAGGGGTGGCCCCACTGACTACAGCAACCCAGGGAGGATGGATGTATAATGAGGCTGCTAACAGCTCACACTAATGCCATTTTAAGTTCACTCACAATCATTTTAGCCATGTAAATGGGGGTTTCAGTGGTGCTGGCCATTTTTACTGCACCAAAAAATGCTTTTTCTGTGGCAGTGGCTTGTTTCTTTGGCAGGACCATGTTTCTGCGGCAGTTTGCTGCAGCTGCAGAATCACAGAAGACACACAGCCCTGGATATAAAATAATGCTACCTCTACTAAACCATAATGTTACGACCGAATTAAATTTACAAACATTTGTGAGAAAGTTTGCATTTATTATCTCTCTTATGGTTGACGGTTCTGTTAAATATCCAGTGGATGTTACAGACTGTATTCTGTATTCCACATGTGTATATAAGTACCAGCATGCAGGAGGTAACATTTTTTTGTATTTTTAGATATTAATGATGTACATGTGCCACAGCTGTGTACCAGTCTGCAATGACCTAGAATTAAAGACATACAAAAACAAAGGAGGAAGCTGTTACATAGAAGCATAGAAACACAAAAATTGTCAGCAGATAAGGACCGCTAGGCCCATCCAGTCTGCCCACAGGCCCTATACATTGTATGTGGCCATTGACCCTATGTGATCAATGGCTTTTCATCACTCCCTCCCCTCTCAAGCTACCATTGTGCCTGTCCCGGGCATGCTTAAACCCCTCCACTGTGTTTTCCCAAACTACCTCCTATGGCAGACTATTCCAAGTGTCAACTATCCTTTCTGTGTAGAAAAACTTCCTCACATTACCTCTTAATCTACCCCCTTTCAATTTCATATTGTGCCCCCTTGTTCTAATACTTTTTCTACTTTGGAAAAGGTCCCCCACCTGCACCTTGTTTATGCCCTTAATGTACTTCAAAGTTTCAATCATGTTCCCCTTCTGTCGCTGTTCATAAATATTCTCCTATATAACTTTTAGAGATGGTGGAGGGGCCACATTAGGTCTTCAGTGTGAGGGCAGGCTGTTCCATACAGTGGTATCCTTAATAATTATAGAGGTTGAACCTTACCTGGCACTAGTTAAAGGGATTTCATTTCCAATACTCATAGCTGAGTGAAGAGAAGATTTCATGGAACAAAAGGTCAAAAGACTATTAATATTTAGCAATATAAAATATTAGTGATAATTAGTATTACATGTTAAGAAATAAAAAGAAAATCTCTCCAATATTTTATTTAAACAACTAATAAGGCCATATTTCAGAAAAGTTCATTGTAATGCTGTATCTGGGTTTGGTGGAACAGCTAGTAGAGTGTTGCAGGCAAATGTGGAGAATCTCACAGCCAGCTTTTTATCACTACCCTCACTACTGTTACCAGGCTGGGCAATGGTATCTTAGCAACAACATCCCGTACCTACTTTTTCAGTACAGTAAGTCAGTTAAAGCAATAAAGACTTATGGGCCCCCATTGTCAAAAGGTTTGTGTGGCACAAACATGAAATGCATGGTGCAAAATGGAAATAGCACAGTAGCGCAACATACAAAGGGGACATATGCACCATGCACATGCAATACTGTAGCAGCACACAAAAAAGAGAATAATGGCAGGGTGGGGGTTATAATGAGCTTTTACACAGACCTTGATGTGTGGGATGCCACCTAAACCCTGAGAGTGAAGCTTGAGGGGTTTAAAAAGGCATCCCACACTGAGGGGTGGGTGCAAAATTTGACTTAACCCCCCCCCACCTAGCATTTATTTTACATAATTGCTCAACAGCGTTTTTTTTTTTGACACAGCAATTATATAAAATATAGAAACAGTGGTGTTGGGCTGCATCCTGTGGGGATGAAGTCATCTGTGGTCCAGCGGCTGCACAGACTTCTCCGTTTCATTATTTGTTCAATTAAAATAATCTGTTGTACAGATTGAGAGGCAAAGTTTTTTATTTTCCCTGTTTTTTTTCAAATTTATTTACCACCAAGCAGTAGTGGAAGTGGAGGTCCTGTGATCCAAAAGGGAAGAGCGTCTGCATGCACATGCGAAGAAGGAGGAAAACCCAGCTCATGTTTGCCATTATAACCAGCTGGTTATAACCAGTCTGCCCATCTCTCTATCTATTGGATAAGCTGCAGATCCTAGTTAACCAACTGCCTACTTCCTGCTACCCCCATTAGAATTGCCTTATGTCTGTCTCATGAATTCTTTAATTTCCCCACTATTTTTAACTGCATGACCCCCTCAGGAAGGTGGTTCTATGTGTCCACCACCCTCTCTGTGGAAAAATACTTCCTCATGTTGCCCCTGAGCTGTCCCCCTCTATCTTCATATTGTGCCCCCTTGTTCTTGTACATCTCTTTTTCTGAAAGATGCTGCCTTGTTGGACTCTGTTGATTCCCTTGAGGTATTTGAAAGTTTCTATCAGGACCCCCCCCCCCGTTCCTTGAGGGTATACATATTAAGCTCCTTTAGTCTCTCTTCATATGGCTTCTTTCTAGTTGCCCACCTCTGGATTGCCCCCATCCTGTCTATGTCCTTGCAGAGATGGGGTCTCCAGAACTGCATGCAGTACTCCAGATGGGGTCTCACCAACTGTCTGTGCAGAGGGATAACAACTTCTTGTTTTCTACTGGTGATGCCTCTTGCTATGCATCCCAGTGTCCCCCCAGCCCTCCTTACTGACTTCTCACATTGCTTCACTACCTTTAGGTCACCTGATATGACTGTCCCCAGGTCCCTTTCCATTTTTGTTGTTTTTATTACCCCCTCTCCCATTGTGTACTCTTTCCCTGCGCCTTTGTTTCCCAGGTGCATTACTATGCATTGCATGCACTTCTTTGCATTGAATCTAAGCTGCCATACATTTGACCATTCCTCCAAACTTGCCCAGTCCCTTTTCATCCTTTCCACCCCTTATGTATCAACCCTGTTGCAGATCTTTGTCCCATCTGCAAAGAGGCATTCTTTTCCTCCCAGCCCCTCTGCAGTGTCACCTATAAAGACATCAATTGCATCTTGTTGGTGAGTGTGAGCTCAGCCAGAAACAAGGTGTACACATGTCATAACATCTCAGCAGTGGCAAAAGTAAAAGAATCGACACTGAAAGAAAGAATGGTGGAATATTATGAATCCAGTGTAGAGACTGGAGGGCAGGTGGGAGAGGAGGGATATGAGACAGACTGTCAAATACCACAAGGATATAGAGATAGCCACATCAGGAAGTTATGTGACAGTAGTCAAGGATCCAGGTTTACTGAATGTGGTTGGACCTGACACATCTTGCTATACTTTGCAGGTCACCATTTTTGGAAAGAAGGGAACCTCAGTATTATAATCAAGATGTCTGGTCTGTCACAACTCTTGTACAAGTCGTGAAATTCACTGAAATAAGTACGACATGAATGAAAAAATATGAGAAAAATCTGGAAAAGTGGAATTTTACTAGATATGATTTAGAACCTTCAATATTGCTCAGATCTGTCTAAAATTTCTCATTGTCCTAATGCTTTTACAGTACAGAACAGTATATGGAAATATTGGAGGAAAATATTTTCAAAATTGTTGATTTTTCAGCGAAATGTTTCAGTAGACTTAATGGTGTTTTCTCTGAGAAAGTATTCATTACATTTTTACATTTTCACACCTCAACCGGTGAATTGGCCTTCTCCTATAGACTTCCTTTTCTCTGGAACAGCATAACCCCCCCCCCAAACCCGTCTTACCCCCTCCTTTCCCACCCTCAAGCATTTACTGAAGCCTACCCCTTCCATATCCTGCACATGCCCCTCTCCCCAATGCGCTTTCTCACATGTCTTTTGACCTGCTTCTCCCTAACTGTGCCTGCTGGCCCTCTCAAGGTCCAGCCCCCCTTGTCTTTTATCCTTTTATCCTCCTACTACTTGCAGTCATTTATTCCTACTCATCCTAACTTGTGTGTATATATAATTGTGTCTAAATACTTATTTCATTGTATATTATGTAAATAATTACTGTTCGCTACATGTTTCATGTTTGTTGTGTGCAATGTTTTATTGTTTGCTGCTCATCATGTAAAAAAATCATACTTATTATTTTTATCCTGTTGTTTTGTACACCTACCCCTGGGTCGCACCTGGAAATGAGCCTCAGCTCATGGTGCTTTTACTGGTCATCAAATTTAAATAAATAAATATATAAATTGATATTACATTATACCTTGTCCCACATTTTAAAAAGGAGATGCACGGCGCAAAGTTGAGATGCACTGCCAATCTCAAAATATGCGCTGAAGCACAATATTCAAATGACAGAGATGCAGTGCACATCTCCGGATGCTCCAAAGTGCAAATATAATGTATGGGGTGCATGTAGAGGGGGCATTCCCAAGAATGCACCGTGCACTGGCATATTCAGCCAAAATGAGGGGCACAAGTGCAACACATCATAAAGATGCACTGCCCAAAGACAGGCATAAAAGAAGCATGCCTAATTTTGCAAGCCACCCACAGGCAAGACGTTGAATAGCAGCAGCCATGGATGGGAGTGTGTTTGTAATGAAAGTTGTCATGAGGGGTGCAAGGAGATGGGCAGAGCAGCAGGGGTGAGGAAGGGCCCATTTGAAGAACTCACTGACACAGAGATTGTGGGCCAGTACTGTCTTAAAAGGGCAATCTTGAGACAGCTCTGTGAGCTGCTCCATGATGACCTGCTGGCACTAACACACAGGAGTCATGCCATGTTGCTGGAGACAAAAGTGACAGCAGCACTGTGCTTGTTCACCATGGGCCCCTTCCAGATACCAGTGGATGACATCCCGCAAGCCACCAAGTTCCAGCTCCTCGCACAGTTCCTCACTGCCCTGATGCCTCATGCTACAGAGTTCATTCCATTCCCTAGCACACAGGTAGAATGGATAGAAACAATGCAGCACTTCCTCAGGGTGGCTTGCATGCCAGGAGTGCTAGGGGCCATTGACTGCACCCATGTTGCAATGAGGTCATCACCTGGCCCCAACGGTGACACATATGTGAACCAGAAGGGCTACTATTCCATCAACTGGCAGGTCATGTGCAATGGCAAGGGGTGCATCAGCAATTTTTGTGCCAAACAACATGGGAGTGCACATGATGCCTATATCTGGCGTCGATCAGCCCTGTGCCACTGGTTTGAGATTGGGGAGACACCTAGTGGCCACTTAGTGGGTGAATGGAGCTGAACCCAATGCCAACAGAGCACACACTGTGGTCCACAGCAGTGCAGGTGGCAGTGCAGAAGGTGGAGACAGTGACAGGGCCCATGCACTGGCCAACACTCATGGGGAAACCAGCAACAGGGCATCCCACTGCAGTGGGGCAACAGACAGGAAGAGAGTGGGGGGGTGGTTCCAGGGGTGTGGCAGGGCAAGGGTAGACATACAGAAGGCACAGGTGGCAGTACATGTAGCAATATATGCTCTGGGGCCAGATCAGTGCCTGGGCAGGACAGAGCACAATAGACGAACAGGACATAAGCAAGGTAAACTAACAGGATGAGCACCATGGGACAGTGTGCAGGCCCACTGTGCATGTACCATCAGTGCACAACCAACAGTGGTAGGATGCCCAGAGGTGTGCCAGGGCATGAGCAGTCAGGGAGCATAGCCTTGGCAATGGGATGGACAGACACAAGCAGCAAACACAGGCTGGTGTCACCAGTCAGGACACCATGACTGTCTGCATGAGACTAACATATTGCATTCCCCCCCACAGGTGACAGCACCTACCAGCTGCACCCCTGGCTGCTCACCTCTATACTGCGGCCCTCATCCGAGGCCGAGTAGCTATACAATGAGTCACATATCGCTACAGAATATCATCAAGTGTGTGTTTGGCATGATCAAAATGAGATTCAGATGACTGGACAGGTCTGGTTGTACTCTACAATACAGCTCAGACAAGGACTGTGGCATATTCCTGGCCTGTTGCATGCTACACAACATGGCCATTGATCATGGAATAGTTGTCCAGGAAGAAGAGGGTGACAGTTTGGAGGCTGAGGAACTGCAGGTTGAGGGTGAGCAGCCAATCCTAGACAGGAGGGACCCACGGCTGGTAGCACAGGGACACAATTGTTGAAGAGCATTTTGATGACTGAAGGTAAGTAACTATGGGGGACCTGACAGGGTGGTCAGACACATGCAGAAGGGGTCCTAAGGATCCCCATGGGCAGGTAGGTGGCCACTGCATGGATGCCGAGGTGTGCAAAGACGTGTGACCATGACCATGCACAGGCATGCACTGCAGTGGCACCAGTGCCAGGGGGAAAACAGGTGCATGTGGGGGAATGGCATTGATCAGAGAGACACCACCAGCAGACACACACAGCAGACAGATAAAGGCACACTCCCCATGCCCATGCCACACACCTGACATCATGGCCCACACCAATGGCCTGGATGCCACACAGACAGTGGAGACAGGGTCACCACAGGCATGTGCATGTGCATGTATGTGAACCACTGCAAACAGGCCTGGGCAGTGCCAGGTAGGTGTCACAGCATCAATGGCTACTGGCCAACATGGCCAGGCTGACAGAACCATGATGGCATCAGTACCTGCTACAACAGTAAGCACAGCCACATGGGTGGCCATGCCCAGGCAAGGGGAACTCAACTGGGTGTTCACCTGCTGCAAGGGGTGATTCCTCAACCCCTGAGGGTGTTGACACATGAGACCATGACCAGGTGAGTGTGGGGGGAGGGGTACTAAAAACCAAACAAGATACAGGAGTGTTGGGGATTTCATTGGCAGAGGATGGCATCTGTAATAAGGGTCTTATGTGCTGCCATGGTGTGGGACTGCTGATGGCACTGTGTGTCATACAGTGGGTACTTCTGCAGGCATGAGGTGCCAGGGATGTACAGCCCTCCTCAATGGCCCATGCAATCCTGTCAAGGTCATGTCCACCCACGAGAGGCACATTTCTGCAATCATGTCCACCCACAAAATGCACATACAGGTGAGCTCAGAGTGCATCCAGGCCCCCACTGAACTTGTTTCTGTAATATAATTCCATGAAGATCTCACACGCTGCTGAAATGACCTCATCAATGACATCTAGACTTACTCCAAGTTTGCCATAATCTGCTAATGCATGAAGGTTATCTGCATTTTTCAAGGGCAACTTTTAGAGTATGCTTTTTCCCTCTTCTGAAGGGATAACTGACAGTGTCACAGCCACTTAAGATGTAAGCACTAAGAACTACTGATGTGAGCTGTGATGGGTCAGTATTGCACATAGTGCTAAGAGAAGCTGCTACTGAATGGCATGTTAAGTATACGCCCATCTTCTGAGCCCATAGCTCTTCTAGACCAGCCATCTGAGTGCAAGTCAATGCACATTACAATCACATCAGTGTCTGTAGCTGCCACTATTACTCTCCAATATCCAAGGGTGTTTACACAATGTGCTATATGGGAGATTATTCTTGTATCTGCGTCTTCATGTTTTGTACATGACAATTCAGGAATTATTACAACGTCATCTTTTGAGAGAAGAACGGAATGACCTGGGTCATTGAATAATCCACCAAGAATCAATCTACATCCCTCTGGTAGCTGAGTGTTGTGCTTTACCCAAGCACCTCCCAAGAAATCAGGGAAACTGGCGTTGTTTTCAGAGTTGACATGAAGTCTTTCCAAAAGGGGATGAGCAGGGATTCTGGGGATTCATATACTCTACTCTTTGCATGATGAAGCTTTTCCTATTTTTCTCACTCCTCACTTTTCAAGCTTACTGATGGACTAACATCATACCTATCTCCTACAATGTTGGTGCAGTTGCAGCTCACTGGCTTTATTCAAAGTAGTGAACCTATATACTTATCCTGCAAGTCATCAAATGTACAACTATCAAGGCTTTCATATTGTTGAACAAATGCCATTGCATCAATGACTAGTACAGTAGGTTCATCTGTAGATGGCAAGTTACCTGCTTTGGCCACAGTTCACCAAGGCAACATTTTAGGGTAGCCAGGTAATCAGCTGTGTTACCTTTGTGCATGGCATAGCCTTGGAGAAGGTCAGCATATGGCTCAAAAGGGGGGGATATTTTGTACATTCATGAGTGAAGGCTTCTACTTTTCTTTCATCTAGTGGATCTCAGATAATGTACAAGTTCCTGACCACATTGCACTTCTCTACATACACTTCTTTCACTTTCTAAATATGTGAGGATGTTTTGACTTTACTTGTGAATGTCTGAAGCTTTACAGTTTTAACTTTTTCACTACCACTCTGTTGTGCTTAAGTTAAGGCTGCAATGCCCTGTTCTTTAGCTTCAATGAATTCATTTGATGTGGCCTTTTGACCAATAGAAATGTTCAGAAGATCACTGGTATCACAGGTGAATGGATTGATCATTCTGCCAGTGACCACATTCATCATTGTTTTAATTGCTGAACTGTCCTTCTGTGCTCTATACTCAGAGTCTCCATGATGTTTGTGATAATCAGTGCTGTGACGGTGAGCCAACACCTTCATTTGTTCAGAGATTGCTGCCAGGGCTGGTAATGAATACAGGTATTTCTCCATAGCAGCAAGCTGCCAAGTCATGCTATGGAAAATATGAGTCTTGGCATCTCTGTGATATGTCTGCTCGAGGGCCATATCAGTCCACACACCATTAAACTCACCAACTGTTCAACGCATAGTGAATTTGACAAATCTGAACACTTCAGTGATGTCTGGCACTGTGGTTGGCAGGTCTTTCATAGCAGACAGGAAATGGGGAATGTAGGAAACATATTTGTGATGACCAGAAGCCACAAGATATAAGAACATTTTCTCAACTTAAGCCAGGTGCTGCTCCCAGTGTCTAGCTCACTCAGCATAGATATACTGTAGTGATTCAGAATCTGAATCATGTCCATGTGCATAAGCCAGAGCCGTATTGTTGGGGATTTGCACTTTGCTTCATGGAACTTGTTCATTAACCTCTCTACTTCTTCCAGTAGCCTAGTTGTTTGGACTTATGAATCATTTGCATTTTGTTCATCCTTGGTATAAATGGCATCTTTCAGTCTTTGAACACTTTCTGAGAGCAATGCCATGCACTCCATGTCTTTGTCATATTCGCCAGTAAGCCAACTTTCAAGTGCATTACAGTGTAGATCATACATGGCAGCATTAACTAGTCTGTGGGCTCTCAGCTTAGCATAATAGTTCTTGCCTGGCATGATTTTGTTGGCACTTACATGGAGGCAAACATCGGCTTCAAAAAGGAGATCCTCTTTTCCAGCTTCTTTCATTAAATATCCAATTGCCCCCATGAAATTCAGTGCAATGTGGAAGCCATCCATACGAAGGATGACTTTGCCATACTTCTACGGCTTCTTTTTCCGAAGACCAAGAGCAATCTCATAGACTGTTTCATCACAGGTAATTATGCAGAATTCCTACCCATTTTTCTGACTTACCTTCATACAGTACTGAACTGATGTGTCAACCACATCAGGATTTACAGGAGGTTCTGGAAAGAAAGGCCCATACCCAATCACAGTCACCTGTACTTCCCGTTGGGTAATTAATTCATAAAAGGAGGACCATGTAACAGGTTTTGATTGTTCTGTGACATCTAAAGTGAGGGACTCATATTCACTAAATGCAAAAGCCAGTCTACAGGATGCAGTGGTTCTTTGGTCTGCTGTGGTGCTATTACCATGCCAGCAAGTGGACAACTCTTTTGGCTGTCTTTGAGGGTGAGATTGCTTTTCCCTGTGTGACATTGTTGAAGATATGTGTGAGAAGACTTGTGTTTTTTTAACTAGAGGCACCCTAACAGCTATTGACTGCTGCTCCTCACCTTCATCAGCATACTGATATCTTGCATGCAATGTTCCATGCATAGTTTTACCATCATTTGTACTCTTATGGAAGTCTAGGTTGTCAATTGCACACTGTGTGAATCGACCTGACTTCAGATTCATGGGAATGAAAACCCATCTTGAGCTTTCTGCTCATCAGTAGCTGCTGCCATGGTAGTCATATAATACTGTCCATCTTGGTAGGTAATTCTACATTAAAATCTATTTAGGATGGTTATGATTACCTTGCTTTGGGTGGCCTTTAGTATGCATAGGGCAGTACCAATATGTTTTACTGTTGGAACACCTGCAACAGATGCACATATGTCTTGTCCAAGATTTAGTACCTACTCATGCTGTTTTGGATTTAGCTAAACTCTTCCATCATTGACTACTTCTGGAGTAGCATCGGTAAGCATCTAAGCCACATGATTGTAGAGAACACTATCCACGCATTTTGAAGCTGCTTCATAAGGCACTTCCTGGTTTGTTTCACACATGTCTTGGTCTTGTAATGTGCACTCCTTAGCTGATGTAATCCTTTGAAGTTCTTCTCTGCCAAACTCTTTCAGTTCAGACCTTATTAATGTTGTTGCATTGTAACTGAACATATTTACATCCATTTGAGTCTGAGTATCATCTGGTTCATCTTCACTTTCTACTGTACATTCTGATTCTTCCATAGTTTGCTTTAACTTAACGACTTCAGAAAGCAACTGTCCAACATTCAAGTGTGCTGAACACAAAAGACTTGCTATACCTTTCTGAGGAACTGTGGTTATACCACAGCCAATGGAATTAGTGTAGTATATCATTTGGTGTCTTTTTAGACTTTCTGATCTGTAGAATGCTGCTTCATCTACATTATGATCTTATAACCTCTGGCGATATCTGTCATGAAGTTTAGCAATACAGAAGACACTTCCATTGTTAAACATTGACCTATCAATTTGAAAAATAAATCAACAGAACCCAATGTTATAGATGTCATTGCCTTATAAGCGTGTTCTTCTATTTACATAGTTATTAAGACATCATCTATGGTATCGAAAATCATGTGCTATCAGATCTAGGCATTCATCCCCAAACCCTTACAACTTATGTAACATGGTACTGTTATTGAGTTATTTGGCTTTTCGCTACGGGGATTTTGATGATCAACAGTGTCAATCATCAACAGTTTTATATTCCCCCATTATCCCACTCCTTTTCACACATAAAACATTTACTCTTGTAATCAAATAGACTGTTGAT
The DNA here is from genome assembly GCA_016271365.2 of Neoceratodus forsteri. NCBI lineage: Eukaryota > Metazoa > Chordata > Ceratodontiformes > Ceratodontidae > Neoceratodus > Neoceratodus forsteri. Next base: position 533,452,013 of record CM057455.1, read on the forward strand.
TGAAGATCACGTGACCTTGTGAGATGGACCTGGTTGTGCACTGTCTTGTTCTAAAGCTCTGTGGCATTTTATTTCAACAGTTTTTATGTTGGTGAATATGTTGCAACACTTTGCATGCACTACCGGGGTATTTGCTAGAAATTCATCTTTGCATGTCCTTTTCCTGTGGGAAAGTGACATCATTATCACAGTTCTGAATTGCATACAAGAAGGTGGAATATCCAAGTTCTGTCAGCCTTTGTGCAGAGACGCAGTTTGCATCTTGCAGACAAATGAGGCAGTGGGAGTAATTTGTGCTTGGTCACCACCTTTAAGTGCCAACTTTGAATGCTGGTTCCATGGTTGATCAGTCATAAATCTGAAATACAAAAATGCATGTTATTAATACTTGGCACAAAGCATTAAATTGATTACATTAAAAGCATTCCCCAAACAGACAGATTACTAATGTCATACAACTTCTATATAGTATTTCAAACCATAGCAAAATCTAACTAGAAATGCACATATGGCCAAAATTGACAAATGCTGGGTAGGATGGTGACCCTGTTGATTTGGGGATATGGTATATAAAATAGAATATCTCAGTCATAAACCATGATATTTGAGTCAGGAGTCTTTTAAGTGAAAGCAGAAACATTGTAGAAGATAGAAATATTGTATAATGTAATATAAATGCAATTATTTATTTGTCAGAGAAGGCACCATGAAGACTATTCAAAAATGTAGCTGAAAAATCAGCAATTTTGGAAATATCTTCCCACAATAATTGCATACACTGGTCTGTACTGTAATGACATGGTGACAATGAGATTTGTTTTATGTAAATAGCCTCAATGTGCATAACTGACACAAATTTTAGACAGATCTGAGCAATAGTGAAGGTTCTAAATAATACTTAGTAAAATTTCCACTTTTCCAGATTGTTCTCATATTTTCAGTTCATGTTGTACTTATTTCAGTGTATTTCACAACTTGAACAAGTGTTAAGACAGAGCAGGCCTCTTGTTTATGGTACTACGGGGTCTTTTCTTTCCAAAAATGGTCACCTGCATAGTACAGACAGAGGTGTGAGGTCCAACAAATTTTTGAGGGCTTTTGTGGCTCTGGACCCCTTACTTTATGGAAAAGGATACACAAGAATAAAGGGGTCATGCAAGGAAGCTGGAGTGTGCAGAACCAGTGGAATGTAAGGAAGCACATTTCACAGAATGGGTGGTGTATGTCTGGAACATCCATCCTGAGGAGGTGGTAGGAGCAAAAACTGTAATGGGATGTAAAAGGGAAGGGGGTTGGAAATAGGGAACCATACAAGCAAGGAAAGGGGTGAAAACAGGAGAGCAGGTATGGACCACAGTGTGGGTAGGACACATGGGCAGACTAGATGGCCCATCTGGTCTTGATATGCTGTCATAGTATATATTGCTATATTACTATAATGTATACTAAGATGTCACCTTAGTCTACACAGGAGACAGTGCATACCCCCTGCTGCCATGGATATTTACCCCAATACTCTGACCCACATCTGACACAGAGGAATGCTACAACAAGGCACACACATCCACTTGCAACATCATAGAGCACCTGTACAGCATGAAGAAAAGGCATTTCAGATGCCTAGATAGGTCCAAGGGTGCCCTACAGTATAGCCAGGATAAGGCATGTGGCATATTCCTGCCATGCTGTATCCTACACATGTCACTTGACAGTGGAATAGTTGTCCAGGACCAGGATGGCAACAGTACAGAGTACGTGGCACCACCAGACAAGAGTGAGCATCAGCAGCTCAACAGGTAGGACCCAAGACTGGCACCCAAGGGACTGCAGCACAGGGACCAGATAGTGGAGGAAAATTTTGGAGCACGATGGTGACTACAACCAGCATATGGAACATGGCATGTATGCGTACAAGCGCACTGCTGGGGCATGCATTGAAGGCCATATGGTAAGGGTGGGGGGGCTACAGGACATGTCCCTGGTACGTGCGCATGTGTCTGCCAGGGGGATGCAGCCAGAGCCACATCTGAGACAACAAGGGAAAGGATCCACACAGGTACTGATGGTATTTGGACATGGATCAGACATACCATGGCACATAACCATAGTGGTAAACCACAGGTGTACTCACTACACCCATGCCAATCACAGGCCACCAAGAACCACATCCTTGTGTTGAAATGCCATCCATTTCAATATGCCTATGCCACAGGGGCTGTGAGGAGTAGTAGTGTGGTTGTAGGGGATGTGGACTCTGCACAACCATAGGCAACACAGTGCAGATGGTGCCCCACCTGCGGCTTGGAGGTGTCACAGGCTTGCCATTTAGTACCCAGAACCTTCAGGTGTTGTGCATGTGGCCACCACAGACATGTATGGTGCATTGGCTGGCTGATGCAGCCAGATGCAGTGCATACAGCTAGCCCATCTGGGGGAAGTCATCCACCCTGGAAGGAGAAGGCCCACATGTCCATGCATGGCAACTGGGTGTGGTTGTTGTGGCAAAGTGAACACCATGACCAGGGTGGGGTGAAGTTCAAGCCTATGGGATGGAGTGCATGGGGTGTGCAGTGCAGGAGTTGCGGGAGAGACAGGGGGTGCGGGATATGCGAGTGCTGCACAGATTGCATGGCCACCATGTGCAGCATGGGCCATGGCAAGGTCCTGTATGGCCACTGTTATTCCTGTAAACCTTGCCCCAATGTCCACCCATATGCAGTGGAGGCCCTCCACAAGTTCCACATGGCAGACTGCAGCCTGCTCCTCCTGGAGGCGCATCTGTTAATGCTACCCCTACCCCTACACTGGTCCTACATGGTGGCTATCAGAAGCCACGTATGGTCAGAAAGCTGAGGGTCTTGGGACATGTGTTCTGGGCTGGTGTCAGCCTGCTGCTGGGGAGGTGGTGCCTGTGTTGCCAGAGGTGCAGGTGACACAGTGTGTGATGCCCCCATGTCTGCCTGCTGGTATGGTGGGGATGAGACATGTGCATGGCCTGCACATGAAGGGGGTGCCTGATCCTGTACATGGTCAGGCTGTGGCTGAGCACCTTGGACAGATTATTATTGTAGTTACTGGGAACTGTGGCCCTGCCACTGCACCTGTGCAGGCCTTGTGATGTCATCCTATTGCTATGCAGTAGCCACCTGGCAGTGGTGGTTCTGTTGCTGCACAAGGGCCGGTCCTGGATGGTAGCTTATGGTATGTGCAGTGGCCAGAGGGTTGACCTGTAGCCCTTGAGAGGAGGAGCTGGGGATGATGGTGCTGGATTGTGGAGCTGTCTTCCCAGAATCCATGGTGAGGACCTCTGCAGCAGTCAGCAGGACCTCATGAAACAGGAAGGCAGTCTTATCATCATTGGCCATTTTGTCCTGGGTGTGATGACCTACATCCAAGGACTCCTCATTCACCCTGGAGGTGGCCACCATTACGATGCCACACTGTTCAGCGGCTGTACCTGGTGACCACCACCTATCCTTAGGAATGATGGTGCTATGGAGAGAGAAGGTTGGAAACAGTCAGAAATGCAGGGTCACTGACGCACAATACTGTACCACACACACTTCGGTGGACATATATGTACTGTCATTGCACGGGACACAACAGACAGGGAAGACATTGCAACAGGGGTACAGGCAGGCATGTCAGATGAACAAAACATACTACAGCATGCACAATGTTGTCCACAGTGTTCTAAACATCAGTACGAGTGTTGACACCACATACACAGGACACACCCTGGTCAACAACATGTGAAATGCAACATGTATACTTACAGTGCTGGAACAGGCTGACTTGTGTCTCAAAGACCCCTACAGGTACACCCTCTACAGCCACCTGTTGGAAGGTCATGGCCATCAGCGCCTACTGTGGAGTCATTTGCTGGAGCATGGATGGGCCTCCACCTGTGGCCTGGTGTTCAGCACCTACTTTTGCAAGCAGTTTTTTTTGTGTGGACACAAAGCCCACTTGCATGTTTCCTGCACTCCTGAGGGGTCCAGCACCTCTGCCCCTGGACATTCACAGCCTCTGCCACCTCCTTCCAGGCCTGCTCCTGCAACTGGTGTGTATCCTTGCATCTGGATAAAAGATCTTCTTTGGCCACATAGGGCTCAGTAAGTGCCATGAGTTCCTTTTGTGAGAAATTGGGATGTCTTAGTCTCTCAGAAGACATAGCTGGTACTTGTTGGATAAACAGATGGGCAAAGGCCCTGTTACATGGCCAAGAACATTAAAAGCAACCACACACACACACACACACACACACACGCCACCTACCTTTAAGGCTGCAGTACCTGTCAGTCACCTTTGAGAAGTGGTGGTGGTGATGGTATGTCTTTATTGTGCTGCGCATGCAAAGGAGCTGAGTAAAGAGATGTTAATGCACTGTTAAGGCACAGACTGTGCAATGAGGCTATGTGCATAAGCTGGCTGAATATTGCAAAACTACATGCTGGACAAATGGCATCCCATCATGCTATTCTGGTTGTTCTGCAAATGGCAAAGGTGCACAGGCTTGGACGTCTGTGATTTAAACTTCAGACATCATAGTGCTGTGCAGGACACACACAGTGCCATGCTGTCATGTAACATAGCTTGTCATCGTGCATGTGCCACCATCACCATCTGTACCAACTGCATTATAGTAGCCTGTGGAGTATGTCCAATGAATAGCGTGTTATGGTTGCTGTGAGTCATGACCATAGACATCCTTTCCTATATGGCAACTGGGTGTGGTTGTTGTGAGAAAGTGGCATGCGCGGTAACAAGAAGCATGACCTATCACATTGCTGCATGGGTCCATGCTATAATGCAAAAGCAGTGTCATGCTTTCAATACCCTATCTTGCATGGGCATGGTACTTACCCCAATAGTGCGAAGCTAACAAATGTTTAACAATTTTGCAGAGTTTATGGATTTCATACCTGCAACAACTTGGTAGGGTGTAAGACTGTGTTTTTGTAGAACAGCCATGACCAGGCTAAGAAGAACTATGGCACACACCCAGAAGGACCAGAGATAGTCAGACAAAGAGCTGGAAAACCTGGTCAACCCGGTGGATACCAGGGAGGGGCAGCTGCATGGCAGTGAAGACCTGGACAGGTTCAGGTGCTAGGTGTGGGCCACCATTGGCAGGCTGCTAGTCAGGAGGACAGGGGTGGTCTGTACTGGAAAGCAGTGCTGCCACAGGTATGGTGACCTACAATGGCAGGACAGGGATTACATACAATGTTTTAGGATGTTGGTACAGGAAGGCAATGTGCCATGCTCAGGTATGTAAACCTTTTACTGTGTGTTTCATGTAGGATGTCTTTCAATGGCAGGGGTATCTCTGTGTCTAACAATGACCTCTCTGCAACGTGGCATGGTATTGTCAGCATTGCATGCACAGATCTATAGGTGTGGGATGCCACACTGTATACCGTTCTGATGTGGTTGTCACAGATATGCCCTTTGCACACTGTAGGAACATTAAAAGCTTGGATTTAATATCTTACATTGTATATAGGGCAACACTTACCAACAGGTCATGGCAATATTCCATGCAGTACCATTGTACATCCTGCTGAGTAGATTATGGTATCATAAAACACCAACCGCAAACTGTGTGATGGTGGGATGGCCACTTGACCATTGCAGTGTCCCTGGGTCTCCCCTGGGCATGGGCACATGTGCCACCTGGCCCATATGTAGTCAACACTAACCTATGTTACCTATATAATAGGTTACAACCCCCGTGACAGTCATGATAATGTGGTGGCACACATACTATGGCCACACATCTTGTCCTGTATAAACAGGTCCACAATCCTTCTGGACGTGCTGCACAGTTGGATGTATTGAAGGTGACAATTGCACATGTTCTTGTATGTACCACCAGCATTATGGGCAGTACCCATCCTACAGTATACCATCCACAACTGTTACCTGTCAGTGTCATTTACGCTCTTCTATGTATTGCAACCCACACCTGGGTTCCAAGGCTCCTGTACATATGAGCTATGTCCCACACCATCCACTATCAGTGTACCAATTGAACTGTGGCAAATTTTTGTTCACTATGGTTCCATAGCACTTAACATCCATGTACCAGGACCACTGTGACTGCAGTACAGTGGCATACCCAGTAATCATAGTGCAAAGCTGGTGCACAGTTCCTCAAACATACACCTGATGTGGGGTTTCTGCTGTACATGCTCCTCTGGTGTATCCTGCACACATTACCATTGCACATCTACAGTTCCTCAACCAATGACTGCCCACCCTGACCTCATGATGTACACACCCATCACTGTTTTGGTTTTCAAAACATCCAAACCATGCCCAATTATTGTGCAATATGTGTGATTTATGACAATGTATATGCCTCCACTGTGCAGGTACATCCATGTGTCATTCACAGTGGGCATCGCACGTCCACATGAAATCATGATGCTGCATAGTGGACAGAGACATGTGGGGTTTGTTGCTGCAGGTGTGCCATTCCAGTGCACGCACACTCATTGTTGAAAACACATTTGGAACATGTTTCCTGCCTCCTGGCCCCACTCATCTGCATGTCTTTGTGTCTCAGTGTGTGCTCACAGAGCTATACTGCATGGTTGTGAGTCATTACATCCAACCACAATCCCATGTCCATGTTGTCCAGATGTACACATGCATGTGTCCCCCGAAGGTGCTTCTGGGGACAATGCAGCACCATGTACATCTGCTACCCCTGTTATTGCATGATAGTGAGCCCCCTTACCCTGAAGATCTCCACATGTCTCTGTACACCAAATGCCTCCTGTGGCCTGGCTTGTTGGGTTGGTTTAGTCAACCAGTGCTGCACATCACAGTGTGTGTTACTGGTTATCAGTTTGGCATCACAGTGTCACAGTGTGGCATCTACCATGACACAGCAACAATTTCTGCATGCAGCATGTAGACGTATGTGTCATACTGGTGTCCTCTGTGTTTAATGCTGCCTATCCTATCACTGTGTTTGCATTGTTAATGCCAACATGTGGCCCTCCAGTAGTATCTGGTGTAGGTCAGGGGTCACAGCGCAGACAAGCGCATAACTGCTGTGGCATGTCATGCCATGGCATGCACAGGTGGACCTTATTAACCCAACACGTGTAGGTGCCTAGCAAGGCCATGTTGACCTTTATCTGTGTTTAACATATGGCCAACCCTCACGCCTCATCTGTGTGGACCTGTGTCTGCCTGTGTTACTCTGTTGGTTGACCCACCCCCGCCTTAGTACAGTATGCACACAGCCATTACAGTGACAGTCATACAGTGTTGTGACAATTCTGTGGCTGCACATTGGTGTCTTCATCTGTACCACCCATTCATGTGTGCACCAGAAGTGAGATTGTCCATTTGCTACCCCATGTATCCATGACAGACCACCGGGCTGTACCCACAGGGATTATTGTGCATCCTGTCACTCGTGGCACACAACAGAGGTGCACCACCTGCATGGCTGTATTATATATCTCCAAGCATTGTCGGGCATGACCTGCAGGATGCTGACATCACATTGTACATGCACAGCCTAGGGTCAGGTGACAGCATGAAGGTGTCACATACATGTCATGGTACACATGCCGACACAATGTGCAATGTACTGTAGTATCAATGGAATGTCTGTTTATTTTATTTTTTTGTTTTTTTGCAGGTGTGTTGTGTCCATACCTCTACAATGCCTCTGCATATTTGCAATGTAGTTTGTTCTGTGGTTAGGGGGCATCGTCAGTTCACTCATGAGTGTCATTTAGTTATCTACATTGTTGCATTCTACTTGCTGTGGGGAGAGTGTAGAGGGGAGTTTGAATATGAGGTGAGTTTGTCTCTGTGAGAGTTTATTTATCTCTGAGTTTTTTGTAAGTTTTGCTGGTGGTTTTTGAATTTAGATTAAATCTTTAACAGTTGCTGGCTTGACTGGGGACTGTGGCTGGATGGATTGAAAAAAGCCCCCCCACCACCAGCCCTTCTTAAATACTGAAAATTCACTGCAGGTTGAGCATGAAGGCTGTGAGGGACAAGTTTGAGGAGCTGCAAACTTCCCGTATGAGCTAACTCTTAAAGCTAATAGGTCATGAAAAGTTCAGACACTCAAGCTTTTACAAGTTGGATTTTAAGGTTTAAATGTTTTAAAGTTACAAGTTTAAAAGACAACCTGACAAGTCTGGGTTAAGGTGGAGTAACTGCATATTTAAAGTTGAAAGTTTAAAGTTGAAACTGACATGGTCATGTATAAATGTGTTAACTAGAGTTACTGAGCTAACAAGATAGGGACCAACGGGGTAAAGAAGGACTCGGAAGCAAGCTAGTAGGGTCACATATGGTATCCAGCTGTTGCTGTACAGACTCTGTGATAAGAAATTGAGGTTATGTTTAAGTTAAGTTTGAATAATGGAGGGAAAAGAAATTAGGCATTGTGGGAGGGATCGCACTGGGGTGGAGGAGTATGAATAAGGCAGGCAGGAGACATCAGAATAGTGGATGGAATAAGGGGGGGCACCATGAAGTGAGGGTGGCAGGCATAGCGAGGATAGTGGGGTGCAATGGTTGTGGGGCAGTTGTTTGGATGAACATATTATGGAAACTGGGGGGGTTGTCAAATTTGTTACAGGCTGAGCAGTCTGGAAGAGGAGTTACAGGGACTCTGGAGGGAGCTGGAGAGGTTGGGGGGTACTGGGGCAGGAGGAACCCCGGAGAAGAGTAGCTGAGAGTAGCAGAAGAGGACCAGCAGGGCTAAATCACTTGAGGATGTAGGGAGGGGGGATGGGGGTAAGGAGAACAGAGGGGCAGTAAGTGAAGGGAAGGCTCAGGGCGGGGGAAGGAATAGATGGATACCACTCAGGGTGTAGCAAGTAATAGGTTTGCAGTGTTGGCATCGGAGGTGGTAGGGGAGGTGTCTGAAACTGGTGGGGGGGAGGTTAGTGAGGGCCCAAGAGTCAGGCTGGGAAAGAAAGAAAGAGGAAGAGCAGGGTAATGGTAGAAGGAGAAGTGGAAACAGAGGGAAGATGTAGGAGTCACAAATGGTGCGAATAGAGGTAATAAGGAGCAGGGCAGTGTGGATTCTGGAAAATGAGGACAGTGAAAACAGGAAGAAGGGGGTGTGGGACAAGAAGATGGGGGTACTTGTGCTGGGGAATTCTATACTGAAAGGGGACAGATAGGGTAGAAGGGGAGAAAGGCACAGTCATATCTGGGTCGAGGCAATACAGTGGGCAGGGTGGGGCAGGCACTTCTCAAGTGCACATGGAAGGGGAGGAAGAAACCTTACATGGTGATGCATGTGGGTACAAATGACTTGGAGGGCGAAATGGTAGAGGTGGTAAAGGGGATGTTCTAGGATTTGGGTAGGGAGTATGAGGAGGTGAGGGAGTCGGTGGTGTTCTCTGAGGTACTCCAGGTACCATGTGTGAGTGCAGTGAGGACAAAAAAAGATTGAGGAGTTCAATGAGTGGCTGAGGGATTGGTGCCATATCAGGGTGTACAGATTAGTGTCAGACTGGTGCACGACCTGGGGCAATAGTGACCTATATGGAGGGGACAGGTTATATTTGAGCAGGGAGTGGAAGGGAGTACTAAAACAGGGAATAGAAGGGTATATATCAACAAAGGAGGATTTAAACTAGGAGGGTGGTGGTGAGGGGACCGCTGATGGGAAAAGGGTCAGGAAAACGGACCCTAGTGAGCTCATTCCCCCTAGTTATTGGTAAAGGCAGTGGGGAAGTGGCACAGGGAGGGATGGGGGGGAAGAATAGAGGTAAGGAATGGAAGGAGACAAGCTGGAAGGTGGTGTCTCTGAATGCAAGAAGCCTAAGGAATAGAACAGTGGAGTTACAGTCTCTCATGGTGGTGGAGGGGGTGGACATTGCAGCCATTACGGATGGGCGGACCTGAAAGAGTCCTGACCCTTATTATCATGATCAGGATCCAGGTCAGCATCCTGATTAGTTCTTATTGGTTCTGAGTCAAATCAGAACCTTTAGGAAATTTTTAGGAAATATGAAAACATTCACAAAATGCACTAAAAATAAAGACTTTTTCTAACATGTGTGTGCTGGTCTGTGTTTTGACTCTTCTATGTGTTCTTCTGCACTGTCTTTTCTTTCTTGTTCTTTGTTCCCATCCCTTACCTTCTGTGTGGGGTATGGATAAACATACCTCAGGTCACCTTCCTTCCCCAGTATAAACACATGTATCTATTCCCTCTCAGCCCCACTTCTTACATTTCTGCTCCTCCTTCCCTGTTTCCAGATTTCTGCCTCTTCCCTGCCCTAGGATTCCCATTTCTGCCCTCCCCTACACAGGACTTCCCATTTATGTCCCTTCCCTACTCATGATTTCTCATCCCCCTTCCCTGCCCCATATTTCCCATTTCTGCTCCCACCCTGCCCTAGTTCTCAAATTTCTTTCCCCTTCTCTGCCTTAGTTATAACATTTTGGCCCCTTCCCTAGCCCAGTCCTGGCAACTGCCTGCTGCCTGGAATGCATAGCGTCCCTATCTCCTTCCCCCACAAATTTCATATCCATCTCTAACTTTACTGTAGTGCAGGTAATACCCCCACCACACACCACAAACTGCAATTTTGCTAACTTGAAAAACAAATCTTTATCTTCTGATCAGGCTGGTCCTTGTCTGTTGCCATGATGCTGCCATCAACCACTTGTCTGCTATATCAGTCAGACATCAACTACTGCCCCATTTGCCCAGTGTAACCACTGACTATTCACTTCCTTGGCTGGCTGACCACTTCTGATCTCTTTATCAACTGAATGCGATGGACCGACCAAATGTGATGGACCGACCTACCATGATAGACTGCACTGGTACCAAGTTTCATCAACTGGAATGCTGGCCCAGCTGCAGCTGAGCAGGGTGGGCAGCTGCCCCTCCTCAAAAAGGATGCATCCCGGATCTCCACCCTCAAACAGTTAGAAAGGAGCAATTATACACCACACCACATCAAATCCAGCTTGCTTGCAAATACAAAAAAATAACACGTTTTCCCCCCCTTATTTTGCCAGCGTTCCATTCCAGCTTACTTTTTAACTAACAGGTATTGCAGCTAAACCAGCTAGGAGGAGGCCTCATGAAAATGTTTTTTTGTCTTTTTTACCTAAGCCAAGTCAAAGAATCAGCAGCTTGCTTGTTCACTAAGGTTAAGCATTTTCATTTGTCCTTCTGTTCACATTTTTTTACCCTGTATATCCCACATCCTAGTGCAAAACAGAGAGTAAAGTCTGACTAATAAAGCAAATCCCTGTAGTCTGTGCTGGAGCGGAGGAGCTGCACTACATTAACTTAAGTGACTCCAGTTTGTCTGCCACATGAGTCTCTCCTTGATTCCCCCCCTCCGCAAACAATGGCAGATCAGACCACCTCTTACTTCGATCATTTTTTTTGTTTGAACCACTGAGTGCACAGACACTAATTTCAGGTGTTCTTAGCCATCATTCCCCATTGAATATGGACCAAGCCTTGAGATCACTGTTTAATAGCTGAGAAGCAATTTTCATTGGCCTTACCGAACACCTCGCTTTTCCAGGACTGCTGCTCCTTTTATTGGCTGCAACAACCGGCGGCTCACCTGGACTGTCCTTCTCAGACTTCATTTATTTACTTATTAAAAAAAAAAAATTTTTCCCCAATGTAGTGACTGAAACAAAGATCTAGAGAAAAGCCCCGCAATCCATGCCTCTGCCCACTCAAACTGATCTGAACCCCGTAGTATGCAGACACGGACTTTCAGCATGCTTGAAGTGCTAATACAGAGAGCGGATACAGGAAATAGGAAAAAAAAATCCAGTCCAGAAAAAAAAAAAATAGTAATCTTTGCTTTTATTATTACTACAATTGGGGCATTTCTTTTGGAATTTTACCGGGGATGGGGTGGTTTTTGCAAATGGGAGAGCCATTTTCATGGACCCAGTATACTTCTCGGCAGAGTTCTTATTTACTCGCGTGAGCCGGACATCATGGGGGGGGGGGGTTCTGATTCTCAATGGACCGGTCCACGCATCCCTAGCAGCCATCACAGAAATGTGGGCCACCCAGTACCAGGACTGACATATGATGATCCCGGGGTTCAGGTTATTCAGAAAGGATAGGGCTAAGGGGAATGTGGGGGAGTGGCGATCTATGTAAGGGGGGATAAAGTGAGAAAGGGGGCAAGGGGAGGAGGGGAGGAAAGAAGCACTATGGATGCAGTTCCAAGATGCAAAGAATAGGACACTGAGGATGGGGGTGGTGTACAGACCACCAGCTCAGGGGAGTGATCTGGATTGGGAATTAGCTGAACAAATTAGGAAGGTCTGCAGAAAGAGGAGCACAGTGGTGGTGGGGAACTTCAACCTACCGGGGGTGGAGTGGGGCACCCCATCCACCATGAGTGCAAGGGAGCGGATCCTGTTAGAAGCATTTCAGACAGCTTCCTGACACAGCTGGTCCAGGGGCCAACTCGGTTAGAAAGGACTCTGAACCTTGTACTGGATAATGGGGAAGATGTAAGTAATCTGGAAGTGGAGGAACCACTAGCTGGGAATGACCATTATTCAGTGTCATTCACGGTCAACATGGGGAGGGAAACAGGGGGCACAGGTACAAGGGTGATTGAGTTCAGGGGGGCAGACTTTACAAAGATGGGAAAATTTGGGGAAGGCACCTGGCTGGTATGCAACCACACATGGATGCAGACCAGAAATGGGACACCGTAAAGGAAGGACTGACAGAGGCTATGGAGTCCTGCACTAGGAAGAAAAGCAAGAAGGGAAGGGCAAAGAAACCCAGTTGACTGACACAGGAGGTTATGAAAGGGGTGAGGGTTAAGAGGGCAGCATTTCAAAGTACAGAAAATCGTGGAGAGGTGAAGATAAGGATACATTCATGGAGAAGTCCAGGGAGGTTACCAGGCTTGTCAGGGTGGCCAATTCGTACAGGAAGCTGAGACTGGGAATCAAAAGTTGAGAAAAATACTTCTGCTACATAAGAGAGAGAGAGAAGAAAGAGCAAGGATCAGCTGGTGAGGATTAAGACGGATGGGCGGTGGGTTGAGAAAAGGGAGGAACAGGCAGAGACACTGAACTAATACTTCTGCTCTGTATTCATGTAGGAGAAGGGGGGCAGATACCCCAGGCGAGGGGGTGGTGGTGGAGAGATGACAGATGTAGGGATTATAGAGAGCAGGGTACGAGATGGGTTAAGGGCATTAAGGGTGGACAATGCACCTGGACCTGATGGCATTCACTCTAGGGTACTAAGAGAGTTGGCAGAGGTCCTGGTGGGGCCACTGGCCTACCTGTTCAATACCTCCCTAGGCATGGGATGTGTACCACAGGACTGGAGAATGGCCCATGTGGTGCTAATCCACAAAAGTGGCCCAAACGATGAACCAGGCAACTATAGGCCAGTAAGCCCCATATCGATCATGGGAAAGCTCATGGAGACCATCCTAAAAGAGAGATTAGTGAGCTTCATGGAGAAAAACGGTCTCCAGGATGATCAACAGCATGGGTTTGTAGGGGGAAGATCCTGACAGACAAAATCTTGTAGAGTACTATGACTGGATGACGCTTGAACTGGACAAGGGCCATGCAGTGGATGTCCTGTATTTAGAATTCAGCAAGGTCTTTGATTCAGTGCTGCATGGCAGGTTGGGTGGAAACTGGAACATGTGGGGGAGGGACCAAAAATGGTGAAATGGATCACAAACTGGCTAAAGAGAAGGCAGCAATGGGTGGTGGTGGTGGTGGGGGAGACCTCTCATCACCAAGAGTGGTGACGAGTGGGGTACCACAGGGATCGGTACTGGGACCGGTGCTGTTTGGGATTTTTATTGCAGATCTCTCACACGGGATCTGGAGCAGGATCAGTCTGTTCACAGATGATACCAAGATGGGAGCTGTGGTTGAAGATGCGGAGGAGTGGAACGGGTTGCAGGAGGACCTGACTAAGCTGCAGGAGTGGGCAGAAACATGGCAGTTGGGGTTAAATGCCAAGAAGTGCAAGATTCTGCACTTTGGAGCCAGGAACAAGGGGAAAGATTATCACTTGAATGGAGTACAGTTGTGGAGCTCCACAAACGATAAGAATTTAGGAGTGATCATTACAGGGAGCATGAACAACTCTGCTCAGTGCAGAAAGGCGGCAGCTAAAGCCAACAAAATGCTAGGGTGAATCGCAAGAGGGATCTCCTCCAGAAGGAGGGAGGTTATCCTGCCCCTGTATAGGTCATTGGTCAGGCCCCACCTGGAGTACTGCATTCAGTACTTGCACCCATTCCTGAAGAAGGACATCAGATTGTTGGAGGGGGTGTAGCGAAGAGCCACAAAGATGATCCAGGGATTAGAGAGCAAGCCCTACGAGGACAGGCTGGGAGAGTTGAATATGTATTCACTGGAGGAGAGGATGGATAGTGGGGATACGATCAAGATCTTTAAGTATCTGAAGGGAATAAACAAGACTAACACAGAAAGGATTTTCCAGATCAGAAGGGGGAGGAACACAAGAGGGCTTGGACTGAGATTGGAAGGGGGAAGAGTCAGGAGTGAGATGAGGAGACATTTTTTTACTGAAAGAGTGGTGGACAAATGGAACACCTTACCAGATGATGTAGTGTCCTGTAAGACAGTGGGCAGTTTCAAGAGGGGTTGGATCAGAGTACGGGGAAGGGTTACTGAGAAGAGGTTGGCAAGAGGAGCAGCTGTGAGATGAGGCGCTAGCTGCACACTCGAGCAGACTCAATAGACCAGGAGGCCTGTTTCTGCTGCGAATTTCATATGTTCATATGTTTGTAATGTACCTGTGGGACTATGAGGGACATGCCTGGTGCTGCATGAATCTGAATGTGTCTTTGTGTTCTCAATGTAGACTGAGGAACCAGAGCATGGACTAGACAGGGTCCAGGTGGAGCACTGAGGGAGCAGGCAGCAGTGCACTGTTGCACATGTGGTACAGTGCAGCCATTCACCTAAGTATACTTGTGTCAGATACAGTGCCATGCCTAATGCGGGGCACCCTTTCACCATGCTGCATCCACTTTGTCCTTGGGTTCACCGCACATGTGCTAGCAGCATGCACCCACAAATGTGGTGCATCTCCCCTGGACATCATGTCCTTCTCCCCTATGGTGCCCACCATGGAAGACATATTACATTTTTTGGCCAAGGGTGCTATGCACATCATAGTCCCATCATGTGGCACATGACATGGGCAATGCGGTTGTGTTGTCCATTTCCAGGTTGGACACACAGCCACTACAAGTCCATCTGGCAAAAAGCACATGCACCCCTTGTGGAACATGTTGCACCCTTTTGTTTGTCTCTATTATGCTTCATGTGAGCAGAAACTGGCCCATTCTGCACATGTGCCTATAGGTGTGGCAGCAGGGTTGGTGGCATTGACATGTCCAGCCAACCCTCTAATCCATCTTTTAGGATGGTGGGACTATGCAGTTACTTGACTCTGTGGTGCTATAAGTTTCATGGGGCACTGCACAGTCATCTCCTCCACATACTGCCTGTAGGACTGTGTTCCAAAGGTGCCTGTGTGTTGTGCCACATGCCCATGGACCTGTCCCCACCTGTTGGGCATGTCCCCCATACACAACTATCCCAGCACCCCTTGGCAGTCCACCATATGTGAACGCTATGCTGCTCTTGTCAGTTGGACGATCCCCCGATACACATCCTCAAGGTTTTTGTATCACAATGTTCTGCTTATGTGCCTTTATACTCTGGCTGTGTGGTGTTTGCATTTCTTGTTGTGATACAGTGTTGTGCCAATTGTGATAATCCTGGATAATGGGATGTCCAAGGCAGGCACCTGTATGTGCAACAATGTTTAGCCATGCCCAGAGTGGCATCAGCGACAACCGGGGCAGGGGTGGACAGGCATGCCCTTGTCACACATGCCAAAGGTGTGTGTGTTGCCACTTCACACACTTTTGCACATGCATCCTGTGTGATTGCAGGCATGGCTGGATCTTGGTGTTTACCCTTTGTTGCCATTGCCAGTTTTGTGACATCCATTTTGTTTGGCCTACACTCCCATGCCATTTTTGCGGCCTTTGTGTACCGCACATTGATGGCATTGTCCACCTCCTGTTCCTCAGCTACACCACCCCACATGTGACCCTCTTTATGCACATCCCTATCCATTTAGCATAGTTTAGTGTGACCTGTGGTGGTGTGTTGTCATCCCCATGAAGGTTTGTAGCATCCACTGCCACACAGAGTATGTTTTGGCATGTCCTGTCCTGTTGTCAGCCTGTTGTGCCAAGTATTCCCAGTGACAGATGTCATTCCCACAGTGCACTTACTGTGGATAGATGTGTTCTTTGTGGGCTGGTACCATGCAGACATCTCTGCTCCATGTGGTCCATGCCTATTATTAGCCATGCAGTGCAACCATGTGTCCATTCTGTTATGCACGGTTCCACCATGCCACAGCTACATGGAATTTGTCAACCATCAGCACAGCAATGGCACAACACCACCAACTGGTGTTGTGCCATTGCTGGGGGAACAAGTTTTCTGTGTGGGACACCCCCGCATGCTGGGGGCTATGCCAGAGTGGGAGCTTGTTTGGGGAGGGGGCGAACACCCAGGAGGTAACAGTGTCAGAAACCCTGCAGACCATCACAGTGAACTGCCAAAAATGTCGCTGTGATGGTCTTCACTGTCTTCCCATCACTGTTGTGATGTGATACCATTATTCACAGCCATCCCCAGGTCTGCCAGACTTTATGGGTATATTTGGGAGGTGGGGGTAGTGTTGTAGGACCAAAGGTGGCCACACTGCATACCACCCATCCTTGCTTGCATTTGAGGGTTACTGTGGGTGGTCTTGGCCATCTATGGGGGGGGGCTGCCGTCAACCCTCGCTCATAGGTTCTGGCACCTGTGGCTGTCCTGCACCGTCACCTACCATTGGACCATGTACCATGGCTGCAGATGATTATGCCCACAAACACAGCTTTATGCCTATCCCAACAGTTAAACTGCACATTGTGGCTGCACATCCTGCAGTAGCCTATGATACAGTGATGCCCATGACATGTCCCTAGTGCCTGCTGCCGCATCTGTCCACCATATATATTTGGCCACTATTGCATGCAGCAGTGTGCTGTCACCTGTGGGCAACACACCACAGATTCATATCACCACATTGCACCCATCTTGTTTAGGAATGGTGTTTAAGGGGGCATTTGTGGTGCCTATCTTCTGCTGCTGTACTGATTTGTGTATATATCCACTTAGGTCAGATCCAGCCTGGAGGCTGGCAGGGGCATGGTGCTCTGGGCAATGTACCTACAGTAAACTACCATCCTGCATGTTCAGCGCTGTGTGGTCCATTCATTGGAGGTCATGCAGGCAGATATTTCCACCATGCACCTCCTGCAGGCACAATATCCACCCCCAAGCCACACCCTGATGTAGCCTTCATTGTTTTGTTGCCATTACCCTTTGTTCTCCCTCATCCCCACTGCTCTGGCAATCCCCTCACTGTATATAGTTATTCCCATACCCTGTTTTTCCCCTTTAGTCCACACCCCAATAACAGTACTGCTGTGTTACTGTAATGTAGTTTGTTATTTTCATGCTGTATTGGTGTTCTGCTGTTTTTGTTTTGTGTTCATTTTCTGATGTTTATCTTTCAAAATATATATTTTCATATTTTACCTAGCTGTGTGCAGTGTGTGTTCTTTCTTAGCAATCTGTACCTTGTTGTCATAAACTGTGCACCCCATCCACATGTACTCAAGTGCAGGAGGTGCAGGGAATTGGGGGCCTTTGCATCCTCTACTGCTCCATGCAACCCTTCAGAGGGGCTCCACTGTGTATTTCCCTGTGTCCAAATGTGTGGATTACCAAGTGGATCTGTGACATGTACATCCAGCTACTTAACTGTGGTAGCCCTGATCATGTACTGTGTCAACGCCACTGCCAACGGTATGTGCTCCTCTGTACCCTCGTCTGGGTGTCCTGGACTTTCACCAGAGATGACATGCCAATGTGGTGCCCCCCCATGTGTGTCCACCTAGTTGTCCTGTCATTTTGATTGTGTCCTGGTGGCACTGCAGGCCTTACAACACATAGGCATGTGTGCATCAGTAAACATCATACTCCACCATCTCCACTATCCATGGGTAACTGTCATTGTTTTGTTCCCCTGTACTGCAGAACTGTGTGTTAAACGTGGGTGATGTGCATAGTTCTACATAGTTGTGCAGATGCCTGGGCATGTCTGTACAGTGCAGACAACTGGTCTATTGCCATCCTTGCATCAGGCCCTTTTGGCCCCTGTACTGAGCCACTGAGTGTCCCCTTCTCTTGGACCATCATGCTGTTGCACCATCCACATTCTATTGTACACGTATGCAGTGCGCCACCACTACTGTTTGTAACTGTCCCTTGGCCCTATATGCACAGACGTCTCACATTCAGAACTGGCTGTGTGGGCTGAGCATGTGCCACTGCCATTGTGCATTTTTGAGACATTCAATCTGACTCACTTGGTCACTACTGCATGCACTGTGTCTTAATAGCCCCATTTTTTGTGCCAGAGCTATTCAGTGCATGGTGCTGTTCATTACACAGCCCTGTTGGCCACCTCTGAATATTGAGCCTATGATCTTTTTTTAAAGTGTCTGGGGATTTTTTATGGTTAATAAACAATATGGGCTAGTTATTCAAAGGGTTTGCGTCTAGCGCAACTGAGTTGCTCAAACACAACCCCGCAATAAATCCCGGTGCGATATTCAAAAAGGGGACTTGTGCAGCGTAAGTACCAATGCACCAGGGTGCATTGATAATGTATGCGGCGCATCTGAATGGGGCTTGCCCATGCATATGTGGCACATTCCAATATTCAGCCAGGGATGTGCAGTGCCACTGCTGGCACAAACTCCAGATGCGCCGCATACTGGGACACAAAGTTGAGCCAGAAAATTCTGCCTCAATTTCTGGCCACCCACAGGCAGGCTACTGTATTGCAGTGCGTAACACAGCAGCCACCAGCCGTGGGTGGCCACCCGCCAGGCGAAAACACCATCCACAAGCACCCATCATGTCCCCTCCCCGTACCCCGGTCACTGGAATTACAATGGTAGTCTAGTGGAACCCCCCACTCTCCCATAGCCATGTTCACTGGTATTAACACAGAACAACAACTGCCCTGGTGATCTAGTGGTACCCCCCAAACCACCTGAATCCCCGAGCGCCATATAAGTACAGTAGTGGTAACCCTGGAATGTAAGTACAGAATATTAATGTCACTTGCATACATCGTTCATGCAGTCCATCTTCAACATCTTAAACTAGAGAACCAAAACAGTTTGAACATAAGCAACCCCTTCATGCACAAGATAATAATAATGCAAGTCCAGTCTGAAGCTAATATAGAGCACATCCCCAGAGATTACCCCCGACACTCATCAACTAATAAAAACATAGATGTCAAACCCCACAGGTTGCCAAGGGTTTTAAATGACATAAAAGAATCTTGTCTAATCGAAATGAATAACGTCCATCCACTGAGAGTCCAATGCAAGTCCACAGTACAGTGCATGAAGATCCTTGAACGATGCCAGTGTTTAATTTGAACTATACAGAAAGCTGTAGCAAACACCTAAAAGGTGCCTGACAATCATAGTCCAAACCAGGGTGCAGATCTGGCCAACTAAAAAGCTTTGTGATCAGAAAAGGGCAAAGCATCATTCTTGTTCAATTGAAAAGTCCACTTCCACAAATGTTCAAGATGTATATAATAGTAGAAAGCTGCAGAGCAAAAGTAAACAGATTGCAACAAACTGGGGAAAGGGCTCTACAGAGCTTATTTATGTATTCCAAATTAGGGTCCAGGCAGGTACAAGGAAGAAAATGTCTAAGCGTAACAGGTAGCCAGAGATGCAGGTAAAAACAAATAGCATTCAAAGTACATTTGTAGATAGACCGGAATGTCTCTGTCAAGGGAATGTAGCCCAAGGGGGAGAAATCTAACAATCGTAACTGTTCCTCCTGCTGTAGTCTTATTGAAGAAAACACTTGCCTCCTGCTACCCCACTCCCTCCTGTAGCCCCGATCACAGGTATTACATAATGTAATACCATGCCCTGGCAGTCCAGTGGTAACCCCACCCACACAGGACCTCCAGCCCACCCATCTCCCCCACCTCTGTCATCGGCAGGTGGCTGCAACCCTCCCGCATACTGCCCGGCCACCCGCTGATGATGGGGGAGCTGGGTGGCTGGGGGTCCTGTGTTCATGGGGGGATGGGGGTTACCACTGGACTGCCAACACATGGTATTACATTACATAATACCAGCCATTGGGGCTACGTGGGGGAGTGGGGTAGCAGGGGGCAAGTGTTTTCTTTAGTAAGACAACAGCAGGAGGAACAGTTACATAGATACATAGATACATAGACAGTGTCGGCAGATAAGGGCCTATGGCCCACCTAGTCTGCCCATTTGAGCTTGTAAGTTCAGTTTGTTTTCCTAGAAGTCTATTTCCCCTTACCCCTGACCTCTAGAATTCCTTTATGTCTATCCCATGCATTCTTAAATCCCGTGATTGTTTCAGCTCCCACCACTTCCTCTGGCAGGGTGTTCCACTTGTCCACCACCTCTTCTGTGAAGAAATTCTTTCTCATGTTTCCTCTGAATCGTCCTCCCTCCAACTTCATCCCATGCCCTCTAGTCCTGAAACATCTTTTTCGCTTAAAAATAGTATTTTCCTGCACCCTGTTCCTCCCTGTAAGATACTTGTATGTCTCTATCATATCCCTCTCTCCCTCCTCCTCCAGGGAGTACATGTTCAGTTCCTTCAACCTGTCTTCATAGGACTTGTGATGCAACCCATGCACAATCTTTGTTGCCTCCTCTGAACCTTTCTACCCTGTCTATGTCCTCATGTAGGTATGGTCTCCAGAACTGTACACTGTACTCCAGTGGGGCCTCACTAGTGTCTTGTATAGCGGAATTATGACCTCCCATTTCCTGCTGGTGATGCCCCTGCCTATACATCCCAGCATCCTATTTGCTTTACCTGATGCCTTGTCACACTGTTTCCTACCTTGAGGTCATCAGAGATGACAACCCCAAGATCCCTTTCCTGCTTGGTGCATGCTATATCCCTCACCCCCAACTGATATATTGTGCCAGGGTTTTGTGCCCCATATGCATTATCTTGCACTTCTTTGCATTGAATTTCAACTGCCAAACCCTTGACCATTCTTCAAGTTTCTGCAGGTCCTTCTCATTCTGTCTACACCCTCTGGTGTGTCTACTCTGTTAGAGAGCTTTGTGTCATCAGTGAACAGTGAAATTCTGCCTTCTAGATCCTGTGCAATGTCACTGATGAAGATGTTGAATAGGACCGTCCCAGCACTGATCCCTGTGGTACCCCACTGGTCACTCTTCCTCTGTGGGAGTGACAGCCATTTACCACCACCCTCTGTGTCCTGACACCCAGCCAGTTACCTACCCACCACACTACTGTCCTGCCCACACCCATATTCCCCAGTTTGTGTAATAGTCTTCTATGTGGCACAGTGTCAAAGGCCTTGCTGAAGTCCAGATAGGCCATGTCCACTGCCCTCCCTGATCCACCTCCTAGTCACCCAGTCAAAAATTCAATGAGGTTGGTCTGACATGACCTCCCCCTGGTGAAACCATGCTGCCTTGGGTCCTATAGTCCATTGACAACCAGATGTTCCACCAATCTCTCCTTCAGTAGTGCTTCCATGATCTTTCCCACTACCGAGGTGAGGCTGACTGGTCTGTAGTTCCCTGCTTCCTCTTTGTTCCCACTTTTGTATAAGGGGACTACATCTGCTGTCCTCCAGTCTTTGGGTACCTCCCCTGTTTCCAGTGATTGGCTGAACAGGCTAGCCAGAGGTTCAGCCACCACCTCTCTTAGTTCTTTAAGGACCCTGGGGTGCACCCCATCTGGCCCCATTGCTTTATCAGCTCTTATTACTTCCAGTTCCTTCAGGACCCTTTCTCGTAAAGGGACTTGTGTCCATTTCTGCACCATTCTCACCTTTGTACTCCTTCAGACCCATTACCCCTCTTCCTTAGTAAAGACTGAGCAGAAATACCTGTTCAATATGTCAGCTTTACTGTTGTCATCCTCCACGCGCTTCCATCCTCCCCTTCAGTCTCACTATCCCTCCCTTTGTCCTTCTTTTTTCACTTATGTACCTGTAAAGGTTTTGTCCCTTTAACCACTGATTTTGCAATGTGTTCTTCTGTCTGAGCTTTGGCTTCCCTTACTGACTTCCCTGCCTCCCTTTGTTTCTCCTGGTACTTCTCCCTATCCCCTTCTGCCTGTGTCTTTTTGTATTGCCTGAATGCAATCTTTTTGGCTTTCACTTTCTTTGCTACCTCTTTGAAAAACCATAATGGTCTCCTCTTTCTTTTCCTCTTGCTAACCTGCTTAATGCATAATTCTGTTGTTCTTATAATCCCCATTTTAAATACTGCCCACTGTTCCTCAATCCCTGATTCCTGTCCCATTCCCCTTAATGCCTCTTTCAAGCATCTTCCCATTTTCCCAAAGTCTGCCCCCCTAAAATCCAGGATACGTGTTTTTGTGTGGTTTGGTTCTGCTCTTTCTGTGATTTCAAACCACAATGACTGGTGGTCAGTTACCCAGGTGCTCCCCCACTGTTACCCCCATCACACTGTCCCTGTTTGTGAGCACAAGGTCCAGTATTGCCTTCTGCCGAGTTGGTTCCATGACCAGTTGCTTGAGGAAGGCACCCTGAAGGGAGTCCAGGATAAATCTGCTCCTAGTTGATGCTGCTGCTGGGATGCTCCAGTCCACGTCTGGTATATTGAAGTCTCCAACCAGTTGCAATGGTTAGATTTCTCCCCCTTGGGCTACATTCCCTTGACCGAGACATTCCTGTCTATCTACAACTATTCTTTGATTGCTATTTGTTTTTACCTGCATCTCTGGCTCCCTGTTATGCATAGACATTGTCTTTCTTGTACCTGCCTGGACCCTAAATTGGAATAAATAAATAGGCTCTGTAAGAGCCCTTTCCCCAGTTTGTTGCAATCTGTTTACTTTTGCTCTGCAGCTTTCAACTATTATATACACCTTGAACATTTGTGGAAACGGACTCTTCAGTCGAACAAGAGTGATGCTTTGCCCTTCTCTCTGATCACAAAGCATTTTGGTTGGTCAGATCTGCACCCTGGTTTGGACTATGATTATCTGGCACCTTTGGGTTGTTCCCTACAACTTTCTGTATTGTTCGAACTAAACATTGGAATCGTTTTAGGATCTTCATGCACTGTAATGTGGACTTACATCTGACCTTCAGTGGTCGGACTGTATTCATTTTGCTTAGACAATATTCCTTTATTTCATTTAAAACTCTTAGCAACCTGTGAGTTTGACATCTATGTTTTTCTTAGTTGATCAGTATCAAGGGTAGTCTCTGGGGATGTGCACTATATTAGCTTCAGACTGGACTTGCATTATTATTATCCTGTGCATGAAGGGGTTGCTTATGTTCAAACTGTTTTGGTTCTCTAGTTTAAGATGTTGGAGATGGACTGCATGAATGATGTATGCAAGTGACATTAATATTCTGTACTTACATTCCAGGATTACCACTACTGTACTTCTACTGCAATCGGGATTTGGGTGGGTAGGGGGTATCACTAGATCACTAGGGCAGTTGCAGTTATGTCTTATTACTAGTGATTGTGGCTATGTGAGGGTGGGGGGTTCCGCTAGACTACCAGGGCATGTACTACATTATAATTCCCGCAATTGGGGTATGGAGAGGGGGGGGTTCCACTAGACTACCAGGGCTTGTATTTTATTATGTATACCACGATTGCAGTTACAGGGCGGGGGGTGCCCCTGGATCCCCTCAGTCCACACAACATTCTGTGCAGGGTACCAGGTGCATTTCTCCGGGCTGCCCTGCACAGCTCATGCAAATGGGGCCATAATGACATGCAAATGGCCCCATTTGCACCTTGCATACATTATGACCCCATTTGCATGCCCAAGTCTGAATGTCACGGGTGTTGCGCCCAGCGCAACTACAGTTGTGCTGGAGCATTACCAGTCCCCTCTGTCTGGCGAATGTATTGGCACATTGTAAATGTGCCATGCACATTCTGTGCCATATTCAAAGGTGATGCGCCATGGCACGTCACCTTTGAATAGCTCCCTGTCCTGGCCCCGGTGCATCTCAGTTGCACTGCACCTCCACTTGCACCATTGCCTGCTGCAGTCTGTATATCCAGCCCTAAATGTATAAACTGTGCACAAAGAGTGGGTGAGGTGGGTGTTGCTGAGTTATTAATACACAGCACGTCAGTCCTCACTGCCTAGCTAACAACTAGCTATAGGAGTCAGAGCACGATAGTCTAGCTAGTTGTTTATGAATTAGCCAAAGTCTTTTTAAATGTTTTAGTTAGATTAAAAGCAAAAAAGTCAGTCGTTTCTGTAAAGCATTTAATATACTGTGCCACACAGGAGGCTGGTTTATAAACTAAAACAGTATAACAAGAAGGGTGTGATGCAATGGGTCAGAACTGACTGCAGGAATGGGAAACAAAGGGAAATAATAAATACTAAAGCAATTCTGTAATATCCAAGAAAAATTATAAAACAGTTGGGGGCTTTGGGGGCAGGGTCAGTAGTATAAGTGTAAGGCCAGACCTTGCATCATTTACAATTACATGCAATAAACCAGGTGATCTTCTCTGCTGGCTCTTTTTGTATGTTTGTATGATATTTAGATATAATTCAACTTCTATTTGAAGCATCAATATTTGTTAGATGGCAAAAGATTTTCATAATATAGTTTTTTAGCAAACATTTATTTATTAAGTACTAGGATTACAATGACCTTTGAATTAGAGGTTCTTTTACAAAGGTTTCAGATTGAAAGAGGTACATCACATACAGGTACAAACAAGGTGGTTTAGAGACATTAGTATAGCGCACAAGTGTTGTTACAGTCATTGGAAACTAGCAAGCTAGGCAGGCATGTGACACAAGTTGCAGTTACAGATAAGCAGTGCAAGCAGAGCCTAGTCTAAAGTGCTGAAAACCAGGCAGTAAGTGCAGATGTGTGGGGAGGAAGCAGGGGAGAGAGAGAGGTTTGGAAGGGGAGAAGAGGGGTGAGGGGAGAGGGAGAAATAGAGGAAAGCGAGGCAGCGTAGGAAGACCTTGGTGATAAAGGGAGAGTATGGGAGTGGGATAGGGAAGGGAAGGGAAACAGGGAAATGGGGAAATAAAGGATGGGAGGCAGGAGGGAGAGGAGGAGGAGGAGGAGGAGGAGGGGGCAGGGCATGGGACACAGTGGGGTAGCATTAGTGAAAGTTGGGGGTGAAAATAGAAGGGATAGAAGCAGGTGGAATGGGAGAGTGGCAGATGGTTTGAGGGGTGAAAGCAGGAGGGGAAGGGGAGGATGGGGTAGTGAGGTGGAATGCCAGGCACCTGGTGAGCACAGGGCAGAGAAAAGGTGTGGGGAGGTGTAGGAGGGAGGGAGGGAGGAGGAGGAGGAGGAGGGAAAGTGAAGGAGGAAAGGGGGGAAAGAGGCAGGGAGGGAAAGGAGAGGAGATTGGGAAGAAGATGCAGGATGTCAGGTGAGAGGGAGTTGAGAATTAGCCAAAGCAGTCACAATGATTTAGAGCAAGGAGGTGTTGACAAAGCTTATGTTTGAACACACTTAGTTTATGCAGGTCAGTGACATCCCTGGGGGAGACAGTTTAGGAGGGTGGGTGGGTGCATGGTAAGCAAAGGAATGTTGGGCCTGGGAGGTTCTGAGGGAGGGGACGTGGAAGGATGGTTTAGAGGAGCACCTCATAAGCCTGGTTGTATGCACTGGAGAGATAAGCATATTGCCGAATGGGGCATGATGCCGAGATAAATTTTTTTTGCAAACAGGCATGTGTGGTAGGAGACTCTAGCCTTGAGAGGGAGCCAACTAGTTATTCTGCACAGGTCACAGGTATGTGTCACCTTGTCAGATCTGGAGACCAGCTCATTGCAAGCATAATTCTCTTTTGTGCAGTGTCCGAGGCAACGCCATAAAAGAATATACCATAATCAACAAGTGAGAGGATTGTACTGGTTACTGCAAGATGCAGTGCCTCTGTTGTCATGTAGTGATGATAGCAGTAAAGGTGCCCAGTCCTAGAGTTGATGAATTTAGCAATTTGCTTTATATGGAGATTGAACAAGAGAGCAGTATCCAGTTTTATGACAAGGTATTTAAAAGCTTGTACTTTCTCAAGGGGTTGGCATAGATTGTTACATATGGTCAGGCTGGCAGTTTCATGCAAATTGTGGGGGTTGGAAAAGAGCATGACCTTGGTCTTCTTGTAATTCATGAGCAGTTTATGCTGCTCAAACCAGATCTCTGCCAAATTGAAACTGGTCTGTGAGTCAGCGGCAAGTGAGAGTGGGTCTGGGCTATGGGAGCAGAGAACCGCATCATCCGCATATAGGATCATGTTGCTTTTACAGGTGGATGGAAGGTTGTTGATAAACAAGCTAGAGAGTAGAGGGCCGAATATGAAGCCTTGTGGGACTCCAGACTGGATGGGGAGACTGCTTGATAAAGTGTTGCAGATTTTAACTTGCTGGTGCGGCCACTAATGTAACTATTGAACCAGCAAGAAACATGGGGGAAGAGACCTATGGAGGAGGGATTGTGGTACTAGGGAGTGGTGAACTATATCGAAGACCTTGGTTAGGTCAATCTAGACTGACCAAACTAGGTGGTCATCATCTAAGGCCTTATGGATATAATCAGTGTAGGTAACTAGAGCAGTGGTAGCACTGTTTGACTTTCTAAAGCTGTGCTGTTGTGAGCATTGAAGGTTATATTTGGTGAGCTATTCCATAAGTTGGTCAGTGACTATGTGCTCTAGTGCCTTAGAGAGGGGAGGAAGGACGGATATGGGCCGATAGTTATTACTTGTTGACCTAGCCCTACTTTTATGGACTGGTGTGACTATGGCAGCTTTCCAACAGCTAGGGAATTGCTTGAGGGAGAGAGATAGATTAAAGAGGCTGCTGAGAAGGGAAATGATGGTGTCAAGGGAGAGGTGGAGAATCTTAAGGTCCAGGGTGTCCCCACTGAACTTGGATTTGCCAATTATCCTTTTTATGTACTTTTTTGATTCTGATAGAGTTACTTGCCTAAAGTATAAAGGAGGGATGGAGGGAGTGGGGTGGCAGAGGTGGTAGTTTGGGTAGGGCAGGGATCATTGAAGAGGTCAGGTGGGAGCATCCCACTTAGATCAGTAAACGCTTCATTAAAAGCATTAGCTATGAGCTTGGGGTCCTGAGTGTCAATACCATTAACCTGGAGCAAGGAGAGAGAGGTTCTATTAGGCTTGCCTGTGAGGTCCTTTAGCATTTCCCAGAGGTTACTACTGTTACCCCAGGAGTTTGCGAATTTCTCCTTAAAGTAGTCTTTTTTTGCCCTGCAGATTTCATAGGTGCAGTAATTTCTGGCAGCCCTGTAGAGCTGCATGTCACTCTGCTTCCCAGTGGCCTTCATCCAATGCCAGAGGTTGTCTCTGTGTTTCATTAGGATTAGTATAGCAGCGGAGAGTCAGGGAGTGGATAGGTCCTT
This sequence comes from Neoceratodus forsteri, assembly GCA_016271365.2. Classification (NCBI taxonomy): domain Eukaryota; kingdom Metazoa; phylum Chordata; order Ceratodontiformes; family Ceratodontidae; genus Neoceratodus; species Neoceratodus forsteri. The sequence goes on from CM057455.1 coordinate 533,479,641, forward strand.
GATTTTTCTCTTACGGGGAGGGGTGAAGAGATCACAGGCTTTGTTAAACTGGGATATGAAGTAGGACAAAGCATCATCCATATTGTTGAAACTATTGACTGGGGACCAGTCACACTGCACTAGATAGGTTTGAAAGTGGGTTAAGTTACCTTTTTGGGGGACACAAAGATAATCGGTTTTGGCAGGAGGATTGTGTGTCTTATTTGACCAGTAGCACACCACTGGTGAGTGGTCATTCATCAAGTCAGGGAGTGCGACAGTCTTTGTGATTCAGTCTGGATGTGTGGTGAGGATGAGGTCAAGGAGAGTGCTAGAGCCAGTCCTGGGGTTAAATCTTGTGGGTGTGGTGACCATCTGGGAAATGTCTATGGATATGATGGCATCCTTAAATAGTGCTGCTTCTGAGGCAAGCCAATTTATATTAAAATCATCCAGTATTACCATCTCTGACTGATGTGGCAGGGACTCGAGGTAGTCTGTAACCATTTTGAACCCTGATGTCTGGTCACAAGGAGGGTTGTAAACCTAGAGTATGGTGAGAGACTTCCCACATTGGCCTACAAGGATTTTGATGGCAAGTAATTGGCAGATGTTGCTAGGGGCAGCATGAGGGAGGGTTTAACTCTTTAGGTGGTCTTTAACATATAACACACAGCCCCCACCCATTTACTTGCCCTGTCAAGCCTAAACAGGTTATAGCCAAGTATGGAGATAGCGGTGTCTGGTGCCCTAGCAAAGAGCCAGGTTTCATTGAGGGATAGAATATCAGGGGTGTGTTGTAACATCCAGGCTTGTAGTTCGGCTGTTTTGGGTAGTACTCTCCTAATGTTGATAGAGGCACTGGTTAGTAGCTTACTGTTGTGGTTTATATGGGGTGTGTTGCAGGGAGGACCAGGCTTGGGATGGATGTTACCTGAGAGAAGGAGAAGGAGCAAGGTAATTCTGGCAAGGTACTGTTTGACCATCCTGAAGGAGATGGGGCATTAATGCTGAAACACAGAGTGTGAAGGGTACCTATTTATGTTGGGTGTATGTAAGCAGGCCTTAATTTTATGTGTTAGGGGGGTTATAAAGAATACAGCAGACCAGCTATGCCAGAGGACTGGGGAGAGAGCAGCAAATGGGTGGCAGTAATAGTAGGTGGACAGACAGGTACATCATACCGAGAAAGTAAGATATGGACTGACTGGAGAGATTGAAATAAGCCTAGAGAGAGTAGTGCAGGACAAATAGCAAGCCAGTGGGAGATAGGGAGAAGCAGTATATTAGAGTGGGAGGCAATATACAGACATGGGGAAAGGAGGGGCGAAAGTGGAGAGAGGGGTGATAGAGGGACAACAAGGGGAGGTTTCAGGAGTGTGGGCAATATGTGGTTGGTTTTCTATGAGGGGTGGTATTTTCAGGGCAAAAGACCATTTAAAGAGTGCCAGGGTGGGGAGGGTGGGCAGGAGAAAATTTAAACAGAGCGCTTGCCAGATTTAAATTTAAACAGAGAGTTTCCTAGATTTAACTAGAGCCCTTACTTTTGTATGGCAAATGTGGCCGAGGAAAGCACCAGGAGGAAAAACCTCACCAGCCAACTGCAGCAGAGCAGAGAATAACCAATTACTGTGGAGTAGGAGTTGTAGACGGTCCAATCTGGTAAGCGGCTTTCAATGCCGAGTAAGATGCAGAGGTCTCCTGTACCCGAGTTCGGCTTCCTGAGGCAGAGCGCAGTTGGCAGCCATAGTGGATCATGGCCCCCAGGCAATGGGGCAGCAGGTTGCCCTGTTCAGGGGCAGAGGTGCCAAAAATCTGGAGGGAGGTAAAAGCAGAGGGTTAAAGATTTATTGTGCCACTGGTCGGCCTGAGCCTAAATCGGTGGGAGGGCCAAGTCTTGTGAACAAAAGACAGGATGGGTGGGGAAGGGGCTTAGCACCAGAGTAAATTTGAGGACTGGAGAGAGGTGCACAGGGTGAAGAATGAGTGTGGGTGGGGGTTGGAGGAAGGGGAAAGTGGTGACAAAAGAGCATCTACAGAGTGTGGGGGAGAGAGAGAGAGAGAGAGAGAGAGAGAGATGGAGAGGTCAGAGAAGAAGAGGCAGGACAGTAATTCAAATAAACAGTTTAGCAGCCAGGTTGAGCAAACATCTCCATGAAATACACAGTGCAATCATGTATAAGTCAAGGCTAAAACAAGACCCTTAGCAAAGTACAGGCTGCAAAATTTAAAAATTTTAAACAGCGCTTGCTAGATTTAAATTTAAACAGAGTGCTTGCAAGATTTAACTAGAGCACTTGCTTTTGTAAGGCTAACGTGGCCGAGGAAGGGCCAGGAGGAAAAAAAACTCACCAGCCAATGGCAACAGCAGCAGATCAGAGAATAGCCAATTACTGAGGAATAGGAGTTGGAAACGGTCCAATCCAGAAAGGGTCTTTCAATGCCCAGGAAGATGCAGAAGTCCTCGTACCCAAGTTCGGCTTCCTGGGGCAGAGCTCAGTTGGTGGATGTAATGGATCCTGACCATGGCCATGGGGCAGCAGGTTGCTCTGTGCAGGGGTAGAGGTGCTGAAAATCTCAATTCTGCTTCCTGGAGGAGAGTGCAGTCGGCGGCCATAGTGGATCCTGGCTGTAGCCACGAGGCAGCAGCTTGCCCTGTTATGTTGCAAAGGTGCTGAAAATCTGAGTTCGGCTTCCTGGGGCAGAGCACAGTCGGTGGCTGTAGTAGATCCTGGCCATGGTTACATGGCAGCAGGTTGCCTTGTTCAGAGGCAAAGGTGTTGAAAATCTGAGTTCAACTTCCTGGGCCTGAGCACAGTCGGTGGCCATAGTGGATCCTGGCTGTGGCCACAGGGCAGCAGGTTGCCCTGTTCAGGGGCAGAGCTGCTGAAAATCTGAGCTTGGCTTTCTGAGGCAGAGTACAATTGGTGACCATAGTGGATCCTGCCCATGGTCACAGGGCACCACATTGCCTGTTCAGAGGCAGAGGTGCTGAAAATCTGAGTGAAGCTTCCTGGGGTAGAGCACAGTCAGCAGCCATAGTGGATCCTAGCTGTGGCCATGGGACAGCAGGTTGCCCTGTTCAAGGGCAAAGGTGCCACAAATCTGAGTTTGGCTTCCTGGGGCAGAGTGATGTTGGTGGCCGTAGTAGATCCTGGCTGTAGCCACAGGGCAGAGGTGCCGAAAATCTGAATTTGGCTTCCTGTGGCAGAGCACTATCAGAGGCTGTAGTAGATCCTGGTTGTGGCCATAAGGCAGTAGTTTGCCCTGTTCAGGGGCAGAGTTGCCAAAAATCTGAGTTTGGCTTTCTGAGGCAGAGCGCAGTCGGCGACCATAGTGGATCCTGGTCATGGTCACAGGGCAGCACATTGCCCTGTTCAGGGGCAGAGGTGCTGAAAATCATACTACAGCTTCCTGGGGCAGAGCACAGTCAATGGCCATAGTGGATCCTAGCCATGGCCATGGGCAGCAGGTTGCCCTGTTCAAGGCCAACGGTGCCGAAAATCTGAGTTTGGCTTCCTGGGGTAGAGTTTAGTCGGTGCCCATAGTGGATCCTGGCTGCGGCCTGATATTCCTGATATTTTTAAAATCATTTTCAGTGTTTTTTTTTTTATTTCCCAGAGAGTTTTTAAACAGATTATATAACCATGTTTATAATGAAGTGCCAGGATAGGAGTCAGGACTTCTTGGGGGAGATTTCTTTTTTAACTTTATTGGGCCTTATAACAGCCAAGCACTGTCTTTTGTAATTCAGCTATATAGGAGGCTGTTTAGGTAAAACATAGGGACCATATCCATTCAGTTCTAATTCAAATAATGGTGTATAAGAATCAGACTAAACTTAAAAATGGATAAAGAATGCTGGGGCTGTAGTCCAAAACCAAGAGTTTCTATTTTAAGAGCTCTCAGTAATGTCACTGTCCCAAAGGAAGGAAAATGACTTTACATTCAATCTCCTCTTCCCTTCCTGTACATGATGATCTCTACTGTGATGTATTTGTTGAAACAGATCTTTACACTTTCCAATAAAAACCTACAAACTTTCCAAACTAGCACATGGACCGGCACTCAAAATCTACTGTGCAATCTACTGTGTAGTCTAGGTAAAAAGCTTCCTGAAATGGTGGCCTTGATGGAAGAGGGATGCCTGGATATTGTGGCAGTCACAGAAACATGGTAGACAAAGAACCATGACTGGGATGTCAACATACCAGGGTACACAATCTACAGGAGGGACAGGGAGGGAAGAAGAGGAGGAGGAGTAGCTCTCTATGTAAGGAAAGGGATAAAAGCAACAGAACTAAAGGGTAAACAGGGAGGAGAAAAAGCACTATGGGTCACCCTGGAGACTGGAAATGGCTCCACAATCCACAGAGGGGTTGTATACAGACCCCCGTCTCAGGGGGAGGAAATGGACAAGGAAATGATAGAAGGCATCCTTGGGATGGCAGAGAAAGGGGAGATATTGCTGATGGGGGACCTGAATATGCCAGATGTTGACTGGATCACCTTTGCTGCAGCCACATCCAAGAGCAAGGCCATTCTCAATGCCCTACAGGGGGCATGCCTCAAACAGCTAGTTTTGGAACCCACTCAGGAGAGAGCAATCTTAGACCTGGTACTCTCAAATGGGGATGGAGAGAGGATCTCTGATCTTGAAGTGGGTAGCCATCTGGGAGCAAGTGACCACCAAACAGTGTGGTTCACAATAAACTTAGCTGTAGAGTCAAGCCACACAAAAGTGAAGGTACTGGACTTCAGGAGAGCTGATTTTGTCAAAATGGGAGAGTACCTCAGAAAAGCACTAGCAAACAGGCAAGAAGGTGGGGTGGAGCAACAATGGGGAAACATCAAAACCGCCATCACAGAGGCAACAAGCCTTTGTGTGAAGCGCATAAACAAATCAAAATGAAAGAGAAAACCACTATGGTTCTCAAAAGAAGTGGCAGGGAAGGTAAGGGAAAAAAAGATAGCATTCAGAAAGCATAAGAAAACACAGAAGGAGCAGGACAAAGAACTGTACCAGTTAAAGCAGAAGGAAGCAGGTAAGGCGGTCAGAATAGCAAAAGCCCAAACTGAGGAAAAGATAGCCATCTCAGTTAAGAAGTGGGATAAAACCTTTTATAGGTACATTAGGGAGCAAAGAAAGACTAAGGCAGGGATACTGAGGCTGAACAAAGAGGAAGGTGGTTGGGCAGAGAGCAACAGTGAAAAAGCAGGGATATTGAATGAATTCTTCTGCTCAGTATTCACAGTGGAAAAGCAGGGGGAAATACCTAATCCAGCCAAAAGAAGCACTGTGGATAGGGGGGTTGATATTAGTCCTTTCACAGAAGAAAGAGTTCTGAAAGAACTCTTAAAACTGAAGGTGGATAAAGCAATGGGGCCTGATGGGATTCATCCCAGAATTCTAAAAGAACTAAGGGAAGAACTAGTAACACCACTGACTACCCTTTTTAATAAACCATGGGAGGATGGGATGGTACCAGAGGACTGGAGGAGGGTGGATGTGATTCCCTTAACAAAAGTGGGAGCAAGACAGAGGCAGGAAACTACAGACCTGTCAGTTTGACCTCAGTGGTAGGAAAAATGATGGAATCACTTCTGAAGAAAAGAATTGTTGAGTACCTAGAGGCCAGTAGGGCACAGGACCCAAGGCAGCATGGATTCACAATGGGAAGGTCATGTCAGACAAATCTAATTGATTTCTTTGACTGGGTGACCAAAGTAGTAGACCAGGGAGGGACTGTGGACATGGCCTACCTGGACTTTAGCAAGGCATTTGACACAGTCCCGCACAAAAGATTAGTAAACAAATTAGCCAGCCTGGGAGTGGGTCCCAGGGTGGTAGCCTGTGTAAAACAGTTGTTGGATAACAGGACACAGCAGGTAATAGTAAATGGAGTCCGCAGTGAAGAAAGGAGGGTTACTAGTGGGGTACTGCAGGGTTCAGTACTGGGGCCAGTCCTTTTTAATGTCTTTATAAGTGACGTGGCAGAGGGACTGGAAGTGAAAGTATGTCTCTTTGCAGATGACACAAAGATTTGCAACAGAGTTGATACACAAGGTGGGGTGGAAAGAATGAAAAGGGACTTGGCAAGGTTGGAGGAATGGTCAAATGTATGGCAGCTTAGATTCAATGCAAAGAAGTGCAAAGTAATGCACCTGGGAAACAAAAACCCAGGAGAACAGTACACAATGGGGGGTGAGATACTGACAATAACAGAAATGGAAAGGGACCTGGGGACAGCCATATCAGACGACCTAAAGATGGGCCAGCAATGTGAGAAGGCAGTAAGAAGGACTGGGAGGATACTGGGATGCATAGGGAGAGGCATCACCAGTAGAAAACAGGAAGTTGTTGGCCCTCTGTACAGACAGTTGGTAAGACCACATCTGGAGTACTGTGTACAGTTCTGGAGACCCCATCTCCACAAAGACATAGAGAGGTTGGAAGCTGTCCAGAGGAGGGCAACCAAAATGATGCAGGGTCTGCATCAGAAGACATATGAAGAAAGACTAAAGGAACTAAAGATGTATAGCCTCGAGGAAAGGAGGGAGAAGGGGGACATGATAGAAACTTTCAAGTACCTCAAGGGAATCAACAATGTCCAAGAGGGTAGCATCTTTCAGAAGGAGAGATGTACAAAAACAAGGGGCCACAATTTGAAGATAGAGGGGGGATGGCTCAGAGGTAATGTGAGCAAGTATTTCTTCACAGAGAGGGTTGTGGATACATGGAACAGAATTTCCGAGGAAGTCATAGAGTCAAAAACAGTGGGGGAATTCAAGAATGCATGGGACAGACATAAGGCAATTCTAGTGGGGGGTAGGAGGAAGTAGGCTGTTGGTTAACTAGGATCTGCAGCTTATCCATTAGGTAGGGAAATGGGCAGACTAGGTGGGCCAAGCGGTCCTTATCTGCCATCAAATTCTATGTTTCTATGTTTCTTAATGCAACGCTGAAAGTTTTACATGTTCCCAGGTATCTCATATCTTTTACAGCAAAGGCACATGTTCTTTTTCACAAATGAGGGAAAATATCCTGGAAATGATATGGTGGACCTGGCTCTAATGTAAAGGATATTCTGCCTCATTTGTGAAAAAGAAAATGTGCCTTTGCTGTGAAACATATGAGGTACCCCGGAAAATGTGAAACTTTTGATCACAAGGAGGGAGAATGAGTACACTGGCTGTGGCATGCACGAACAGTAGTGCAGGAGTTCACTTTTTGGAGTTTTAGATTTTAGAACTATAGACTGAGCTTGCCAAAGAATCCCAGCTTCAAGAGACACAGAGCCAGAACACAGAACCCCAACAGGATTACAAAAATAGTGCAATAAAAAATCTCCACTCCCCCTCAACTGGTAGACTCTAGTATATGGATGTGTGGTCTTCAAATGTAGATTGTAATGACCATATGTCAGACTCACAAAAGCAGCATGCAGAAAAAAATCACCATAGATTTTTCGTTCGTACAATAAAAACAGTCTATAGTCTTCAAAAGTTCAAAATGTTCCACTGTAATAAAATCCACCATTCAAATATATAAAGCCACAGATCTTTTCAGCACAGATTCAAATTGCAATAAAATTAAGCTTCACTTTTCAAAGAATCTCTCATCAGAACAATTTAAAGTGTGCAACAGAAATATTTAAATTTATAGAGCCACAAGTCTTTCCCACACAGTTCAGGCTGCTTTGATTTGAACTTCACTTTTCAAAGAATCTTCCATCAGAACAACTAAATATATGCAGTAGAAATTTAAAATGCATTGATGCAGACAGTCTGGGGCCCAAATGAGTTCTAATGAAAATGTAATCACACAAATTATTTCAAGTGCAATTCTAACTTATGATATATTGTTATTGATAAACATTCATTTTTGAAAGTCATAAGTTGTTTCAACCACAGTTTAAACCTATTTCATGATAAACTATTATAAATTGGCCATCACTTAAAAAAAAACTTTCAACAGGACAGCTTGAAGTGTATAATAGAACTTTTATAAATAAAAGTTTGTTTTTCAAAGCCATAAGTTGTTTCAAACTCAGTTCAAACTTGTTTCATAGTAAACTGTTATCAATTCATAGAGACTTTCTACAAAACAGTTTAAAATCTGTAGTGAAAATTTAAGTTGCTTTCGTGCAAATTATATTACCAAAGTGACCCCAACATGAAGGGATGTATGGTGCACTTTGGGTGCACACTGATGTCCTTGAACTAGTACAGTAGCTTGAGCTGTTTCAGATGCACCTAGATGGTACTGGCGTGTGTATTGCTTTCATGTATTTTACAAATTAATTTGGTCACTGTTATTTATGTTTGTACTTGCACTTTATGGCTTTGTGACTTACAACACCTTTTTCACTGAATAAAGAAGACTTCAGCTAATGGTAAGCTGTCTCCAATGTATTTAAGAGCCAGGTGATCTGAGTCAGTGCAGTAGTGTCATTTACAGTTACTACAGTTCCCTTCCCTCTTTGCTTTGTGTGTGTATTGTTACATGCATCAAACTGGTCACAGCAATGATTTGAACCTCACATTCTTGTTGTTTTGTAAATTCCTTCATAATACTACAGGATAATGGCTGATCTCTGTTGTCACACTTGGAATGTTCCAGGACTGAACACTGCAATCAAGCACAAGCAGGTGCTGACTCATCTTCGCAAACTAAAGGCACAGGTGGTTCTCTTACAAGAAACAACGTTTACCGTCTTAGAAGCCCAGAAACTTCCAAGGGGCTAGGCAGGTTTGAAACTCCACAGTATGGCCTGCTCAAAAAAAAGAGTTGCTTCTACTCTTATTCATAAAGATTTATATTGGTCCCTTAGCAAAGCTCATACTGATACTGAAGGATTTGGGGCTCTAGGTCACTTTGATACCTCCCCAGAGCATCCTGGTTGTTTTGAATTTATATGGTCCTAACCAGGACTCTTCCCTATTTTTTCATAACTTAGTGTCTAAAATATCTGCTTTTACTGATCCCCGGTGCCACTGCTCATTGGTGATGACTTCAATGTGACCTTGGACTGTACTCTGGACAGGAGTCAAGGTGGGCCTGAACCTCGTGTTCAAACACTGCAAGCCATCCAGCAATGGATCCAAAAGCAGGCCCTTATAGTTGTTTGGAGACAGCATAACCCAATAATTAGAGGCTACACTTATTCCATGGTCCATAGTACTTTTAGCCATTTGGATATATGGCTCACCTCACTTGGTCTTACCCTTTTTGTTACTGTGGTGGCTATCAATCCATTAGTCATCTCAGATCATGCTTCCATCCAATTAGATCTTCTCCTTGGAAGCTCCCCACATCCTTCACCATGCTGGCTGCTAGACCTGTTTCTCTTGCAGGATCCACAATTCAAAACCTTGCTTCAGCAAGCTGTGGATGAATACTTCACTAAACATTACAATGGGTCCACCTCTATCACTATCTTATGGGAAGCTTGCAAGGCATCCCTTAGAGGCTGTATTATAGGCTATGCTGCACATCAGCACAAACATTGTAAGAGTCAGTTGGCCACTCTGGAATCACAACTAGCAGCAAATAAGCTGTCCTTAAGACTAACCCCTCTCTTTCTCCAGGAAATATCTGCTGTGGAAAGAGACCATTGCATTCCACCAGGAAATTATCACACACTAACAATGCACAAAATCAAGCTCATTCTCTACTGCCTAAACCATAAATATTGTGAAAGCAGTGAGAAAAATGGTAAACTCTTAGCATACCGCTTAAAAAAACAACAATAGGAGCAGTATATCCCTTCTCTATGCAATCAGACTGGTCAACATTGTACTAAGCCCCAAGACATAAACAATGTTACGGCTACCTTTTATCAATGACTATATACCTCAGTCTCAGACCCAACTCCTACTCAATTATCCTCCTTTCTCCACAGTTTGCAGCTCCTGAAACTTGATCCTGCCCAGACAACATCCTTAGACTTGCCTATTATACTTTTGCAGTGACAGTGGCTCAGTAGGTATCACACTCGCCTCTGAAGCTGGGAGATCAGAGGGCTGTGGGTTCAGTTACCACATGTGGCACTTGGGTTAATAGCCCAGCACTGACACTGTAGTGCAGCATGGGAGGGGTCCTGCACTTCTGAGGTGCCGTGTTTTGGATGAGACGTTAAACCGAGGTCCCATCTATCTGGATTGGTGGTAGTTCAGATGGAAGTTAAAGATCCCATGGCACTTATTGAAAAAAGAGTAGGGGAATTTACCCAGTGTCCTGGCCAAATTTCCCTCATTCACTAAAAAAAATACCACTAACAACTTAATCTGGTTCAAGGTCAGTTGGCATTCATCTGTATCCCCTTCCCCTGGGTCATGCCTGAAAATAGGCAGGATTTGTTTAGTGCGCTTACCCGGTCAACAAAAACTAGATAAAATAAAAAAAAATTAAAAAAAAATTAACTTGCATGAAATTGAAGCAGCGAGTAAGTCCCTTAATCCTAGAAAAGCTCCTGGGGAAGATGCCCTCCCCATAGACTTGTATCAGCTCCTCTCCTCTCAGCTGTGCCCCATACTACACCATCTGTATACAGCAATTACTTCCACCAGAATATTTCCGCCATCTACTGTATGTTCATAGTTACCATTACTGTGCTTCCCAAGCCTGGTAAAGATCATTCTCTTCCCTCCAGTTATTGTGCTATATCCCTAATAATGGTGGATAGCAAACTATATGCCAGAATTTTAGCTGCCCATTTAGAGTCCCTTCTCTTACCCTTGATACACCCCTCACAAGTGGGATTTGTTTGAGGCTGACTTAGTTTAGACCACATGCAAACTTTAACCAGCTTGATGTATATAGCTCACTCCTTCCCCACCTCTTCAGCTGCAGTGGCTATTGAGTTTGAAAAAGCTTTCAAATCAGTTGAGTGTAACTATTTATATTCAGTGTTGGCCCACTTGTGACTTGTGGTCTCCTTCATCTCGACTATTTAAGCTATGTACTCTTCTCCGGCAGCACAGGTCCTTACCAATTCTACACTCCCCCAACCCCTTTCATCTTGTCCATGGCACTTGTCAAGGATGCCCCCTCTCCCATATACTACTCATTTTAGCAATTAAACAATTAGCTGCAGCCATACACCAACACTTTGACATCTTTGTTATCACTGTGGGAGCTCGGGAGTACACAGCTTTATTGTACACTGACCTCTCCTAGTGCACCTGGGAGATGCTTTCTCCTCTATTTACCCCTTAATGAATCTCCTCCATACTTTTACAAATCTTTCATCTTAAAATGAACCATAATGAAACTGATATCCTGTCTTTAAACAAGGCCTGTAAACCACCACCTTTTACTGCAATACAGCTTACATGAGTGACAGATTCCCTGATGTACCTGGGTATCAGGGTAACCCCTTATTTCTGTAAATAATGTGATTTGAACTTCCCTGCCCTATTCTTCAAAATTAAAACTGAATTGGGCCATTTGAACCCACTACAATTATTAATGGTAGGCCTGTTCAGATGCCCCAGTAGTGGTTCAATCTATTCAATAGCTTAATTAGTCAGTTCCTTTGGGAAGGGCGTTGGCCCCACCATAGTTGAACTAAACTGCGTATGTACTGATGCAAAGTGGGGGGAACCTACTATGGTTTCAGGGTTACAAGTTGGGCTTTAAATTGTCCCAGACTTTTAAATGGTTTGAAGTAGACTGCCCCACTTCGCCATTATGGACCTTCATAGAAGCTTGCCTGTTGAAAGTCTCACCTCCCTCAGTGTTTTTACAACCTGGCTTCAAACCTCCCACACTTCTTCCCCTTACTATTACCTTATCTTGACAAACTTGGAAATGGGCAAGTAAATGACTGGGATTCACTTTGGCACACCCTCCTTTCACTCCTTTTATGGGACAACGTGGAAATATGCATAGAAAGGGCATCCCTCAACTGGTCTGAATGGAAGCACCAGGACATTTTTACCCTCCTCGACTTGTTTATTCCATACTGAACATCCTTAGATTCCTTTCAAGTACCCCAGTTTCATTACAATCTCCATAAGACTGACGTCTGGCGGTATTTACAATTATGCAGTGCCCTAGTACCCATTCTCACCAAACTTCGAACCTTTCCCACCCTGTACCATACACCCAGTTTCTAAATGGCTAACTACTAAATCAGGTAAAGTTGGGTGCACATATTCCCTTATTACAGAGTGCTTCCTTGACCAAACCATCCCTGCCCGGACCTACTGGGCTATTGTCATGGGCCTCAATATCACCGATGAAGACCAGCTGCAGTGCTGGAAAATTGACTGTAACCACTTAAAGATCTCAAAAGTAGACTCATCCAAAAGAAATCATTATTGCTGGTACTGCACCCCTACAGTATTGTATGCTGCCCATCTTATCCTCTCAAACCACTGTTGGAGGTGTCAACAACCCAATGGAGATCTCTTCCACATCTTATGGACCTGTCCAGTCCTTGTAAATTACTGACCTAATGTTCAGAAGATTTTATCTGACATACTACATGCCCACCTACCTCTTTCACCTGACCTTTTCCTCATTGTCCTTATTACAGTTACCTCACACTTTACTAGGGTGCAAAGAGATTTCATGATTCACGCCAGTGTAGTGGCTAAACGCCTTCCTTTGCACAGAGTGTGCTTTAGTACAGTACCTTCCACCTCTGACTTTCTAGCTGAACCCTTTCAGCTTGCCTCATATGATTGTATATCACACATTGTAAAACAGACCCCACACCTGCAATCTTCCAGTCCATTCTACTCTTACATGCACTCCTTTTCCACAGGCCCCTATAGGAGACACCCCCACCAGTTGTCTTTCCCCAGACAAGGTTTAGGGTGATTTATTTTTTCTTGTACAATGACCTAGGATATTGATGCATGTAGAGACCATTTCCAAGAGACTGCCTTGTACCCCCTATCAGGTTCATTACTTCTGCATACTATAAACTTTCATCCATTCAATGTAGCACTCCAGTTGTATGTACATAGTTTTTAATGCTGAGATTCTATGTCAGTACTGAAATGGCCTACTCTGGTAGCACTGAAGATCATTGGCAAATACTTAGATTGACAGTTTAGCTGTGAAATCTTGCATAACTTAGGAGTCTCTTAAATATTGTGTAATTTTTCTTAAAAGAAATTGCAGTTGCACACTTACACCATTTTGTAAATAATGCTAAACTTTGTACAAATTGGCAGTGCTTCTTTTCAGGCTGAACCAATGCTTATTGAGACTGCATGACATCATTGGCAGTTTTATTAATGGGAGCACATGCCAGCCCGTCTATTCATGCCACCACCTGTTACTAAGTGGAACAGCTGTTGTATTCCTCTGTTGACAGCGCTAGCTGTTCTCACCTGTAAGTTCATGTGTCTGAAGCTAGACTGTAAATCAGTGTGTGTGACCCAGTACCGAATGATCAGTATTGATAATAAAATAGTACAAGAAGGCAGCTAGTAAACCAGGGGATTAGTTTGTTTATTTTATGTGCCATTAACCCAATTTTACCTACCAGCAAAAGATAGTTGTGTGAGTCTTGACTGTGCCTATCTGCTTCATGTAAATAGCAATAATTGGTTTTCTCAAATATATTGCAGCTTGTTTATTATGCAAGAACATGCATGTGCTTTGGTGGGAAGGTGAAAAAAAAACAAAGTAGGTCAGTGGAAGTCTGCACAAGTGGTGGGGTGGTGGGGATAGCAAAGGAAAAATCAGCAGAAGATGTGGGCAAAATAGAAGGCAAGACTGAGAATGGCTAAGAGACAGATCAGAAAACAGCATCCACAAGCTATGGACGCATAAAAAGTCTACAAAAAATTCAAGTTATGCCATCCCACCGGTGCAGCAGTTGGATTTCAGCTTGCGATGCTTGTGACCCGGGTTCAGGAACAGTCCTGGGTCATTGGAGGGCTAGCCGGGGAGAAGGATCGAGCATCCCATGGACTTCTGTCCTTCTCCGGGGGAGGCTGCTGGGCATGACGGTGCTGGAGGGACCCCTGGCAGAGACTAGGGGTGCCACAGCAGCAAGTGTTAGCAAGTTCCTGAGGGACAGGATGGATGCAGGCATCATTGCATGCTTCCGCCCCTCCCTTATAGGGAAAAAAAAATCACCACTCCAGCACCTAGATGGCGCCTGCCTTGCTGTTCCCACAATTGCTCCCAGGCTGACTCCCTATCCCATAGTCTGTGGTGCTTCAGGGCTGATGTCACAGCCCCGGCCTGGGGGGAAAGCCAGGGGGTATAATGGGGAGTAGTGGCTCATGTAGGTAGCGAGGGTTGGCAAGGGCCATGACCAGGCAGAGGTACCGGCGCTGGATGGGGCCTAAAAAGTTATAAATAAAAAAACAAAATTCAAGTTACAGAAAGGCAAAAGACAAAGAAAGGCAAACAGTAATCTGCTGATCTGGAGGAAAGACTACTACAATATATCTGCAAGATGAGAGAGGAGGACTTGAGTAGTCACAAAAAAAAAAGAGTGACTCAGTTCTCGCATTGGGGTTCTTGCCAGTCTAAGCTATTCCCAGCTGCACTTGTCAGATCATTTAGGTTGATTTCCCCAAAGAAAAAAAAAACATACTTCATCAGTCTCTATTTTGAGACAAAATATTGTAATTTTAATCTTCATCTTCTGTGGCAATTTGGCTAGAAGAGTCAGTCTTGGGAGAAAAATGCAGATGAGGTAATGGTTCCTATGAGAATGGTACAATTGTGCTCTGTACCATTATATGCTCTGAACCACTGCTTTCATCGGACGTTTTCCCAGTATTTCTCTGTGACTACAAAAAAACACTACAGGGATTATTAGCATGTGCAACTGAAGAGAATGCCCAATATCTGTTCCTGCCTGAAAGAATGACAGCTTCAGTAGAGCAACTACCATCCACCTTGATTAGTGACTCTATTAGGTGTCCATGGCAATCAGCTATGCTAATTAGCACTGCAGATGACATACTGGCACACTAAGTGAAAGCCTGAGTGTGATGCAGATACAGACACATGAAAAACAAGGTCTTTTCGTAACTTATTGCTAATAATACATATATTTTACAACTACTGCCATACAAAACTTGCATAATATGTCAAGTGAAGTATAAACAATGACTGTTACAGAGACTCATTTGCCAGTGATCTTTAAATCATAGTGAATTTTGCTCTGTCTCCTTTGTGAGGCTACTTTTGACATTGTATTCCACAGCCGGACCCTTGGGGCCCAACATTACAAAGGAAAATACGCCAGGTGGAAGTAATGCACTTGCGCAAGATACACAACTGCAACTGCAACATATGATTTACGGCCTGTTCTAGAACATGCGACAGATACGCCAAACACAACTACATAAGTCGTGACATGTAAGATACACGATATAAAAGGGCATAACACACAGCTGTGACATAACATACACCAGCAGATATGCCAGAGCCATGGCAGAAGCTGCCGTAGAGAGACAAAGGAGGAAGACAAACTTCACACATGAGAAGGTGCAGACACTGGTTGAACAGATCAATAAGCACCATGCAATCCTCATGAGCCATAGAGGGGATGCCAAGAGGAGGGAAGAATGGAAGAGGGCATGGGACTGGGTGACACGGAGAGTCAATGCTATTGCAGCACAGCGCCAGACAGTCAGAGATATCCAGAAAAAATACAACAACCTCAAGTGCCTAGTGAAGTGCAAGGTGGCACAGAACAGGCGGAGTGCACAGGGCACAGGGGCTGAACCCACCCAGCAGCAGCCAATCAGCAGCCTGGAGAGGAGGATAGTGGCACACCTCAGCCAGCAGAGCATTGCTGGAGTCATGGAGCTGGACAGCTTCAGACAATGGACTGCCACAGGTAGGGACAAAGAACAGCAATGTACGTGACAGGCCTGAAAAGGCAACAGCACCACAGCCAACAGCAAAGGTGGTGTGACAATGTGCAGACAGATGTAGCGGTGGGGTGGCAAGCCACAGGAATGCCTCATGGCCACAGGTGGCCACCGAGTGGGTCTGGGGAACCAGACAATGGCCAGGGGAAGGCCAGGGACACGCATGTGTGCAGCTGACATGAGCTGCTGTGCATAGGATGTTGCCAGCATAGACTAGGCCACTGGCACAGTGTCAGATGATGGCAGCAGGACAATGACCAGTGGAGGCAGCCCAGATGCCAGTACACCCGTGGCTGGAATACTGGAGCCCATGTCGGAGCCTGAGGGGAGTGGTGATGGTGACAGCCCCATGGTGAGGAGGGGGTGGTCAGCAGTGAGGAGGATGCAGCAGGACTACCACGGAAGCAGCAGGGGTCCACAGAGGACACCACCAACAGTGACACCACACCAGTGGAGGCAGTGTGTACACATATGGACAACCAGGAGGTGGCCGTGCATGAACAGCCAGCAGTACAGGATAGTGCTATAGGGTTGCTGAGCCCTCTGAATGCCCATGGACTGGAGGACCAATTGGACAAGGCCATATGGGAGCTGCTGGACCAGCTGTCCCCACCTCCCTACATAGCTGACTATTGCCAGTCAGTGCTGGCTGGCCAGGGGGATGTCAGACAGGAGCTGGGAAACATTTGGCAGGGCATGCAGGAGCACCACACCAGCATGGTGATGCAGCTGTCCAGCATTGCCAGCTGTTTGCAGCGGTTCACCAGGGAGACATTAGCATCCATGGCAGGACTGGGGGATGCCATACAGGGCATCTGGCACTGTGCGGAATGCCAGGCGGTCTTCATGGACCACCTCAGCACAGGCCTGGAACTCATGCTGGTGCTCCAGCAGCACAATGACACAGCCATGGTCACGGCCCTGCAGGCCAAAGCATGTGCACTGTAGCCGCTGCAACACCTGCAATACCTGGCCCAGTGGATGGCAACCCCGGCCGCTGCACATTCCAGCATGCAGATACAGCCACCAGAACCCATGCTACCCCCATCCCCACCCCTGGGCCAGGTGTTAGTTGTACCCACCCAGCCAGTCATGCTGCAGGAGCCGCAAGCCCAGCCAGGCAATGTCCACACTGACTTGGGCACAGGCCGGTGCCATGGTGCACACTCCATGACCCATTCAGTTGTGCCAGCAACACAGGTGCAGGCCAGTCAGAAACTCACACACAGGACACTGGAACAGGGACAGGCACAAGGCACAAGGCACACACGGGGGGGGGGGCAAGCACACTGAGGCTGGTGTCCACAGGCTGCACAGTGACTGAGACAATCCACACATGATGAGGGATCACACAGTGCAGCACCTGCGCAGCTGCAGCTACATGTGACACTGAGGCAAGTTGGCCTGTGAGGGGCGGAGCTACATCAGAGCCACCCTGGTGGCACACACAGGCCCACAGGGTGCGATGCCAGGGGAGGGCCACCAGGGCACCGCACAACCTGCAAGAACAGCAGGATCCCCCACAGCCCAGTACCCGGCACCAGAGGGGTCTGTGTGAGGGTGGCGTGGTGGTGGCAGATGTCTGTAAAATGCCCATGTGTCTGGTGCAGATGGGGGATGGTTGGGTGGGGCTGCAAGGGGGAGGTGGGGCCAATAGCATGGCAGGGTCACAAGTATTTGGGGGGCACTGTGCAGTTCACAAGGGTGTGAGTGTGTGTATGTACGACTGTGTGCATGGGTGAGTGTGGGGCACGTGTGCCGGGATGGACAGGGGAGCACTGTGATATGCGCACCTGTTGTTTATAATGCACTTTGTAAATAAACCATTGCACCTGATCCATATGTTGTGTTGTTTGTATGTCAGCGGTGTACTGTTACTGTTACACAGGACACAGGGTGGTTAGGGTGGAACCCCCATATGCAACAATGTCCTGCATGGTTCCACTGTACACAAGGCATGCTGAGTAGTACCTCAGGTAACATCAGATGTCCACCAGTGCCAGTCACACCCTTGGGAGGGCTTGTGCCGGTAGGTAGGTGAATGCCATCGCAGAGCATGGGTCATCCCATTGATGGGAGATGGCTGCACAGCACTGCAGCTGTGGTACCAGGCACCTGGCACAGGGTACAGGATGGCTGAGTCCAGCTGCAGTCCATAGGGACTGGTGCGTGGGGTATTGCTGAACACTGGGATGACACATGCCATGGCATGCAGGTGCCACGGGAGGGGTACCACAATGTCTGGTGGTGGCAGGGGTGCCACAGGACAGAACATGCCAAGACAGGTGACCCGCAGCGTTGACAGGCGCAGTGCACCCATGGGATCCCAGGTACCCAGGTGGTGGGCCATGCAGCTAGGTGTACCATGGGAGTGTGACCCCCCCCACACCACTGCGGGTGATACAGTCCTGCTACTGGCAGGGCAGGCACCCATGTGCAATGCTTTGCCAGTGCTGCACCATGGATGCACGCAGTGCTGTGCAGTCCTACCCCTGTGTGTGGACTGATATCAATTGCAGCATCCTGCCTCTGACCACCACAGGGCACATACACAGGGCCATGCAGGCTCAGATGCTACACATGCATGTACCCCCATACCCACACCGCAATTACCAACACGCATGTCAACATCGCATATCACAAATGCCACACACACTACAACATCGCAAATGGCAAATGCCACATGCACTACAACATCGCATATCGCAAATGCCAAAATGCACAGTATATCGCATATCACAGCTGCTGCCTCATGCCGCAATTGCTCATCACAAGTGCTGTGCCACAGGTCGCAATTGTGCACGTGTAATCTATGATGTGTGATGCAGGTGTGGCATACATGTTCTGCATATGTAGTAGCGAGTAGCTAGGCCCTGACACAGTGTAGGGTTACAGGAGCTGGAGTACTGGGCCTTGGACTGAGCAACAACACTGCACTGCCAGCCAGAACAGGACAGAGACAAACTGCAGACTGGTGAACACTGGGCTACAGCAGGCCCCCCCATACATATCCCTAATTCATCTGCCACTGATCTGAGGGCCAGGAAGAGGTATGGACACTCACAATGGTGGACATTCAGGGGTTCAGTTATATTATATGCAATGAATGAGTACAATATCCAGGAGCTGTGCTCTGGTTTGATGTCAAGGGTTATGGGGGTCATGATACATCCAGACACCACTGTCTGGCAGTCAGTATCCTGGGCTAGACATATGCATGGATGGTAACATGTTATCTTAGTGGTACATCACTATTCCATGCAGGTAGGCCCAGCATTACTGACCACTATGCCTGCAGTGGTGGCAGTCATCCTATGATTGTGTTTACACCTGGATGTCACTGACATCCCCCCTCCTACATGTGGTAGTGAATGCTTTTTATTTGGAAGGCACCAACACCTGTATTGGTGTTGACAGGGCCCTGGGGAAAATGAGGGACACAGACCCTCAGGATGGGGGTCACTACCCCTCACATAGGGATACAGGATCAGACAACAATGGATGCCATGGTGTTGTAATGTACACCATGTAGTATGGTGGTAGGATAGTTGTGTACGCAATAGCTGTGTGTGCAGTACGCTGCCCATGGGGTTGTATGTGGGTCAAGCCACTGGTCAGGGGCATGGGGTGGGATGGCCTCCGTGATGGGGGATGCCTGAGGGGTATGCCTCCATACCTCTGAGCCCCTCATCAGTACCACCCATGACACAGGCCATCACACCTGCTTGTCACAGGCTCAGGCCACGCCCCTCCATGGCCCCTGCTGTACAGGGCTGTCCCTGAAGCTGTCACAGCTATCCCAGCAGTCCTTCATGTGGTCGCACAGCTGCCACAGTAGGGTGGGGATAGGACTCTCACAGCCATGTCAGCTATGGGTGTGGCTGTGTAGTCCTCATCAGGGTGATGATGGGCACACTCAGAGCCATGGTGTACACAGGTCCTGGAACAGATATCACTGTTGTAGCGGCTGGGACCCTGGTGTTGGACACACTGTCTCTGGGTTGTGCTGTGAGAGGGTGAGGGGTATGGGCCTGACTGAGTAGCACTACCTCACTGTGCACAGTACACTGCCCATCTTTGGTGTGCCCCACACTGTAGCCACTGAGGGATGGTTGTCCACACACAGGTCGAAATGGTGTTTGCAGTAGGCACTATTGGTTTTCATGGTGTGTGGTGTGCAGGCATACTGCCACGCCTCTGGTGGTTGGGTACGGGCCGCAGGCTGAGTGCATTCAACACCTGAGGCATGGAGGTGACCTTGCACTACACACACCCTGGGGGGCATTGCTGCTAGTCTATGATGGCAAGTTGAACTACACAGTCCCAGAGGCATGTCATGGACTGTTCTGTACGTGTGGTACACATGTCATGTGTTGTATGTGTAGTTGCACTGACAGAATGCCAGCTGGCCCACCATGGGTGCACAGTACAGCTGGGACTGGACACGGGATGCTCTGCTGGGATGCCCCCATGGTGCCAGTGTGGGTTGGACCATTCGGTGTCACGTCCCTGTCATGTCATTGTATACCGAGGGTCCTGCACTGGCTCTATCATGCTTTGGGACAACAGTACAACACTGTGGTGCATGGGTCCCTTTGGGCAGCCCCAGCATAGTACACTGCAGTCACCATTGCTGGTGAGGGGTGATCCCCCCCGGCCAAGGCAGGCCACACAACGGAGTACCATCCTGTGGGACGCCCATGGTCAGGGGTGCAGCCAGGTGGGTAGGCATGTGCACGGGACTGTGTCAGATGCCCCTATTGGTGTCTGCTGTACAACACTATTCACCATGCTCATGCCCCACATCCATCCGTCCCCGGGTGTGGTACATTGTCTATCTCACTGTGTGCCTGCTGCTCAGTATGGGGTACACCTAGACACATCAATGCCTTGGGGGAATCGCCCACTGTCATGATGTGTGCGGGTCTGTTCCATTGCACAGGTATGCTGTGATTATGCAGGCAGTGTCACCATCTACTGTAGACATGTGCATTCCAATGTCTTTACAGTGCTGCCTCTGGGCCAGGGCCACACGTCATGGAGTAGAGTGCCACTGTGCTGTCGGCTGTGGACAGTACCACATACGGTGGTTCAGTTGTGAGGTCTGCACATGCTACTGACTGTGGCCCCCCCATGTATGACAGCCCACAGTTGCAGTGCTGTGCAAACCAGAACCCCACACCACGGCCCAGGTGCTGTATCACCGACCTGCCCATGGGGTGTGGGGATAGTGCCGGTGACCTATGTACACGTTGTCGGCCCTGGACAGGATGGTGTTGGGGGGCATGTGACACTGGTGGGTGACATGGCTGTTGGGTGCGCACCAGCACCCATGTGCTGCACCACCCCAGGACAGTGGTACACCATGGTGTCCATGGGCCATGGCTGCACATGCCTATTGCCAGGGTGGTACCTGGCTTAGTGTGACATGGGCACCAAAGGATGGTGCATGTACCCACACTGTGCCTCTGTCATGTGCACCCCACAGGGATGGGTCCATGGCCTTGTCACAATGTCACTGTGCCGCTGCAACTGGGCGCATGTCTGCTTGATGGGAGTGTGTCACTGCATTGGTGGGTTGCACCACTTGCTAGCCTGTGTGCCATATCCATTTCTGATGATTGGTCATCCATGTAGCGCCATCCATGCCTGTGTGCTGCACGTGGATGCCTATGTCCCTGCTGTCTTGCGCCTCACAGGTCAGGTGTTGCCACATGTCCCTTCAGACAGTGTGGGGGGGAGGGGGTGTGGGGGGCTGACACAAGCCATTGCCAGTGCCTGACACACAGGTGCATGGCTGACTGACTGGCCGGCCGTGTACCACTGTCCCTGTACCACATCCTACACGGTATGCCTGCCACATACACAATGGCAGCCTGTCTGCATTGCTGCACACTGTCAATGCGGGCATGCACCTGGCGAAATCCACCCTGTGCAGGGTGAGTCATGGCAGGGCATCTGGGGGACCATCCTGGGCCACATGCAGGGACATACCTGTGGGTTGGTGATAGTTGGGGGGGGGTTGCAGCACCCACAGGCAGCAGGCAACAGCAGCACTTATAGCACTGTACTAAACCATGTCCATTGCCTCCCTAGCACCACAGCAGACATGTTCAGGTCTTCAGTGAGTATTTGCCATTGCTCAACATGCACTGTTCCATTGTCTGTACAGCACTATGTACCTGACATTGTTGTTCACTGTCCCTGTGTAGGATTCAACACTGCCGCTGAGGAACTGGTAGGGTCACACCATCACACCACTGCAGCTCTGGTGGTCACTGACTGTGCCACTGGCTTATGATGCCCTGCTCTTTCTCCATCCAGGTGTGCCAACAGAGTCAACGGCGCCATGTGCTCCTGCCACCACAGTGCTCTCTCCAGGTAGGTATCTGTCATTCTCCATTCTGTTGCCCACGGTTCACCTTGGGACTGCCCCATGGGCACCTGCTGGATGTGGCCACAGGCTGCTCTGCATGGGAGAGGTGTTGCAGACGCGTTACAGGGCTGCATGCAGTGCTCCACACCCACACTGTGAAGGGTTGGGCTGCGACATGCCTCTACAGGGTATGGGTTTGTGTGTTGGTGCACTGTGGTCACTGTGCAGCATTGTGTGCCTGGCCCCTGCATGGCATTGCTCGGCCTTTCAACACCTCATGCTGTGCATGTCATTGGTGCGGTGTGCACCTCCTGTGGTGGTGGTTGCAGTGCTGTGACCCGGCCCTATCCCATGTCCCATGGCCAGAGGCCAGTGTTGCACTAGGTGGGTGGGAGGTGGTCAGCACATCCACGGTGATGTTGTATAGTGAAGCGTGTGCCATTCCTTCCCGTGTTACAGGTTTCACACAGTGTTCCATAATGTCCTCAGGGTCCTCCTTCAGCCTCAGCGGGCGCGCCCAAACTTCACGCTCCTGGAGTAGGCTATGCTGGTTAACTGCATCCAGCACTGGGGAGGACGCTACTCCCGGCTGGATGTCGAGGGAGCAGTGCCACAGAGTGGGAGTGGGCCTGGAGTGCCACCAGTGCCCACATGACTGCATCTACAGGGACACACTGGACTGTCCACCAGCTGCAACACCGCTGGCAGGACCTGTCATGGAGGGAGGCTGGGATCCTGCACAGGTTCCTGAGCATGGCACAGCGCAGAGATGTTAACTTGCAGTCTGGGCAGGTCCCGGGTGACGGTAAGTATACCTACAGCTGTTCAACTATTGCAGCAGTGCTGCTGTGGTGGCTATGGTGCATGGTGCCTCACACACCCTCACCTGTTCCTACACCTCACAGGATCCACTGGCACATCTCACGTCGGGCAGCAAAGACACATTGGCAGCCTCAGGCAGGAGGCGCATCACTGGAGGTCAAGTAAGTACATACTGTGGTCCCCTTGTGCCATGGCCATGGCAGACTGCCACTTTGTGGCTCATGCTGTACCCACACATTGATTGCCTATGTGTGCATGCCCCCTGAAATGGGCCCAGCACTGACCACATCCTTTACTTCCCTACAGGTGTCCATAACAGGCTGTCACAGTGGCAGAGGGCCCTGCTGAGGGCCATAGCCGAGGTCAAGGCACAGGATGCTGCCACGTACCAGCTGTGCACACAGTGCAGGCAGCGGAGGGCCTGGGTACTACGACCAACCTCCTCCATGGCAGCAGTGTCAGATGGGGACATGGTCACCGTCGACCCACAGCCAGATCAGAGGGACCCCACTGCTATTTTGCACCAGAGGCCTGACCAACCACATCCACCCAGCCCACCAAGTGAAGGCGCTGATGCAGCGGACAGGGAACAGGCCATGGCTGCAGCACCGGCCAGGACCACAGAGGGTGACGATGCAGCACAGGCAGGCAAAGATGCCCCACCACCTGTCACTGTGCTGTGCACTGCTGCCCCTGCAGCAGGAGACTCCACACCACAGTAGGATGCTGCCATGCAAGGGATGCAGCAGGAGATTGTGGTACCTGTTGCAGCTGAGGACCCTGGTGCTGAACCCGTACAGGGTGTGGGCCAGGACTGGGAGCACCTTGTGGCCCTGGTGTTGGCCATACTTCAGGACATTGGGTGCCTCCATGGATCGGTGGGCACCCTACTAACAGAACTGTGTCCACCTAGTTTCCATGGGTCCACACCTTCCGGACATGGGTGGGGCTGTGTTTGTGGGTGGGTGTATCTATAGGGGTGGTTGGGATTGGTGGGGGGGGGCTCAACATATGGGTGTTGTGGGATGTGCTAGGGTGGGCATAGGTACTTGTTCCAGTTATTTGTTGTGGGTGAGATTGTGTTGTTGTTGTTGGGGCTGTGGTGAGTTGTTTGTGGGTGCGAGTTGATGTTTGGGGTTGTTGTGGGCGGCTGTTTGGGCGTGGTTAGTTTGTTGTTTCTGTATATTACTGTTGCCTGTTGTTGATCTCCATCTCCCGTTCTTTGTTTCTCTGTATCCCTGATCCTGTTGTTTGCATAAAGCCTTTTGACATCATCACTCTGTCTGTCTGTCTGTTCCAGGTGTGCATGGCTATGTGAGTGTGTGTCGCCATGCACAGGGGTGCACACTGGCAGTGGTGCCTGCTGTCCCCAGTGTTCCCTCCCTGTGCATCTGGTCAGTGTGCCGATTGTGCTGCTCATGGCCCATGGGACTGTCCACCAGCCACTTCTGCATGGTTTTCCTGTGTGCTGCAGGTCCCATGCATGCTGTACCATCCATGCCACCTCACATTGTACCTCCCAGCTGTATAGTGGCATGGTGCCTGTGCTACACCCTTACACTTCGGAGTACCATTGTTCCCTGCAGGTGGCATCACTGGCATGGACATTGGTGTGTCTCACTACCATTTGTCAACCAGTCTGTGCCACCTGGTGCTGTGTCCCTGTTGTGGTTGCACTGTTTACATGTATCAGTGGCTATGGCAGGGGCATTGAGCCTGGTGGTGCCATTCTCCCAGCATTGTGCCTGTGGCCTCTGTGCACCCTTTGTACCCTGTGCCACACAGACACTGTGTGCCTGCCTTGCTCACACAACCTGTCTGTCAAATCACCCATGGTGTGTTGCTGTGTGCTGCTTGCATGGGCCACTGCATGGCAGTGGTTCCACCCTGTACATGTGTGTCAGTGTCTACTGGTTGTGCTGTGTGCCTGCAGGCCTCATGAGTGTGTGCCCCCATGGTGCACTGCCTGCCCCTGCCCATTGAGCCACCCTACTGTGTGCCTTGTCCTGTGGTGCCATGCATATTCTGTGCTGCCTTCTGCATGGGCATGGCCACCCCCCCCAGGTGACAGTGCTGTGCCTATCACCACCTACCTGTTGTGCTGGTCTTCTTATTTTACTCCAAGCCATCTCTCAGTTCTCACACTGTTCCATGTCCATGACTGTGTGTGCACCACCCAGTGTGGTCACAGTCCATGGGACCTGTTGCCATCATCCGGTGTCACCATGGTCTGAACACTGCACCAGGCAGCACGCCCATGTGATTTTTCATTGGAGAACACCGCCTGGCATTTGGTGGCTGTCACTGCTGTGCCATGGCATCTCTCAGGTGAAGTGCCTCTATATCAGGTCACATCACACACGGTGGCCTGCCTGTGCCTGCGCAACATCTGTCTGGTGGTGCCTCACATGTCTTTGTACTCCGCCATTCCACTCCTGGTCCTCCTCATCCCCGTCCTCCAGCTGGTCCAGTGGTGGCACACGGTGTTGCACTGTGATATTGTGCAGTATGCAGCAATGAATATCTTACAGGTTTTCTCTAGACTATACTGTAGTGCCCCCAACGATCTATCAATACACCTGAATGATGCCTTCATGACCCCAAAGGTGCACTGTATGATGCACCTGGTCTGGCTGTGCACCTCATTGTAGCGTGTCTGTGCTGCTGTACATGTGTGGTGCAGTGGTGTCATCACCCTTGGCAGCTGTGGGTAACTGCTGTTCCCTGTTGGATAGATAGTACATCATCAGTCTCTATGGCCTATGGATCTATGTCTGCATGATGTGCAGGTATTCAGGTATGCAGTGCTCTGTGCTGTGTTCACTTACCTACTAGCCATCCTCCCGTGAGCTGGACTCTCTGGTGGCCCTCATGTTACCCACTGTTTTGCAGGATGTAGGCATCATGTGTGGAACCACGGGACTGGGCAACCACATCTAGTATGTGGCCATGACTGTCACACACCACCTGCCTGTTCATGGAGTGGTGGCCCTTCCAATTCACATACACATCACCATTGACCAATGGTGCACGTATGGCAACATGGGTGCAGTCTATTGCACCCATGACAGGTGGGAACTGGGCGATGGTGCAGAAGCCCTGCATCACTGCCTGATGCTGCCATGCTTCCTGGGGGAAGGTGATGTACTGATCCATGTGGGCCACCATGACATTCAGGAACTGGTGTAGGCACCTGGACATGGCCAGCTGTGATATCCCCACAGTGTTGCCTGTTGATATCTGGAATGTCCCTGTTACCAGGAAGCATAGTGGTGCTGTCATCTTCACCTCCACAGGACTGGCTGCCCTCTGTGGGTGACACTGCACAGGTCTGTGTGGAGGTCATCACATATCCTGTCTATAATGGCCCGGGACAGTGGGTAGCATGCAATACACTGTTCCTCCACCAGGCCCTGGTATGTCTTCCTCACCCTGTACAGCCGTGGTGCATGACATCTGCCAGGTCTGTGCCATCCTGGTTGCTGCCTGTGCCTCTGGTTCTGGGTATTGGGTCACCTCCTGTGCCTGTCCCAGTACTCCAGTAGTAGCATACCAAGCATTGTTACTGGTCCATCCATTTTGTCTCTCTCCTCTCTGTCTGTCACATTGCTTTGCTGCTGTGTCTCCAGCCTGTCTGTCTCTGCTCCTTTATATGCTGTGTAAGTTCCACCTGCTCCAACCTGGTGTATGTTACACTGGCTGGTCTTTGGTGTAAGTTATGGCACTGCTGCTTCTAGAATCTCGCCCTGGCGAATCTCTTCCCTTTTCTTGGTGTATATTCCGTTGTACATTGGCGTACCTGCGGGTATGTCACAACTGTGGCGTAAGTCGCAATTGGCGTGCTGCATTGCGGCATGATGCATATCACAATGTAGAACTGCATTTGGTGCATTTGTGGGACGTATTTGCAACATACGCCATTTCCATTGGCACAGCTGCGTTACGCTGTGGCGTATGCTTTCTAGAATCGGGCCGCCCCAGTTATTCATTAATTATTTAGTCCTTATACCCCATCAATTTGTCAGCCTCTTTAGTTCACTTTTCTGCTTTTTATTTGCACCTATTCACTCTTGTATATTTTATTTCTGTGATGCTGCTGGGACTGTACACATGTCAAATCTATGAACGTTTTTGTACTAAGTGCAACATTTCAAGTTCAAGTTCAAGATACTTTATTGTTCGGCTATTTAAGCCTTTACAGTATAGAAAAAATAAAAACACATGTTCGTTACAAAGACATCAGAGTATAATAGGTTCAGAATTTACATTCAAGAGAAAGGTACAATTAATTTTCTACTAATGTGCATATAACAGGACAATGAACATAATCAGAATGTGACAAGCTATTTCAGTGATCTCTTCTTGTTAGTAATAACATGGAAGATCTTTTTTTTAATATTGTGAGCACAACTCTTGCAGTTTCTTCAATCTGTGGATGCATTAATACTCTAAGTAATTCTTGTTTAGTCATATCATCACTTATATACTGTGTAAAAAGACAGCCTCTAATATGATCTTAGAACAATATAACACAATATGTGTAAGTGTTTCAAAATCCCCTAAACCACCATCACCTAATAAATTATCATACTCTGTATTTTTTAATAAATACATTCTAGATACTTACAGGTATAAAGTTCCAGTATAAACTTGGTGAACATGTGTCTGTCCTGCTTATCTGCTTATAAATACGGTTCAAGAATGTGATTAATTTTGTTTCTTGAGAACCATTTATGTAAACGTGATATCACTTTTCCCATGTTCACTTTTATTGAAACAAGTTTAACTTTGTCTTTTATAAGTTCTGAATGTTACAATGAAATTTTGACACCTTTAAAATAATAATTCCATACATGTTCAGTATCTATTATTTTCAATGTTTCCAGTAAGTCAGTTAACCAAACTAATATGTAACTCCTATTGGACCAATCTGTTTTTTATTGTAGTACAATGCTAGCTAACCTTTACTCTTACTGGGTCATTACTTTAATCCAGTATCCAATCTTACTTAGTAGCTCTAGCTAAATAACTCCTTTTGATTCTTCCTAACTCAGCCCTCACAATTTCAGCTGCTGTGCTTCTCTGCACTTGTAAAATTATCCTTTAGAGAGAGGAAAAATGTGTTTTTCCAATTGTTCACATTTATTGTATATCAAACTTCTACCTCATATAAAGTAATTGGTGACATTTTTGCTTCAGCAGCTCTTAACATTGATAACACTGACTTTCCACCATGTTGTGAATTAAATCTTAATAGACAATTGTTAATCTGAGTTAGTTTATTAGAAACATAAGTCAAATGTGTATTATTTTTCATTTAATTTGAAAAAATATAACCCAAATAACAGAAAGACTTTACTAACTCAGTTTTAGTGTTCTCAATTTTCTTTTTTCCTTTTTCCAAACACATTTTTTATTTCCATGTGATTACAATAATATACAGTATTTATTAACAAAGATCATCACTTCCAACAAGTCTCTCTTAACCCCTACCCCTTCCCAATAACTTCTCTTGACACATTCATTTACAGTTAGTTTAAATATAATCGCAATAAATTAAATTTGTAACAAGGGAGGTAATAAAGTTAGTATATTTCTTCAGGTAGAATCTAACAAATCTTCAAAAGATTTTATATGTTCAGTTAATCTTTCCATTAATAAACAGTCTTTCATATTGTTGCACCATTTATGCAATTTCCAATCAGACAAACTAGGTATATTCCATTCTGCAAGAATCATTCTTTTTGTTGTTATAGTTGCTAATCCTAGAATTTTTTTTTCCAAGGGGATTAATTTAAATTTCTTGAAATCATTTAAAATAAATATGCGTGGATTGAGGAGAATTTGTTTACATAATATTTTATTTACTTCATTATTTATGTTAACCCACCATTGATATATTTTCCAGCAATTCTGTGGTAAATGAAAATGATCAATTCTTTCTTTTAAATCACAATTGTGCCAACATGTCTCTTTATTTTGAGGGTTAAAAAAGGTTAGTCTATGTGGTGTAATATATGCATGTTCTATGATTTTGTGTTGAATGGATTTATTTTTTGCATATGTGTAAAGTTTTATTAGCTTTTTTTCGAATTTGTACCCAGTTGTAGTTACTTTGTTCTTGATTGAGTTCCATTTCCCATTTTATATTTTTTTCCATAGTATTTTTTCCGATTTTTTACATTATGCTTTATTAGTTTTGTGGTAACACCAAGCTATTATGCTGCCCTTATCTAAAAGATATATTTGTAAGGCCTCATTTATATCCAAAAATTATCTATCTTGCACTTTGCCATTTTTGGCATTATTGATTTTTGATAAACTGTACTTAAAAATAAAAATGTCATTCTTACGTTACTTATTTGTAACTTTTTGGCTCTATGATTGAATTCTTCCCATTGGATAAACTTATTGTTGGTTAATGTGTCCAGCCAAATATTTAAATCAAGTTTTGTCAGATCTGATTTTGAAATTACACCAGATATTAGCTCATTCATTATTTGATCATGTTCTTCAATCTTTGATTGTAAAATTATATTATTATTAGAATAGGAGTTAAGCCATTTAGTTATTATTTTATAATGTGCATGTATAATAGTGCTTTGAATTTGGTGGAATTTTGTGGGTTGGATTAACAGATCTTGAATTTTAATTTAATTGCTTTCTAAATTTAATAATTGTTGAATACTTAAAGTGTAATTTACATCTTTATTATTTTTTTCCCAAAATAACCAATTTAGTACTTGTTTAATTTTAACTGACCAATAGTATGTCAGTGGATTAGGACATCCCAGTCCCCCTTCTGCTCTTTTTCTTATAAATTTATCCCATGCAATTTGTGGAGAGCCACCTCTCCACAAACATTTTTTGAATTTCTGCTTCATTTGTTCTTGGTATGAAACTGAAATTTCTCCCAGAGTCCATTGAAAAGTATACAAAAATAATGGCATAATCATCATTTTCAAAGTTTGTATTCAACCCTAAATTGATAATAATTTATTGTCCTGAATTTCCCAAGAAAGAGGCTTACACAAAAGTGGTGGGTGTATATATATATATATATATATATATATATATATATATATATATATATTATTATATATCATAATTTCATAAAATCGTATTTACAAACTTGAAGATCATTGGTCCCAGCTTTCCAATGTCTTCCCAATTTTTGTACATTATTTTCCAGCTTATGCACATTTAGTTTTACACAAAAGTTCCACACATTGATTATTCATTTCTTATGTATTCCTCTTTCTTCATCTTCTCACCCCTCAGACATAGAATCTGGGGGGCCCTTCTCATTCTTCTTGGGAGGTAACGGTGTGACACCCATTACCACATCTCTTCTCTTTTTTCCTTTGTTCCCCAATTGTGTGTGTTCCAGCCCCCCCGGCAGCTCTTATAATCTTTTCGTATGCACTCTTTTCGCTTTTATCCATTCTCAGCTATCCACCTTTGGCTGTCCTCCTCTTTTGTCATTCTTATTCTCGCTTTATTTATCCTACCCAGCCATCCACCTTCGGCTGGGCCCAGACCTTTACCTTCTTTTCTCTCTGATTTTTGGGTGGATAGGTTTTATTAATCTTGTGAATAGCAAGCTAAAAAGAGGGATCTTCCTGCCCTGTGGCCTCTTAAAAGGCCATCATAACCCATCCTCTTCCTGCCTATCCTAGCCAATTGCTTGCTTCTCCAGCCTCTCAATAACTCCACCCCCTTTGTGATATCATCTCCTTATTTCCCCTTCCCTTCCCCCTTCTTTTCCATTGAGTCACCACTTTTAGCACCTCCCCTTTTATTTTATGTCATTCATTTGGCCCTTCTTGGGTGGCCACCAGGACAACCTGGTCTGCCCTTTAGAGATAAACTCCATTGTTCTGAATTTCCCAAGAAAGAGGCTTACACAGTAGTGGTGGGTGCTCAGATCTACCAATATTTATTCTTTGTATATATGTGTGTATGTGTGTGTGTGTCTATATATATATATATATATATATATATATATATATACCCTTATATCATAATTTCATAAAATCATATTTACAAACTTGAAGATCATTGGTCCCAACTTTCCAATGTCTTCCCAATTTATGTGCATTATTTTTCAGCTAATGTGCATTTCATTTTATACAAAAGTTCCACACATTGATTATTGATTTCTTATGTATTTCTCTTGCTTCATCTTCTCACCCCCCAGATGTAGAATCTGGGGGGCTTTTCTCCTTCTTCTTGGGAGGTAACAATGTGACACCCATTACTGCATCTCTTCTCTTCTTTGTTCCCCACTTGTGTGTGCTCTCCCCCTTCCCTCCTGGCAGCTGTTATAATCTTTTCACCACTAGGCCATCTCCAGCTTGTGTTGGATGACGGCCTCCCCCCCCCACTTTACTGGGCTCTTTTTCTTGCTAACCTAGGCTCCTCCTCCAGTCTTAAATAATCCCCATGGTCTCTGAATTAAACAGACCAATCCATACATCTGATAAGTGGGCCCTGTCTGGTCTATAGAACTTGTCCTCATGCTCTTCTATGCCCTGCCTAATGACCCTGTCTCCATGGGTTATGAACCATGTGTCTATCCTTCTGTTCATTTTTTTTCTACTCTGTCCATTGCAAGATGTCTGTGTGCATGTCTCCATCCCTGCGGGGTACCATGTCTGACCACATAAGGGTTACTTCTGGCCACCATTTCTTTATTATGCTCATATCATACTTAATCTGTAAATAACTGTCCAGCCATGGCATGGATCCAATGCCATTGCCTCCCAATAGTGTAACAATCATGTCTGGTGGCAACCATCTCTCTCTCATGTCTCTCAATGTTGGAAGCAGCTGAGCCCATTTCATGCCCCTGATGCCCTGGCATGTCACCCGGCATTGTCTGGGGTCTTGGTAAAGTTGTCTGCCTCCTTCTCTTTTTTTGGACGCTCTCCTTTCTGCTTAATAAACATAAGAGTGTCCATATAGCCATACCTCCAGCCGCCACTCCTTATCTGCTGAGAGATCAAAGTGTGTGTGATTAATGAGACATTCTTGCTGTCCATGCTCCCTACTGTATCCCGTTATGTCCTCTCCAAAGGCGTTCATCTTTGCAAACTGCCCCTCATCCCCCAGCCCTCCCTTAACTGTGGAACAAAATTTGGAGAATTGGTTACTCATTTGTTTAATGTTCTTATGTATTGTTTACAACAGTCAGACTTCCCCAGTCCAACCCTTTGCACCTGAGCAACAGACCCCCCTGCTGACACCATCTGTGATGTCCGCCCAATTTGGAATGAATGTGAGGAGAAATTTTTGGGGTTCTCCCCCAGGAATGCCATGCACCTTTTAAGCTGTCACCTTATAAACTGTGGCTCTTTTCCCATCCACATGAATAAAGAACTGGCCTACCTGGGGTGGACGCACTTCAGTGTAAGACCACAGCTCTCTGACTGGGCAGTTAGCCAGCTCCTTTTGTCTGTCTAGTTGTACTTGGGCCCCCTTGCCCTCTTGGTCTGTCTTTGATTTTCTGATCCTTATGTCAATTGTGCCCCCCTGCCAGGTAATGTCCTCTAGTTCCAACCCACCCCCCAGGCTTCCTTTGTCATGCCCTACTGCTTCACTCACTCTTAGTGCACCATAATGCATTGTTGTAAACACTGCTTGAAACAATAATGTTTCAGATTCTGTGCTGCAGATGGCTGCCACTGCTTGCCCCATACCTTCCATCATGCTGTGTGATACTGGTTTCCGTTCATCCTTTGCCTTCATGCTAAGCCTTCCCCAACCCTGGATCAAAATGCACTGTACTAACCTGGACTTTGTTTGGTCCTGCCTCTGTCTAAGGTCACACACTATGCTGATGGCCACCAGGTGGACTCCAATGGTGGCGTGTGCCATTCCCTTTTCCCATTGGTGCACTATGTATTTTCCCACTTGGTAAGCCTTGATTTGCCCACTTACCTTCCTGTGGTGCTGTTCCCTGAAGTTCTGGAATGCTCCCCAAGCCCCTTTGTAGGCTCTGAGCATCCTGGTGGATCAGGAGTTCCAAAACAGGACCTTGGCTCCTTCCAACCAACTTCCCATATGTCCTCTGGTATTGGCGTCTGTCACGCCTCTGCCTTTGGTACTGAGGCCCAGAATCTGTCCAGCTGCAGACAGGAGAGGCTATCAGCTGTAGTGTTTTTGATCCCCTCTATATGCCTAGCTCTGAATGTCATGTTACACCTCAGCCCTTGCAATACTAACTGCCTTAGTACCCAAAGCACTGGCCCGGTCAATGCCCTCCTGTTGTTGAGGACATCCACCACTGCCCTGTTGTCACACCAAAAAATCACCCTTTGGTTCCAAAGCTCCGGTCCCCACACTAATGTGTAGGTCCAGATTGGCATGATTTCAAGCAGAGTGATGTCCCTAGTCAGACTTAAATCTATCCATCTCTGCGGCCATGCTTCAGAAGACCATTTTCCTCTAGAGTATCTCCTCATTCCCCACCCCCCATGGCATCCGTATACATTTCTAGATCTGTATTAAATACCTAATCATCTTACCAAAAAGATGTGCTGTTGAATGCATCTAGAAATGTGTCCCATATCTTCCCATCCTTCTTTGTGTCCCTTGTGATATCCACCCAGTGATGCAGCTTAGTCGCTCTCCGTGTGGCTTGTGCTATTCACCTGGTGAATGCTCTCCCCAGGCTGATGGTCCAGCATGCACAATTAAGGTATCCTATCAGCTGTTGAACTTGCCTCAGATATTTTCTCCTTCCTTGCCTATGATCCTTCAGGAGCTCCCTCAACTTAGTTATCTTGCCTTTTCTGGTAATCTAAAGACCTCTTTCCATGCCCAGGAACTCAATGATCCTGCTAGGTTCTTCCATCTTGTCTGGTGCCAATGGCACTCCCAGGTTTCTGCACAGTGTCTGAAAGCTCCTGCGCATCTCCTCGCTCTCTTCTCTCCCACTCCCAATCAGTAGGAAATCATTGAGGTAGTGCATCACTGTACTATATGCTGACTGTCTTTGAAATATGCCTTGTAGGCATGTGCTAAATAGTTCAAAAGAGGCACAAGTAGTGGAACAACCCATAGGCATGGCTTTGTCAAAGTAATATTCCTCATCTAGCTTAAAGCCCAACAGGTCCCAGTCTAGAGGGCACACTGGAAGGAGTCTAAACACAGCCTCTATGACAGTCTTCACTAGTCATGCTTGTGGGGTTGCTTTAACAATTTCCACTGCCCCCTCCAGGATAGCATAAGTCACTTTGGAGTGCCTTTCGTCTCTGTAATGCTGTTTCACAACTCTTGATACTGATCGGTGTCCTTGTCATGTTAAATACCTGGCCCTCCCACTCTACTAGGCTGTTCTTTAATACTTGTTTCCCCCTCCCAAAAAAACCCTCCCCAAATATCCCTAGCTCATGGCTGACCCGCAACCCCCCTTGGTCCCTCCGAAAGGACTGGTTGGCGCTGCCCTGTGGCCTATTGGGTTGCCCTCGGCCAGCCAGTTTGTCCTGCCTCTGGATGCTGGGTGGGTTCCCCCACATTTTGAGCATGCATTGCAGAATCTACACTGCGGCCAGGAATAAAAGTCTCAGTTGCAACCCCAGCAACATTTTTGTATCAACAGGGTCTTCTTAGTTTCCCCATCTGGTGTGGACTGGGCCATGACATAATCCATCCACAGATCCAGTTGTTTGGTATCCCACCTAACATCTCTGTAGGTGGCCATCCTTTGTCTAAACAAATTCATCATATTATATTCACCCCACTCCTCCTTTGACTTTTGCGATCCATATTATGAACTGATAGGTTATCAAGGGGATACTCCACTCAGGCTTCATCTGTGACACTATGGCTATGTATGTGGCAAAACTCATGGACCTGTTGTCCCATGCCTTGCCTGAGGTGAATTTTTCCTCCTCTTTCTTCCCAAGAAGGACCACTGCTGCTGCCATCTCTGCTTTCCCAATGCTCTCCTTTTCATCATATTTCAAAACTGCCTCCCTACTTACCAGGACAAAAACATCTACATACTTTCCCATCCATATCTTTTCTTTTGTTACCATGGGGACATGCTCGCCTATTCTTATCCCTGGTGAACCAATGTCCCAAGACCCCTGGTCAGCATACCAGCATCTGACATGCTCCCGGTTCCTGCCCCTTTTCCCCTCCCTGTCTTGATTTCTCCTAGGTCCTTTTCCAGCTGCCCTAGCCCATCTTTTCCCATGGCCATAATCATATCTCCTACATATTCTTTTATGCTACTGCTCCCATTACATCCAACATTACCTCTACCCGCTCCCATACACTGATGGCCCACTTGGCCAACTTGATGATAACCTTGTAAGCTTCCTCCTTAGTTGGCTTGTTCTTTTTCTGTGCCATCGTCCTCTGCTCTGGTTCTTGTTCCTAATGCGAGTAAAATTGCTGTAAAAGAGAAAACACATGTTAATCACCAGGGGGTCTACCATCCCTGGTTGTAAATGGTTCCTTTCTCTCTTTGTCATTGATGGGCCCCCAAATGTCTCCCAATGCAGTGCCCCCCCGGCCACCATGATGCCTTCCTCCAAGGTTCATAACCTCCACGACTGTGGGTGCATGCCCTACCCCTCTGTTATGCCTTCTTTCTTTTGGTCTACATGTTTCTTTTTTTTTTTGTTGTTGTTTTTTTTTTTGGTGTGGTCCTTCTTATCTATCTATTTATTTATTTATTTGTTTATCTGTGGATTTCATTAGATATTTGGGCTGTCCTCTGCTGCATCGACGTGAGTATTCTAGCATTTTTCTATGCCTTTTCCCCATGTTTTTGCACCTCTCTATGTCCTCTCCCCTCTCCGGACTCGTGGCCTGGTCCAAAATGACCACCGCATTGGGATGTTGGCCTCCTGTTCTTCCCCCAGCTCTTTTCTGCCCTTCCTGTAGTGCCTACCAGCTTTGTCAGCTGTTCCTGCCTCGTTCCCTCTCTTTTTGATTTTTTTTTTTTGAAAGCCTTTGCATTGCCCATACCCCTTCTGGGCCTTGAGGCTTTGTAGTAACCCCCCCCCCACATGCACTGTTCCCAGGTTTGTCCTTAAATTTGTAATATATCAGCTTTTGATACTGTGGATCATGGGGTTTTGCTTGAACGCCTGAGGTCCACTTGTGGGCTGTCGAGTACAGTCCTCAGATGGTTTTCATCCTTCTTCGAAGGAAGAACGCAGAGAGTGGTCTCGGGTTTGCATTCATCGGGGGCCTTCCCTCTGCCTTGTGGGGTTCCTCAGGGTTCGGTGCTTTCCCTCATGTTATTCGCGGTATATATGCTTCCCCTCAGAGACATTGTAAGATGGTATGAGCTGAGGTTTCACTGCTATGCTGATGGTACCCAGCTCAACCTGTCTTTCACACCTGACGAGGTTAGTGCTTTCTCAGTGCTGAACAACTGCCTCACAGATATCCAAGACTGGATGAACTCCAGTGGTTTAAAGTTGAACCCAGGAAAGACTGAGGTTATGATCGTGGACCCGGGTTGCAGGGTAGAGGGTTCGAAGACAGGTCTCCCCTCTGGATTAATCCTGGAGATGGACCAGATCCTCACCTCTGAATGGGTGTGTAACCTGGGAGTGGAGCTTGACACTGGTTTGACCCTGCATTATCAGGTGTCTGCAGTTGTGAAGCTGGCATTCTTTCATCTTAGGAATATTGCCAGGATTAGGCACCTTGTTCCACCCAGTGACCTGCCAGTTTTGGCCCATGCCTTTGTGACATCTTGCCTTGATTACTGTAACTCCCTTTACCTAGGACTTCCTGGGGTTGATATACACCGCTTGCAGCTGGTGCAGAATGCAGCAGCACGTTTGTTCACTAGAGCATCAAGAAATTCTCATATTACCCCTG
Source organism: Neoceratodus forsteri (assembly GCA_016271365.2). Taxonomy (NCBI): domain Eukaryota; kingdom Metazoa; phylum Chordata; order Ceratodontiformes; family Ceratodontidae; genus Neoceratodus; species Neoceratodus forsteri. The sequence goes on from CM057455.1 coordinate 533,516,530, forward strand.
TGCTGCGCGCTCTGCACTGGCAGTGGTGGATCACCTTTAAAGTGGGTCTTTTGACCTACAAAGTCCTACACGGTCTGGGTCCTGACTACTTGAAAGAGCTCCTGATGCCTTATACCCAACTGATATAGCTCCGCTCAGCTGATGAGGGGTTGCTGGAGATTCTGAGGGTAAATTTGAAGTCATCTGGTGCCCGTGCATTTGGATTTGCTGCACCTACCCTCTGGAATTCTCTGCCCCTTCAGCTCCGGGAGTGTACGACGGTAGGGAGCTTTAAGCAGGCTTTAAAGACTTTTTTATGGGAGAAGGCGTTTTTTTCTTTGTTCTAATTTATCTCGTAGTTTTGGAAGATATGCTTATATTTGTTTTATTGAATGCATTGTATCTGTTTTATGCTTGTTTTTGATGTACAGCGCTTTGGAATTTTGAAATGCGCTTAATTAAATAAATTTTATTATTATTATTACTATTATTATATCTATATGCATATTTTGTATCTTTGCTCCCATAATGTATGCTGCATTTGCTAGATGCAACTTGCCTATTTTACATAGTTAACTCTTAGATTGAAACATAGAAACATAGACTTTGATGGCAGATAAGGACCGCTTGGCCCACCTAGTCTGACCATTTCCCTACCTACAGGATAAGCCACAGATCCTAGTCAACCAACAGCCTATTTCTTCCTACCCCCCACTAGAATTGCCTTATGGCTGTCCCATGTATTCTTGAATTCTTCCACAGTTTTAGACCCCACAACCTCCTCAGGAAGGCTGTTCCATGCATCCACTACCCTCTCTGTGAAAAAATACTTCCTCAGATTGCCCCTGAAGTGCCCCCCCATCTTTAATTGTGTCCCCTTGTTCTTGCATGTCTCTTTTTCTGAAAGATGCTACCCTCTTGTACTTTGTTGATTCTGCTGAGGTACTTAAATGTTTCTATCATGTCCCCCCTCTCCCTGCTTTCCTCAAGAGTATACGTATTAAGCTCTATTAGTATCTCCTCGTATGGCTTCTCTTGCAGACCCTGCACCATTCTAGTTGCCCTCCTCTGGACTGCCTCTATCCTGTCTATGTCCTTGAGGAGATGGGGTCTCAAGAACTGGATGCAGTACTCCAGATGGGGTCTCACCAACTGTCTGTACAGAGGGATAACAACTTCCTGTTTTCTGCTGGTGATGCCTCTCCCTATACATCCCAGTATACCCCCAGCCCTCCCTACTGCCTTCTCACATTGCTTGCTAACCTTAAGGTCATCTGATATGATTAGCCCCGGGTCCCTTTCCTTTTTTGTTTTTGTTACTACCTCCCCCCCCATTGCATTTGCTAGATGCGATTTGGGACTTGCTTTTTTTTCAACTTATAGACTACATTTGTTAGATGCGACTTACGAATTGACTAGTTTGAATAACAAACTCAGATAGGCTGCATTTGCTATGTGCTGCTTGAAACTTACTTATTTTTAAATGAAATAAATCATAGACTGCATTTGCTACATGCTACTTGCAACTTACTTATTTTTAAATAAGAACCACTCGTAGGCAGCATTGCTAGCTGCAATTTACGACTTGACTATCTTGGAATAACTAACACCTAACCTAATACATAAACTGCTTTTGCTAGATGCGACTTGTGATATGTAATCTACATTGCATGTCTCCCCAGCCACGTGGTGTAACGTCATCCAATATGGCGTTGACCGGCTTGACTTTGAGCCTCCCTCACGGCAGCTCATCACGCTTCTTCCAAAATGCTTGAAAGTCTCCTCTTGTGGCTCAAAAGAACCTAAAGGTAAAACAAATGCTGTATTTCTAGCTGCGACTTATGATTTTCCTATTTTGAATAAACCAACTCTTAGTCAGCAGTTGCTACATGCTACTTGCGACTTGCTGATTTTCAATAAGTAGGCAGCGGTTGCTACATGCTACTTCTGACTTGCTTATTTTTAAATGAAAACCATTCATAGACCGCAGTTGCTATATGCTACTTGCAACTTGCCTTTTTTTAAATGAAAACAATTCATAGACTGCATATGCTACGTGCTACTTGCGACTTGCCTATTTTTACATAAGAACCACTCATAGGCCACATTTTCTAGATTCGGCTTGCGAGTTGCCTATCTTGGAATAACTAACTCATACCCAATACATAAACTGCTTTTGCCAGATGCACTTACATTATGTAACCTCCACTGCATGTCTCCCCAGCCATGTGGTGTGACATCATCCAATATGGTGGCGGAGGGCTTCACTTTGGGCCTACCTCACGGCAGCTTGTTTGCCTTCTTCCAACATGCTTGAAACTCACCTCTTGCTTTCCTGCCACACTCCCCTCATCCCCCCCCCCAGGATCCAGTGCCGTGGTGTAGGCTGAAAAGAACCTCAAGGTAAAACAAATGCTGCATTCCTAGCTGTGAATTGTGATTTTCCTATTTTGAATAAATAAACTCTTAGGCAGCGGTTTCTACATTTTACATGCTACTTGCGACTTGACTATTTTCAATAATAAGGTAGCAGTTGCTACATGCTGTATGCTACTTGTGACTTGCCTATTTTTAATAAGAACAACTCAGAGACTGTATTTGCTAGGTACCCCTTGCAACTTGCCCATTGCTTACCTGCCACATGTCTCCTTTCTCCTCCCCTCGGATTTTGTTGGAGTCCTATCCATTCTCCAAATGAACAAAACCCTCATTTTTTTGTTTTATTTTTAAATATAAGTAAATAGGTGGAACTTTTAAAACAACCACTCACAATGGTTTAAAATTCCATTGAGATTGCAGATCCGAAGTGCTGCTCTCATACAGCTCACCTGCAGATTATGTAGGCTGAAAATGCTGATCTGATGTGCTGCTCCCAGCTGTTATTAATCTAATGAGTAGCAAGCTAAAAAGAGGGCTCTTCCTTCCCTGCGGCCCTTAAAAGGCTATCATAGCCCATCCTCTTCCTGCCTATCTTATACAATTGCTTACTACTCCAGCCTCTCGATAACTCCACCCCCTTTGTGATGTCATCTCCTTGTTTCCCCTCCCCTTCCCCCTTATTTTCCTCTGAGTCACCACTTTTAGCTCCTGATGACAATCTTGTCTAACTCCATTTGTCATATTTAATGGTTTAGATCTGTACTTATTGATTTTGAAAGCTGCTGTTGGTTTTAAATATAAGGTTTTGATCGCTGTTTGGATAATTTCTGGAACATTATAAGTCTCCAATAATGCAAATGTGCAGTCCCAGTTTAACAAGTCTAATACTTTTATTGTGTCAAGAGTAAAGGCTATTGTTTCTTTGTCAGTTTTGGAAACATATGAAATGGCAATTTGAACCTCAGATAAACCTGTAAAGATATTTCCATTTTTAATAAAACCTTTCTGTTCTGATTGAATGATCTCAGGAATGTAATTTTGTATTTTTAGTACTATTAGTTTAGCAAAAATCTTGTAGTCAGCATTAGTAGCACGTAGCGAGCAGACAAGTAGCACGCAGGGTAACCTTCTAGGAGGTGCTGCCCATCAACGGCGTAGGAGAGGCTAGGGTGTTCCGCACCATGGGATTCAATCAGTGGTTGAAAAACTGGTGTGAAGCTCAGGGATTTGGTTTCATTGGGGACTGGGGGTCCATCTGGAGTGATGCAAGCCTATACTGGCATGATGGGCTGCATCTGTCCAGGAAGGGAACCAGGATCCTAGGTGATAGGTTTAAATGCTTCATTGGCAAGCATTTAAACTAGTCAAGGGGGGAGGCACTGGAAAGGAGCAGGGAAATCCTAGCCCCTCAAAAAAATAATGGTAGTAAGTGCAGTAAACACCAACATAGAGGTATCGATAGGGAAAAGGGCAGGGGCAAATGGGGAATGTGACAAAGGCAAGAAGGACAGGGATGGGGCAAAAAGGAGTAAGGCTATCAGGAAATGGAGGGTAATGAGTACCAATACCCGTAGTCTGGGCAACAAGCTCCCTGAGCTGGTGGCCTTGATGGAAGAGGAATGCCTGGATATTGTAGCACTCACAGAAACATGGTGCACAGAGAACCATGACTGGGATGTTAACATACCAGGGTACATAACCTATAGGAGAGACAGGCAGGGGAGAAGAGGGGGAGGAGTAGCTCTCTATGTAAAGGAAGGGATAAAAGCAACTGAACAAAGGAGTAAACAGGGAGGAGAGGAGGCACTGTGGGTCACCTTGGAGACTGGAAAGGGCACCACAATCTGCACAGGGGTTGTGTACAGAGCCCCATACCAGGGGGAGGGAATGGACAAGGATATGATAAAAGGCATTCTTAGGAAGGCAGAGAAAGGGGAGATACTGTTGATGGGAGACCTGAATATGCCAGATGTTAACTGGAGCACATTTGCTGCAGCCACATCCAAGAGCAGGGCCATTCTTGATGCCCTACAGGTTGCAGGCCTCAGACAGCTAGTTTCGGAACCCACTCATGAGGGAACAATCTTAGACCTCATACTCTCAAATGGGGGCAGTGAGAGGATCTCAGATCTAGAAGTGGGTTGCCATCTGGGAACAAGTGACCATCAAATAGTGTGGTTCACGTTAAACTCAGCTACAGAGTCAAGCCATACAAAGTGAGGTACTGGACTTCAGGAGGGCTGACTTTGGCAAGATGGGAGAGTGCCTCAGAAAAGCACTAGCAAATAGTCTAGAAGGAGGGTGGAGCAACAATGGGGAATCATCAAACTGCCATCACAGAGGCAACAAGCCTTTGTGTGAAGCAAATAAACAAATCAAACAAAAGAAAAGCAAAGCCACTATGGTTCTCAAAGAGGTGGCTGGGAAAGTCAGGGAGAAAAAGATAGCATTCAGGAAGTATAAGGAAACACAGAAGGAGCAGGACAGAGAGCTGTACCGGTTAAGGCAGAAGGAAGCAGGGAGGGAAGTCAGAATAGCAAAGGCCCAAACTGAGGAAAAGATAGCCAACTTGGTTAAGAAGGGGGATAAAACCTTTTATAGGTACATCAGAGAGCGTAGAAAGACAAAGGGAGGGATAGTGAGGCTGAATAGAATGAACGGTGGGTGGGTAGAGGGGAACAGTGAAAAAGCAGGGAAACTGAATGAATATTTCTGCTCAGTATTCACAAAAGAGGAGGGGGAAGTGCCTAATCCAATTAACAGAAGCACTCTTGATGGGGGGTCGATCCCAGTCCTTTCACAGAAGAAAGGGTTCTGCCAGAACTCCTAAAACTGAAGGTGGACAAATCAATGGGGCCTGATAGAATTCAACCCAGAATTCCAAAAGAATTAAGGGGGGAACTAGTGAAACCACTGGCTACTCGTTTTAATAAATCATGGGAGGATGGTGTGGTACCCGAGGACTGGAGGAAGGCAGATGTGATTCCCCTTCACAAAAGTGGGACCAAGACAGAGGCAGGAAACTACAGACCTGTCAGTTTGACCTCTGTGGTAGGGAAAGTGATGGAGTCACTTCTGAAGGAAAGAATTGTTGAGTACCTAGAGGCCAGTGGGGCACAGGACCCAAGGCAGCATGGGTTCACAGTGGGAAGGTCATGTCAGATGAATCTAATAGATTTCTTTGACTGGGTGACCAAAGTAGTAGACCAAGGAGGGGCTGTGGACATTGCCCACCTAGACTTTAGCAAGGCATTTGACACAGTCCCACACAAAAGATTAATAGTCAATTTAACCAGCCTGGGAGTGGGTTCTAGGGTGGTAGCCTGGGTAAAACATTGGCTGGACAACAGGACACAGAAGGTAATTGCAAATGGAGACCACTCTGAAGAAAGAGGGGTTACTAGTGGGGTACTGCAGGGTTCAGTACTGGGTTCAGTCCTTTTTAATGTCTTTATAAGTAACATTGCAGAGGGACTGGAAGGAAAAGTATGTCTCTTTGCAGACGACACAAAGATCTGCAACAGGGTTGATACACAAGGAGGTGTGGAAAGGATAAGAAGGGACTTGTTAAGGTTGGAGAAATGGTCAGAAGTGTGGCAGCTAGGAGTCAATGCAAAGAAGTGCAAAATAATACACCTGGGAAACAAGAACCAAGGGGAAGATTACACAATGGGGGGAGGTAGTAACAACAACAGAAAAGGAAAGGGATCTGGGGGTAATCATATCAGATGACCTTAAGGTTAGCAAGCAATGTGAGAAGGCAGTAGGGAGGGCTGGGGGTATACTGGGATGCATAGGGAGAGGCATCCCCAGCAGAAAACAGGAAGTTGTTATCCCTATGTACAGACAGCTGGTGAGACCCCATCTGGAGTACTGTGTCCAGTTCTGGAGACCCCATCTCCGCAAGGACATAGACAGGATAGAGGCAGTCCAGAGGAGGGCAACTAAAATGGTGCAGGGTCTGCAAGAGAAGCTGTTTGAGGAGAGACTAAAGGAGCTTAATATGTATACCCTTGAGGAAAAAAGGGAGAGGGGGGACAGGATAGAAACTTTTACATACCTCAGTGGAATCAACAAAGCCCAAGAGGGTAGCATCCTTCAGAAAAAGAGATGTGCAAGAACAAGGGGACACAATTTAAAGATGGGGGGCGGTTCACGGGCAATGTGAGGAAGTATTTTTTCACATGAGGAGGTTGTGGGGTCTAAAATGGTGGGAGAATTCAAGAATGCATGGGACAGACATAAGGCAATTCTTGTGGGGGGTAGGAAGAAATAGGCTGTTGGTTAACTAGAATCTGTGGCCTATCATGTAGGTAGGGAAATGGGCAGACTAGGTGGGCCAAGCGGTCCTTATCTGCCATCAAAGTCTATGTTTCTGTGTTCTATGTTTCTAAGTAATGCAACAGGGTGAAAATTCTCTGGGTTTGAATCACCTTTATTCTCTTTTGGGATTAGTATTATATTTGCTTCAGAAGGTGGTTGGAATTGACTCTTCTTTAGCCATTTCCTCTGTTATCCCTGACAGCCATGGTATTAATTCTTCCCCCCCCAAAAAATTTTTTCCAGTTAGTAATTTTTATTGATTCTTTCAAAAAAAAAAAACTTCATAAAATTTGGCAGTATACCCATCTGGTCCTGGTGTGGAGTTAATTTTCATTGCCATGATGGAGTCTATTATGTCTGTTCTTTCAAATTTTGTTAATTGAATTTGGATTATGTTAATTGTTTGTGGTATTCAGATAAATTTTGTATTAATTTAAATTTTCATATTTTCTATTATATATCGTTTTATAATATTCTAAAAATACTTCAGCAATTTCGTCTTCTTTAGTCATGATTTGATCACATTTATTTGAGATGTTTGTAATTTTATTGAATCCCTTTTGGTTTTTAATAAGTAAGATAATAATGTACCACTTTTATCTGCATGATAATATAGTTTGTTCCTTAATTTTAAGGTATTTTTTTCCACTTCTCCTAGCAAAATTTTTTTATTTCCCCAAATTTTTTGATCCTGGGTTATTTTAGCAGTATTAGATTCATTCAATATTTGTTGATTTAAATCCATAATACTCTGATTTAAACTATTTGATTTGATTTTCTAACTTTTCCTAGTTTTGATTGGATATGAAATTATTTGGCCCCTTATAGTTGCTTTAAAAGCATAACATAGTGGACTTATACTTTGTTTCTCTTGCTAGTTAAATACTCAAAATTCTGAAATTTGGTTTTTAATCACGGTCACAAATTCTGGATCTTTTAATAAAATGTTATCAAATCTCCATTGGGGAAGTTTTTGTCTTTCTACTGATGGAATATAATTAATACAAATAAGAGTGTGGTTGCTTATGCTTATTTCCTTGATTTCTGATGCTTTTATATTTTTCATTACATCTTTATTTATCAGAATGAAATCAGTTATTGAAGAGGTCTTTAAATGTTTAGCCTTACATGTATAGGCTTCTTTATGTGGGTGTAGAATCCACCATGGGTCACATAGAGTATGTATATTTAAGAAATCTGACATGAAGTGTGCCAATCTAACATCTTGAACAGACATATTAGAAGATTTGTTTTCTCTGGTGATATTAAAGCATTCCAATCTCCACTTAAAATAATGTTTGTTGTATTTGATTCCTGTAACAGTTTCATTATTTTGTTCAGAAAGACAGAATATGCGACAAATGGACCATATACAGATCCCAAGACCACTTCTATTCCACATAGTAAACCTTTAACTATGATAATTCTCCCTTCATCATTCTTCCATTGTTGGGAAAACTTAAAGTCTACTCCTTTGACAATTAATATGGCCACCCCTCTACTATTTGAAGTACCAGAAAAAAAGAAAATGTGTCCAACCCTACCCTTTTTTTATTTTTGGTGATCTTGAGATAATAGGTGAGTTTCTTATAAGTTTAGTATTTGAACATTGTTATTTTTTTGCATACAGTGCAACCAAAACTCTTTTCTTGATATTATTCATCCCATTAACATTTATAGAAGAAAGGATGATTTCGGGAGAATTCTTTAAATCATGAGTCCTCATGTTATCTGTGGAATCAATAAATTTAACTGTATTTCACCTTTTTCTATCCTACCAGTCTTATTTCTTTGTATTTATTGGATTTACTTTTTTCCCCTAATCTTTTTATACAAATTACATAAATCTTATTTTTTCCCATCTGACTGCATAGTGTGTCCAAATTATTAGTCTACTACCCCTACTTACATCTTGTCTATGACACCCATAGGTGTCAACAAACTGAGTGGCTTTATTCTGATGCCCCATTGTTGGTCACCCCCACCACTAGGTGAATCTGCCTTTCTACCTATTACTCTTTAAATCAAGTTACTTTCCAATCAGGGCTTAAAATAATGTTTGTTGTATTTGATTCCTGTAACAGTTTCATTATTTTGTTCAGAAAGACAGAATATGTGACAAATGGACCATATACAGATCCCAAGACCACTTCTATTCCACATAGTAAACCTTTAACTATGATAATTCTCCCTTCATCATTCTTCCATTGTTGGGAAAACTTAAAATCTACTCCTTTGACAAGTTCAATCAATAAATTTAACTGTATTTCACCTTTTTCTATCCTACTAGTCTTATTTCTTTGTATTTTTTGAGATTTACTTTTCTCCCCTAATCTTTTTATACAAATTACATAAATCTTATTTTTTCCCATCTGACTGCATAGTGTGTCCAAATTATTAGTCTACTAACCCTGAACTAAATTATGAACTCCTTAATGAACTCCCTAATATAGTTAATTGTTTGTTGGTTTTGGAACCTTGTTAATCATCATAGAACACTATCTGTGTAAAAGAAAAGAAGAGAGGTAAGGGAAAGAACAAGAGAAGGGGAGGAGAAAAAAAAACAGAGAGAAAAACCCATGACGTAAAACCTTTCATTAACAATTTCTTAAAGTTTCATGCTTAAACTCAGCACCACGGTTTACTTACATACATACACTGTCCTATATCATTACCTCATAGCAACATTGACATCGCTATTTTTTCCACCTCTTTCTCCCCCTCACCCCTCCCCTTATTATAGTGAATTATTCTTTAAAAAAATCAGGAAAGTTGTGCAGCAAGTCTTTCTCAGCTTCTGCTGGTGAAGAATACATCCACTGATTGTCTTTGATAAAAACTCTCAATTTGTTTGGAGGGTAAAAGGCTGATTTATAGTCTTTTTTTTCCAAATTGTGGTTCCAATGTATGCATATTTTTTTTCCTTCTATGATTACTTTGTTGGGGAGATCTTGATAAATATTAATCATGACCCCGTTCATAGCAATTTTCTTCTTTCAGAAGACCCTAGTCACGAATATGGTTTTGTCCTCAGTTTTCATGAATTTCACGATCATTCCACGTGGAGGTTGGCCATCACCAGGTCACTGCCTTAATGCTCTATGAATACAGTCATATTTAATTTATATTGACTCAGTTGGTAAATACATAAATTGAGCAATGATGTCATCCATTATTTTGTTAGGAGTAGAATGTTGCTCCCATTTTTCTGGGATACCGAGAACCCTTATATCCTTCCTTCGAGATCTAGTCTCTGCATCTATGATTTTCTCATGCATTATTTTCATCTGGGTATCTTGTTGTTGATTTATTTGTTTTAACCTGGAAATGTCCTCTTCATTTATTGTGGTTCTTTTTTCAATTTAATGAATTTTTACCTCAGTTTGTTTTATTTTGGTATCCATACTGGTCGAAGTTGCCTTTATAGTATCAATATCTGGACCCATTTTTTCCAGGGAGATCATTTTTTCTTTTAGTTCCATAATTTCTTTTGGTATAACTTTAACCCAAGAAGGGGGCTCTTGCTCTTGGTCATTTTCTGCCATTTAATTGGAAAACTGTGCACCCAAATTTTCTGTCAGATTTTCAATTTGGTCAGCCGCTGGTGTTGCATCCAAGTTAATAGGAGGAAAGTTTGCCACTTGTACTAGTGTATCCTGATCTGATATTTTTTATTTAACAGGAGTCTGTATAGGTGATATTGGAAGTGGGAGATCCATAATGGGTATGGAAAAAATATGTTATCTATTCCTTGCTCTGTGTTTCTGTAGTGGACTTATTTTCTTTTTGTTTGGTGCTCTACCTTCCTTATGTTGAGTTTTCCTTCTTATTCTTTCATGTCTGATTTCTGTACTGTTATCAGATTCTATCTTAATTTCTTTGTGTTGAGATTTTTTTGTTCCTTTTCAACTGGTAATCATCTGCTCGCTTCAGAAATTAAATTAAACATATCTGGCAATTTTGCATAAGTTCAAACCTTTCAGAGTTTCAGGGTAAAGCACAGTTAACATATAGCCCAGATTCAAGACTGTTATGGGAGCCCTCCCCCCCATTTGCAACTTGTATTATTGTCCAGACGTCGACTTCCAAAAAAGCAGCTAGTAAAGGCAACTATCTTTGATAAAGCTGCTAAACTCCTTAGCGTACAATAAACCTTGATACATACATTTTTGAAGAACCAACATAATTCCATTACACTTCTTAATGGTGTTTAACTGTAGATCTTAAAGTCAATATGAAAACATGTGCTTAAATGCCGGGGAGGGGGGCTACATAATGGCTAAGTTTCAGGCATCTCCAACAAATCCAAGAATATTCAAAATTTAACCAAGAAGCTTACTGTAGTTGGCAGAGATGTTTGTCATCTTTGTGGAAGATTTCTGGCAGTTTTTCTTTCTTCTCCATCTATCTTTAGTTTTTCAGATGCCGTTTCAGTATCTAGCACTGCTGCATAGAGGAAAAGAACAAAATGCAAATCCAGGAAAAATGCTGGCCTGTTAAATAAACCAAAGTACAAAGGTTTTTAAGATTTTAACCGAGCTCCTGAAAGATTATTGTCTCTGTGTCAGTGTTTCTGGTTTCTGTGTAAGGCAATTGTTCCTTCATGTAGTGGTTTACTCCAGCTCAATAGCAAGAACCATTAACATTTCTGGAGCACCTGAGATGCTGAGGTATTGCATTTACTTTTGTGGAACATACTTGAAAAAACACGTCTGACACTCAGTCTGTTCACTTCACTCACACAAGCTCTTTTCATTTTGCTGGTCAAACCATCTGAGGAGAAAGGTGTAGGCACGCAAAAAAGAAAGCAGCTCAAAGGTTCAGTGTCAGCTCGGATGGGTAAGGCTCAGTGCGGCAAGGAGTTTGTTTTTAATGCATTTCACTCACAAGAAGACAGACAAAATCTTTGCTATCTTCTGTGATCTAGGAGAGCATTTAAAGCTTTAAAAATAGCTTTTTCATTTTCGGCATGGTAGATTGGAGTCCTCTCCACCTTAGCATAGTGTGGAGCATCACATTCAGACGTCACTCCTCTTTCCTTCCCAGCATGCCTACCTAGTGTTCTCAATTTTCTATAAAGTTTTATCTGTCTGATACCTATTATTAGAACTTTCTTTTTATGTTAATTGTAATATGGTTTAGTGCACAATATCTTTGTAATATTTCAAAATATTTCTTTAACCCCAGGGGTATAATGGAGATCAGTGCTAAATCATCAGCATACATTAAAGCTGGTATAACATTATTTTTTACTACTGGGGAGTGGGATTTCTCAGTCAAGAATTGGCCATGGAGGTCATTTCACATAAATTAAACAATAAAGGTAACAGTATACATCCCTGTTTCATGTCTTGACTTTTGTCAAAGGCTTGGGTTAAACTGCCCTCTAAATTATATCTTATCTTAGTCCAATTTTCTGCATACAGATTTATTATTAAACTCAATATAGTGGGATGGATATGCATGTTATACTGTATATTGTAGTTTCTTCCACAATATTTGTCTATTCATTTTGTCAAACATGCTTTAAAATCTACAAATGCAATATTTTGCTGGCACCTTTTTTTCTTTTCTAATGTTTTTCCATAATATGTTGTAGAATAAAAATTTGATCCATAGTTGAAAATCCTTTCCTAAATCCAGCCTAAAATTTATTCAGCAATTCCTCTTTATCCATTCATTTAATCTTTGCAGAATTATTTTGGCAAATATTTTACTGAAGCAATCAGTTAAACTTATGGGCCTATAATTTCCGGTGAGGTTAAATTTCCCTTTGTGTGCAATGGAATAATAGTATGTCCTTTCCAATCTTCCACTATGAAATTTGCATATATCATTTTGTTAAATAAAGTAGCCAGTATACTACTCCACCATACTACTTCTGTTTTATAAATACCAGCAGGTATCATATCAGGCCCTGGGGCATTATTTTATTTCATACGTTTAATAGCTAGCTCTATCTCTGTATGAGTGATATTGATAGGTTGGAATGATTCATTACCCAGAATTATGTTCTCATTTTCTTTTATGGCATCATTACAAAATGTTTTTTCATAATATGATGTCCAATTCATTGGTGTAACATGAGCTTCAATGTTAGGCCTCCCACTCATTTCGTCACCAGCTACCAAAATCTTTTATCATCCTTGGAGTTTATGTTGCCCATCATCACTTCATCATTTTTCAACTGATATAATCATGGTATATATCTTAAAAAAATGTTATACTCTTTTCTAATCTTATTTATTCTTCTCGGCCTCCTGTTGTGGGGTCCATTCTAACAACCTTAATAAATCTTGCCAAATAGGACTTATCATTTCTGCAGTCTACATCAAACCAAGTTTGATTAGCTTTATCTCCCTTAGAAGTTACATACAGTAGTGGAAATGTCCTTTGACACATTTCCTGAATTTTATCATATATTTCCTTTACTTGTAATTGTTGAATTGTTACATTGAGTTTAATATGTGTTTCTGAATTAAACAAATTTCTAGTTATCTGATCCTCTATCTCATTAGAGATCATTATTCTTTTCTTATTTCAAAGTTCAGTGTTGAACAAGTGAGCCATTTCTACATCTAAAATTTCTGGCAGCTTAAAATTCATATTCAGTTCAAGTGTAATAGGGTAGTGGTCACTTTCTGGTTGTTAAGCTACATCAAATGTATGACAATGTATTAACTGCCAAGACAGAACACGTATGTAATTAAATACACTAGCGCCAGGTTGGGCTGTGTTCATATAGTAATTCAAATTGTTCCTATTTGTAGTCCCATTCACAACAATGAAACCCAATTTCTCCAGGATATTTACTTACTATGTGTTTTCACAACTGTACCCAGTGACCTTTCTACAGGCACCAAACCAATCTCATTTTGTGTTGCATACAGCCCAAGTCTTGCATTAAAGTCCCACAGGACAGTCATGCATGTATTTGGGCATTTAACCATCTTATTGCTGATGATTTCAAGTTCATGCCATATGTCAAAATTATAGTAGTTTTAATTTGCTGGAGGTACATTGCAATTTACAATCAGCATTTTTTCAGTGTATTATTTTATTGTAGTTAATATAAAGTTAGATGTTAGTATTGGTGTATTTATAAAAGTTGCAATACCTCCATGTGGTCTGCCCATTTTTCAATGTTTATCTGTCTTTGCTGAAATACCTACATACCCCTCCAATGTTATCTCATCAGTTTCCCATGTTTCCTGGAGATAGATTACAGTATATTGGAGTAAAAAGGCTCTTAGTTGTTGGTCTGCAACAGTTTTTTGATACCCTGCAATATACCATGAAATTATATAATAAGTTGAAAGTATTATCTCCAATGGTGGAACTTATTATATTATCCAGAGGTGTTTCTGTCACCTGTTGATTGGATGAACTTATCATATCAGCACTTCCAAATTTCAAATCTGGTCAATCTGTTCTTAGGCCATCCAAGGATTGGATTCTATTTTGTAATATACGAAAACAGCAATTCTCTGTATTGTTTGTAGACTTCAAATCAGCATTTGATACCATTAATAGAAGTATATTGTGGAACATCATGCTTCAAAAGGGTATTGATATACAGCTTATACATATAATTAGAAGGCTTTACATAAATACCACTCGGCAAGACCGACCCACCGAGGTGAAGGTGTTGCTATCTACCCCAACTCTGACTTACATTTTATCTATTGCACTTTCTAAATCAGAGCTCAAAGCCTTTGAACTGCTCATGCTTAAGTTGTCCCCTTCCTTCTCAATCCCTATCTATGTTGATGGTATATACTGTTGCTCTGGCACCCTGACCACAACAGTCACCGGCCTTCTAAGCCATCTAGCCTCCTTAGCCCCATCAGGTGAACTTTATATTATGGGGGACTTTAATCACAACTGGCCATCTCCCTCTTTCAACAAAGCTCATTTTGAGATAACAGCCCTCAATCTTACCCAGGTCATCTCAGAACTGACCCGATCAAACCACAAGACTGGCAATCACTCCCTACTTGACTGGGCTCTCACCTCCCACCCCCACCGGGTCATCAATTCTGGCCTGCTTCCAGACTCTATAAGTGACCATCATATCACCTACTTATTCCTTAGAATTCATCAGATTAAATCCCCTCCCAAATTTCTACTGCAATGGTCATTCAAAACACTAAACTTCACCCCTCTCCTGGAAGAACTGGCTCACTCAAACTGGGGCCTCCACCTTAGAAGTAATAACATAGATGATGCACTTACACATTTCTGAAACACCTTCCTCAGTGTCTGGGATAATCATGCCCCCTTGTGCCACATTAGGGTCCGGGGGACACACCTTCCCTGGATTTCCCCCAAACTAATAGCATGCCTAAATGCCTGGGACAAGGTGTGGAGAACTTACAAAACTACGCTTCTCCCAGGTGACAACATCAACTACAGTAGTAGCCATAGACATTGCCAGCTACTTCCAGATATTTCGTGAAATTTCTAAAGAGTTTCTCACTGCTGCCGCTACTGTGGAAATGGAGAAAGCAGGAGATTTCTCCAGAAATATCACAGAAATTTTGAGAAATAGCTGCCAATGTCTGTGGCTGACATTGTACCGCATCCTCTTAAATAAATGCACCAAGGCCACCTGACTAGCCGAAGCTGAATATTTTAACAACACCCTTAATGCCAATCTTGGTAGGCCATCAACATTTTAGAAATTTATCAACTCCCTCTTTTCACCCCCATCAACAAATCCCTCCACTCTTCTGTTCACAGATGGGACTCTCCTCTCAGACCCTCTCATGGTTGCCTTCAAATTCAACTCCCACTTCACCACATGTGCTACTACCCTCCTTGCCTCCCTTCCAACTGTAACATTGCCCACTCACCCTGCTGAAACTCCTATACCTCCCAGTCTGAACATCTTCTTCTTCAGGAACATCTCTCCCATGGAATCCCTAGATACCATAATCACTGTGAACCCCTCCAAGGGTAAGTCCCCTGATGGGTTGGACACCAAACTCCTCTACCTATCTGACCCAGCTATCACATCTCCCCTCTTTGCCCTTCTAAACCTTTAATTCACTACTGAATCAATTCCTATGGAGTGGAAGCATGCCACAGTCCTTCCACTAGCAAAAGGAGGGGACCCCATCACTGCCACAAAATACTGCCCCATCTCCCTCCTCCCCACCCTCACGAAACTTCAGGAGCACCTCGTGCTTTCACAGCTCTCTCATTGCTCACTGAATCCAACTTCTTCACACCTTTCCTGTCTGGATTTAGGAAAAATATTCTACTACCACCTCCCTACCAAGACTCACAGATTCCATCCTCTCGGGGATGGACAAAGGTCTAATTACATCAGCCATCTTTGTCAATGTAGCCAAAGACTTTGACACATTATCCCACCCCCTGTTGTTATCCTGCCTATCTGAAGCTGGGCTATCCATGACTGCCTCCAACTGGTTCAGAACCTACCTCCAAGGCAGAACCCAGTCTGTAAAAATTGCTGATTCCACCTCTCCTCCACTTCCTGTTGTCACTGGTGTTCCCCAGGGTTCAGTTCTTGGCCCAGTTCTCTTTTCCATCCTACTAAATGACCTGCCACAAACCTGCTCTTGTACCTCAATACATATGTATGCAGATGACGCAATCCTCTTCTCCTCTGGCCAGACCCATGAGGAGGTTGCATCCAGTTTAGAGGTGGATTTCAACAAGGTACAGCTCTGGTTTAACTCCCACCAACTCTCCCTCAATGCCAAGAAGACAGTCTCCTTGACCTTCGGCACTAGGCAGAGACTATCCAGACTTACCTCACCCCCGATCTGCCACACCCTTGATAGGACAGTCCTCGAGGATGTGTCCTCCTTTAGGTACCTAGGGGTCTGGCTTGGCCGACACCTATCCTTCTCAATCCATGTGGATGTTATCCTGAAAAAACTGTGCCCTAAGATTGGCGCTCTCTATAGAAATCACAGTAGTCTCCTGCTACCCGTGAGATGTGAAATTATGCTGAAAATGATACTACCTACCTGCGACTACTGTGATGTAATCTACAATTCTGCCCTCAAGTCCACCCTATCCAGACTGGACCCTCTCTTCAATGGTTTCTGCCATTTTTCCCTTGATGCACCCCCCCACACCCACCACTGTGAGCTTCTCCATTAACTGGCCCTCCTACCCTTTAACAACTGGAGACTACTTCACAGTGCTAACTTTGCTTCTAACTTCTGGCTCGGTTACCTTCCACCCTACATTGCCTCCTCCTTATCTTCTCCTCCAACCCCCTCTCATGACCTCAGGTCTACTGACTCCTGACTATTGGTAATCCCTCAATGTTGTACCTCTGCAGGCCAATCAGCCTTCTCCTACCATCTCCCAAAGCTTTGGAATGACCTGCCAGTCCAAATCCACCATTCCTCCTCTAGGCATTCTCTGTCCTCTGCCCTCCTAAACTACCATGTGGTAAACTGTTCATGCACCTGACCTCATCTCCCCCAACCCTTTAGCCAACCCCCCCTCTTCCTACTAATACTCCCCCATATCTTCCCCTACATCCTGCATGGCCTGACCTGCAGCTTTAGCTACTGGCTATAAATGCTGGCATATATTTCTACCAGCCTCCACACTTATAGTACCCCATACAGCACTTCTGTCTTGTCTCCCTGTCAAACGTAGTCCCTTAGTCAGTGATTGTCACCCATGTGTAGTTAACACAATCCAGGTCTAAACTTTACTCCTTGTTCTCCCTTCACTTCTAAACCTTCCCTATACTGTTTCTCTACTTCATGTACCCACCCTTAAAGACAAGGCAGTTAAAGTTAAAGCCCTGTAAACAATGTGTAACTCTAACTCGATACAATGTAACTAAAGTTAGTAATGGAAGTATGTAATCAATTAATGTAATGTTACTCCCTAGTCATGTCTCCAATGTGTAAGTCAATACTATGTATCATGTACTCACTGATCTCCTCTGTACCCCCCCAGGTCACACCATGAGATGAGTATCTTTTTGCTCAGTGTGTCTTTCCTGGTGAAACATTTCAATAAATAAATAAATAAATAAACATGGACAAAAATTAGATAAGGAGCAAATGGACAGCTAACTAGAAATATAGTGACTACTAGAGGAGTGAGACAAGGATGTGTCCTAGCTCCAATTCTGTTTTCAATATACATTGATACCTTTATAAGGAAACTTGAGACTAACGATACAGATTGTCCAAAAATCATGGATCAAAAATGTCCAAATCTAACATTTGCTGATGACATATTATTTTCTTTGACTAGAAAAGGGCTCTAGAATTAGATCAACCATTTGCTTAAAATATCTAACAATCTTGAACTACAGGTAAATAAAGCAAAGACACAGATAATTGTTTTGGGGAAAAAACAAACCATTAGGTTCATGGACAATGGGATCCCATAAAGTAGATATAGTAACATCCTGTGTCTATTTGGGTTTAACAATGACTACAAAAGGTACTTGGAACAAACATATGGAAGGAGTTCTTCTACAGGCAAAAAAAAGCAGCTTTGGGAAAATTTAATTCAGCATATGGGGGCTTTTCAATAAAACCAATGATCTTAGCAATTAGAGCCCAATATATTGCACAAATAACATATGCGTCCAAAATATGGGATATAAAGAAAAGAGAAAGGCTTATGGTACCTATACATAAGGTGCTGAGGAAGACTATCATGGTCCCTAGATCCTTCCCAGCTCCATATATTAGAGCTGAATTAGGCCTTGACAATATAGAAGCTGTATTAGATACTAAACAAAATACATTTTTGCCTCAGATTGACAAGGCAGTCTAGTGAGAGAATTACCAAGATGTGTTTGCTGAAAAAAAAAATTGAATGATAACTGATTGTTATAAGTCTCAATGGCTTAATAGAATCTATACACTACTGGTGAGATATAAAATAAGTACCTTAAGGGACTATGCAACAAGAAATATTACATTAAGTTTACAGTACAAGAAATATATTAGTAAAAAAGTAAAAGACTTTTGGACTACCATAGATCAATCAATCAATCACTTTATTTAACCAAGGCATAAACACCATTGAGCAAGCTCATTTTCAAGGTGGTCCTGGGCATTAATACAATACATTACACAATTACACAGTAATAGATGAAGAAAGAATTAAAATCTCAATATTTTACCATGATTTGCAACTAACAATGAGGATAATTTTAGAATACAATTGTATTTAGAACTACTGGTAGACGCTAAATTAAGAGCTGCTTTTACCAGATATAAATTTGAAACCTTTTCGAATAATATATTGTCTGAGAGATATAAAAAAGAAATAAATTACCAGGTTATCTGTGACTGCAGTATTGGTGAACCAGAGAATCTCATCCATGTGGTGTGTAATTGTCCTTGGTATGATGAACCAAGATATTTGTTCCTTAAAATGATTTTTAATGTCAACAATTTCGAAAAAATCTCTGTTGATAAACATCTATTGATGAAAATCTTGATATATAACAAAGAAGAAATAGCTATTAATGCTCTAGCCACCTATTTGTATACAATTTCTCATATCAAGGGAAGAAAACTAAAAAAATATTCCAAACAAAAGTTTAATATAAATGGAAATTAGGTTAATTGATTATTTAATGATCAAATATGTTAGGAATTGGGGAAGTGTCTTCTATTGTCTAAGTTTATAGCAAAAGATCATGTAAGTGTATGAAGAGATGGAATGAGGACCAACTTGTATTAGTCCCTGGAAATATGCTAGAAAAGAAGTGCTGCTTGTATAATTCATTGTGTAATAACTTTGAGATTATTTTTATAGATATCAGTGCAATATAATTCTATGATTATAGTTTCTTAAGGACTTCTCAAGATGTGTTTATGTCTTCATATTTTGTTTTTAATAATTTGTAATGACTTAATTGTTGAACAATAAAATTAACTGTGCCTTTTCAATAAAGCCATCCTCTTTTGTAATAGAACATTTATAAAAATACCACAGTGGTTATTTTCTTCTTGTTTACTGTTACCAAGAATCTGTTGAATTTGTTGTCATTCTAGTATTTCCAATTGCTCTGATGCAACTGGACATTCACATAACAGTATATCCAGTTCATCTAATCTATAGGATTCCTTTAGTATCCATTTATACAGAACACAATCCCTAATGTACATGGTAACTTGACCCTGGTTCATGAAACTCTGTTCTATCTGGACCCATTTCACCCCTTTGTAGCCCAATCAAACCCCAAACAGGTTTTTATTATATGGCAAACCAATCACATTATAGAATGCTGGGTCTCATCAATTGTTTGTTCCATGCCATGAAAGGTAAGCAGATATTTGTTGTTGCATCTTGCCCGAACTGTGTATTTATTGTCAGTCTTTAGCAGGCATGCTTCAAGAACTCTCTTTAGATAAAATTTCCCTTTGTCAAAATTTGCTTTTGGTTCTTTTAAATATGTTGGCAATGTTATAGGGGGAGCCACGTATACACCCAACTGTAGAGATGTTAACATATTTTTCCACATTCCTTTGGCTAATTTCATATCTGTTAATATTACCCATACAATACCCTCCTTAAAGCCTTTTTCTCTCACTACATGTACCACTCCATTTACTCCTCCACTACAGTAGTAGCCAGAGACATGGTCAGATATTTCCAGATATTTCACGAAATTTCTAAAGAGTTTCTCTCTGCTGCCCCCTACAATGTAAATGAAGAAAGCAGGAGATGTCTCTAGAAATGCCCAGCAATTTTGGGAAATTATTCATTTATTTATTTTATTTATTTATTGAGTTCTTGGA
Source organism: Neoceratodus forsteri (assembly GCA_016271365.2). Taxonomy (NCBI): domain Eukaryota; kingdom Metazoa; phylum Chordata; order Ceratodontiformes; family Ceratodontidae; genus Neoceratodus; species Neoceratodus forsteri. The sequence continues at coordinate 533,536,980 of CM057455.1, forward strand.
TATTACCTGTGAGTGGATGCTCATTGAAAGGTTCCACGTCAGATACATTTGACAACAAGGTACAATACTCTGCACAAATATACAAATACTGAGAAAAATATCCATGGATGTTACAGAAAACTAACATAAAGCACTAACTATGCTGAGGTATTGTACAATTTATGCCTGTGTCAAGAAGATAAGCAGACAAGGATAGGGAAGGATACATTGGGAGTGGGAGGGCTAGGTGAGCAGAGCACATATGACAGAGAGGAAGAAGGGTATGGAGAGGTCCAGGGGCAAGGTGCAGAACCAGGGGGTAGGGAGGTAGGTGAAATGTTGTGGTTTGACTATCCAGTCATGACATCTGACCATGTCTTTGGCTGTGACTGTACTTATAAATCTCTTTCCATCACCTGCATTACTATTTGTAACAATGTCTTTTGAGTTTCATTTATGTTCTGTGTTAATGCCATCTAAAGATGTTATTGTTTCACTCCCTGACATTCATAAGCCTTGTCCCTCTTCTACTTCCTGTGTTAGGGATTTGATAGGGCACCAATTCATCATTTTTACTTCTGACAATATCCTGAGACTTTTCAATCTGTGAACTATGATGTTGAACTAAACATTGTTTTAATAAATTTTGTTTTATGTGGGGGACTTTATTCATTTGCCCATTTATTTGTTGAATGTTGATGTTAGGCTTTTGCAAATGCTCTACCTTTTTCTGCTTTTTATCCCTGCCTTTCTTTTTATCCAGTTTATCTATTACTTGTTCCACCTCTACTATTTTAGTTGATTCCTCCTGATTTAAAGTGGTTCTAATTTTTCTTTACTTTTTTATTGTTTTTCTTCTTTTTCCTTTTCTCCTTTGTCTTCTTAGCTCAAGGTGGTAATGATGGTTCCTGATTCAGAGAGTTTACCTTAACAGATTGTGTATCACCATGTAGTGTGTCCACATTCACAGAATCCATATCTGAACTTAATGCTGCCTTTACTAACTTCTTAAATAAATTTCTGATTAAACTTTCATGATGGACCATAGTAGTTTATATGTCAGAAAGCTCATCCCTAATGATACACAACTGTTCAAACAGTAAAATGTTGGCCATATGTTGTTTATTTAATGCATTAGTTAAGCATGGGCTAAATGGTGCTGGGAAATTTTTAACTCTTTCAGACCAATTTTGCTTTTTATTTCCTCAAGCATTAATTTTCTAGTAACTGATTCTTGAAACGCAGTTAAATCTGGTGTTTTTTCAAGGGATTAGTAAATTACATTAATTTGGGGGGCAGACTCTGGGTAAGCCTCCCATTCATACTCAGTGGGACTTCGGTAAGATAGATTAACTCACTTAAATGAGCTAGAAGTTGTAGGAACCTTATCAGATTCACCACTTAAAATTATAGGTAGAGGAACTGAAGGTCCAGCGCCCCTTTGCCACCAGTATCTCTATACCATTTTTACCATTTGTATTTAAAAGGTGATGAGTAGAAGTACAAATAAACTTATTTAAAGTAGTTTGCTTTGTGGTTTTATTTCCCCCCTGAACGTTTTGGCTGAATTGATTCATTCTTGCCTTCTTGTGCTGCTTTACACTTTCTATTCTTCCATTTTCCTTTTTACTGGATAATGAATCTATTTCCATAACTGAAGATGAATCCATATTTTTTTACTCCTAGTGGTGACTCCCATTAGTGTCCTTATAAGAATCCAATTCAGAAAACCTATATCCTAAAATACACACACTTCATTGTGACCCCAGGTATTAAAAAAGAGTGATAAACCAATCCAAAACACAGAGGAAAAATCAGCAGTCTGAACCTATGTAAAAGAATTTCATCAATTATACAAAAAGGTAATATATCTTAAAACACCATTTAACAGATCATGTGTCTCTAAGTTATTCTTCTCTTATCTTATTTTCTGTTTTGTCCTTTTTATATCCACTGTTTCCGAGTTTTTAGCTCCAAATATTTCTTCAGTATTTCTCCAAGTTCTCCACTTTCCCACTTCAGTTTTTACAAATGAAAAAGCAAGAACAATGCTTGGATTTAATAGGACAGCACCTCTTGTTAACAAGTCCGGTAAAGGGACCAGGAAAATATATCTTCCCTGCAGTGAAAATGTTTTTATAGTACTTCTGTGCTTCGCTGTCGATAAGGAACAAATGCTTTTTCATGTGCAGCACAAAGTGCCTACAATTCTCCATCTGTACTTTTTCCACTTTGCGATATACTGTATGTAGTGAGCACTATAATCTAATTTGGAACATTAAAACATTAAAATTAGATATCTGTTCTAACACTTAAAATGGTGAGACGCTATCTTTTTAAAAGTCTCCAGTACTTCTTTAATAAAATAAATATGCAACCAGAAATGTTAAATGTTTCTATAAAACAAAGATTAATTTAGAATATCAGTAATATAAGATTATTCTCTCAATATTTATATTATAGCACCTCCATGCTCTATATTAGTTTATACTTCAGCTACTGTTACAATCTGCTCAGAGTCTCCACTCTAGCTAATGAAGGCAGTGATGAGAAAAAATACCTTTCAGGTTCTATTGATTACATAGACTGTTTCTTTCAAAACTCTCCTCAATTTTACAGGAAGTATTCAAATGTTACAGTCTTTCCTTCTAAAGTCACTTTTAGCATCTAAGGAAAAGAAGGAATTTTGCTATAAGGTTTTTCACACTGCTTACCTTTATTTATATCTTAATCTTTGCTATCAACTAAATAAAATCTATAAGGATACCTTTCTAGCTTTAGATTTTCTTTTACAAGAATGGCTCTCCAATTATGCTGCTAAATGTTAGGTCACTCAAAGTTGTGCCATGCTGTGCTAAGTGACAGCCTGCATAGGTGCTGTATATAAATTGCAATTGTCTAGCTAAAATGTGCACTTTATTTTAAGATCAAAGAACACGTGACTAACTGGTCATGTGATGCAGCATGTTATTTGAAGCTTTAAATTTTTCTTCTCAAAATATCTACAAAACATATCTCCAAATTAATCACTTTCCAATACTTTACTTTTATCCCATTAGAGTGGGTTGGTTACATTTTATTTATTTCCTAAACTTTGTAAAAATACCACTATCCCTCTCAGCACAAGTGCCACCGATACTAAACTGCTATTTTTGGTGTTTTAAATAATCTCTCACTGGCAGCACTAAATAAAAATAGTTGTTCTAAAACAGTTGTTCTCTTCAGAGTTCAAAAATAACATGCAGTTCGTCAAGCACTTAATAAAATAAAGTTCAGCGTTTATGAGATGACCGCTTCATTTACTACCTTCGCCTTTCTTTGTTCAGTCTTCAGCTTTTCACACCCGACCTCCTCACTGTCTGCCCTCCCCAAGCAGCTGTGAGTGAAATCCTGCTGTAGTTGCCTGTGTGGTCAAGAGGACACCTGGCCACCTCACTGTCTGCCCTCCCAAAGTGGCTGTGAGCAAAATCCTGCTGCAGCTGCTTGTGTGGTTGAGAGGGCACCCTACCTCCTCACTGTCTGTCCTCCCCGAGTGGCTGCAAGTGAAATGCTGCTGCAGCTGCCTGTGTGGTCAAGAGGGCACCTGACATCCTCACTGTCTGCCCTCCCTGAGTGGCTATGAGCAAAATCCTGCTGCAGCTGTCTGTGTGGTCGAGAGGGCACCCTACCTCCTCACTGTCTGCCCTCCCCTAGCAGCTGTGAACGAAATCCTGCTGCAGGTCCAATTCGATTTGGGTTCTCTTCTCCATGGTGCTGCTGCATTCGGTGGCCATTTGAATTTTGGTGCCAAGAAACATTTTCACACATCCAAGAGACACATTGTTTTATAACTGGACCCTCTGCCTACTTTAAGTTGGTGCAGTAATGGAGATAGTTTTTTACCATTGTAAATGTCCAATATTTTCTGTATTTTGGTTTGTTCCTAGTGGTACATTAATAAAATCAAATTACTCCTGTTCTGGGGCAGTGAGCAGTTCACTCCCAATTGCCAGCACTGTTGATGGACCCGATATATTATGTGTTGCTGATCTGGCTAAAAGTAATTTAAGCAATTTTTATCCTAGCTGCAAACCTTTTTTCTAGTGGTGCTTCAGCTTAATTCTGTACTCCTGCTATGAGGCACTGTGAAGTCTGGTCTTTATTTCCAGCTCAGTTAGGGGGATTAGTTATATAGATGTGTTGTTCTGCTGCTTGGAAATTAGAACATTTTAAACTTGCTTAAAAAACTAGCTACATATCAATTTTTCAATGTCAGTACTAGTCTAGTTACTCTGATTTAGATGTATTTCAGTATGGAATGAGCTGTGCATCTTGGTGAAGAAATCCGGTGTCAGCCTAAAGCCACTACTGCTCTGGTTTCAGTTATTCTACCCCTCCCCCCCTCATGCCCCTCCTCCTTGTACCTGTATGTATTCTGTGCAAATCAAGTAATTCTCCCCTTCCATTCCCCCACAGCTGCCTCATTATGCCCTTAGCATCCCTACCACCCTCTTCCCACTGGCCTGTCACTTATCCACCCTCCCTGTACTGCCCCCTGCTTCCCCTCTGCTACCTCCTCCCTCACCCCACCCCCCGTCACTCACATCCTCACTTGGCTACCTGGAGCTTCCATTTTACCACCTAGCTTCCATGCTGGCCTACTCACTCTCAAGATCCCCCCTCTGGCTATCCTAGCACTGCCACACCAGCCTCCTTCCCACCGCTGGAAAGAATTGCTAGCCCTTTCCAGGACCCTAGTAATGTTACTACTACTGTTGGGTGGGAATATTGAGCCTAACCTAGGCCCAGTAACCCCCCCCCCACTGTTCAGCTCCCATGGGGTCTAAAAGTAGCCCATTTGACTATCAGGAGCTGCCTTCTAAAAATTGCACTGCTACAACCAACCGCCTTATCCCTAAAATCAGACATTCTGAGTATCACTGAAACCTGGTTAAAACCACACACCCAGGATGCTTACATCTCAATTCCTGGCTATACAGTAATCTGGCAAGATCGAGCCAGAGCTAAACATGGGGGTGGCATTTACATTTGCTGCTCCATAAATTTCACCTCCATACCACTGTCTCTACCTCCCTTCCTCACTAATGACTCCCTAATGGTGAAAATCACCTCCCAATGCCATCCCATTTTTATCACTCCTACCGCTCCCTGACTCCCCTGTGTCCGCTATCATGGACCACCTAGTCACCTTAAAATCCAATGCATCAGGAGGGGAATTCCATGTTCTAGGTAATTTTAATGTGAATTGGCTCTCCACATCTACCTTTCAAATTTGGAATGACATTGCTGCCTCAAATCTGTCACAACTGATTACAGAACCCACCCGTCTAAACCTTAAATCACAGAACCACATGCTACTGAATTGGTCTCTCACCTTCCATCCACATCAAATAATTGCAGCAGGTCTACTACCTGACTCACTAAGCAACCATCATCTAATCTATTTGGTAAGAAAAATTCATAGGCCCAAGCCCCCCCCCCAATAAAAATCATACTGGTACAGTCCTTCAAAGCCCTGAACCTCCCCTCTTTCTTATCTGACCTGGCAAATGTTGATTTGTCATTTATCCCCCATACCTCCTCTGTCGACTCTGCCCTAGACTATTTTAAGTCAAAGTTCCCCTCAGTCTGGGACTTCAATGCCCTCTCCGATGGACCATGGTGTAGGGCGCTCACCTATCCTGGATCACCACTGATATCATGGTCTGCCTCAAAGCTAGGGACCAGGCCTGGAAGGCCTTTAAAATTACCAGCTCTATCTCCACTTCTCTGAAGTATCACTCCCTTCAAAATGCATGTACTAGACTAATCCGACAGACAAACGCAAACTACTTCAAATCCACCTTCCTAGCCAACATCAATCACCCCTACAAATTCTGGAATGTGGTACAATCACTCTCCCCTCCCCATCTCAGCTCATCTCAGCTCCCATGCCAGCAGCTCCACAATAACAGATCCTCTCTCAGTGGCTACTGAATTCAAATACTTCTTGATGAACTGTACCTCGTCACTCCTATCCTCTCTCCTTCCCACCCCTCCAGCCCCACCTACCACCCACCCAGTGCAAGCCTCCCTCCCCGCTTCCTCCTTCTGACATGTTACCCCATCTGATGTTTACAATGCCCTGGCTGCACTAAACCCCGTCAAGGGCAAATGTCCTACTGGATTGGACTCCAAGCTGCTCTTCCTGGCAGCCCCTGCATTGCCAAACCCCTGGCCTCCATTTTCAACCTTTCCTTCTCTCTCACTTCTATCCCAACTGAATGGAAGCATGCCACAGTCATCCCCCTTCCAAAAGGCTGTGACCTCTCCTGCCCCGGCAACTATTGCCCTATCTCCCTCCTCCCTATCCTGGCAAAATTGCAAGAACACCTTGTCCTCTCACAGCTTTTCTCCTTCCTTGGCTCCTCCTCCTCCTCCTCCTTCTTCACTCCATTCCAGTCTGGGTTTATGAAGTCCCACTCCACCACCTCCCTCCTGATGCTCACTGATTCCATCCTCAGAGGCATGGACAAAGGCCTCATCACTTCCGCCATCTTTGATGACCTCACAAAGGCTTTCAACACTGCATCCCATCCTCTCCTCCTTTCCAAGCGCTCCCAAGCAGGGCTCTCTGTTGTGGTCACCAGTTGGTTCCACTCCTATCTCATTGGCAAGACTCAGTCTGTCTGAATTGGCAACTCAGTCTCCTCCTCCTACCCCATCTTGACTGTTGTTCCCCAAGGCTCGGTCCTTGGCCCACTGTTGTTCTGCATCTTCCTCAATGATCTACCCACAGCCTTCTCACACACATCCATTCACATGTATGTGGATGATACGGTCTTGTATACATCCAGACCCTCAACCTCTGATGTTGCACCCAGACTTCAGCATGACTTCAACAGTGTCCAGCTCTGGTTTCACTCAGATCAGCTCTTCCTGAACACCAAGAAAACAGTCTCCATGTCCTGTGGCACAAGGCAAAGACTCTCTCAGCTCCCCTCCCTCCCCACTTTCCACACCCTGAATGGGGCAAAGCTGGAGGACTGCACCTCCTTTAGATATCTTGGAGTCTGGCTTGACCAACATCTCAGCTTTTCTGTGCATATTGAGGCCATCCACAAGAAACTGTACCCCAAGCTGGGTGCCTTATATCACAACTGTGGATGTATCCCACTGCTGGCTCGATGTGCTATTGTACAGAAAATGATTCTCCCAATTTTTGAATATGGTGATGTAGTCTACAGTGCCACTCCCAAAACTTCCCTATCCAGACTGGAAACCCTCTTCCACTCCTTCTGTCATTTCATTCTGCTCAGCACCCATCACTGTGTCCTCTATCAAACCCTAGGCCTCCCCTCTCTTTGGGATAGGAGACAGTCCCACTGTGCTGGGTTTACGGCTAAGCTCTGATCCCAGTCCCTACCCCACTACCTCTGCTCAGCCCTTTCCTCACCTCCCACCCCTCACACTCCCTCAGACATCATGACACCCACTCCTTGGCTGTCCCACGCATGTCCACCACTGCAGGCCAGGTGGCCTGCTCTTATTGCATGCCTAAACTATGGAATTTGTTCCCCCCTGCCATTCAGCATGCCTCCTCTGCCCACTGCCTCAACTCTCTCCTCAAAGCTCACTTCTACTCCACCTGTACATGCACTTAACCCTCCCTAGTTCCAGATCTAGACCTGAGCACTTATACCTGTCTGTGCATAGCTGGCAGTCCCTGCTGCCTGATTGATTCAATGGTTGTTTATTTATTTAGATTTTGATAACCAGGTAAGCTCACTATATTTGCGCTATCTCACCATTAACATCCTGACTGTGGTCTATTGTACTATATGTTTATACCTTGAAAAAGTGCTCTGTATATCTACTGTGCACCCCTATATATATCTACAGTAATTTTTGTTTACACTGTATTCAATGAGCTGTTCTCACACTGTTGTATTTTGTTGCAGTGTTCTCCTATGACCCCCCCCCCCCCGGACTCACCTGGAATTGAGCAGATGCCTGGTCAGTATGCCTTTCCTGGTAAAACATTTAAATAAATAAATAAATAAATAAAAACTCTTCACTCTCTTCAGTACTCCCTTGTTTTATACGAGGACTGGATTCAGTCTTCACTAAAATCACTGAGCTGTTCTAAACTCCTTTCCCAGTCTACTGCAAGACTCTCCATCAGTTCAGTCATGCACAGGCTCCTCCACTGCCAGGACTCAACACGTTCTAGAAGCAAAACAGAAAGAACAGGACAGTACAGCTTGCCAAGAATCGTTCCACAAGATGAATTGGAAAGAACTATATACAGTACAAATGAAGCAACAGTGCTTTTAAAACCTGCTTTTAAAGTACTGAACACCTTATACAGCTCTTGCTTCTGAGATTTCTCCTCAATCTCCAGAGTATGTAGCATCCATCTTGGATTCCTACACGCTTCTGTGGTTGCAACATTTCTGAAAAAAGTTTTACAAGACTTTCCAAAAGCTGGTCTAACTGAAGAAAAGGCTTCCACGCTTCAAACTTTTCAATCACAATAACGTTGATTTAAAATAAAATATGGCAGTAGCACCTCCTGCCACTACCAATGTTTCATGCCTTGAAAAATAACTATTTTTTGGTGCAAAACATTGGTGGTGGTAGGAGGTGTTACTGCCATTTTTTTATTTTAAATATGTTTTATCATAATTCAAAAGTTTGGAGTGTGGATGCCTTTTCTTCAAATAGACCAGCTTTTGGAAAGTCTTACAATACAATGTTTATGCTGTGGCTCCTAAGGTCCTGACCAGTGTTACCTATTTGGACTTTGTGCTTTAATAAAAAGTTCAAGCTACAAAACAGGTACAGAACTGTATGGCTCGGCAAACCTCAGACAGGTCAAAAAAGCTTGAGCATAGGCATTTCTGCCTGTGGTGGTTAAGGGTTATCAGCTATTTGAAGATAAAAAGCTTATGCAGAAAAGGAAAAAATACAGTATATTGTGCAATCAAATTTTAATAACACCTGTCCACCAGTTCCCCATTTTCTAATACTCTTAATGCACTTTTTAAAAGAATAAAAATACTTATCTTTTTAACTAAACAAGAAATTAGTTTTTTATAAATCAGTCGGAAGTGAAACAAATCAAGACAAGGTGTAATCAAACACATTTTTTAATAATTCATGAAAGTTGAAACAACCTTTATCTTTTGTAGTCTATTTAGCTATTTAACTCTTATATATACTGTAAGTAATTTTGTAAATTTATGAATTTAACTATTTGATATTTTATTTATCTCTTTTGTATACTGTAAGTAATTTTGTATATTTATGAATTTAAATATTTAATATTTTGGAAGATGCCCCTTTTAACGTGACTAAGATAAAATAATATGATACATTTAATATTTTAAGCACTTACATTTTATTCCAAACAAACATTGTTGTACTTGTAACCACCTGGAGTGAAAAAAATTGGGCCCTGGGAAAAATAATATATTTTTGGCTAGCCAGTAAAATCACGGACAAATTAACTTGGTCAATTATTAAATCTACTTGTGTTTTTTTAGAACAAAAGCATAGGGCATGATTTTCAAACCGGCCCTTAGATTGACGGAAGCTGTGGCAAACAGCAGTTTTGTCAAAAGCGGGTGCACCAGGTATGCTGTACCTGTTTCTCACAGAAGAGGAGTCCTGGTGCCAAACTTCCCACAATTGTCTCAACCAGTTCCAAGCGCTAAACTTATGGTGTACATGAGGGGTTTGACAGAGGCTGCCATCAACCACTGGACCATTATGTAGGAGTACAGTAGAGTGGCATGGCTAATGCAGCTCATACACAGCATTGCAGCACACAGATAAGAGAGGGCAGATGGTAGATGGTTGCCTCCATAGGAACTGGTGAGGGACCTGTATGGCAGGGATAGCACAAATATCATAATGCGTGTCAGTTCACATTGCCTAGACAGTCATCGCAGGGCACATAGGGTGCCACAGTATCTACCAGCAACTAGGTGGTATGCCATCCTATACTGAAGTTCTGTGGACAACCCCTGCAAGCTAATTACCAGTCCTCAAGTAGAACTGTAGCTGTTGTGAGAATAGTGGCTACAACACATACATAGTGTGATGTATAGGGCAAGCACATCTCAATCCGCTGTGTAACATCTGGGTATGTTGAGATCCAAAGTGTGAGCCACCAAGTCTCTAGGAATGTGTGCAAAATGGTCCTTTGTGTTGTGGTGCATAGCATGTGCACTTCTGTGACAAAAGTCAATGGAGAACACAGTGTTAGAGGGTCCGTACCCATGTACTTGATATGCTGAATATATATTATAGGGGTTTGACATTGCCCCTATAGTTAGGGTTGAGCAGGCTGTTTAATAGTAAACTCAATATTTTGCATCTTATATCTTTGTCTGCTTTTGATGGAATGCGCTGCAAGTTTGTATGTGCTGTCTATCCAGCAAAGTCTTGCTGTGTGGGAATTTTTGTGATAGAAGCTTCTATGGTTTCTAAGATCTGCACGTGTCATTTTAAGAAAAAAAACTAAGGGCCAGATTTTCTAAGCCCCATCAAGGATGCATGCAACTTGCATCCCAAAAATAAGATGCAAGTCATGAGATGTATGAAAAGATGCATCCAACAGTATTCAGAAATGGACCCTGTGCCAATGTGCAACTGCACTGTGCCAAAGCGGGTTGCATCCATACATGCATAAAAAAAATTGCGACATGGTGCACTGCGAGATGCATCCTCAAAAAGCTGCAGTATTCCCTAATTTTAGATTCAGGAAGCTTCCAACAGTGAACTTGTAGCATTCTATGTCACCACCACTTAGACCAAGGAGAAGATGGTCTAAGTGCACACTACTATATAGAGGATAGTGCAGCACAGTGTTAGACACACCAGAGCTAGCACATCGAGCCAGAAGTGTCATACCACAACAGAACAAACATGCCAGCACCAATAGCCCTACTGGGCATCATGTTGGCAGCAGAAGGGTGGCAGAGGTTGTGGAGGTGTAGGAGATGTCAGAATAACAGGATGTAGGGGAATGGCCCACCACAGTAACAGCAGACAGTCAGGTGGTATGCGCCCCCCCAAGTGATACATGCCAGAACATCCTATGAGGATCACATGGAGGAGCAGTCCATGGCATGGTACCACCTGAACAAGGCAGCCATTAGGATGCTGTGCCAGGTGTTGGATGAGGACCTGTGCAGTGCAACCCAGAGCGGGCATACAATACCTGTTGATGTAAAGGTAAGCACAGCAATGTGCTGTTTTGGGACTGGGACATTTCAAACATCCATTGGAGATACTGAGGGTATATCACAGTCCTCTGTGTCCCAGTAGCTGATACAGTTTGTTGATGCCCTGCTGTGATGCTGAGACAGGTATATCTGTTTCCCACAGGGGGCACAGCAGCAGCTGGATGTCAAGCAGACCTTCTATATACTGGCACAGTTCTCTAATGTAGTGAGTGCCATTGATCACACCCTATGGCTATCAAAGCACCACCTGAAGAGGGGGAAGCCTTTGTCAATCACAAGGGCTTCCACTCACTTAACATCCAGGTGGTGTGTGATAGCCACTGTCTTGTACTTGATGTGGTGGCCCAGTACACTGGATCGTGCCATCACTCCTACATTTTCAGGCACTGTGGCCTGTATCAGGCATTCCAGACTAGGAAGATCGACGGAGGCTGGCTGAGAGGTGGGTGATAATCTACACGTACAATGCATGCCGTATTTGAAAAACGAGTATGCCATGGCAGACTGAACCAGTATCCCCTAATATCCCACAAGTGACAACAGTTGCCCACAACTGCCGTGGTTGATGACCCCATTGCAGCACACACAGAAGGTGGCTAAGGAAGCAAACACCAAACAACTTAAACACCGCTGCAGGACATGGCCAGGAGAGACAATGCCCTACTACAAAGGCTGAGGGGAATGGCTGTGGCCACAGATCTGGCCATGCAGATCAGCAGGCCATGACAGGAAGGTAGGTCATACACTTGTGCAACATGTAATAGTAACACATAGGTGACAACACACCATATGGCAATGTGCAGTACCTCATGTGCATCTCCCATACTTCTGTATCCACAGGTGACTGTGATGGAGGAGGACACAGCACCCAGGTGAGGGGTGACAGAGGAGGTCAGGAACACTGAGAAGGCAAGGTAGGTCACACAAACAGAAAGTGTAAGACAGCCTGGCAGATGCAGTACATGGTTGCCCACAGTGTGTGCGGTAGTGTAACGGGGGCCCATGGTACATGCAACATGTGTACAGACATGCTATGACGTGTAACATAAACACACACACACACACACCACTGGTGTGGTGTGTGTCCACCAGGCAGGAGCCTTGGGACATGGCGTGTGATGTCCCAAGCCTTACAGTGTCATGTCAGGGTCTGGCTGCCCAGCATGGTGGCAGTCACTGGATGGCATTGTGGACATTATGCTCGGCCACATCCTAGGATGCTGTTGTCCTGCTGTGAACAGTCCACAGGATGTTTCATGTGTCCCTTGCAATGCATGGTGGGGGGGGCATGTATTGTGAATGTTGGACTGCAGGATGACCCGGCCTGCCATGCACATGTGCCATGTACAAAGGGCAGCCTACAATGGATGCTGTAGGTTGTTTGCACTAGCACAGTGCCACCTGCCATATGCCCCTGACATGACATACACACACACAACCTCCCCTGGATGTGTATGACACCAGGCATTCAGGACACTGTTGCCCATCCATGTCATGAATGCAGGTCACACGTGTACAGTCCAAAACTACCACACAGTGGCAGGTGGAGGTGGGTCTGCATGCAGAACTGGTGTGAATGGATATGTGTGCACATTGCTGGCATATCTGCAACATCATGGCAGTGGCAGTACTGCCTGTCCACATATCTGGCACATTAACAGGGTACCCCCATACCTGCACCATGTGCTTCCAGAAGCAGTCAGGGTCATAGCTGCAGAGCTGTAACAAGTGCATGGACCTGGGAATGTACATGTCCAATGTGCACAAACCCTGCCCTGAATGTCCCATACCAGTAGCGAAACATATGCCACACAGGTGTAACCGTGTAGGTAGGCTGGACATGTGCAGCAGCACCACAGGATGTGCACCACACACCAATGGCTCCACTCTGCACAGCACTGTGCTGTGGCATGGATCCATTGTGGTACACAATCCAAGGCCACCTGCACATACACATGAGGGGTGAGGTCATGCACACTCAATAGCTCAACATGTCTGGCCATCGACAAAGGCAGACAGGGGAGGGGTGGTGTATGTAGACTATGTAGCTATCAAACAGTCCTTATTCAGTGTACAGAATGGGAAGTTATTGATCAGGTCAGGCAGCATGGGGTGTGCCACAAGGTGTATATTCCTGTCACAATCATCCAAACTGACAGGACACTGGGGGGGGGGGTGCATGTCAGTAAGTCCTGGGTGATGGGGGCACCAGTGATGTGATGTATGGATCTGTGCCAGGCCATACAGATGCCCACATAAGTGACAATGCTACACAACTCTTGTACAAAGGCTACCAGATTGGCAAAGTCTGAGTATTTCAAATCCTCATTCCTCACAGACATAAACACCTCATCCAAATTCTGGAGGGTGGTCAACGACCTTTTCTCTCATCCCTCTCCCACCTCCCCAATTCTTAAAATAAATCATTTCTTGGTATTTGACTCTTGCTTGGTGGCCAAGGAGTTTAATGCCTACTACACCTCTTGGGACATATCTCCCCTAAGCTCCCTCCCTACCCACCCAACTCCTTCCTCAAGCTCACCTCCTTTCTCCTTCTCCTCCATCTCCCCAGATGAAGCTCTAACAGCCCTCCTCTCCCTTAACCCTTCTAAAGGTTCCTCTCTAGATGAACTTGATCCTAAACTTCTCTACCTATCTGCTCCTGCTATTGCTTATCCTATGTCTCTAATCTTAAACATTTCCTTTACGTCTGCTCAAGTTCCCTCTTCCTGGAAACACGCCATTTTCCTTCCCCTTCCCAAGGGTGGTGACCTGTCTGCTCCTGGTAACTATCGCCCAATCTCTCGCCTTCCTACCCTAGCTTAACTCCTATGAATATCTGGTTTTCTCCCAACTTTCCTCCTTCCTCACTGACTCCTCCTTCTTCACCCCGTTCCAATCTGGTTTTCAGAAAAAATATTCCACAACCACCTCTCTCCTCAGGCTCACCGATTGCATCCTTACTGGGCTGGACTATGACCTGATCACCTCACCCATTTTTGTTGACCTTGCCAAGGCATTCAACACTGTCTCCCATGCCCTGCTTCTTGACTCTCTACAACAGGCCTTGCCTTATCTGCAAAAATATGGTTTAAATCCTATCTCACCTGTAGGACTCAATCGGTAAGAATCTCCGACTCCACCTCTCCTCCACTCCCTTTCAGCATGGGTGTCTCCCAGGGATCAGTGCTTGGTCTCCTGGTTTTCTCCATCTTCCTTAATGACCTTCCCACATCCAGTTCCACCTCCTCCTTCCATTTGTGTGCTGATGACACTGTCTTGTACAGTTCAGGCAAAAACCCTGCTGATGTAGGAACCAGCTTACAGCATGATTTCAACCAAGTTCAACTCTGTTTTGCCTCCCACCAGCTCTTCCTAATTGCCAAGAAGATAGTCTTTATGACATTTGGCACCAGGCAGAGACTTTCTAGGCTCAATGGCCTGCCCTCCTTCCACACCCTTGATGGGACAACCCCTGAGGACACATCCTCATTTAGATATCTTGGAGTTTGGCTGGACCAACACCTCAACTTCTCAGTGCATATCGATGCCATCCTAAAGAAATTGAAACATTTCAATAGATAAATAAATGCAGTATGGCTTGACTGGATGCTGTGCCACAATGCAGATGGAGGTCCACAAGCAAAAGGTCAGACACACAAGGGGAGGTGGACTACATGGGACAAGACCTACACCTGCATGAGGTGTGGATGAGTGACGGAAACCTTGACATATACAGAGGTGAGACGTGCACCTTTGCCACAGCACAGAAAGGCATGTGAGCAGGATGGCGGTGGGTAACTGAAGGACGCGCAACAGGTTGGTGGCATGGGTGTGAAAAGGTCCACTGACAGGGAGGAAATCAGTCACTGAGTGATGGCTGTGGGGGGGACCAATGGGATGGCAGGGTGCACAGTGTGCGGTACCACCAGCAGCCTATAGGAGGTGGATATGGCACAGTACAGAACACTTGTGGTACCCCATCAGTTGTACTGTGCAAGTTGTGGGTTCGGAAACCACAAAGGGCCATACACAGAATGGAGGTGGTACAGAGTAGGACAACAGAAATGATGCAGAAAATGCAACAATACCAATATGAGGCTAAACAAGTGTGAGCCCAACATGAATGCTGGGGGGGGGCACAGTCACATCTATGCAAATGCCATTGATGTTTGCCTGTGCCACAGTTGCAATACACAGGGTCGTCACACATTGTTGAATGACTGTGGCATTGTGATGGCATTGTTCCTATATATGTGCTTTCATTCCCAGCAGGTGACTGTCTCAGGGTCATTGTTAAACACCCCAAGGATACGTGTCATGCAACAAACAATGGGATGCCTGAAGAGGTCCGAGTCCAGGGAGTATGAGGGCCAAACAACACGACATCGGAGGCATGCCAGGAAGATCCACAGAGGAGGAGCATTCAAATGGGGATGAAGATGGGCAGGCAGGGGACCAGGACCTGCAGCCACTGACACAGACACTGAGCCGGTGAGGCCTACCACGGATGATGCTGGGGCCAATGGCTGGCAGGGGGACATGGCCATATGATAGACTATGGATGTTGGGTAGATATGCCACATAAGGACAACGCCCAACAGGGAGATGAAATTAAGGCCCATGATGATGAGCCAGCCACAGTGGGTTTGTGGCATCATGGCACAGAAGATGACCAACAGACATCTGGTCAGGTCAATGCAGTGGGTGTACAGGAACAAGAGGGTGCTGTTGAGGCTCATGCTGAGCATCCTGGTGACCTGGGAGTGCTGCAAGAGGGGGTGGAGGCACAAGAGGCTGCAACACTGGACAGTTCACTGGGTATAGGAGAACGGGGGGTGCTGTTGAGGCCCCTGCTGTGTAGCCTACAGCTATGGGGATGCAGCAAGAGGGGGAGATGGAGGGACAACAGGCTGTAGAACCCCACAAGCAGTGTGAGAAGGGCCATAGCATCCTGGATGGGCATATTTGTGAGT
This sequence comes from Neoceratodus forsteri, assembly GCA_016271365.2. Classification (NCBI taxonomy): domain Eukaryota; kingdom Metazoa; phylum Chordata; order Ceratodontiformes; family Ceratodontidae; genus Neoceratodus; species Neoceratodus forsteri. Next base: position 533,553,169 of record CM057455.1, read on the forward strand.
GCATGCACCATGTGGAGGGCCTCCATGGTACACTGTTGGCAATGCTAGCCACCGTGTGCAAGCTGTTTAGTGTGGTGGCTGCAGCCCCCAACACTCCCCACTGATATGTGTCAGGTGGCACATTTTAGCTGATATTATGCTCTTTTATAAATGTGTACCACTTTGACAGATGTCACATACTTGTTTTAGAGTTCTTGCACTGTTATAGCTGTGTTATATTTTCAACAAACTTCTCTGTATCAATGCTTGTACCCTGTTTTAACCTATCCACTGTGTTATACCCACACCTGTCCCCCTGAATAAACCCACTTTGTTATACACTCCGTAGGTGTGAATGCCTGTTCAGTCATATTACATTTAGCTGTGTATCGTGAGCATGTCATGATTGTGGTGGGGTTTGCAGTAGGAGGCAACTTGGCACCTATCTGCCTGTGTCCATTCATGTGGGGGTATCCTTCTACATCACAGACTCGGTGGTGTTGGTCCTGTACGGCATTCCCTTGGTGATGTGTGTGGGCATGGTGGGGGGCATTGTGCATGCATGGGTTGGCCATATTGAGAACCATGTGGGTGAAGGGTGTGGCAACAGACTGTACATGGGTGCAATGGGTGGCAGTTCTGTATATGTTGGGAGACGGGAGGGGTTGCTGGGAATGCCAATCCATGTGTGCTGTCACTAAATGCTGCCCTCTGTATCTCTGTTACATTGTGATTGTGCCTGTGCATGTGCCTCCCCAGGGCCACTTGTCACATCACCAATGGCACATGTAATGCCTGCGGCACTCTGACTGGTGTGTGGTGTGCTCACTCACACAGTGGGTGGTATACCCATCTACTGTGTGTGGCCATGCCATACACATTGCATATGTGCAGCATGTGCCATGGATTTTGCCATGGATAGAACACAGGCACTGGGCTGTATGAAGGCCTGTGCCACAGGCTGTAAGTTTGACCTGAGCACAACAATCTGAGGTCTGCGGCTGCTGCTGGCCTGGTGACCAATGTGGCCTAGCCTGACAGTTCCATGGCATGCACTCCATTGTGGCTATGTGTCTGTACACACAACCATGCAGTTTGCCCACTGTTTGGTACACCGGTGTGCTACATGTTCCCCTGCATCACTGTATGTGGTATGCAGTACATGTCACAGGCTTATAGGTTTGTTACTGTTTATTCAGGCAATCTAGACATATGTCCTGCACACACTCATTGACACAGTTCCATTTTCATATTTCTGGAGATGTTCTGTCACATCTCATATTACACAGTTCCAACTTCCACCCACCCCCATTCCACTGTATCCTCCATTACATCCCCAGGATATCCACCACATGTCATCCCTGCCATTGTCACCCTTGTTCCCACCACCCTGGTGCTGTTTGTTTCTCCACCAAACTTACATCATTGTGGCACCTATCTGCCTGTGCCTATTCATGTGAGGGTATCCTTCCACTTACATGGTCATCTAGACTGGCGTGGCTGTGTCCCAGGGGCCTGCTGCTGCTGTTGTTGTTGCATTTCCCAGGCTGTGTCCTGGCTGTATTGTCCATCTCCTCAGTATGTGTGATAGCTGCAGCTGTAGGTGTGCCCTCACTGCTTGTCAGCGCCCTTTTACTGCCCCTTCTGCTGGTTGTATGTGCAGGGACAGTGGATGGGTTGTTGTGTCCCCCATTGCCTGTGCCTGTTGCCACAGTAACGGTGCTGCTGGTTGTGGCTGACTGGCTGGCTGGCCTTAGTGGTGCCATGTGTTGGCTCTCTGGTTGTGGGCCTGCTGTCAGGGGCACTCGTACTTGGGTTGTGGACCTGTGGGAGTTGTGGCTGCAGGTCCTCCTGTTCAGTTTGTTTGTCCCATGCTGTATGCCCTGGCTGTGTGTCCCCAGTGGTGGTCTGCTGCCCCCTCCCATGGCACTGATCCCTGTGTTGCAGGGATGCTGCTATGTCCTACAGTACAGCCGACATGACCTCTGTGTGCTGATACTGCACTGCAGTGGATCTTTCTATGGCAGTAATGGCATGTTCTATGGCCTCTGCCTGCCCCTGGATGGCCGCAGGTGCCCCATGCAGTGCCACAACAACATCTGCCAGTGCCACTGTTGTGTTACTTCTGGCTCCCTGTATGGCACTGGTGATGGCTGTGCCCATGTTTTAGATGGTCTGGTGCTGTGCCTCCATGAAGTCCCTGATGTGCCTGAGCATGCCAGTCTCAGCCTCCTGACCCTGGCACATGGACTGGCATTAGACCTCAAGGGGAGTATTAGTGATGGCTGCTGGGACTGGGTCTGTGCAGCCTCCCCCAGTGTAGCCTCTAGTTCTTCCACAATGGATGGACTGAGTTTGTCAGCCACATCCCCTTGTATACTGTCGATTTCATTGGTCCAGGCCATCATCAACTGTGTTTTTCCCTCCCCGTAGTTGTAGCTGTGGCCCCCTCCTCTCTGCCTGCCAATTCCAACTCCTCCAGTGGCATCTCTGCTACCCGCTTGACCAGCTCCTTCACTAGGCTCCTGAGACTGCCTGTGCTGCTGGTCCTGCTACTGATGTTCCTGCTTCTGCTGGTCCTGTTACTGCTGCTGTCATCCTTCACAGTACACTGCACCCTCCACCTCTACCATCCATGATGCAAGCCACTTGCGCCTGGTCTGTTGTCCTCTGGTTGCTCGGTTGTGTAATCTGTGGCATGGCATGACATACAGGTAACCATGACCATCTTTCCACATCATACATTTCTGTATCTGTGTAGCCTAGAACATGGATACTGTCACTGTGCTGAACTTTGTGCTGTGACAGACATTTGCTACAGGTATGTGTTGTCACTCAAGATACGTGGTCCAGTACAGTTGTTGACCCTGGGCAGTTGGTGCTACAGGGGGTGATGACCATGGTCATCCTTGGACATTCTCCCAGTGGAATGCCTTTGCTGCCATGCACAGTGCATATCCCGAACATGCTACATCACCCTCTGTGGGTGTACAATGCCTGCAGCCACACACTAAGATGTCACATCTGCACCATTGATCATGTCACCTGTTGCCGTTGTGGGCCTGTGGTGCATGTTGCATGTGGTGGGTGTCGGCAATGTTCCCCTTGCATAATAGCCCACATCGCCCTCAATCCATGGTCGGACTTCCATGCATGTGTTGCCAGCACATGCCAGCACGCATGCCGTGGACCAACTCATGACACATATCACATTCTTACCACATACCCTGGCATATGGACTAGTTGTACAGCCTATGGATTTGTATGCCATGCAGTGCATGCACTTGTTACATGCAGAGGATCTGGGTGTGTTCCCTGCTACCTCCAGTTGCATACTATATGACTCTGGGCACCTCACCAGTGCTCACATGTCACCCCAGAACACAGGCACTTGTGCCTAGTGGGTCTTCATCAGTTTGCAGTGCTGTTGGTGCTACTGTGCTGTTTGTCCATTTGGGGCACCTTGCACCCCCCTCTTGCCACATGACAGGTGTTGCCATCGCCACTGCAGTCACTGTGCCCCACCAGTGCCATGGCATATGTGCACACCTGGGCATTTTTCAAAAGCATGCTCTTGCCATGGTCCGCTGCCCATCCAGTGCCTGCCTACCTGCCTCTGTGGCTGCCATTTGCTCATGGCTGAGGCATGTGTGGTACTTATTTGGGTGAGGGACATGTGATGACCACATGGGTTGGTCCACATTGTTGGTCCTGCTACATTGTCAGCCCTGTGGTCTACATATTGTTGCTCATGCAGTGCTGACCCTCCCAGCTTCATAGAGGCATGTTGCAAGTCTCATGTCATGCTCAGTCCCAGGGCTGTGTTGCAATCTGTTATATCTGCCCAGCAAAATATAATGTGTGACCCACCTCCCCACCGAAAGATATAAATTATACATTAGGGTAGATGACATGTTGATAGGGTACATTTTTTGGTATCAGTCTTTCTGAACATTTGTCGATGCTGCCCCCCCTCCCCACCTTGCTGGCCAATGATCACAGCACTGAACAAGGTATTTATTCCTGCTCCTTCTGGAGACACCAGCACCAAGATTAGATGTTTTACATAGTGGGCCTTATTGATTCTTTGTTCTGTAGACCCCCTCAACCATGTGACACTGGTGTTTGAATCTTCTGATAGCAATGCTGACAGAACCAGTTTCAGATGGATAAGCAGGATCCACAGTGAAACGTGCAAGTGTCTCTGTTGGGAGAGGTGTTCTTCTGCTGTGTGTAACAGTGTGGGCGCTACTGCAACTGCCAGTCTTGCACTCCCCTGTTTACTACCCTGCTCAGCTCCCCACCCAGGCCAGCAAGAGGTTTCTTTCCATCATGTACCTTGCCATGTGCTCCATGTTCCCAGGGCATGTCATGTACCCTCACAGCAATATTGCCACTCATACATGCTGCCATGGTGCAGGTTGCCTGCCCAGTGGTGCACCCAGGTGTTTGGCACAATATCACCCCTTTATACATTGCATCCTGTGTTGTACATCACATACATCCCCTGGACTGTATCCCATTGCTTTACACATGCTGGCAGCCCCGTCAAACTGTCTACCCTGCAGTGCTCTGACATACACCTATCTGCACTATTTCACAAAATGTCACATTGATGTGTTACCATACAGACCACTTGCCTGTCCTGCCATGCAGTGCATGGCGATGACATGGCCATGCTGCACATCACCACCTCCACCAGTACATTCTACATTCCTGGCATCACAGGGCTCCCCACTCACAGGCACCATGATGTGGGTGCACCTTCTGTGTGTGACTGCCACAGGGTGTATGACAACATTACCTTCTATCTCTGTTGTGGCCCTGACTGCTCCCTCACATCACTGTACAGTGCAGTTCACATGCATGACTTACCTGTGTCACTCCACATCCTATATGTATCCAGGCTGCTGACACCCTTGATGATCTGGCTACACTGGTGGTCTGCAATCCTCTCTTCTTGGCTGGTGAGGGGTATTTCCTGGTTCTCTCCATCATCAGTGGCCATGGCACTCCTTCTGTTGTGGGCAATTTTTTCCTTGCAGTGCCTCTTTCTATCATTATAATGCTTCTGGAGCTCACGGACTGTCTGCTTGGAGCATGCCACAGCATTCACCTTCCTGGCAATGTCTTCCCACACCACCTTCCTCTGGTTTCTCAATTCTATCTTGCCACCCCTGACAAAAATGATGTCTGCATGGGCATCAATCTATTGCAGGAGGATGTCTGTCTCCTGTTTTGAGAAGTTCCTCTTTCATTTATTTTTGCCCTCATTGCCCTGCAGCCTGCTCCCATGTCCTTGCGACCTGCTCTCCCAGCTCACTGTGGTTCTGCATTGCGCCATTGCTAAATGACAGTATCGTGCATCCTGCATTTGATTTCCACTCTTTTGTAGGGTGCAATATGCGACTTGCATCTTTCCGGTTTGTAGCAATGCATTTGCTATTTGTACTTGAACTTGGTGCATCAGCTTGGACGCAGTGTTTCTGCAAGCAAGTTGTGCCATGGTGCAACTTGCATCCTGCTTTAAGAATCTGGCCCTAAATATTTTCTTATACTTAACACTGTTTTTTTTGCTCTCACCTACAGCCCATATGGAAAGGAATTGTTGCTGCAAACTTGCAAGGGACATGTGTCATGCCCCAAGGTAGTACCTTTGTGCGGCATGGCAAAAAACATTTTTTTTGTGCCATGCCAACCTCCATCTTTTTGCCTTTTCCACAAACTAACAAACATGTAAAAACACAAAAATGCTGTGATTTTGATAAACAAACATTAAAATCTACCTAAACAGGACCCGTTTAGTTAGAATCAAATGTTTGTTTTTAAGTATACTGGCCAGAAATATATTTACTGAGCATGCAAAATACTGGGTGCTCCACTTGGCGAAAGGAGCTCTTCCCCCGCGTTCTCTGTGTGAAAACAGCAGGATTTTCTTGACTTCTGCAGCCACAGCTGGAACTTGTGCTGCTGGCTACAGTTTCATCTGTGAGTTGCCCTTTTCCCTGGTGTCCAGTGGTACTCCCCACCCACCAATCACTGTCCTCTATCAGTGGTGTCTAGTATCATCCCCCTCCTCCCATATCTTTCCCTGATCTCTAGTTTCACCCCCACCCTCCGATAGTCATTATTTATCTATTTATTCATCCATCTATCTAATCTGACACTGGGATGCCCACCACCCGGTGTCAGATGTCCCACTGCAGTCCCTTGTCATATTTGCTGACATGCCCAATCTCCATGTCGGCCTCCCCCCCCCAGCAGTGTGGAACAGTGGGGATCCCACCCCCAGTGTCCTGAAATATTTATTTAGTTTTAATCTGTAAAGAAGAAGACCATCCCCTGATGTCTTTTTTTTTGTTTTAACATGAAAAAAGAAAATGGCCCCCATTGTCCCAGCCATCCCCCTCCCCAACCCGACACTCCCATTGAGCACCCACCACTCCACACCCTTCCTTACCCTATACTTACCTCCAGAGGTCATAGGCTATCATCTTCTGTGCACCGGGACATGTCTGCACTCTTCAAAGCTGAACCACGAACTGAGGAATCAAGGTGAGTGGAGTGTATAATGAATGTATTTCTTTTTTTTTCTATCATGTTTTTATCTGGTGATTTTTTTTTCCCATTTTTCATCCATCCCCTTCCCCAGGAGAGCATGTGCATGTGTGGAGGCACACACGTCCTATGTTCTGAGGTGCCCTCCTGACATGCTGCCCCTTCCCACCTGCACTGCCACTGGACCTCTACCCAGTGGCAGCAGAATTACAGTGGAGCTGACACCCACCCCAGGAGAGGAGAGCTGCCATTAGGCTGCTTGATCTTACTCCACCCCCCCCCCGTGCTGGCACCTCAATGATCAGAGGTTGTTCCCAAACCAGGGTCACTAGCGTGGCACGGGGTGCATCATCCAGCTCCTCAATCCTCAGCGCCACAAGCCCGGCCTATATAATGTATTTCAATTGTGTTTTAAACTTATGTTCATAACTTTGCCTTTTTTTAGGACTTTTTTCACCAAATTTTCAACATGGGCTTTTTGGGACCCCACCTCATGAAACATAGAAACATAGACTCTGTTGGCAGATAAGGACCGCTTGGCCCACGTAGACTACCCATTCCACTACCTATTGGATAAGCTGCAGATCCTAGTTAACCAACAGCCTACTTCTTCCTACCCCCCACCAGAATTGGCTTATGTCTGTCCCATGCAATCTTGAATTCTCCCAATGTTTTTGACCCTATGACCTCCTCAGGAAGGCTGCTCCATGTGTCTACCACCCACTCTGTTAAAAAATACTTCCTCACATTGCCCCTGAGCCGTCCCCCCTCTATCTTCAAATTGTGTCCCCTTGTTCTTGCACATCTCTTTTTCTAAAAGATGTTACCCTCTTGGACTTTGTTGATTCCACTGAGGTACTTGAAAGTTTCTATCATGTCCCCCCTCTCCCTCCTTTCCTCAAGGGTATACATATGAACACTGCAACTGTCATTTCGTTAATCAGGCCCAGAAGGTGATTTTGCATTCTTTGAGGTAAATCACATTTTAGGACCAAATAATGAAATCTCACCCACAGTGTTCATGAGGTGGGGTTCTAAAAAGGCCACGTCGAAAATTTAGTGAAAAATTCCCCAAAATGGCTGAGTTATGCATGCTCGTTGAAATTGTCCTACATATGCACATAAGTTCGGTAATTTTAAAATTTTTTACTTAACATTTTTAATATAGTTTTCCACAGCACCATATGAACAGTACAGCTGTCATTTTTCATATACTGTCTGAAATGTAGTTTTGCACTTGTGGCATGGAATAGCGTTTTGGCATTTATTTGAAAATTTTCAGCTCTGGTGTTTATGAGGTGAGGTCATAAGATGACTATGTTGAAAATCTGGGGTCAAAATATGGAAAAATACCAAAGTTATAAACATCTGTTGCAATTTTGCTATGCCCACTCGTATCTTTGGAAATCTTCAATATTTTCACTGCAGATTTTCAATAAAACCATTTTATTACCCCATCTCATGTATGTCAAAGCTGTCATTTTTCAAATCCTGGCCAAAATGTCTTTTTGCACCTTTGGCACTGAATTGCATTGCAGTTGCACAGAATTATGTTTTGGTGGACATTTGAACATTTTCTGTATAGGGTACATGAGGTGGGGTAATAAGATGACTGTGCTGACAGTTTGGTCATTTGGTCACTTTGAAAATGTGATGTTAGGGTTTTCAAAGCTAGCACCCTAAACCCACCCTGCACACACCAAGAGGGATTGGGGTGTACCTTGGGGCCATCGGCCCTAATGCTTCATGTTGCATACTCTAACCAGACAAGCTGCAAGTCACATACTAGAGATTCCCTTGATGCTTTGGCTCTTTTCATTATGTGAGGAGAGAGCTCCCCAAGCTGTTTCCAGACCTATTCAAAGATGGTTTCTGATTGCCTTGCCAGCTTTCTTGTTAGCCTGGTTTTAAGTACTGTGGGCAAAAGGTAACACAGCTCTTCTGATGACTAACCTCTACTTTTGGCAGTGCTGACTATATTAGGTTAGAGTCCCCACTAATGTTTTTTACTCAGAGTGGCTCCCAAGCTATGTATTCTTTATGTGAAATAATGTTGTTTTAGCTTGGTAAAATGACAGTTTATTGGAGTCCTTCGATTAAGACTGTTTTCTTTTGGAGATCAATGCCAGTGGTATTGTTGGATTGTTCTCCCCCTATGTTGCTATTCTCTGCTATCTCCACAGCTGCTCTTACTGATAATGCTTCTTGGTAGCTGCAGAGTCAAAGACACCACTGGTATAGTTGTGTGAGGCATGTTTTCAAGCTATTCCTGCCTGGACCGGGTGACTGTCAATTAGTTCGCTGAACTTATTCACTGTTGAGGCAGCTGCAGAGCTTTATCATATCCTAGTTATTATCTGCATGTCTCCTCCTTTCTTTTTTGTGCCTGGTGACTTTGCATCTTGGACACATTCAGTTAAGTGCTGAGAAGTGGCTGTTATTGGAAGGGGCCTCCTAGTGGCATACCATCGCTGCTTTAGGGGAGAGATACTGCAACCTGCTTTCAGAGCTGCTAGTGGCAGATAAGTCAAGTGCCTTACTAGGTCCTCTTAATGGCCCGGAACTGTTGGTTGCTTTCTGATCGGCTTCATTCTATTACAGGTGCACAGCCTTTTTGGGACAGCCGATCGACTGAACTAATTGACAAATATCACTCTTCTTCAGTGCGTTTTATCGGCTCCCCAATAATATGCTAGCATAAGCCTGTTGGAGGATAAGCAGCTCATGACTTGAACATTCAGCCTGCATGACCCTGTCATAAGGATCTTAGTTTAGTGTGGCACAGAAGAGGATGCTGGTTGTGTTTTTTTCTTTTACTTCACTTTAAAGCTTTGTTTTTGCTTAGCTCTTCTGTCTTGTGAGGACACAATATATCAAAGGGCCAACTCATACGGACATTAAGAAATTGCTCAGAGGAAGGGGGAGTTTAAGGAAAAAAGGAATACACAGATCAGGAGGTTTCAGGAAAGGGGTTATAGCACACATAGCATAATGACAGCAGTTAATACAATTGAAAGCATGGACAGGGGAGAAACACTTATGTATAAGGAAAGACAGGAAGCTTCAGGCTGGACATGCACATTTGTTACTACTTACTCCAAGGGAGCAGATCAAGTATGCCAGATCATTACTAACAATTGGTCCCTACTGGAAATGGAACCTAAGTTACAACAGGTATTTGTAGAGGGACCTAAAATAGTATTTTGGAGATGTAAAACTATTAAGGATATGGTAGCAAAAAGCTACCTACCAGGACCAGACCCCCAGAGGAATTCACTCATTACCCCTGCCAGTAGGGAACTATAAATGTGGAAAATGCATTTATTGTAATTTTGTATGGAAGTGTAAGACTATTGTACACCCAAGGAAACATAGCCCCATACAGATTAACGATTGTATTAACTGTAGCAGTGAAGCTATTGTATACCAAACTGATCTGTAGTTGTTGGGCCTTTTATGTAGGCTGCACAACATGCCAGTTTAAAGTAAGGATAGGGGAACATGTTAGAGAACTGAAAAGGGGAGAAACCAGTTATACTATAGTTAAACATGTACAGAGCACACCAGGGTAGTACATAATATCAAATTTGTAGTTATTGAACAGGTCAAAGTTGATTGAGGGGTTAAAATTAAAAAATAATAGGAATGAGAGAAAGTTATTGTATATACGAGTTTGGAGCCGGGGGACTGAATAACAGTATTGATTTGGCAGCCTTTTAAACAAATTCAGATGTTAAACAATGGCAGTTATAGATTGCTGATATTGGGTGATGTGTAAATAAAAATATTTTGCAGATGTATATAAAAATTAATATATGCTGAACCATAACATGGTCAAATAAAATGTTTAAGTGCGTACCTGAGTCTGAGCACAACATGGGAGGACTCAGTATGCTGTATTTGAATAAGAGCAGAGCAAATTCAAGTAAACAATTATAAAGTTAAGGAACTAATATAAGCATTTACTAATAGATAAATCCTCCCATAGTGGGTGCTCTAGACTCAGGTTTTTCATTGTCTGGTTAAATTATTAGAATTTTAAATTGAACATCTGGAAAACGTTTTTCACAGTATTTTCTAATTGGTAGATAGTTGATGTGGTCCAACCCTTGGTAGATAGTTGATGTGGTCCAACCCTATGTAATATAAATAAAGGACTTTTAACATGTATATTTGGATCATTCTGAGATACCCAGGCAGCACACCAGGAGAAATGTCAGTGCATTTTTTAGGCCAATGGGCCATTGCGTGGTTTGTTATTTTCATTTAATAAAATGTAATACAATGACTTTTGAATATGAGTGAATTAGTGGAGTACTTTGTCTATAGGTGATTTTCTCTATCATTTGGAATGTTTTATTATAATAATTTTTGTGGCTTGCTGGGATGTTGGGGTATGACATTGTATATTATTGGCTGATTATTGCTTATTCTCCCTTTTTTCTATTATTTTCACTCCAACTTGGAGGCACTGTTAACTGATTGGCTCTTGGATGACGGAGGAGGGGATGGTTAGGTATCTATGAGTACAGCATCAAGGACCAAGTTTTTCTGAGAAGTGCTGTCTTCAGGATGGGGGCATTTTTCTCTCTTGCATTTTGTCTTATAGAGTTTCTGCTACTGTTCTTTGATGGTATACTTATATTTTTGGTGAAATGGGATATTATTCTTAAACTGCAAACATCTCTTTGACATTCCTATCTTTGCTGTTTATTTTATGAATGTGTGATTTTTCAACTTGTTCTGGAAGGTTTCTATGTTTTGTGGGATGAGTTTTAGAAGCTCACTTTAGGACTGACTCTTGTATGGTTGAGAGGGGCCTCATGCCAATGATTTGGATTGTTTATATGTATTATTAATATTATTATTATTATGACCAACTCTAAGTTTGTCAGTTGGAATGTCAAAGGGGGGACAAGACAGAAAGAAACACCACATAGTACTGTATTATGTTATCTTCTGACCTTACAAACTGAAATAGCTTATCTTCAAGAAACTCAGTTGAAGAGAGTGGATGTTAACTTGTTTCAGTGGGAATGGGTGGGCCAGGTGTATGGGTCAAGTTGTAGCAGCAACATGGGGGAGGTCACCATACTTATTGCAAGATGGTGTCACCAAGGCATAGGTCAGGAAGCATAGGATGACCAGGAGCAGTTTCAAAATTTACAAATAGTGTTTTGTTTTTCTCAATAACAGCAAAATAAAGAATAAAAATGTTCAGTATAACTATTTACAAAGGCAGTGCAAACGGAAAACAAAGTCCTTCTTCTGAGTGTTTCTTCTCTTGATTCCAAGTTTCAGTCTCTCATTCTTTTACTGTCCTTGTCTCTCTGGCAAAAGCATTGCTGCTCTTGTTATAAGTCTTTGTCTGGGAACTCATTAAGAGAGCTTGCTTCTCACAGAATGTTCTTGTAGGTTTACAGAATGTTCTTGTAAGTTTAATTCATTGCAGGTGCAGTAAAGCAGTACATGGTGTCCCAGAACTGACCTCTTGTTCACAGCTCGGAAAGGGCTTAAAAACAGCATCTTAGGTTAACCCTTTGAGTTCCAAATATCTTTTTGCAATTATTTCAAAAGTAAAATTATATACAGCTTTAAACAAAGTGATCCCAGTATCAGTTGCATTTCCACATAAAGATTCACATATATTTTTATAACTGCAGATATGCAAGGGGGAGGAAAAGACAAATCACAAGGGAAGGTAGAGAAATTGCGAGAGGCAGAGAATCACAAAACTGTCGGAGTGATTAGTTCCTAGGTCTCAGAAGAAAATTTGGCTGCACAACCAGACAGAGAAGAGACAGAAAAGGAGAAGATAGAACAGACCCTTGCATTTAAACTCTTTCTGTATAACAAGCGGGGCAGGGCTTTCAAAACTGTCACATAACCCCCTCTTTAATCAGGAACCTGTTTTACAAAAACAGGTTTCCAAAACTTTCTTTTAATTATATTCTAGCATTAGCTTATAACTTTTATAGTTCGGTGCATATGCAGCACACCAAACAGAGAAGTTTAAACTCACGCATTTTTGTTTTTTCAACCTTCAGAATTCTCAATTCTTAATCCATCTCTTCACAGAAAATCAGTATTGACATTCTCTTTCCCAGATTTGCGCATTACTTTAAATTTAAATGGCTGTAGTGCCAGGTACCACCTTGTGATTCTAGAATTTGTATCCTTCATTTGGTTAAGCAACAGAGAGGACTGTAATCTGTTACAAGTACAAAGTCAGCTCCTAGTAAGTAAAATGTAAAAGACTCCATGACCCACTTTGCTGTAAGGCATTCCTTTTCGATGGTGGAGTACTTTTTCTCTCTGTCATTCAGTTTCCTACTTATGTATAGAATAGAATGTTCTTTCCCATCTATATGCTGACTCAAGACTGCACCTAGGCCTGCAGTACTTCTGATGCATCAGTCTGTAACAGCAACTGTGCCAGTACATCTAAGCACTTTATAAGGCCCTTGCCACATTATTAACAGTTTATTTTCCATAGTGGGTAACAGTAGCAAAACCTTTTTACCTGACTCAAAAACATTTTCTTTTACTCCATGGTTGTAATACACCTTCTGATGGTTTTGGACCTCTTCCTGATTACTATGAGCCATTTCCACATATTTTGCAAGCTTCTTTCTCAGGGCACAAATATAAGATGTAGTAGATTGTTTCTGACGGGGGATCTCTTCCTGTTTTTTTTATTACATCTAGTGATCCTCTAGGTTGTCTACCATACAGCATTTCAAATGGTGAAAAACCTGTTAATGCCTGTGGCACTTCTCTGTAAGCAAAAAGCAGGTAAGGTAAGTACTGGTCCCAATCTTTCCCTTTCCCTTTTACAAACCTTTTTACATGTGTTTTAGGGTTTGATTAAAATGCTCCAGAATACCAGGGCCCAGATATTCAAAAGGATTGTGAATGGCGCAATAGTGTTGCACCATGCACAACCCACTGATGTGCCCTGGCTTGATATTCAAAAGGGAAAAGTACGCCGCAGAAATCCCGATGCACCGAAGCACATCAGTAATGTATGCAGGCACAGGTGGGGGGGCATGCCCATGCATAACCTGCACAGCCTGATATTCAGCCCGGGATGTGCAGATTCATGCATGCGCAACCCCTACCTGTGCCTGCACAGAGTTAAGCCCCCAAAAAAGGAACATATGATGGCCACCCACAGGTGAGCTGCTGCATTGCAGGGTGCAACACAGCAGCTGCCACCTGTGGGTGGCCACCCGAGTTCCTGCCACACCTGGCAGCACCCCCATGCCCCATTGAGAGCATCCATGTAAAGACATCCCTGTCCAATATCCCTGGTGATCCAGTGGACCCCTATGTGCCCGATTGTGGGCATCAGTATAAACCCCCCATCCAATATCCCTGGTGGTCCAGTGGACCGCACTCCACCTGATTACGGGCATCTGTGAAACACAGAACAGTCCTATTACCCTGGTGGTCTAGTGTACCCCCTCCCCACCTGCCCACTGAGCCCCAACACCCTGCTCCCCCAGTCAGCCGGCAGGTGGCAGCACCCCACCCACCTGCCGCCTCGCCACCTGCCGCTCGGCTTACTGACATTTCGGTAGATGTCTATTGGTTCACAGCATGACAGAGAGCCCATAACAGAGTTAGCTGAGTCCAGATATGGAACACCCATTCATCTGGATCTGTATTGTACGAAGGGTTGTATGCCTATTTTCTCATGCTGTGAACCAATGGGTGTGCAACCCTACGAGCTGTCAGTCGTCAGGTGGTGGGTGGCAGGTGGTTGGTGTTAAGACTCCGGCTGACCGGGTCAGCGGGGCAGTGGGGCTCAGTGGGCCGGTGGGGAGGGGGGTACACTAGACCACCAGGGTAATAGGACTGTTCTATGTTTCACAGATGCCCACGATGGGGCAGAGTGTGGTCCACTGGACCACCAGGGATATTGGACAAGGGGGTTTATACCGATGCCCATGATCGGGCACATAGGGGTCCACTGGATCACCAGGGATATTGGATGGTAGGGTTCTTTCAGACAACTGCCTGCGATCGGGCTGCAGGTGGCGTGCTGCCTGGCAGGGCATCAGGCACAAGTCATCGGGGATCGGCACACCAGCATGCTAATGGGATGCAAATGGTGCCATAATGACATGCAAATGGCCCCATGTGTGCTTTGCATAAATTATGCCTGCATTTGCATGTCCCCTTTTGAATATCATAGGTGCTGTGCATGGTGCAATGGCACTTGTGCTAGTGCATCTCCATGCTCCACTCTGGCCACTTGGCTGGCACAGTGCCACTGTGCCATGCACAGTGGGGGTGGCCAGGGTGCGATATTCAAAGCTGCTGTGCCATAGCGCAGTTCCGTTAAATATCACCCAGGCCACACCCCTGCACAACAAAGTTGTGCTGAGTCCAGGCTTGTGCCACAGCCTGGCACTGTTTGAATATCCGGGTACATATGTCTAAGTGTAATAAAGGGAGGTTATTATGGCAGTGATGCCTAATAGTCTGTACAGCTTCTTCAATAATGCAGCACCAAAAGTATAACCCTGATCAGTAATAATCTCTTTAGGCATGCCCACCCTGTTGAAAATTTTGGCAAGCTCTTCTGCCACTTTTGGGGCTGTCACAGTATGCATAGGAACTGCCTCTGGGTATCAAGTAGTACAGTCACACACAACCAGAATGAATCTATTACCCTTTTTAATTTTGACTAAAGGACAATTCTCTCAAAAGGCACATTTATCAAGGGTAAGGGCACCAGGGGCACCTTGTCTTTTTTGGTCAATGGGGCTACTTTCTGACACTCAGCACAGGAACTACAATAGGTAGCAACATCTTCAAAAAGTCCAAGCCAGCAAAATCTGTACACCAATCTAGCAAAGGTGCAATCCCTCACCTAGTGGCCAGCCATAGGACTATCATGCTATCTGTAACAATTCATATCTACACTTTTGTGGTATAACCAATTGTTCTAACCAGTCCTGTGTCTCAGGTTTAACCCAAACTGTGTACAGTAACACATTACATTTTTTTAAACATAGGTTCACCCTGTTTTGGTTTCACCCCCAGCTGCTTAAAATAACCCTGGAGAGAAACATTGTTAGCTTGCTCTAAAAGAAAATCACAATCAGTGATCAGTTAAGTTTCATAATTTTCATACGTTAACCCCTTACATCCATCAGTCTTTTGTTGCCACTGTTTCTTCAGGCTTCTTCTTTCTTTTCTGGACTTTCAGATCTTGGAGCTGTGTCAAACAAGTCTGAATCAAAATCAGCAAAAGGAAAAGAGTCACCACCATCTGAGATTTTCTTTGCCTGATTGTTTGTTGTCACAGCAGCTGAAACATCAGGATTTACTACCTCTTTGATTAACTCAGTACAGTAAATCCTAGTAAGTAATTTCCAGTAATCACAGGTACAGATAACCTACAGTACAAGTCACATTAAACTGTTCCTTCAATGAGTTGCTGTAGCATTTCAGACCAAGTTGCATAAGTGTTGCTTGATATAGGACAAAGATCTGCAAAAACAGTTTCTTAAAAGTTAAAACTTAGATTTGTATTACACTGTGACTGGCCTGTAGATAGATTCCAAATGAGTTGCAAAAACATTTTGTAAACATTGCTCTTGAGCTGATTAAGCATTGAAAAATAATGCAGTATGAGTTGCCAGTGCATTGCCAGCTGTAAAAAACAATGCTAAACCAGCTCACTGGTGGAGCAGTTTAATGAGACCTGTACTGTAGGTACTACCTCCGATTTCATTTGGTGTTACACCCCATTAATATTCAGAGTCACATGGGTGGTGGGATAGTATCGAGTATCCCCATGGATGCAGATAACACCAGTCCCTGATCCTTTTGCACATTGTTTTCCCAGCACTTCAATACGCACTTGGGTTTCTCTGCTTCCCGAATCTATAAGTTCTTTCACAGTCTTATCTCCCACCTTCACATCTCTTAAGTGCTTGCTCAATTTGCTAAGAACAAATCTTCTCCAGTGTTACTATTCTTACTATGGCAATTTCTTGCAATATAACCTGACTTATTACAGTTACAGTAAATAAAGTATTTTGGTGTAGATGTTTTACCCACACCAGAGTTCTTATCAGACTTTGGAGTTTAAATGGGAAAAAGAGTGTCTTACCAGTGCTTGGCTGTTACCTCACTGCTGCTGTGGCATCTGTCTGGGCATTTGGTAGTCTTCAGCAAAACAAACAGCCTTTTCCCCCACTTTCTGAACAGTGTTCTTTTACCCGAAACTGTATGTCTGTGGAATGGATGTTGATGAAGTGTTCCATTACAAATGTTTCAATGATCTGTGGGAGTGTTTTGCCCTCTGGTTGGAGCCATTTCATAAGGAGTTCTCTGAGTAGGGTGAAGGCTTCTCAAGGCTTGTCAACTGAGTTGTACTTCAGAGACTGAAATTTCTGCCTGTAGGTCTCTCCTGAGTAGAGATGCAGTGAATTTAAAATATGCCGGCGAAGTGAATGCAAAGTGGCCACTTTGCATTGGCACTTCGCTATGCAGAGTGCCCCATAGGAAAGGCTCACTTCGCCTTGTTATTATTACTTCACTTTGTCATTCCACCATAAACATGAAGTAAGGAGGAATGACAACAATATTGGCAGTATCCCACCCACAAAGTCACCAGAATGAATGTGAATCCCCAAAATGCTAATGGCTTGTGTCCAGAAAACTCCTCAGTGTTGGTGAAGTGAAATGAGAGTGTAACAAGAAATGCAAAGTCTCCCAGAATTAATGGCGCACTCAGTCATGCGTGCAGTGGTCAGGTCACACACAGAGTCACCAGAAATAATGTGTATCCCCAACATGCTGCTGTCTTGTGTCCAGAAAATTCCCCAGTGCTGATGAAGTGAAATGAGAGTGTAACAAGAAATGCAGTCTCCCAGAATTAATGGTGTCATGCAAATGCACAGACAGATTAAGATTGTGCTACCAACTTAAGGGATGCATACAAAAAGGCACAATAATACCTAACCAGAGCTCACAAGTCACAAATCCAAATCTGGAAAGGAATACAATTTGCCGGTTGGGGAATTAGTGCGAGGCAGTGACAATCCACTACCAGTAAAGATACCACAAAGCAGTATAAAAAAAACATGTAGGTGTGGTGGATAGCAGGTTCACACTGCTGCAATTACTATGTAACACAACAAAAGGTGTCTGATTTAATGGCATGCATCGCACACACACTCACACACACACGCAAGTAATGCACAGTGAACTGAAAACCTTTAATAATAAACCAAATGTTTTAAACAAATTGTACACTGCTGCACCACAACAATCAACAAAAAAAGTCAAGAATTACTGAAAATATTACTGTGTGTACCTTAACACAGTTATACAAGAAAAAATATAACCAAAACAGAAAGACTGCCTTTTTCTCCCAGTTAATCTATCTACACCACAAATACACCCCTCCCCCAAAGCACACTTCACAGTACACAGACTGACTGTTCTAAATTACCATTCAAAATCCACACACAACAATAAACACTCGATCATAGGAGCACAGAAGGGTTTCCTACAATCAATGTACTAAATTTTGAGCAAAAAATATTACTCAAAAATACATTTTAAACAGCTTTTAGAGGTTTTGAATTACAGAGCTCTGAGAGCAAACTGTCTCCATCTACCACTGCACACACACTACCCAGGTCAGAACTGAGGCTGTGCAGAACAATCTAGAGTCCATGTGACATGCAACCCCATGAATAACTGTAGAATTTCATTTGGAGTTCAATTACAGGGTTAAGTGAGGCAAATTACATTGATTTAAATGTACTTCACCTTAAAATTGGTGGAGAAGTGGTTTGGGGAAAGCGGAATAATGCAAAGTCATTGGTTTCCATGGACTTTGTGTTCCTCATTATAAAGTGAAGTACACTGCTTCACATTGTGGAGTTCTCCACGGATTCTGATATTACTCAGTGAATCACTTCACAGAGCAAATTGGGGCCACTTCACCCACCACTACTTACAGTACTGTAACTTACTTGCTGTACAGGAAAGAACTCGAATGCCTATGGCTGTACTTCCCCTATGAGCTGTAGCACAAAACTCCCCAACTTAAAAATGCTTTTTAAAGAGTACAATGGTGGAGTGGTGAAGCCTGGAAAGATACTACAAAACATGCTTACATTCAAGTAACTAGTTAAAAAATTAATGTTGTGATTCATGATTGTGAATCGTGATTTGTGA
Source organism: Neoceratodus forsteri (assembly GCA_016271365.2). Classification (NCBI taxonomy): domain Eukaryota; kingdom Metazoa; phylum Chordata; order Ceratodontiformes; family Ceratodontidae; genus Neoceratodus; species Neoceratodus forsteri. The sequence goes on from CM057455.1 coordinate 533,571,916, forward strand.
CTGCATTTGTGACCGTGATGATGAAGAACATGATTCGGTGTCGACGGTGTGAGATAACCAATATGGAACTGTACTGGGAACATGAATGCCTATGGCTGTACTTCCCCTATGAGCTGTAACACAAACTCCCTGACTTAAAAATGCTCATTAATGAGTACAATGGTGGGGTGGTGAAGCCTGGAGAGATACTACAAAACATGTTTACAATACATCCAAGTAACTAGTTAAAAAATTAGTGTTGTGATTTGTGACATGATCATGAATCATGATTTGTGACTGCATTTGTGACCGTGATGATGAAGAATATGATTCAGTGTCGACAGTGTGAGATAAACAATATGGAACTATATTGGGAATGCGAATGCTTATGGCTGTACTTCCCCTATGAGCTGTAACACAAACTCTCTGACTTAAAAACGTTCATTAATGAGTACAATGGGGGGTGATGAATCCTGGAGAGATATTACAAAACATGTTTACAATACATTCAAGTAACTATTAAAAAAAATTAGTGTTGTGATTTGTGATGTGATAGTGAATTGTGATTTGTGACTGTGATGATGAAGAACGTCATTTGTATCATGAGTGACTCGTGATGATGGGTCTGACTTAAAAACACATATTAATGAGTACAGTGTTCATGCAGAATTATGCACCACACCAGTCCAGTACTCTGAAGGGAAGCCAAAGAAACAACTGTGACTTCAGTTACAGATGGAGATGGGGCCCTAAAGAGATAAAAATGCACAGACAGATTAAGATTGTGCTGTGCACTGAAGAGATGCAGACGCAAAGGCACAACACCTAATCAGTGCTCACCATCAGAAATTCACATCTGGAAACAAATACCTTTGTCGGTTGCTGCTGGTCGCGGGGGGGCAGTGTACTGCACTGCTTCAGTAACAGTCACTAGCACTAGTATCAGTAAAGACCACAAAGAAGCACAAAAATCATACAGCTGCAGTGGATAGGAAGTTCATATTGCTGAAATTATTATGTGGCGCAATAAAAGGTGTCTGATTTGATGACACGCATCACACACATACTCACACACACACTAAGTAATGCATAGAAAATTGAAAACTTCAGTAATATAACCACATATTATAAAGAAACTAATATTATGCATTGCTGCACCACAACAATCAACAAAAAAAGGCATGAATTATTAATATCACTGTGTGTACATTAACATAGTCATACAAGAAAAATATCACCAAAACAGAAAGCACTATCTTTTTCTCCAAGTTAATCTACCTACACCACAGATACACCCCTCCCCCAAAGCACACTTACACTGTCTCTCAATACTGAATGTTGTACATTAACATTCAAAATCCACACACAAACAATAAATGCTCGATGATATGAGCACAGTTGGGCTTCCTATAATCGATTAACAAAAGTTTCAGCAAAAAAAAAAGACTCAAAAAGGCTTTTTTAACAGCTTAGGTTTGAATCGCAGAGAGCTCTCAGAGCAGATTGTCTCCTACAGGTTCCTACACACACTACCCCAAACTAAGACTGTGCAGAACAATCTAGAGCCCATGTGACCGGAAATCCCATGAATCACTGCAAAATTTGCCTTTGAAGCTTAAAAACCTTAAGAATTGGTGGAGTAATGGTTTGGGAAGGCAGAGTAACACAAAGTAATTTTTTTCAGTGGACTTCCTGTTACCCATTATAACGTGAAGTATTCTGCTTCACATTGTGGAGTACTCCGTGAAGTCGCCTTCACTCTGCACATCACTTTGTGGAGCGAATTGAGGCCACTTCGCCCATCTCTACTTCTGAGATGTCATATCTTTTAAGGAACTCTCTTTTCACCAGGTCGTAGTTTACTGACTGTGCAGTGTCCATATTGCTGTAGACAAGTTGGGCTTTACCTGTCAGGTAAGGTACCAGTCTGATTGCCCATTGCTGCTTTAGCCACTGGCAGGCTGTGGCAGCCATTTCAAAAGTTGTCAGGTATTACTTGGTATTATTTGGTATGAAAGAACAGAAGAAGGCCAGAGCCCATCAAGACTGTTCCCCACACTATGTGGGACATTATTTATCTATTATCCCTCAACCAAACATCTCATTTGTTTTTAAAGACAGTGGCACTAGTTGCCTCTACCAATTCTTGTGGCAAGGTGTTCCATACAATGGATGCTCTTATTGGAAAAAGTTTCCTCTTTGCTGGTTTTATAAGTTTTTACTTCAAGCTGTTTATTATGCAGTCTCGGAACATGTCTCCTTTTGGAGAGTGTTAGACCACATTTTTCCATTAGATCTGGTGAATTTATTAAATTAAAAACCATAAGCATATCACCTCTAAATCTTCTACTTTGAAGAGAGAAGAGACGAGTAGCTTTTAATCTGTTCTGATAATCCAAGTTTCTTAATCTTGGAATCATTCTAGTTACTCTCCTTTGAACCTGTTCAAGAATTGCTATGTCTTTTTTTTGGTTTGGATTCCAGAAAGGGGAGCCATAGTCTAGATACGGTCTAATGTATGCCCTATACAATAGAATAAGGCATTGTTCAGTGCGATCAACAAAAGTGCGTTTTATTTGCCTCAAAAGTCTGTTGGTCATGCAAGCAGTTCTAACACAGTGATCATTTGATGTAAGTGTATTATTAACATATATCCCTAAATCTTTTTCACAATTTGATGGGTGAAGTGGTAGTCCGTTTATACAATATATCGTTTTTGGATTATTTACACCGAAATGCACTACTAAACATTTGTCTTGATTAAACTGCATATGATTTTCATTTGCCCAAAGTGTTATTTTTTCCAAATCCTTCTTTAATGCAGAAATATTTTCTTGATTATTAACCTTGCCCCCCCAATTTAGTATCATCTGCAAATTTAACCATGAAGTTATTTGGCCCTGTTTGTAAATCACTGATAAAGAGATTAAACAATGTTGGTCCCAAGACTGACCCATGTGGTACACCACTTGTCACACTACCCGAATCAGACAAGATATCATTAATTCTGACTCTCTGAGAATGATTTGTCAACCAGTTTAAAGTTCAGTTGACAATATCAGGTGACAAACCTAGATTGTGCATTTTAGTAATGAGTTTTTCATGTGAGACTTTATCGAAAGCTCTACTAAAGTCCAAAAGAATTACATCAGTAGGGATACCCACAACTAGTAGAGTACTTATATTATTGTAAAAAGATATTAGATTGGTGGTGCAGGAATACTTGGGAGTAAACACATGCTGATTTGAATCATAAATTCCAAATTTTTTACAATCTTGGTCTATTAGAGACATCATTAGTGTCAGTGGCTCAGTAGGTAGCACACTCGCCTCTAAGGCCGGGAGATCAGAGGGCTGTGGGTTCAGTTCCCACATCTGGCACTTGGGTTAATATCCCAGTACTGACACTGTAATGCAGCATGAGAGGGGTGCTGCATTTCTGAGGTGCCGTCTTTCGGATGAGACGTTAAACCGAGGTCCCATCTGCCTGGATTGGTGGTAGTTCAGGTGGATGTTAAAGATCCCATGGCACTTATCGAAAAGAGTAGGGGAATTTCCCCGGTGTCCTGGCCAAATTTTCCTCATTCATTAAAAATACCACCAACAGCTTAATCTGGTTCAAGGTCAGTTGGCATTCATCTGTATCCCCCTTCCCCGGGTCGTGCCTGAAAATAGGCAGGATTTGTCTAGTGCACTTACCCAGTCAACAAAAGCTAAATAAATAAATAAAATTATTCATTCCATTAATTTACCAGCCACTGAGGTCAGGCTAATTGGATGATAATTTTGCACAGAACCTCTATTGTCTTTTTTAAATATGGGAGTAACTATTGCTGAACGCCAATCATTTGGTACAATGCTTTCTTGTAAGGATTTGTTGAAGATAATTGACAAAGGTATAGAAATATTTTTAGAGGTTTCGATCAGAAACCATGGATGAATACTGTCTGGGCCTGGACTAGGTATGCTTCAATATCATCTGAGGAACACAACTTTGTAAGTTTAAGGTCTTTTAAGTTGTTGGTGCTTTGTTGCTCTGCTGGATCAGTATCAGATCCTCCAGCTTTGATAGCTTGAAAGGCATCCAACCATTGCTACTCCAGTTGCTGCATCTCCTCTTCTCTGCTACTCCTGTCACTACATCTCTTCTTTTCTCTGCTGCTCCTCTTCTTTTCTCTGTTGCTCCTGTCGCTGCATCTCTTCTTTTCTCCATCTCTCATTGCTATATAACCCACCATTTGAAGAAGGCAGACAGGTTTTCAGGTTCTGTCACTGCCTGTTCTTTTTTTTTCCCATCACTGGTGCTGGGTGTGCAGTCTCAGCTTGGACTTCTGTCTCTGCTTCTAGTTTGGCTGCCATTCTTCTGGTAATCACTTCTGGAATTGCTGCTGCAGAATCTATACCTTTATTCTATGCTTTCCAGGTTCCAGGTCTAGTACCTACGCACAAAACTCCTGGCTTAGAGTATGCATGGCATAAATACCACTTAGGCTGACACCATCTGTCATTGAGGCACAGGTCAGGAAGCATAGGATGACTAGGAGCAGTTTCAAAATTCGCAAATAGCATTTTATTTTTCTTAATAATAGCTAAATAAAAAGTAAAATTGTTCTATATAACTATTTACAAAGGCAGTGCAAACAGAGAAAACAAAGTCCTTCTTCTGAGTGTATCTTCACTTAATTCCAAGTTTCAGTCTTTCAGTCTCTCACTCTTCTTGTCTCTCTAGCAAAAACATTGCTGCTCTTTTTAAAATTCTTTGCCTGGGAACTCTTTAAGAGAGTCTGCTTCTCACAGAATGTTCTTGTAGGTTTACAGAATGTTCTTGTAAGTCTTATTTCTTTCAGGTGCACAAAACAGTGCATGGTATCCCAAAACTGGCCTCTTGTTCACAGCTCTGCAAAAGGCTTAAAAACTGTATCTCAGGTTAACCCCTTGAGTTCCAAATAGTTTTTTGCAATCATTTCAACAGTAAAACTATATACAGTTTTAAAGAAAGGGATCCCAGTATCAATGACATTTCCACATAAAGATTCACATATATTTTTATATCTGCAGATATGCAAGGGGGGGGGACAGAAATAGCAAGGGAAGGCAGAGAGATAGCGAGAGGCGGAGAATCTCAAAACCATCTGAGTGATCAGTTCCTAGGTCTTACAAGAAAATGTGGGTGCACAACCAGACAGAGAAGAGACAGAAAAGGAGAGGATAGAACAGACCCTTCTGTTTAAACTCTTTCTGTAGGAAAAAATGGGGCAGGGCCTTATTCATCCCTGTCACAGACGGGTCCCATTCCACTTGGTGCAGGAATATTGGGATGAAGATAGCAGATTCCTCTTCATTCAGTGGAAGCTAGGGGGTTAATGATATGGTTTTGGAGTATGTTTATGGAACAAATGTGGCTTCTCCCACTTTCTTTATGAGCCTGCTTCCTATTCTGGCCCCTCTAACCCCGACTCCCATGATAATAGGCGGAAACTGGAACATTGTTTTTCCAAAAGATGTTGATAGATTTGGCTTCTCTAGGAGAGGGCTATCATCTGACCAGTGGGGCCTATGTGATCTCATGGATAATTTGGGATTGGTAGACCCATGGCACATCCTCCACCCCACTGATAGGTATTACACTTTTTATTCTATACCACATGTCACGTATTTGAGAATAATTGTTTTTTCTCTTAAATCAGGAATGCCTATTCAGCCTCACCTCTTCTGATATTCATTCCATAGTCATTTCTGACCATGCTCCGATTAGCCTCATGCATAATGTCAGTGGGTGGAGGAACGAGATAAAACATGGTGTCTGAATGCCCAACTCCTTCAAGACCCACAATCCCTTATGAATATACATTCTTATCTTGTGAATTTTATAGAACAGAATGTGGACTCAGTGACAGCGGTAGATGTGATGTGGAGTGCACCAAAGTGTGCCATGAGGGGTGACTGTATACACCTGGCTACCAAGTGCCTAAGAACCCAACAACCGATCCAGGGGCAGTTATTAACTGAAATTAGATAGTTAGAGCATAGTCTGCTCTTCCACTCCTCTACCGATGTATGGGCTAGGCTTCACCACCTTACAGCTCAATATTGGGACCTGCTGGCCTGGAAAGGCTTGATATTGCAAGGCAGGTGAAAGGGCCGGCATGCTTCTTGCCTTTCAAATTTGCAATTTGACTTTGGCAAGTTATATTCAGGGCATCAAACCCAATACTAGCTTGGAGATGGTGATCCACCCTAGGGAAGTGGTTAATGCCTTCTGACACTACTATTCTGTTCTTTCTGTCAGTGAATCATCCGACCCCCAGGAAGTAGATCATATAGCTGCATACCTAGATCCTATTCTCCTACCCACCCTATCCCCACTTTAATAAGAAGTTCTTGAGGGTCCTATCAGTACCCAAGAAGTGCTGCAACTGCCACTGGGCAAGGCACCTGGGCCGAATAGTTTTCTTAATGAATTTTATTTGGTCTTTTCTGAAATCATTGCCCCCATACTAGTCCATTTATATATTTATTGGTATTCTCATATTTTTTGACAATTCTTTCATGGAGGATTGGATTTCCTTAATTAAAAAACCAGATAGAGATTAAATGTCCCTGAGTAGGTATCAGCAAATATCCTTAATTATCGTACATCTAAAAATTCTATCCAAAGTTATGGCGAACAGACTTGCCCAGGACAGGGATTCACATATCGGTCCTTCTCAAGTTGGCTTAAAGGCCGGTCATTTGCCTATTGACCACCTTAGGAAGCTGCATTAGCTTGTCTCGGTGTCCAGGGAGAGAATGACTCCTGCAGTCATGGTCTTCCTGGATACCGAGAAAGCATTCAACTGTGAGGCCTCGCCATATCTATTTGCAGTGTTTCCCTCAGGAATTCATAAACTGGGTTAAACTACTCTATAGTAATCTAACGGCCCTTATCAGATGTAATGGAGCATTATCTGCCTTGTTTCCTTTGCAACTGGGAACTCGGCATGGTTGCCCCTTTTACCGTTTTCTTTTTAATTTGTATTCATAACCCCTTCTTTATTACCTTCAAAAATGTCCTGATATTAGAGGCATTAGCATGTGTATGGGTGGGAGCACCTGTATGTGCCTTCTGCTTATGCAGATCACATACTACTGCATTAAGAGGATCCTGTGACATCCTTGCAGGCTGCGTTGCAGGAAATCCATAGATTTTTTTTATCATTTCTGGTTATAAATGAAATCTTAATAAGACACTGACAATGACACTAAATGCTAATGTCCACAGGCAATCTGTTATGCAGTTCAGCCCTGCCTGGGAGCCTAGAGTCTTAAAGTATTTGGGCATTCTTATCTCCCATTCTCCATCTCAATTGGTTAAAGACAACCTGTATTCCAGGCTGAATATTATTCAACAGGCTTTGCAGCATTGATCCACACTGCCCATCTTTTTGTGGGAACATGTTAGCATCATTAAAATGAATGTTTTGCCATGTATATTGTACCCACTGGGAATTTTAAATGTATATCTTCCAAAGGCATGGCTTTACCAGCTTCAGTCAATTATCAGCAAATTCCTTTGGAAGTCAGGGGCAGTGCAAATATCTTATTTAAGTTGTTGATACCTAAACAGAATGGAGGGCTGCAACTTCCTAACTTTTTCCTTTATTATATTGTTCTTCACTGTAGCAATTTCTTGCTGTGGGGAATACAGAGAGAAACACTCTGTAATAAGCTTTACACTCCACCTTGGTTGGAATTGGATCACTCCATATGCAACAAGGAGGGCATTCAGTGTAGCAGCTTGTTTTTTATAGTCCCCTCTCAACTACCTCGCTCATTACGGTCAATGCCGTTGCACTGGTCCTTTAAGTCTCATCTTCAGATGAGTAAATATTTTGGGTTCCAATAGAAGAAATCCACCTCTTAGCTCCTGTTCTGCAACCCCAATCTTCAAATTGGTGGGAAGCCTATCTCACCATATTTTTGGCCCCCAACTAAAGGATGGTACCACTGAATCACTGCTAGAGGAAGATAGGCCCATCTCATTTGCTGCACTACAAGCCAGCTATCACCTTCCAGATTCTGCTGTTTTTAAGTACTTACAAATTGTCCGCAGTATCTATCTACTTGGGCCTGAGACAATGGTCTTGCTGGAATGCTTCTGTCTTTAAGCCAGTGTTAGATGCTGTGATTTTGCCCCATTTGGTCTCAAAAATGTACAAACTTCTATAAAGTATGGATCCCAAAGCCCCTACAGGGGTTTGCTATTACTGGAAATGGGCCTTAGACCTCTCTGAGGACCCTGTCTTATGGAACTTTACCTGGAGGGCCTTGAATAGGTATATTAAACAAGACAGGTTTCGGTTTACTCAATACCATATACTACATAATATGTATTATACTCCACTTAAACTTTATAGAATGAGGACATTACTCTCCCCACTACGTTCTAGATGTGGCCTTGTGGATGGTTCTCTGAAGCACGTACTGTTGGACTGTGAGTGGGGATCTCCTTTTTGGAATGTCATCAAAAAGGCAATAGACCCACTCTTACATCTGGATGATTTTTTTACTCCAGACATATGCCTTGCAGGTTTTTTCCCTCTGGACTACCTGGCATGTTTAAGACTCATATGTCTTTAATTTCTTGACTGCTAAGTTAATTATTTTAAGGCATTCAAGAGATACTTTAATCCCTTCTTTTAGGGAGTGACACCAGGAAATGTTGTCAGCCTTAATGATGGAAAGGCATGTTGCCTTCATCAGGCGATGCCCTGTAGAGTACAAAATTAGTTGAGAACCATTGTATGTGCTCCTTTGCCTTCTGTCCACTGGGCCAAGCTATGTTGGTGGTTGTCCTTCAGCTTGACATACCTGTTTCATCTTGTGATTCCTAATAAACATTCTAAGATGTTTTATTTTGCTCCTGGTGTGGGAGGTAGGGGAGTGAGAGTGATTTTGTTAGTTCCTTCTTTGTACTGTTGATAGTGTTTATGCTTTTGTAGTGTGTGTTTTTCTTTATTCTGTTTGGTTATAGTTATAGTTATATTATTGTTGGTTGTTTATGTGGAATATTTCAATAACAAGTTTAATTAAAATAAATAAATCATATATTAGACCAATTATGGATGACTGTTCCCAGTTCTGGTCAGGTGTAAATGAACTGGAGAAACAAACGCTGGAAAGAATTCTGGGTAAGGTCATTGAAATGATAAGGGACTAGAAGATTTACCTCATGACAGTAAATTAAGACACCTCAGATTGCACAGTTTAGAAAAGAAAATAATTAGGGGAGATCTTTGTTTCTGTAGCTTCCATAATGATAAATAATTAATGAAGGCTATGAATATCGAATTTTGTAATGATATAGATACCACATGAGAAGTCATAATAGACAACAAAGTACCTTTAGGACTGAGACTAGGAAAATGTTCTATACTCAGAGATTGTGAATGTCTGGAATACCACGCCTGTCAAATTTATTAAAAGCAAAGACAAGGATAGTTTCAAAATTAATTTATACATTTTTATGGATGAGGGAAATCTTAAAGATTATTATTCCCAATTAAGTGAAAACTAAAATATGGACATTCACATCTACTGTTGTCTCTAAAACTCAAAGATCAACCATTCTAATGATGACAAAAAGAGTGTGCACAGGGAATGTGGTGCTCCAGAAACAACACAACTTACCTTGACAGAAGTGTTTCGAGCACACAAATTTTCAAATGATCAGATCTTTGATAAAAGAATTGTGATTATGTAATGCATCAGGCAGGAATTTGGTCTTTCTTTTTCATCTTCAACAAAATGACAATTTGATATGCACTATCTGGCCTGGCATTCCCCTCTAGAGGTTGGTGTGTGCTCTAAGGACTTCTGTCAGATAAGTCATCCTTACTTTTTACTCACTCATGGGGTGGCTGGCTCATGCTGGGCAAACCAAAGATGAATTTCTTGTGCCCTGCACCACCAGCAGTTTGTAAAACAAATGCAGTAGCAGTTGTCGAATAAAACCTTTATAATATCCTCCCACTCATTTCCCAGTCTACTAAACTCACATCCCCAGGGCTGCAGTTTATAATTAGGTGTCTTAGCTGGGGTTTAAACCCAGGCCTGTCAAAATACCAGTCTTCTGCAGCACCAGCTGTGCTTTTAGGACAACTGGAAACTGGAATCCCAAAATGGCTTACCTTTTCTCAATTCACACACTGGAGCCACCAAAATTAGAATTACAATTTTATTAACATATAGCATTGTGCACTTATTTGAACTTCAGTTTAGACATAAGAAAAATGCACTTGCTCTAGCTGGGATGAGAACCAATGTTTCCTCTGGATATCAGTCCACTACAATACTAGCTGTGCTACTGGGAAAACTGGAAACCTAGGGTTCCCAAAGGCACTCATCTCTTCTCAATGCACACCATGAAGTCACAAAAATTAAAATTACATTAAATCCAGATCTGTTCCAAATACTGTCCACTGCATCATGTTGTTTTCATAGTACAGCTATAAGGAATTTCAATCAAACTAGGGTTCAAATCCAAGCTACGGTAATTATGTCTGATCTCTAAAATGCATTGTTAATAAGTACATCACCCTTGTAAATACAAAATGTAATTCTGTCTTTGGTGGCTCCAGGGTGTGCACTGAAAAAAGATGAGTGTCTTTGTGATCATCAGTTTTCCAGTTTTCCTGGTAGCACAGCTGGCAGTGTAGCAGATTCATATTCCATGCTGGCCTGGTTTCAAATTCCAGCTAGGGCACTTATTTTTTTCTCACCTCTAAACTATATTTCAAATAAGCAAAATACACTGCTTGCAAAGAAAAAAAAAACATTTTGTATTCTCCGCTCCCTTTGTAGCAGCACACAATTTCTCTGGCCTGCCTGTCTGAAACTATTGATTACTGCTCTTAACTAGCTAGACAGTAATTTATGATTATTTGATGATTTATATTTCTTTCTGATTGCAAATCACTGTTATGGCAAAGAAATGATAGACCAGGTGTAGATGGAGTCAGGATGTCACCTAAGAGCTAAATAAATGTTGGTGGCTGTTCAATATAGCAGATATACCCAAAATTCATGTTCTGTCTATTGATCGCATGAACACTGGGGCAAAATATTAGTTTGCATCAAATTTGTACTGACACCTTGACAAATGTTGCGATTTTCAGCTCTACTTACTTAATGCAGATTCTTGGACCATTACTTTGAAAGTAAGTGAAATACACATTCAAGTGTGGTCTCAATGAATAGGTGGGAGTTAGAGCTTTAAAATGCATACCCATATGTTACCTCAAAAAATTAATGGTAAAAGTTATAGGATTTTGGCACAGTACGTGCGAGAAAAATGATTGATCTGTCTCTGGGGGCTGTTGTTCTTTAATCATGAGAGCATCCACTGTTGGTGGTCATGGTAGTGAAGGTGCTTTCTCTACAAATCTTAAGATATGTTTACACAGCAAGGAAGCAGCAAGCTTGATGACTTGATTGTCATCTGTTCTCAAAAGCTCTGTGACTGATGCAAAGCCAGTTAATGATTCAGCACTGATTACAACTAGTGGTTTTGAGGATCCACTCGTAAAAATGAAAGTGAATCCCCATATTTCTTTTTCAGCTGGTTTTGAAGTTTATAACAGTATCATCAATCTCATACTCTGATGACTGAGGTTTCATTCAATGCCTTCATTGAAATGAGTTAGTGTCTTTGAAGCACATTGTCATCAGTTACACAACAAACGGCCTCAAACCTAGTTCCATGTGACTGCTCAGTATAATCCTCATCACCACTTCTATTCTGATCATCTGGGGACCTGTCCCTTGTGATTACTGTATAACTTAGGAAGCACTTGTCTTGTTTATCAAACTCTCTTGCAGTGAGGCCCTCTGCCTTAATTTTGTTTTAAATCCCATGTTTACTGATATTTTCACAAATGCTTTAACATGAAGCAGAACCATACACCAGTACATGAACAGAGACATTCTTAACCTCTCCATACTAAGCCCCCCCAGCTTGGCACTCAAATAACCTGCCTTAATTTTTGTGAGCATATCTCAGTCATCAAATACTGTAGTTCCACTACCCTTTTCATTGTGACTTCAGCTGTACGTACAGAGAACAGTCAATCAAAGAGGCTGAGAGAGTTCAATGAGGATTTAGTGAGAAGCATATTATCAAAGGTCTCAACACTAAAGAGCTAAACAATTTCAGTTACTTCCTTTCTGATGGATCTAACAAGAGGTGCCTGAATGATTTGATCAAGCAGGTCTGGGGAGAAAATTGCACAGGTTTGCCAGAGAGCCAAGTGATCTATTTTTCAGAGATAGACAAATGCTACATGATCACCAAAGAAGGGATTGTAGTGTGGGTGATCTCTAGTCTGACCAGGAAGAAGCAGACACAAAACTTGCCTTTCATGTGCAACATGCCATTACAATATTTCTAGGTCCTGTCATCATCTGTTCAACATCTGGGGATACCGATATACCAGTAATTTTACTGTCACTATTTTTCAGAATGTATATACCTGGACAATGGTCATGGTATCAGTAGGACAATCTTCAACATTAGCAAGTGTGAAATAATCACTGCAATAAAGAAAGCCTTAGTTGGTTTCCATGCATTCAGAGGCAAAGACTGTGTCTCTGCATTCTTCAAAAAGGGTAAGAAGATTTGCTGTAATATCCTTCAAAAGTACTCAAAATTCCTGTATCCCATTCAGAAACTTGGGAATCATTGGTACTCTTTTGGAGGAGTATGTCTGTTAACTGAATGGAAGGAAGCAAGTTACTAGAGAAAATATAGTGCGGCAGCAGATCTTCTGTGAGAAATGTAACAAAGACAACAAAATAACTAATCTTTCTCTGCTACCAAAGTACCAGGAAACCCTGAAGTTACAAATTCTATGAGCCAACTATGTCTGCCAGTTATGGAGGCTTTCTTCTGTTGCAGCTATCAATGCCCCAAATGCAGCTTTGCACAGTTGGACTGATGATCTCAATGTAAACTGGACAGACATACATACCATTTCCAGATGATGTTATGTCTCTGCTCTATAATGCAAATGGTGAGGACTCAGATGAGGACCAAGATATTTGTGATTATGAAGATGGTATTGGCATATCTTTTTTTTTTCAAGATAATATGCTTTATTAAAGATTTTTAAAACACATATAAACATAGCAAATGTCCAAAACCATGCTGGAAATAACGATACCAAGCAATGATATGAGATGGAACAACTGACTAGAGTCATAAACACATATAATAAACAACTCCAAAACAACCACCTCTCCTCCGACCCCATCCATCCCTCTCACTCGAAGCATGGTGGGTGACACCAGAAATGCACTAGGGAATGAGTGAGTTTCCCAAAGGTGCAAGCTATCAACAACAACTATATGGATATCAAGGCCTCTAGGGACTGCCAATGATCTCTAGATATTGGGATATTGTATCTGACGATGACAACACTGTTTCCTAGATGGACAAAGCTAAGTTCCATTACTTTCCCAAAAGTCATATTTTAAATTTTACGTTTAAAAAAAAATGTTTTGTTTAGGTAAAGGTGTTTGTTTTTTCTTTATTTTAGATAAATTTCCTTCTTCAAAAAAAAACTTTTAAAATTAACCTTTGAGGCAACTTATGGGCATGCATCGAAAACCTCCAACTCCCACCTGTTCATTGAAATCACACATGAATGCATATTTAAATTAGTCTCAAAGTAATGACCCAAGAATCTGCATTATAAAAAGGGTCTGAGAAATGGAGCTTTCTGATTGGCTGCAAACATTCTAACAGCCTTATGTTAATCTTTTATTAACATACATGAAGAGCTTAGCCATACGCTGTACAAGGTTTAACACAGTTTAAAAACATGTTTTATTATAATAGCAATAAGGTACTCCCAGGGATTATGTTAATGGTCAGTTAATCACCCTCTAGGGGCATGTGGCACTCAGCTACACTTCGTGCCACAGTACAACCCTGGAAGGTGATTAACAGACCATTAATATAACCCTTGGTTATGCCTTATTGCTTAATTAAGTATGCGTAGCTGAAAATTGCAAAATTTGACAATGTATAAACTTGCTAAAATTTCATCTATTAATGGTGTCATCAATTTATTCTAGTATATTACCTTAAGACTTCAAAACCACATATGCATTTCAAAACAGAATCTTTACCCTTTTAGACAACATAAAATTATATTATAAAGTGCAATAAATCCTGTCTAACAAGATTAAATCTAAGAATATTTTGAAATTTCAAAAGAAATTAAGGGATGGTGGTTGGTATTTAACCCTATAACTTTTAACATTAATCTTTTTTTTTAATCATAGAGCTGTTTGGTCCCTGTCACCTCCTCCCACCAACTGGAGATGGGAACACATAAGTATTTTACTGTTTTTTCTCTCTGACTCCCCCGAGGCCTCAGCACATGGCCATATGAGCATGTGGAAGCACACTATGCACCCCATGGTGCCAGCTCAGCCCCTTCCACTTCCTGTAACTGTTTTTCCCATGCCATCTCCACCTACCCTGCCCACCAGACCTAAATACCTTGGGAGCAGAACTACGAGGGGGGTTCCAACCCACAATCATCACACTCAGGAGAGCAGAGCTGCCCATCAGCATGCTCGATCCTGCTCCACCCAACCCCTCACACTGACACCCCAATGACTCAAGGAAATTCCTGAACCCAGGTCACCGGCATAGCGCAAGGTGTAGCATCCAGTACCTGAACCCTCAGCACCACCGAGATGGCCCATAGGTATGCATTTTAAGACTCTAACTCTCGCCTATTCATTGAGACCACACTTGAATGTATATTTAACTTCTCTTGAAGAATATGCATTAAGTACATGGAGCTGAAAATCCCAAAATGTGTCAAGGTATCAGTACAAAATTGATGTAAACTGTCATTTTGCCCCAGCATTCATGGGATCAATGGATGATACATTTTTAATATCTGCTACATTAAACAACTGTTGGCATTTATTTAGCTCTATGGCGACACCCCTTCTCTATCTACACCTGATCTAGTAGGGGGGGTAGGCTCAGGGGCATTGTGAGGAAGTATGTATTCACAGAAAGAGTAGTAGATGCTTGTAATAACCTCCCTGCAGAGGAGGTGGGGCAAAAACAGTAGAGGAATTCAAGAATACATTAGACAGACATCAGAGTACTCTAGCAATAGGGAAGAGAGGGTAAGAAGTACAGTGGCTGTTACGGAAAAGTTGATGGTACCACAGTAAAAACCCCCAATGTTGTTCAATGATATTTTACCACGGTACCACGGTAAACCACGGTCATCTTTACCATGGTACCACGGGAATTACCGCAGTACCATCAACTTTTCTGTAACAATCACTGTAGATCAGCTAGGATCTGCGGTGATGCATTAGGCAGGGAAAAGGGGCAGGCTAGGTGGGCTATATTGTCCTTATCTGCTGTCACCTTCTATGTATATAATGTATCTGTGAAGACCTCTCAGGAGCTACACACTTCTCCACCATGAGAGAGCAGGAAATGGCATTTAGGTATAGCATAGCCAGCCAGGATGCAAAACAGTATTTTGCAGTATTTCTAATGATTGCTGCAGTATGCAGCAGGGAACAGTGTAATCCAAGGGCAATTAAGCCTCTTTGTCTTGCAGTATTGGGTGTGACTTGTCATTAACTGCAATGTAATAACTGGGGGGAAATTTTTTCTCATAGGAGAAGCAGGTTAGAATTTGCTGCTATAACCCATGGGTTATAACGGCGAACATGTGCCAGCTTCTCCTTTGCCCTGCTGACTCACTTACAGTTCTATAACTCTCACAATTGCTGTCAAACATCAATTGCAGAAAAACTGCCAAAATGCCACTGCCACCAAAAACTTTTTGCATAAATAAATAAAAAGGAAAAGACAAAAATCTGTAACCTGTTTGACTAGCATCTGCAGTTTAGGATCCACACAGACCTGTCACTCAGCTTCTCCTCTGTCCCGCTCATACAAAGTCAGCAGTGCTAAGATTCCTGGCATTTTCTGGAGTTCAACAGGATAAGCCATTAAATCAAAAGGAAAACAAAGCTCCCAAGTTGGTTTACTGCACATTTTTCAATTTTTTTTTCCTAAGTCAGGTGCAGTGGTGTCACAGAGATATGCAAATGAAATATAGACAACTCTGAACCTCATTTGCATATTGCCGTGACAACTACCACCCAGAGCTAAAGAAAATCTTTGAAATAGAAACTAAAAACAGTTGCCAGCTAAGTGTTTTACAACATTTCAATCCCCCCACATGATTTCCTGCTGTTGTATAAACTATTCTGATACAAAAAAAAAACAGTCACAACATTTTGGTAAAAAACAGCATTTATTTGACTAATTCTGGTTGGAGAAAAACATTTCCCCCAACAATTACATAAAACAACACATGGGGAGTGCACATAACTTGAATTCAATGCACACACTTGGTGTGGGATGTTTTGATAAACCCCTCAGGCTTCTCCATCAGGATTTACGTAGCATCCCACACCTCAGTTGTGCATTAAATTCTCATTATGCACCCCCTCCATGTATTATTGAATATACATTGCACTGCAACTTGGCTTGCTCCACTGTATGCACATCTTGTTCTCTAGGACAGCCGACTGACTTTAGCACTTCTAAGGACTAGCAAAAACTTGTGCATGCCCAGTGTGTGCTCCCCGGAAAAATAACTGCGTTGTGATGTTGAAGTGCAGAAGTGCTGAAATGAAACCACACCCCATCAGATGTGATTGAATGGTGTCAAAAGTGCTGGTTTATGGTGGTTACAGTGAACTTCATTTGGCACCTGGTCACCCTTATGCAAGAGACATGCATCATTCTTAATTACTTCTGGCGACTGAGAAAGCCTCATCCTCCTTCCATTTTTGGTTTGAAGCATAAATGCTGTGAGTACTTTATTTGTAAGAACAAAACAAATAACAGGACTGGGGTTGGTGATAGAGGGAGGCAAGTAAAAAAAAATATAGGATGGACAGATAAGAATGAGACAATGCTGAATGTCGCATTCAGTGAACATGCCAAAATCCAGAATTTTGGACACCTGCAAAATCAGTCCAGAGAATCTGGTTCTCTTCAATATTTTGTCACTTCAACATCATGGTGCAGCACTTTTTATAGGGAGTACAAACTGAACATGTTCAAGTTGATGTCAAGCCACATGACATACAGTAACCAATCGGCAATGCTGGAGATCAAGAACTCCTCACATGGCACAATGTCTGAGCCATCTCTAGATATCTTTAACAGGCAAAAGATCTGGCTACTGAAGAAACAACTTTTATGTGAAAAAGTGACCTTTGGTTAGGAAACTTTAAAATCATTACAGAATCATGCATTATCATTCCATGTTGCTTATTCTATCTACACAAGAATAAGTATTAAACTTTAAAGCAATGTCATTGCTATTGCACTGATAATTGTCTAAACTCAGTGTTTTGCAGCCTATCTGGTAAGGAATTATCAGGCCTTCTTATATTTCTTTTCTACAAGTCTTTAAATATATTAACATTACATATTAAATTTATAAAAAAAATTGAACTTTTGAAAATTCACAATTAGAGAACTAAACTCTCAAAAAGCAATTCATTATACAAACAATTAAAGCTTAGTGCTAACTGTACAGCACATATACTGTGATTTCAGGCAGGCTAGAGAAATAATGATGTAGCAATGAATACAGATTGCACAGTGTGAGCATGAACTAGCAGCTGCAGGCTCAACAGCAGCAGCAGGGCAAAGTGAGTTTAATAGACTGGGAAAGATGCAGGTGGGATTTTGGAAAGATTTGTTTATTTATCTTTTGTTAATTTGTTGATGCTTCTCCAGTACAGGCCCTATTATTGTGGCCCAGTCCCACCAGTCCCATCATTTGACATCTCAGGGACTTAGCTCGACCTCCATTCTTTCCCTACATCTTCCTCAGTGGTGCAATTGGCAGGTCTCCTCTGGGAAGGCCCCCTCTTAACAACTGGAAAATGGATGCAGTTTATAGAGGGAGGGCCTTGTTGCTTGTGCAGGGCTTTTGAGGGGTTGAACCAATCTGTTCCTTGGTCTGGGATTTTTCCTTCTGGTTTGCTTCCCTGGGATGCTGGCCTCAGTGTGGTATGCAAGCTCACAGCAAGTGTGGTACATGTCACTACCGGAGTCCTCCACCCTGTAAGTCTCTCTGAGTTCACTGCCACCTGTAGTCACCTTGGCATCAGTATCTTCTGGGACGCTTAATCCTCCCCCCCCCCGCTGGCCCCCTAGTGACTGAAGTTTGATTTCAAACCTAGATCACTAGTTTGGTGGCAGGTATGGTGGTCTAGTTCCTCACCTTATGTGCCACTGGGCCAGCTGGAAAGAATTACTTTAAATTGTTTTTTTTTGTTTGTTTGTTTGCTGAGTGCTGGTGGTATAGAAGGTGCAGAAATTCATATTATGTTTTCATTTATTTGCCTACTGCACCAGGAGATGGGCCATGTGAATTTAGCCGACTAGGAAAGGTGCAGGTTGAGTATGAAGGATTGATTTAATAAATAATTTAACTACTCATAGTGTGATGTTGCAGAGAAATCAAATAGTTATGCATATTTATACCTGTGAGTGACAACTAAGTGAATTAAGTGACTGCAGACAGACACTGTGGTCTCTCAGTGTTGGGGTAGTGTGTGTCACATAAACTGATGAGTTTGTGTGGGAGTCTACCACCATGCCATTGTGTAGAAACCAAGAGGAAAAGAACTTGAGAACAGATGCAGTAGAGGAAAGGAGCAGCGAACATTTTCATCATGTTAGTTCCACCAAGTATCAGTTTTGCAAGCAGTGGTGGTGGAAAAGACATCAGGAATGGGTCTGAGAGTCATTGTGGAGGGTCAGGGGTTAAGCATGAGGGGATGACTAAAACTGGGTGTGTAATAGTAAGAAAAAATAAACCATGGTTCATTAGTACACAGAAGTCTGATTGTCTGTCCACCCCACTGCAAGCAGCATTTCAAAAAGGTTATCCAATACATCTGGTAATAAAATTACTCTGAGCAATCCAGCAGCACACAGTCTCACACACAGTTTTTTTCCTTCCAAATGCTTCCAGTATCAGAGTCATCTTCATTCTTTACTGGGCTCTTTGTTTACTTCATGTAACACAAGGTGAGAAAGGAAAAGTCAAGAACAGTCATGGTTTCTCTAATCATATTTTCTCAACAATTTTCAACAATCATTCATGTTTTCTCAAATCATATTTTCTTGGCATGTTCTTCTTACCATGGATAAGGCAGTAAGCATGCAGATTTACTAAATCAGAAGAAGACGGGGAGGGGTTATGTGCATTTCTCTATGTCTGAAGCAGTAGTAAAAAAACAAAGCTTACTAACTCAAACTGTTCACAGGATTGTGTCCAAATCAAGTTCCACCACCACCATTCCTATCCCACCTTCACTACCACCAGCCTTTTCAGGAGTTAATTTGAAGCAGACAGCCTCACAGAGGCACACCAGTAGAGAAAGATCCTTGCGCAATATGTTGCTCAGGGAAGGGAAGCACAATAGAGAAAACATTCTGCAGTTCATCCAATCATTCCTGGACATCTGGCTATACCATCAGAATACAAGGGTGGGAATTTTCAAGATGGTCATTTGCAGTAGCATGCTGAAGGCAATGGCTGACATGGATTTACCCAATGCACCTGGTTTTGCTCATGCACTAAATCTGGCAGTGAGTAACATGCTTAACATTAACAGTTAAAAGAAACACTTGGCCTTCAATGGGCTTTCACTAGGTATTCCTTCACTCCCACAGATGCAGTAAGCACCTATACTGTTACTGGTAGAAGCACAATGTACATCAGTATTGCTTCATTAAATGTGTTTCTATACGGTGAAATATTGTATTTTACATTATTGGGAAACTAATGGAACAGCAACTTGTGTTCTGGCCTCTTAAATTTGATGATATGGTCAGTGGAGTATATCTGTCATGGGTGTAGTGGTGTCTTCTGAAAAGCTTATCCCATTTCTGTGACTATAAAAACAGGTCACTAAAGATTTCATTGCTAAGTTAGCAACATTTAGCATGGTCATTCTCATGGTGAGTCTACCTGAATGCCATAGGCACTATGTTAAGACTGTGACATGACAAACTGCACAGTCAATAACTGTGTTGTGCAGTTGGTACAAAACTGCTTGCTCGAAAACTGTGAAGATTATGTATACCGACTCTGGGACCACTCATCACTGTTATGATTGCATGGTTTTTGATGACTCGTATTTGCACTTGTGGTCTTGAGCATGCCATATATGCCATTATTTACAATCTTCTACAGCAATCCAACAAGGCATTGCTGGTGGTGGTGGTAGCCCTTGCATTACTGGGCATGACTGCAAGAATGGCCATGATGATGGTTCTGGAGGACTGGCTTGTGACACCACAAGTTCATCTGAGTCATTGCAGCAGCAGAGAGCAATTCTCATTTACGAAGTGACAAAGATGTTGCTAATGCAAAACAGGGCATCACTACTTGATCCCAGATATAACGCTGTCATTACTCCAAGTGAACATGAACATTTTCAACCAAAACGTTTTGTAGGCACTAATGATGGATAAAGTGAAAAAAATGTGTATACCCAACAACATGGCCATACTGCTCCTTCTCAACTGCTGACTTTGCTTGGTTCTGGTACTAGAAGACGGAAGAAATAAAGAAGAAGACTTTTATATAGTGATGATTCTGGGACAATTAATGACATTTGGAGGATTTTTGATATTGAATGCCAGAGTCATTCTATCATCTTGGAGGAAGGCTCAGATCTACTGACAGAGTACATGGTACAGGCTTATCTAGCAATAGCTAACTAGTAGAAATAGGGATCAAATCAATTTCTGGCAAGACAGAAAAGTCATTTGGGATGTACTGACTAAGTGGCTTTGTATTTTCTTTGATACCTTCCAATATCAGTTGCTTCTGAAAGATGCTTCAGTACAACTGGGTCTATTACATTTTCACATCCTTGAAGGTTAGATCCTTAGAATCTTGGATTCTTAGCCTTTCTCACACTCAGATTAAAAAAGATCAACTTAAGTATACATTTGGTTATTCTCACATCCAACAAGTGACATCTACTGCTATTCCCACCCCTACCACAACATCTCAGGTAACACTGGCAACCTCCCCAGGACTTCTTTCACTGGAAATGGTACCACTGTCTGGCTCACCACTCTCAGCACTAGCACAACGTCTGCTCCTCCTTTTGATACTACAATAATTTACACATTGTCAGTCATCAATAGCAAGATCAATATGATCAGATGCCATGAGCACACTGAATCAGTATCAATTAAATAAGATGCATCACCTTATCTCACCTACAATAAATTTGAAAATGGGAAAGATCTATTCTTTTTTCTGACTGGCTGCGAGCACCAATTTGCCAATAACTAGTCCCAGTCTCTGTTGCCTCATTTTGTTCTATATTGGCCCTGGTGAGTAGCCATGGTACCACTATGTTTCTTTCTCATTTCATGAGTGAGACAACCCTCCAACCCCACTTCATCTGGCACAAAGTAAAAAGTTCAACCAGTCACCACACAAGACTCGTTTCTCAATTTAAAAAACATATACTTACTTTGTACTAAAAAATGTCTTTGCCAGGTGATCGCTGGCATTGCTGCTGATGTCCTGCTCGCACACAGCACCCACTGCATAATGAATAAATGGAAAACAAATGGCAAGCCTCAACTTTATTTTACAATAAAAAAAAAACTTATTAGCCTGACACCTCTTTCTGTCCCTCCATACTGTACTTTTGGGTGTCACATCATCTGAGCATGTGCAAGGTAACCACTGCATCTTCTCTAGCACAGCACTTTAATAAACAACAACAACAACAAAAACAGGCTACAAACATAAATAAATACAAAG
Organism: Neoceratodus forsteri; assembly: GCA_016271365.2. NCBI lineage: Eukaryota > Metazoa > Chordata > Ceratodontiformes > Ceratodontidae > Neoceratodus > Neoceratodus forsteri. Next base: position 533,593,812 of record CM057455.1, read on the forward strand.
AAATGAATACATAATATAATAACATGAATACATAAGAGTAAGTAAAACAAAAGGTGGTTTACCAATGTTAAGCCCTGTGTGTGTGAGGGAGTTAACCATGATGTCCAATAATGAAAGTCACAACTACAGAAGCTCAAGTAGGACAAAAGTCCCAAGCTAAAAAAAAAAAAGAAATAAACAGAATTGTGATGCTGGCTGAAGAACTATTTTTTTTACAAAATAAATAAAATCATACTTAAGAGCTTTAACATTTGAACATGTAAATTATTCTTGTTTCAAACATACAACATACAGTGGCCCATTTTCTAACTGCAATAATACCCTCCAGGGTGTGTAGTATGGCAAATACCAGACCTCATACCTCTCAACCTCCTGCCTCATAAATCGGTACTAGGCTTAAAAAAATCAGGGACAAAGGCCCAGAATCAGGGACACATTTTAAAATTGGTTATACCCACTCAGGAAGATGTCAGAATAAAGGACTCGGTGTAAAATACATTTTCTGAAGAATAAGAAGTTTGCAACTGTATTGCTTGACATAATTTTATTCTTACAATCATCACTGTTTAGTCAGGGGAATACAGATTTTAGGAAGGACAGAGTAAAAAATTTTGAGGTGGAATCAGGACATCCCTGAAAATCAGGGACACTTGAGAGGTATGCTGGACCTTCCAGGGGCTACAAAGCCCTCTGCCTGGAGTGCCGAGCCACTTTACATCCCTGGGCTGTCCAGATTTGCCCAATATCACCCACCCTGTTGAGTATTACTGCTTACTTGGACAGTAATGGAATGATTGAACTGTCCAGCATGCACAGGTGTGCATAGTAAAGTTCTCCAATCTGACCTCCAATCAGTAGTTAACTATTACAGGTTTTGCTACCAGGTCAGACATGTAAATGTTAATAAAGGTAATTTGTACCAGTTTTGGTTCTTTGGTGGTGGTCTGTACTGATTTAGGAACACAAATAACTTATTCTGAACTGAGAGGAGAAAAAAGTGAAAACCACAAGTGAAGAAGCGCTTTCACCCACAGCAGCAGTGCACTGCATGATCAAGCTGTCAGCTGTGCTACAGATGTGATGAGAACTTAATTACCTGATTGGACTCACAAAAGTATTCTTTCTTTGCATCCTGTAGATCTGGTACTGTGTTTTGGTGGCCGGAACTGTTTATTCAGCAGCTACTGTCTGATACAAGTAGAAAAACACAGCCACAGGTAATAGTTTCCATGCTGATGGCTGTTTAGTACATGCTTGAACTGTCAGATTTAATTGAGAGCTCACAGCTGGTTTGCACTCACTGTTATAACCAGCTTGGTATAATGGTGAATAGCACAGTTACCCATGAAAAAAACAGCCTTGTCAGTAATAATATATTTATTAGCTAAGAATATTAAAATGCCTTCAAGTTTTGTCAAACTGTATAAAACGGTATCGTTCTATGCTACGGCACTGTTGCTCTAACAACAGTAACAGCTATTACAGCAAGCAAAACAGAATGGAACTAAAGAAGGTCTTGTTTTAATTCAAAATCAAAACAATCCATGCTGCTTATATTTTCTTGATAATGACAAGTTCAGGTTTGCTGATGAGACCATACCAACTCATGTTTATCAGTGAATATTTTTTTTCCGATAAATGAATGTTAGGATTGAGAAGGTTTTCAGATATCACAGTACTGGACACAAATGTCCTCTATTTGTTTCCAAATAAAAGGTGCAGCACAACTGTTCACAGTGCATGTTTCCTCTTGCTGCACCACCTACTGTATATGACTCAGTATTATCATGGAAGAGGTGCCTATCTAGTGGTTGAGATTGCATTTTGAAATGTAGCTGCTTTATGAAATGTTTTGTCTTATCATGTGAGTCTGCCAACAAGAGTGCCAATTAGTGTCAATTAGTCATATACTGTGAAGTGGACACATGTCTAATGGGAACTGGAGTGAGACTGGATGTCATTTTCTAAGACAGGATCAGCCTCATTGTCATCTGCTACTGACTTTTTAAAGTTTCATGTGTTCATCAAAACTGGGTCAAACAAGACTAAGTGCTTTGCACTGCTATAGATCTCTGAACCTCTGGTATCATATGAACCAGTTTGTTTCCTAAAACCTTGGGGATGGGGCTTTTCATGGTTCCATCTTCAAGGATATGATCTGGAGAAGTCTTGTTTTATGCTCCAGAACATTGGAACACCTTTTCTAGCCCAAGTGTGCACTTTTTTTTGAAATTTTTAAAACAAAATCATTGTTATTTAACAAAGCTCTTAATTGTAATCTGTCAGCAATCCTTTTCTTTAGCACATTTGCTGTTTATCTTTTAGTCTATTGATTTATTTTTTATTGATTAAGAAATTGATAGAGCAGTAGTTGACTCCATGGCACTGAGTGATTGGGGCATAGCTCTGGCGTGCTAGCAGCCTGAGTTCATGTCCTCATCCCAGGACTCCAGGAACAGAATGCTGGCAGAAAATTATTCAGAGTATCCATTAGATGCTTCCTTCAAGGAAGGTGAATGGCCCAGCTCTGCTTGTCTAGTGACATGCAGTTGTGGAATTGCAGTGGTACTCTTGGCAGTATGGGTGACCACCTGTTGCTGAGTGTCCCCACTAGAGGAAGTCACATGATACTGCACACATGGTTGGTGGACAGAGCCCTTAAAACAGGAAAATTAGATGGCAGCAGGCACGCTATATGATTGCCACTCTGACAGCACCTCACATGCCACCAAGACCCTGCCTTACTACCCTCACTGTCTGGAGGCTGATCAAGGTACTTCTGTCCATGCAGCAGCAGAAGAGCAGTCTGATAGGGATAAGTTGTAATCTCTAGTACCATAACAATTTTTATAAGGTATTTAGGGGAAAATCCCTAGATATGTCAGCTTCAATGCAAAGTGCATTTCCATGCATTACACCTAACACTATTAAGTTGAAAACATTATAGTATATGGTTTGGACTTATTGGCCCCTATGAACAATTGTGGGAGAGGTTCGTGGAAAATGCATGTACTCCACCCATGGTATCACGTTCGAACAGTGACTGGAAAACAGCAAAGACCATCACAGTGATAAAATCAGCAGTACATTGTAATGGTCCACTGGTTTCCTGACACTGCTGTCTCTGGAGAGTATGCCCCCTTCCTGAACCAACTGCGACTCAGAGTTGGTAATCTATAGAGCAGGGGGGGGCAGATCCCCTGCAAGGGGGGTGCAGGGGAGTGAAGCCCTCCACAAAAAACACTTTTTTACAGTGGCAGCATAATGCCAGTTGTCAGCATTGTGCCATTGCTGGACTGATGGTCAGAAAATTTCCTGTCGCTGCAGCGACATGGAACCCCCAGACAGCATAGCTCCTCATCTGTGGACAGGTTCACATATGCTGGTATTCACAGCTGGTGCCCAACTGTCCACGGCTCCTCCCTCCTGGCTCAAAGGACTCTGCAGGGTGGCCAGGGGTGGAGTCATGGTCCTGTTCAGGCATCCAATGGGATGCCCTCCCCTGGTCCCACAGTGCATCCTCGGGCAGCAAGGTGCCGGTCCAGTGTAGTGCACACCTACAGCTGCCACCTGGGCATGCACAGCATGGCTCCTACAGCCACTCTGCCCTTCTGGCACTCTGAAGGACCCCTAGTGGTAGGACCTTGCCCCGGCCCACACCCCCGCAACAGCAGCTGTGCTTCAACCCCACTGTGGCCATACGCCCGAGCCCTGGTAGTTAGGCAGTGTCTCAATTCCCCTACCCAGCAACATACCTTCCTGGTGCTGCTGCTTTGCAGTTGCATCAGGCTCTCACCCATCCCACTGACCCTTCCCTCTCTGTATGTCTAGTGGGCAGGGGTAGCATGGAAGGCCCTTTCCTGGTCCCTCTGTGACTGGCAGGTGATGACAGTGAAGGCGCACAGTGGGTTACAGCGGGGTCCCTCTGCCATAACCTGCACCCATCTCCATACCCACGTGGTCAGCACTATGCATTGTAGGAAATAGCATATTGTGCTGGCATGCCTCCGCCCCCCCAGGTGCATTGCCCTCCACACTGCCAGGGAATCGGGCACATAACTGTCACCTGCACTGGTTGTGAATGCTACAGGTGATCCACCGGACCCTGCCACGTGCCATTCCCACATATCTATGCCTAGGTGCCCAGTATACATGGCATGTAGGCATAGTGCATATGGCCCATGATGCATAAAAATCGATAGCTGGCAAAATGTTGTGCACATTCTAAAAGTTATTGTGGACATTCTCTCATTAATATTCATGAAGTATTCCCCTCCTTGCCTCCTGATTGGAGCAAACAGTCCTGCTCAAGATAAATAAATATGGCTGTGCCAGTTTGCGAGCGGTTCATCCCGATGGTTTGGACGTGGACTGCTGTAGCTGGCTCTGTGCTCCAAACTGTAGTAACTTCACAGTCCTTTTCTTGTTTGTTTCTTTGTTTCTTTGATTATAAAGGGCTAAGTGAATCTGCTGAGTGTGAGGATTTTATCAGAACCTCACAGACAGACTTTGCTGCAAACAGAGCTGCTGACACAAAGCAAGGCAGCCAACACAAGGTATGAGACCTTGCCAAAGTTAAGGACCACACTGATGGAGTTCATTGCTGTGTAATCTGCTGTTTTTCCTTTCCTGAAACCATATACTATAAAAAATAAAGTATGGTAGGGCTGCACTTTATTCCTTATATAATAAATAATAACAAAAAATAAAATTCTTAAGAAATACAAAGTAATATCTGACTACTTTTAAAACATTTGTAACATTTTCTATCTGCTGTTTTAGTCAACTAATCTAGCTCTTTATCTATTTGCATTTCTACTAAGTTTACCTTTACCAAAGGTTTTTGTTCTAATTTCTGTCAGCAGGGTTTGTGTAGGGCATGGCAGTGCATAAGCAGGTCTTCCATAAGGAGATCATAGGGGTATGGTAATGCATAAGCAGAGTTGGCAGACTGCAATTGTAGGGCTACAGACATGCATACCCAGGGCTAGAAGGCCGACAGTGCATGGCTATGGAAGCTCAAAAGCAGGGCTAGCACACTGCCAGTGCAATACTATGACAGTGTATAAGCAAGTCTGGCAGATTTCCAGTTTTGGAGCAGCCTGTACAAACAAATCACCCCCAACCCTCTTCTTGAAAAATAAAACATCTTTTTTAAACAGAAAATTACTATCCAGTGTTGAACTTCAAGTTTTCCCCAAAACAATTTTCTTTCCATACAATTCGATAAACCAACTAGTTAAAAAATGTCAAAAAAATTTTCCTTTCAGAACATTCTTTATTATGTATGTTATGCAGTGTTCAACAAAAGGAGATTAAAAAGGTTTCCATCTCTGTTTAGGCATGCTTTGAAACTGCAGATGTGAGTGCCTCTCTGAAGTAGGGATTGTTAACCATTTTAAACTGCAACCAACCTGAAGTGGGAGATTTTTTCCCTTTTTTTTCAGTTCAACAGGGCAATTTTTCAGCACAACAGGGCAGCAGTATTGGGTTGGGGATCAGAAACAGAGTCAGAAAGGAGCAAGATCAGGAGTCAGCTGTAATTAATTCGGGCTGTCCAGGAAGCTCCAATGGGGTTTAAAAAAGGCTCTGCTCTCTGTTTAAGTGTGCTTTGAAATGGCAAAAGCAAGCACCTCTCTGAAAGGGGTATTGTTAACTATTTTAAACAGCAAATAAGCTGCATTGGGAGTTTAGTTTTCATTCCTTTAGCTCAGCAGAGCAGCAGGACTGAGTCAGGGGTCAGAAATGGAGTTGGTACAGATCTGGGTCGTATGTCAGCTATGTGCAATTTGGGGCTATCTAGGAAACTCCCAGGGAAGTACAAAAGGTCATCCACAAGGTGTGTCCCATTCATGCTTGTGATCCAGAGCATGAGTGCAACAGGGCAAAAGTGGAATGAACAGGATTGGCATCTTAGACATTGGTAGACATCTGCAGGTGACAGTAGGCATGCAGGGAACTCTGTCAGTCCATTGAGGTAAGGTAAAGTACCAGTATAGTTGTTGCTGCCTGAGTTGGAGAGTACAAAGGAAGGTAAGGGGGTAATGGCAGGGTAAAAACCATTTGTACAAATAGAAACTATCTGTCCTCCCTCCCCCAATGAGACACTTGAGACCCAGTGGCATCTCCAGTTTATTGTTCTACTGTCCTTACTGTCTTCTCTATTGTGGATTTGATCAATGTTCATTCCAAGTCCCCCCTTCCCCCTCTTCCCTTTTTCTTGTGCTTTAACTTTGAAGGAACATATTTATGTACAGTGGCAGACATAATTTGAAAGCCCATAAAAAGTTATTTTAATTGAGGTATTGAACATACCTGTGGCTGGTAGCAGTCCAGAGATATAGATGACTGAGTCTGTGCAACGTAAATACTACATTAGAGCCATTTTTAGAACCTTGTGATGTCAGTGATGATTAAGCAGTGCTTAACTCAATGCAGTTAGGCACTGATTGATTGTCACTGACATCACAGGGTTCTAAGAATGGCTTTAATGTCATATATATATATGTTGCTCAGACTCAGTTATCTATATCTTTGGACTGCTACCAGCCACAGGCATGTCCAATGCCTCAATTAAAATAACTTTTCATGGGCTTTCAAACAATGTCTGCCACTGAACATGAATGTGTCCCTTTAAGGTGTCAATAACATACATTTACAAATAAATTTCCATGACCAATGTGAAGCTAATACATTATCCTTACTTGCTTAATCATTTAGCATTGCACATTTATTTCTTTACCCTACAATTGTTGTTGTACTCTTGTTGTTACCATGATTACCTATTCATGGATAGTTTAGTGTTGTGTAAGTATTTGTTAAAATGATGCTCATCTACATTCGTTTGTTCTGTGATACTACTAGACTGTTAATTGATGTTTGTATTCTCTGTTTTACTTGAAAACAATAAAATGTTAATTGTAAAAAAATAAATAAACTATCTGATGTGTGGAAAAAGAGGACACCTTGTTTACACCACCCAAAAAAATAATTTTATTTGCAGTGTTTGTACTCAGCTCTTTTTGTTTTCTTGTCAGTTGATTGGTTACCGAGTGCACTGGTTGCTTCTGAGCACTCCCTGGTTGGATTGCTACAAGGAAGGAGCCACTCTATCTAGGATAGTGTACAAAGGGGTAATGGAAAAATTAAAGGTTGAAAAACAGAATCACATGTGGTTTAGGAATAGATGTAACACCCTATGTAGGGTGAGGGTGAACTAAGGCTGAAAGAAGCAAAATGGGAAAAACTGAAAACACCCTGTCTAGGGTCATGATACAAAGACATTAAGCAAAACAAAAAAGGGGACAACTAGTAAAACCCTATCTAGGGTGAGGTACATATTTTTTCCAGTTAACTTAGTGAGTCTAGGAATGGGAATGTTGGAACTGGTGCAGTTCAGTGTCTGTGGAGCAGTTTCCAGAGAAACCTTCTGAAGACTGAGGTGCTGCCCTATCTGCACAGACCTCTCTAGACTGAGGCCATGTTTCTCCACACAGTGGCCACCAAATCAACCACCATGCCCCAGAGGATTCCAAGGAGGAGGGCCAGCTGGACTGTGCTGGGCTGTTGGAGGGTGGTGGGTCGGGGGCACATTCCTCAGCTGGTGCCACTACAAAACTCATTTACCACTCTGATGGGACAGGATGGCTGAGAGGAGGCACCAGTGGTAGTGGCCAGGGAGGATGTGGGTCCATAGAGGGAGGCCTTAAGGCTGGTGACAGAGGATCCCAGCAGAGGAGGAAGCAAGTTTTGATGGGGGATATGCTTGTTAGATGGCTACAGAAAGGGAGGGAAAGAGGGAGGTGAGGTTTCTACCTGGAGCAGTGGCTTGCAGAGATGAAAAGTAGATCCTAAGGATCGCTAGAGTGGTGGGGCAGGAGAGGGAATTGGATATCATTGTGCACCTGTAGACTAATGACCTGAATAGCGGCGGGACTGGCATTGTGCAGGGAGATTTTTGGTAGCTGGGCAGGGGTCTTAGGCAGCTAACAAACTCAGTGGTGTTTGCTGAAATGATACCTGTATACAACAGGGGGCAAGGGGGAGAGTTTCTTGCACCAGGAGCTTCAAATCATGGTTGAAAGTATGGTGTAGAGAGGAGGGAATCAGCTACACTGGGGACTGGGACTAACCTGGAGGGATAAAGGTCTCTACTGGAGTGATGGCCTGCTTCTGTCTGGGAAGTGAATTGCAGTCCTCAGTGGATGGTTTAAATGATACTTTGATGAACATTTCAACTAGCTGAGGGTGATGGTAGAAGAAATCAGGAAGGCTACACTGTCACCCCACATAGTGAAGCAGAGAGAGAAGGGAAGGAGGACTTAAGGGAGTGGTAAGTCCAACAGGGTGCAGAATAAAGAAAAAAATCAGAGTGGTAGAAATGAAAGGGGATGGAAACAGAAGCTATAAAAATAGAAGGGAAAAGAAGGCAGGGCAAAAAGAAAAAAAGAGAAGTAGCATGCAGAGTCATAACAACATTTGGAAGGCCATGTGTGCAAACACAAGAAGTCTAGGAAATAAAATTCCAGACCTAGAGGCAATCATGGCAGAGGCAGACCTGGATATCTTGGTTACTACAGAGTTGTGGTGTATAGGAAATTTCAGCTGGGACATGGCCATACCTGGCTATACTCATTTCAGGAAAGATGGGATGGGGTGGAAGGGTGCAGCAGTGGTGCTGTGTGTAAGTGAGGGTATCAAAGTGATAGAGGCATTGGGAATCCAGTGGGGAATGCAGGGGTTGGAAGTACTGTGGGTCACCCTGGAGATGGGAAATAGTGACACTATTTGTGCTGATGTGATTTGCAGACCTCCATCACAGACAGAGAAATTAGATAAGGCACTGATGGAAGCCATAAGCACAACAGCAGAATAAGACAAGTGCTGCTGGTGGGTTATTTAAGTCTTCTGGATGTATTTTGGAGCCTTCCTGCTCCAGCTTCAGCTAGAAGCAGGGACAATTTGTCTGACAACTAGTCAGGGAGACCACTCATGATGGGGCTATAGTGGACCTAATGCTCACTAACAGGCACGTTATTGCAGACATCAAGGTGGGTGGCTACGTGGAGACCAGTGATCACTGTACAGTGTGGTTCAACATATGGATGGTGGTGGAATGCCAACCACAGAAGAATGAGAGTCCTGGTCTTCAGGAGGGCTGATTTTTTAAAAAATGGGTGAATGCCTCAGAGACAACCTAGCAAGTGAATGTCCTGGGTGGGTGAAGAAACAGCAGGCTAAGCTAAGAGAAGGCATAGTAAAAGAAACAAACTTATGTGCAAAGGAAGTGAGCAAAAAGAAGAGAAAAGAGATCGCCATTGCTTTCAAAGGAAGTGTCTCAAATGTTAATGACTAAAAGGGCAGCATACAGGAGGTATAAATAGATATAGGGGGAAGTAGACATGAAGGGGTATCAGGAGAAGCAAAAGGAGACAGGGAAAGTAGTTAGGAGTGCAATGTTGAAAACTGAGGAAAGAATAGCCCAGGGGTAACAAAAGGGGACAAAGCATTTTGAAGGTACTGTACCTAAATGAAAATAGGAAGACTAGAGGAAGGATTGTGAGGTTAGGAAGGCCAGGTGAGGACTGTGCTGAGGATGATCCAGAGAAAGCAGACATCCTGAACAAATACTTTTAGGTTAGTCTTCATAGAGGAAGGGGAATGGGCAACATAGAACAACAAGAGCTCTGGGGGGACGTAGGGAGGTAGACACAAGTCCTTTAATGTAGGAAACAGTTCCATAGGGAATCACAAAACTGAATGTGGACAAAGCTATGGGGCCAGAGGGGGTATAACCAAGGATTTTCACAGAGCTCAGGGAAGTACTGGCTGCACATCTGAGTTCTTTTTAATAACTGATTGGGAACAGGAGTGGTTCTGGAGGACAGGAGATGGGAATATACCACTTCACAAAAGTGGTAGCAGGGAGGATGCTGTCAACTACAGACTAGTCAGCCTAACACTGGTGGTGGTGAGGGTAATACTAAAAGAAAGGATTGTGGCATATCTTGAAAGTAAAGGGTCAATGACCTGAGGCAACACAGATTCAAGAGGAGGTAGTCATGTCAAATAAATCTGATAGATTTCTTTTACTGGGATACCAGAGAAAGAGTTCAGGATGGGTTGGTGGACGTGGCCTACTTAGACTTCAGTAAAGCTTTCTACAATGTTCAACATAGGATGCCCATGAGGAAATTGGGCAGTTTAGTGGTGGGTCAAAGGGTGGTAAACTGGGTAACAAATTGGTTAAGGGGTAAACGAGAGATGGTGGTGTTAAATGCAGTTTACTCCAGAGAAGGCACGGTGATCGGCAGTACTGGGACAAGTGCAGATGAGCTGGAGGGGAAGATATGCCTCTTGGTAGATGACACCAACATTTCCAATGGGGTTGACACTCTGAAGGGGGTGGAAAGTATGGGCAGAGACCTGAGAAGACCTAAGGAGTGGTCAAGGGCCTGGCAGCTGGGTTTCAATGCAAATCAATGCAAAATCATGCACTTGGGGCACAGAAACCAAGAGGCAGAATACAAAATAAGAAAAGAGGCATTGACAGTCACCAAACAGGAAAGGGACCTGGGAGTAATTTTATCTGATGACCTCAAGGTATTGAGGCAGTGCAATGATGCAGTTGATATGGCCATTGGGACATTGGGGTGCATAGGTAGAGGTATCACCAGCAGAAGGAAGGAGGTGGAATTGCCACTGAATAGACTGCTGGTGAGACCCCATCTGGTGTTACATGTCCAGTTCTGGAGACCACATCTCAGGAAGGACATAGACAGAATGGAGGCTGTCAAGAGGAGGACACCTAAAATGGTGAATGGGCTCCATGAGAAGACCTATGAGAAGAGACTGGAGGACCTTAATATGTACACCCTGGAAGAGAGGAGGGTGAGAGCGGATATGATACAGACCTATAAATACATCACGGGTGTAAAAAAGGAACACAAGGTGGGTATTTTTCAGTGGAAAATATGCATGATAACAAGGGAACATGAAATGAAGCTGGAAGGGGATAAACTTAAGAGGAATGTGAGGAAGTAGTTCTTCTCTAAAAAGTGGAGGATGCCTGAAACAGTCTTTCAGTAGAGGAGGCGGGGGCTAAAAACAGTATTGGGAGTCAACAATGCATGGGATAGGCATAAGGGAATTTTAGTGGAAAGTAACGTGGGGGAGATAGAGATCGAGTAGGGTCTGTGGTGAAATATAGACAAGGAGGAATTGAGCAGATTGCGTGGGCCAAGCAGATGTTATCTTCTATCAAGTTCTATGTTTACATGTTTCCATGTTATAAACATCACAAACATGAATGTTAAGTACAACATGAAATATTTGTCAACTTACTGACAAAGCTGGAGATTTACATTCTCCAGAATTCTGTTTGGTTTGATGTTATACCCAGTTTTTGCTATGTATAGTAAGTGTATATTGTTCAGCCAAACATGTTCCCAGTGGCAAACCCATCATAATTCAAGCAGAATATGAATCATTGCTGCAACACCAACAGGCTTGTATTAGGCAGGGGAGCCAGCATTGTTTTGAAATTAGTTTTATTTTCTTTAAATAGCAGGCTGTGGTAGTCCCAGAATCACTGAGACTGTCATCTTGTATGTGAGAGAAAGAGACTGAGGACTCCAGAGCAGAGGAGGACACTGATAGCCCTCAACATCTTGGACTATCAGCTGCCAATGGCACTCTCACCAAAGTCACCACTGAAGAATGAAACTGGATGGAGGAAAGTAACACACCAGCACTCCCAACCAAAGGAAGCAAGCCAGGAAGGGAAAGTGAGGACAGTTATAGGGCAGGCCAAGTCCAACATGTACATGGCCAAGGAGGGCACCCACTCAGCACTGACTGATAGTCATCTAAAGTGGCACCATAGCATAGTCTCAGATATCAGCAATACAGCAGCTGACATTAGTTACATTAAGTGGGTGAACTGGACAATGGGTGATGATGTTGACCACCCACCCACCCACTGTTGCATATCGAAATTCTTTTTTTGGTGGTACAGTATTTCTTTTTTCCAGCTGACTTTATTTTATTCATTTACTTTATAACAACATACTGCAATCAGACAACTACAATATATATAAAAGATGTCAATCAGTCTCATGCCTTCTGTATATCAAAAAAGGTACAGTAGATTAAAATATAGCTCTCAAGTCATTCCTTCAACTCTAGTGCATCACCTTACTTTACAATAACTATGCAAATGTGATTTATAGACATATTAATTCATCTAGACATTGCCAGAAACATAAGACATTCCAGAGGTACTGTATTTCTACTGTCCTAATTTTCTATGGACATCTCGACCTTTAGCCTAAAAGTAATAATGTTGAGAGGTTTTCCCATTTTCGTTTGAAACCTGGACAAGCTTTTTTCATTCTTGTTATTGACTTTTCCATCTGTAATGCTCATAGAATTTCATGATGCCATTCTCTATTGGGTGGGTTTTCTTTATTTAGCCAGTGGCATAGTATGCTTAATTTATTTATTTAGTTTTTGTTGACCGGGTAAGTGCACTAGACAAATCCTGCCTATTTTCAGGCATGACCCGGCGGAGGGCATTACAAGTGAATGCCACATGACCTTGAACCAGATTAAGCTGTAATGTAGCAATCACTATAATGAGGGACATATGGTTGCACTAGCTTCTAAAGGTCTACACCTATTAGATATATTTCTGGTTGGAAAGCTTCTCCCAATCCAAGAAAGGGGTCAAATTGGGATTGCAGTGCCAATCAAAGATCTTTGATTTTTCACATTCCCACATACTATGTTTTAAAGTTCCCTGTTGTTCTGGCATTATATATCTATCTATATATAGGGGATACATGATGGGCGACTGTGGAATATGGAAAATATTTGCACAAGCGCAGAGTGAATTGTGATAATATCATGAGTGCCGAAGGCACGAGTAATATTATTGCAGTTCACTCTGCATGAGTGCAAATGTTTGCCATATTCCACAAGTCGCACATCATGTGTGCGATTTATACAATAGGGCTAGTATCCTATGGGAACATTTTTTCTGTGTTTTCTCCCTGTTTCTTTTATTTTGGTAACTGGGTGAGTTTTTAAGGGAGACCTGGGAGCACCGGGCAGTTAAATGATTTGTTCAGAGTCACACAGTATTGAAATGGAAGTTGTGAGAATCAAACACTGGTCTGGGCTGCTGGATGCAGGAAGTTTGTTCATTGCTTGTTACTCTAAACTCTAGGCTATACTGACAGCACTGTTTGTGTGTGGTCTGAGTGTGTGTAAGTATTTCTGAATGGGCGGAGACTGTTAGACACTATGGGAAACAGGTGCATGTGAATTGCAATGGTAATTGTATTACCTGCAGCTAGGAGTGAGAAACAGACTATTTATTCAGTAAGTTGCAGGCTTCACTGAGACAGAGAAACTGTTGCAGTCAGCACTTAGAAAGAGAAACTGGTTTATGAAGGAGGCTGGTTTGAAGATTACAGCAGTACAGTAATGGGCTTGGATTGTCAGAATAACTGGGACACAGGTGATTGTCTTTTACAATGCTAATTGAGTTAGTTGCAGGATTCAGTGAGAAAGAGAAACTGTGAAGCTATTAAATGCAAGCTGCACTGTAGATGGTCTCACTCTGGTAACATCACCATTGTTGTATATTTGCTGATGATGTAGACACTGTGGGATTATCAGGAAATAAATCCACAGTGGTGATGTCATCACAGTGGTTATACAATGACTATGAAAATAACACCATTTACTTCATTGCATATCACCTCACCCTATTGTATTAATATATATATATATATATATATACATATATATATATATATATATATATATATATATATATATATATATATATATAATGGGCTATCTATTTTCTGCATCTTGAAAAGTGTAACAGGAGTATAAGACATATCAGTTAGTGATTTATAATGTATTAATCTCAGTTTGTCAAACTGAATATACTTGAAGGGTTTCTCAAATATTTTTGACTGTTCAGCAGTCTCCCTCATATGAGGAAATTATTTTTCTCTGTACCTACAATATGGACTATCATTGCTGCATGCCAAATGTTGTACTGCCTTGTAAAGTAACAATATGTTAGACCACTCTCTCTTAGAACTGTGTCCTAATACTAAGAGGTACAGTATCTGTAAAAACACACAAGAGAGAATGACATAGTAATTAATATGCATTAAACAATCAAACTCAAAATATAATAAACTCAATCAAGAGTTTGGGTTTATGCCACAATATGGAGAATTCTTACACCTGTGTTACCAAATGGAACATAATACAATTGTAGTTAACATTTATGTACTCATCTCATTTCCTGTTGTTTTGTTCTATGTGACCTTCCTCACACTTGTTTATTTCAGGGAATGATCATGTCTTGTGTTCCTGTCAAGAAACCTTTTACAGCACTCTTAAATACACTTGTTCTGCCTCTCATACAAACATCTTAGCACTTCTTCAAAGTCATAACTAACAGCTGTACACCTGTTTCCTATCTATTTTCTGCTCACCATCACTACCAACTCATCTCACTATCCTGTCATGAATTATTTAGTAAAACTATAACTCTAGTGTAAATTCACCTTTTCTGTTCAGAAGACTATGGCAGCTGAGGAAGGGACCTGCGTGGCACTGAAAGCATGTGTACTATACCATTTTTGTACAAGATACATGTTGGTCCAAAATGTATCACACTATCCAGTGATAAATAAACAAAATGGATTTTTGAAATTCAGTCTTACAAGAAAGGACCTCTGAGCAGTTAGGAGTACTGATTCATGCAAATTTCTGAATATTTACATGGAAACATAGAAACAGGGAAGTTGATGGCAGAAGGAGACCGCTAGGTCCATCTAGTCTGCCCATTTGTTTTAGACCTATTTTGACACTCTAGCTGCCCTTTGTAGTCACGGCTCCCTTGTGTCTATCCCATGCATTCTTGAATTCCCACACAGTGTCGACGCCCACAACCTCTTGGGGCAGGCCGTTCCCAGTGTACACCACTCTTTCTGTGAAGAAAAACTTCATGGCGTTGGTAGAGAACCTCCCTCCTTTCAGCCTGAGGTCATGTCCCCTGGTCCTGGAGCCCTTCTTGAAGTGAAAAAATTCCTGTGCCTGACCTTGTTAATGCCTTTTATGTACTTGAATGTTTCAGTCATGCCTCCTCTCTCTCTCTCTCTTCTCTGCTTCAGGGAGTACATATTTTGTTCCCTAAGTCTACAGTTTACAACTGTTAGTGGAAGGAATTGGTGGTTGATACACATGTGTATGTACTTTGTTGCTTCTTGATCTGGTTTTATACACTCAATGTACTGTATGTTATATGTATGTGATAGCTGTGCTTTGTTTCATTGGTATTTTTGTCTTTTCTTGTGCATGTACAGTACCTAAGCCATGAGTTAAAGATGTCTGCAGTACTTATGTAAATGAAAATAAACTAATGGCACAAAAAATGTATTTAAATGTTGAAGGGTCTTCAGTCCAACTAAATTTTTCAGACCCCAGTCTACAGTACATGTGAGATCCCTAGCATAGATTTATTACTAACAATTATTGTAAGTTCCAGTTGGAAGGCATATCATAGAAAGCAGGAATCTATGAAGAGAAAGTTACTTGAAATTAATACCACCCCCCTTCCCCTACCCACAGAATATGTAAGTCGCTCATCATCCTGCATAATTTTTATTTAAACTGATGCTTGTCTTCTTTATGGCATTGAACTTCAATAGGTTAAAGTCACCTCAGTGAAACATAACCTCTAGGCTAACCTCCAAGCACAGTAAGCAACATTTGCTCCAATAAATTTAACATGAGGGAAGGGCTGACAGGATAATGCATTACAAGATGTGACCAGAATAGTGCTTCAAAATCATCCTACATGCTAACTAGGAATATTCTTGGGTCAGTATGAGTGCCATTCATCACACAACAAAACAATAATGAGTAATTTTTGGTAATGTATTAAAAACCATATAATACTATGGGTGATACTAAGGTTATAGGATAGATGAAGGCAAAGTGCCAATGTAAACCATCCACCACTCACAACACATAGTAACTATTTTTTATAAAATGAGGTTTGAAATCATTGTATCCTGACTGATTAACAGTCATGAATTTTGAAACCACTGCCACTGGTTATAAAGTGCTAGCAATCAGGAAACAGCAACATTTAATATCAAGGCCTTGTTTTAAAAAGTCCTGAAAGCCATTACAAACATGGTTGGCACCTCTACATTCACTAAAAATGGTCTTTCCCTTTCTGATTCCCTTCTTAGACACATACACTAATCAGAAATCAAGTGAAGTACTACTCATATTGTAGCTTTACTTTCTGTAACTTCTTTTCTGACCATTGTAAGCCCCCTTTCTGTCTTTGCCTATCTACCAAAACATAATTTGCTGATTTCTCTGTCCAGATAAAATTGAACACATGGCTTTACCGAGGACTTCTGTTGTGTGTGTTTGCAAGAGGAGTGGTACACATTCTGCCAGTCAACTTCTGCAGAAGTTTTAATTCCTGCGTTTCATGGTAAGCTAATATTCAGTCTATGTGAAAATGTGAAAGGACAGTTCATAGATTGATAGGATGGATTATGTTTTATTACATATCATCCCCTTTGTAGTACTCCATAATCATTACCAGTAAGATATTCCTTAACAATTCTGTAGGATGATGCATGATCCAATGATATGTGGACTGGTCAAAGGCCAGCCCCTTAGTCCATCCCAAAAACTTCAGTTTATTTTTGTGCATCCCTAGAGGCTGATCACAATCCTAGACTGCTCTGAGACTTTTTAGGTATTTTGTAAGATTAACATTCTTGCTGTTTCTCTCTTTTCTCCATCCCTGGCCTGCCTCCCAATGTTGAATTCTGCAGCTCATTAGGAATGCATAACACTGACCTTTCTACTTGCTTTCACTAATTAACCATGTCTTGCTCTGAAACTATCTGCAGCTGCAAGCCACTGCTAAGGAGCATCTTTGTGTTCCTGATAGCAGAGAAAGGGCTGGACCCTTCTGCAGTGTCCAGCTTTTGTCAGAAATTAGGTCTGCTGTGGTGGGGACCCTCTTGAAGCATCATTGTCTTCCAGCACAAAGGCAGAATACACAAAGAAAGGTACCCTACTGTAGTGTCCATTTCTACTATTGACGGTCATGGTTATCTAATCCATTTGCTCATATGTGACCCAGCTGCAGTGTCTACACTACTTGTGGCCATATGACAGAGTGAGACAGTAGAAACATAAAATCTGTAGCCTGTGCTTACTGTCTTCCTCATGAGAGCTTCAAGGCTGTAAAATATAACAACAGCCTTACATAGATACATAGATACATAGACAGTGTCTGCAGATAAGGGCCTACAGCCCACGCAGTCTGCCCATTTGAGCTTGTAAGTTTACTTTATATTTTCCTAGAAGTCCGTTGCCCCTTAACCCTGACTTCCAGAATTCCTTTATGTCTATCCCATGCATTCTTAAATCCCATGATTGTTTCAGCCCCCACCACTTCCTCTAGCAGGGTGTTCCACTTGTCCACTTTACCTGCGTATCATTCAGGATTTCACCATTAAATCTCCCTCACAGGTCCTTCTTGGGTCTGAACACCACTTCTGGCTGTGTCTCCATCCTGGCTCATGCTGCATGTTTCAACTGGTATGGTACCTAATACTATTAAAGCCAGGCCATTTGTGAGCTTTCCCCTGAACTGTGACATCGCCTTCTGTCACAGCCTCAGGTAGACTAGTCTGAAAAGATCTTGCATTCCCCATTGGGATCTGTAAAATCTCATGAGATCCCAGGGTGTCCATCTCACAGCCATGAAATTTCAGTGGCCATCTTAGGGATGTAATGTGCATTCAGCCAGGGCCTCCACTCTTGCAAGATCAGCAGCCATCTTAGGAGAGTAAAACACCAAAGGACATGTTGCCTGGGATCATGGCTACCCCTACTTCCTGTATTCCCATGAGACAGGTAGCCATTTTACAACCAAAATCTCATATCTCATGGTAACCATTTTGAATGTCAGCTTCTGCATTTCCCCAGTCCTGGATCTCCTTAGACTGCTAATGCAATATAGTAAGCATGTATGGAAACTGGATGCAATATCCCAAGCTTATTCATTTTTTTCTGCCTCTGTCTTACACATGTAGGCTTCTAAGAGGTGTGCCCATAATGGCTAAATGTAAAGAATTTGGAACCACACTGTTGGAGACACATGTGGGATAGTGCATCTGCTAAGTGTGCACCATCACAGAGGGCAGTGGCGCTCAAGGCATCTCCCAGAAGGGAAGTGCAGTCATTTTGGACCCACACCCGAGTTCACAAACAGCAACTCTGACTTTGGATGCTGAGCAAGCACAGTTGTATTGCACTTTTTGGAGGATCTCAAATCCAAGACACCCCAATCCCCAGTACCAGCCAACAAGGGCCCTTCAGTGGCCCATGATCCACCAGTCAAAAATCCCTGAGGGTCCCCAAATACCTCCCCTCACACTTCCGATACCAAGGAAGACAGCCAGGACAATCTGTCAGCCAGACTTTGCCCTGGGTAGAATACTGATGACTTTAATGGGATGATGAGAGGTATTCTCAATACTCTGGCGAAAGCTCCAGTCCCTAGTGCACCTGATGACTCTCTCTTCCTCTCAGGGGACCCAGCAGTTGGTCCCCACTTTTCCTTCATGTCAAGTGATTGACTCAATCACTCAAAAGGGACATGACACACTGGAACCAACAAGACTGCTGTGGAGGTACATGGTGTGGAAATTCTACCCAGTCTCCACTACTAGAAGGGATTCCTGGTCCAGGGATCTGAAGGTTAATCCCCCATCTCTGCCCTCTCAAGGCTTACTATGATACCAATGTAGAGCACTGCGGATTTAAAAGACCCATTGAACAAAAAAGTGGAAGAACTTTTGAGGAAGAATCACAAAGCTACTGGCTTATTGCTCTCTGCCTACACAGGCATGTAGTTTAATAGTAGAGCACTACACCGGTGGGTGGAGTCCATGGCACAAGATATACCAGATGGTTCACACTTGAGAGACACAAGAGATTGTGCTTTACAACAGTTAGGTACCTCTAGGATGCTTTGTTGTACTCACTCAGGTTCAGGACAAGAGTTACAGTACTAACAAACAAGGCCCACAAAGCACACACTGGATAAAATTGTGGCAGGTCAACAATGAGTCAAAGTCAACTCTTAAGAAGCTGCCCTTCAAAGAGGGCCATCTTTTTGGTGAGTCTCTGATGCCATCTCTTAAAGATGGGGGGGGGATAAGCAAGCATTAGGTAACAAGGATCTGTACTGTACTTTCCCTCAAACCAGCTTTTTCGCAACAGATTCAGGCAGCCCAGGCCAAAAACACAACCTCAGTTCTCTCAGGGATCAAAGCAGTAGCCTTTTAGACCAAAATCTTCCAACAAAGTGGCTTACAATAAACCAATCTTTGCCAATAACTGCAATGTTGCCTTGCCAGGAGCAAGCTATCTTTCCACTCTAGTCTTAAGCAACGACACAAGGTAGGCCTCAGCAGATAATATACCAGTTGCAGGAAGACTTTAACAGGTCTCTGCTCAGTGTGGTCCCAAACAAGGACAGACAGATGGGTCAAGGAGGTCATGAAGCACAGCTATGCAATACAATTGGAACACAAAAACATACCACACAGACACATGTCCTCCCAATACCAACTTGTCCAGGAAAGAAGGAGGTGCCATTCCAAGATCTTTCTGATTTGATAGCCAACAGGGCCATTCCATCAGTCCCAATCGACAAAATTAACCAGGGGGTGTACTCTTTATTCTTCACGGTACCCAAGAAGTCAAGGGGTATGGAAACATAGAAACATAGAATTTGAGGGCAGATAAGGACCGCTTGGCCCACCTTGTCTGCCCATTTCCCTCCCTGATGGATAAGCTGCAGATTCTAGTTAATCAACAGCTTACTTCTTCCTACCCCCCACTTGAATTGCCTTATGTCTGTCCCATGCATTCTTGAATTCTCCCACTGTTCCTGACTCCACAACCTCCTCAGAAAGGCTGTTCCATGCATTCACAACCCTATCTGTGAAAAAGTACTTTCTAATATTACCTCTGAGCCATCCCCCCTCTATCTTTAAATTGTATCCCCTTGTTCTTGCACATCTCTTCTTCTGAAAGATGCTACCATCTTGTACTTTAATTCCCTTGAGATACTTAAAAGTTTCTATCGTGTCCCCCTCTCCCTCCTTTCTTCAAGAGTATACATATTAAGCTGCTTTAGTCTCTCCTTGTATGTCATCTGGTGCAGACCCTGTACCATTTTGGTTGCCCTCCTCTGAACAGCCTCCACTCTGTCTATATCTTTGCAGAGATGGGGTCTCCAAAATTGCATGCAGTACTCCAGACGGGGTCTTACCAACTGTCTGTATAGAGGGATAACAACTTCCTGTTCTCTACTGTTGATGCCTCTCCCTATGCATTGCAGTATCCCCCCAGCCATCCTTACTGCCTTCTCACATTGCTTGCCCAGCTTTAGGTCATCTGATATAATTACTCCTAGGTCTCTTTCAATTTTTGTTGAGGTTATTAACTCACCCACCATTGTGTACTCTTCCCCTGGGTTTTTGTTTCCCAGATGCATTACCTTGCACTTCTTTGCATTGAATCTGAGCTGCCATATATTTGACCATTCCTCCAACCTTGCCAAGTCCCTTTATATTCTTTCCACCCCACCTTGTGTATCAACCCTGTTGCAGATCTTTGTGTCATCTGCAAAGAGGCATACTTTTCCTTCCAGGTGCTCTCCAATGTCACTTATAAAGACATTAAAGAGGACCGGTCTCAGTACTGGCCCCTGTGGTACCCCACTAGTTACCATCCTTTCTTCACTGTGGACTCCATTTACTATTACCCTTTGCATCCTGTTGTCCAGCCAGTTTTTTATCCAGGCTACCACCTTGATACCCACTCTAAGGTTGGCTAACTTGTATATTAATCTTTTGTGTGAGACTGTGTCAAATGCCTTGCTAAAATCTAGGTAGGCCATATCCACAGCCCCTCCCTGGTCTACTACTTTGGTCACTCAGTCAAATAAATCTATTAGGTTCATCTGACATGACCTTCCTGCTGTGAAACCATGCTGCCTTGGGTCCTCTGCCCCACTGGCCTCTAGGTACTCAACAGTTCTTTCCTTCAGAAGTGATTCCATCATTTTCTCTAGCACTGAGGTCACAGTAACTGGTCTGTAGTTTCCTGCCTCTGCCCTGCTCCCACTTTTGTGAAGTGGAATCACATTTGCCCTCCTCCAGTCCTCAGGTACCACCCCATCCTTCCATGATTTATTAAAGAGAGTAGTTAGTGGCATTACTAGTTCTACCCTTAGTTCTTTTAGAATTCTTGAGTGAATCCCATCAGGCTCCATTGCTTTGTCCACCCTCAGTTTCAAGAGTTCTTTCAAAACCCTTTCTTCTGTGAATGGACTGGTATCGACCCTCCTATTCAGAGTGTTTCTTTTTTTTGGTTAGGTACCTCCCCATCCTCTTCCGTTGTGAATACTGAGCAGAAATATTCGTTCAGTATTCCTGATTTTTCACTGTCACCCTCTGCCCACATTCCCTTCCCTTTATAAAGTTTCTGTATCCTTCCCTTGGTCTTTCTTCACTACCTAATGTACCTATAAAAGGTTTTATCCCCCTTCTTAACAGAGTTGGCTATCTTTTCCTCAGTTTGTGCCTTTGCTATTCTGACTGCCTTCCTTTCCTTCTTCTTCTTTAACTGATAAAGTTCTCTGTCCTGCTCCTTCTGTGTTTCCTTGTATTTCCTGAATGCTGTCTTCTCCATAACCTTCCCTTCCACCTCTTTTGAGAACTATAGTGTTTTTTTTTTACTTTCGTTTTATTTTGTTGATTTGCTTCACACAAAGGCTTGTTGCCTCTGCGATGGATGTATGTGCCTGGTACTGGACTTAAAATATTTCAACCAGTTTGTGACTTATAAAAAGTTAAAAATGGAGACATTATGCTCCACGCTGTCTGCCATGTGACCAGGGGATTTAGTAACATTGCTAGATCTCTAGGATGGTTTCTTACACATTGCAGTTTGACCCTCACATCGCATGTGCCTGAGATTTATGGTAGGCAACAGGCATTTCCAATATAACTGAATACCATTTGGTCTCATGTCAGCTCCCAGAGTTTCTACCAAGATGCTAGAGATTCTGGCCACAGAAGGAAACACATGTCTTACCCTAGCCAGATGACTGACTCATCAGAGCCAGGACTGAAGCAGAAGCACAGCACAGTACAGTACAGATCTAGTGGTACAATGTCGGCAGAGACATGCCAGGGTGCTGAATGAGAAGTAGAGTCAGCTATTGCTGGTAGCCCGTGATGTTGGCGCCTGATGTAAGGCACCGTCCGAAACTGTGACGTGTTGTAGGCGAAGCCCAAATGGCAATGGGGGGGTAGGGCGACCGGATGTGGTGGGGTGGGAGACTGCAATGACTGGATGTCACTATATGTACACACGCATGGGGGGGAACGAGCATGGTGAGTGTGGGCTGGGAGGGGGCCGAGGGGAGGTAGGGGTTGGCGCTGCGGTCAGCTGCTGAGCTGCACCATGGCATCGGTGGTTGGTCTCCGCTTGTGGTGTGGGAGGTACTGGGTTTGGGTCTGGGTCCGGGAACTACTGCAGTTTTGTTCTGCCCAACCTGAAACTTGCATTTTTTGCTTTTGCCCCCCCCGACATGTACCCCCCTGGAGTTGAGAATCCATTACTAGGGGGGTGCAGGGGGTAAAGCCCCCCCACAGAGAGCAAAACAAGTACATCACCAGTGCTGTTCTTCTGTGTGCCGAGGATGTCAGGGTGGCGAAAACGTTTTCGCCGCCCTGACAACGTGATAACAGGGGTTGCCATTTGGTAGTCACCATTACCGCATAGAACAGCAATTGCTGAAACAATGCGTTTCCTGTCTGAAATGAATAATAGATACAAACCTCAACATAGTGACCCTGTTGAAAGAAAAAAGTTGACATTCTCATTTGCCATGAAGAAGGGATATTACATTGGTCGTACAGACAGGTATGGGAATATCTACAACTCAAAGGTCTCATGGCAGCAATGATCGATACAGTCCCATGGGGCAAGCTGCATAAGATACAAATCCAGAGATGTCTTGGACACATGGGACGAATCGTCCCAGAATTTCCATCACAATATAAACCAGCTTGTGCATATTTTATGAAACCTGGTATGATGGTCCAACAAGTAGAACTTAAAGAGAAGTACAAGTCTGGATTAACACTTTTCCAAGACTGTGATCATGGACACCAGTCTCCAGGGATGGGGCACATTATGTCATTGTCATGCAGCTCTGGGCCTTTTGTCACCTGACAAAACCAGGCTGTCAATCATTGTACTGTAGATGTGAGCAGTGTACCATGCCCTGCTCTCCAGGGTCACTCTGTTCAGTTCAGAAAAGACACAAGGTGGCAATGGCATATCCGACAAAAAAGGGGGGGTGCACACAGATGCCTCATGACCTTGGAGTCCATGAGAGCAGTCATGATACTGGTAGTCCTGATCTGGTTGAGAAGAGCTTGTACTCTGTCATACAAAGAACATCAAGAGACTCACCTCTTCAGCTCCCATTTCAGCAGGATCTTCTGAGCCAGGGGCTGATATTTTATCAGGTTCCATGTGATATGGGTGAAAGCCCAATCACGATCGGTGGCAGAGTGACAGTACATTACTGAAAATCAATTTTGGCATGTACATCCCCGACACACAAGAAAACGGTGCCAGGGACTTAGATTTTATTTGTTCATGTGGGGGGCTGTGCCCCAAGCACCCCCCGCACCCTCCTACTAAAGGATTCTTAACTCCAGGGGGGGTGCATGTCAGTGGGGGTGGGCAAAATTTTGCTAAATAAAAATTTGGGTCCATGAGCACAAAAACGTAAGCATGCCTGGATCCAAACTCAGAACCCTCACAGCATTAGGCTGCCACCCACCCATCATGCTATGGGGCCAGCTCGGCAGCCCTAAGCCAACCACACCAGGCCAACCCTACCTCCCTTAGTCACGCCCCCACTGCACGCATATAAATATAGCAATGTCTTGTCTCTATATCTGCCCACCTCTTACATCTGGTCACTCTTCCTCAGCAGTAGCCCCGTCGACATGCACTGGGATTGAGTCACCATTACTGCAAGTGCTAAATCGCCTATGACCATGTCATGGGCTACCTTTTATCACAACCCATTGGCTTTCGACTTGATGGCCTGACTCTTGAAAGGAACAGATTGCTAGCATCAGGCTACCATCCCAGGGTGATGGAGCACTTATACAGTCAAGAAGGCAGTCCACAAAGAGCACATAACAAAGACACTGGTCAATTTTTAAGAAGTAGTATATAGAAAAAGGGACTTCCCCATCTGTTGTGGGACTTCCACTCATACTGAACTTTTTAAATGATGAGGCAGACAAGGCTTTAAGTTCTGCTTCTCTCAGGGCACAGACCTCCACTGTATCAGTAATTGGGGTCCCCTACCAGGGATAGGTCAGATTATTGTCCACCCTAATGTTTTTAGGCTCCTAAAAGCAGTTCAACTGGCTGATCTGCCCATTAAGCTGTTGTGTGCCCCATGGCAGCTTAATATTGTTATAGACACCCTTCAAAAATCACCATTCCAGAAGGAATATACATATTGGGTCGCACTTAAAACAGCTTTGCTGTTCACCATTTCTTCAGCCACATAAATTGGGGAATTATAAGCCCTGTCTTGCAAGGAACATTTCTTGGTATTTCATAATAACAGGGTCAGCCTGCACCCCCATTCTTTCTTTTCTCAGCAGTTCCACCTTGAGTAGGAAATTCATTTACAGTACATACTTTTGCTGCAGAACAGAGTCTGCCTATTGGCATTCCTTGCTCATTCGATGTGGGGCATCAGCTGAAACTTTACCTCTTGGTCATGGAGGCTAGTTACAAATCAGATAAACTGTTCACCCTTAAAGCAGGCAAGAGAGTGGGCTACACTGCATCTAAAGACATGCTTGAATGTTGACTCCCCTCAACGATGCCAAAGTCTATCAGGGGCAGGTATCGATCCACCCCTTGGAATCCAGGCACATTTCACCCAGGCAGTTACTGTCTCCTGGGCAGAAAGGGGAAAGGTCTCATTGCAGGAGATTTGTGCTGCTGCCATCTGGTCTACTCTGAATTCTTTTAATCAACATTATCAACTGAATGTGGCATTGGCTAATAAAGATGCTTTCGACAGGGTGGTACTTCAGTCCACAATGTATCTACAGGTACCTTAGGACAATGTCCATATTTTTCCCACCTAAATTGGGATAGCTTGGGCACTGCTACAAAGATCCCACTGGTAATGACTTGGAGTACTATAAAGGGGGAAATATGTAATGTTGTTTACTCGCCTGGTAAAGGTTTTTATTTATTTATTTATTGAATTTTGTTGACTGGGTAAACCCACTGAGACTAGAAGGGCCTTTTTCATGGGTGACCGGTGGGTGGGGGGTAGATACAGATGGTAACCAACTGAATTGAACCATATTAAGCTGTCAGTGGTATTTTTAGTAAATGGGGGAAACTTGGGCAGGACATCAGGTAGATTTCCCTACTCTTGTGGTAGAGGGTGCTGTGACTGGTTTTGGATGGCCAGTCCTTTGCAGAGATCTAGCTGTGCAGATGTTGGGGAGGCTGAGGAGCAGGTCTCCTCCCCTTCCTCTGAAACCATGGAGACCGAAGCATAACAAACATCACCAAATGCTGAGATGGCTGAGATACAAGCCTTACCAGAGAATGGAGGCCCAATGCAACTGGGCACGGTAACGATGACCCAGAAATTGATGAGGGAGCAGCCGCAAGCTCTTTCTCAGGCTGAGTTGCAATGCATGTTGCAGGATGAAGAACGCTGGTACATGGAACGGCATAGCACTTTGCAGACAGCAATCTGGACACAATTTGGTCATGGACTAGAGGGAGTGATGGAGCAGAAGACTGAAGCGCAATCTAAGGAGGTGGTTGAAGAATTCCAGGAACCTGGTACAGCTACAGCAGTGGAGAGCAACAGCGGGATAAAGGAGCATTTATCTGGACATGCAGATACTGTGACTAATACGAATTATGTTGCTATGGAGGCAATTTCTAAACCTAAAATGCCCACAACAAATCTAGATAAGGCTGAAAGTATGGGTAAAATACAGGCATGACATGGGGATGCACCACAGCCCAGGCAAGAGAGTCAAGAAAACTGTGGCAACATGACTATTCCAAAGCAAGCCAGGTTTACTATAGGTGCGTTGGATGGGACTCTAAAAAAGTGCAGTTAAGAAAACTAACTATGGGGGTTTGGCTGCTAGAAGTGGCAACAGCAGCATGAAATCTTTTTTGGATTCCAGATGGGGAACTGGAAGTATGTCACCTGTTTTTGGATTCCAGATGGGGAACTGGAAGTATGTCACCTGAAGGCCCAAACACTGCAACCCCACCCTGAGTTGCTGCAGCCCTTGAAAATGTTGGCTGGACTAATTTGCTTGATGGCAAAGACTGGGATGCTAATTTCCCTGGCATCTCCATGAAATCTACAGAGCAGCCTTTGGCTGCAGTGATGGGGGAAGGGTCCCAAAACACCTCCACATCAGACACTCTCTCACAGCTCCCTCCAGGACAACCTCTATACCCATCTGATCAGAAAGGTGGTAAGTAAGAGGCACCTGCAAAGCAGGATTTGCAACAGGACATTATTGCTATGGAAGGGGAGGAAGTGGCACAAACAATCCAGAATGATTTGACTGTGGAACAAAACTCTGTTCCCACAGTTGAGACTGCTGAAGGATCAGAGCTACCAGAGCAAACTTTGATGGAGGGAAGGACAGGGCAGGGTAGAGCATCAGAATCCAGCTGACCTCACCCTGCTAAAGTAAGGAGTTCCAATGTCAGGAACATTTATTTCCTGAGACTGCCAGGATTTTATCCGAACCTGCCAAAAGGTGAAATGCAATTCAGCACAAATACAGGGGAGGCCTATCAGACCTTCTGGATAGATTGATTGTGGGATGGTCCTTGATTAAGGACAGTATGAAATTCTATGCATATGAGATATATGTATTAATTCATATACCTGGTGAATCCCTTTTTGATACTAGCTTCAAACATCCTGCTGGTTGGTAGTGATTTTGGAAACAATATCAGCTTCTTAAAAATACCCTTTTGTGGCAGCCATTCATAATAATACCTCTCATGAAGCCCTCCTTCAAACAGATCACTGTTTTGTTCATAATGAAGGGGCAAATGTAGCAGACATAGCCTTTTGGCTCCAACAAATTTATTTATTTAGCTTTTGTTGACCGGGTAAGTGCACTAGACAAATCCTGCCTATTTTCAGGCACGACCCAGGGGAGGGGGATACAGATGAATGCCAACTGACCTTGAACCAGATTAAGCTGTTGGTGGTATTTTTAGTGAATGAGGGAAATTTGGCCAGTACACCGGGGAAATTCCCCTACTCTTTTCGATAAGTGCCATGGGATCTTTAACATCCACCTGAACAATCACCAATCCAGGCAGATAGGACCTCTATTTAATGTCTCATCCGAAAGACGGCACCTCAGAAATGCAACACCCCTCTCATGCTGCATTACAGTGTCAGTACTGGGATATTAACCCAAGTGCCAGACATGGGAACTGAACCCACAGCCCTCTGATCTCCCGGCCTCAGAGGTGAGTGTGCTACCTACTGAGCCACTGACACTGCCTCAAATGTGTAACATCAATGGATTCCCCAAGCCCATTTTAGACGAGGAACATTTTTGGACTGGGGCTTGGCAGTATAAAGTTACTCTAAAACAAATTAATGGAGAAGTACAACACTTGCACAACTGCTTTTACTTGGGAAGGGATGGAGGAGTGATTTTCTATACTGGACAGCCCCGAGCCTGTTACAGGTGTGGAGACATGGGTCACCTGAGAAACTGAAATGCAGCTTGTGTATGGTCATGGGGCACATTAGCGCCCAGTGTCTAAGACCCATGAGATGCAACCTATATGAGGATCAGTGTCACACTTTTCTTACATGTTCCTCGGCTTTACACAACAGCCTGGACCTGGCTCTCCAGGCAGAACAAGAGGTATATGTCACAACGTCCCAGAAGGACAGGTTGAAACTGGTTACTGACACTATTAGTGCTGGCCCCTCCAGCATGGACAGACATGTGGAACCTGCTGTTGCTGAGAAATCAGGACCTATGCCCACAGCATTACCCCCCGCACCTCCCCTACTTTAAATGTTGAGTGTACTCAGACCTCACAGCAAGACACAGTTATTATAAGGGTAACATCAGAAGATGCTGAGTCAGAAGGGATATGTGTGGAGACCACAGGACACATTACCACTACTGATACACCAGAGTCAACTAAGGTGCCAATCATGCCCGCTCCCTCAAGTATGGGGGGGATACTTACAAAATGGTTACTCGTTCCAAGGCTGCACCTAAAACTCCTCTAGCTCCTGTGCAACCAGGAGAGGATGACCCAATAGTGGTACAAAACCATAGAAACATAGAAACATAGACTTTGACGGCAGATAAGGACCACTTGGCCCACCCAGTCTGCCCATTTCCCTACCTACGGGATAAGCTGCAGATTCTAGATAACCAACAGCTTACTTCCTGCCACCCCCCACTACAATTGCCTTATGTCTGTCCCATGCGTGTTTGAATTCCTCCACTGTTTTAGACCCAACAACCTCCCAAGGGAAGGCGGTTCCATGCATCCACCACTCTCTCTGTGAATAAAAATTTCCTCACATTACCCCTGAGCCGTCCCCCCTCTATCTTTAAATTGTGCCCCCTTGTTCTTACACATCTCTTTTTCTAAAAGATGCTACCCTCCTGGACTTCGTTGATTCCCTTCAGGTATTTGAATGTTTCTATCCTGTCCCCCCTGTCCCTCCTTTCATCAAGGGTGTTCATATTAAGCTCTCTCCATCTCTCTTCGTATGGTTTCTGATGCAGACCCTGCACCATTTTAGTTGCCCTCCTCTGGACTGCTTCCATCCTGTCTATGTTCTTGCGTAGATGAGGTCTCCAAAACTGCACACAGTACTCCAGATGGGGTCTCACCAACTGTCTGTACAGAGGGATAACCACTTCCCTTTTTCTGCATGTGATGCCCCTTCCTGTGCATCCCAGTATCCCCCTGGCTCTCCTTACTGACTTCTCACATTGCTTACCAACCTTTAGATCATCTGATATGACTACCCCCATGTCCCTTTCAATTTTTGTTGTTGTTAGTACCTCCCCTGCTATTGTGTACTCTTATCCTGGGTTTTTGTTTCCCAGGTGCATTACTTTGCACTTATTTGCATTGAATCCAAGTTGCCTTATGTCTGACCACTCCTTCAACCTTTCCAAGTCCCTTCTCATCCTTTCTACCCCCACCTTGTGTATCAACTCTGTTACAAATATTTGTATCATCTGCAAAGAGGCATACCTTTCCCTCCAGACCCTCTGCAATGCCACCTATAAAGATGTTAAAAAGGACTGGACCCAGTATTGAGCCCTGAGGTACTCCACTAGAGACCCACCTTTCTTCAGAATGTGTTCCATTCACTATTATCTTCTGAGTCCTGTTTTGCAGCCAGTTTGCTACCCAGGCTACCATCCTAGGACCCACTCCCAGGCTGGCTAACTTGACTATTAATCTTTTGTGTGGGACTATGTCAAATGCCTTGCTAAAGTCTAGGTAGGCCATATCCACAGCCCCTCACTGGTCTATTACTTCGGTCACCCAGTCAAAGAAATCTATTAGATTCATTTGACATGACCTTCCTGCTGTAAATCTATGCTGCTTTGGGACCTGTGCCCCGCTGGCCTCTAGGTAGTCAACAATTCTTAATTTCAGAAGTGATTTCATCATTTTCCCTACCACTGAGGTCAAACTTACAGGTCTTTAGTTTCCTGCTTCTGCCTTGCTCCCACTTTTGTGAAGGGGAATCACATCTGCCCTCCTCCAGTCCTCAAGTACCACCCCATCCTCCCATGATTTGTTAAAAAGTGTGGTCAGTGGTGTCACTAGGTCCTCCCTTAGTTCTTTTAGGATTCTGAGGTGAATCCCACAGGCCCCATTGCTTTGTCCACCTTGAGTTTTAGGAGTTCTTTCAGGACTCTTTCTTCTGTAAATGGACTGGTGTCAACCCCCCTACCCAGAGTGCTTCTATTGTCTGGTTTAGGTAACTCCTCCTTATCTTCTTTTGTGAATACTGAGCAAAAGTATTCATTCAGTATCTCTGCCTTTTCACTGTCTCCCTCTGCCCACATCCCCTCTCCCTTATTAATCTTCACTATTCCTCCCTTAACCTTTCTATGCTCCCTAATGTACCTGTAAAAGTTTTTATCCCCCTTCTTAACTGAATTAGCTATTTTTTCCTCGGTTTGTGCTTTTGCTATTCTGACTGCCCCACTTCTTTCTGCTTTAATTGATACAGTTCCCTGTCGTGCTCCTTCTGTGATTCCTTATACTTTTTTTTTTAATTTTTTGCTCCCCTTCTCCTCGCAGCCCCCATCTCTTCAGGAGTCACCTATGGCCTTTTCAGCCCTCGCTCACCTACTGGTGACCAGTGCAGTCCATCCCCCATGTAGCCGTGGTTATACCCCCCCAGGCGGGTACAGGGTTGGGGCCCATGCACCCCGAGATGTCTATCTTTCGTTGGGATGCTGTCTCTGGGCAGGTAGGGGCATTGAGGGTTGGGGCCTGGTGCTCTGTCTACTAGGAGGCCTCAAAGTATTTTTCCCGATGTTCTCACGATGTACCGTGTCCCCTGACGTCATGGCACTTGGGTGCCGACGCCTGGCACATCGCCTGTTAGGCATCGGACTTGTTGTACCTGGTCTCACCTGGGGTCAGACAAGAGCCGAGCTCTGGTTCTCCCTCCCGGAGGGCCGCAGTCCCTGGGACACTAAGCCCTCTCCCCAGTGGCTGCCCCTCCAGCCTCGGCCCATTCCCGAACCCGGTCGCTGGAGTCGCAGGCTGAAACTAACCGCTCGCCGTGGGCAGGCCTTCCTTATACTTTTTGAATGCAGCCTTTTTCTCCTTAATCTCCCCTGCCACCTCTTTTGAGAACCATAGTGGTTTTTTTACTCCGCTTTGTTTTCTTTATCTGTTTCACACAAAGGCTTGTTGCTTCTATGATGGCAGTTTTGATTTTTCTCCATTGTTCTTCCACCCTCCTTTTTGTCCATTTGCTTGTGTATTCCTCAGGCATTCACCCATTTTGCCAAAGTTAGCCCTTCTAATGTCCAGTATGCTTGTTTTTGTATGGCTCGTCTCCATGGTGGTGTTTATTGTGAAGCGCACTGTGCAGTGGTCGCTTGTTCCCACATGTCTACTACCTTCTAAATTTGTGATCCTTTCTCCATTTGAGAGTACCAGGTCTAGTATTGCTCCCTCCCGAGTGTGTTCCAACACTAGCTGTCTAAGGCCTGCCCCCTGCAGGGCATCGAGAATGACCCTGCTCTTGGATGTGGCTGCAGTACGTCATCCAGTTAACATCTGGCATATTCAGGTCCCCATCAACAGTATCTCCTTTTTAGCCATTTTGAGAATGTCCTCTATCATTTCTTGTCCATTTCTCCCTTGAGACGGGGTCTGTATACAACCCTGTGCAGATTGTGATGCCATTCCCTGTCTCCAAGGTGACCCAGAGTGCCTCTTGTCCTCCCCCTTTACTTTTTAGTTCTGTAGCTTTGATCCCTTCTCTGATGTATAGAGCTACTCCACCTCCTCTTTTCCCCTCCCTGTCCCTTTTGTAGACTGTGTACCCCGGTATGTTGACATCCCAGTCATGGTTCTCCATGTACCATGTTTCCATGACTGCCACAATATCCAATTGTTCATCTTCCATCAAGGCTACTAGCTCAGGAAACTTGTTTCCCAGACTACAGGCATTGCTAGTCATTGCCCTCCATTTAATGTTGGCTTTATCCTTTTTTCCCCATGCCTGTTCTTTTTGCCCTTGTCTATTTTTCCATTTACCCCTGTCCTGCCCTCTGTTGAGCACTGTACCTCAGTGTTTACCTTACTACCTGGCATGCTTTTTGGGGAGGCTTGAAATTTCCTGCCTCTTATTAGCACCTCCCCCCATGGCTAGTTTAAAAGCTTGCCAAGGAAGCATTTAAACCTGTCACTTAGGATCTTGGTTCCCTTTGTGGACAGATGCAGACCATTGCGCCAGTATAGACCTTCATCTCTCCAGGTGTACCTCCAGTCCCCAATGAAGCCAAAACCCTGTGCTCTGCACCAGTCTTGCAACCATTCATTAAACTGCATGGTATGTAGTACCCTAGCCTCACCCCTGCCATGGACTGGCAGCACCTCTGAGAAGGTAATTGTGCTTGCTACTTGTCTGAGGCCCCTCCCCAACTCCACAATTTCATCCTGCACTGCACTGATCCCATGCCTAGCTAGGTCATTTGTCCCAAGGTGGACAGTAATATCTACTTCCCTCTCCTGTGATGCTGCTTCTGCAATCCTGAAGATTTGCTTCTTGTCCCTCCAAGCCATGGCATCAGGCAGGCAACTTACTTCCCTCTCCTCTCGCTTCCCCAGGTCTACCCCTCTAACAATTGAGTCTCCTATCAGAAGCTGTTTCCTTCCCCTGTGGTGTCCCTTGCCACCCTTCTGTGGGTCTCCCTTGTGGATGTCCTCAACATTCTTCTTGGTCTCCACTGAGGGTGCCACCATAGAAGAATCTTGGTCTGTCAGACTGGCATATGGTTTGTGTAGAAGTACAACTAGGGGGCTTTGCCTCTGTTCCACCACCTGCACCCTGCCAGAACCCACTGTGGTCCAACTGATTTTCATACTTGGCAGCCTCTGAGGCAGTGGTTGTGGCAGTGATGCTCTTTAGGTAGAGGAGGCCTCCTTAGTCCTTGCCAGTTCAGCCTGGAGGTGGGCAAACTCCTCCCTCAGAGTTGACAGTTGCCTGCAAATAGGACAGCAACGCAGTTTCCAGAATGTCTCCCAGAAAATTGCTGCCCCACAGCCAGTGCATTGCACCACTCCCCACATGTCCCTCTCCCTTATAATATACAATATGTAATATATATATATATATATATATATGAATATTTGGGTTTTTTTTGTTTGTTTTTTTTTCTTTTTGTGGTGTGTACTTACCCTTTATGCACTGTGCTGGGTTATTAAGAATATCACAATTCTGGCCCAAGACCTGTTGAGGAAGTGATGCCAGAACATTGGCTATAAAGGAAACGTCACGCCTGGGGGTGAGGCATGGGAAGGTGGTGGTAGTCCACAACCACTGGTGACTGTTAGAAACAATCAGATACACCACTGCTCCATCACCCTGGTGAGTACTGCCCTTTATAATAATTTAGCTAACCTCCAGTAACTGATTTGTAAACTATTTAAAAGTAATTTGATGCAAAATGTCACAGAATACTAGTAGACAGTCCAGTTACCCACAAAGTAAAATCAAATATGCAGTTATTTCAACCATTATGAAGTTGCTCACATAATAAGCAGTTTTGAAAACCCCCTTCCTGATTTAAAAACTAAAATAATTAAACACAAAGCAATACCAATGAAAGGCTGTAAAGTAAGGAACACTTCCCTCAGATGTAAGCAAGAGAGATTTGTTGCAGATTTCTAGTCCAGTATAGTACAGTATATCCCATGCAGCTTCTCAGTTGTTTCAAAGCACCCCCTGTTACACAACTTGAAGAAGATGGGTATTCTGTTCTACAAGAGGATGATTGGGCTAAATTGGAAGGTGACTCAGAGGTCTCCACTGTGCCTTCTTCCCACCCAGAGACTCAAATGGATTTGGGTTTACCAAACAAAGTGAAATCAAAAAAAGGAAGAAAAAGGAAAAGAACTGAAAGTCTTTGTATTTCCTAATTGTTTTTTTCCCACTCTTTTTGATATTAATGGCTGAGCTTAACATCATTAATTGCAATTGAACAGCATTAAATCTGGGGTTAAGAGATAGAGTACCTTTTCTATATTGCAGTATGTGCAGCGGAGGTTATCTTTTTACAAGATACATGACTACACACTATTTCTGAGATTAAACAAGCCCAAAAGGAGTGGAGAGTGGACCATCTTTGTGATCAGTTGGGGAGGAAGTAATCTCTGGTTTAGAAAGCTTATTAAAAGGATAGTTGTTTAAAGTTACAAGGCTGGCAGACATATGCCCAGATAGGGCCATGGTTGTGGATGTTATACTGCATATGCACAGAAACAACTCAGACTCATTTATGTTTGTGCACTACAAGTAAAATCTGAGAGAACCAAATTGCTTCACCTCTTGGAGCCGTACTTCCATAGCTCTATACTAACCTAATGGGGGGATTTTAAATGTGGGCTGGCCAACAGAGATTGGGGGAGAAAATCGAATAAAGTATATTGTGACACCAATTTATTAAACAGTATTTTACACCATTCTGGGTACCAGGATGTTTACGATATTTTAGACACCACACCTGAGCACACCTTTTATAAGGGTTTTCTCTCATCCAGGACAGATTTCTGGTTTGTGCAAAACAGAACACCTATTAAAGCAGTAAGAATTCTACAACTGGAAACATCTGATCATGCTGCAATATGGGTTTCTCTGAACCTACCACAACATGCTTACATGGTACACAGGTAATGGCGCATGAAAATTTCTTTGTTACAAGACGATAAGGCTAAACTGGAAATCTTAGAATTATTAGAAGCCAGACGATCTGTCAGATTTTTATATGGTAACCCTCTGAAATGGTGGGAAGACACAAAAATGGATCTCAAACAGCTCATGATACATACTTCAAAGAGAGCATCAAGATCACAATATAGGCCCAAGATATTCTAAAGGGTTGAGGCATGGCTGCAGAGTGTTGTACCATTCGCAACCACTGATAAGTTCCTAAGTGCATATTCAAATGAGAAAAGTGTCCACACAAATCCCGATGCGCCGGAGAGCATCAGTAATGTATGCAGGCACAGGTGGGGCATGCCCATGTATAACCTGCACAGCCCGATATTCAGCCCGGGATGTGCAGAGCCATGCATGCACAACCCATACCTGTGCCTGCACAAAGTTAAGTCAAAAAAAAAAGGAACAAGTGATGGCCACCCACAGGTCAGCTGCCACACTGCAGGGCGCAACAGGGCAGCTGCCACCTGTGGGTGGCCATCTGAGTTCCTGCCGCACCTGGCGGCACCCCCCCATGCCCCATCGTGGGCATCCCTGGAGTGAAATCCCCCCTGTCCCATATCCCTGGTGGTCCAGTGGACCTCTATGTGCCCGATCACGGGCATCAGTACAGTCCCCAAGTCCAATATCCCTGGTTGTCCAGTGGACCTCTATGCAGCTGATCACGGGCATCAGTACAGTCCTCAAGTCCAATATCCCTGGTGATCCAGTGGACCACACTGAGCCTGATCGTGGATATCATTAAGACAGGGCCCAGTCCAGTCTCCCTGGTGGTCAGTGGACGATCAGTGCGATCACGACGGGCATCTGTACCTCATTAATACCCCAAGACCCTGGTGGTCTAGAGTACCCCACCCACCCCTCCCACTGAGCCCCACTCACACCACCCCTGTCAGCCGGCAGGCAGCAGCACCTCATTCGCTTGCCGCCTCCAGCTCCCGACTGACAGCTCAGCTGCATGCCCATTGGCCTGCCAGAACCATCGGGCATGCAGCCCTACCAGGCTGTCAGTCAGTGGGCAGTGGGGCAGCAGGCAGGTGGTGCTGCCACCCGCCGCTGACGGGGAGAGCGTACGGTGGAGCCCAGTGGGCGGGTGGGTGGGGTACACTAGACCACCAGGGTCTTAGGGGTATTTGATGAGGTACAGATGCCCGTGATCAGGCACTGATCGGTCCACTGGACCACCAGGGATATTGGACTTGGGGGGGGGTTTCTATTACTGATTCCCACGATCGGGCTCAGTGCAGTCCACTGGACCACCAGGGCTATTGGACATTTTTTTTACTTATATTACAGGACTGCCCACGATCGGGCTGCAGGGGGCATTGGTTCCCAATGGCTACTGCCTGGCATGGCGCCAGACGCACGTCATCGGGGATCAGCGCACCTGCATGCTAATGGCATGCAAATGGGGCCGTAATGAGATACAAATGGCCCCCTGTGTGCCTTGCATAAATTATGACCCCATTTGCATGTCCCCCTTTGAATATCGCAGGTGCTGTGCATGGCGCAATGGCACTTGCACCAGCGCATCTCCATGCTCCACTCTGGCCACTGCGCCATGCACAGTGGGGGTGGCCAGGGTGCAATATTCAAAGCTGCTGCTCTATAGCGCAGCTCCGTTGAATATCGCCCAGGCCACACCCCTGCACAACAAAGTTGAGCTGCGCCCAGGCTTGTGCCACAGCCTGGTGCGGTTTGAATATCCAGGCCATAGTGTTTAGTTTAGCAGATGGGTTCAGTTTCTGTGTCTCTTCACACAGATGAGGGCGACGGACTGATCTGTCTGGACAAATAGCAGAGATGAAGGACAAGATGTTCCAATTCCAAAATGACAGGGAACAATCATTACAGATGAAACAAAAATTTGGAATGCAAGGCTCTAGGTTTCATGCTAATCCATTTGATAGCCATACAGACAGACTAAACAGAAGGGTGATGACAGTCTTGAAAGATAAGACAGGCATGGTAGTCACTGATATGGATGTCATCAGGATAATGATGCAACAGCACATTCGACTAAAATTCCAGGAGGGTGGACCACCAACTCAGGACACTTTCCTTGCAGATGCAGTTTCCCCAAAGGTATCAATGATAGATCAACAACTATTATGTGAACCATTTCAGCAAACAGAGATAGAAAATTTCATCAGATCCTTGTCTATGAATACAGCACCAGGATTGGATGGTATCCCTAATGAATTTTATAAAGCCTTTTCTGAACACATTGTCCCTATGTTACATGATGTTCTTTAACCCTCCACCAAATGACACTCTGTGCCCAAGTATGCAAGACAGGGTGATGTTTTTTTCTGTTCAAAGGAGGGGACCATACAGAAATGAAAAACTGGAGACCATTAAGCTTACTGATGACAAAATTTTGACAAAACTGGTTACTGCCAGATTTTTTTTTTTAATTTGTTTAACCAGGAGTAGCACACTAAGTTGAAAGCTTTTTCACAGGTGTGACCTGGGAACACAAGGAAGTTAAGTGACTTGCTCAGGGTCACACGATATGCAAGTGGAAGCTGTGGGATTCAAACCCAGGTCTGGTCTACTGGATATCACCAGATTTGCAACTCAGAGCCTTAAACCACTGTGCTATACTGCCTCCCCACAATAGTAAGAGTAGCACAAACCCTATTGCTGGAGGCCCAGATCTTTGCTGTGCTGGGTTGGAACATCACACAAAATTTAGTTTGAATAAGGCAAATAGTAGAAAAAGGTCCTGACATGAATTTAAATGGTTACCTTTTGATGATAGACCAAGAAGCTGCCTTTGTCGACCATGCAAAATCACACTTGCCCCCACAATGCAAAGCATCATGGGCTACATATGCAAATCACCACAGAATATTATGCTGGTTCAACTTTAAGCAGAAATGCATGGTGCCGAATGGCCTTTCACACAGTTTGCAAAGGGTGCCAGCAGTAGACCATGACTACTTGTGGCAGGCACTACAGAATTATGGTATTCCAGAGGCTTTCATTTTTTTAATACAACTTCTTTACAAAGAGGCACAGGTATGACCCCTGGTGAATGTACACTTAGGACCATCTATGTATTTACATAAGGGGTTAAGCAAGGGTGCCCCCTGAGCCCCTTGTTATACGCGTATAGTCTGGACCCCTTAATATGGATCATAGAATATGCACAACAGATACATGCTATCACAAACACAACAGGGACATGTTTTAGTAAACTGTCTGCTTATGCAGATGATTGTGTCTTGCTGATGACCAATTTAGAAACTGGGGCAAATGCCCTTGCTGTTTTTGAACAGCATTCTGCCGTTACTGGTATCACCACCAATAAGAGAAAAAGTTTATCCTTGGCACTAGGGAAGGCTAATATCACAACTGATTTTGCTATTCCTGTTACGAAAGAGGCAGTTAAGATCTTGGGTCTACAGTTTGGGGAGAAGAATGCAGCACAGACTAATTGGGAAAACAAAGTAGCCATTGCACATCCTAAGGTTCAGAAATGGAAATCATGGAGGATTTTTCTGCTATGAAAGTTTATAGTTGGCATTTTTTTTGCATGTTGTACATATCTTTCCTTTGCCTTTTCAATTAGTATGGGGCAGCAGGCTCAACGCGATTAAGCATTGTCACACATACAGGACGTGGCAAGAAGGTGGCTTGAACATGATACAGCTCATAGAATTCTTTATCAGTATTTATTTTTTACACTAACATTAAGCCACTTTTGAGTGGGAACACTGGACTATGGGACCCAACAACACAGACTTGGTGAACAGGTTTTGTTTTTGCCTGGAGGTTGGGGAAATGGAGTGTGGGACAAAAGAAGACTTCCATAACATGTGCAAATATGCTTAAAATACATATGTCTCAGGAAAATAGACTCCCTCTGGTTTCAGGGTGTGGTCTGGAAGCAGTTTTGTAATAAAATTCTGAGTAAAGGTTATTTTGAGGATCCTGTGTTTGTGGTGGACCCACACAGAGTAAATATCTTCGGGACGCAATGTTAGAAAGATGTATAACTCCTAAAATGGTAGATACCATGTGGTTATGTGAGCACAGGAAGTTGAACCTGAGGGCCAACTACAAACATAAGGAGATGGAGGAATGCATGTGTTTAGCTGTGGGTTGCACCAATCAGTTAGAAATGATGCAGCATCTATTTTTTGATTGTACATTCGCAAAACCTTTTTGGGCAATTTCGGGTGCTTTTTGGAATACCAATTGTTTTGTTCAGATGACATATGAAGTGCTAGTATTCGGCAAATTTCCTCCAACATGGCTAAAGTGGAGCAGAAGTACTGTATGCGATATCAGCATGCATTAAATGGGTGATTTGGCAGGCTTGCTGCCAAATCTTTTTGAAAGGAGAAGCATTTATTTTAAATGATGGGCTGTTTAAGTTACAGGATGAAGTTGACAAAATTTATCAATATGAACTTTCTCACTTAGGAGACAGTTTGTGCAGCCAGAATTGAAAGGGGATTGATTGGGTAGGATAAAGGGGAGGATATTTTTTTTTTCCTCTCTAACTAAGGATAATGTTTTGGAGAGGGTGTTTCGGGGTATTATATTTGTGAATTTAGTATTCATATATGGAAAACATGGGGGGATGGAATTGTGTGTGAGTAGTACTCTCC
This sequence comes from Neoceratodus forsteri, assembly GCA_016271365.2. Taxonomy (NCBI): domain Eukaryota; kingdom Metazoa; phylum Chordata; order Ceratodontiformes; family Ceratodontidae; genus Neoceratodus; species Neoceratodus forsteri. Next base: position 533,633,169 of record CM057455.1, read on the forward strand.
CATTCATCCTTTCTGGGGGATGGGGGCATGTGTGGTCGTTATTTCCGAGCCAACCTCATCAGACACCTAGTGTACCTCCTGTGACTTTATAATAGGTGAAATGAGTATGATTTATGTTTTCATGCCAGTTATTTTTCATTGCTTTTGTATGATGCAATACTATTTTCTTTACTTTGAAGTTTGGAATCTTATTTTTTCCCCTTTTGAATACTGTACTGTAAATTGAACAGAGTTGTATTATGAATTGTTTGTGTTATTCTAATAAAAAAATTCCCCTACTCTTTTTGAGAAATGCCATGGGATCTTTAACATCCACCTGAATAACCACCAAAACAGACAAATGGGACCTCAGTTTAATGTCTTAGATGAAACATAGCACCTCAGGAGTGCAACAACCCCCTCATGATGCACTGCAATGTCAGTATTGGGATTTATACCAACTACCTGGTGTGAGGCTAGAACCCACAACCTTTCAATCTTCTGGCTTTAGAGGCTAGTGTGTAACCTACTGAACTACTAACACTGATACTAATACTAATACTGACACAAGTTGAGTAGATGAGCTCCCTTTATAGTACTCCACAGGCCCACTCAATGTGGACTGAGGCATGCAGGGGGTAGCATGGGGAGGGCAGTTAGATATCCTCTTGTATGTCCTTTTGTGTATTTACAGTATGGGCCTCATAGGATGGGTTGTTACGATATGAGTTTGTGGATAAATAAAATGCTGGTCCATATCTGTTCACACATTCTGAGGCAATATTTATTATATCATACCAGCCCACAACAGGAGTTGGCATGCAGTACACTGTATTGTGGTTGTTTTTTCTCCTGTTCTCTGTTTTGTCCTTGTTTCCTTTTCTGCTAGGGAAGATTCAAGCTGGAGTTTCTGGGATGGAATAAAAAGCTGGGCCGTGGCAAGTCCAAATTTTCATTGGATTGTTCATCATCCTACAGGATGACTGAGGGATAGCCCACTGGTAATGACTGTGGAGTAGCATAAAGTGGGCTCATCTAATCACCTGTACCAGGTATGTAAACACCATTAGTTATTTCTAACAAAGGAAAACACATGCTTTTAACTAAAAAAGTGGCATTTTTTAAGGTATCTAAGTTTTTCTATTTCATAAGTGCAATAAATCATATTGGTGGGGGGAGACATTATTTGATAACCACAGTTCCAGGTGCTGAAGGCACTAGGTATAAATACCTCATGTCTGACAGTGCACCTGGGTGTACCTTTATCGCATACCATAACTATTCACACCTTGTTGTATATTATTGCTTAAATTAGGTATGTTATACCCTCTGTTAAGTGTGTCTAGTCTGTCTTTAAATATATTTATTTCACTACTTTCAATGACATCTGCAGGTAAGTTCTATCAATGGATGACCCTTTCTATGAGAAAGAACTTAGAAAGGCATTCATATAAAATTATTGCTATTTCCCCTTTGTTATTTTTCCTTGTTTTTCTTACACCACTTTGTAACTTTATACCACCACCTATCATTCCTGTAATGACCTGTTTTCAAGTTCAACTTGTTTATACTACTGTGTCATTTTATACCACCACATATCATCCCTGTAATGATCTGTTTCAAAATCAACTGTTTTTATTCACTCAACTCCTCCTTCACTCCCCTCCATCATTATTGGAGGTTCTATACTGGAACATAGAAATGGAATTTCAACACTGATGTGAGCCTCTCGACAGTTAAAACACCCACCCAGAAAAAACATCTCTACTGCCTGTTGTTCTATGGTAAATACTGAAACTCATCATCTCCATTCACTCTGCCCGTCATATTTCACTCCCAAAAGAAGATAGATATCATAGGAAGCCCAAGTTAATCAGGATGCTAAATCTGTATGCAATATGCTAGGTTCTACTCTTTACTTAATTGTGAAAAGCAGGTTTTAAACTCAGAGTATGGTACTTATGAAAACTGGAGGGCTCTATATGGGGGGGCTAAGCCCCCATGCTGAATTGCTCTCTTATTGGTGGCTATTCTCCTAGGTGGGCAGAGCCGGCACGTAGTGGGGGGGGAGTGCTACAAGTCTCGATGGCTGAGAGAGACCTGGGGGTGGTGGTGGATGTCAAGATGAACAACTCGGATACTTGTAGGAGGGCAGCAGCCAAGGCCAACAGGATGCTGGGATGCATATCTAGGGGGATTGCCTCAAGAAGGAGGAAAGTGATACTCCCTCTGTATAACTGCTTGGTGAGGCCACACCTCGAGTACTGGGTGCAGTTTTGGAGGCCACACTTAACGAGGGACATTAAACTCCTGGAGAGGGTTCAGAGGAGGGCAACCAAAATGATTTGGGGCTTGGGGGACAGGACCTATGGGGAGAGGCTCGAAGAGCTAAATATATATACATTGGAAGAGAGAAGGGACTGGGGGGACATAATAGAGGTTTTCAGGTACATGAAGTGGGTAAATACAGGAGGAGCAGTCAGGGTGCTTTGAAGGAAGAAGGAGGGGGCAACTAGAGGTCATGGGTGGAAGCTGGAGGGTGAAGATTCAGGGGAGAAAGGAGGAGGTGCTACTTCACTGAGAGGGTGGTGGAGCCATGGAATGCACTGCCCAGGGGGCTGGTGGAGGCAGAGACGGAGGAGGGGTTCAAGAGGGGGTTGGACAGGTACAGGGGAAGGGTTCTGGAAGCAAAATCCAGTGCAGCAAGAATATCCGGAACTGGGAAGGGAGAAGCCAGAGAAGGCAAGGGGGGCAGCAAGGTCAGATCCCTGGGTGGGGGCTGACCAAACGAGCAGACACGAAAGACCATTAGGCCTATTCTGCTGGCATTTTAGTATGTTAGTATGTAGTGGTACACACAGCTTCGCACCCACTGGAAATCCACACGGGGACTGCATTCATGAAGTAGCAGTCCCTGCCTGGCTCCCCAATGTGGACCCACCCCCACAGCTCACAGGTACGTGGGGGTAGGATGGCAGACCCCGGTCATCAGCCAGTCAGCTGCCCTACCCGGGTCCACAGTGGATCCCTTGAACCGGGTGGGCGCCATCCCAGTGTGGGCGCATTGAGTGCCAGTACAGCTGCCAGGGGGGCATGTGTTGGCTGCCTGCCCCCAGCCTGATCATCATCCCTCGACTTCAGGGAATCCATCCAGTGGGGGTATGATGCCCCCACCTGCAATGGCAGGTCCAGCAGCAGCAACCTGAGGGAGTTCGTAGCTGGTACATCTGCCCTCCAGACATGCTGTCACCAGCACCCACGTATGGCACTCTGCATGTTGGTGAATGTGCGGAGTGCTGGCACACACCCACCAGGGATATCCTGGGCTGCCCCATCATGGATCCCGGCACGTGGGTGGGGAATCGGGTGCGTGCCAGTCCTGCATCCTGTGGTGGAGGGGGCAGAGTGGCTACATGCCCCTGATCCGCAGCACGTAGCCACTATGCGCCATGGAGAATAGCCACCATTAAGCCTAAATGCACACATATTCTGGACGTATTTTGCAGATGTCACTGACAAAATGTTCTCAAAAGTATTTCCATGAAAATTGTTTCATTTAAGAAACATTATCTACAGTATATGCATTAGCAATATTTACCTTCTTTATGAGACTGAATTAAACAAATATGTAATAGGCTTATACACACATGGCAAAGTGGCAGCTACTGTAATTAATCAGTGCACTGTGTGTTCCTGAAGCAGCCCAAAACAACAGGTAACCCGTGTCTCACTAAATGTTCTCATATTCAGAACTGTTTACTATGAAGTTTCTTGAGCAGACTAGATTAGACTGTATGGCCTTTATCTACTGATAAATTCATATGTTCGTAAGTTTATTTACAAGCTGAAAATGTTTGGCTCTTTCTGGAGTCTTTAAGTTGTAATGTGCCAGATAAGCATTTACTTTAATTTAAAATGACTAGAAGAATTATTGTAAAATCTTAGCTTGGATTAAAAATGTGACTGTGCCAAAAAAGCAATAACAAAATAAACAAATAATCCTGCAAATGGCCCAATTCATCATTTATTAAAGAGCATAGATTACTTTAAATATTGTGCTGCATAAACACAGCCCAATCAAACTGAAGGTCTTTACCTGGGGCAAAGCACTGTACTGATTTTCTGCCTCAATAGCTGCCTGCCATTATTACTTCTGGATTCACAATCAATACCCCCTTACTTGTGCAGATATAATACGTTTAATTAAAACATACATTAGACATCCTTTTGGGATATGGGCATCCAGACAGCTCACATTGGAAGTAAAGAATCCATTTACTTAAGCTGTACAATTACACACACCATATTGAAGAGAAATTAATCATTCTAAGTAAAGGTCAGGGTGTGCTGTTTTACCCTTGTTATTAACACCTCTTTGGGGTACACTGTTTCTCAAGCATGGAGGTACAGCTAAAGAACAGCAGATTAAATGGATTTTTGCATTATTGTTACTGCTAACATATTTTCCCAATAAAATCACTGGTTTTTATCTTAAAAAAAGGTCACATTTGTCACGGTGCCATGTCTTGTGCTTTCCTGTTACTGTTTTCATTGAGGTTGAAAAAACATAATACAGGTAACATTATTATGTATGGTCTCAATCAGTTTTCCTGCTGCTGGCATCAAGTTCACTGACCTGCAATTATTTGATTTAACCTTAAAGCTTTTTTAGAATAGTGTCACTGTATGGACCCCTCTCCAGTCATCAGGTGGCCAGGCACATACTTTATGCAGTTCCAATGCACTTGTTGGATATAATTTCCAGCAGTGTGGATAATGTAGCTGCCTATAGCTAGCTCTTATAGGATTTTTAGATTGCATTGCATCAAGTCTACTGCTCTTACTACATTTCTCAGCTTGAGCATTTTTCAACTCATTTACATGTACACACATGTCTGTCAGCTTAGATATCTTTCAGTTCCCTCAATTAAATTAACTCCCGTTTAATGCTCACCAACCTCCCCAGTGAAGATCCGCCTATGTTAGGCTGGGCCTGCAGTGGGAGGAGTAGACTGTTGTGTGGGAGTGGTGGTGGAATGTCATATGGTCTGTCACATACCCCAAGCCTACTCGAGTCCACACAGGAGGCATTTACTCAGCAGCAGAGTGAGTAAAGCCCTCCACCCCCAGTCCTAAAGCACCACTTCTGCAGCATTCATGTTACTTTTCTCTCTTGGGAATCAGGCTTTCTACATAAATAGATTTGCAAGGAGGCAGGATAAATCCCACCACTGTTACTGTTGCTGAAGTGGTTCCCCATTGCATTACATGCTGTCCAGCCTGCCTATCAGTGTGGCTGGCTGTTTGTGTTTGTCTCTGTCAGTAGTTTAGTTTTTGTGTTTTTTCATGTGTTTCTTCTTGAAGGAACTGGATTATTCTTTGACATAACATCTATGAACATTTCCTGGACTAAGAAACTACAAAATATCACCACCAGGTATTGGCATTCTCATCATAAATTAACTTTTTTGGAAGACATCAAAAAGCAAAAGTGAGGTCAGTAAATTTTTTATACAAGCTTCTGGGTTGCGGAGTGCTGCACTGAATCCACTTTTCCCTCTGACTTTCTTAAAGGATGTGTGCTTGTCTTTGAGGTCTATTCACAACTGTTTTAGAGAACAAAGGGAAGATTCTAACAAATGATTTTTATATCCTGCATATGCCCCAGGCCAATGTTCATCACCTTCAGGAATTTAACAGTTTCTGGGTCTTTGATCTAGAGTAACAATCAGTTTTCTGGTCCACAGTAGCTCACCATGAGTCACTTAGGAACACTCACCTTTGCTACAGTAAACAGTTGCAGTCTCCTGCCAAAACTGGCAACTCATAGATTGGGAGGACAAATCCTGCTTCTGATACTGCTATTATGCTTACATGGGGTATCTACTTCTGTTCCAATCAACAACCACCATGGAGAGAATACCTCACAACACAATGACGTTACTTTCTCCAACCAAATTGCCGAAACACAACATGTGCGTGCCTACACCACCCTTATCCTTCTGAAAGGTTGTACCTACAATTCATTTTGTATGCTCAGAAAATACAAATACAACTGGTTCATCTCCCATTCCACATTATTAAACTGTGGTTGCTCCTACTCCACGTCATTCTATTGTCAGGGAACATAGAACTTAACCCTGGCCTCTCTTTCCACCACTCTTCCACTGACCTATCAGCTGTCTCAGGAAAAGGACTTCTCATTGCCCATATAAATATTAGGAGCATTACCAGGCACTTTGCTGATCTTGAGGCATGGACAAAAGTGTACAATCCTGACCTACTCTGCCTATCTGAAACATGGCTCAAGCCTCACATTCTGGACACCTTATGTTCCTTGCCCAATTACTCCTTGATATGGAGAGATAGGCCTTCCCCAAAACGTGGAGGGGGGGTCACTCTCCTCTATAAAAAACATTTTGATGTTACGGTCTGCCCACCCACCAACTCTCCCTCAGTCTGTAAGTCCCTACACACAACCCTTGCCCTTGGTGCAAAAAAATTCCACTTTATCTGTGTCTATAACCCGCCCACTGGAGGTATCACAGGTCTTCAGGATTTACTTAATCAAGCCATCACAAACACCAAGCAAAATGAGGTCATAATATTAGGTGACTTTAACCTACAGTAAACTGGCTGGGACCAACTCACATCACACTGCTGACACTAATGCAGAGCTATAACCTGCACTAGATCTTAACTGAACCCACTAGAACCACCCCTTCTCTAACTACCTTCACCGTCATAGACTGGGTACTTTTGAATCTCCTTGACCATGTGCAAACTGCAGGCATCTTGGCAGATGCTATCACAGACCACTCCCCCACTTTCTGTGTGTGGAGCCCGGAGACTGCTCCCCCTCCACGCTACATCACAATTACCAACTTTGCCAAACTGAACATGGAAGCTTTCTTCTATGATGTATCCTGTATCAACTGGTCTGACATCTATCATTCCCCTGATGTTCAAATAGCCCTTGATATCTTCATTGATAATTTCACAGCACTTCAGGATAAACATACCGCGAAGGTCACCAGAAGGGTCAAGGGTAAACAAACAAGATGGCTACACAAGGATCTGCTGGCTAACCTGCACACATGGGACAAACTCTGGAAGAAGTATAAAGTATCCAGAATACCAGAGGATAACAATACCTACAGGGCCTCTCAGAGCACCTGTAAAAAACAAATCAGAACAGCAACGAGCATCTACTGCAAGGAACTGCTCACAAACTCTGCTGATGACCCTAGAAAATTCTGGACACACATCAAGACCTTTCTTGAGGCTACCAGTCATTGATCTTAGTGGATATGATGCTAAATGGTGTGCATTGCAATGACTCAAACACTATAGAAAATTCCTTTAACAGATTATTCACAGACCTGTCTCAGTATACCTCATCCTTCACTTCACCTCCTACAGCATCTCAGCCTTACTGCACATCCCAGAGATCTGCATTTGGTACTGACCACTGCCAACTAACTACTACCCCCCTATCCACTTTAAAGCTATATCTAGATCTGAGGTCCAAAGGCTATTGCAAAACATATCCGACAACACTAGCCCTGGCTCAGATTCACTTGAGCCATGACTCCTGAAGCTAGAGGCGCCATTGATTGCCTCGCCACTGGCCAAGATTTTCAATCTGTTTCTCTCTCTTGGCTTTTGACCCAGATCTCTGGAAGATTGCCCGAGTTACACCTATCCTGAAAAAAGGAGACCCAAAGGATATCAATAATTACAAGCCCATAGCCATCCTCTCTGTACTAAGCAAGCTACTGGAGAAGCTTGTTGCAACCCAAACCATTGACTATCTCACAAAGAACAACCTTCTCTCAGACACTCAGCATGGTTTCAGAAAAGGGCACAGTAGCTCAACTGCTCTTCTCAAATTCTCCACCAATGTAATCTGCAACATGGACAAAGGCCTACTCACTGGAACAGTATTTATCGATCTTACCAAAACTTTCGATATTGTTGATCATCCCCTGCTTCTCTCAACCCTGCATAGACTTAACTTTTCATCCTCAGTAGTTGACTGGTTTAACAACTACCTATCAAACAGATTACAACTTGTTAAATTCAACTCTGATCTCTTGGATGTGACCAGCACTGACATCAGAGTACCCCAGGGCTACATTCTGGGATCCCTTCTTTTCTCGCTATACATCAACAACATAGATTATGTCATACTCTCCTGCTCAGCTATCCTATACACTGATGATCTTGTCCTCTACTCCAGCGCTGACAAAGTTAACATCATTAACAAAAATCTCTCCTCGGATTTCAGGAATGTGCAAACATGGCTAAATGCTAATAAGCTCATCCTCAGCACACAAAAGACCCAAGCCATGCTATTTGGCACTGCCCCCAAACTCAGGGCCTGTAAGGAACTCCTCCTAGTCCATGACCCTGGGAGGTCTCTCATCGACTGTGTCACATCCTTGAAATACCTGGGAGTCCTCCTTGATAAATCCCTTGATTTCAGTCTGCACTTCCAGTCAACCCGTAAAGCAACAAATGCCAAACTTGGAATCACCTATAAGACTTGTCACCTGCTAACACTATCTGCCAAATTGGAAATTGCCAAGGGTATTCTGCTTCCAGCACTGACATATGGTGTCTACACTTTTGCTAATGCCCATAAGACTGCTCTCCATAAATGGGATGTTGCTTATAACAACATATGTCAGTATGCCTCCTCTTCCCATCACCTCAAGCACCACTGCACACTGTATAGCGACCTAGGCTGGCTCTCCCCAAATGCCTACTGATTATACTCCCTAGGGACCCTCACAGACTGTGTAATCTGTAACCAAACCCCCTCCTCCCTTACAGGTTTACTTGTACCACAGACTTCTGCCCACGGACTATGCTCGGCAAACAAATTTCTGCTTACCGTACCCAGGTATCTTACTTCAAAAAGCTCTGGAGCATATCACTGCACTGTTCCAGCCACCTGGAACTCCCTCCTTCCTGTCCTGAGGCATGCTAACTCCCACCCAATCTTCAAAAAAGAACTATATCGCCACCTATCACTTGACCCCTGCACATGCTTTGATCCCACTTAATGCCTCACAGCTAACCACCCTATTTCACCCAAGACAATGCTGCACTTCTAAACAAACTTTGCTATAAAATGTCTTTATAGCTGCCACTTAACCCAGTTTTAGTTATTTGCATGTACTAATGTCACTTTTGTCATCTCTGCATAGCTATATGTATTATCTTGAGTACAGTCTGACTTAATCTGCATTCTAAGCTACCTGTACTATATACTATGTACCTGTAATATATACTATGTATTGTATAATCTCATCTTATTTTATGTACGTATTCTCCTGGGTCATGCCTGAAAATAATCAACTTTGGCTAGTGCACCTAACCCGGTTAACAAAAACTAAATAAAATAAGTAAATAAATAAATTACTGATATCCTCCTTTTGAATCGCCCAAATTGTGATAAGGAAGGGGTCATTTACCTATTCCAGTGTTTCTGTGGTGCCTTCTATGTAGGTGGCACCAAGCTAAAATTTAAGGAGAGGTTAAGCCAACACCTTAGGACAATTCAAAAGGAGGATACCAATTATGTGATGTGGGACAACTTTGAAAAAGCTAGAGGAAATTCTAAAATAGGACAAGAGCAGTGGGTATTGAGCATGTATAAAAGATCCAACGGGGGGATTTTGAAAATAAATTGAACCCAAAAGAACAATTTTGCAACCATAAATTAAATGCACTGCAGTGGACTGGTCTAAATGACAAATTTGAAATCCAGTCATTTGTGAAGTAAAATACCAGTTTATGAAATATGGCTCTCTCTCTAATATCCCCCCCCCCCACCTTGCCCCACCTTCTGCCTATATGTCTTTACCTTTACTGCACTTTTAGTCCAGATGCTCCCTTATACCACCTTCCCTCACCTGCCCCTCCCTATAGCCCCCACACACACATATAGTGTACATAAATCAATTTCTTCTTTGTAGTTATAGTACATCTGTCTCTTGCTGGTGTGCTATGTACAAAACTGAAAATGTAATTAGTTGTTTATATGCCTGTGCTACATATGTTTTTTATGTTTTTACAGATGGAATCCAAGCATCCACAAACAGCTATACATGAAAGTGCAACACCAAGAATTATGTGAAAGTTGCTATTTGGATTGCTGCTCATGTTTTTAAATTTTAATATGGACTTGTTCTCATTTATTTCACCTGCTTCTTTGCACTGGTATTTGTACTTTACTGTTGCTTTGTTATTATGGACAACCATGACGTGATTCACTGCATGAGTATTTAAGAACTCAGTGGACATAGTCTCACATTTCTGATGAAGTGGTAGTAGGGTTGCCACCTCTGGAGGAGGCAAAAACCAGACCCTAAGCTCTGCCCCTAGCCCCACCCATTTTCATGACTCATCATGCATTGTTCCTCCTAAAAAGCCATTTGTTATATCAATAAAGACAACACTTCATGCAGCAGTTCAACAAAAATGTTAAGATATTGTACTGAACCTGTTAAAGTTGCTTTCCTAGGTTCTTCCTAGTTATTTATTTACTTACCTATTTATTTATTGACATTGGTTTACCAGATAAACATACAGAGATAAAATAAATCTCATTTACAGATATGATCTGGGGGGAGACAAGGTAAATAATATAAAGAGCATACAACAGTATACATGGTATATAATAATACATAATAAAGAAATAGTTTCCTGTAATGTGTTTTTAATATATTTTTCTGGCTTCATTTCCCTTTCATGTCCACAGTACTATTTTAAGGCCAAAGAAGAGACCATACTTTTGTCTTGAGGAAAAAAATAATTTAAAACATTTAAAATGCCTAAATTCTGTTAGAGATAAAAATGTTTATCAGCAAATGAAAGTGGAAGACAAATGGCTGTGTTGCTGTTACAAAAGGTGTGGGCAGCTTTGCTGCTATGCCACTTTAAGATGCAGTGGAAAATATTAGGTTAAGTAAGTGCTAATGGTGTTAATGGCCATACTTTACACCTCCTAGTTTGGCTGCTTTCACAAAGAAAAGGCTATACTGATGACAGAACTTGTTTATAACCTGGCCATGTAGCTGAAACAATGAATGAGAAGACACAATCTGTTTCAAAAGTATGTGAGCACTCAAAATGGCTCAAAAACCTGACCAACACAGAGCAAAACCGGATTACCTGATAGGGACCCTGAAAACCTGATCACCAGGTAAAAAACCTGACAGGTGGCAACCCTAAGTGGTAGGTGTGAAACATCAGATTGGGGGATGCTAGTCAGCATCTCTTTTTCTGTACCTACCATGCCATGTTTGTAAAAGCTGAACCCCATTCTCTTTTTATTTATTTAAGTAAAGCTGTGCTTTGGATCACAGCATGTGAGTATGTGTACCTTTACTCCAAGTGGGAGAGGCGAGTACCATTTGTTTATGTGAACTGTTGCAGTATATAGAAATATAGAAATGCGATGGCAGAAAAGGACCGCCTGGCACACCCAGTCTGCCCAAGGTGTCTAGCTGATGGCTAGGGCTTTTCCGTCTCCCATCTCCCCTTCCCCAATACCAGACCAATATGTCTGTCCCATGCCCTCTTAAAGACCCCTAGAGTGGCTTCCCCTACCATCACCTCTGGGAGCCTATTACATTTCTCCACCACCCTTTCTGTGAAAAAGTTCTTTCTGGTGTTTCCTCTGAACTTGCCTTCTCTATCTGTAATGTATGCCCCTTTGTCCTCTTCTGCACCCATAAGTTAAAGTGTCTCTACTGGCTCACTAACATACTTAAAGGTTTCAATCATATTCCCCCTATCCCTCCTCTTCTCAAGCAAGTACATGCCCAGGTCACTCAATCTCTCTTCATATTGCAAGTGACCAAACCTTATCACCCTCTTCTGGACACTATCTAGCCTGTCCACATCCCTCCTTAGGAACGGCCTCCAGAATTGTGCTCCATATTCCAAATGTTGTCTAACCAGCTACATGTATAGTGGGATGATGACCTCCCTCCTCCTGCTAGTGAATCCCCTCCCAATGTAGCCCAACATCCTACCAGCCTTGGCCTCCACCTTCTTACACTGTTTAGATGGCTTGAGGAGCCCCAAAAACAATGACTCCCAGGACCCTCTCTTCCTCAGTGACTTCTAGGGCCTGACCCCCCCCCAGACAGTAAGTTTCTCTCTGTTTTTTCCACCCTAAGTGCATGATATTGCACTTATATGCAGTGTTGGAGCCAGTGACCCCCTATTTCTTGTTTTCTTTTAATCAAAATTAAGTGAGCTAGGATACTACTTGGACTGGAGGTAATGAGGGTACTTATATATTGTGGTGAGCTTGCATGGGAGAGGAGGGTTGGGTGTGGTGTTTCAAGATCTGGAGGAAAGACTAGATGGACCCGGAGTCTCCTTCTGCCATCACTTTTTCTATGTTTCTATGAAAGCATTTACTTATATTGAATGCATTGTTTTGATTTTCTATTGTGGCTGTAGAGGGAAATGGGAATGGGCTTCTATGTGATGTGAGTGAAATGGGTCATAATATTGTTTGATGTCTGGGTAGGAAGGAGAAAGGTGGGATAATGTGCTATGGTGTGTGGGCATACTGTTAAAAACAAACCTCAGTGAAGTGTGCAAAGCTTTTTCTTTGCAATGTTGCCACCTCATGGGGAAAAATGCCACAAAGGTGCCACTTCACTATGCAGTTCAACTTCACCAAGATGTTTCCTTGTAAAATGCAAGTTATGCTTCACAAACTACAGTACCTTGCAAAATGTCTGCAAAGTGCAGAAACTTTACACATTTCTCCACACAGCAAAATATAACCACTTCACCCATCACTAGTTTTGGAACTGGGCTAGCAAAATTCCAGTGATACTGGGCACAGAATCGCAAAACTAGTATTGGTGGTAATCTCATTACAGGAACAAATACCCAATAATAAGTATTTCATTAGTCAGTACTCTCTGCTCTCTACACACATAATTCACTGCAGAAAAAATGTGAGGTCACTGCTTGTTCACAGAGCCAATATTGCAAATGTCTTCCCAACAATTGTATCTCTTACAGCACTGAATTTCAGAATTGGATGGCTTAAAAGTAGACTGCCTGTCCAGGTCCCTAAAGCCTATGCCAGCTTGTTCCTCTTCTTCCACACTGGATGTGCTCTGCCCTATATACTACTCAGGATGCCTGCTCCTGCCAAGAAGTCCAGTAGTGAATTTCTCTGACAATTCGAGAATAAACAAAGGCAACAGAAACATCTTATTAAACACAACAGGATACTGGACTGTTTGCTAAACCATTCTTGAACTTTCCTTAAGTATTTCATGGAAGTAACTGAAGTTAATCATTTGACAAATTGGTTAGTAGTTGTTTTGGCCATTTCCCAAGCAGTGTCTCAACTGTAAATAAATGCATATAAAGATAAACACCTCTTTGATTTATTTTTCACAATTCAAATCTTTTAAGGTATTTTCAAATTGTGTGTAAGACACACAAATGGAGTTTCCCCCTTTTAGAGGGCAGACCAGGTTGTCCTGGTGCACCCCTGCTCCCATGCTTAAGATGGTTGTGCTCAGAAGGGGAGGGGGAGGAAGGGGAGGGGCTAAGGGAGGTAGAACAATGGGCTGACAAACAGGAAGGGGAGGGAGATAGGGAGGTACTTAAGGGACTGCACAAGGGGGCCTCAGCCACTTTTGCTGGAGTTTTTGGATAAACATTAACTGCAGCATGTCAGATTGGCAATTCTTTTAGGTTTGTTTCACCAGGAGAGAGAGGTAAGGAAACAAGTAATTGTTTGAGATGTGATAAAAAAAAAGAGTAAAGGTATACAGAGCAGGTTTGAAATAAGTGCAATATACAGCTGAAGACATGAAGGTAGTGAGTAACAGTGGGGGTCAGAGTATGGTGGAGAGAGCGACCCAGGACCATGTGGGTGCAATGCACACGCCACGTGGGGGAAGGGGGCTTGAGGTAAAGCCCGTGTCTTTGTCTTCTATGATCTGGGGTTTCTTGTTTCCCATGGTGGCCTGATTTGCTGGCTGGTAAGAATTTTGGAAGCCTGGGTCAAGGTCAAGGGAGAGAGGACAGGAGCAGGGCCACATTGGGGATGCCACACGCCACATGGGAGAGGTAGCGTAGCTTTCCTTGGCTTTGGGATAGTGGTAGCAGTCATTTCCCCTTTTTGGTGGCTGTCTGGCAGGGACAATAGGCCTGGAAGAGGCCGAGGGGCTGGTGGGGCGAGCGCGATCCAGGGGCCAAGTGGCATGACGCAACGCGTGGCATGGGGGATTGTAAAATTCCATTTGCTTCTTCTGGTATGTTGGTTGGGGCTGTTTAATGTGGCCATGTTGGTTCCTGGAGGCTGAATGGGGTGGGCCTTGTGGCGTGAATGTCGCATGCCATGTAAAAGGTTTGGTGAAGCACAGGCATTGTGTTTCAGGCTACGATGCTTGGTGTAGCTTGTTCTTTACAAAACAGGATTGTGAGGCCTGGAGGAGGACTGGAAGCTGGGGGGGAGCGAGCGAGACCGGGACCACATGGCGGACATCACACGCTGCAGGGGAGCGAAACCCCACCTCTCTTCTAGTCATTTGGTGGCCATTTTGGGGGCCAGCTTGATCCTGGGGGCCGGATGGTAGGCCTGGGAGAGGCCTGAAGGCATGGACCGTGTGGCGGATAGATCACATGCCAGGTAGGGGTGTCGGGAAGTGCTGGACCTGGTTTTTGGGCTATTTGAGGCACTGGGGAGGGGTTTTGTGTTTTTCCCACGGTGAATAAGAGGGCTGGAGGAGGCCTTGAAACTGAGCAGAAGGAGCGTAGCACAGACCATGTGGTGTGACATCACATGCTGTGTGGGGGGGGTTGAAAATCCCCTTTATTCCTGAATTAAGGCTCTTGTGCCTGTGTTGTGGCCATGGTAGGGGCCTGGATAGGAATGGTAAGGCCTGTAAGAGGTCCAGAAGCAGGGTGCACGTGGCACACCACAAGCCATGGGGTGGTTATGGTAAGGCATTATCTAGGTCTGGGGCTAGCTAGTAGATAATGGCTCAGGCAGTTTTCACAGCTAGGTAGTCTTTCAGAGGCATACTAAGGGGAAAGTAAGGGGTCTGGGTGAAGTCTGGGGTGAAAGGTGAGAGAGTGCAACCCGTGACCTCACGGGTGACGGCACTTGCAGTGAGGCGGTCACATGGAAGTAATACCCTCACTTTTGGGAGGGAAGTTTGCAGCCAATTCCTAGGGTGGGGCTGCTAACTGTGGGGCACCTTGGTTAAGCCAGGCAGGTGAGGGAGACAGCAGAGTACAGCAAGGAGAGACTTGCTACAAGCAGAGAAGGGAGGTCTGGAGGGGTCGCAAGTGGGTGACAGAGAGGGGCAAGAAGCTGGAAAAGAGTGGATGGGTTCTTGACTGACATTCCGGATGGTGCAGTTCTACATTTTGACCTTGTTTCCTCTCATAGTTGTTTTTACAGGGAAAAGATGAAGAGAACAATGACACCAAAAAAGAACAGGCCATCGAAAGAGGAGGCTTACAAGGCAATAATGGAATTGGCAGAGAAAGCTAACAGGATGTGGGAGCTGATGGAGGGAGAGGAGCCAGGGAGACCTGGGGGAAAGAGAAAGGCGGCCGCAGGAAAGGGTGGCAAGGAAAAAAGACCAGCCAGAGGGTCACGGGGTACTGGGAAGGCATCACCGGTGGTAACGGGGCCGGCCAAGTTGATGGATCCATTGCCCCTGCAACCTACGGTCACTGTGTCACCGGTGTCCCACCCAGATCAGGATGACATCTCCCAGGTTGAACCCCGCGATGTCCAGAATGACTTGCTCCCTCCACAAAACCCACCAGCCCACCCCCCCTCCACAACCGCTGGGACAAGCAAGAGGGACCTTGGAAGACTCCAGGCAGGAAGGCCCGGACAAGGTCACAGATAATACACCCAGCGCAGTGGGGGACAGTATAAGAGAATATATAGGGCAAATAGTAACGGCCTTAGGAGCAGGCGGTATAGGGCAGATGGAATCATCACTGGCAGAGATCAGGAGGGAGAAAGAAGGGACAGAAAGGAAGGAGCAGGGAGGAGAGAGAGGGGGAAGGGACAAGAGAGATAGGCACCCCTGGAATGAGGATAGGTGAGCACGAAAGAAAAAATTTGGAAAGGAGAATATGTGGACATATTCACCTTGGTGAGCCACAAGGCCGCCGCCAAGTATGAAGAGGCTGAAGGCATAGGAAAGAGTGAGATGGCAGCGGCTATAGTGCTTTTAGAGAGGAAAGAGGAGGACAAGGTCACAAAAGGGAAGACTTGGGATAGATTGTTCCTAGGTTTCGCTACTTTCTCAGCCATTGTAATGGAAAAGAGGCCGGAGTTAGGCATCCCGCTCATTACCTATTCCCTTATAGTTCAGAAGGCAAAGGGTGGGATGGGGTGGTTATACTATGACGAATCCTTTAGGCAGAGAATGGCAACGTTTGGGGACGTGAGGTGGGACACCAAACAGATAGATTTATGGACAGATTACATCACAGATCAGTCCACACCTGAAGGGGAATTGGGCAAGAAGGGTTTTGGGACCCAGAGATGCTTTTGGACTTATAACAGAGCTTTTTGTTCCTGGTCTCAATGTTGGTTTTGGCATGCAAGCTCAAGGTGCGGGGGAGGCCACCCAGCAAGCAGATGTAGAGCGGCATGTGGACAAGGGATGCAGGCACAGTGGGGGCAAGGAGCAGGCTAACAGCCTTTTTGAGATGGTCAAAGTTTTAGAGGCCAGACCTGGAGCAGAGGAGGACGGGGTAGGGGGAACACGAATAGGGGTGAGCAGAACAGATGAAGGACGAGAGGGCATTTGGGAAGAAATGGGGGAAAAGGGGAAGGGCGGGGGATAAGGTAAGGCACATTTTGGGATGGCCAGAACTCCAATCAAAGACAAGGTATGGGCAAGTTACATGGACAAATATCCAGACACAGGAGTGCGGCATATGATTTTAGAGGGTTTTAGCTCGGGTTTTTCATTACAGTTTACGGACCCAGGCGAGCCATGGAGGCCAACAACCTAGGGTCAGTGAAAGGGAAGGAGGAGATGCTAAGACAGAAGATAGAGAAGGAAGTAGCAGTGGGCAGAGTCAAGGACCCGTTTGAGAAACCCCCATTGCAGGGCATGCGGGTCTCACCATTGGGTCTGGTACCTAAGAAACAGGAAGGGGAATACAGAGTGATCTACCACCTGTCCTATCCAGAAGGAGAGTCAGTAAATGATTTTATTAGTGAAGAGCACAGTAGGGTGATTTATGCGACACTAGAAGACACGGTCCACATGATATGGGCCACAGAGGGGGCATGGATGGCTAAAATGGACATTGAGTCTGCTTTCAGACTGCTTCAGGTCAGGAGGGAGGATTGGGATTTATTGGGTTTCAAAAGCGGGGGAGGATACTATTTTGACAAAGTAATGCCGATGGGTTGTTCCACAGCATGTGCGACATTTGAGGCCTTCAGCACCTCTTTGCAGTGGATATTTCAAGAAAAAACAAGTTATAGGAGGGTCATACATTATCTGGATGATTTCCTATTCATCAGAAGAGGGAAAAGGGAGACACAAATGATGCTAGGTAAGTTCCAGGAGTTGTGCCAGTAGTTGGGGTTGCCACTAACCCCAGGAAAGACAGAGGGGCCCAGCAGGGTTATAGAATTTTTGGGAATTGAGATAGATGCCCCGAACAGGGTATTTAGACTACCAGATAAGAAAGTCAATAAGCTGAAAGAATTAATACAATTTCACACCAGCAGGAGACGAGTACAGCTAAAACTGGTACAACAAGTACTGGGGCATTTGAACTTTGCCTGCAGGGCCATTGGGCCAGGGAGGGCATTCACAAAGAGGATAGCCAGGGCCACAGCAGGGGTCACCAGACCTAATCACTGGGTAGACTTGATTCGAGGGGTTAAGGAGGATTTTAAGATTTGAGAAGAATTCCTGAGGGAGTACAATGGTTGCTCTTTCTGGCAGGAGGAATGGCTATACAACACAAATCTCGATCTATACACAGATGCGGCTGGGGGTATAGGCATGGGGGGATACATTGGATGAAAATGGTTCACAGAACCCTGGCCAGCCATTTGGGTGCAGGAGAGGAAAGTGAGAGATATTACATTGCTTGAGATCATGCCCATATGGGCGTGTACTTTAGTCTGGGTAGAGTAATTGCGGGATCAGAAAGTAACTTTTTGGTGTGACAATAGAACAGTGGTAGATATGTTGAACAACAAGGGAGCCAGATCGGATACAGTCATGCAAGTATTACGGCGTTTAGTTTTAAGGACATTACAACTGAACATGTCATTTAGAGCACAACACATAGAAGGGGTTCACAACACTCTGGCTGACAGCCTTTCCCGTCTGCAGCTGGACCATTTTCGGAGGCTGGCACCAGCAGCGGAGGAATTAAAAACACCCATACCAACAAACATCTGGGACGTTGGCAGGAAGGAGCAGAAGTGTTGTTTCACAGCTCATGGGTGCCTCGGACTCTGAGGGCCTACGACGGGTCCTGTCAAGTGTTTCAAACATTCAGGGCAGAGCACCGGATGGAGGTAAGTAGGCCACTCACAGAGGAACAGTTGGGAATGTTCACAGTGGAACAGTGGCAAAAAGGCACAGCCCACACCACGATGGGAGTTTACCTGGCAGAGATTGGGCTTATCTGCAGTCTGAAAGGGTGGAGGGATCCGACAAAGACATTGCTCATCAGAAGAATGATGCAAGGATGGAGCAGGTTAAAACAAGGACCAGCAGATAGCAGGAGGCCGATAGGGGAACAATGGCTTATAAAGCTAAGGGGGGTGCTCCCAGTAATATGCAGATCACGGAACGAGGCCCAGCTGTTTCACACAATCTATGTGATAATGTTTGCAGGTGCCATGAGAGTGAGTGAGGTAGTAGGCCATGGGAAGGAGGACGGGAAAGGGGGGCTAGACTGGGATGACATAACCTAGGGAGTGACTGAGATACAGATCAGGATTAGGAGGTCTAAGACAGATCAAGGGGGAAAAGGTTGCATGGTGACACTAAAGAGTCAAACAGAGGGCGCAATATGCCCAGTACAGGCGCTGTGGGTTTTCACCGCAGCGCAGGGGAACAGGATAGGAAAATTATTTGTACACAGGGATGGGAGAAGGGTGACTGGCTACCAAGTCACGGCAATACTAAAGAAGGGCATGCAATTCTTGGGAGAAGACCCAGCTAATTATTCGTCCCATTCCCTACAGATTGGGGCCACCTCACAGTGGGCGGTGGCAGGCGAGACAGTGTACATGATATTGGAACAGGGACGCTGGTGATCGGCCAGTTATAAAAGATACATTAGAGCACTGAAATAACTGAACAAAAAAACACAATGCTATGTAGGTATAGATGGATACATATTTTAGACATAAGAGGATGGTCTGGCCCCAGGTTGGGACCGCTGTGATGGGGGTCAAAAAATGGGAACAGACAGGGATGGGGGGCATGGAAAAAGAGGGGATGAATAGGGGAGTGACATATTGCGCTTGTATAATAATGATTTTTCTTGCATCCTCTAGGTAGAGGGAGGATCACGGAAATAAGGATCTGAGGCCATTCCTACATCTATTGGGCCAGAAAGAGAGCAGAGAAGAAGGCTGGGGGAAAGCAGCTATACCAAGATGTGAGAAGGTGGAAGTTGTTTTGGCATGGCATACGGGGGATGAGGTGGGCTCAGCTGCTTCCCACGTTAACAGAAATCGGAGAACGGCGGCCCAGGCCAGACCTAATTATTATACATTTGGGAGGCAACGACCTGGCAAACAGGCCTTGGGTGGACACATATTTACAAATCAAAAAGGACTTAAGAACTATACTGCAGCGGTGGTCAAGAAGTGTACATCGCTTGGTCAGATATGATACCGAGGAGAGTGTGGAGGCAAGAGCACAGACACAGAGCAGTAGAAAGGGCCAGGAGGAAGATGAATAGGAGGGTTGGGACATTGGTAAGGCAGATGGGAGGTCAGGTAATACTGAGGGGGGTAGAAGAATGGGTAGATGAATTTTACAGGTCAGATGGGGTACACCTGTCAGACGTAGCTATAGACATGTTCAATACAGAAATGATGGGATTTATAGAAGAATGGAGGAGACAGACAAACAATGGGAGATAAAAAAAAAAGAAAAAAGGGGGCAGATTATAAGAAATATAAATGGAAAGAAGCTCCCCTGAAGTAAGGGTGAAGGCTTCCCTAGTTAATTGGGGAAGCCAGCCATCCAATGCATGCTGGAGACTGGCTAGTGGGAAAAAGGGGGGGGCAAGGAAAAAGGAATAACACAAGAAGAGAAGGAAGATGAAGGAAAAGCGGTCTCAGTTTTCACTGTTACCTAATGGAAAAGGAGAAGAAGAAGGCACCCAGGTCTTTACCTGGGGGAAGAATAATCAGAGATTGATATATTGGATGGAATAAACAAAATGTTGGAATTATGATAATAAAGGAATTGGAATGGAATATGGAATTATGAATTGAAATAAATTAATTGCCAATCTGAGCACAACAACAAATATTGGTGTCTGTCTTTTATGGGGGAAAAGGGGGGAATCCGGGACAATGGAGTTTGCCCCTTTTAGAGGGCAGACCAGGTTGTCCTGGTGCACCACTGCTCCCATGCTTAAGATGGTTGTGCTCAGAAGGGGAAGGGGGAGGAAGGGGAAGGGCTAAGGGAGGTAGAACAATGGGCAGACAAACAGGAAGGGGAAGGAGACAGGGAGGTACTTAAGGGACTGCACAAGGGGCCTCAGCCACTTTTGCTGGAGTTTTTGGATACCTCCCTCCCACCCTGTCAAAGGGGAACAAGTATGGAAGGCAGTCGAGATGGGACTGTATGGGGTCTGTGATGGTGCGGAGGAAAGCACGCCCAGGCTGGACAAGAGATGGGGCTGCCTAAGGTGGATGGCAGCTAAGGATATGGTCAAGGACTGCCAAAGTTGGATGGCAGGGATAACATGGTTAAGGACTGCCAAAGGTGAATGTCAAGTAAGGATATGGTTAAGGACTGCCAAAGGTGGATGGCAGCTGATAACATGGTTAACGAATGCGGGAAAAAGGGGGAGGGAGGGGAAGGAAAAGGAATAACACAAGAAGAGAAGGAAGATGAAGGAAAAGCGGTCTCGTTTTCACTGTTACCTAACGGAAAAGGAGAAGAAGAAGGCACCCAGGTCTTCACCTGGGGTAAGAATAATCAGAGATTGATATATTGGATGGAATAAACAAAATGTTGGAAATATGATAATAAAGGAATTGGAATGGAATATGGAATTATGAATTGAAATAAATTAATTGCCACTCTGAGCACAACAACAAATATTGGTGTCTGTCTTTTATGGGGGAAGAGGGGGGAATCTGGGACAATGACATTTTATGTGTCAAAAGCACCTAATAGTACCTCCTATTGACTGATCTGACAACTGGCTTGTCAGCAAACATGAAGCTGAAAACAGAATTATTGCAGGAACAACACTCAGTTTAGGCTATCAGGCCGAGACTGGAACACTTAGAAGATATCTTACCTTGTAAACGGGGTTGGGCTTTCCTTGTAGAAAATGGAACAGAGACAATGGTCTCCCTAGTAGTTTTGGCGCAAAAAAGCTCTTTAGTAAGAATTGATTAAAAATCTTTGAAGTGTACAGTAGGTCCCCAAGAACATTGGAAGTGTAGAAAAATTTCTGAATTTCTGATGTGTATTTCTTTTTTTTAGCAGCCAGAAATCTAATTATTTTGTTATGGATGGACTTCAGCTATAAAGTAACACTAGTGTCACCAGTTTAAAGCTTTTAGATGTCATTTGATAACTGCAGTGAAAGAATTTGCAAAAATGTGACATTTAATCCAATGTACACCAGCATTATTAAGGAAGCCTCTGGAAAAGGTGTTTGTTTTCATTTGTATAAAAAACATTAAAGGAAACTAAAGTAACATTTCTACAGTATGTGAGAGTGTATGCACTTAATTTGTAATACTGCACACCTGTACACACCAACAGTAAAAAGAATGATGTGCACTCAACCAGTTGTGGTGTTGCAGTCACATGATCAAAACTGAGACAAATTTAAGTTAAGGAACAAAACAAGCATTTGTCAATGCCTAGTGTTTGCTTGCATTGTAACATGCCTTTTAAAGAGCCCCTGATGTTTTTGGAGCAACTCTAAAAAACATGATATCTAGACACAATTTAACTCATATTTCACCCTTTTTACTATTGAATGGGTGGAGCCATGCTGATGTATTGCTATGACGTAGGAGAGAGAGAGTGCTGTGGAAACACTTGACCAGATACCTAAACTGTGCCCTTCCACCAGTGGAACTGAAGCACACGTGGTCAGAGCTGTTTCTTTGATTCTCCACCACCCTTCCCCTCTGAGTGTGCACTATTTTACTACTGCCCATCACTTATGGTTCACTTCTGGTTCCCCACTGTGACAGAAAAAAAAAAATCTATGTTTGGCCTGCCAGAAGTGGAGATAGCTGAATAAAATTGCCTAT
Source organism: Neoceratodus forsteri (assembly GCA_016271365.2). Lineage (NCBI taxonomy): Eukaryota > Metazoa > Chordata > Ceratodontiformes > Ceratodontidae > Neoceratodus > Neoceratodus forsteri. The sequence goes on from CM057455.1 coordinate 533,655,685, forward strand.
AGGCTTCAATGATCTGTGAATAAAATCTGCTTCATTAATTCAGAAGTTTAGAGAGAATGAGCTTCAAAAACAGTTCACATGTAATTCCTGACAAACTGCCATAAAGTTTTTACTTTTCAATCACATTTTTCAGCAGAACAACTTGTAATGGGGTTTTGAAACCCTCCTGTGCAAAGTAACTCTTACAGTGAGCTCACATTATATGAAACTTTCAGCTGAATAACATGAAATATGCTTCAGAAAATGCTTTCTTTTTTTTATAATTTAAACTTTATTAATACATTTCCCTTTATAAGGGCAGTTACAGCAAATCAAAGTGTGACATAGCACATGCACAATAAGAACTGCCCAGCCCACCCCTCCCACCCCACCCGCCCCTTACAGCAGCAACAAGACTATATCACCCTAAAGTGCAGTGAATATTTCTGTTGGACATATGAGTAAGACTAAAGTGTGATATAATCCTCAGTGAGACAATGAAAGTAAGGAATAGAGGGGATCCCATATTTTACCATATGCTGCTAGTCTGTTATGAAGACTTGCAATCGCCCTCTCTGTTCGGAGATTAGCAATGATTTCATGTAGCCATTCCTGGAAAGAAGGGACGGATTGGTCCTTCCAATGACATAGAATGAGTTTTTTAACAGAGAGAGCAACCATGGAAATATGGTATTTCCTGATTCTAACTCTAACCAGGGACATGTCCCCTAGGAGACAAACCTCAGGAGTAAAATACTCCTGAAGGCCCAGTAGGGGGTTGAGAGACATCTTAATTGAATCCATAGAGAGAAAACTTTGGGACAGGACCAGAACATATGGAGGAGCATTCCTTCTTCTTGCAGACACTTAGTACATGTATTAGAGTTCGAGAAACCCCATTATTTAGTTTAATGGGGGTACAATACATATTATGTAAATAGGTATTGCATGAGACTCCCAATCTAGCTTGGGAAACGTGCTTAGACAGGATCTCCATAGAGATTGCCAATCCAACTGGTATTGAGGGAGGAGTGAGTTCCAGAAACTAGTAGGTCTGAAGGAGTCCCCGTAATTTTTATGGTATAACACCCTGTATAACTTGGATACGATGCCTGAGGATCCAGACAATAGGGAAATTTCGGGAATCAAGGCTGACACTTTCTGAGAAGGGGGAAAATTCTCCAGGGCTAAAGTGAGAAGCTGTCTTAACTACATGACCTTAAAGTGAGATGAGACCGGAATGAGAAACTTATCAATAATTCCACCTAGGGACAGCCAATGCCCTTCCCCATCTACCAGGGAAAGCAGTTTTCCATCGCCTAATTGGGAAAACTATTTGCAGGGAATCTGCTTTCCATTAATAGTAAAAGATAGGGAATTCCAAATAGACTGAGCTAAATCAGTCTGAGGAGAATAATGAAGAAATGAACATAACTGTGTGTAAACTCTTAAAAAGATACCTATTGTGGTGCAGTCAGCCATCCTTACATGGGACAATTTGAGGTAAAATAAAGTTAAGGGATCCAGGCGTTTAGATTTAATTGCGTTTAACTCAGTCTTAAGCCATACTGGTTGTGCCATTTCAGGGCCTGGGGATATCCACCTCACACATTTTGCTAGATGACTGGCCCAGTAGTATAACGCCATATGGGGAATCCTCAGCCCCCCCTCAAGTTTTGGGACAGCTAGCTTGTAATAGGCCAAATGGGGGATATTTATCAACCCAGATAAATCTAGTAAATATACCATGCAATTTCTTAAACCAGCATATAGGAATAAAAGAACTGAGAAGGGATAAGGGGTAGAAAATTCTAGGAAATACATTCATCTTAATAATGTTAATCCTGCCCCATAAAGATATAGGAAGTTTGGACCATCTGTCAAGGTCTTGAATAACAACCTGAGAGAGAGAGAGAGAGAGAGAGAGTCCAGGTTATCTTTAACCCACGCTAAGGGGTTATGGGATAACTTAATGCCCAAGTACTTAAGTGCTCTAGGAGTCCAACCTAAGCCTAGGGGACAAATATCGTCCTTAAATACCTTGTGATTTAATGGGAAAAATAAGGATTTACTAGCATTCAACTTGTAGTTGGATAGCTCGCTAAATCTGGCTATTTCATTCACTAAGGGTGGTATTGATGAAACTGGATGGGAGAGATGTATCAGCAAATCATCTGCGTACGCAGTGAGTTTAATTTCATGATGCCCAACCCGGATACCTCGTATAGAAATATTTTGGAGGATGTTTTGAATGAGAGGTTCCAGGTATAAGTTAAAAAACAGAGGCAATAGGGGGCAACCCTGCCTAGTACCTGAATAAAGTGGGAAGGAATTAGAGAAAGCCCCGATAGCTGAGATTCTTGCTGTAGGGGATTTATATAATGCAGCAACCCAGGATATGAATACCGGAGGAAATTTAAAGGTATTCAATACCTTAAACAGAAAGCTCCAATTCACCCGGTCGAACGCCTTCTCGGCATCCAAAGAGACCAGGCCAGCAGGAAACTCAGCATCTCTGGCAGCCAAGAAGACATGGGATAACGTACGCAAATGATCCGCCGAAGAGCGTCCCTTCATAAATCCTACCTGATTCATACTTATTAACTCAGGGAGTGCCACAGATAACCTGTTAGCTAAAATCTTTGAGAGGATTTTAATATCCTGATTTAGGAGGGATATAGGCCTATAGCTCTGGACGAGTTCAGGGTCCTTGTCTGGCTTGGGGAGAAGCATTATCAAGGCTTCAAAGAGATGGCAGTCAACCTCCGTCCCGGATAGGATATACTGAAATAATCTATTAAGTATTGGTAATAAAAGTTCTTGAAACGTTTTATAGAAAAGGGAAGAAAATCCATCAGGCCCAGGAGTTTTATCTGAGGGTAAACCATTAATAACCTCAGCAATTTCTTCCTGAGTTATAGGAGAGACCAGAGAGTCTATGTAATGTGCTGGGAGGGAGGGAGGGCAGATGCGAATCCGTCAGATACTTCTCCACGCTTACAGAGCTGGGGTGGTGCTCCATGTTCCCATACAGTGTTTTATAGTATGCTGCGAACTCTTGAACTATCTCAGTAGGAGATGTTTTCAGAGACCCTTCTACAGATGCCCTGATAGAAGGGATAAATCTCACTGATTCTTGTTGCTTAATACGGATTGCCAATAGGCGCCCTGCCTTCTCACCTTGATCTGTATAACTAGCTTTAGTGCATATGATAGCTAACTCTGCCTTTTCCTGGAGTAATCCTAAATATTTATCTCTCAACACTAGGAGCTTCACCTTATCCTCTTCTGGGTAGTTAACCTAGACATTGGATTCAAGAACCTGAATTTGGGATAACAAGGATAATAATTCTCTTTCCCTAACTCTTTTCCTAGCTGCCGAGAGGCTAATAAGAATGCCTCTCATGTAAGCCTTAAAAGCCCCCCATATAATATCCGGTTTTGCTCTATTTAAAGGGTTGGACAGAAAAAAGGCCTCTATGTGCTCCCTTATGGATTTGCAATATTTAGAGTCTTTAAGCAGTTGGTCATTAAGCTTCCATCTTGTTTCTCTCTTTGACACATCCTGGATTATCAGTTCACACAACACCAAGGAGTGGTCTGAGACAGGGCCAGGCTGTATCGATGAGGACCTAACCCCAGGCAGGAGAGTCCGAGAAATGAATATGTAGTTAATACGGGACTGCGAGCCGTGCGCTAAAGACCTGTATATGAACTCCTTGGAATCCAGGTTTAGGACATGCCAGACATCACAGAGCCCACACTGATCCAGTAGGTCTCTAAAAGCCCTCTGACCTGGGGAGACCCCCCCGATCCGCCACCTGACCTGTCAAGGTTTGAGTCTACAACTTGATTAAAGTCACCCCCCCAGGATAATCCGTATGGGTAGGAAAGGCAGGATTACATTTATAAGTCTCATGAAATAGCCAGGATCATCTGCATTAGGACCGTATATGCTACCCAATAACAGTGGTATTGACGAGAGAGTTCCTATAACTAAAATGAACCCACCCTCAGGGTCCCTAATAACTTCAGTTGAAACAAAAGGAATGCCCCTGTTAATAATAAGCATAACCCCACAGCTATTTGAGGAGCCTTGTGCCTCATATACCATCCCCACTTGTTGCCTCCACACTTGTGAGGCTTCCGCTTCTAATAAGTGCAATTCCTATAGAAAAGTAATCTGAGTACGTAGTAGGCTTAAGTGTTTGAGAACCTGATATTGCTTAGATTTTTTCCTGATCCCCTTAACGTTCCAAGTTGCAAAAGTCACCTCCTTGGCCATCTACTAAAGACTACTAAGAGTAATAGATTCGGCCCTGCACTCTGGGTATATAACACTAATAATCTAGCCCGTCCCATTGCTGCTGTAAGGCCCTCCCACCACCCTAACCCCCCCACCAAGAGCCCAAGTTTAAACCCCCAGTACACCCCCACCCCCAACAAGAACACATAGCACTCGCCCTCCCAACTCCCCAAACTGTCACAAGCAATGCTAGCTACAGCACTGGATCATATCCTCCCCTCCGCCCCGAACCTATCCCCTGCTAATGATCACCCTCATATCTCTAGATATAAAGCAGTTAATAAATTGCATTAATGAGGCCTTAATGTCTAAAGAGCGGTCTCGGACTTCCAGAGCCTGTGAACATATATTAGTGAATCCACTAGCTATCGAGAGAGGAAAATGAAGCTGGATGTCCTAAATGTGAATATGGCAGGTCACCACAAGAGTCTAGAGTGGGAGTTGAAAAATGCTTGTCCCCCATGGGAACTACATCGTGAACCAGAGCCAGAGGAAAACTGATACGGAGGGGTAAACCCATTATCGAGATGAGAACATGAGAAGCAAGAAGCCGAGTGAGAGCTGAAACGGGATCCTGAGATGGGAAAACAATAGGAGTAATTACCCAGGGGTTCTGACCCCTAGTTTTGACCCCCCCAACAAAACCAGGATAGCATAGCAAATGAAAGCAGTCCCTCTTGAGGCAAAATGGCCGGACCTGCGTTACATGGGTGAACCACGCCCTCTTGTGGTCATAACCTAATCCAACCGACCTGCCAAAAGCACCCTGAAAGCCCGAAACCGCTCAGAAATCTGAAATCCCAACATATAAAAACTGATCAGAAGGCATAACCGAAAACCTTCTCCTGTGTGCTCCCCCTAGAAACTAAACATGTAACATTATCCCGGATGCAGTCTGAAGAAAGCCCTCTGGAGGCCCCCCCAAGGATTCTCCCTGAAGCACTATTCACACCAACAGGCCATGGCCTGAAAAAAGTAAGAGTCAGGCCATATACTAGTAGCCCAGTTCTATTAGAAAGCATAGACTCAGCTGAATTCCATCATTAGAAGGAGTGTTCTCCACACAAAAGAAAAAAAAATAAGTAACAGTTCACTCAGAAGTTCCCGGTGAATCCTGAAGATCAGGAGGCCCTCTCAGGTTGTCCGGAACAGATCTGGCAACGCCGATTTAAGGCTTAGTAGCGCAACTTCAGGATCCTCAAAATTGAGCCATGAGCCATTTACTGAGACTTGTAACTTCACTGGGTACCCCATCCTGAACTTTAATCCTGCTGCCATAATCTTAGATACAATCGATTGGAAGGCTTTCCGTTTCAATCAGACCAAACCAGGGATGTCTTAAGCAATTCTCAGCTTCGCCTTCTCCCATCTGACTTCTTGCAGGGCCTTGACTTTCTGTAAGAGATGCTGCTTTTCTAGGTAGTTCAGAAAACGGCAAATGATGGGGAGAGGAGGGGCATCAGGTGGGGGTTTTGGTCACAGGGACCGGTGAGCCCATTCTATCAGATATGTTGGGCCAAAGGGAGAGGGACCAAAGACCCTATCTACCAGCTTCTGGACAAAGATTACTGTATTCTGGCCTTCTTACCCTTCATGGAGCCCGAGAATTACCACATTATTTCTCTGACTACGGCCTTCCAAATCTTCGAGTTTAGCTTCTAGACGAGATAGCTTTTGTTTCGTTAATAGGAGTTCAGGATCCAGACTTTCCAATTTTCTCTCGATCGAAACTATTCGGGCAGTGTTGTCCAAGACTCTAGTGGAGACATCCTCTAACTTTCTGGAGAGGGATTTCAAGTCAGTTGCCATATCTTTCATCTCCTCCTGGAATGGATTAAATTCCTCCAAGAATCTGTTAAGAGATAAGGGTTCTTGATCCCCAGATTGACACGAAGGATCTGGTTTGTCTGGGCCACTCGAGGCTCAGGATTTCTTTGAGGCCTTCTCAGGAGTGGGGGGGGTATGTTTCTGCGGGGCTTTCTTCATATAAGCCTCCATTTACCACACAGATACCCAAAACAGGAGCACAAGCTATTTAGACACAAGGAGAACTCGTAGGCAGAGGAATTAGTTGAGGTTTAACGTAATTAAATGACGAGTTTATATTCGGGAGGCAGGAGCTTAGCGGAGGAGCTTCTACTCAGCACTCTGCATCACGTGATCTGCCAGAAAATGCTTTCTTTTGAATAATGCCAAAGGTTGCTATAACACCATTCAACCTTTATTCATAGCATTCTGTCATAGACAGAATTTCACCTCTGAAAAATCTTTTTGCTGCAAAGCAGCTAAACTCACCCAACCCAGAAGCACATATGATTCTGCAATAGTTTTACTGCAGTAAACAAAACAATTTCAGTGGGAGTTAATCCTTTTTCCATGCAGGAAACCTGTGGCACTGCGTGTCATTGTTGGGCTTCTCTCTATGTGAGTTGAAAGGTTCTATGTTTAACCTTATTCAAAATGGCTGCCTTGGGCTGAATGAGTTAAATCATAAAATCAGAACCTCAAATGTTCTTATTAAAAATGAACTCATTTTGCTTGTAAGTCCTTCAGCAGAACAATGTAAAATACACTGTAAAGTTTAAAGTGCTTTCATGCAAATTGTGCTCAGATAACTGAAAAAAGTTCAAAAAACATGTACATACAGTGTAGCATATCCAGCAATGAGTTTCCACTCCCACTGTTGGGAAATCACAAAAAAATGGAAAGCAGCAGTTTGTAAAGGTCATTTTATTACAAGGTGGGGGGGGTGAAAAGCTCCATAAAAAGGGGCACTAGAATTAGCAGACAAAATGCTTAACACAGGGAATGCATCCTCTATATACCATGTCTGCATCTGTCATGTTGGGAGCCAACCTGTTCCATATATTATACAAACATAGAAACATAGACTTTGACAGCAGATAAGGATCACTTGCTCCACTCAGTCTGCCCATTTCCCTTACCTTTCAGATAAGCTGCAGATCCTAGTTAACCAACGGCCGACTTCCTCCTACCCCCCCCTAGAAATGCCTTATGTCTGTCCATGCATTCTTGAATTCCCCCAATGTTTTTGACCCCTTTACCTCCTCTGGAAGGCTGTCCATGCATCCTTCACCCTCTCTGTGAAAAAATATTTTCTTACATTGCCCCTGAGCCAACTCCCCTCTATCTTCAAATTGTGCCCCCCCCTGTTCTTGCATATCTCTTTTTCTGAAAGATGCTACCCTGTTGGAGTTTGTTAATTCCCTTGAGGTACTTGAATTTTTTTATCATGTCCCCCCTCACCCTCTTTTCCTCAAGGGTATACATATTAAGTCCTTTAGTCTCTCTTCATATGGCTTCTGGTGCAGACCCTGCACCATTTTAGTTGCCTTTCTAGGACTGCCTCCATCCTGTCTATCTCCTTATGGAGATGGGGTCTCCAGAACTGCACTCAGTAATCCAGATGGGGTATCACCAACTGTCTGTACAGAGGGATAACAACTTCTTATTTTCTACTGGTGATGCCTCACCCTATGCATCCCTGTATCCCGCCAGCCCACCTTACTGCCTTTTCACATTACCTGCCTACCTTTAGGTCATCTGGTATGACTACCCCAAGGTCCCATTCCATTTTTGCTATTGTTAGTACCCCTCCACCCCCATTGTGTACTTTCCTCCTGGGTTTTCATTTCTCATGTGCATTACTTTGCACTTCTTTGCATTGAATCTAAGCTGTCATACGTTTCACCATTCCTCCAATCTTACCAAGTCCTTTCTCATCCTTTCTACCCCCCCCTTGTGTATCAACCCTGTTTCAGATCTTTGTGTCATCTGCAAAGAGGCATACTTTTCCTTCCAGCCCCTCCGCAATGTCACCTATAAAGACATTAAAGAGGACTGGTCCCAGTACTGAACCCTGCAATACCCCGCTAGTAAACCCTCTTTTCTCAGCGTGAACTCCGTTTACTATTACACTCTGCATTCTGTTGTCTAGACAATTTTTTAACCAGGCTACCACCCTGGGACCCACTCCCAGGCTGGCTAACTTGTTTATTAATTTTTTGTGTGGGACTGAGTCAAATGCCTTGCTAAAGTCTAGGTAGGCCACATCCACAGCCCCTCCCTGGTCTACTACTTTGGTCACCCAGTCAAAGAACTCTATTAGATTCATTTGACATGACCTTCCCACTGTGAATACATGCTGCCTTGGGACCTGTGCCCTGCTGACCTTGGGTCCTGTTCCTCACTGTTGCTAAGATTGTATAATGATCCTGAAATAAATAAAGGCTGCATTGCTACATGCAGTCCAAATGTGCCCAACAGTCCTTACTGTTAATCAGTTCCATAGACTATCATACAAAGCTGAGGTCATAAAAACAATCATTTGAAGTAAGTGACTAAGACTAAATGATTGACTGTATTCAAGGAAATTCCAAAGACCTTGTAAATAGTCCTGACAGATCCTACTCCCAACTGCACCCAATCAATATCAGGTAGGACTGAAACCGCAATTAATCGGACATTTGACTATGTCAGTAATTATCAGCTGGAGGCTATATTGTTTTAAATAAACCTTTTGTGGGCTAAAAATAGCTAAAGCTAAAGCTTTTAGCCCACAAAATGTTTATCTACAACAATATAGCCTCCAACTGATAATTACCAACATAGTCAAATGTCTGATTAATTGTGGTTTCAGCCCTATCTGATATTGATTGGGATGCAGTTGAGAGTAGGGCATGTCAGGGACATTTACAAGGTCTTTGGGAATTTACTTGAATACAGCTGGTCATTCAGCTTGAGGCACTTTCTTCAAAGGATTGTTTTTATGTCATCAGCATTGTATGATAGTCGATGGGGCTGATTAGCAGTGAGGATTGCTGGGCACATTTGAGCTGCACATAGCAACACAGCCTATTATTTATTTCAGGATCATTATGTGATCTTAGCAACCAGGCCCATAACCAGAATCTGACAATGTGGGGGGGGGTGCAAAAGGTCCTAAGGGGGTAAGTGTTATATATGTATCACATAGAGAATACTGGATGGACAACTATGCACAACCAGTGTGTTCTGCCACAGAGGAGTTCTGATTCCCTCTGACCTCAAGAGCGAAGCTTGAGAGGTTCATGGGAATCAAAACCCCGAGGTGATAGAACACACAGGTTGCGCATAAAGTTGCTCATCCTGTATTTTTTATAGTGTATAGTAGTATTATGTGAAATGTGTTTAATGAAACTGACTTGAAAAGTCTCTAGAGGTTCTAGAATACTGTCACCACAGAATTAAATAGAGGAAAGCAACAATGTGCCAGGATTCCAAGTGGTTCTGCTGCAGTAGTGACATCACTACTGCAGCAGAACAACATAATGACATCACTACTGCAGCAGAACAAGCATATTACAGGCAAGAAATTTCATGCATAACAGCATTCCACTATTTATTTTATTTATTTAGTTTTTGTTAACCGGGTAGGTGCACTAGCTATAAAATGACTATTTTCAGGCATGACCCAGGAGAGTACAACAATAGGAGAACAGTTGAACAACAGCAACATGGGTGCAATAATACAAATAGAGGAACAGTACAGCAGTGCTACAAAAATACAATGGGTAGAAACAACAAAAAATAATGGCAAGCATTATACAGATAATGGCAGTAAGATATATAATAAGTGCAGAAACCATGGACCCGACCTGTGGAGTGAAAGAGTTAATAAGAAAGTAAGGTTATATAGAGAGAAATGTGAGGAATGTTCAAACATAACAAGAAAGACTGACAGAAGGAAGGTCAGGGGTGGTAATTGGCAAAACAACAGTGGATGGTCAGCAACAAGGTTCAAGAAGGAAGAGAGCTAGTAGTCAAGAAGCTATTTACAAAGAGAAGGAAAAATATGGGGAGGGGAAGAGGAGACAGTCTTGGAGCTGGATTAGAGCAGGGTTGACATTACTGGTAAGTCTCAGGAGCTTCAGGTTGGGTCAAAGCATGTACAAGCATCAGCTAAGGATAGATAACTACGATATTCACTTTTAAATCCAAAGTGAGACTGAGACAGCCAGAGGTTGAGTGGAAGAGCATTCCATAGCCTGGGAGCAGAGAATTGGAAGGCCCTGTGCCTTTAGTGGTCCGACATCTTGGAACATAGAGCAAGGATTTGTCAGCTGATCGTAGGCCATGGGAGGATGGTTGAGGAACCAGCAACGCCGCCAGCTGGGATGGGTTTTTTCCCAGATGATCGAGTCCATTAGTGATCCAAGGTAGTATTGTCTACTGGCAGAGGGTGAGAGCCAATTCAGATCCTTATAAAGAAGGCAGTGATGTTTGAGTCGAGGTGACGAAGAGGCAAATTGGCATATATTGTTATAAGTTACGTCCCATTTTAGTAGGGAGGTTTTATGGGCAGAGGTAAGAATAGAGGCACCATAAGTAAGGGTTAGGAGCAGAATACTCGGCAATTGCTAATTTGGCCGAGGGTAAGCATGTAGCCTGTTTTGTAAGCTACTCCTAGTTTTGAGTTTACAGCTTTGCACGAGGACTGAATGTGAAGATTAAAATCCAGGGACTGGTCCAGGAGGATCCCAAGGTACTTGAAGGAAGTAAGATTTTTAAGTGGAAATCCTCCTGGGTGAAGAACCTCCAGCAAACTAGAACAGGTCTTAATCTTCGGTGCAGACCCTAGGAGGATGGCTTTCATTTTCTTTTCATTTAGTACAAGCTTATAATCTAGCAGCTAGTCTAAGACCTTATTGAAGTCTGAAGTAAGTGATGTGTTTATGCAGGCAATACTAGAAGAACTAGTGTAGATGATCAGGTCATCAGTGTAGAGAATAGCTGAGCAGGATTCCAGGATCTCAGCTGCATTGTTGATAAAAATTGAGAACAGAAGGGGCCGAAGGATAGAGCCCTGGGGGACCCCAAGGTTGATAGTAGATGTGTTGGACAGGGAGGAGTTAAATTTGACAGCTTGAGACCTGTTTGACAGGTAGCTACAGAACCAGTCCACAACAGGGGTAGAGAAATGGAATTTATGGAGAGTGGAGAGAAGCAGGGGATGGTCAACAAGGTCGAAAGCCTTAGTGAGGTCAATGAAGATGGCACCTGTGAGTTTTCCAGAGTCTATGTTGGACAGAATATCAGTAGTTAGTTGAAGAAGAGCCATGGTGGTGCTATGACCTTTTCTGAAACCATGCTGAGTGTCTGAGAGGAGATTGTAGCATGTAAGTTAGTCAATGGTCTGTGATGCAACTATTTTCTCTAGGATCTTCTTAAGGACAAAGAGAATTGCTATAGGTCTGTAATTGGCCATGTGCTTTGGGTCACCTTTTTTAAAGACAGGCGTTACTCTTGCAGATTTCCATAGGTCTGGCACAGTGCTATGGATAATGGATAAAGTGTAGATTCTGGCAATCGGAGAGGCAATGAGTGGAGCAGCCAGCTTAAGAAGACGAGGTTCCAGTGAGTCAGAACCAGAGCTGGTATTGGCAGATATGGATCTCAGTAATTTCAGAACTTCCACTCTTGATATAGCCTTGAAATAGAATGGTGGCACTGGAGGAGCATACGTATAGAGCAGTATGGTTGTCTGATGGTAGTGTGGTAGGTAGATTGAGATGCGATCCACTAGGTTGTAAAGCCAAGGTATAGTATGAAAGATCAGAGAAAGATTGTTAAAACTGTTTGAGATGGTCCTAGGGTCATTACAGTGTGCCCCATTTATGATCATTTCATCAGGAGTGACCGACTGCGATGTACCGAGAAATGTTTTGACATGGGCCCAAAATTTCCTCAGGTCGCAGGCTGAGCTTTGTAGAAGGTCCTTGCAGTATTTGCTTTTAGCAACTCTAACTTGTCTCTTACATCTGTTCCTTAGTTCACGATAGACAATAAGATCTGACTGTAGGCCAGTTTGTTTGTTGTGAATCCAAAGCTTGTCCCTCTGGTGCAGATTAGCAAGGAGGTCTTTCTGCAGCCACCTCGTCTGTTTTCCTCTGACCCTTCTAGTAGTCTTGGGGGCATGTTTATATTGAATGGCAAGAAATTCATTTATGAATATTTGTAGAGCAACCTCCACATCCTTTGTTTGATAGATACCTGCCCATTCTATATTGGAGACATCATAGAGAAATGCATCCTGGTCAATATGAGTTAGATTTGTAAACGTGATTAGTCTTGATGGAGGAGATGGAGGTGCAACCATAGATAGGATACAAAAAGTGGGTGAGTGGTCTGTTAGTGCATCTGCAAGGATTCCTGCTTTTGACACATGTTCCATATGGTTAACCATCACCCAGTCTAGGAGTGTACCCGTTCGATGGGATGATGTGGCTCTAGTTGCTTCAGAGATCAACTGGTGAAAATTATAACTAAGCATGAGTGATTGCAAGGATATTTGAGCTGATTCTAACCAATTGAGGTTAAGATCACCTAGGATGACAGCATCATTATGATTTACAGTCTGGGAGGTTATGTCAAGGAGTTCTTGAAGACCTACTATTCCCCCAGTAGGGTGATTATAGGCACAGATAATATGAAGCTTCTTTTCCCCCAATACAATAGTTGCCTGTATGAATTCGCACACTGCGGGAGAGGTAGATGCCAGGATAATAGAGATGTTGAGGTGGTTTTTGAAGAATAGGGCAACTCCACCTCCACGCTTGGATGAGGATCTATCCTGCCGGAACAGGGAGTAGTTAGGCAAGGAGCATACTTCATCAGGTATTCCGGGTTTTAGCCAAGTTTCTCTGAGACAGAGTACATCAGGATTGTAAAGTTTCACCCAGGCCTCGAGTTCCGCATGGTGACAGGTAAGACTTCTGATATTGATATGGGCAATTAATAATCCTTTCTTGGACATGCCAGATAACTCATTTGGGGAAAAGAAACAAGTAGGTGGACCTGGATTTAGTTTGATGTCCCTAAATAGCAGAATAATGATCATGGCTAGGAACCAAAGCCTTGCACAGTGGCAGATTAGGGTGAAAGCACATCTCCATGGCAGCTTCCTCCTGGCATGTACAGGGTAATAGATGCTGCCTCTAACAAGGAGAATAGGGTTAGGTTGCAGATAAGGCTTTGTCTCTGCAATCAAGTTAGAGAAAATATAGTTGCGGTAAGCCTCTGAGGAGTCTTTTGCCATTTGGTTACATGGGAGAGCCCTTGTGGCAGTGTCCAGGCTGAGTAAAAGGACAAATGACAAGAGTGCCAACAGCAGACTATACTTCCCCATAGTGTTACTATTTGACTTGGGTAGGAAGGCTAGTGGTATACTGAGACAGAGGATTAGCTCTTAGGGATAAAGAGATAGTGTGTGTAAAATTAAGACAGCCAAGGGTGACCGTGTTCCACCTTTTTAACCCTTGGCCGAAATTAGAGATAGAGCAAAAACAACAAAGTGTTTCCTGCTAGCGTAGCAATTATTTAGAAGAAGTGGATCAGAAAAGCAGAAAGTAAAGCCCCACAAAGGTTAATTAGGAAAGCAGACAATCCGGAGGCTCTACCTGTGGTAAAGATTACAGTGAGGAAATGAAGACTGATTCAAGATATGTTAGATGGCACCCCTAGCAGCGGAATTTTATAAGGAACCAATGGGAGACTAGACAGATAGCAGTAGTGTTCAGCAAGAGTCAATGCAAAGCAGAGTGCGCCGAAGCCCAGAGACTGATAATCCGACAGAGAAAAGACAGGGCCAAACAGTGGCCAAGCAGACAGCAGCAGTCCAATTAGAGGAGGGTAGCAGCAGGTGGCTGCCTATCAAACCCGTGCAGTGCTAGCCCGGACACTTAACCGGATTTGAAGGTGTCCTGTTCGACAGGAGGATAGAGCTACAGGCAGCTGGCAGGATTAGCCACACCACTCACTGGGAGCACGATCAGGCACAGTGGATCTATTTTAAGATATAAAATGTAGGTTAAGATAGGATGTTATTAGCTAGGGCAGGGGGTACCAAGGCAACTTGAAAAATACACTATATTACAATCATACAACAGGAGTTTCACTGTCTCACTAAAAAATATTAACGTGTTTAACATCTTTGAAATAGAGAGAAGTATATTTCACAAAAACACTGTTTACACAAGATCAGTCCCCAAAAGATCAGCAGTTTATAAAAGATTCACCTACCTTTCATTAAAGATGAGCATTTTTCAGAAGCAAAATATGCTTGTCAGGATGTCAGAACAGCTGAATTCGATGGGACTTCTCAGAAAAGCAAACCAAGAATTTGTCCATTTCCATATCCATATTCATGGCCCGTTTTTTCTCAAAAGCAAGAAGTGTTAAATTAGCTTGATGTCATTGAAACATGCCCCTCCTGTATGGTCAGTCAATCCTTGATGGAGTTGAAAATGAAGATTCGCACATGGCAGTTGAGCAACCAAACATTGCCAGAGTAGCAGTTAGTCCATATGTTGATGGACATGTTTCTTTCTGAGAATACTGTATAGTGACTTTAGATAAGCTGAGGTTGACCACTCTGTTGACTTATTTTTCAAATACCTATTCACAACAATTATCTCCTCTTTTGAAGGAAGTTCAATCCCAAGTTCTTCGAGAAGCTTGAGGGCATCTAGTGACAAGTAATCATATTTTAAAGCTGAAGCAGAACTGATCACACAGTATAAGCAATAATTGCTTTTGAATTGCAGATCCATTTCACTCAACACTTAGTCAATCATAGAAAAGTAAGCAGATTGAATCTGAATTTTAATATCTCCCTTTCCTCTTCCTTGGCCCAAAGTCCCTGTGACTATGGAAGCCACTATTCAAGATGACATTTTGCAAAGTCTTTTGAGTTTAGTGAGTCTGCAAGCAATGATTCTGCCTTATCATTACATTCTTCAAATTTATCATTTTCCCTGAGATTAGAAATTTTTTGGTACACAATGTCAATCAATTCCATTGCAGTCATCAATCGCTGTCATGCTCGCTTGAAGTATTTTATCAACAGGTTGAATAATTCAGAGAATCAAGTTCATCAGGATGGCAGAAAATATGAATCTGATATGCAAAACAGTGACCAGATATCCTCTGGCCTCAGTGACTAAATTGCCATCCATGTCTGTGATTGATGACATTTTCTTTAGAGTCTCTACAATTTCTTTGTATTCTAGAATGATGGTCTTAGTCATTTCAAAGTGTCCTGACCACTTCTGCTGGAGAAGACACTTCATATGCCTGCCTGGTACACTGCAGACACTTTTGGCCGAGTAAAAAATATGTGAAGTGAACCACATTGGTCAAAATATTGACAGGATAGGAGTTGATATCATATGAATAATCACCAAATGTACACAGTGATTGTAGTAATGCACACATGGAATTTTGTGGCCCAGTTTACATTGTATACATGCCTGAACACTGCCTTTTTCCCCCTCACATGACATTTGCACCATCGTAGCACTGAGATGGTATCTTGTTGGTGTCAAGTTCAGCATCTGACAAGCCACAGTAATTTTATAGTCTCTTGTTCCATCCTCAAGTAAAGTGTACCAGCCTACATTGGTGTTTTGTATGTCTTCAGCCACACTCTTTACTAGCTGTGCCATAGTCTCAGTAATTTCAGTAAGGAGGGCTGGGGGGATACTGGGATGCATAGGGAGATGCATCACCACTAGAAAACAGGAAATTGTTATCCCTCTGTACAGATAGCTGGTGAGACCCCAACTGGAGTACTGCGTGCAGTTCTGGAGACCCAATCTCCACAAGGACATAGACAGGATGGAAGTTGTCCAGAGGAGAGCAACTAAGATGGTGCAGGTTCTGCACCAGAAGACATATGAAGAGACACTAAAGGGGCTTAATATGTACAGCCTCAAGGAAAGGAGGGGGGGGGAACATGATAGAAACTTTCAAGTACCTCAAGGGAATCAACAAAGTCCAAGAGGGTAGCATCTTTCAAAAAAAGAGGTTTGCAAGAACAAGGGGGCACAATTTGAAGATAGAGGGGGTGGCTCAGAGGTAATGTAAGGAAGTATTTTTTCACAGAGAGGGTTGTGGATGCATGGAACGGCCTTGCAGAGGAGGTTGTGGAGTCAAAAACAGTGGTTGAATTCAAGCATGCATGGGACAGTCATAAGGCAATTTCTAGGGGGTTGGGGTAGAAAGAAGTAAGCTGCTGGTTAACTAGGATCTGCAGCTTATCCATTAGGTAGGGAAATGGGCAGACTGGGTGGGCCAGGTGGTTCTTATCTGCCATCAAATTTTATGTTTCTATGTTTCTACAATAGTTAATGTTTTATCAGCCATCAATTAGGTGTCCAAATGATCAGGACCAAGAGATGGCATATCTAACAGGGACTCATGTACTTTACCTTCCTTTACATATCTGATTCCCATGGAAATATTTTTAGAGTTTTTATAGTCTCTTGTTCCATCCTCAAGTAAAGTGTACTAGCCTACATTGGTGTTTTGTATGTCTTCAGCCACACTTTCCTTTACTAGCTGTGCCATAGTCTCAATAATTTCATTCTGAATATCTGGAGACAAACATGTCACATTTTTTGGCATTCACTCATGAATATTTGCTTGTTTGGCATCCTTTTTCAAGGTATACTGAAACATTATCATAAATAGTCCATCAGAGGTTTCTTTATCGTCAGCACAGAATCCCCCCATCCCCAATCTGCTTCCATGACTGGAACTTCCCTCTGCACACCACCAAGGCCAGCTGCAGAATGCAGTCACAGAGACCACATAAGTGTACAATATGCCTATGTGGTCTGTGAGATTGCAATCTGCTGCTGGCCATGGTGTGTGTGGTGGAAGTGCTAAGTCATGGAAGCAGGTCGGGGATGGGGGACTGGGGTAGCTGACCACTGCTTTGTTGTGGTGGGGGGGTGGAGGGTCACTAGACTATCAAGTACTTCTTTAAGATTTGGATTAATGATAATAGTTATAAGACATGCGGTTTGGGATGCACTTACAAAAACAAAAACACTGTTGTATGCAAATGTGTACAGTGAGTTTCTCCAGTAGGTTGGAGATGGGGGGGGGGGGAGCAGGGTGGTGAAAAACCCCTTTATTTACATGACTTAAGAATTGCTTGTTAGCAGAAGCTGGGGGGACAAAATCTTGGCAGGGAGGCCAAGCCCCCCAGGCCCTCCTTGGCTATGGGCCTGTTAGCAGCTCAATATATTGAAAAGGTTATCTCCCAAAATTATGGATGCAGACATGGCAAATAGAGGAGTCATTCCCTGTATTTAGCATTTAGTATGCTAATTGTGGTGACCCTATTTTTATGGAGTGTTTAACACCCCCCTCACACACACACATGTACAAATCATACAAATCTTGTAATCAAAAGATCTTTACAAACAGCTGTTTTCTATTTTTTTGTGTTTTCTCAAAAGTGAGAGTGGAAACTCACTGACTCACTGCTGGATATGCCAGATGTACCTTTATTTTGAAGCTTTTTCACTTGTCTGAGCACAATTTGCATGAAAGCACTTTAAATTTTAAAGAATATTTTACGCTGTTTTGCTGAAGGACTTACAAGTAAAATTAGTTCATTTTTAATAAGAACATTTCAGGTTCTGATTTTATCATTTAAGCTGCTTTGCTGCAAAAAAGATTTTTCCAAAGTGAACTTCTATCTATGACAATATGCTATGAATCAAGTTTGAATGATGTTAGAACAATCTTTGGAACTGTTTTAATGAAAGTATTTTTTGAAGCACGTTTCATGTTATTCAGCTGAAAGTTTCATATAAAATGAGCTGATTGTAAGCGTTACTTTGCACAGGAGGGTTTCTAAATGCCATTACAAGTTGATCTGCTGAAAAATGTGATTGAAAAGTAAAACGTTACGGCAGTTTATCAGGAATTAAATGTTTACTGTTTTTGGAGCGTTCATTCATGCTAAACTTCTGAATGAATGAAGAGGATTTTTTTAACAGATTGTTGAAGCCTATAGGTGATATATTTAATAAAAAAAAAGTGTTCTATGATGAGCAGTCCCGTATGCTGCTTTTGTGAGTGTGGTATGTCAGTTATTGAATTTGTACATAAAGGCTACCCATAGAGATGTTAGATTCCACTAGGAGTGGAGAACTATTTGTAACTGAGTTTGGATATCCTACTTGGGATCTGTGCACTGGCCCAGTGTCTCTGGGAGCTGGGATTCCCTTTTTTTACGTCTCTTGTCAGCTAGCATATGTAACTGCTTCATAACTTGATTTTGTAAGTTTAAATGTAATTTTAACTGTATGACAAATAAATTGTTTATGTTGTATTTTAATTGTACTTGTGTAATCTGTACTGTGCTTTGCATCCGGGTTGTTCCTGAAAATGGGCACTGTGTGCTCAGTGGACCTACCCATTTAACAAAATTAAACATACAAACAAACAAACATTTAGGGAATATGTGAACAATAGCGTTCTGTAAATAAACAAAATTCCCTTCCCTCTGCAGAAAATTCTCAGATTAATCAGCCACTTTAACCAATAGTCACCCCTTCAGTGATATCACACCGCTATTTATTATTATTAAACAGTATATATTATTTATTGATGGCTGCATAAATATGCTGTCCAAAAAGAAAAATTAATAATGTGTAATGTTAGACATATTAATGAAAAGCATCCAGTCTTTGTTTTAAATTAGCAAATGTCTATTCAAATCATCCCAGCATGATCGTCTGGCTCATCCAATTCTGCATCTTGCCCCCTAGGAAGTGCCTCCAGGAATCTGTCCACCACCTCAACTTCTATAAAACCATTAGGTTTAACTTTAAAAGAAAACTTCAGCCTAGCAGGGAAAAATGGGTTTTCAGAAATATCTTGCTCTGTGTGTCTCTGTAGGCACCATAAAATATTTTTTTGTCCTGGATTGTGTATGGGATGCCACATCAGGAAATATGGAGATTTTTTTTTTCTATTATGATTTTATCCAGTGTTTTTCTCTGTTTTCATCTGCCTTCCTCCCCAGGCATACACAAGCACATGTGGAGGCAAGCCCGCTGCAGTCTGAGGTGTTGTCCCAACTTGCTGCCCCCTCCAGCCTGCGCTGCCACTGTACCTCCACCCAGTGGCAGCAGAACTACTGAAGGAAAACAACCACCCCAGGAGAGGAGAGCTGCCATTAGGCTGCTCAATCCTGCCCAGTTCCTCCACCCCATGCCAGCTTCCCAATTACCCGAGGTTATTCCACAACCCAGGTCGCCAGCATGGCACGAGATGTGGCATCCAGAGCCTCAACCCTTAGTGCAACTGGGCTGAAATATGGAGATTTTATCTCCCGGATGTTGTACATCCTTTTTTTTTTTTCCTCTGAATGCACCAAAACTTGAAGCTGCTCTACCACCAGTACCATTGAGATGTGTGGCACTCCCTCTTGCTGTATCTTTTTATCTGGGAGCCTACAGGTACAAATTATTTTAATGTGTATTTTCTCCTCAGCCAGGTTCAGGGAGTCATGTAGAAATGTGCTAAACAGTTTTTAGATCTGTGATGGGAGTCATTGCCGGCCATCCCATAACTTGCATATTAGCAGCCCGAAGCTGATTCTCAAGAGTTTATAACTTATTAGCCAGGAATTTCAAGTCTTTGGCTTTGAATTTCAAGTCTGTGTTCCTGATGACATACCATTTTCCCTAGAGCCTTAGATTTCTTCTCCACTGCTGCTTCTAGTCTCGACATGTACAGCTCCATAGCAATAAGCAAATCTTTCAGCTGGTTAACTTTTCTTCAATTTTTTGAAGAATCGTAAAGAACCTCTCCATCAAAAGATCTTTTACCAGTCATTGTGGTAACAAAAGGCCTTCCACCAACTTTGTTTGTGAACCAGAGCCTTTATTTGTTTTCTTTGGAGCCATTTTAATCTACTGCAGCAGGCATTCAAAATGACTGTAAATTTAGTTAAGTAACTTCACTTAACAGAGTCAAAATTGCTGAAATAAGAGAAAATTCATTGGAGCTAGATGCACACACATCTACCTAGGTTGCTGTCTGGCTCCACACCTCCCATTTGTGGGCATTTTTGTTTCCCTTTTTGTTAGGAGGATTCAGGTGCCTTTAATTACTCACAATGTGCATTATGCCCTGTGGCTGTACATCCTGAAGTGTTACCTGGTTATAAAATGGGCACTGGTGCACCCCCTTCCCCTTAGGTAGTCTGCACATGATCCTGCAGTATTGCTTTGGAAGGAGGGTGACATGGCACAGGGAACCTCGTATGTCATGGTCATAAAAAGTGGAATTAAATAAGTTTTTAAAGTCATGGAATATGAGACTGGGACTAGCTTTTTAATACTAAGAATCCTACCTATATTTCTTTTTCAAACATTTTTGAGAGACATTGATACCAGTGTGCCAGGCCCTGAAACTTGCGTAAAGGCAGCTACAGTCACAATGGCATTTAGTTTGTAAAACCAATGCAGTGTTACCATTCAGTGTGCTTTAAAGCAGCATAGCTGCCGTGTTGGCTCTGACCAGAGTTTGTTTGTAACTTATCAATCAATCAAACATCTTTATTTAACCAGGTGGAACACTGTTGAGAAGAACTCATTTTCAAAGTGGGCCTGGACATAGAGAATAAAGTATGGGTCAGTGTGTGTATACTTTGCAAAGATAATATTTGCTGCACATCTCTAGGGGGCATGTACGTGCATATGCGGCACATCCTGATATTCAGCATGGAATATGTGGTGCAAATGCGTGCATAACCCTAAGATGCCCTGCATACAGATGCATAAAGTTGAGCCCGAAAAATAAGGCTCAGTTGGTAGCCACCCACAGGTGAGCTGCCATAATGCAAGGTGCATCACAGCAGCTGCTGGCCATGAGTGGCCTCCGCCCTAGTATACCATGCACAAGCACCCTATAAAGTCTCTGGTAGTCTAGTGATACCCCCTCCCCTCCCTTAACAATGATCACCAAATATCCATGCAAATCCCATCCTTGGTGGTCCAGTGGAACTCCCCACCCTGCCTATAACACCAATTGCCCATTTTGAGCCTCAAAATGTGCCCTGGTAGGCTAGTGGAATCCCCCACTCCAGTCTTAGCCCTGATCATTGAGTATTCAACCAATTACATTTCCTGGTAGTCTAGTGGTACCCTCCACCCCCCCATGTGCTCCGATCACTGATCATAATATAACAGTACCTCCCTGGTGGTCCAGTGGCACCCCCAACCCTCACCACACAGGACCCCAACCCACTCAGCTCCCCAGTCATCGGCAGCCAGCAGCATACCCACCCACATACCTCCGTGACTGCCCACCGAATTACAGCATACAGTATGGGCTGAAATCCCATTGGTCCACTTGCAGTGCATATTGTAATAGTCATGAACAAATATGTGATGGAATGACTCCATTCACATATTTTTGACCAGGCTTGATGTTCTGTGTGGCCGGGGGTACCACTGGACCACCAGGGAGGTATTGTTATATTACGATTGGTGATCCTGTATGGAGAGGTGGGGGGTTCCTCTGGATCATCAGGGATGGGATTTGCGTGGATTTATGGTGATTGGTGCTAAGGGAGGGGAGGGGGGTACCTTTAGACTACCAGGGACATTTCTGTCAATTTATACCTGTGATCAGAGCTATGGGGGGGTCCACTAGACTACCAGGGTATTTACCCTTCTGTGCTCCTGGCGTGTTGTGGCATGGGATGAGGCAAGAGTGGTACTGCAGTGCCTGCTCTTGGGACAAACTGTGCAGGATGTCATGCATTTCACTGGCTGGCCATCCACAACTCATGTAAATGGGGCCATAATGATGTGCAAATGGCCTCATTTGTGTCTTGCATAAATTATGGATCCATTTGCATATTGCTGGCTGAATATCAGTAATTTTTGCACAGTGTAACTCAATTGTGCTGCTGCAGTTCCCATTCCTAGTATTCAGCCCTGTCTGGGTGGTATGCACCAGTGCATCATATTTGCACAGTGCATATTACCTAATATATTCAGAGGAGATGTGCCATGGCTCATCTATTTTGAATATATGCCTGAGTTGCACCAGCACAACTCAGTTGCACTGCACCACCACTTGCGCCATTGCCATGCACAATTCTGAATATCAGGGCCTGATTGTATATTACTGTGTTTTGTATATTTTCATTCTACTGTGCTCAACCCTGATTGTTTCTATATCAGTATTGTACTTCCAACTTCCCTCTCCCCTGGGTCGCACATGGAAACAAGTCTCGGCTCAGTGTGTCTTTCCCAGTTACCAGTGTTTTAATTAATAAAATAATTATGATGTCATAAACAGGGCATTATGATGTCATGTGTGGACAAGCAGCCAAAGCTAATAAAGTTTGAAGGACAGTAATTTTGTTTTTATATTACTTCCCTCAGTAATAAAGAAAAAGGGGAAAGCATTGCAAAAATATAGTTCTGGCTGAATCATACAGAGGGTAAAAGTACAGAACACAAAGTCCCTCTTTTTTCCCTTCAACGGAACAGAAGAGAACAAAGTACTGGATCTCTTTGGGGTTCTAGTAGAGAGTAAGAGTGGTGGGACAGATGTGCTGTATCCTAGGCTGTTAATGTTAGCAGCAGCTATTATTAAAGGACCCGTAACAGCTATATTTAATTTATCATTGAACAAATCTAGGTTAATCCCTATACGTAAGGGAAGGGACACATTTAGTATCTTGAATTATAGGCTTGTCTCATTACTGAAGTATTGAGTAAGATACTGGAGAGATGTGTGTTCCACCAGCTAATGGTACATCTCCAGGAACATGGTGTGTTAATAGATCAGCAACATGGGTTTACAAAAGGGTGATCCACCAGGACAGCACTGGCCAGGTTCATGGATGATATGCTGGGGGCCTGTGGGGGGGGGCTGGCCTCTGGTGCAGTGTTCATGGACTTGGTCGGTACCTTCAATATCGTGGATCATGGACTACTGTTCAATAAGTTAGGAAAAATGGACATGCAAGTGATGGCCTTGGATTGGTTCAGCAGTTATCTAAAGAACCATGGACAAAGATTCGGGATAGGTGATAAGCTATCTGAGCCCTTGATAGTAAAGGCAGGGGTTTCATAGGGTTTGGTGCTGGGACCTTTATTATTTAAATATTTATGGATGAGCTGCCTAGCCCTTTCTCTTGGAGAAATAGCCTGATGTATGCAGATGATGTGGTAATATGGGATTCTGCACCGTCAGTTGCAGAACTACAGCCATCTGTACAGATTAAGTATGATGTCATGGTCTGGTGATTTGAATCAAACAAGCTAATTTTAAATGAGGTGAAGACTAAGATGATGTTTTTTGGATCTATTCAAAGATTTGCAAGGGAAAAGAACCATCTGCAGATAAAAGGTAAAGATGGGAATTGTCTCCCATGGGTATCGAACTTTAAATATTTGGGAGTCTTACTAGACCCCAATTTAAGTCTGATCACTCATATTGACAGGGAGGGTAAGAAAGTGAATCAAAAATTGGGTTACCTGTAATGAAATATGGGTTCATTAACAGATGAAGCACACTTACTTATAGCTAAACAGTTACTTATACCAACATTAGAATATGGTAACATATTGTTTGTTTACCATACCAGGGTTTTGGGGAATAAATATAAAGTTATTTTTAACAACATTTGTTGGTTTGCCCTTAAAGCCTCCACTCAGACACATCACTGTATACTGTATCAAAAATTGGATGTATTGCCCCCATTGCTTAAGATTAAATTTAAGGCAGTTATCTTTGCCTATAGAGTGGCAACAAAATCAGAACTGAAATCACTCTTAGATGCATTTAAGTCTTGGACAATATGTTGAAAAACTAGAAACAGTGCAGTGTCTTCATTTTTAATCCCCTCGTGTAAGTATTACAAGGCTTTTTCATGGTTTGGATGTACTGTTTTAAATGAGTTTGCAGGGTTGGTTACAGAAGGAAAAATTGTAGCAAGTTTTAAATGCTTGTTATCTAAATTGTTTACCTCTGTTAGCAACTATGGATGTTTGTAAAGGTGATGCTATATATTGATTGTTATGTAATGTAATTGTACATATGAAAAAAGATTGCAAAAATATTTGAATGATAAACTGATCTGTGTCTAATTCTCACATTTTTCAAAGTTATCCAACCAGAATCAGGAACTTTTTAAAGGGAACATAAACAATACGTAATTTAAATCAACTATTGTTGGTGTTTTCTATTCATTATCGAAATGCTGTTAACACAGTTGCAGCTGCTATATTTGCATTCTGTATGTTGTTTTTCCAAACTCTGTTTAGTGCTTTCAAATAGGCCCTTCCTGTCTGTGACCAGGGGGTAAAACACACACACACACACAAGAGAGGTGGGTGAAGTTCCCAAACTTCACTATATGGAGCACTTCATATATTAGCACCAAATTTGCGTAGTGCTCCACAATGTGAAGTGTATTTCTCTGCCTTCTAATTTTAACGTGGAGTGCTTTGACTGCAATGGACTTTTCATTGCTTCACTTTGTTTTATTGCCTTACTCTTAATTTTAACATGACGTGCCATTGATTTGAATGGACTTCACTTTACTTCACCTTTTTATTGCTCTTTGAGGTGAATTTTGCAGTGATTCATGGGACCCCATACAAAAAAATAAGTTAGCGAATACCCAACGGTTACCTATTTAATAGTTAATTGCTAACTAAAAAGTTGAGTATGAAGCTTAAGAATTTTTAGATTTTTGTTAGCTCCCACAAATACTGGTACTCTGGTAGCACCATGGTACTGAGTTATTTTGACATTTCGGTATTTGGTACCTCTCACAGCAACCCTAGACTCATGTGGTAGCACAGTGGTACCAGTATTAATCTCATTATACTCTGTACTCTAACGCATTATTAAGATAAACTACATTATCAACCTCATGGAGAACAGCTCTCCATTCCATATTTTCATTTGTTCACTTGTCTTTATCTTACTGGTAATGGACTGTTATTGTTCACAAAGACCAGAACAGTCAAAGAGCATTTGCAATTGCTAAATGAGTAAGTGACTCTCAAACAACACATTGCACCCCAAAAACAGGGTGGGATCACAAAATATCTTGAATAGCATAATTAGTGAGTCTCCAACCAGTTGGTGAATGGCTGTAAAAGATGTTGCCTCCCTAAACCAGGTATTATCACGTCTGCCTCCTACCCCTGCCCCTTTGAGCTTCCGCCATCAGTAATATCACACTTCACCTGGTGTTCAGTGGTGCTGCTGTTCATTCCGTACATTGAAAACTGCCAATACCTACCTGCCTATGCAGTCCCATCGCTCCCCCCATTCCTGTCCTCCACTATATGTTTACACACTCTCCCCACAGTGACAATTGGCAGAGACACTCTGCTAACATCTGTGATCGACTGAGGACAGAATGCCAGTTTTGCACTCATGTGCCTACTGTATAAACAGCTGTGTACAGTTAGCACATGATTATGAATTATCATCCATTTTGTACCCAGTCAAGGAGCTGAGATGATGGTCTGTGCCAAATGCGGAAGGGTGTCAAATATATAGTAAGCCTGGCGACCAGGGGGTAGTATTTGCTATAAGAACTAACTGGGTCATGGTGGGGACTTTGGAAATACAGGGGCAAGGGCTTTCACTCAACAAACCACTGCTCAATCTATTAGGCCCTGGGCTGGCTTCCCCCATCAGCTCAACAGACCTATCTCCTGGCCAGCACAGTCAATAAGGCCATCCAAAACTGAGTGACCTCTCCGCAATCCCACCTCCTTTGGCCAAAAGTGTTTGTTCGAGAGCTCTGCCTCACTGCTGGCCCCGTGCTTGTGTGACTCCTAGTATCCACCTGTATGGGTAAATGTGCATTCTCATCTGCAGCCCCTTTCCTTTGGAACAACCTGCCCACTCCACTTAGCACCAGTGACTCTCCAGGAATCTTCCACTCTCACCTTGGATCTCACCTTCTGTCCTCCACTGCTTGCTCGTGCCCTCCCAACTTATTGTCATGCCTCTACTTCCCTTCCCTCCTTTTCTTTCTTGGTCCATACATACCTACACTGCCATGATGCACTTTTTCCTTTACTCATCTCAGATCATGCTTAATCTGTATTACAACTTGGCTACTACTGCGCCTGCTATTGTCATAAATGTTATTTATCCATTGTGCTGTAAGTTTATATATATAGCTTCATATAAATATCCTGTATATTTGTATTACTGTCTATTGTATGCTTTGTCCCAGCCTCCTTTGTACTTGCTTGTATTCCTGTGCCATCCTCAATGGCCCAGGTCATGCCTGAAAATGGTTCTCAGACCAGTGCACCTACTTGGTAAACGAATGAATAAATATATAAATGGGAACCACTGAACATCAGGGATAGTAACAATCTACTGTATATCTGCGGGGTGATTGTAAGATGGGGTAGGACTGGAGAACAGGTAAATTAAGAATCTGGACCTGTGGGATAATTAGGGGAGGGAGCCCAATGGAGACTGTTTCCCAGGAGGGTGCTTTGGTGGTGTAACTCCCGGGATATGTTATGCCTGGCGCAGTAATGTGGCCTGTGCTGTAATCGGCATCAGCAACATGGCTGTCACACCAGCATGGGCGAATCCTTTCTCCACACCCTCCTGAGTGTTCACCCTATAACACGTTTTGGTAGCATCTGCAAAAAGACATACCTTCCCATTCAGTTCTTCTGCAATTTCACTTATGAAGACATTGAAGTGGCCCACACTCCTAGTACTGAGACCCACCCTGCACCATGCCTTTAACCAACTGCTGAAAGCCGGTGTGGAGAGTATTATCTTCTTCTCAGATGTATATAGGCAACCTTTTGGCAAAAGCCACCATGCATGCTTGAGGACCCTCCCCAATCCCTGAAATTTCCCTGCACTACCCCTACCCCGTCCCTTGCTAGGTCATTTGTCCCCAGGTGGACAATGACATCTAGCTCCCTCTCATCTCCTGCTGTCTAATGATCCACTGTATCTGCTCTCATCCCTCCAAGCCAAAGTACCTCTTGGGTATTTCACTTCTCTCTCCTTTACCCCACCCTGCTCACAAGTCTATCTCCCTAATTAAGTCCCCCACCAGCAGTTGCTTCCTACTCAGCTGGGGGCCTCTTCCTCCCTCCTTGTAACTGTGGAATGGTCCATAGACAGTGCTTTCCTAGGGGAAGGTTTCTCCAGGGGCTGAAAGGGTGGTTCAGCTGCAGGGAGGGTGGTTGGCTGGGCAGGGCCCATTACAGATGCAGGGAGAGAGGTTAGTAAACAAAACAGGTGAACTGGAACTCTGACAAACAAACTGGCACAAGGGCAGAAAATGCAAGCCCCATAGGAAAGAGCACAGTGAGGGCTACAATAGGTAATTTACCAGAGAAGTCACAGGTCAGGGAACTACAGCTGAAGAAAACATGGAGAACAGGCAGGCATCGGAAAATGATGCATGGGGGCAGCAGACAGATGTGCAATCATGACGGCATGCATGGGAACAACAGATGCCGGGATGCCAATGCTGGGCGGGGTGCAAAGGTCAGCTTAGGTAGGTGGACACTGACCTGTAGGTAGAGTGCACAACACACAGGGACCCCTGCATGCTGGACAGCAGAGAAATGTACCATGGAGCATAACCCCACTGCAGCACAGTAGCTGATGGAGGCCCAGGACACTGTGGACACAGAACTTGAATGTGACCATGGTGCACAGCACAGCCATGAAGCACTGAAACTGTGGGAAGACAGTGACACTACAGTACTGGTACAAACCACCCACAGACAAGTAGCAGCTGCCACAGGTGTGGCCCATGGAGTGTGATATGCAAATGAAGTGCAATCACACCCACATGCCTGAGCTGGAACCAAAGCTGGACAGTGTAGCACAGTCCTCTGGTACAATGGAAGACAGAGTGGAAGCCATGGAGGGGCCAGGGTGCTCAACTGCAACCCCAACAACAGAGACAATCTGTGAGGTGGTACCATTCAGGAAGGGAAAGTCCAAGCTGAATGTGAATGGCTACCTCCTGGTCCATGAATGGACATGCAATGAGACAGTGTACTTTTTTTTATCATAGCATATTTTTCACCTGCTGTGGCACACACTCCAGCTTGGGGCATCCAGCTGCCAGCTCCACCCACCTGGAGAGCTGGGTAGCTCAAACTGCACCCAGGAGAATCAGGAACAGCCATCATGCCATCCTGCTGGAGGGCTCCCCCTCTGCCTCTACCAGCCAGGACAGCCCCGGACTCTCCTCAACAGGACTCCACCAAAGTTCTCCAGGTGGCTCAGAGAACAGCCATCAAGCTGTAAGGTTGTGCCCAGCCATTTTCCTTCGATTGGCCCTAGTAGCATGGATGTGCAATGACGTCCAGGGAGAATGTGCCAACATCTGCCGTGCTCCCCCGTCTAGTGTCACCAACACTAGTAGTGCCCATGGGCATCCCTAGGGGGCCGCTACAGCACATTGAAATTCCCCAGCCCACACCAGGACTGGGAGAGTAGTCTATGGATGTTCAATCCCAGTCCTCCCCTGCTGACCCCCGACTGCCCGAGCTCAATCCTGAACCTGGGTCACTGGTGTGGCACAAGGTGTGGCATCCAGTGCCTCAACCCTCAGCACTACCAGGCCAGCCTGAGACAGTGTAATGGTGCTGCCAGCACCATAAGCCAAGTCCTGCCTCAGCCAGGCCATCACACTGCTCCTGGATGGCCAGCACCACCTAAAGAAAAAGAATGAGGACAATCATGCTCTGGAGGTGACAGATGCTCTACCAGCACAGGCGCTGGCTGGCATCAAGTAGAAGGCATACAGCACCATGGTTAGCCCCACATAGCTACTGCAGAGTGAGACAATTGCAATGACCACTGAGCTGTGGCAACAGCTGCCAAGCAAGAGGGCCCTGCTGCAGATTGTGAACAGGACACACCACAAAGACCTCTCACCAGAACCAGTGACACTGGCTGACCTCACTATCCCAAAACAGCAACAGACAGTGACTGGATGGCCATGGTACAGCAGGATCACTGGCAGCACCACCCACCAAGTCCTTCTACTCACCACAGAGGACAACATCAGGGACCTGGGTCAGGCACCCTTCTGGGTGATGGATGGTATGTTCAAGACTGTGCCACACCTGTTCACTCATTGTACACCATCCATGCACCCATGGGGACGGGCCTTAACAATCTCACCATGTCATTGGTGTATACACTGATGACGACAAAGAGCTTGCAATGATAATGCACCTTGTTCCAGGAGCTGAATAAATATGCCAGTATACAGTCCTACACCCTCAAACCACCTATGATCATCACTGACTTTAAGCAGGCTGTGATCAATGCCTGTAAGATGGAATTTCCGCAAGCCATAAACAAGGGTTGCCTGTTCCACTTTGGGCAGATTGCATGGCAGAAGGTCCAGAGCTTTGGCCTTGCACCACAATACAGAAGTGACCCAGACTTCAGCCTGAAGATCCATGAACTCATGGCCCTCGCCCATCTCCTGGCACAGGACATTCCAGCAGCATTCAGCCTCCTGAAGCCAACCATTCTGCCCAATGCCACCACACTCCTCTATTGTTTTGAGCAGACACATGTGCTGGGCAGGATATAGCTGTACAGTAGGGTGGCCAAGGTGCCCATGGGATATGACCCCATGTTCCCACCTCAACTGTAGTTGGTTGCAGATCTCAATGAGAGAGGTATACTGTGGACCCAAAGCAATGTCGAGACCTAGCACTGCCATCTCCATGCCCTGCTCAGGAAGGTGCATGTAGGGGTCATGACAATGCTAGCAGAGCTCCACAGGGAACAGCAATGGACCTATGTCACCAGGGAAGGCATTTGTTGTGGACTGCCATGGACGCCATCCAAGAAGAGCTATGAAGAGTGGATAAGGATGGTACTGGCATTCAAGGACAAGGGCAAGCTGCTGAAGTTCCTCTGTGGCATGGCACACAGCACCACCCTGTAGAGTTTCCATGGTGACATGGCACCTGCCAGTTGCACACTCACAGTACACATCATGCACAGCCAACAGGTTGCCACTGTGGCCCCCTACTGTTGAATAAAGTTTCACCCCCACATTTCACATGCACCCCAGCCTGGTGGCGATGTCTCATCACAACACTGCTGGGTATCACCTAGCAGCCCACTGCACACTGCCATGTCTGCACTGTGTGTCGCATGTTGCACAGGCCTGACTCTGTGTGAGTCCCCCCCAAATCCTTTCAGCTGTTCATGTGTGCAACACGTTGCACAGGCCTGAAGCTATGTGAGTACCCCCCAATCCTTCCAGCTGTGCAACTGTGTGGCAAAAGCATTCCCGCAATGGGCCCTTGTGGAACCCCCCACAACACACCAGGCAGCCTTCATGTCACAATGGGCTCCTGTGGCACAGCCCCCCCCAAACACCTCCAGACTTTTTTCTGTGTGCTTACTGCAAGCCCATAGTGGGCTAGCATGACACGGCCACATGCACACATTGCATGGTTGGTGTGATGGCATGCTGCTCTGTGTCCTGGCATCCACATGTGATGTTGCTGTGGACCATTTCCTGGTGCAGCTATCCATGCTCTCGTTGTGCCGCTCTGCTGTGTGCCTGCAGTGTCATGCATGTACCTACCAACAGGCATGGTGCTCCAATTCCTTCATGCATGCCCAGCTGGCTGGCTGTCAGCTGACATCATCATGCATGCAAGGATGCACAGACAGTCCACCATGCTGCCTGGGATGGCTGGTCAACACACTGGGGCATGCAAGGCTATTTGTTTCATCCCTGTCCTACAGATGGTGAGACAGTCATCCTTACCGGGGGTCTGTGATCAGGTCAGTGTTTCCTCAGGGTGCACCACATGGGGGTGGGTGTTTTCACATAATCTGTGCTGTTCAGTAGTGGCTCAGGTCCTGGGATGGGTGGCATAGGTCAGGATCGGGTGCTTCATGTGTTTGTGGAAAATCCACTCAACAGCAGCACAGCATCCTGACCTCCTCTGGTCTGACAGTGTGTCAGGCATTGTCCTGGGTCAGGTCACTGTGTGTTGAGCTGCTGGGGCTGTTGGGTTGTTGTGTTTGGGATGCAGCATGTCAGACTAGTAAGCGTTGGGATTATAAAAGGGTACCTAGGAGGGCAGAGTTTTCTATGTGCAAGGAGAGGTGTCAGTGGTGGGATGGGCAACTGGTATCTGGGCAAGATGGGTAGTCTGGGTGGGTCCAGCTGTAGAAAGAGTTGTTATCTAGGGGGTGCTGGTCCAGCTCTAAGGAGGTGCTTTGTTTGGTGAGGCTGGGAGGTTGGTCCAGTTGCAGGGAAGGTGGTCTACTGAGGTGGGGAGGCAGGTCTGGGGGGGTTCCATCTGCAGGGGAATCTTGTCTGAGGGTAGGAAGGATAGCCTGGAGCGGCCAGCTACAGGGAGGTGACAGTTGATGGGGAGGAGGCTGGTTTGGGGCTTATAAGGTGGACTAGCTGCAGGCAAGGTACACAGCTTGGGAAAGGTCCAGTGGGATGTTGATATGGTTGTCCAGCTGGGTGGTCACCTGGGCAGAGGGTGTTCAAGATGTGAGTGGTCATGGGGATGCAGGCCCAAAGGGCTGTACTCGGGAACCCTCCCTGAAGTCAAACACTAAATTTAGTATTAAAGCATTCATTAATTTGCCTTCAAAGACTAATTTTAGTCATTTTTAATAATCTTTACGAACATACAAACATACGAAATTTGCCAGCAGATAAAGGCCTAGAGGTCTATCAAGTCTGCTCGAATGTGCAGCTAGCACCCCTTATTCTGCAGCTGCCCCTTCCTTCCACCCTTCCCCTTCATTAACCCTCCCCCTTGTCCTGTCCCATCCTCATTTGAAGCAGTCCACTGTTCTACTGCATACCACTTCAGCAGGTAACGCATTCCACCCAGCCACCACCCTCTCTGTAAAAAAGTGTCTCCTCATCTCCCTCCTGAACCTTACTCGCTCCAGTCTCATATCATGGCCCCTGGTGGCCCTCCTCTCCCTTACTTTGAACAGCTCCTCTGTACCCGTCTTGTTTATTCCTTTCATGTATTCAAAGATTTCAATCATGTCACCCCTGTCTCTCCTCTCATCCAGTGAGTACATGTTCAACTCCTTCAACCTCCTCTCGTATGATAAGTCCCCCAGCCCCTTGATCATCTTTGTCACTCTGCGCTGCACCCCCTCCAGTAACTTAATGTCCCTCTTCAGATACGGACACCAGTACTGCACGCAGTACTCCAAGTGTGGTCTAACTGATGACCTATACAGTAGCAGAATCACCTCCTCCCTCCTTGAGGATATACCCTTGCAATACAACCCAGCATTTTGTTGGCCTTTGCAGCTGCCTTCCTACATTGTGCCGAGTTGTTCATTGACCCTGTAATGAGCACACCCAGATCCTTCTCCTCCTCTGTCTGGGCTAGCTGCACTCCCCTAGCTGGTAACTCCTCCTTGGGTTCTTCATCCCAAAATGCAGCACCTTGCACTTTTTGGCATTAAAGCCCAGTTGCCAGGTGTTTGACCAGGTTTCAAGCTTTGCCAGATCATCCTGCAGCCCCAGCTATCCCCCTAGGTCATCCACCACTGCGCCTACCTTGGTATCATCAGCAAACAGACTGATCTTGCTCTTGAGGTCCCATGATATGTCTGCAATGAATATCCCAAACAACACTGGTCCCAACACCGAGCCCTGTGGAACATTTAATCATCTTTCAAAAATTCAGCTGCTAAGAATACTAAATTCTAAGAAGCATTTCAGCAGACTAGTTGTTCAAGAGTAAGTTATTGCTAAATGAAGATTAGAAATAGATCTGCAATGCTCTTAAAAGTAAATTTTTTTTAATACAATTGAATCATAAATGAAGATTGCAGTCAGCGGAGTAGTTTTAAGATTTAAATTAGCCAATCAAGGCTGGGTACATTACTGTGCATTTCAGTTCTACTAAGCAAGGAGACAGATAAAACAACCAGCAACACTAATGAATTTTAGAGAAGGTAAGCACTCATAAAATGTGGGATTTTACCTGGAAATAATATGGTGCAAAACAAGTTGGCAGTGTCCCTTTATTAAAAGTCTATTCTAAACTACTTTTCCCATAAGTCTACTCAGTCAGAGGCCTACATTTCCCAGCTTTCTTCCTGTCTGTGTTCAGTCTGATGAAACTGCACGAGTGCTCTGTGGTCTCCATTTTTGAACATCTGAGGTTTCCTACAGCTATGATTTACATGTTAAGGTAAGAGCTTATGTTTAAAAAGTACATCTTTGTAACTCCCTGAAATGTTAAATACAGTAAGGGAAATATCACTCAAATGTTTTTTTTGTTTTTTTTTTCTAAATGAAATGCTGAGCAGGTTTCACTATCAATGTTTTGTCTTGAAAACATTTTCTCTTCTCTGAACTTGTGGCTAAACTTTGAAATACATGTTTTATTTTCAGTCACCCTCCCCCCTTTAAAGTGTCTAGGATGCATTGTACCTCTAGATTACCTGTTATTTGTGGAATTTTTGCTGATTTAGTCACTTTAAAGTAGTGGGGGTGGGGGCAGGAGAATGAACAGCAGGAAGATTGTATAATTGAGCAAATTCAGAATGCATTTTCTGTGTATATCCATTTAGTAACCTATTTAACTGTATTTACAGAGAAAAGATTACAACTTTTTTAATTTCAGAAAATCTGGAGTTCCCTGCAGGTAAAGGAAGAATTATTTACTGCAGATATTTGAGTGTATTTGTGGGGGAACTGTTTTTTTGCAATTAATATTTGTGTTTAACAGTTGCATGTGTTAATCCATTTTGTAATCTGGGGATCAGTGCATTTTTTTCTTTTGCTGAAGACTGCATTAATTTATATTTTATGTTTATTTTGTTTTTGTTGACCGGCTAAGTGCACTAGACAGATTCTTGCCTATTTTAGGCATGACCTGGAGGAGGGGATACAGATGAAAGCCAACTGACCTTGGACCAGATAAGCTGTTGGTGGTATTTTTAGTGAACTGGGGGGAAATTTGGCCAGGGCACCAGAGAAAATTCCCCTGCTTTTTTCAAGAAGTGCCGTGGGATCTTTAACATCCACCTGAACAGGCAGATGGGACCTCAGTTTAACATCTCATCTGAAAGACAGTGCCTCAGGAGTGCAGCCATCCCCCTCATGCTGCACTACAGCTTCAGTATTGGGATATTAACATAAGTTCCTGGTATGGGAATAGAACCCACTACCTTCTGATCTCCCAGCCTCGGAGGTGAGTGTGCTACCTGCTGAGCCACTGACACTGCAAAAGCAATATGTTAGTGTCACATATTTATTTTCATTAATACTACGTTGAGAAGTATGGGGTCCATGGTTGAGGAAGGGTGATCGGGAGGGTCTAGGTGTAGGGAGGTTCTGCTCTGGATGGAAGGGTGTGTCTAGCTTTTGGAAAGGGTGTTCAGCTCTGGGGAGGTTACTCAACCTGCAGAGGGGAGAGGGACTGGTCTGTGGGTGGGAATGAACACAAGGGTCCAGCTGCAGGGAGGATTGTCTGCTGGGGCAGGTTAGTCCAGGGCATGAAAGAGTGAGCCAGCAGCAGGGAGGATGGCTGGTGGTGGTGGGGCTAGTTCAAGGTTGGAAGTGAGGTCCAGCTGCGGGGTGGGAGGTTGGATGGTGAGGCTAGTATGGGACTTCTGGTGGATCTGGCTGTAGGTTGAGTGGTTGGGTGGAGGACTGCTGGTCCAGGGGGCTTGGAGGGACAACTTCAGATATGTGGTCTGTTAGAGTGGAGGTTTGGGGTGGTGCTCCAGCTACATGGAGGTTGTATAGAATGTAGTTGGAGGCTGGTCCAGATGTAGGTAGGGTGGCTGGCTGGGTAAGCAGCTGGTCCGGAGCCTGTGTGGTGCTGTAACTCCAGTGCTCATTATGTGAAAGGCTGGGGCTAGAAGGGTTGTCCAGCTGCAGGGAGGATAGTCTGGTGCCTGGAAGGGTGATCTAGCAGAGAGGAGGGTGGTTGACTATTTGGGGGGGGGCGAGGCTAAAGAGATTGATCAGCCTAGGAGGGATCCAAAGTGGTGAAATTAATTAGAAACTGGTTAACATGTGTGCCCTTCAGCTTAGCAATAGCACTATGACCTGCGGTGGAGGTGACCTTAGTTCAGGAATGAGCTTGCGTCAGGGGCTCTCTGGGAAGAGGAGGAGGATCAACTGTTATACAAGAGGCTCTCTTCTGGGGAAGGACAGCCAGCTCAGCTGTAGTACTGCCGACTGAGTGACCACAAGTGGCAGTGCAGGTGGGAGCAGTCCATGGGTGGGAAGACATTGACTGGTGCTATGCCACACGTGTCTGCACGTGTTTGTGCACCCTTGCTGCTTATGTCCTAGGGAATGGAAGAACATGTAAACGTATCCTGACTACCTAGGCAGCTGCTTCACATATTAGATTCATTCTATGGTGGAGCAAGTCCTAGCAGATGCCAGAGTGATGGAGTTTTGGTAGCTGAAAAGAAGGGGGGTGACCAGAGATGCAGGTTGGAAAACAGAGTAGTAGCTGGGGGTTGGGGTTAAGGTGTCAGAGGGTGATGGTTAATGGCACTCATTACAGTGATGGAATAGTGAGCAGCTCAGCTCAATACTGGCGCAGATCCTCTTCAGTGTCTTTATAAGTGACATTGCAGAAAAACTGGCAAAGAAGGGAATGCCTTTTTGCAGACAGTACCAAAATTTGTAGAGTGGGCATTAAGAAGGGAGCAGAGAGAATGCACATGCCTCTTGGAGAAACTCGAAAAGTGGTCAAGATTGGGGCAGTTGGGGTTCAATGACAAAGTGAAGAATCATCCACCTAGGGCATAGGAAACCAGGAGCTGCTTTTATAGGGTTGGGAGTGGTGCTGATGATCACTAGGTGGGGGGGCCCTTATAGTTATTATGATCTTAAAGACACTCACCAAGATACTGCCCTGCACCATACCCATCGGTGCTGTGCCACCAGAAGACCCCAAGGAAGTTAATATGTCCCTAAATTTATAAGCAGTTAAAAAGTTCTGTCCCTCATAAAAATATACAAACCGGGTTCCAAGGACTTCCTTTTTTTTTTTTTTTTTTGTTCCTGCTGCACCAGCACTGCCCCCATGCTCACTAGCAGGATGATGAGATGCCAGTAAGGGCGTGGGGGCGCACTCCATTATATGTAATGGGTGGCAGCGTTTCTATTGATTTTAAACGATATAGTGGCTATTTGGCAATAAAATGTGGGCACTGTTCAACTAACAGGGGCCTTGTTACTTGACCGATGCCCACATTTCGATACCAGGTAGATAGATCATTAAAATCAATAAACTACCACCATTGAATGAAAGAAAGAGTGCTTGGCGCTCTCACTGGCATCTCGTCATCCTGCTAGTGAGCATGGGGTGGAGCTTGAGGCGGCAGAGAAACTGGGAAGACCTTGGGACCTGGTTTGTATATTTTTACGAGGGACAGAACTTTTAACGGCTTAAAAATTTGTGGAAATATTAACTTCCTTGGCAGCAAGGCACCAATGAGTATGGTGCAGGGGCCGACTGTTACCTTGGTGAGTCTCTTTAAAGTTGCTGGGCTCTGTGACAAAGCAGTGGGTAGGGCTAGGAGGATGCTGGGACTGCATAGGGAGGGGTATCTTCAGCAGGAGGAGGGAGGTGATGGTGTTGCAAGTAATCCCTTATTAGTGAGATCTGACTTAGAGTACTGTGCCCAGGTTTGGAGGCTGCACCTTAGAAAGGCCATAGGGTGGAGGCAGGATAAAGGGCAACTAAAACTGTACATGGACTGTGGCAAAAGCCCTGTGAGGAGACTGGGATCTCAACATATAAAATCTGAAAGAGAGGGGACATGATGGAGACCCACAAGTACCTTACAAGGATGAACAGGGTGCTGGGGGGGGCCCCTTCAAATAGGAAAAAGGACCATGGGGCATGTGATGAAGCTTATGGTGGGGGTAAGATGGATGTGAGGAATTACTACTTCACTGAAATGGTAGTAGACACCTGGAACAGGCTGACAGCATTGTAGTGTTGGAGGTCAGGAGTGAAATGTGGGGGGGGGGCTTAAAACATGTGTGGTATATAGACATAGGGAAAGCTCAGTAAATAAGCAGGGAAGAAGGAGGGCCATAAGGGCCACAAGAGACCATTTAGAGTTTGCAGAGAAGGACTTCACAGGAGCCTATGGTTGCAGTTGTAGTGAGGTCTGGAAACCAGAGCAGAAGTGTGACCTAGAGTGTGGGCTCATCAGCAGTGGGGTTTGTGAGCAAGCAGTTTAAGGAAAATATCTGACAGTTTGTATGTGCTGGGGGAGCTCTGGTGGCAGTTGTAGCGAGTTTGGGAAAGCAGAGTGGAAGAGTAAGAGTGAGGGCTTATCAGTTTTTGAGGAAGCAGTGTATATATATTAAAAAAAAAAAATCTTTGGTATATCGAGAGGTGTGGCGAGGACACGGCAGCAGCATGCAGAGGAATGTGACAGCTGGAGCGCAGCTTGGAGCAGCCAGTTGAAAAAGGTTTGGTAAAAAAGCAAAAAACTAAAACTGTTAAACAGAAACAAATGATCACTGTATGATAGTGGGAAGAACGGGGAGAAGTATGACTAAATGGCAGGTGGCGTGGCTGAGGGACGGTCAACCTGGAAGAAACAAAACTAAAAGCAAGATACTAGTAAGCAGTGCCAAACAACGGGGGTGAGGGATGGGGATGTGTGACGCAGTCCACTATGCACATTAATCGAAGATGACATAATAACTATATGTATAAATGTAAGATTCTGCATGTATACACGTACATGCTCAGATAAAATGGATTTATCGCACTCCATTTATGTCCACCCCTACTGCATAAATTTGCTTAATATTTATAACCCATCAGGGCTCTTTCTCTTTACTGCTCTGTGTTTTTAATTGTGAGCTGTCCTGGACCTTATGCTGTTCTTTTCCTTTCCCAAATCCTTTTGCTAGCCCCTGGTACTTTGGCATTAGCTGCTGTGCAGCTTTATTGCATGCAGTGCTTGCTACTTTCATGGTCCCCTCAGGGAGCCCACTGATTTCCCCTGTTTGCCTCCCACCCACAGCTACTTTTTAAGTAAATTTCAGGCCTTGCTTTTCAGCTGCACTGTGGATTTTCCTTTGTGGCCCCTACCTTGTGCATTTACTCTCCCAGTCCCTTTCTGCCGGGCCCCCTCGGGGCATCTACAGTCTGCCACCATGTGGCTTAGCTAAAGGTTCCTGCCACCTACTGCTGGCTGCCCACCCTCCAGACCTTCTTAACCTGCCCCGTGGGGGCTCTTCACATGCCACTTTGTGGCTGATGGGTAGATGGAGACATATTTGCTCTAGCCTCCTCCGGCCCCACCAAAAATATCCCATCTTCATTCCCACACACATGGAGCAGGCTACAGACTGAGCTCTGTGGGCTGAATCATAGACGCATAGACCTTGATGGCAGATAAGGACTGCTTGGCCCACTCAGTTGGCCCATTTCCCTACCTAGTGGATAAGCTGCAGATCCTAGTTATCAAACAGTTGACTTCCTCCTACCCACCAATAGAATTGGTTCATGTCTGTCCCATGTATTCTTGAATTCCCCTACTATTTTTGACCCCACAACCTCCTCAGAAAGGTCATTCCATGTGTTCACCACCCTCTCTGTGAAAAAATACTTCCTCATGTTGCCCCTGAGCTGTCCCCTCCAAATGTTGCCCCTTGTTCTTGCACATTTCTTTTTATGAAAGATGCTACTCTCTTGGACTTTGTTGATTCCCTTGAGGTGCTTGAAATATTCTATCCTGTACCCCCGGCCCTTTTCCTCAAGGGCATACATATTCAGCTTGTCTCTCTTTGTAAGGCTTCTGGTGCAGACCCTTCGCTATTTTAGTTGCCCTCCTCTGGGCCCAAGGACAACCCCCCCACATTAGGTTCCGGGGAGAGAGAATATAAAAAGGAAACAAATTGCCACTGTCCATGAGGGAGTGACCCATTATATCACCAGCATACCTTTCAAACCACTGGCCTCCTGGGACAACTCAAAGACTCCTGAACCACCAGTGTCCCCTTTTTTAAATAATCTAGGGGCCACTAGCCCAAATTCATTCCCACCTGCCCATCTGAACTACTACTTAAATTTATTGGCTACCTGCAGGTCACCTAGGGGCACTAAGGGGGGGTTTGCCGAGTCCCAAATACCACTTTATTCTCTGTTCTTAGTTGTCTGCATTTTTTATTCCATCTCCAGTTTCCTTAATTTGACCTAGTTTGTCTTTTCCTCTAAAACTCCTCTTCCTTTACTCCTGTGCCATATACCCTTTTTGTATCTCTCTACTCTTGCTACTATAACTCCCCCATACTGATCTATTTTTCCCTTTATTTCTACAGGTCTGGCCAAACATACCAATCAGATAAGTATCTTTGTTTAATTCTAACACTCTAATCTCTCCTCTAGCATCTCCGACCCTTTGTGTCCCTTGAACCTTCTCTGTTCTTCCCTTTCAGGTCCTACCTGAATACCCCAAGCCAATGACACCCCAACTCTGGACTCACCTACTCTGATGGAGCAGGTAAGTCCTAATTACTTAACTGACTTACAGTCATAGAAATCTGGTGACAGAAAAGGACCATTTTGGCCAATTGAGTCTGCCCCTTAACCCCCCACCAGTCATCATCTTTGTCAAGAGACACCCACTCTGCCCACTGGTCAGCTCCTGGTGTCTGTCTCATGCCCCCTTGAATCCTTTCACCATTTTTGCGCACACCACCTCTTCCAGTAGTCAGTTCCAGGACTCCACCACCTTCTCAGTGATGTAATGCCCCCTCACATTGCCCCTAAACCTTCCTTCTTCTAATCTTGGTTTATGATCCCTAGTCCTAGCGCTTATTTTCCTTGCAAATAAGCTTCCCACTCTCACCTTACTAGTCTCCAGCAGGTACAGATCAGATTCCCTCCACCTCTCCTCATAGGGCTTCCTACGCATAGCATGCACCATCTTGGTTGCCCTTTTTTGACCCCTTTCAATCCTGCCTTATGTCCTTGTGTAGGTGAGGCCTCCAGAACTAAATCCCATGCTCCAGGTGAGGTCTCACCATGGATTTATAAAGGCGCATAAACACCTCCCTCTTTCTGTTTTACAACCCTCCCTTTGCCCACCATTGTGCTGCATTGGTTCTCTGCCTTAAGGATTTCTGAAATTATAATCCCCAGATCTCTCTCCTGCTGAGTTTCCTTACCCCTCTTCGTGTGTAAATGGTTTGCAGGTTATTACACCCATGTGCATTACTGTACACTTTTGGCATTAAATTTCAGCTGCCAAGTTTCCGACCACCTCTCCAGAATCTTTAGGCCCTCCCTCACTGCCTCCTCCTCCCCTACCAGGGTGTCTACCCTATTGCAGATCTTCGTATCCTCTACAAATAGGCACATCATCCCCTGCAGTCCCTCCGCTATATGTAACATACAAAAAGCCAGCAGAATAGGCCTGATAGTCTGTTGTGTCTGCTCGATAGCCAGCCTCCTAATGGGTGTTTTCTTTCCCACCCAGCCCCAGAGAGGAACATCCTCTGCTTCAGTTTACCCTTGTACCTGTCCCACTCCCTCTTGAAGCCCTCCACTGTGCCCTCCTCCACCAGACTCTTAGACAGTGCATTCCAGGGCTCTGCCATCCTCTCAATGAAGTAATGTCTCCTGCATCCCCCGTAATTTCCCCTCTAGGTTCCACTCATGTCACCTGGTTGTTCCCACCTTCTTTAGTCTGAACACATCTTTTTACATATTTGAAGACCCCTCCTGTCTCTCCTCTCCTTCAGCGAGTACAGCCCAAGCTCTTCCAGCCTTTCCTCATAAGGCCTTCCTCCCATGCTCTGACGCATCCTGGCTGCCCTCCTCTGGGCACTCTCCAGCAGTGTTACATCCTTCTTGAGGTGAGGTCTCCAGAATTGCATGCAGTACTCGAGATGTGGTCTGACCAAGGCATTATACAGAGGGAGAATCATCTCCCTCCTCCTGGATGTAATCCCCCTGGCTATGCAGTATCCAGTTTGCTTTGGCCACAATTCTTCTGCAATTTTCAGTGTTATTCATTTTGATGTCTACCACTACCCCTAGATCCCTCTCACTTGTGGCTTGCAGTATGACCCCCCCCCCAGGTGTATACATGGCCAGGGTTTCTGACCCTCTGGTGCAGCCCCCTACATTTCCCTGCATTCAACCTCAGTCCCCACCTCCTTGACCACCCCTCCAGGTTATGCAGGTCCCTCTGGACTGTCTCTCTCTGGCTTTGTCCCTGTCTGCCAATACCCCCAGTTTTAAGTCATCCACAAAGAGACTCATCCTACTCTTAACCGCCCTTCCCACATCCAAGACATAGGCATTGAACAGGAATGGCCCCTGTACTGAATCTTGGGGGACCTCCACTGGTGACTTCTTGGGGGAGGAGACTACCCACCACTACCCTCGGTATTCGCCCTGTTAGCCAATTTTCTACCCATCTGAGCAACTGTCCTCTCACCCCCACCCCCACCCCAGCTTTATTAGCAGCCCATTTTGGGGTACCAAATCAAACGCCATACTGAAACCCAGGTATAGGATGTCCTCCGGTCTATGCCGGTCCAGGGTCCCAGTCATAAAAATCTGCGGGTTGGTCTATCATGATCTCCTGGGATGAAGCCATACTGTTTGTCATCCAATTGCTTCAACCTTTCCAGCTGCCCTTGAGCCTATCCTTGATAATGCCCTCCCATTACTTTGCTCCTACTACAGACGTATAGGCTGACAGGCCTATAATTCCCCATCTCCTCTCTAGACCCCCTATTTGTGGATAGGCACCACATGAGCCACCCTCCAGTCTTGAAGTACCCATCCTGTCAGCAGAGAGGTGTTAAAGAGTGCTGCTAGCTCATCTGCCAATTTCTTTATAACACTCGGATGCAGCCTATCCGGCCCGGGGCCTTATCAGTTTTTAGTGTCCGAAGGGCCTCCCTCACCCTTTCCACTGTAATTTCTCCCTCCCAACCCATCCCCTTCTAGACTTGGCCCAGCCTGAACCCCAACTTCTTTCAGTCCTATAGACCTCGGCCTGACCTCTCGACTTCGCTGGCTCCCTCTCTCCCATTGGGCTGGAGGATCCCTGCCTTCCCCTGTAAATATCAAGCAGAGTATCTATTTAACACCTCTGCCTGATTCCCCGCCTCCTGAGTCCATCCCTACTCAGTCCTAATCATACTTGATCTGTGCCCTCCCTTCTCTCTTCTCTCCTGTGTATCTATAGAATCCCTTCCCCCCCTCCGGATATCCCTAGCCAGGTTTTGCACTCTCCTCACCTTGGCTCCCCTCACCACTGTGATGACCCTTCTAGCCATCAACTCATACCCCTCTCCCCCCCAGAGTGCTTAAAACATGCATAGGCAGCCTTTTTATCCCTCACCGCCTCCTGCACCTCCCTGGTCCACCAGCACAGCTTGTTGGCTCTACCATGCTTACACCTTTCCTTTGTACAGGAGTTAGTAGTCTCCTGAATCCCCTTCTTAATGTCCTCCCACAAGCTGCCAGCATCCATGTCTGCCCTAATCTTGTCCAAGCTCCCCTGTAGAATCCTGCCCATGCCCATGAAGTCTGCCCCCCAAAGTCCACTACTACTGCATTAGAATGGTTATCCTCCCCCCCCAGATACAGCAGAAACCAGACCATAGTGTGGTCACCTCCTGCCAGCGGGCTGCACACCTCCAGACCCTTTATCTGGTCACTGTCTGCTAGGACAACATCCAGTATCCGCTTCTTCCTAGTAGGTTCCCCCACCTGCTGGAGCAGGAAGGCATCCTGGAACACATCCATCAGTCTCTGTTCCCTGGCCACAGAGGATGCCATAGTGTCCCAGTCTGTCCCCGGCATATTAAGGTCACCCATGATCACCACCATACCCGTTCCATGGTCACAGTGCCCCTTGATGTTCTCAACTAGTTTGTCCTCCAGAGCCTCTTCCATCATTTTGAGGGGTCTGTGCACCACCCCTATTTTCAATCTTTTACCTCCCTTCATTTGTAGGGTTACCCAGATCTCCTCCACCCCCCCACAGCCTCCTCCACTCCACTAACCAGTATGTCATTTTTGACTATCAGTGCTACACCCCCTCCTCTCCCTCTTCTCTATCCTTCCTGAATATTTTGTAGCCCACCAAATTTAGGTCCCAGTCATTTTTCTGAGTGGCCCTTGTCTCAGTAATTGCTGCCATATCCACTGATCCCTCAACCAGCATCGCCTGGAGCTTGGGTATTTTGTTGCCCATGCTTCTAGCTCTGATCAAGGCCGTCCTCCACCCTGACCCCTCTCCCTTCTCCAGTTGTCTCCCCTGAGCAGTCCCTACATGCTCTTTCTCACAGTTTGAGGGATTTCACGAGCTCACCTGCCTCTCTTTTCATGCCCCAGACATGGACCCTCGAGCAGCCTCTCTGAGCCACTCTTTACTTAACCCTCCTTACAAGTTTAAACTCCACCTCTCAACTATGAATCCAGCAAGTTTAGTTTCAAGATCTCCTTCCTCCAAGTTGAGGTGTAGCCTATCTCGGCGAGCAACCCTTTGTCCTCCCATGTATCCCCAGTCCGCCACCAGCCTATACCTTTCTGCCCTGGCACCAGTCCCTGAGCCACTGGTTCACATCTCTAAGTTTATATTTGGTCTCTGACTTCCTGGTACTGGCAGAACTCAAAGAAGGAGACGTTTCCTATAGAGTGGTAAACCTTGGCCAGTTCCTGGAATCTCGCCTGATTTCTAGTTCACTGTTTTCCTCTAAGTCAGTTGTTCCCAGATGTTTTAGGAAGTTTGGGGATTCCCTGCATTCCAATGCTATCGAGTATAGCTGGAATTTGGCCTTGTGTACGGATAGGCAGTGGGTACATTTAGCCTTGAGTGGGCTGCTTTTTCCCTTCCCTGCCCCCTCCCACTGGATGCCCCAGGTCATGGAGTCGCCCAGCAGGATCACCTTCACCCCCCCACACACTTTACTGGCCCGTTTGATTCTGTCGAGGATGTTCCTTCTGTCATCAACCCCCAGCTTACTTCTCTTGCCCCCCTCAGCCAGGGGATCACAAGCCTGTGGTTGACCTACCACGCCTATTCTTCTACCTGTAGCTCCCAGCTTGCCCTCACCCCCCAACCTCCTAGGTGCACAGATTGCCCCCAGATCTCCCAGGGTTCTCTTTCTGGGCTGGTATCCTCAGATCCCACCAGGCTCCCTTCTACTGCTTCTCTCCTTGCCTCCCTCCCACATTCTGCATCCTTCACCCCATCTGCTGTGTTTCTCCTACCCCCATCTTTCCCCCTCCTCTCCACCTCATCTGATTTCTTCCGGCCCGGTTGGCCTGTCTAGAGTACTCTTATCATTGGCTGACTTCCCTAACCTGGATGCTTGCCCGATCATAGTCCCCCTCCTCCCACCCTGGCTTCACTCTGCACCCCCTTCCTCCCCACCTCCCTCCCACCTAGGATAATGTCTCTTCCCCCCTCTCTGTGGATCTGGCTCTCTCCTGCCCCACCTCCCAGTTTACTGACCAAACCCTCTGTCTGCCTGTTCCT
This sequence comes from Neoceratodus forsteri, assembly GCA_016271365.2. Taxonomy (NCBI): domain Eukaryota; kingdom Metazoa; phylum Chordata; order Ceratodontiformes; family Ceratodontidae; genus Neoceratodus; species Neoceratodus forsteri. The sequence continues at coordinate 533,700,365 of CM057455.1, forward strand.
CTTCCCGGCAGCCTCTCCACCTCATCTCCCAGATATAGCAGGGTGAATCAATTAGTAAGTGTGATGTTTGCCCTCACTTGTTCTCCTGTCCCCCTCCTTCTGGTTAGCCACCTCCTCACAAAGTGATTTCAGACATTCACTTGTTTCTTGCCCCACCCCTCCTGAGTAAACCATATGATCCTTGTCCACCTGCTCTCTAGTTATGCTACATTGGCCTTGTCTACTCTCTCATGAAGGTCCTTTCACACCTTTCCTCCCCACCCTCCCACCGTCCAGCTGCCTCTCTGATTCCCACTACTTCCTCACTAAGACCTGCCAACTGAAATACACTGGCAACCTCTGAACCTCCATGCCCATTTTAATATTATTGCTTCCGCACCCTGTACACCCAATCACTCTCATCGAAGGCCGCTTTGGGCACCCCAAGTCTACCCTCATTTTTTAGGTGTAGCAATGCAGCCCTTCAACAGAAATAATTCAGTCAGTAAGTTACACCAAACCCGTTGAAGTTCTCCAATTACAGCAATTTTCCTCCTCTTCTTGACAGTAGCCAGTTTTCTAACCCTAGCAGTAGACAGTTCACAAGCAAAATTAGCCCACCACAACACTTGCCAGCTCAGAGGCCCTAGCAGTAATCAAGTCACATACAGTTTGCTTACTCTCACAGATGAAGTTTATCCAGTCATTTATACAGTCTGCTTCATTATGCCCCTTCCTGGTAGTAGTTCAAATGTTGCCCAAGCAGCACAGTGTACAGGACCCCTTTTCCAATCAATAACAATCCAGGTTCCTAGTGTTCCAGTTCACCCAATCTCGACTTGCCTCCTCCTGCTCCACCTCCACCATTTAATAGAGGTCAGGGCCAGGTGGGTGGTGGAAAAAGAACAGCTCTCCTCCTCTGATTGCGACTGGACTATTTGCCTTTGTGGCCCAGTCACAGTCAGCTGTGTAGCACCTATTCACTGATTGGCCACCCTTCCTGAGTCACCAGCTTGCAAGTTGTGGCTGATGTGGCCCCGGTATGCATGGCTTCGTCCCCTGGCAACAATGCTTCCTTAGTTGATTACCGGCGTGATCCCATCCCCCACCGCCAATGCAGCCCCAGAATGCCTGCCCCGCCCTTCCAGCGAGATAAGCCCTGTCCTGAAAGCACAGCCTCCTCCCCTGATTGCAACTGGGCTAATTGTTGCTATAGATATTAAAAAGGATGGGTCCTAGCATCAATTCCCCTGGGGCACACCACTCCCACCCTGAATGCATTCCCATTTGCCTTACCACCACCCTCTAGTTTCAGTCTTTCAACCAGTTCTTCCCCACCTTGTTAATTTCTGTCCCATCCCTAAGCTCCTTCCAGCTCATTTACCAGCCTTCTATGTGGCAAAGTGGCAGGCTTTTCTGAAATCTGGGTAGGCCACATCCTCCCCCATCCACCTTCCTTGTTACCCAGTCAAAAACTCAGTTAAGTTTGTTCGGGCACAACCTCTCTCCCATAAAAACCAAACTGTCTTGGGAGTCCTGGAGGCAGTATAGCACATTGGGTAAAGGCTTTGAGCTGCAGATCTGGGTACCTGGTTTGGAACCAGCAGCCGCTTCTGGCGTACTGTGTGATCCGTAACTTGTGCTCCAGGTTGCATCTGAAAACAAGCTTTGGCTTAGTGTGCTACTCCTGATTAAACAGTGTTCCCTTCCCCCACTTCCCCTGTAGACCATTGACAACCAGGTGTTGCACTGTTCTTTCCTTCAGCAGTATTTCCATTACTTGTCCCACTGTTGTGGTCAGGCTGACCAGTATGTAGTTCCTGCATCCTCCCTGTTCCCACTTTTGTATAGTGGGACCACATCAGCCCTCCTCCAATCCCTGGGCATGTCACCAGTTTACAAAGATGGTGAACAGGGTAGTTGGAGGCCCTACTAACACCTCCCTTAGCTCCCTCAGTGTCCAGGGGTGCATCTATCTGGCCCATAGCCTTATTTCTGCCAGTTCCATGAGGATCCTTTCTTTTGCAAAGAAACCTGTGTCCTTTTCTGTGATCTCTCCATCCTTATTACTTAATGCTGGCCCATTTCCTGCCCCCTCCTTTGTAAAAACTGAACAGAAGTATTTGTTCAGTATTTCTGCTTTTTGTCGGTCATCTTTTACCCCTCCTCCATCCACCCTTTTCAGACATTCAGTATCTCCCCTTGCCTTCCTTTTCTCTCTGATGTACCTGCATGTAAAAGGTTTTGTCCCTCCTTACCACAATACCCACTGGCTGGCTTGTATCAAGGGTCCCACACAAGTGTGGGTCTGGTGCCAATGCACTTTGCATGTGAGCCATTTTGGTTTGCCTGCTATGTGCTGTGTGTAGTGGATTGGTGATGAACTGGTTTTGCTTGATTCTGCACTGACAGCTTCATTTGCAGCAGATCCTGGAGTCCTTTGTGGTGGAGATTGTCCCATAGTGCATGTTAAGAGTTTATAAGGCTCTCTTCTTAGTTTACTGTCTCACTGTACTCCCTGTGCTAAGTTCTGTCTATGGACTGACTTATCCTGGAGAAGAGCAAGTGGAAAAAACATCTGATCAGAGATTGTGGAAGCCCAAATGTGCACTGCAGGCTATTGGAACTTTATTGCTCGCCGCCCTGGTGCCAGCTGCAGGAGTTCTGGTACTGGCTGTGGCTGCGGATATCTGCCTAGAGATGGTCACAGTTGGCCTTGTTGCAGTGTGCTGTACTGCAATGGAGTGGTCGTTGAAATTCCAAATTGTTTGGGGGAATTTAGTGGAAGGATTAGGAAGTACTTCTTCACTGAGAGGGTGGTAGACAACCTGAATGGGCTGCTGAGGGAAATGGTGGGAGGGTTCACGAGGGCAGGATAAGCACAGAGGGCAACTGGCATGGAAGTGAAGGACTACAGAAAAGGCCCAGTGGATATCTAGGCAAACTGGGCAGACTAGGTGGGCTTACGGTCCCTTTCTGCCGTCACATGCCTATGTTCCTATGTATTCTACAGGCAGATTGGGAAAAGGGTGGGGGGATCCACTACACCACCAGGGAAGCATTTATTGTGCTTTGAATATCTGTCCATTGGTGTCTTTATCCTGCCCTGTATTGGTTGATGTGTGGAGCAACATGACCTCCTACCCCCACAAAAGATTAATTTTAGGGGCACAGGGGCCAGGAGTCTTCCTCCCTCCCCCAACCATGACATCCCGCTGAGTGACCGAGTCCATTCTAAAAGCCAGGTTGATGGTGTGGTACAGGTCTGGTATCCCTCCCCCCAACCCACTTTTTTTATTTTAACCTCTACAAAGCCTTCCCTACTGACCCAGCTGATCAGTATTTTTATTTTTCATACTGACCCATTTTACCTTTTATATCTACAGGTACGGCAGGATATGGAGTAGGAGGACACTGACCATATGTATCAGATAAGTATTGTTTTTTTTGTTTACTCTACATTGTTTGTCATATAGTAGTTCATAATGAGCTGCAGATCCTTTGTGAGCCCATTGCTGTTCTTATTTTACAGGTATGAATGGCTGCTGTGGGAGACACTGGGTTGGAGCTGTACCTTGTGCTTTAGGAAAGGAGGCTATGGGCTGGGGGTATGGATGGCATTATGTTGGGAACTCCAGGAACACCATAACAACCAATTTGCCAAGACACGTGAGGTTTAAACCCTGTTTTTGTTTTCTTTGCTTTGTGCACTTTGCATTCTAATGCCTGCATTAATGTAGTGTTTTGTTTTGCAACAAGTACTGTCTCATATATGTTTGTGTATGTATGTGTATAGATAACCACTGTAGGGTGTGCGTCACATTCCCCTGATGCACGTGACGCTTTGTGTGCAAGCAGTTACACATGAGGCTGCAGGCCGAGTGCATCAACCACCTGCCGTGGTATATATCATCGCGTGACCGCACACCCCCACAGTGCGGTAATCTGTCATACAATAGGCAGAATTGTTTTGAGGGGAGAGAAGTGCAGGTGTGTGGTCACACTCTGATATACGCACAGTCACCTAATGGTGTTTGTCCAATGCATTGATAATCCCATTATAGATATAATACAACACACACATACACACGCTTCACTCGGAACAGCCCCTTGATACCGAAAATAATTTTCCTCACTGTGCATGTGCTCCCAATCCAAAGAGGCTCTCTTCTTCTTTAGAAGATAAACCTGGAAATACTGGTGAGGCCCTGCATATCAGGGAGGCTTCCATACCATTTTCTGTAGACCAGAACCATCCATTTTCTGCAAACCAGAACCATTGGTGGTCATTCCTTTAACTAAATGTCCACCCCCTTCCTTGTGTTTTGAGTCAAACATGGGGTAACAGACTTTAGTACCTCCTATAGACATAGCCCTCAAGATCTCCGTCTTCTTTGGAATTCACACACCGACTTTCTACTGGAACCCTTAGCAAAGCTTCCTCTGCTAAGGTTGTAGATACTTGCAGATGAATACTTATGCTTTTTGTTGAGTTTTATGTGACACCATCTTTAATGCAGCCTAATACACTGAAACAGAACTGCACCACTGCTGACAGGAGTGTTACTTAAAATCACACTGCACACTGAAGTGCACTACAGGTGTTGATGCAGTGCTAATTAACATAATTCGTACACACTGAAAAAGCAATGCAACACTGCTTCAGCCAGTATTGCTACACCAACACTGCTTCAGGCAGTGTTGAAGACCAAACACTGCTACTTGCAGTACTTTTACAGTGAGATTGCAGTGCTAATTAACATAATTCACACACACTGAAAAAGCAATGCAACACTGCTTCAGGCAGTGTTGCTGCACCAACACTGCTTCAGCCAGTATTGCTGCACCAACACTGCTTCAGGCAGTGTTGATGACAAAACACTACTACTTGCAGTACTTTTGCAGTGTGATTGCAGTGCTCATTAACATAATCGCGCACACTGTGTTAGCACTGCATGTACCCCAACAGAGACCTGAAGATGCACTGACTAAACACTGATGGACTGCATGATGAAATGCGGTGTGCAGAAGTGTACACTGCTGCTGTAACACTGAAATAACACCATATAGTGACTATTTGAACACTGCAATTCCCTCTGGGTTATTTCTAATAGGATGAAAGTTTTCACTGCAAATGCTTTCCAAGCTCATAATTTTCCTACCAGTTCAAGCAGAGCTACGGTTCTTAGAAACACCTTGAAAGAGTTATATTGCCTTTGTAGACATCCAGCAAGACAAACTGAGGATGATTTAACATTCATGAATGATTTGCATAGCCCACCCCAACCTCTGTTCTGCTTGCACGCATATTGTCCAGGCATTGGTTACGCAGCTCTCCTCATGCATATTTAGTAGCCATCTGTCTTTCTCCCTGTAACTTGAAGCTGAATTAAATAAGAAACTTGAAACTGAAACAGGACTTTCACTTCAGCAGTACAGAGCATTACCACAAGCTGTAGCTTCATCTCAAGCATCGCATGGGAGCTACTTTATTTAAAAAAAAAATGCCACTCTGTGTCACTCAATTTCTGCCCGCAGTAGTACACCGGCAGTGCATCCACTGCCAATCAGCAGTGTAATTATGGGCAGGTCTTCCTGTTGACGCTCTCTGTGAAGGACCGTTACTGGGAATTCAGCGCGAAGAAGAATGAAGAGGTACGGTGTAACTGAAGGCTCATGGAAGAAGAGGAAGTCATGAAGTAGAAGCCAAGAAAACATGAGCTGTAGCCCCGTAAGGGCTCATCCACCATACTGAAGGTGAGAGCTTCTTTTCCACACTCCCGGCTCTGTTTTCCCAACATTATGGTGAGGCATGCATAAAGTGTTTTTTTTTTTTCTTTTTGTTGAGGCCTACCCTTGCCACTCACTGCCTTCCTCTACCTGTTTGCTCATCCCCTCCCTCACCTAGTTTTTATCACCGATTTGATACATAGTCAGACTGGAACCTTGTAACTGGCCTAGCCTCCCAAAGTAAGGTATGGGTCAGGTAACATATAACCCGCTTATTACCAGTAAATCTGGGTTCCCGAAATGGACTGGCAGAAGAAAATGCAAGATTCTAGGAGTCCTGGTTCACTCTAAAATGTGTTTGAATGTGGTAACCTGGATATTGCACCAGACTCCAGCTCAAGATCTGAGGCAGAGAATGAATGTGGAAAATAATTGTCAGATTTACCTTTGCAGTCTCCCTGTTCATTTATTTTTGCCATTGATGGTTCTACCTTATTTACTTTAAATGTGCAAACTGGTGCCTTCCCTATCTTGGTGGGTACACACTGGCCTTAAGAGTTCAGGAAAGTGCTCTTGCTATCTAAAATTAATGGGGAGTTTATTCCTGGAACATATGGCCCTGGTGCTTTTATTTTATCCACAATGAGGTTTACCAAAAGAGTTTAATTCAAATCTCTTGTGTGCATGTTGCAGGGGGGTACTACTCTTGAGTTGCAGGAGGGGGAGAACTTTGCTCCTGATATCAGGGGAGAGCGCAGCACTTGTATTCAGGTGAGTGGGAGAGTGTGTCTCCTGTGTTTGGGTGAGGGGGAGAGCGTGCCCCCTGTGTTTGGGTGACCGGGGAGGGAGCCTCGCACCTATGTTTGAGGGACAGTAGTGAGCCTGGCACCTGTCTTGGGGGACGGTGGACAGTGGAGAGCCCCGTGACTGTGTTGGGGGGATGGTGGACAGCCCTGTGCCTGTGTTGGGGGGTGGTGGAGAGCCCCATGCCTGTGTTGGGGGGGCAGATGTTGGAGAGCCCTGTGCCTGTGTTGGGGCAGTGGAGAGCCTGCCTGTGTTGGGGGAATGGTGGAGAGCCCGTGCCTGTGTTTGGGATGGTGGAGAGCCCCGTGCCTGTGTTTGGGGAAGATGGTGGAGATCCCGTGCCTGTGTTTGAGGGGACGGTGGAGAAACCCATGCCTGTATTGGGGGACAGTGGAGATTCCTGTGTCTGTGTTGGGTGGATGGTAGAGAGCCCCGTGCCTGTGTTTAGGGGGATGGTGGACAGCCCTTGCCTGTGTTTGGGGAGACAGTGGAGAGCCCTGTGCCTGTGTTGGGGGAGACTGAGAGCCCTGTGCCTGTGTTGGGGATGGTGGAGAACCCCGTGCCTGTGTGGGCGGGATGGTGGAGCCCCTGCCTGTGTTTGGGGGCAGTGAGAGTCCCATGTCTGTTGGGGCAAGGGGAGTGTTCTGGTCACTGAGGGATGCCTGAGGATGGGGGAGTGTTCAGGAGACTGGGTGGAGCCTGGAAATGAGGGGTGAGTTTTCAGGGACTAGGTGAACCCACTCTTGTGGACTGGGGTGGGAGTGTAGGAAACAGGGGGAGACTGGCTCCTGTGAACGGAGGGGGTGTTTGGGATCTGGGGGAGCCTGGCTCCTAGGGATGGAGGGGTGTCTGGGGACTGGGTGGAGCCTGGCTTGAGGGGCATGTTTTGGGGACTTGGGGAGCTTGGCTCTTGGGACAGGGTGGAGTGTTCAGGATGGCTAGTTCATGGGTCAGGAAAGGTGGTACAGTTGCTGCATGTGGCACTGCACTCTGATAGCAGTGCTTGAAAAGCAGTTCAGTGATGGAGTGTGGTTGATTGGACAGACAGACAGGCTGGTCTGAGGTGGTAGCCCAGATATAGGTTGACTGGTAGGCTGTTGGTGGTCCAGCAGTAGGGAGGATGGTCTTGATGTGCATGGAAGGGTTGGGGCTAGCCCAATGGTGGTGAGGAGTCCAGCTGCCGGGGGGGAGGGGCAGTGAGGTCTTCAAGATACTTTCACCAGGAAAGGAGGCACTGCTAGTTGTTTGTTTGAACTGGGTTTGGCAGCTGGGGTCCCAGGTTTCCCAAATTTAAATTTCCTCATGCAAGTGTTAATGATTGCCCATAGAAACCCAAGTCAGCTGTTAGCCAACCCATGGTAGGGGCATAATTCAGTGAAGTTCAAAACAGTACTAACCACTGTTGTTGATAAACATGGCCCCCTCCCAAAGGCATCAGAAAGCACTTACCCTGTGCTTCAGCCTCTGTGTCGGGCAAGAAGATACTTTATGCAGATAACTTTGTTCATATTGTAGTCGCTCCAGGTATAACACAAGTGGCCATACTTGTGCAGGGCTTGCCTTAGCATTAGTAAAGCTGGTGTCAGCTTGACCCTCTGCTTCAGATGTTAGGGGTCAGACCAGAACATTTTGGGGTCAGAAATTTGAGTGGCTTAGTACAACATTATTGGATACTTTTTTTTGCTAACAATATTGGAGCAAGCCTTTCAATTTTTAGTGGCTATGCAGGAGCAATTATTTTTGTGCTTCAAAATCCTCAAAAATCCCAATAGAGGGTTAGTGCAAGCCCTGCTTGTGTGGGATGTCTGACAGCTGCAGAGGTGAGCCAAGTGTAATTGCTACATGCACTTCTACCCCCAAGTTGTGCCAAGGGCCCTGTCATGCACTATAGACACTACACTTTGTCACATGTGCTGCTATCTCCACACTGTCATGTGCACCACTGGCCCCACATCCCACTGCACTACCAGCACTCCACAGTGCTATGTGTACTGCCAACTCTGCCCTATACTACGTGCACCACCAGCAACACCGTGCCGTATGCACTCTCATCAGTGTTTGTTGCCACATGCACTGCTGTCTATGTAGTTCCTAGTGTGCAGCAGCCGATACGCTGTGACTCACGCAGTGCTGACATGGTGCAGTTAACCACCACAGCTGTGCTGCTAACACCTCAGAGTGCTGCATGCACTTCTGTCTCTGTGCAGCACTCGGTGCCACTGAAAAGTGAAATAACCCCAGACCCACAGTCCACTGACAATCAGCATATGCTCTTCTGACTCTGAGACAGATGTACTACCAGCTGAGCCACACTAGCAAGTATTTTCTGCTGCTTTTACAGTATTGTGTCCTGTGTATGTCACTGCACTGTGAAGCAATTTCCCTAAAACCTGCCTATTCCCACACAAGCCCAAGTGCATACCCTTCATTTGCCATTTCTCATTTCTTCATCTTTTTTTCCATGTTACAGTTGTCATCTGCAGTTTCTTTTGTGATACCTTTTAGTGCTGTTTTTACAAGCACCGCACTGCATGCTTTACATTTAAAGTGCTGACACACTGCATTCTGCAAGATGAACTGTGCACTGTTCGATCCACTGAATACATATTTTTCCAGATCATACCAATTTTGAGGATCTGTCATCAATGTTTCTCTATTGCTAGTGATCCCCCCTCCCAAATCACCACCCAAAAGGTAAAACTGAAAGTTCCCTGGTGTCCAGTGGTTCCCACCCCAGCTAACTGCTGTCCCCAAATTAAGTATGAACGTGCCCCTGGTGTATAGTGTTGCCCGTTCCCCGGCTGTCCACCAGCCCAAAAGATCCCCTAGTGCTAGTGGTCCGCCTTCCATCAATCGCCTCCTAATGTGATTTAAAAAAAAAAAAATCCCCTGGTGTCCAGTGGTTCATCCATCCAGCACCCAGACACCGTTTCCATGTTCTGCCATTCACAGAAGAAAGGGTTTTGAATGAACTCTTAAAACTGAAGGTGGACAAAGCAATGAGACCTGATGGGATTCACCCCTGAATTCTAAAAGAACTAAGGGTAGAACTAGTGATATCACTGACTACCTTCTTTAACAAATCAAGGGAGGATAGGGTGGTACCTAAGGACTGGAGGAGGGAAGATGTGATTCCACTTCACAAAAGTGGGAGCAGGGCAGAGGCAGAATACTACAGAGCAGTTAATTTGACCTCAGTGGTAGATAAAATAATGGAATCACTTCTGAAGGAAAGAATTGTTGAGTACCTAGAGGCCAGTGGGCACAGGACACAAGGTAGCATGGATTTACAGCGGGAAGGTTATGGCAGGCGAAGCTAATAGATTTCTTTGACTGGGTGACCAAAGTAGTAAACCAGGGAGTGGCTGTGAACATGCCTACATAGACTTTAGCAAAGCATTTGACACAGTCCCACACAAAAGATAATATACAAATTAGCCAGCCTGGGAGTGGGTCTCAAGATGGCAGCCTGGGTAAAAAACTGGCTAGACAACAGGACGCAGAGGGTAATAGTAAATGGAGTCCACTCTGAAGAAAGGGAGTTTATTAGTGGGGTACCGCAGGGTTCAGTACTGGGACCAATCCTCTTTAATGTCTCTAAGTGACTTTGCGGAGGGACTGGAAGGAAAAGTATGTATTTTTGCAGATGACACAAAGATCTGCAACAGGGTTGCTACACAAGATGGGGTGGAAAAGGGTGAGAAGGGACTTGGCAAGGTTGAAGGAATGGTCAGATGTATGGCAGCTTGGATTCAATGCGAAGAAGTGCAGAGTAATGCACCTGGGAAATAGAAACCCAGGGGAAGAGTGCAGAATAGCGAAGGGGGGGGTAGTAACAACAAAAATGGAAAGGGACCTGGCGGTAGTTATATCAGATGACCTAAAGGTAGGCAAGCAATGTGAGAAGGCAGTAAGGAGGGCTGGAAGGATACTGGGATGCATAGAGAGAGGCATCACCAGCGGAAAACAGGAAGTTGTTGGCCCTCTGCACAGACAGTTGGCGAGACCCCATCTGGAGTATTGCGTGCAGTTCTGGAGACCCCATCTCCGCAAATACACAGGCAGGGTGGGGGCACAATTTGAAGATGGAGGGGAGATGGCTCAGAGGTAATGTGAGGAAGTATTTTTTCATGGAAAGGGTTGTGGATGCACGGAATGGCCTTCCTGAGGAGGCTGGGGAGTCAGAAACAGGGGTAATTTAAGAATGCATGGAACAGACATACGACAATTCTAGTGGGGGTAGGAGAAAGTAGGCAGTTGGCTAACTAGGATCTGCAGCTAATACATTAGGTAGTGAAATGGGCAGACAAGGCGGGCCATGCAATCCTTATCTGCCATCAAATTCTGTGTTTCTATGTCTGGCGGGGGGAGGGACCACTGGGCATCAGGGGATCTTTAATCTCTAACACCAGGCCAGCGAGCCGGGGGGGGGGGTGCAGGCACCACTGAACACTAGGAAATCTTTCAGTTTTAATACCTGAGCTCTTTCCTTCTAAGACTGCTTGAAAGGCAGAGTAGAGAAACTTATCAGAGCAAGGGAAAATGATTAAGACTTATTTTGGCTAAGCAGATTTACTGTGTGGTGTTGTTTTTATTTTTTACTCACAGGGATTGCTACTGTTTGTTGCTAACATTTCATTGTTTTATTTTTCTCTGTAGCAAAGTGTTTCTTACAGCGTATATCTTCTCTGAAATTATTACAGGTGGTGTTTTACAGGTTTTACAGTTTTATCTAATATTAGGATAAGCTTTCAGGGTTACTGCATTTGTTGTTGACTGATTGTTTCTGCTCTTACCTCCTTGTTCTTTCGTCCGTGGTTCTTCTTTTTTAGCAGGGGAAGGGCCCAGCCACCCACCCATCCCCAACCACCCCACACTACACTCCTTTTATAGGGTACCACAGTTGTGACATTTCCTGTGGCAGAGCAGGAAGGGGTGGATCAGTGGGGCCTCCACAAGGTGAGCTCATTTACAGGGGCACTAGTAATTTAACTTGTTATAACAAGATAAACAAAACACAATCAAACCATTACTTGCATTTTTTTTTTCCTTTTTTTTCCTTCTAATTACTCTGACTAGGTTATAAACCCAGCAACTTATCTGGAATGGATATCAATAACTGCAGGTACTGTGGAACAATATTCAGAAGGACAGTCTTGCAGGATTTAGGACACTGTCCTACATGCTGGGCCTTTGGAGATCTTAGGGCTCAGCTCCGGGCAGCATGGGCAGAGATTGCACACCTCAAATTTCATATTCAAGAGGAAATACATTATGAGAACCACCCGCCATTTCCCCAGCATCCAACAGAAAAACCTCGACTGCAGAGGGTAATTGGTCAAGGAGGTTGGCAGGTGGTTAGGAGGGGCAAATCGGGTGCCCCATCACTCTCTGCTCTCCAACATATTACCTCCAAAAACCATATAAACACTACAAAACAGGTATCTGCCTCTATCTCTGAAATCAAACAAAAAGGCAGAAGACACTGCAGAGAAGGACACTGCAGCACAGGAGCTAGCACAACAAAACTCACCCAAATCAGGAACCAAAACAAAGAAAGCAAAAAGGAAATCCAAAAAACTTCTGATCATAGGAGACTCCATGATTCGGGGAGTTGATACCCATCTCCAGCCAGGGGTAATGGTCAGATGTCTCCCAGGTACATCAGCATGGAGAGACACTGACTGCATTGCTAAAATTGTTCACAAAGCAGGAGAAAACATTGATGTCCTAGTACATATAGGGACTAATGATCTTGCCAGCCGGTCAGTTGTGGAGACCAAGGAACACCTGACCAGGCTGGGTGACAAACTATCATCTATTTTCATCCGGCATCTCCTTCGCTGAGATCCTGCCAGTCTGGGAGAGGGGAGCAGATGGACGGAAGGTCAGAGAAGGGGAGATAGGGAAGCTAAACACATGGCTCAAGGGCTGGTGCCAGGAAAAAGGACACAGATTTGTAGAGAACTGGCAACAGTTCTGGGAGCGAAAGTTCTTTAAATTTGATGGACTGCATCTGACTAAGGAGGGAGTCAGTGCATTGGGGCAGAAGTTTGACGTCTTTGCAGAATATTTAAACTAGCAAATGGGGAGATGGGTGCAGCACCCCATAGTCGAATGGGAAGAAACCCTCTCCCCTCAACTAGTGGTCAAACAGGGATTCAGCATGTTTGCAGTTCATTTGCATCACCAGGTAAGAAAAAAGGTTTGTCTCCCCATACGACGCACAGGGGTAATGCCAAACCTCTCCCAACAACTAACACACCAAAATCTGGCCAATGGAAAATCATGTACACAGATGCTCACAGCCTGGGAAATAAGATCCCAGACCTGCAGGCAATAATATCAGAGGCTAAACTGGACATAGTAGCAATTAGTGAGACGTGGTTTACCAGTAACCACACTTGGGAGACTTCAGTACCTGCCTATGTATTGTTCAGAAGAGACTGAGGTGCAAAAGGGGGGAGGAGGGCCTCTGTATGTCAATGAAAATATCAAAGCTACAGAAATTGAATACACATAAGAAGCCAGAAGAACTGTGGGTCACCCTGGAAACAGGAAATGGGACAGCTATAAGAACTGGGGTTGTCTACAGGCCCCCAGACCAGGGGAGGACATAGACACATTACTGTTAGAAGATATACAAAACATGACAGCTAAAGGGAGGTTCTGATAATGGGAGACTTCAACATGCCAGATACAGATTGGTCAATACCAGCAGGAACATCTGCCAGAACTAGACACATAGTGGATTCCCTGCAGGGAGAGGGCCTCAAACAATTGGTACAGCAACCCACAAGAGACAGGGCTATGCTAGATCTAGAACTGACTAACAAGGAAGGGATCGCAGATCTCCAGGTCGAAGGTCACCTGGGGGCCAGTGACCATCACATGGTAGGGTTCAATTTGGCTACTACATCTAAATCATCCCATTCCAAGGCAAAAATATGGGACTTCAGAGGAGCTCACTTTGATAAGATGGCCAACAGGTTAAGCTAGCCCTGCAAAAGAAACACAGATGAGGGGTACAGGCAAAGTGGGCAAGCATTAATGATGCAATGCTTGGAAGCAACATCCCATTGTGTTAGACAGAAAAGGAAGTGCAAAAGAAGAAGGAAACCACTTTGGTTCTCAAATACAGTAGCAGAAAAGGTCAGAGTCAAAAGGCTGGCCTTCAGGAAATATAAGGAACACAGCGGGATGAAGATAGGAGGCATACCAAACTGCCCTAAGGGAAGCAGGGAAGGCAGTAAAGCAGCAAAGTCCCAAACTGAGGAAACACTAGCATGAACAGTAAAGAAGGTGACAAGACTTTCTAGATACATTAGTGAAAGAAGAAAGTCCAGAGGGGTATTGCTAAGCTTAATGGAGAAAGGGGAGCATGTGGAGGAGGAGGACCCTGTAAAGGCATCTATCCTAAATAGATACTTTTGCTCAGTATTTACTGAAGAGAAGGTAGGGCGCCACAGCTCAGCATCATGGACACAGGGGGAGGGAGGTGAGCACTACTCCCTCTCACAAAAGAAAGGGTCCTACAAGAGCTTGCTAAGCTCAGGGTGGATAAGGCAATGGGACCTGATGGCATACATCCCAGGGTACTTAAGGAGCTAAAGGTGGAACTAGCAGAGCCATTAGCAGAACTGTTTAGTGAGTTTCTGAGCACAGATAGGTCCCAGAAGACTGGAGAAGGCTCATGTGATCCCACTCCACAAGAGTGGTAGCAGGAGGAGGCGGGAAACTACAGACCAGTCATTCTTACCTCAGTAGTGGGCAAGATTATGGAGGCACTCCTTAAGGAAAGGATAGGGCAACACCTGGAATCCATAGGGGCACAGGATCCAAGACAGCATGGGTTTACAAAAGGAAGGTCCTGTCAAACTAATCTCATAGATTTCTTTGACTGGGTAACCAGAGTAGTGGACCAAGTGGGAGCAGTTGATGTCGCCTACCTTGACTTCAGCAAAGCTTTTGACACTGTTCCACATAGAAGATTGATAAATAAGCTGGGTAGGTCTGGGTGGTCAGAAGTTGGTCAACTGGGTGGCAAACTGGGTTGACGGGCAGAAAACGAGAGTGGTGGTAAATGGTAACAGTCAGAAGAGATGCAAGTCACAAGTGGGGTACTCAGGATCAGTCCTGGGGCCAGTCCTTCAACATCTTCATTAGTGACCTTCTAGATGGACTAGAGGGTAAGGCTTGTCTGTTTGCAGATGACACCAAGATCTGCAACAGAGTAGATGATCCAGATGGGGTGGGCAGAATGAGAAGAGATCTGGATAAACTGACAAAATGGTCAGAAGAGTGGCAACTGGGATTTAATGCAAAGAAGTGCAAAATCATGAACATGGGGAAGAGAAACCTCAAGCCACCTATAGGCTGGGAGGAGTTGCAGTCACAAAGGAAGAAAGAGACTTGGGTATCATCATCACTGATGACCTGAATTCATCCAAGCAGACCTCTAAAGCAGTAGGTAAGGCTAGGGGGTGTTAGGGTGTATTAGTAGGGGTATCACAAGTCGTAAGAGGGAGGTAATAATCCTCTTTACAAGACACTGGTTAGGCCCCATCTGGAGTACTGCGTGCAGTATTGGAGGCCTCACCTTCACAAGGACATTAACCAAATTGAGGCAGTCCAGAGAAGGGCAACCAAAATGGTGCAGGGACTGATTCAGAAGACATATGAGGACAAATTAACAGAGCTCAATATGTATACCCTTGAGCAAAGGAGGGAGAGAGGTGATATGATCGAGGCATTCAAGCCCCTTAACGGCATTAACAAGGTGAAATATAAGAAAAATAGCAGGACAAGAGGACACAGCATGAGATTAGAGGGGGGCCGATTAAGGGGGAATGTGAGGAAATTCTTTTTCACAGAAAGGGTGGTGGATGCATGGAATGGCTTACCACAAGAAGTGATGGCTATGAATACAGTGCAGGGCTTCAAACAGGCATGGGATAGGCATAAGGAAGCAATACAAATGACTATGAATAGATAGGCCATTGACAGAGCAAAGGCCGATGTCACATTTATAAGGTAGAAAAACAAATGGGCAGACTGGATGGGCCTTGCGGTCCTTATCTGCCGTCAACTTCTATGTTTCTATGTTTGAATGTTTTACCTTCAGAATGGTGATTGGTGGGGGGTACTAACACCAGTGAAACATTGATGTCTCACTTTGAGGATGGCAATCAGTAGAAGGGGGCACAGTTAGATGGCAGTGACTACTGTGTTAGGGTCAGGGGGCACGGCACTTCTCCACCAACAGCTAGCGTTGAGTGGGATTAAGTCGAGATTTGGATCTATAGTATGTGTGCTGCACAAGGGGACCTAAAGAACAGCCTTGCACATTGCGCATACTCTGGATATTGGACTGCACCAATATTCGGGTCACTGCCCCTTCATTTTCAGTGTGCCCCCCTGACTATTGCCCAGATGCAAACAGACTTTACCCATGCTAACCAGTCTTCAGTATTGCCTACCCATGCTGAATCTGGTTTGCATGGGCAGACTCACTTTTGTGCCTTAGCAGAGTTTTGAATATCGGTTAGCTGGTTGTCTTCATCCTGCCCTGTGTCAGTCCAATGGACTGAGGAATATATCCCCCCCAACCCAAGAGAGATTAGTCATAGGAACACTGAGTCCACTCCATGACAGCCCCGAGTGTGTCCATTCTAAAACCCAGGTCAGAGGTATGGTATCAGTCCAGCATCCCACCCCCACGCCACTTTTTTTTTTTCCATTTTTTCAGCCTCTGCAGGTCCTTCCCATCTGACCCAGCTGACAAGTATTTTTTTTTTCTTCATACTGACCCATTTTTCTTTTTACATTTACAGTTTTGACAGGAGACGGACCAAGTGTAGGGGGATACTGAGCATACATATCAGATAAGTATTGTTTATTTGTTTACCCTACATTGTTTGTCATACTTGGTTCATAAAGAGCTGCAGATCCTTTGTGACCCAATTGCTTTTCTTATTTAACAGGTGTGACTGGCTGAGACACCCTTATCCCGGGTTCCACAGGAACCAGGTAAGAGATTTCTTATCTGGGCCAGGATGTTAACCTGTAATGGTGCAACCCCAATATTATGACTCTGTAGACTTTCACTGCTAGGTGGTTGGTGATGCAGGTTTGAAATATTGCCACTATTCAGTTGAGATTCCACAATCTCTAAAGGAGGAGATTTACTAAAAAAATGCAGTAATGCAGACATTATGGTAGAGAATGCAAAGTGCTCAAAGTACACAAAAATAGAATTGGGGTTTTGAGACCTAGTAGTCTTGATGAATCAGTGTGGTGGTCCTGGTGTTGCCGAGCATAATGCCCACCTCCCTTAAAAGAGACATGATGATCTCTTGTATCATATGGGGACCTATGGGAAGAAACTAACTGATTCTGTTAGCTGTGTGCTAATCCATACTTCTTTCTTTCAAAGAGTAATTGCCTATGAGGCTGTGGCTTGAGCTGTACTCTTGTTCTTCAGACAGAAGGCTGGACTGAGGAGTGTGTGGGCATTACAAGTTGGAAACCCCAAGGACACCGCACTATTAATTTGCCAAGATTCCTGATGCTCAAAACCCTGTTTATTTCTTTGTGCACTTTGCATTCTTCAACCCCTAATGTTTGTGTTAATTTTTTTTTTTGCAATGAATACATGCTGTATGTATATATGGAAGGGACATATAATGGTTTGAGGAACTGTGGCCATAAGCAAGCAAGGAGGCAGTATAACATAGTGGATAATGGCACTGAACCTCAAATCTGGAGATCTGGGTTTGAACTGCTTAGGCCCTACCCCCCCACACTTATATACTTTGACACTGACTGAGCAAGTCACTTAACTTCCTTGTGCCCTGGTCGTACCTGGAAACAAGCCTTGCCTTAATGTGCCTTTTTCTGGTTAAACTAGTTCCCCTTCCCTATAGGAAAGTTATTCTGCACCAATAAAATAAGAGAAATGAAATAACGATGTCACATAATTTTTATATATATTCAATCTTTGTGACTGTCAGGTTGGGGGTGGGGGTTTGGATTGTGGTTGGCATTCTGGGTTGCTTACTCTGCTGTTTTGAAGTTCCTTGTTCCCCAAATAGCAGCAACATTCTTTTTCTTCACTCTCCTAGATTGTAGAAAGGAAGCAATTTATTTTTTACATAGCACTGTTCATGCAAAATGCATCACAAAAATGCTTTACAATATGGTAGGAGAGAGAAGCCTAAAGTTCTTGGAAATAAGGTGCAAACTAAATCAAATGTCTGAACATTTTAACAAGCCTTTAAACACTTTTTGTTTTCTGCAGTATGCAAGTCTGTCAAAATTCCTGCTAACCTGCTGGAGAAGGTCCAGAGGAAGACTACAAAGATGATAGCTGGTCCGCAAGGTAAGGCATACGAGGAGAGGTTGAGGGCACTGAACATCTATGCCCTGGAAGACAGGGGAGAGAGAGAGGGGACATGATTGGGACCCTTGAGTAATTGAAGGGGATAAATAAGGTTGATAAGGAGAGTCTCTTTAAGCTGAGTGGCAGCCATAACATGAGGGGGCACAGTCTTCAACGGGAGGATGAGAGGTTTAGGAGGGCGGTCTGGAAGCACTTCTTCAGAGAGAGGGTGGTGGACACTTGGAATGCACTACCAGACAAGGTAATCTCATTGAAGACAGTGGGCAGCTTTAAAAGAGGTAAGTGGATGCCTAGCAGGGACCTAGGAGCAAGGCCAGGTGATGGACAAGTGGGGCGTCATTGAGGGAGCATTTTTACAAACTTTCATCCCTGGGAACGGGGCACACAGCAGCAGCACCTGACGCTGTTTTCCCAGCCAGCCCCATGAACTTTGAAAATGGGCCAGGGAACACTGAAGCAGCCGCAGCATTCCCCCATGTTGCCTCAGTGCGCCACAAGTGCTGTGCCAAGAGTATCAGGGTGGCTCATGGGGGAGGGCTGAGTTTACTGTTTGCGTGTGTGCTGTCTGTGGCATGTGTCCTGCTGAAGCATGCATGTCAAGCAGTGACTTTATAAAGCAACTACTTTTCGTTTAAAAAATCGTGTGTCATATTTTTTAAAAAGTACATGAGACTGCAGTTACAGTCCAAAATAAATGTTTATTTCATGATTTAAACAAATCAGTACTAAGCAAAATACTTTTACTACATCATGAAACACTGAGAGTATTCAGAATGAAGAAACCCCCATTAATTGAAAAGCAAACTTCCATATAAAAAGTGGAGTCATTTGAATTTAAATACTAGACATGGATGTTTAAATTTCTCAAGTGGCCAGTACTTTTCATAAACAAGCATTTGCCAATGCCGAATGTTTGCTTGCTGGCATTGGCAGTGGTAGTGTAGAAGTTACAGAGCTGCGTAATAGGAATGGCAGTGAAGTATTGAACTGAAGCCAACCCCACCACCACCCTGCAGAGAGTGAAAGGCATTTGGGTGTGCATTTGGGTTGTCAGGCATAAAGGCCACGCCATTTCACCACACCCCACCCTGCAGAATCTGACAAGTGTCACGGTGTTCCTTGGGGTCTTTGGCTCTTATGCGCACCCCATTTCATTAGGAAATACGGTGAGATGGGTGCAATATAGGAGAATGGGGTGAACTTTGGGGCCGAAGAGTCCAAGGCATACCTCGATGCCTCTCACTGGCTGCAGGGTGTGGAATGGTATGAGCATTACAGGCGAGAATCCCAAGTCACACCCTGATGCCTGTCATTCTCTACAGGGTTGGGCATTATGGTTGAAACCCTAATACCTCAGGCATCGTTGGTATTTTCACTCCAAATTTTCAACATGTTTTTTTGTGACCCTACCTCATGAACAGGGGAATATCAGTTTGTTAGCAAGCTGCTTATGTACAGCGACTCACGACATTTAGCTTTCACAGATGCAAAACATTCCGAACAGGATGTAAAATGACAGCTGTACTGTTCATGAGGAGGTGTAAAAATGGCAATGTTGCAAATCTGCAGTAAAATATTAAAAAATAGTGAAGTCACGGCGTACATAGAAACTATACAGCACACCTGTAATATAATTAGGTTGGGGATTTTTACAGCAGATTGTCAACTCAGGCATTTTGGTGCCTCCGATCATGAACAGTGTCACTGTCATTTTCTTTATCTGTGCCGAACAATGATTTCCCACAGCGACCACGCATTTCTGCACTGAAAGTGTGAAAACACACTTCAGCCATGTTGTGAAAAATGACAGCTGTACTGTTCATAAGGAAGTGTGGAAAAATGGCACTGGTGAAAATCTGGACTGAAAATATTACAAAGTCATGAACTTACGAGGGTGCGTGGAAACTGCACAATGCTCACTCATAACACAATCATTTTATGGACTTTTGTCACCAAATTTTCAACATAGCCATTTTAAGACCTCTGCTCATGAACAGTGTAACTGTGATTTTCTTAATCTGTCCTAAATATTGCTTTTAGCACCAACAGCACCACTATGCGCTACATATCTGAAAACAAATTTTGAGGCGACATATAAAAATGGCAGCTGTACTGTTCTTAAGAAAGATGTAACAAAATGGCAATGTTGAAAATCTGGAGTGAAAATAATAAATTCGCAAACTTACGAGCATGCATAACCACTCATGATACCTTCGTCAAAACAGTCATTTTTAGGAATTTTTTGCACCAAATTTTCAACATAGCCATTTCAAGACCTCTGCTCATGAACAGTGTCACTCTGATTTTCTTAATGTGTCCCATACATTGATTTTGCACATCGACTGCGCCATTGTGCACTACATGGGCAGAAACAAATTTTGGGCAAGATGTGAAAAATGACAGCTATACTGCTCATAAGGAGGTGTGGTAAAATGGCAATGTTGAAAATCTGGAGTGAAAATATTGAAAAGTGTGAACTTCTGAGCCTGCGTAGGAACTTCTGAGTCTGCAGCTCATAAAACAGTCACTTTTGGAATTTTTCACCAAATTTTCAACATAGCCATTTTAAGACCTCTGCTCATGAACAGTGTCACTGTGATTTTCTTAATTTGTCCCGTACATTGATTTCGCACACCGACTGCGCCATTGTGCACTACATGGGTAGAAACATTTTGGGTGAGATGTGAAAAATGACAGCTGTACTACTCATAAGAAGGTGTGGTAAAATGGCAATGTTGAAAATCTGGAGTGAAAATATTGAAAATTCGCGAACTTACAAGCATGCGTAGGAACTGTACAACACACGCTCGTAAAACTGTCATTTTTTGGAATTTTTTCACCAAATTTTCAACATAGCCATTTTAAGACCTCTGCTCATGAACGGTGTCACTGTGATTTTCTTAATTTGTCCTGTACATTGATTTCACACACTGACTGCGCCATTGTGCACTATATGGGTGGAAACACATTTTGGGTGAGATGTGAAAAATGACAGCTGTACTGCTCATAAGAAGGTGTGGTAAAATGGTAATGTTGAAAATATGGGTGAAAATATTGAAAATTCACGAACTTACGAGGAGCCCTGCGTAGGAACTGCATAATGCCTTTGTAAAACAGTCATTTTTAGAATTTTTCACCAAATTTCAACATAGCCATTTAAGACCTCTGCTCATGAACAGTGTCACTGTGATTTTCTTAATTTGTCCCATACATTGATTTCTAGACACCGACCTGCAGGCATTATAAGCCTACATGGGCGGAAACATGTTTTGGGTGAGATGTGAAAAATGACAGCTGTACTGCTCATAAGAAGGTGTGGTAAAATGGTAATGTTGAAAATCTGGAGTGAAAATATTGAAAATTCACGAACTTACGAGCCTGCGTAGGAACTGCGCAATGCACGCTTGTAAAACAGTCATTTTTTAGGAATTTTTCACCAAATTTTCAACATAGCCATTTTAAGACCTCTGCTCATGAACAGTGTCACTGTGATTTTCTTAATTTGTCCCATACATTGATTTCACACACCGACTGCGCCATTGTGCGCTACATGGGCGGAAACATGTTTTGGGTGAGATGTGAAAAATGACAGCTGTACTGCTCATAAGAAGGTGTGGTAAAATGGCAATGTTGAAAATCTAGAGTGAAAATATTGAAAATTCGTGAACTTACGAGCATGCGTAGGAACTGTACAATGCACACTCGTAAAACTGTCATTTTTGGGAATTTTTTCACCAAATTTTCAACATAGCCATTTTGAGACCACTGCTCATGAACAGTGTCACTGTGATTTTCTTAATTTGTCCCGTATATTGATTTCGCACACTTACTGCGCCATTGTGCGCTACATGGGCGGAAACACGTTTTGGGTGAGATGTTCTGCCAACTCAAACCAAGCAGCTATTTGCCATTTACACTCACATACACACAATAACAGCACAATAAGTATAGCAAGCCAAAGCTTTATTATAACAAAATATAATACAAAAGGTTATACATCACCGATTCAATAAAGCAACATCCAAGCCCTCTTCCAGTGGCTGGGAAGCCCCCTTGTCAGCCTGGCTAGGAGTCTTACAAACCGGGGATGGTCCTACAGCGATGCATCCATCCTGCAGGTGAGGGCTTCTAACCACAAAACTTAATACATCACCCGATTCAATAAAGCAACATCAAGCCTGTTCAATGGCTGGGAAGCCCCCTTCAGCCTGGCTAGGAGTCTCAGGAATGGGAACAGCTCCTGCAGCAATGCGTCCACTCTGCAGGCGAGGCTTCTAACCACAAAACTTAATACATTACCGATTCAATAAAGCAACATCCAAGCCTGTTCAATGGCTGGGAAGCCCCTTCAGCCTGGCTAGGAGTCTCAGGAATCAGGAACAGCTCCTGCAGCAATAATCCCACTCTGCAGGCGAGGCTTCTAACCAGACGACAGGATTTTCCCAGTATTTATATCTTTTATTATTCTTCTAGAAACATCCAGCAACATCTGCAAGCACTTAGATTGTCACGTCTGCACACTCGCCAGGTGCCCAGAATCATGCAATCCCAGTACAAACATTTGTTATCTAGATATTTCTAACATATTTGCTAAGAGGCAACATCCCGGACACTTGGCCGAGCGCCCAGAACATTGCAAACTTATCAAATACACATTCCTTTGATTAACATCCAGCCTTTGATTATTGTATACAAAAACAAGTTACATTATATTCTTTGATTACTATACTATACAAAATGGGATAACAATAATCAATACAATATATACATATATACATATCATTCGGTCCTTTGATTATTGTTAGAACGATTTGTATCCTAATTCGACCATTTGGTCAGCAATTATTACAGTTTGAATTTGTCTCCGTATTAATCTTTTATTCCTAATAGCCAAATGGGCTTTCATTAAATCAATGTTCTGAATGATTTCCTTAATCTTTTCCAAAGATATACTAATATTAGGATTTTCGATTATATCAGGATGTCAATTCAAAATAAGTTGTTGTTCACTGTCTGGGACAAAAGTGTAAGTTATGCCCTCCACCATAAGTGGGTTTACATTCTTCAGACATCCAGAAAAGGAGACAAGTTAAATTATACATTTGAGTAGTATTTTCTTGTCTAGTTACTATGCAAACATGTTGAGGCCCTATTTCAACAAACATAGCAAAGGTTAATGGTAAAATTGTCTCACAACATCTTGTCCAAAAGAAAAGTCTCATAACATCTTGTACAAAACATCTTATATAACTATGATTAAGCATTAAGCATCATACAAAATGGGTGACAATAATCAACACAACACATGTATATATATATATATATATATATATATATATATATATATGCACATCATTCGGTCCTTTGATTATTGTGAATACAATTTGTATGAAAATGGCATTATAAAAGGTTTATTTACATACAGTCTCCTAATTCTATAGGATAAATAACAATTTTACACAGTTAAAACAAACAATATTACTGCAATTATTAAAATTGGATGGATTAATTTGTTTAATACTTTAGTGGCAGAAGGAGAATAGTTAGTAAATATGTCCCACCAATGGTGAGTAGTTTTAGTTTGTATTTTTGAGCCTAATTTAATTATTTGGTCTGCCACTATTACGGTTTGATATGTTTTGGAATGTGCTTAACTGCAAAGCTTGTTAAAAACAGTAGGCATCCATTGCGCTTGTAAATTAACTAACTGTGATACATCTGTCCCTGCCACTTTTAACTTGTTTGCTAATGATTTTATATTTATGCTATTTAATATTCCCACACCAGCACCAGTGCCACCTAGTAATGTATCATACCAAGCTCGTTTATTTTTATACTTATGACTAGGAGCAAAGTTATACTAAAATAAATAACATTTTTGATACTGCTGCGTACTAATTATACAAGTAGAGGGCACTTAACTAAAGCTATTATTACTAACAATAGGATGATTTTTATACAGTAATATAGTCTACCCAAGTAGTTCTATTTTTTATTACAGTTTGCATTCATGCAAAACAAAGTATTTACATTAATTAGTTCAATGGTTTCATTAAAAATGTCTGATTGATTTATGCAACAGTCTCGTCCTAGGTGAGGAGTTATTATGCACATGTCTGATAAGTTGCAGCATTTAATAGCAGTCTTATTTTGCAAAGAGATTTTATTTATGTCATAAGTATATTGGACAAATAATTATTATGTTTCACCAGTTGTCATTTAGAGATTGACCCCTGGTGAAAATGTCATGTTTAGTACCACACACTTCTGTCCGGATGGGCAGCTAAAGTTCCCCTGGGTTTTATTTTTGGTATTATTTTTCCAACTCCAGGTTTTTTTACAACCAGTGTCATTACAGTTAACCCTTTGAATCCTTCCTCCAGGGGTAACTACAGTGGTGTGAAAAAGTATTTGCCCCCTTCCTGATTTTCTCTATTACACTTGTTTTTTTTTTTATTTCACTTATTTAATGAAAAAAAGTTAACCAACACCAATTGGCACTGCGTGAAAAAGTAATTGCCCCTTACACTTAATAACTGAATTCATACATTTAGCTGCAAGATTGCAACAAAACACTTCCTATAATTCAATATCAGTCTTTCACATCGCTGTGGAGGAATTTTAACCCACTCTTCCTCGTAGAACTGTTTTATTTCAGTAACATTTGGTAGGTTTTTGAGCATGAACTGCTCAGTTTCAAGTCCTGCCACAGCATCTCTATTGGGTTTAAGTCTGGACTTTGACTAGGCTACCTCAAAACTTTAATTTTACTTCTTTTCAGTCATTCTGATGTGGACTTGCTTTTGTGTTTTGGATCATTGTCTTGCTGCATGACCTAACTACGCTTCAGCTTCAGCTGACGGAAGGATGATTGACATTCTCCTTAAGAATTTTCGGTACAGAGCAGAATTCATGGTTCCTTTAATTATGGCAAGTCATCCAGGTCCTTAGACAGTAAAGCATCCCACACACCATCACACTACCACCACCATGTTTGACTGTTGGTACATGGTGTTCTTACTGTGGAATGCTGTGTTTGCTTCTGCTGAGACATTATGGGATCCATGTTGTCCAAAAGTTCCACTTTGGACTCATCTGTCCATAGAACATTTTCCTAAAAAGCTTGTGGATCATCCAGGTGCTTCTTAGCAAATGAGAGATTGTTACATTTATGTTCTTCTTGGTTAGCAGTGGTTTCCACCTTGCTACTCTCACATGAAGCCCATTTTGCCCAGTCTCTTTCTGATTGTGGAGTCATGAACACTGACCTTAGCTGAGGCAAGAAAGTCTGCAGTTCTTTGGATGTTGTTTTAGGATCCTTTGAGACTTCTTGGATGATTTACACTGCGTCCCTTGGAGTAATTTTTGGCAGGCCGCCCTCCTGGGAAGGTTCATACTGTTCCAAGTGTTCTCCATTTGGAATTATAGCTCTCACTGTGGTTCGATGGAGTCCCAGAGCCTTAGAAATAGCTTTGTAACCCTTTCCAGACTGATAGAGGGCAACAAAATGTGTTTCTGATCTTTTCAGGAACTTCCTTTGATCATGGCATACTGTGCTTGTAATCTTTGTGCTGGCAATGTGACTCTGATGGTAAGGGCCAAAATAAGTGAGGTTTATATTGAGCAGGGCTGGCTGTAATTAAGCCTGGCTGTGTTCAATCAGCTGACTCTAATTATCCCTTTAATTGGGTTGATTTAACTGGGGCAAGTACTTTTCACACAGTGCCAGTTGGTGTTGGTTAACTTTTTCATTAAATAAATGAAATAAGTAAAAAAAAACAAGTGTTATTTGTCCACTCAGGTTCCCTTTATCTAATATTATATTTTGTCTAAAGACCTGAAAACATCCAGTGTGACAAATATGCAATAATAGAGAAAATCAGGAAGGGGGCAAATACTTTTTCACGCCACTGTAGCTCTGCCAAATGGACCATAAGACACACCAGCATTCCTTTCAAAATCCATTGCTGGACCTAGAAAGATACAAATTTTATTATTTTTGAAGATAACATTTATGTGCAGGCACGTATTCCCATTTTTCTTTCCCTGATCTGATGACTAGCACAGTGTTGTCCTTCCCCATGGCTATCACTGCAGCCGGCTCCGGTGGGCCATTTGGACTAGTGATCCACACCCTAGCTCCATTATTAAAATTGTCGGTGGATCCAAACCCCTTGTCTTCTCTTACTGTCAAAAGTGCGGGGGCCTCCCCCTTAGTAATTAACAACTGTGCAACCCTGTCATGTGGCTGGATAAGAAAGCTAAAAAGACAATGGACATACATGCACAACTCTACCCTCCAGCGTAACTTGATTACTTGCTGAGGCAGAAACCCTGTACCAATAATAGGTGTGAGATTCAACTGTTTTACTAGAAAACAGAAGGGCTTGGGCTGGGTTATGCTGTTAAAATACCTTGGGTCTTTTAAAACCTGTAAATAAGAAACAATTGTGCAAATACATTTTTTTATACCCTTTGGAGGAACAGTGATGTACCTTGCAACCTTTGTGGGTATTACACTGAAGGGATGGAGGAAGTTGCATTATCCTCCCCAAGCTCCTACTAGTGGAAGAGACAGCTTGAGGTGCAGGACAGCACTGAAACGCAATAAAAAAGTTAGCTGTGGATGTGACATGATCCCCACCTACTACTTTAAATTATAACAAGATAATATTACAATACTATAAAGATGGGAACTTCTTTTCTCTAGAAGAAAGAGAAACACAGACAAACAACAAAACAAACACACACCAGTTTAAAAATAAAACAAGATTATTTTCATGGGATAACAGAACCAAGCGTCCCTGGGTTCCCTTTTCCAAGCATGACAAAATGTCAGCTGAGTTTATAAAAATCCAGATTGATGGTAATCACGTACGTAGTATCTCTTAGAAGGCATTTAAAAAGACAAAAATAGTTACACCATGGTCACACATAAAAACAAAAGCCATTGCTTTTAACTGTAGATAGTAAACTCTCAAAAACAGCTGTAATAGTCCTTTTTAAAAGTATACTATATATATAATAAAAATATGGAGATGAATAATTATACCCCTTCCAGCTCAGGAGTATTGCCTGTGTTGGCTGAGGTCACAAGCAGTGAGACGAGAAGAAAAGTTTGTTCCTCATCACTTAGAATACTAGTTTTGCAATAAAAGTCAAATTATAGTTCCTCTTGGTGTGCTTTTAAAAACACATTTTGGGTGAAGTTGTGCTTTAGGCATGAATACAGTAAGTTTGAACTGGTAGTAACATAAAATATTGAAACACAAGAAGATCAATAACGTGCAAGGTCACAGTGTGCATGCAAGGTCGTTCAAACCAGCCATTCCTGTAGTGTCCTTGAACACCACTAATATTAAAATATTTTAATAACCCAATAGAACCTGGCAAACTACTGGCCAGGACAGTACACACACATACATACAAAAATACTTAACACAAAATAAGATGACATTGTTTTACCAACGCTGAGATAACACCCATAGTTTCATTAGAAAACTATCGTGTTTGAATATATATGCTGCCTCCTGCTGTCTTAACGACAATTTTAAACCAACACATTTATACATTGCCATGCCAAATCTTTCCAGAACAAAACACTTCAACACAGTATCTGTAGTGAACAATCTTGTATAACATGATTACACTTTTTGACATAACTAAATATGCACCTGCATTTAAAAAGTTTCTGGTTTTAACTAGAAGTATGATAAAGCCATTTATAGCTGTTAACATTACATTTCACTAGCAGTGGCACCGCGTTGTTTACAAAACAACTCTTTCTGCACATTGCAATCTATGGCGTCTACTCACCATTAACACTACCTGCTCCAAGCAACAACTACAAACAAAGTTCTTTACTGACCTATCTAGGCAGCACAAATGTTTTATTAAAAAGCCAATTAAACAGTCAGCTATGAGGCAAAGAAGCTTCTTCTTCTTTTTTTTTTTATTAGACATGTAATCAGGCATCAATCCTATCTACAACTTTGACAACAGAACATAATTACAGAACACAGATATAAGCTAGAAAATATGCATGAAAAAGGAACATACCTTGACTGTATCATCTACAAATAAACAGACGCTAAAACAACTTTAAATAAAAAAAAAAATTCAGACTTCGGTGCAAGGTATTTTTCTTCTTTTCGATACACTAGTCTAGTGAAAACACTACAGGACCTTCATGATAATTTCCAAACACTGACTATTAACCCTTTTAAAGGTTTAACCATTTCAAGGTTTTTTTAGCCATTTATTAACCGCAAACAGGTCTTTTCAGAGCTCTGGTTTGCAGTTAAAATAAAACAAACAAAATCTCTAACAGTAGGTTGAGATCCATCCGGTAGAGTCCCAGTACTTCAGCTCGGATCAAATGTTTCAGCCTCATAGAGGCAAAGACAAATTGACACAGAAAAACTTGAAACTAAACAGATAGGGCAACATGGGGGAGGTTCAAATCATCATCTGTAATCACCTACATGCGTACATCCACAGTAGTTTATTTTCTTTTCTAGATGTTGTATCTAACTGCTTAACCAGCTGCTTTTCTCTAAAAGCAGCCTGAACTGAAACCATCATTGTCTAACAGTATATCTCAACAGCACAAATTACAAGTACAAAGGGCAATGCAGTTCCTTGTTTGGAGAGAACTTTCATAAACATCTTTCACATAACCTTTCCATCAAAGAGAACTCATCCTGCAGCTCGCCAAAATGTTCACCAACTCAAACCAAGCAGCTATTTGCCATTCACCCATAACAATAACAGCACAATAAGTATGAGCCAAAGCTTTATTATAACAAAATATAATACAAGGTTATACATCCGATTCAATAAAAGCAACATCAGCCCTCTTCCAATGACTGTAAAAGCCCCTTGTCAACCTAATGGAGTCTCCGAACGAGAATTGGTCCTACAGCGATCGTCCATCACGGTGAACTTCTAACCACAAACAATACATCACCGATTCAATAAAGCAACATCAAAGCTATTCCAATGGGAAGCCCCTTCAGCCTGCTGAGAGTCTCAGGAATGGGAACAGCTCCTGCAACTGTCCTCTGCAGACGGGCTTCAACCAGGCGGCGGGATTTTCCCAGTATTATATCTTTATTATTCTTCTAGAACATCCAGCAACATCTGCAAACACCTAGATTATCCGTCTACACTGGCGGGGCCCAGAATCACGCAATCCGTGTGCAAACATTTGTTATCGAATATTTCTCACATATTTGCTAAGAGGGCAACATCCGGACATGGCGGCCCAGAACATTTAAACAGCAAATACATTCTGATTAACATCAACCTTTGATTGTGTATACAAAACAAGTTACATTATATTCTTTGATTACTATACTATACAAAATGGGATAACAATAATCAATACAATATATAAATATATACATATCAGATGTAAAACGACAGCTGTACTGCTCATCTATGTAATAATAGAATTCACCATGATGAAAACATGTAATTATATCTGCAGTTATTCTATGTGTACCTGGGGACTTATTGAATTTGGTAGATGTTCAGTAAGTGTATATGAAATATCTTGTTTCATAAATATGGTGGAACTGGTTTGTACAATTGTGTTAACAAGGTCCTTATGATATCTTTTACACTGTAATGTGAATCTTCTTCTGCATCAAAATAAACCTTCAGAAAATGATTTTCACACTGTTTTGGCTATACATATTCTTCTAACATAGTTGAATAAGAAAGTAAACTTTTAGCCACTAAGCCATCTATCTTCTGTATTTTTCTTAATAATTATATATTTTTACTAAAGATTTTGATTTTTCTTCTAACACTCTATTATATATTTTCCTGCATTAATTAGTGCTTGTATGTTTGCCTATTTTTTTCATAACCTGCCTTACTTATATAGTTAAATTCTTCTTCTCCTGTCAACATATTGCATTAAACTACAATTACCTCTATTTCTTTGTTGTCTTGTGCATGTAACACAGACAACATGCTGTCAATTTCTTGAATGGAAGCAAGTTTGGAGGGTGTGGTCCTGCTACAGCCAATGGCACCACTGCTTTCTGGCCAGGCTCTGTGGCACCAATGGCATCGCACATTGTCTATGACAGCAGTTGAGAAGTCTGCCACCAACTTGAAAGATATTCACCGCTGCAATCAGGAGTGCCCGGTGAGGTCCCTGATTGCAGCAGCGGATTACTGCTTGCCTTGTCTGGTGTCTCCTTTCAGAAACATGGTGGCAGCTTCTCCATTGCTTCTCACAGTCCCCATGGTAGCCGATGGACAGCTGCCACCTCTCACAGTGCCCCTGAAAGCTGACGGGTTGCCAGTCCCCATCGGCATAATGCCCCCCCATTTCTTGTGTGCCAAGGGGGTGGCCAATCCCCATCGGCTTATGCGCCCCCCACTCTCTGTATGTGCCGACGGGGGTGCCCAATTCTCCAGACTCCCCCATCAAATACTCAGGTGGCACAATGGGAACCCAACCCAGCATGAAAAAGTACCTACAGAAAAAAATACTTCCTGTGCCAGGTTTTTTTTGGCTTTACCTGTAAAATTAAAAAACGGTCCCTCATTGAGTTTGGTGCCCCCTCCACCAACCTATGCCCACCTTCTGCACACCCCACTTCCCTACATCCCTTCCCTCACCCCATACTTACCTCTGGAGCCCAGCACAATTATCTTCAGTGGACCAGGAACACTTCTGCAATCTTCAAAGCTGACCGCAAACTGAAGAAATGCCGATGGGCTGTATAATGGCATAAATGGGGGGGGGTCAACTTTTGTGCATATCTTGGCCATTTCTTTGACTTATGGCACCAAACTTTCAACATGGGGTTCTTGGGACCCCTCCTCATGAATTCAGTCACTGTCATGGTGTTATTTGCTCCCAAAAGGTGAATTCTCGGTCACTGCATGGAATCACCTTTTGGGATCTAGTAACAAAATAACAGTGTCACTGTTCATGAGGTGGCTTCCTAAAAAGCCTATGTTGCAAATTTGGTGAAGAAATTCCAAAAAATTACTGTGTTAAAAGCATGCGTTGCACAGTTTCCATGCACACTCATAGCTTCACCGATCTGTAATATTTTCACTCCAGATTTTCAACACTGACATTTTTTCACACCTCCTTATAAGCAGTACAGCGGTCATTTTTCACATCCTGGCTGAAATGCATTTTCGCACTACCAGTGCAGAATAGCATGTTCACTGTTGGAAATCAGTGTTTGGGACAAATTAAGAAAATCATAGTGACAGTGTTTATGAGCAGAGGTTCATAAATGTCTATGTTGAAAATCTGGTGACAAAAGTCCATAAAATGACTATGTTATAAGCTTGCATTGCGCAGTTTCCACACGCACTTGTAACTTCAAAATTTTGTAATATTTTCACTCAACATTTTCAACATTATCAATTTTGCACACCTCCTTAAGAACAGTACAGCTGTCATTTTTCACATACTGCCCAAAATGTGTTTTCGTACAACTGGTGCACAATGGCATGATTGCTGTGGGAAATCAACATTAGGGACAGATGAAGAAAGTCATAGTGACAGTGTTCATGAGTAGAGGTCCCAAATGCCTATGTTGAACATTTGGTGAAATAATGCCACTAAATGACTGTGTTATGAGTGTGCATTGCACAGTTTCCACATATGCTCGTAAATTCAAGCATTTTTAATATTTTCACTCAAGATTTTCAACACTGCCATCTCTTCACACCAACCTATGAATAGTACAGCTGTAATTTTTCACATCCTGTACAAACTGTTTTTTCCCACATCTGGCACTGAATGGCATGGCCGCTGTGAGAAATCAATGTTTGGAACAGATTAACAAAATCACTGTGCCATTATTCATTAGCGGAGGTCCCAAACACTTTCATAAGATGGGGGTCACAAAAAGGTCATATTGCAAATTTGTAGTGCAAATGCCAACAAATTCCCAGGGTGTTAGGATTTCTAACCATAATGTTCCACTCTGTACAGACTGACAGGCATCAGGGGTGTGCCTTTGAATTGCCAGATGTCATGCTCACGCCATAACACCCCCCCCACCCTCAAGCCACTGACAGGCATTGAGGTGTGCCTTGGACTCTTCAGCCCCAGAGTTCATACCATTCTCCTATGTTGCACCCATTGCAGCATATGTCCTTATGAAATGGGGTGACTGTAAAGCAGAACACCCCAAGGCATGCCTCAGCACTTGTTGATGTTGGCAGGATAGGATGAGGTGAAATGCTATGAGCGTTATGGCTGAATGGGGTGAGCTTAGGACCCAAAGGCACAATGCAATACTTGTTGCAGTCTGCCGGGTAGGGTGAGCTGAAATGACATGTACGTTATGGCAGACACCCAAAAGTACACCCCAGTGCCTGTCAGTCTCTGTAGGGTGGTGTGGAGTTGACGTCACTTCCATACTTCACTGCTGTTTCTATTATGCATCTGTCTAATTCCTGCACTACCAATGCCAATGTCAGCAAGACAACATTCGGCACTGACAAATGCTTTTTAAATTTGCTTGCCAGAGGCATTGCTGAAACATTGCTGGAATAGGTGAAAACCTGAATTAATGCAGAAACTGAATGCACTGGAACCAGAAGAGTTCATTTTTGTTCTTTTGACACCTGCCTCAATGCCCACACACTAGCCAAAATAGCTGGATCAGCCATACCAACTCTCTGATATGGCTACCAGCAAGTGCTGATCGGAAAACTCGGATCATTACAATTCCAGGTGCATTCCAGACTGATTTGACTTTCACCAAATCCAACACATTGCTATCAGTAGGTAGGACTTTTGTAGAGGTAGGTATGTGCCAGTTCCAAAACTGAAGTAAACTTGGGTGGAAAAGGATAGAAACATAGAAAATGCTGACAGAAGAAGGCCTTGTGGTCTGTCCACACGGCCAGATATGGAGGTTGTTCATACTTTATTAGTCCAAGTCCCCCCTCTCTGGTCCCACTATCTTCCCCTTATAAATAGCGTCCCTCTCTTGAAGCCCTCTATGGTTTTAGTATTAACCACTACCCATGGCATCATGTTTCAACCCTCCATCACCCTTTCTATCAACTAGTACTACCTGGCCCCCTTCCTAGCATACCCTTCTCCAACTTGCTGCCATTCCTCCTGCTACAGGTAATCTTGCTGGGTCAAAACAGTTCTCTAGATTCCACCTGATAATTTCATGTACTTAAAGGTTTTTATTATATCCTCCCACTCTCTCCTCATCTCAAGTGAGTACATGGTCAGGTTATCCAGACACTGCTCATATGAGTTACCATTCTGCCCCAGATCATTTTACTGGCTTTACTCTGCACTGCTTCCAGTTTGTTTACATCCTTCCTCTGAAGAGGACTCCAGAATTGGAGACTGTATTCAAGATGTTGTTGCACCAGAAATCTGTATAAGAGCAGAATTACCTCTTTTCCCCTGCTTCTGATCTCCCTGTGTTTGCAGACCAGCAATCTGTTTGTTTTTCCACCGACTTGCTACATTGTGCAGTTGACTTATAGCTAGTCATGATTGCTACTCATTAGTCCTTTTCCTCATTGTGCAATCTGTGGACAGACAAGACAATGGGGAAAGATGGGATTTACCCGAGGGTGCTCAAAGAGTTAAAACAGGAATTGACAATGCCACTCACTAGGCTATTCAACCTGTCACTACACAAGGGAAGGGTTTCTGCAGACTGGAAAAAGGCTGAGGTAGTACCACTACATAACAGAGGCAAGAGGGAGGAGCCAGGAAAATACCGCCTAGTCAGCCTGACCTCCGTGGTCGGTAAGCTGATTGAGGCACTAATTAAGGAAAGGCTGATTAAATATATAGAGGGGGAGGGCCTCCTAAATGACAATCAGCATGGATTCATGGGTGGCAGGTCTTGTCAGACCCACCTGATAGAATTCCTTGACAGAGTGATGGAGATATGGGACCAGGGTGGGGTGGTGGACATGGCCTACCTGGACTTCAGGAAGGCATTCTATACCATCCCCCACAGGAGACTGGC
This sequence comes from Neoceratodus forsteri, assembly GCA_016271365.2. Lineage (NCBI taxonomy): Eukaryota > Metazoa > Chordata > Ceratodontiformes > Ceratodontidae > Neoceratodus > Neoceratodus forsteri. Next base: position 533,734,277 of record CM057455.1, read on the forward strand.
AGGCAAGGTGGAAAGCTTGGGGTGGGGAACAAGCTCATGAGATGGGTGGAACATTGGTTGGAGGGGAAGACTCAGAGGGTCAAAGTAAATGGGATGCACTTGAAGGAATAAAGGGTGATGAGAGGGGTTCCACAGGGGTCTGTGTTGGGACCCATACTTTTCAACATATACATTGCGGATATCACAGAGGGCCTATGGGGTAAGGTGTGTCTGTTTGCAGATGACATGAAAATTTGTATAACAGGGTTGATATGGCAGAAGGGATGGTGGAGGATATAAAGAATGATTTGGCCAGGCTGGAAAAGTGGTCAGAAAGGTGGTGATTACAGGTCAACACAAAAAAGTGCAGAATTATGCACTTAGGGTGAAACAACCTGAAGGCAAAATATCAATTTGGGGGGAAGGAGCTGGAAGAGACAGCAGGAAAAAGACCTGGGGATAACCATCTCAGACAATTTGAAAGTCAGAGTCAATGTAAAGGAGCAGCAGGAAAGGCAATAGGAATGTTGGCATGCCTAGGAAGGAGGTTCTCAAGCAGGAAGAGGGAGGTGATCTTGCCACTGTACAAACCATGGTCAGACCAACCTGGAATATGGGGTCCAGTTCTGGAGGCCATACCTGCAAGGGGATAAAGACAGGCTGGAAAGGGTCCAAAGAAAATCAACCAAAATGGTGTGGGGGCTGCAGGGGATGTCATATGAGGAGAGGTTGGTGGAGCTCAGCCTGTACTCGCTGGAAGAGAGAAGAGAAAGTGAGGACATGGTAGAGACATTCAAGTACTTGAAGGGCATAAACAAGGTGAGAGTTGACAGCATAGTCAAATTGAGTAAGAACAATTCCACTAGGGGACATACCCTCAAACTGGAGGGGGGCAGATTCAGAGGGGACATCAGGGAGAGGTTCTTTATCAAGGGTGGTACAGCCATGGAACAGGCTGCTGGAATGGGTGGTGGGGTGAATACAATGGAGAGATTCAAGAAGGCATGGGACAAGCACATGGGGCTAGTGATCAGACGGCAGGCTGGAAAGAGATGATGGGGATCTTCCTAGGGGAGAGGGGTTGTGGGCAGACTGGATGGGTTCCAAGGGGTCCTTCTCTGCTGACAGATTTCTATGAATCTATGATTCATTGACATGTAGGTTCCTTCATCTGACAACTTTGTGGTCACCCTCCAACCTTTATCTGGCACTCATATTTTCCTTCCAGTGTCCATAATCTTAAATAATTTGGCATTTATGTATTTCTTTATTTGTAAATTTTTACCAGAAAAGGCACACTAAGCAGTGACAGCTTGTTTTGAGGGGTGTCCTGTGGGGTGGATTAACATGGACCTGTTTTATTGATCGTGGAATGTTGGCTACGACAGTGAGAAAGCTTCACTTCTCTTCATTGATAACTGCACCATCTTTTTCTTCCACCTGAACAGTGACCAGAGTTGAGCCAAAGGGACCTCTGTTAATGTCTCTTTCAAATCATGTCACCTCAAAAGGTCAGTATCCCCCTTGTACTGCACTATAGTGTCAGTTCCGGAGAATTACCACAAGTGCCTGGTGTGAGGCTAGAGGCCATAAACTCTAATCTTACAGTCTCAAAGGTGAGCATGCTACCTACTGAGCCACTGCCAAAGCCACTGGTACCGAAGCCCAGGTGTCAGATCCCAGACCATCTCTCCAGTTTCTCTAAGTCATCCCTCAAGTCCCTGACCCATTCCTCACTATCAACCCTGACACAGAGCTTGGTGTTGTCTGAAAAAAGCAGCATTTCTACTTGATGTCTTCACAGATATCCCTAATGAATACACTGATCAGCACCAGCCCAAGCACCAACCCTTAAGGCACCCCACACTTGACATCAATTGTGCACAAATGTTCCCCATTTAGTAGGGGACCTTAATCACTGTCATAGCCAACATTTCCCCATAAATTGGTCAAATTTGCTCTATGTAGCCCAAAGGGAATTCATCACTGCCATGTACAGTATACAAAGAATTGACTTGGAACCCTTTCTACTTGAGAAAAGTCAAAAACATTTATGGTTTTTAAAATATTATAGGTCTAATTTCAGAGGTGACATTTACATGTCAGAAAATATCTCACAAAGGTACCAAATGAAGGATTTTGTAAACAGGGGGTTCGTGATACCTAAAATAAAAACTAAGTATGGTTCACTTACTCTTAATTACTTGGTTACCAAAACTTGGAACCAAGTAATTCCTGAAGCTGGAAATTAGACTAAATTGAATCCTTTTAACAAGATGATTGATGAAATCTTGCATCATATCTGTAGCAGTTGAACAGCCGTGATTTGTATGTGAACTTGTTTTGTAAGACTGTTCAATATTTATTGTTATTTATAGTACTATTTATGTCAATTACTGTTTGTGGCAAAGTCCATTTTAGCTGATTAAATAACCCTTTAGGACAACATTGCAAACAGGGGCCTCAGGTCCTAAACATTTAATTCTGTCTAACAATAATGTTATTTACATCTACTACTACTACATCTTCTCCCTCTGTGTCCCCCACCCGAGAAATTGCTCACCAGGTAGCCATTTTCTTTCCCATCCTCAGCTCTCTTAGCTTCTTTATGAGTCTTCTAACGGGAGGGGGCAGAGTTGAGCAACTTGCTAAAATCCAGGCATTGTAGGTAGCTAGGTACATTTTGTTTGACCTACATTTCTGTTATTACAATAGACATACAGAAAGGAATGACAAGTAAAAAAATATAAGGTACTGTACATACTGAAAAATAAAAAACCTGTACAAGAAACCTTACAATGAATTGTCTATTGCACATTTCCAGGGTTGTTATGTAGCATAAAAAGGCATATAACATTCCAGAATTAATTATTTGAGAGGATTAGAAGGAGGAACCCTATAACAATTCCAGCCTCTGAATGTAAACAGAATCAATCCAATCTCCAAACTACTGTACATGGACTTTGACCACTCCCCTCCTGGGTAGTCGCTAAACTCTGGTGCCATCCTTGCATACTCTACCTGGGTACACCGTTAACTTGTTGCCGCCTATGCTACCATTCCCCTACAAACCCCTCTCACCTGTCCCATTCTATGGACTTGGGCTTAGGCCGAGCTTTACACTGTTAATATAACTACAGAGCTTTTAACTTGGCTGCTCCTGTTCTTTGGAATTTGCTGCCATTAGGGGTTGGGGGGCCCCTACTTTAGAGATTTTCAAGGCCCGCCTTAAGGCCCTCCTATTCTCCCAAGCATTTCAGGACTTAATCTCTGAATTTAGTTGAATACGATGATTACATGATGTGTTATACATTTTATTTTTTGTATTTAAATGTGTTATGCATCCTTTGCTATTTTGAAGTTGTATTTATTCATTTTGTACAGTGCCCAGAGCCTCTGGGATTGGGCATTTTTTAAATACATTTTGCCTTGCCTTGCCTATTGGGGTGCATCACTTTCCACACCAATCTAGCACCTGTGCACCTTTTCCTGCTGCCCTAATCCACCTTAACCCCCTCACTGCCTTTCTATTTACCTCTTTTCTCTCCTCCCTTACTCTTTCCTTATTCCATCCCTTGTGACCCCTGTTGCTGTAATCATCCTCTGCACCCCCTGCTGGCATACTGGGATTGTGGTCCATAGGTATATCTTTCTGCCTCCTAACCTTCCTCTCCAACTCATCCCACCCATTTCCAACCATCTCTCCACCCTGACTTTACCTGCCCTCTCCATCTACTTGCACTGATTTCTTCTGCTGTTCTCAAGAAGGATAGCTGGACTAACTCACCCCTCCAGCTGTCTATTACAATACCCATACACAAAATGCTTCTGTAATGTTTCCTTGTATCACCTGAAATTACAATCTGTGATGTACCATACTGTTCCTGTGTACTTTTACAACTTGTTATGTTTTTTCTGTGTTGACCTTGAGTAACTAACAGTTGTTTCCTGGCCATTGAGTGACCTTATATTTTTGCTTTGATGCACTTATTTGTGTCCTTTGTTGTTTCACTATATGTATTGTATCATTTGATGCAGAACCTCTGTAAATTAGCCTTTGGCTTAAAGGTGTTTTCCTAGTTTTGAAATACATAAATACATAAAAATCTCTCCTATGATCTCTAAAAGGAAACTTGCTATACTACTGCACTATTTAGCCCAAAAAAGACCAATGCACTTGTTCCCTTCCTTTTAGGGAGCAAAGAAAGGATCTTAGTTCATTCTCAGGTATTGGAATATAATTGGGAAAAAAAACACTCTGCCATGTCAGTACTAGAGATGGGCGAAGTGTCCTCAATTCACTCTGTGGAGTGATTCGGGGAGTAAAGGTGAATTTGTGGAGTGCTCCACAACGTGAAGTGGAGTACTTCATGTTACAATGGGCAACGTGAAGTCCATTGAAGAAAATGACTTTGCATTACTCTGCCTTCCCAAACCACTACTCCACCAAATGTTAAGGTGAAGTACATGGAGAACAATGTACTTCTCCTCACTTCACCTCGTTTTTAAGCTTCAAAGGTGAATTTTGCAGTGATTCATGGGATTTCAGGACACATGGGCTCTAGATTGTTCTGCACAGCCTCAGTTCAGCGTAGTGTGTGTAGGAAGCCATAGGAGACAGTCTGCTCTGAGAGCTCTCTGTGATTCAAACCTTCTAAAGCCTGTTAAAAAAGTATTTTTGAGTCATTTTTTTGCTGAAACTTTAGTTCATCAATTGTAGGAAACCCTCCTGTGCTCATATCATTGAGCGTTTATTGTTTGTGTGTGGATTTTGAATGTTAATGTACAACATTTAGTCTGTGTACCGAGAGACAGTGGAAGTGTGCTTTGGGGGAGGGGCGTATCTGATGTAGGTAGATTAAAGTTGGAGAAATAGGGAATTCTTTGTTTTTTGGTTATATTTTTCTTGTATAACTGACAGTGTTAATGTACACACAGTAATATTCTCAGTAATTGTTGAAATTTTTTGGCTGATTGTGTGTTGTGATCTGGAGGGACCTGGTGCGGCAGCGAGGTTGTTTAAAATACGTTGCATTTTACTGAAGTTTTAAATTTGCTTTGCATTACTTGTAGACAAATTCTGTGTGTGTGTGTGTGTGTGTGTGTGTGTGTGTGTGTGTGCGGTGCATGACATGACATCAAATAATATACCTTTTATTGTGCCACAGTGTAATTGCAGGCACAGCAGTGTGAACCTGCTATCCACTGCAACTGCATGATTTTGTACTGCCATTGCGGTATCTTTTCTTAGTTTTGCACTGTAGTAATCTGAAGTCAGTCCTCCCCCCCACAAGCAGAAGATATTCTTTTCCAGACTTGATTGTTTATGACTTCAGAACACCACTGGTTAGTTAAGGTGTTATTTAAGTTGTTGTGACTTTGCATCTGTATCAGTTGTTGAAGCCACAGTTGTTTCTTTGGCTTCACATCCAGCATCACCCCCCTGACCCCACTCAGAGTGAATGTTCCAAAATCTAAATGTGTTTAGAATATTCCTTTTGATTCCCCAAAATACCTGCAAAGAGATGTGCAAGCAAAGCTGTTTTTCGCCATGGCATTGCTGCCAGTGGTAAGATTGTTTGTGGGCATGGTAGTAGTACTCAGTTGTAGAAGTGCATTGCTGATATGAGGAAAGGTAGTTCTCCTTCAGTGTTTTTTTACAACGCAATCAGTAGTGTCACTCATAGTTGGAGGAGATGATGTTGTCCCAGCTGGTGGTGTTAGTGCAGTTGCTGGTGGTGGTATGAGTATTGCTGCCTCAAGTTCCACTTCTGACCAGTTTACCGTGTCCAAAAATATAGTGGAGTATGAAGCAGTGGCAGTGAGTGACAGTGTAGATGATGTCTAGATGATGTCATATTCCCCAGTAACATCCCAGTAACTGAACATTAGGATTCTGATCATCATGTCAATGATGGCACGCAAAGTGACATTTCTTCCACCGTGGTTCAGATCATTCATTTGCCATGCAGCAATTCACAGTGTGGTGAAAAAATGTTGGGTGATGGTGGTGCTGATGATGATGATGATGATGTTGCTGTGATTGCAACATGCAGTCAGTATGCCAGCACCCAAGCAGAAGATGTGGATGATGTTGATGAATACAGTATAATGATGATGTCAGTGACCCCTGTTGGGAACCAGAGAATAAGAAACTCAAGGTGGCTGTGTCTGAGTCTGTTTGCATCCCCCCCATATAAAGCTGTGATTTACCAGTTTCAGTTGATGATGATGACCCAGTAATAATGATAGGTAGTCATGGTGGTCAGTTGCAGTCCCAGTGTGTCCTGCATGAAAAATCATGTAGCACATCCCCAACTTCATGGCTAAAAAAACAGAGTCCAATAAGCAGCATCAGGGGGGCATGTTAAAACTAGAGTATCACAATTTCTTGTTTGGGATTTTTTTGTGGAACATGCAAATGATGAGTCAGTTGCAATTTGTCAGGTTTGCCAGGTGCGTGTGATTCAAGGTAAATAGGGGAGCCGTCTGGGCACAGGGGGACAACATACATATCTTAAGAATAGGCACATAGCACTGTGGACTCAGCACAAGATGGCAGCTAATACCTGTACCACAGTGGGGGTTTCACCCTCATTATCAACCTTAATGAGCATGTTATTCCCTTCCATGACTGTAGCATCAAGTGGAAAATTAAATGTGTGCCATAGTGATGAAATAACAGTAAAGGATTACTACAGGCATGATCAGGTGGAAGAGCAGAATAATTTTGAAGTCTTGTCTAGTAGTGGTGAGAGTAGCAGTTTTGGTGGTGGTGGTGGTTAATGCAGTATGTCTATTGCAAGTGGTACATCAACCCCTGTTGGTAAATCTGGGGCAATAACTGCATTTCTGTGTTTGTCATCACCTGTGCAACTGTCTTCATCACACATCCACACTCCACCCCCTGCCATTCGCAGAGCAGAACCATTTGCATCACACCCCATGTAAAACGTTTGTCAGCCCACATTACAGAGTGTTTTTGGCCTAAGCTGAAGTATCCACCCAATCATTACAGATGCAGCGAATTTAAAATCTGCTGGCAAAATGAACGTGAAGTGGCCACTTCACATTGGCACTTCGCTACGTGGTGTGCCCCACAGGAAAGGCTCACTTTACCTTGTTATTATTGCTTCGCATTGTCATTCCACCTTAAATGTGAAGTAAGGCAGAGTGACAACTAGAGATGCAGCAAATTTTTAATCCATTGGTGAAGTGAACGTGAAGTGGCCACTTTGCATTTGCGGAGCACAATGCAAAGTGGGCACTGTAAAGTGCTCACCTCGCATTATTATTATTAATTGCCATTATGCCTTAACGTGAAGTAAGAAGTAAATAGGCAGCCCTCCACATATCACATGGCTTACAGTACTGTAAGTAACATGCTTTAGCCAGGCAGGAAGGAAGTTAGTCAGAGAAGCAGTTTCACTTTCTCCTTTGCATTCGTTGAGGGAGAAGGCTTTGTGTAGAGGAGAGTAGTAGTGACTGAAAGTGCTTGATTGCCTGTTTGAGTGAAGAAAACCAACAGATTTTTTAAAATCTATATCTTTATTTTTTTTTGTATTGTGTTTGTAATAGTTTTTTTGTTAGTGAATTTTTTTTACAAGTTTTATTTTGTGTGTGTGTGTGTGACTGTGTGTGTCAGTGTCATTGTGTGTCTGTGTGTATATCGGCCCTGAGGACTTGTGTCAATGTGAAGGTAAGATGGACCCTGGAGAAGGTGAGTTGCTGGTCCATGGGTGCAGTTAGAGGAGGGGAGTGCGGACACCTGGGGGGTGGTCGTGTCATGCTGGACCACTCCCAACTCCTGGGTGTTGCTTCCCCCCATGTGGAAGCAACAGCAGCAGCAGCATCGCCAGTGCCACCGGTGGCTGCTGTGTGTCCATCTTCTCTGCCACTACCACCACCACTACCGGTAGCAGCTGTAGGGGCTCCAGCAGCATCCCCTCCACCACCTCCACAGCCACAGGAAGTGCCCCTGGAAAATCTAGGTGGTGTGAGGACTGTGTCTGGTTCCCCCCACAGCTCCCCAGTGTGGGGGTTTTTTAACTCTGTGGGGGGAGACAGCACAGTCATGATGTGCCATCTGTGTGGTGTGCTGGTGCGCCGTGGCCCCCAGGGGACACATTTGGGAACTGGGGGCCAGTGCACACACATGTTCAACCATCACAAGGCAGAGTGGCAGCCTGCCATGGAAGGGGCCAGGAGTCCTCCTGCTGGCCCTTTTGTGGCAGTGGCTGAGGGTGCTGCTGGGGTCAAAGTTGTGCCTCGCAGTTGCTGCCTCAGCAGGAGGATGGCCAATGCAGCAGCTGTTCCACCACCACCACCACCACAGCCACCACTGCCACCTGAACCACCCTCTCTACCACCACCCCTCCTACCTGGATTTCCACCTTCAGTGGACCCTGCCACAGTCCCTGCAACAGAGGCTGACCTCGCCCTGGTGTGGGCTGCTCTGAAAGAGAATAATCAGATATTCGGTGCTTTGCAGCAGCAGGTTGACACAATATAAGAACAGCAGCAGCAAATAGTTACAATGCTGCACCTGCTGCTGGACCACCACAACATCCCATGGCCACAGTAACTTATGGGATAGTTTTCTGGCCCCCCCTACCCACAACTGTGTTGTACTGTTTTTGTGTGTTTTTTCTTTGTTGTTGTTTAATTATACTTATTTTCCCTTCAAGGGGAATCTTTCTTGTGCCACATAGTGCAATACATTTCTGTGAAAACCGCTCGTAATTTCATTACAGTGTGTCACATGATGGAGGAATTCCCATTCTGAAAAGCTGCCCACATTCTGCTTCCCTTCTCAAATTCTCAGCAACATTAGGACATGATGCCAGTGAGAGCACAGGTGCATGCTCTATTACAGTGAATATCCAATTGTCTGGCAGCTTTCCAAATGTTTCTTTATGTTATAAAGGTCAGTTTGTGGTGAAACATGTGGGCATGTTTCCAGTAAGAAGAGCATTGTTAGTGGAAACGTTGCCAAATTTCACTACAAAGTGAACCTTACAGCATAACGAAACATTGGGATAGCTTCCAGACATTCACTATAGTGGAGCACGCACCTGCGCTCCTCCTGGCATCACATCCTAAAGTTGCTGAGAAAGGGGGGGGCAGAATGCGAGTAGCTTTTCTGAATGGTAATTCCTCTGTCACGTGACACACTGTAATGAAATTATGGGTGGTTTTCACAGAAATATATTGCACTCTGTGGAGCAAGAAATATTGCAGTGAGAGTAAGGATCCCACATATTAGGTTAAGTGCATCACCATAACTATGTAATATGGTGAATCTCTGTAAAGCAGCAGTGCAACAATCTGTTGAGAACTCTGACCTATATATTTTAATGCTATGTTACAATTTCCTTTACTTACATCCAGACTGACTGGAATGATACTAGAATTTGCAGTAGTTGAGTCTGCTGTACTCCCTTTTTTTATGTGTGAAATAATGAAAGGAGCATTTCTTTTAAATTGGTGCTGATCAGGCCTTTGTCATTGTTTTCCTCTGCTTTTCTCCATCACATCAGTTAGTTGTTATATATCACTTCTGTTGTTAAATAACAGTTATGCAGCAGGCAGTGTTTTATAACACCACGGAACAATATTTATCGAAAAGCAGCTACAAATAAATACAAACCTAGTCAGAACAATATTGGAAGGTGTGCTAATTTTTTTTTTTCATACATGAAAACAAGTAGTCAACTAAGTAAAGCAGACAAAAATTCTGAAAAGAAGAGTATCATTCAAGTCTCGACTCGGAGGTAACTAGCAGCTGTGGCAATGTAAAGTGACATAAAAAAGTGCAGTTCAAAATTGTTGCAACATTCTTGCAATGCTATTTTAATTGATAATGTCAGTATGACATCATGAGCTCACAACAATCATGCAACACACAAAAGTGGCACAGAGTCCCCAGATTTTTTCTGCAGGCCCAAAATGCATCCTCCTTGTGTGCAGAAAATTGACAAGTGGTAACACAGTGAAATGGGAGTGTTTCAGCACATACAAAGTCCCCCAGAATTAATAGCGCACTCAGTCATGCGCGCAGTGGCGGCACAGAGTCCCAGATTTTTTCTGCAGGCCCAGAATGCATTCTTCTTGTGTGCAGAAAATTAACAAGTGGTAACACAGTAAAATGGGAGTGTTTCAGCACATACAAAGTCCCCCAGAATTAATGGTACACTCAGTCATGCACTCGGTGGTGGCACAGAGTCCCCAGATTTTTCTGCAGGCCCAAAATGCATCCTCCTTGTGTGCAGAAAATTAACAAGTGATAACACAGTGAAATTAGACTGTTTCAACACATATAAAGTCCTTCAGTATAACATGATGACCGTGAGCATCCTGTTGCTGGTCCAATGTGCACTACGAGACAATTTGAACAAATGCAATGTGATTATCTCAACAGGATTGAAGGGTGCCTTTGGCTGTACATTAATAGTAGCCTTGGTGAATATATATATATATATATATATACACATATATATACACATATATATATATATATATATGGATATATTTTTTGTATTTTGTAGGTGAGGAGGGAAGTCGACATGGACATGTACTCATGGCATTGTTCTGCATCACAGGTCACAGAAACTGTTATGTGCACATTCCAGTGCTCAATGAGAATTTTTTGTGTTGAATTTGGAAACAAATAGCTCTCAAGCACAAGAAGGTAAGTATTTTTTGAGGGGGGGGGGGCTCATATTTGCTAGTTTACCTGTGATGGTTTCTTATTTTGTTACTTCTTCACAGATTTCATCTGCATCCTTCTGTAGTCTGGTTGTTAATGATGGTCATGGTCATCTAATGAAATGACTTCTGCATGTTGCATGTGTGCCCAAGCCCGGGGAAGGGGGGTGCCTGATGTTGAAGAACTTTTTTATAAGGCCACTTTTGCAGAACAACAAAGCATCTGGAACTTTCCTAAAAAAAGAAATGAATGACTTCTTGCAACTTAATTGTTATTTCTACTTCCCTGGTTCTGAATCTCAAGTCATGTTTACATTGAAACCCACATCTTGTCAACTAACACAACCTGTGTGCAATATTTGCTGCAGTCTTTCCAAAACAATGAAATGGATGAAATAAAATCTTCATACTTACCAGAATGGATTTCACATGGATATTCCATCGGTTCTTCTCTGTATGTTACATCTGCAGTACCATTCCCACTGAGTTTTACTGATGGAGACTTTTTTTGTTAACCTGTAAAAGAAACTAAATAAGTGTACAGTATGTGTTTTACCATTGTGGCTCTGAAAAGCTACAGAAAACAAAACATACAACTAAAGGAAGTGAAGCAGCATAACAAACATGAGTACACATTCTCACTTTATGGTTTAAATATTAAGAAGCTTTGTGTCTCTGGCTGATAGATGTGGTGGTCCAGACAGACTGAGGCTCAGTGGTGTCAGTGGCTAACAGCAGTCCTGGTGGTGGTGGTCCGGGGGTGGACAGAATCAGGCTCAGTGGTGGCAGTGGCTAACAGCAGTCCTGGTGGTGGTGGTCCGGGTGGCATACCGCCTTTTAACAACTTCAGTTAAAATCTGCCCACATTAACCACATCATCATCCTCATAAAGAAAGCTGCCCTCACAGTCATCTAAGTCTGGAGTCTGACCACTGGGAAATTCTTTCTCCATTGTGTCATCATCTACGTCAGTGGTGCGCCGTCTCAGGCAGCCACTGCCAGTGCCACCAGGGTGGTCCATTTCCACATCACCAAAACCACCATGACTAGGCCAGAGTATGAATATTGAGGTTGCAGTCTGTGCTGGTATGTGCCTCTCATTCATCTTAATGAATGTTACCAAACTAACATTTGCAGGAGGCAGGTTTGCCCAATGATCCCTGACTATTACACCTGCTGAGCTGAATATCCTCTCAACACTTACACTTGAGGGTGGGCATGTGAGGTACTTCAGTGCCACTGCAGTCAGCTCTGGCCATTCACTGACCGTTCCACTACAGTACAAAAGTGGATCTTCAGTTATAGTCAGAGGCCTGTTTTAGAAACATAGAAACATAGAATTTGACGGCAGATAAGGACCGCTTGGCCCACCCAGTCTGCCCATTTTCCTGCCCTACTGGATAAGCTGCAGATCCTAGTTAACCAGCAGCCTACTTCTTCCTACCCCCCACCCTAGAATTGCCTTATGACTTGTCCCATGCATGCTTGAATTCCACCACTGTTTTGACTCCCGACCTCCTCGGAGAGCCGTTCCAGCCATCTAACCCTCTCTGTGAAAAATACTTCCTTAAATTACCTCTGAGCTGCCCCCTCTATCTTCAAATTGTGCCCCTTGTTCTTGCACCTCGTTTTTGAAGATGCTCCCTCTTGGACTTTGTTGATTCCCTTGAGGTACTTGAAAGTTTCTATCCATGCCCCCTCTCCTCACCTTTGGCTATACATATTAAGCTCCTTAAGCTCTCTTCATATGTCTTCCGGTGCAGGCCCTGCACCATTTTGTACCCTCCTCTGGACAGCTTCCATCCTGTCTATGTCTTTACGAAGACTGGGTCTCAGAACTGCTCAGTACTCCAGATGGGGTCTGACCAGTTGTCTGTACAGAGGATAATAACATCCTGTTTTCAACTGGTGATGCCTCTCCTATGCATCCCAGTATTCCAACCCTCCCTTGCCTGCCTCTCACATTGCTTGCCCACCTTTGGGTCATCCTGATAGCTACCCCAGGTCCCTTTCCGTTTTGTTGTTGTTAGTATCTCACCCACCATTGTATACTCTTTCCCTGGGTTTTTGTTTCCCAGGTGCATTACTCTCCACTCTAGCATTGAATCTAAGCTGCCGCTACATTTGACCATTCCTCTAACTTGCAAGTCCCTTTTCATCCTTTCCACCCCACCTTGTGCATCAACTCTGTTGCAGATCTTTGCGTCATCTGCAGAGACATGCTTTTCCTTCCAGTCCCTGTGCATACATCACTTATAAAGACATTGAAGAGACTGGTCCTATCTCGAACTTGCAGGTACCCCTAGTAACCTCCCTTTCTTCAGAGTGGACTCCATTACTATTACTCTCTGTGTCCTATTCTCCAGCCAATTTTTACCCAGGCTGTCATCTTGGGACCCACTCCCAGGCTAGCTAACTTGTATATTAATCTTTGTGTGGGACTGTGTCAAATGCCTTGCTAAAGTCTAGGTAGGCCATGTCCACAGCCCTCTCCTGATCTACTATTTTGGTCATCCAGTCAAAATCTATCAGATTGTCTGGCAGCGACCTTCCTGCTAATGAATCCATGCCACTAGGTCCTGTGCCCCTCTGGCCTCTAGATATAAACAATTCTTTCCTTCAAGTGATTCCATCATTTTCCCACCACTGAGGTTAAACTAACAGGTCTATAGTTTCCTGTTTCTGCCTTGCTCCCACTTTTGTGAGGGGACACATCTGCCCTCCTCCATCCTCAGGTACCCACCCCATCCTCCCATGATTTGTTAAACAGGGTGATCAGTGGTGTCACTAATTTTACCCTTAGTTCTTTTAGAATTCTGGATGGATCCATCAGGCCCCATTGTTTTGTCCACCTTCAGTTTTAAGAGTTCTTTCAGAACCCTTTCTTCTGTAAATGGGCTGGTATCAACCTCTGTCCAGAGTCTTTCTACTGTTTGTTTTAGGTACCTCCCCTCTTTCTTTGTAAATACTGAGCAAAAATATTTGTTTAGTATCTCTGCCTTTTCACAGTCACCCTCTTCCCACCCTCCCCCCTTTATTAAGCCTCACTCTCCTCCCTTGGTCTTCATGGCTCCCTGATTGTACCTATAAAAGGTTTTATCCCCTTCTTAACTGAGTTGGCTATCTTTTCCTTAGTTTGGGCCTTTGCTGTTCTGTTCTACATGCCCAGCTTCCTTTTGCTTTAACAGTACGTTTCTGTCCTGCTCCTTCTATGATTCTTGTACTTCCACAAGCTTTCTTTTCTCTTGAACCTTCACTGCCACTTCCTTTGGGACCCATAGTAGTTCTTACATCGTTTAGTTTGTTATTCACAGGAAACATACCTCTGTGATGCAGTTTATTCATTATTCTGCCTCCCTTACTTACTGAGTGTCTTTAGGCCTCCCATTTCAGCAAAGTAAGTCCTCTAAAGTCTATTTGCCTTTGTACTCCAGCTCTATTGCTGTATTTATTGAGAACCATACAGTGATCGCTAGTTCCCAGATGGCTACCACGTCCACATCTGTGATCCTCTTCATCTCCATTTGAGAGAACCAGGTCTAAGATTGCTCCCTCTCAAGTGGGCTCCAATACTGTCGTCTAAGGCATGCCCCTGTAGGGCATCTAGAATAACCCCTCTTGAGGTAGCTGCTGCAGTGCACTCCAGTTAATATCTGGCATATTCAGATCGCCCATCAGCAATATCTCCATTTTTCTGCCATACTAAGTATACTTTTATATCATTTCCTTGTCCATTTCCTCCCTGAGAAGAGTTCTGTATACAACCCCTGTGCGGATTGTGGTGCCATTGCAGGTCTCCAAACTCTACCCACAGTGCTTCTTCTCCCTGTTTTCTCTTTTGTTCTGTTGCTTTGATTCCTTCCCTTATGTAAAGAGCTACTCCTCCTCCTCTTTTACCCTCTCTGTCCCTCCTGTAGATAGTGTATCCTGGTATGTTTACGTCCCAGTCATGGTTTTGTGTGAACCATGGTTTCTGTGACTCCATGATATCCAGATGTTCCTCCTCCATCAAGGCCACTAATTCAGGAAGCTTGTTACTCAGACTACAGGCATTGGTACTCATTGCTTTCCATTTTTTGATGGCTTTCCTGTTGCAGCATCCATCACTGACCTTTCTACCTTGGTCTTTTCTCATTTAGTACCCTGTTTTGTAGGAGAGGCTGGATTTTCCTGATGCTTATCAGTGCCTCCCTTGACTAGTTTAAAAGCTTACCAATGAAGCATTTAAACCGATTTCTCAAAGACTTGTTCCTTCCTGGACAGATGCAGACCATCCTGCCAGTATAGGCTGGTGTCCTCCATCTGGATCCCCAGTCCCAATGAAGCCAAACCCCTGCGCGTCACCATTTTTCAACCATTCATTAAACTGCATGGTCAAGTACCTTGCCTCACTCACATGCCATTGACAGGCAGCACCTCTGAGAAGGATACTGTGTGTGCTACTTGTCTTAGGCCCCCCCAGTTCTACAAAGTCCTTCTGCACTGCTCTAATCTCATGTTGAGCCAAGTCATTTGTCCCTAGGTGGACAATGATGTCCAGCTCAGACTCCTGTGCAGCTGTTCTCGTGATCCTGAGGATGTGCTTCCTGTCCCTCCAAGCCATGGCACCAGGCAGGCACCTTACTTCAGTTTTCCCTGCTCCCCCCAGTTCCATCCCCCTAATAATTGAGTCCCCCACCAGGAGCTGCTTTCTTTCCTAGTTGTGTCCTCTGCCTCCTTCCTGTGGGCCTCCCTTGTGACAGGTGTCCTCAGCCTCCTTAATCTCCTCTGTGGGTGCATCCATAGGGGAGCTGTGCTCCCAGAATGGTGTATGGTTGTGGAGTGGAACAACTGACTGGGTGTGCCTCTGTTCCACCATCCTCCCACCCTCCTGAGCCCACTGTGGTCGAACTGCTGTGCTTTCTTTGCATCCTCTGAGATAGTGGTGGTGGCTCTGGTGCTCCCTGGATGGGGGAGGTTCCCTTCCTACCATCCAGTCTGGCCTAGGGGAAGGTTCCCTTACTGCTGTCCAGTGTGGCCTGAAGACAGGCAAATTCCTCCCTCAGGGCAGAGAGTTGTCTGCAAATAGGGCAGCATCTCAGCCTCCAGAAAGTCTCCCAGAAGATCTGCTCACAGCCATTACATTGCACTACTCCCACATGATTATGTACTTTTGTGTGTGTGTGTGTGTCTTTGTGTGTGTGATTGTTTTGTTATATAGAATATATATATATATATATTATACAATGTGTATGCTTATATTTTCAGTGCTGTGTGCTAGAGAGGATATGACATTGATATGCACCTTGCACTCTTGAGGAAATGATGTCAGAACCCCAGGTATAAAGGAACTATTTCCAGGGGTGGGTGGGTGAGAGGGTGGAAGGGTTGGGCCTAAACTGTGCCCTCACAAAACAATCAGCTAAGAGCTCTGACCCACCGCTGTGATGAGTGCCTTCCTGTCAGCAACATACCATACACAACAATTTGACAGAGAAAATCCCCTGCTAATCAAACAGAGAAAAATCTAGACATCCAAGTCAGACACAGGTAAACCTCCCCATCCCCAAAACAGCCTGGTGGTTTGTGCTCTGAAAGCAGTCAGCCCTAAAATAAGTCAGCTGTGCTTTAAACTCTTCCTGCACTGAAAATCTTAAGAATTGTAACAAGACTGTCTTTTCCTGATAATTCTAAGTTCCTTATTTCACCATTCAGTTAGAAGTAGCCTCCACCTGCCGAATATCTGCTACAAACCAAAGACAATTGTATGGTTCACCTCCCTCTGTTGTGAGCACAACTCGCTTTCTTGCAAATCCTAAGTTCAGTATTGCAGCTCCCAGCAAGAGGTAGTTTGACTTGAAAAATATTAGCTGTTCTGATGAGTTTGCTATAAAACACTTGCTTATAATACTATTGTTCTCAGGTCTGTTACCAAAGCTATTGGCTGATAAGTATCTATGATGTAATCACTTCCTGAGAAAGTCTGGAATTTCGTTTTAAGGCACACAAGGATAAACACAAAAAACAGTTTACTGTCTGGGTCAATTACACGACCTGTTCCTGCACTTATTTCAGGATTTGTGACAAATGTTTAGCCCAGGATTTAAACTCTTCCTGCACTGAAAATCTTAAGAATTGTAACAAGACTGTCTTTTCCTGATAATTCTAAGTTCCTTATTTCACCTTTCAGTTAGAAGTAGCCTCCACCTGCAGAATATCTGCTACAAACCAAAGACAATTGTAAGGTTCACCTCCCTCTGTTGTGAGCACAACTCACTTTCTTGTAAATCATATGTTCAGTATTGCAGCTCCCAGCAAGAGGTAGTTTGACTTGAAAAATATTAGCTGTTTTCAGACAAATATGACTCAATCATTCTCTGTGCCACATTAAGTCCAGTTGTTGATGCATCATCCTGTTCTAAAGAATCATTTATTTCACAAATACCCACTTGGGATAAAGCCTCCCAAAGTTGGTTGATGCTAGCCACTTTGGATGACAGACCACCTGGAACTGCAGTCCCCATCCCTTTAGCGGATATGCTTGATGGTCCTCCAGGTACACCTTCAGCCAGATTATGCTGCTGAGGTTTGATTACCTTGGCACATGACTTCTGTGTCCCATGAACCAAGCACACCAGTTGACCCCTGATATTTTTTACCTGTTCAGGCCCTCTCTCCAGTACTAAAGTAATTCCACGTTGTTATTGTGGGTCCAACATTGTTGCTATCGCAAAGTTGTCACTACGCTGAATGCTCACAACATGATGATTCTGGTCAAATACTGTCCGCATGTGTTGCAGCAACATACTGCTACCACCGTCTCCAGCAACATCAAGGCTATGCTGTACATTCACCAATGTCTGCCTTAGCACCTGCAGCAGTGGAACTGATTGCCTAATGGAGGCAGACTCACCACTTACTGCCTGTGTGACATGTTCAAAAGGCTGCAAAATTGTTATTACAGAGTCCTTGAGGCACCACTCTTCAGTCGTCATAGACATGGAGGCCCTGGAACTGTCACGGCAAGTATGCATCACAAGATATTCTGAGATGGCTTTGTATTGCTCATACAACCTCTCTGCCATGTATAAAGTGGAGTTCCACTGGGTATCAACTTCCAGATTCAAGAGGTGCTGAGGCAGGCTGTTTTGTATCTGCAACTGCCGCAGTTGGCCACAGGCATTTCCAGATCTTGAAAAGTGAGAGCAGATATGTTGTGCAACGGTTAGTATTTCCTTTACATCAGGGTGCTGCAGAAACTCCTGCGCCACAAGATTTAAACAGTGGGCCATGCATGGAACATGAAAAAAAAACACCATTCGTGATGCATTTCACCACATTTGACCCATTGTCACTTGCTGTGAACCCAGCTCTTAGGGACAGAGGGTTTAGCCATTTGTCAATTTCAGTCAGAACCACATCCAACATGTTCTCACCAGTGTGTGAACAGGACTCATTGTGCATAGCAATCATTGCATGCTGTCTTATTCCTGGAAGATTGCTACCGTGACAATACACCTTACTGCACTGATTATTCACACTACTAACATCACAAACAACCCCCGGCACCTGTGCCCAGTGTGCAGTTATACACAAATATGAAATCCTCACTGTTTTGTGACTTGTCCACATATTCATACTTAAATGGATGAATGGAGAGGAGGAATGTTGAAGGGCATGTCTTACTGAGTCGGACATAGTGCGGAACAACTCGGGGACAGCATGGGTAGAAAAGTATGTCCTGGATGGGACTTTCCATTTTGGACAGGCACGTGCAGCAAACTGGAGAAACTCAGAATTCTCCACAAAGGAGAAGGACAAAAGATCAATTGCCAGCATTTTCACTACAGCAGCATTACGTTCACGTGACACTGTATGATTCGGGGGGTACTTCAACTTATGCGCAAAAACACTCTGCAGCGTGGACTGACTTAAACATTTTACAGGAAGTGTGATCACAAATGGTTGTGATCTGTGATGAATGGCATTGGCAGGGGGTGGAGTGTGGACATTGGATGAAGATGGTTGCACGGGTGATGATGACAAACCCAGAATTGCAGTTATTTTGCCAGATTTTCCAACCGGCGTTGATGTATCACTTGCACTAGACATAATGCATTCACCACCACCACCACCACCTCAAACACTGCTACTCTCACCTGCACTGGACAACATTTCAAAGTCATAATGGTTCTCCACCTCATCATGCCTGTAGTAATCCTCTGCACTTATTACCTCACTATTGCACATGTTTAATTTACTACTGGACTTAACAGTCATGGAAGGGGATAACATGATCACTATGGTTGCCGGTGAAGCGGGTGAATGCCCCACTGTGGTATTAGCTGCCAGCTTATGCTGGGTCCAAAGTGCCAAGCGCCTATTCTTAAGATGTGTATGCTGTCCTCCTGTGCTTAGATGGGTCCCCTTTTTACCTCGACTCACACGCACATGGCTCTGCTTTTAACATGTCCATGATGTAGCTTATTTAAGTCCATTATTTTAAGCACTGAAGTGGAAGGGGGGCACGTGATGTTTCAGGCACTGCACACCTGGATTGCAACTGACCACCACGATTACCTATTATATTTATTACTGGGTCATCATCATCAACTAAAACCTGTAGATCAAAAGTTTTTACAGGGGAGGGGGGGATTCCTGCAAACATACTCATACACAGCCATTTTGAATTTCTTTTTCTCCAGTTCCCAACTAGGGTCAATTACATCACCATCATATTCATCAATGTCACACACATCCACATCTTCTGCTTGGATGGTAGCATGTGGACTGCATGTTGCAACAACATCATCGTCATCATCACATTCATCATCAGCATCTATACCACCATCACCTGATAATTTTTCACCATACTGTGAATCACTGCATGGAAAATGCATGACATTAACTGCCACGGAGGACAGAATATCACATTGTATGCTATCGTTGACATGATTATCAGAATCCTCAGGTTAAGTTACTGGGAAGTATGACATCATCTACGCTGCCACTCACTTGCACTGCTTCACATTCAATATTTTTGGATACGGTATGCTGTTCGGAATTAGAATTTGAAGCAACAATACTAATACTTCCACCACCACTAACACCAGTAACACTAACACCACCGGCTGGGAAAACATAATCTCCTCCAACTATGAGTGAAGCTACTGAGTGGGCTGTAAAAAACATTGCAGGAGAAATACCTTTCCTCACATCAGCAATGCACTTCTGCATCTGCGTACTACTACCACACCCACAGACTATCTTACTGCCAGCATTGCCATGGCAAGAAACAGCTTTGCTTGCACGTTTCTTTGCAGACATTTTGGGGGATCAACCACAATATTATAACCAAATTCAGATTTTGATACATTCACTCTCTGATTGGGGGGTGCACTGGATGTGAAGCCACAAAAACAACTGTAGCTTCAGCAACAGATAAGAGACTAGTCTGTCACAAAATGAACACAACTTCAGTAACCAGTGGTGCTGATGAGGTCACAAAAACAATCCAATCTGGTACAAAAATTCCTTTTGCATGTGGGGTGGGGGGAGCACTGACTGCAGTGCAGATTTTTATGGTAGTACAAGCAGCAAAACAAAGAACAGATACCACAATCGCAGTACAAAATCGGGCAGCTGCAGAGGATAGCAGGTTCACACTGTTGTGCCTGCAATTACACTACTCAGTGGCACAATAAAAGGTGTATTATTTGCTGTCACGCAACACCACATACAAACACACTCACACACACACACACACACAGAACAGTTTGTCTACAATGCTGAACGAGTAATGAGAAGCAAATGCAAAAGTTCAGTACTATGCCACATATTGTAATGTAGACAACCTGAATTATGAACTGCTGCTCCAGATCCACACAACAAACAGCAAGAAAATGTCATCTATTACTGACAATATTATTGTGTGTACATTAACACAGTCAGTTATATAACAAAAATATAACCAAAAAACTAAGAAATCACTATTTCTCCAACTTAAATCTACCTACACCACAAATACACCCCTCCCCCAAAGCACACTTTCACTGTCTTTCACTACACACACTCAATGTTGTAAATTAACATTCAAAATCCACACAAAATAAAAACACTCGATGATATGAGCACAGGAGGGTTTCCTGCAATCGATAAACTAAAGTTGGAGCCCCAAAAAATGCAAAAATTTTTAACAGCTTTTAGGAGATTTCAATCACAGACAGCTATCAGACCACACTGCTCCTACTACTTCCTACACATACTACCCCAAACTGAGGCTGTGCAGATCAATATAGAGCCCATGTAACCTGAAATCCAAGGAATGACTGCAAAATTTGCCTTTGGAGCTCAAAAACAAGCTGAAGTGAGGCGAAGTACATTGTCCTCAATGCACTTCGCCTTAAATATGGAGGAGTAGTGGTCTGAGGAGGCGGAGTAATGCAAAGTCATAGTTTCCAATGGACTTTGCTTCCCTCGTCGTAACGCTTCACAGAGAGGATTGAGCCCACTTCACCCACCACTAGTGACAACAATACTGGCAGCATCCCACCCACACAGTTACCAGAATAAAAGTGCATCTCCAAAGTGCTACTGTCTTGTGTCCAGAAAACTCCCCAGTGCTGATGAAGTGAAATGAGAGTGTAACAAGAAATGCAAAGTCTCCCAGAATTAATGGTGCACTCAGTCATGCGCACAGTGGTCAGGTCACACACAGAGTCACCAGAATTAATGTGCATCCCCAAAATGCTACTGTCTTGTGTTCAGAAAATTCCCCAGTGCTGATGAAGTGAAATGAGAGTGTAACAAGAAATGCAGTCTCCCAGAATTAATGATGCCATGCAAACGCACAGACAGATTAAGATTGTGCTGCACACTCAAGGGATGCATAGGAAAAGGCACAACAACACCTAACCAGTGCTCATAAGTTACAAATCCAATTCTGGAAAGGAATACATTTCACCAGTGGGGGGATTAGTGCACAGCAGTAATAACCCACTACTACTAAAGATATTACAAAGCAGTATAAAAAATTGATGCAGGTGTGGTAGATAGCAAGTTCACACTGCTGCAATTGCTCTATAGCACAACAAAAGGTGTCTGATTTAATGGCAGGCATCACATCCACACTCATACACACAGTACAAGTAATGCATAGCAAATTGAAAATCTTTAGTAATATAACCAAATGTTTTAAACAGACAAATTGTATATTGCTGCACCACAACAATCAGCCAAAAAATATCAAGAATTACTGAAAATATTACTGTGTAGATTAACACAGTCATACAAGAAAAATATAACCAAAACAGAAAGACTGCCTTTTTCTCTCAGTTAATCTACCAACACCACAAATACGTCCCTCCCCCAAAACACACTTTACAGTACACAGACTAACTGTTCTAAATTAACATTCAAAATCCACACACAACATAGAAACATTGAAACATAGAGGTTAACGGTAGATAAGGACCACAAGGCCCATCCAGTCTGCCTATCTTTTTCTACCTTACGAATGTGCCACACACCTTTACGCTGTCAATGACCTATCAATCCATAATCCATATTCGTCTGTATTGCTCCCTTATGCCTATCCCATGCCTGTTTGAAACCCTGCACTGTATTCATAGCCACCACTTCCTGAGGTAGGCCGTTCCATGCATCCACCACTCTTTCTGTGAAAAAGAATTTCCTCCATTCTCCTTAATCGGCCTCCCTATTCTCATGTTGTGTCCTCTTGTCCTGCTATTTTTCTTATATTTAAACATGTTAGACTCTTTCAACTTGTTAATGCCCTTAAGGTGTTTGAATGTTTCGATCATATCACCTCTCTCCTCCTTTGCTCAAGGTATACATATTGAGCTCTGTTAATCTGTTCTCATATGTCTTCTGATGCAGTCCCTGCATCATTTTGGTTGCCCTTCTCTGGACTGCCTCAATTTGGTTAATGTCCTTGTGAAGGTGTGGCCTCCAATACTGCATGCAGTACTCCAGATGGGGCCTAACCAGCGTCTTGTAAAGAGGGATTATTACCTCCCTCTTATGACTTGTGATACCCCTACTAATACACCCTAACATCCCCCTAGCCTTACCTACTGCTTTAGAGATCTGCTTGGATGATTTCAGGTCATCGGTGATGATGATGACCAAGTCTCTTTCTTCCTTTGTGAATGCCAGCAACTCCCCTCCCAGCCTATAGGTGGCTTCAGGGTTTCTCTTCCCTATGTGCATGATCTTGCACTTCTTTGCATTAAATCCCAGTTGCCACTCTTCTTACCATTTTGCTAGTTTATCCAGATCTCTTCTCATTCTGCCCACCCCATCTGGATCATCTACTCTGTTGCAGATCTTGGTGTCATCTGCAAACAGACAAGCCTTACCCTCTAGTCCATCTTCAATGTCACTAATAAGATATTAGAGAGGACTGGCCCAGGACTGATCCCTGAGGTACCCCACTTGTGACTTGCATCTCTTCTGACTGTATACCATTTACCACCACTATCTGTTTTCTGTCCATCTACCAGTTTGCCACCCAGTTGACCAACTTCTGACCCACCCCGAGCCTACCCAGCTTATTTATCAATCTTCTATGTTGAACAGTGTCGAAAGCTTTGCTGAAGTCAAGGTAGGCGACATCAACTGCTTCCCCTTGGTCCACCACTCTGGTTACCCAGTCAAAGAAATCTATGAGATTAGTTTGACAGGACCTTCCTTTTGTAAACCCATGCTGTCTTGGATCCTGTGCCCCTATGGATTCCAGGTGTTGCACTATCCTTTCCTTGAGGAGTGCCTCCATAATCTTGCCCACTACTGAGGTAAGACTGAGTGGCCTGTAGTTCCCTGCCTCCTCCTTGCTACCACTCTTGTGGAGCAGGATTACATGAGCCCTTCTCCAGTCTTCTGGGACCTCTCCTGTGCTCAGAGACTCACTAAACAGTTCTGCTAATGGATCTGCTAGTTCCACCCTTAAGTACCCTGGGATGTATGCCATCAGGTCGCATTGCCTTGTCCACCCTGAGCTTAGTGAGCTCTTGTAGGACCATTTCTTGTGTGAAGGGAGTAGTGCTCTCCTCCCTCCCCCCGGGGTCCATGGTGCTGACCTGTGGGCCCTGCCATACCTTCTCTTCTGTAAATACTGAGCAAAAGTATCTATTTAGGATAGATGCTTTTATAGGGTCCTCCTCCTCACATGCACCCTTTTTTCCTTTGAGCTTAGCAATACTCCCTCTGGACTTTCTCCTTTAACTAATGTATCTATAGAAAGTCTTGTCACCTTATTTTACTGTTCGTGCTAGTGTTTCCTCAGTTTGGGACTTTGCCTGCCTCACTACCTTCCCTGCTTCCCTTAGGGCAGTTTGATATGCCTCCCTATCTTCATCCCGCTGTGTTCCCTTATATTTCCTGAAGGCCATCCTTTTGGCTCTGACCTTTTCTGCTAGTGTATTTGAGAACGAAAGTGGTTTTCTTCTTCCTTTGCACTTTCTTTTCTGTCTAACACAATGGGATGTTGCTTCAAGTATTGCATCCTTAATGCTTGCCCACTTTGCCTGTACCCCCTCACCTGTGTTTCTTTTGCCAGGGCTAGCTTAACTCTGTTGGCCATCTTATCAAAGTCAGCTCCTCTGAAGTCCCATATTTTTGCCTTGGAATGGGATGACTTAGATGTAGTTCCAAATTGAACCATACCATGTGATGGTCACTGGCCCCCAGGTGACCTTCTACCTGGAGATTTGTGATTCCTTCCCTGTTAGTCGGTACTAGATCTAGGATAGCCCTGTCTTTTGTGGGTTGTTGTACCAGTTGTTTGAGGCCCTCCCCATGCAGGGAATCCACCATGTGTCTAGTTCTGGCAGATGTTCCTGCTGGTATTGACCAATCTGTATCCGGCATGTTGAAGTCTCCCATTATCGAACCTCCCCTTTAGCTGTCATGTTTTGTATATCTTCTAACAGTAATGTGTCTATGTCTTCCCCCTGGTATGGGGGCCTGTAGACAACCCCAGTTCTTATGGCTGTCCCATTTCCTGTTTCCAGGGTGACTCACAGTTCTTCTGGCTCCTTATGTGTATTCTGAATTTCTGTAGCTTTGCTATTTTCATTGACATACAGGGCCACTCCACGCCCCTTTTTTGCATATAAATACTCGATGATATGAGCACAGAAGTGTTTCCTACAATCGATGTACTAAACTTTGAGCAAAAAATATTACTCAAAAAGGCATTTTAAACAGCTTTTAGAAGTTTTGAATCACAGAGCTCTGAGAGCAAACTGCCTCCAGTTACCACTGCACACACACTACCCAGGCCAGAACTGCATCTGTGCCAAACAATCTATAGCCCATGTGATCTGCAATCCCGTGAATAACTGCAGAGTTTCATTTGGAGCTCAATTACAAGGTGAAGTGAGGCGAATTACATTGATTTCAATGTACTTTGCCTTAAAATTGGTGGAGAAGTGGTTTGGGGAAGGTGGAATAACGCAAAGTCATTGGTTTCAATGGACTTCATGTTCCTTATTATAAAGGCGAAGTACTCCACTTCACATTGTGGAGTTCTCCACGGATTCCATGTTACTCAGTGAATCACTTCACAGAGCAAATTGGGGCCACTTCCTTCCACCACCTTACAGTACAGTAACTCACATGCTGTACTGGAAGGAACTTATGTATGCCTATGGCTGTACTTCCGCTGAGATGTAGCACTAACACTCCAACTAAAAATGCTCATTAATGAGTACAGTGGAGGGGTGGTGAAGCCTGGAGAGATACTACAAAACATGCTTATGTAACCCCCACCCAGGTATGCCGTTTCTATCTGACAGCTCTACCTGGTGGGCTGGGTTCGGGGAGAAATGTGTCACTTGGCACATTGGCTAGGATTGGCAGCTCTGCACAGGGGCACCCAAGTAACTCTGGATAAAGGAAGCAATAATTGTAATGTCCAATACCAGAAGTGGGATTCTAAAGTGTGGATTTTATTCACATCCAACAGAAGAAACAAAGCATAGATGGACCCCAACGGGGCTACACTCCTGGTAATGCTGATTTAAAGAGACCAGAACACATCCTCATCACCTTAGCCCTCAGGCTCTGAAATACACTGGGCGCATAGCCCGAACTAGTACACTGCTCTGGGTTTTCCCAGGCTCGGTTCCCTTGCCAGCCATTTGGATACTTTCCATATAGCATGGAAACATTTACTGGTGGCTCCTTAAACCACATATGAGCACTTCTGCTCCATAAGGGAATCTTCCTCATCAATCCCACATCTGGGTACTTTCCTCAGGCACTGGCCAAGTACCTGAGAGAAAGCAACAGGTGTCCCAGAGCAAATCTGTAGAGGTGAATTTGGTTACTACTGATGGGGGGTCTCCCATCTCTCGCTCCCATAATTCATACCCGGCCATTTCTCTGGACTGTAACACCTCATCCTTTAAAACACTTTGCTGTGTAGATTCTTTTTAAATATATTCACATTCAATCTACTGTCTTTACATCCCATTTGTGCTGAACTTGAACATACTTAATAAGTGGCTGTGTCCATTACTCTAGATCCGTCACAGAGTTAAGCAGTCCAATCCCCACATCTTCCAAACTACTTGGCTGTCTTTTCCTGACCCCACAGTAACAGTCACTTTAGTTTCATTTTGTTTCAGGTGAATACACATGGCCCTTAAGCAGAGTGAACTCACCCCTTGGTTGCAGGTGCCCCACAGGCATTTTCTCCTCAAAGAACTCTCGTCCAGAGTTTCTGGTGCCTCAGCACGAACTTAAATCAGGCAGCTTCTTTTCCCTAGCTGGACCGGGGGGGGTTGCCCCTGGAAGCAAGCTGATTTCTTGCCCCCATCCCCACAGGGATGGGTCCTTGAACCACTGAAAGTGGTCTTCACCACTTCAGTGTGCTCTTCCTGTGTTCCTCTTTAGGTGAGAACACACACCTACACAACAAAAAATAGCTCTTTGACAGAGCTTAGAGCTCTGAGGGCCTGCTTACAGCAGAGCACCTCTTCTACTACAGACTGCAACAGAACTCTACTCAACTCACTTCAAATTCCCAAATGTTCTACTCTAACCTCCAACTGCAACATTCCAGTGTGGCTTATGCAGCTCCAACAGTTCTAAATGATGTCATCCCTCAGTCTCAGCTGAGACTGAGAACAGAGTGAGACAGTGTGAAATCCATTTAACTGGAGTTTCACATAGCTGACTTCTCTGCCTACCACTAGGTCTTACTGGGATTCTAGTAACCCTGGGAAACAGGGGGATTACACTCACCCTGGGCCAGGAAAATGACTGTCCGCAGACTTTAGTCAACCAGCTTAGGCCATCTCACCCCATATGTTGAGTACAGGGAGGTAGCGCTACCTTCTCCCCTACCATGTGCCAACACAGACAGACAACACTAAGGGCCTAAAGGCCTTTGTCTGATGCATCAGCCTCTACTCTACCCTCTGACTATGGGTACCTAGTGGCTCCGGTGGAATTGTTCAGAGCATAGCCCTAATAGGTCACTACTGCAATCCCTACAGCAGGTCAGGGCTACAGCCTGTCTATCCCCCCCCAGCCCTCTAGGGAAAATCTGTCTGCCTCTAACTTAGAATTCCCAAAATAAAACAAACAAGGGACCTCCTCGACCCTGAACACCATGCAACCACACGCCAGGAGCTAATACCATACACTATGCATTACTCTCACACTCCCCCACAACCATACCTGTGGAAGGAAAAGTTACACACAGTAACAACAACAACAACAGTACTTTAAACACTACACTCTAAAGTACTACTGAGGAACTCCGCTGAGTCCTTCCTCCTCTCCTTGTCTTCTCTTCTATCTTCTTCAGGAACACCTGCAAGAAAGAGAAAGACAACACACTATCCTAATCTGCATACAGTCTACCTAAACCCCCTACCATCAAAACACTGGAGAATCCCAAAAAGATTTTTTTTAGTAAAGTAGAAAAAACAATATAAACATTAGAAAACAGTAGAAAACAATGACATGATTTACAATACACCATATTTGGGGGATGGAGTGCCCTAAAAGTCCCATCTAGTGACAACAGTGCCCATAGGCAAGTCCATTAAAGAGTCTCTCCTGGGCCGGAGCCTGGTGAAGCACAGTTCTAGCAGGCCAAAGTCCTGAAGGGGAGATTCTTTGAGGACAGTTCAAACATCTGTAGTCTGCTAGTGTAGGGTGTGTACTGCAATGTCATAAGAATAGAAAAGTCTGGACTTACCAGTCCCTTGTAGAACGAAAATGGTACCACACCTGGTCCTCAGTCGAAGACTCTCCCTGGCAGCATTCTTCTGATACAGCTGGGCGGACATCTTCTGGGAAACGACAGGAGGGCACATCTGGAAACTGCTGGGATTATGTCATCTCTGGAGATGGAACCTTGGAACAGGAACAAAAAGGAAAACAGCTGGTCTGAAGTCATCCAATACCCAGGCAATGAATCAGAATACAGCTGGACTGGTGTCCTGTCTGGATCTGAAGTCATCTGCTGGGCCAGTCACTGGATTCTGGAAAGCCAATACACTGCAGAACTGATGAATGTGGGGCACCTGGTTCCTGGACGTCCAGACTGGTGGAACAACATAGGTATGGCAATGGCTGGAGTGGCAGCACTGGCTACCACTGCTCTGCTTTCAATTTGTAGGCATGGGCACATTAGCAGGAAGACCTTGTACTGTGGCTAATAGCACAACAGATCGGGATACGCTGAATTATTACCCCATCTGGGTGCTCATAATTCACACTGTGAAAGGTTTCATGTCCCTCACCATCCACAATTCAAACAGTGTCCATAAACAGTGTCTTGCCTTCTTTCTACTGGTTGTATTTTTCTTGAAACATTCTGTTCTTGACATGCTTGTTTCCACCAGGATGCACACATATCATTGCTTCTTCCCAAATCCAGGATTTCCTGCTTTTTCAATTTCCTCTCAGACTCTCCAAGGAAAGGTAGGAAGGAAATCTCATAGATTTCATTCACTTTCCTATGAACAGTCTTTCCTCTTTACTAGCTTTGGTCAACCTGAGACCTCTGGACTGGCTAGGGGAGGCCAGTCCTGGTCCTGCCAGCTATGCATTCTTAACAACATGAAAAATTGATCCTCGGCTTCTTCTTGCACAGCCAGGCAGTGGAATCACCTCTCTTCCATGCATTCCTCTGAGCAAGAGCTTGAGGCTGTGTACCAGTTCCTTCTTCACAAGGCCACATAGGTTCCCCTTCATCTTCCTCACTGAGAATCTGTGCCCAGGGTGAGCAGTCGTCCTCACTCCTGAGACTGTCCACTCTTCGCTGTGTGCGGAGGTCGAAACCTCCCATTCAAAGGCCTCCCTCATCTCGTCTTCACCTATGAGACTTGGGCTAGGCCCCTCTCTCCAAGGGTCTACTGATGCTCTTCCTGAAATGTCTCTCTGCAACTCAGACTCTGAAACATCAGCACATTGTTCTGTCTGTAAATATGCACCCTCTAGCTTTGTGCCACACTCTGAGGGGCCTTCTCCAACAGGCTCCACCTGGTGCTGTGTG
Source organism: Neoceratodus forsteri (assembly GCA_016271365.2). Taxonomy (NCBI): domain Eukaryota; kingdom Metazoa; phylum Chordata; order Ceratodontiformes; family Ceratodontidae; genus Neoceratodus; species Neoceratodus forsteri. Next base: position 533,763,480 of record CM057455.1, read on the forward strand.
CTGCCAACTGCAGATTCTTGAACCTTTGTCCATGTGGGAGCCAAATGAATCTTGGGCGCTATAAATAAACCATATTTCTCTAAGCACCCAGAACAGTGAGGTACCATGAAGCGTCCCTTCCAGCATTTAAGTACATCAAACACTCTTGCACTGGATATCGAGGAATCACCACATGAGGAGCATTCATCCCCTGAGTAACATCTCTCAATGTTCCCTAACATTAGCTTCTACTGCTATCACAGCCAGGGCATGATCCAAGATGGCAGGCTGGTCCATAACCATGACTGCTGAGAAAAAAAAAAAAACACTCACTGTTATCTCAAGTCCCACATCACTGAAAACTTTCTTTCTCTTTCAAAATGGCTTCTCGGCTGCTGTTTACATTACTACCCCACCCTGTAATGGTGGCGGCATCACTCCTATGCATCAACATTCTGTAATTGGGTCAAGCCACTGGTAGGTAGGTAGGTAAAATTTTATTTATACAGAAAATTATGCCATTAGGGATTTGAAAATCCCTGTTTACAAGACATCCCTGTATTTGTACTACGTTATTATACATGTTTACACAAAACGTGTCATAAAAGTACATTACACAATTACTACACATTATAACATACATTTCATTTATAAATACATCCATACTTCAAAATACATTACCATTCAGTTAAAACGTACAAACATTGCATTTATAAATACTGTCATTCTACCATATTCGATTCAATTTTCACCTATTGCACAAGCATTTAAAAGGCAGCTCTGTTTTACTGCCAATTTATATCCTGATAATGACAGGTTTGGGTCCCTAAGGGAGGGTAGCCTATTCAGGACTTGAAACTTTATACTGAAGGGTCATTGTGCTATATTTGTTTTTAATTTTGGGAGTAAGATATACTCTAACTCCACTATTCCTTAGGTTTAGTCCATGTTCTGTTTTTTTTAAGTTACACAGTAGATAATTTTGTGATACATTCTTGTGTAAGCCCTTTATTTGAATTAACCAAGAAACCTCTGCCCTCTGTTTTAAAGAATTCCACCCCAGTCTTGAATACATGTCACAGTGATGGGTACCGAAATCACATCTTAACACAAATCTAGCTAATTTGTTATATAAAACATCCAGGTTATGTTCTTGTTTTTTTTAGGTATGTCTATAAATGTAGGAGCCATACTCTATCACGGGAATAAGTAATTGATTTACTATGTTTTGTCTCATTTTCTTGTTAGGCACTTCGATATTCTTCTCATGACACCTAGTTTAGAGTTAGTTTTTATTAGTTCAGTCACATGTTGATTAAAATATAGTTCTTGGTCGATTATGACCCCCAGATATTTATAATACTTGGTTTGTTCTAGTATTTTCCCCTCCTGTGTCCTAATTAACAAGTTTTTACCCACTGCGCATCCGATTTATACACTCTACTGATAACTTTGCTCAAATTGCATAAACATCCACTGTTCTTTTTCCTAGCACACTTATATGATTTACCACGCACTTTTAACTCGCTAAAGACATTGCTCTAGCTTACAGTCCCTTAAAGCCTCAGTATTTCATAGCACAGGATTGCCTTTATTTCTTGCTGCATATCTGATACAACTCACAGTCTCTCTCATAGCTTTGAAAATTATACTGACGCTGAAACTATAATTGTGCTCACAGTCGATTGCTTCGAATGCTTGTTTTTGCAGGTAAAAATTAACACAGTCCTTCTTTGTAAAGCGATTACACTGCTACACACAGATTCAGCTAGCTTTTGGTGAAATCACAGTTTGAGCAATGATTTCTGTTGGTACTCACTGTTATCAGTAGCTGTTTGCTGTGATGAAAAAACGGCCTGCAGCCAGTCTGGAGGCTTCTGGAAAGAAGCGGGTTGTCAGTCCTGCCGATCATCCCTCTGAACACCACACTCACAGTCCAGTCGATCAAAATGAGGGTTGAACCCGAATTTAAACAGAAAAGTCAGTTTTTTACACTTTTTGCAGCACTTTCAGTCACTGTGACGCTCCTCCTGGTAAGCCAGTTTGCACGCTTCATTCATTCTCCCTCTCGAATGCTGTGCAGTCACTCTAGAGCTGGCTTGGGGGTGAGACTGATTGTAATCTCACCAATCACTCGACGCCATGCAAATGAGCCTCTTTCCTCTCATGCTCTTCTCCTCACAGCGATCATCGAGCAGGCAAAATTTAAACTGCAAAACCACACTTTCTTTTTTTTTCTTCAATGACTCCTTGGCAGGGCCCATTTCAACCATTTTCATGGCCATTAGCATGACAGTCTCTCAGTTCACACAGAAAGCATTTCCAACGTCTAGGGCGCAATTTTCTTTTTGCTACCCACAGTTTTCCACACTTTTGTCACAAACACTTTTAAAAGCTGGCAAATGCTGTAAATTTGATGCAGGACAAAGGCATACACTCTCAGGCTTTACTGCTCCTTGGTAAACAGTTGGCATTTTAATAGCAGCACATGGATAACAGCACACAGCGGCACATTAGTTATCATTGCTTCAGCTGTTATGGGCTACCTACTACCAGATAACCAAAACCCTAGCCATTGTCCGAGCGACCTTTCTTACATTCATCCCTAAATTCCAAACCCAAATCCTCAGCGGTGCCTCCATTTTAGTAACCCCCACCCAGGTATGCCATTTCTATCTTGACAGCTCTACCTGGTGGGCTGGGTTCGGGGAGGAATATGTCACTCAGCACATGGGCTAGGTTTGGCTACTCTAGACAAAAGCAACCAAGTAACTCTGGATAAAGGAAGCAATAACTGTAATGTCCAATACCAGAAGTGGGATTCTAAAGTGTGGATTTTATTCACATCCAACAGAATAAACAAAGCATAAATGGACCCCCACGGGGCTACACTCCTGGTAATGCAGATTTAAGGAGACCAGAACACACCCTCATCACTTTAGCCCTCAGGCTCTGAAACACACTGGGCACACAGCCCAAACTTGTACACTGCTCTGGGTTTTCCCAGGCTCGGCTCCCTTGCCAGGCACTTGGATACTTTCCATAGAGCATGGAAACATTTACTGGTGGCTCCCTAAACCACCTATGAGCACTTCTGCTCCATAAGGGAATCTTCCTCATTAATCCCACATCTGGGTACTTTCCTCAGGCACTGGCCAAGTACCTGAGAGAAAGCAACAGGTGTCCCAGAGCAAATCTGTAGAGGTGAATTTGGTTTCTACTGATGGGGGGTCTCCCATCTCTCGCTCCCATAATTCATACCCGGCCATTTCTCTGGACTGTAACACCTCATCCTTTAAAACACTTTGCTGTGTAGATTCTTTTTAAATGTATTCACATTCAATCTACTGTCTTTACATCCCATTTGTGCTGAACCTGAACATACTTAATAAGTGGCTGTGTCCATTGCTCTAGACCCCCCACAGAGTTAAGGAGTCCAATCCCCACATCTTCCAAACTGTACTTGGCTGTTTTTTCCTGACCCCACAGGAACAGTCACTTTAGTTTCACCTTGTTTCAAGTAAAAACACATGTTCCTTTACCAGAGCAAACTCATCCTTTGGTTGCAGGTGCCCCACAGGAGTTTTCTCCTCAAAGAACTGTTGTCCAGAGCTTCTGGTGCCTGAGCACGAACTTAAATCAGACAGCTTCTTTTCCCTAGCCAGATCGGGGGGGGGTTGCCCCTGGAAGCAAGCTGATTTCTTGTCCCCATCCCCATAGGGATGGGGCCCTGAACCACTGAAAACGGTCTCCACCACTTTAATGTGCTCTTCGTGTGTTCCTCTTTAGGTGAGAATACACACCTATACAACAAAAAATAGCTCTTTGACAGATCTTAAAGCATTGAGGGCCTGCTTACAGCAGAGCACCTCTTCTACTACAGACTGCAACAGAACTCTACTCAACTCACTTTAAATTTCCCAACGTTCTACTCTAACCTCCAAATGCAACATTCCAGTGTGGCTTATGCAGCTGTGAGAGTTCTAAATGATGTGATCCTTCAGTCTCAGCAGAGACTGAGAACAGAGTGAGACAGTGTGAAATCCATTTAATTGGAGTTTCACAAGCTGCCTCCCTGCCTATCACTAGGTCTTACTGGGATTCTAGTAAGCCCGGGTAACAGTGGAGTTACACTTACAATACATCCCAGTAACTAGTCAACAAATTAGTTTTGCAATTTGTGACATGATCGTGAATCATGATTTGTGACTACATTTGTGGCCATGATAATGAAGAACATTATTAGGTGTCGACGGTGTGAGATAAACAATATGGAACTGCATTGGGAACATGAATGACTACGGCTGTACTTCTCCGATGAGCTGTAGCACAAAGTCCCAGACTTAAAAATGCTCATTAATGATTACAATGGTGGGGTGGTGAAGCCTGGAGAAACATAGAATTTGAATTTGATGGCGATTCAGGACCGCTTGGCCCACCCAGTCTGCCATTTCCCTACCTACTGGATAAGCTGCAGATCCTAGTTAACCAGCAGCCTACTTCTTCTTACCCCACCCCCAGAATTGCCTTATGACTGTCCCATGCATGCTTGAATTCCACCACTGATTTTGACTCCACAACCTCCTCCGGAAGGCCATTTCATGCATCCACAACCCTCTCTGTGAAAAAATACTTCCATAAATTACCTCTGAGCTGCCCCCTCTATCTTCAAATTGTGCCCTCTTGTTCTAGCACACCTCTTTTTTTGAAAGATGCTACCCTCTTGGACATTGTTGATTCCCTTGAGGTACTTGAAAGTTTCTATCATGACCCCCCTCTCCCTCCTTTCCTCTAGGCTATACATATTAAGCTCCTTAAGTCTCTCTTCATATGTCTTCTGGTGCAGACCCCGCACCATTTTAGTTGCCCTCCTCTGGACAGCTTCCATCCTGTCTATGTCTTTGCGGAGATTGGGTCTCCAGAACTGCACACAGTACTCAGATGGGGTCTCACCAGCTGTCTGTACAGAGGGATAATAACTTCCTGTTTTCTACTGGTGATGCCTCTCCCTATGCATCCCAGTATCCCCCCAGCCCTCCTTGCTGCCCTCTCACATTGCTTGCCCACCTTTAGGTCATCTGATATGACTACCCCCAGGTCCCTTTCCATTTTTGTTGTTGTTAGTATCTCACCCCCCATTGTGTACTCTTCCCCTGGGTTTTTGTTTCCCAGGTACATTACCTTGCACTTCTTAGCATTGAATCTAAGCTGCCATACATTTGACCATTCCTCTAACCTTGCCAAGTCCCTTCTCATCCTTTCCACCCCACCCTGTGCATCAACTCTGTTGCAGATCTTAGTGTCATCTGCAAAGAGGCATACTACAAAACATGCTTACAATACATCCAAGTAATTAGTCAAAAAATTAGTGTTGCGAATAGTGACATGATTGTTTATCATGATTTGTGACTGCATTTGTGACCGTGATAATGAACAACATGATTTGTATCACGAGTGACTCATGATGATGGTCCTGACTTAAAAACGCATATTAATGAGTACAATGTTTATGTAGAATTATGCACCACACCTGTCCAGTACTCTGAAGGGAAGCCAAAGAAACAACTGTGACTTAAGTTACAAATGGAGATTGGGCCCTAAAGAGATGCAAATACACAGACAGATTAAGATTGTGCTGCACACTGAAGAGATGCAGATGCAAGGGCACAACACCTAACCAGTGCTCACCATTGGAAATTCAAAACTGGAAAAGAATACCTTTGCCCGGTTGGGGCAAGCCACGGGGGAGGGGGCAGTGTACTGCACTGCTGCAGTAACAGTCACTAGTACTAGTACCAGTAAAGATACCACAAAGAAGTACAAAAATCACACAGCTGCAGTGGATAGCAGGTTCACATTGCTGAAATTATTATGTGGCACAATAAAAGGTGTCTGATTTGATAGCACACATCACACACATACTCACACAAACACTAAGTAATGCATAGCAAATTGAAAACTTCAGTAATATAATCACATATTTTAAACAAACTAAAATTATGCACTGCTGCACCACGACAATCAGCAAAAAAAATAGCAAGAATTAGTGAAAATATTACTGTGTGTACATTAACACAGTTATACAAGAAAAATATCACCAAAACAGAAAGCACTGTCTTTTTCTCCAAGTTAATCTAGCTATACCAGAGATACGCCCCTCCCCCAAAGCACACTTCCACTGTCTCTCAGTACACAGACTGAATGTTGTACATTAACATTCAAAAGCCACACACAAACCTTAAATGATCAATGATATGAGCACAGGAGGGTTTCCTATAATCGATGAACTAAAGTTTCAGCAAAAAAAAAAGACAAAAAAGCTTTTTAACAGCTTTTAGAAGGTTTGACTCACAGAGATCTCTCAGGGCAGATTGTCTCCTACAGCTTCCAACACACACTACCCAAATCTGAGGCTGTGCAGAACAATCTAGAGCCCATGTGACCTGAAATCCAATGAATCACTGCAAAATTCACATTTGAAGCTTAAAAACAAGACGAAGTGAGGCAAAGTGCATTGTTTTCAATGTACTTCACCTTAAGAATTGGTGGAGTAGTGGTTTGGGAAGGCAGAGTAATGTGAAGTCATTGTTTTCAATTGACTTTGCGTTACCCATTATAATGCGAAGTACTCTGCTTGGCGTTGTGTGGGGTTTCGATCCATGAATTCACCTTCACTAGGCGAATCACTTCACGGAGCAAATTGGGGTCACTTGCCCATCTCTACCAATCATACAGTGCCACATGAACTTAATGCTGCTGTAGCAGATATGTGGACAATTGATCTTTGCCCTTCTCCTTTTGGAGAATTCTGGTTCCTGTGGTTTGCTGCATGTACCTGTCCAAAATGGAAAGTCCCATCCAGTACATACTTTTTGACCTGTGCTGTCCCAGGTTGTACCATACTGTGTCTGACTCAGTAAGACATGCCCTTCCTTTTCTGCATTCATCCATTTAAGTATGGATATGTGGACAAGCGGCAAAACAGTGGGGAGTTCATATTTATGTATAACTGCATACTGGGCACAGGTGCCGGGGGTTGTTTGTGCTGTTGGCAGTGTGAATGAACAGTGTAGTAAGGTGGAGATCCAGGTCCACCTTGAAAATGAGCATTGCTCAACAGTGTTCGCCTGCCTAAATAAAGATTTTGATTGATTGATTGATTGGAGTGTTGTGGTAGCAATCTTCCAGGAATTCAACAGCATGCAATGATCGTTATGCACAATGGAACCTGTTCACAGACTTGGAAAAACATGTTCGACATGGTACTGACTGAAACTGACAATTGGCTCAACCCCCTGTCCCTGAGAACAGGGTTCATAGCAAGTGACCATGGGTCAAATGTGGTGAAATGCATCATGAATGGTGGCTTTTTTCAGGTTCAATGCATGGCCCACTGTTTAAATCTTGTGGTGCAGGAGTTTCTGCAGCACCCTGATATAAAGGAAATGCTGACAGTTGCATGCCATATCTGTTCTCACTTTTCACTGCTAATGCCCATGACCAACTTTGGCAGTTGCAGATCTGAAACATCCTCGTTCAGCACCTTTTGAAGCTGGAAGTTGTCACCCGGTGGAACTCCACTTTATATGTGGCAGAGAGGTTGTATGAACAGTACAAAGACATCTCAGAATATCTTGTCATGCACACTAGCCGTGACAGTTCTGGGGCCTCCATGTCTATGACGACTGAACAGTGGCACCTCAAGGACTCTATAATAAGAATCTTGAAGCCTTTTGAACATGCTACACAGGCGGTGAGTGGTGAGTCTGCCTCCATTAGCCAATCAATTCCACTGCTATGGGTGCTGAGGTAGACATTGGTGAATGTACAGCATAGTCTTGATGCTGCGGAGACAGTGCTATCAGTGTGTTGCTGAAATACATGCTGACAGTATTTGACCAGAATCATCACATCATGAGCATTCAGCGCGGTGACAACTTTGCAATAGCAATAATGCTGGACTCACGATGCAAGCGTGGAATTGCCTTAGTACTGGAGGGTGGGCCTAAGCAGCGTAAAAATGTCATTGTGCAACTGGTGTGCTTGGTTCATGGGGCACAGAAGTTGCATGCTAAGGTCAGGAAACCTGAATAGCACAATCAGGCTGAAGGTGAACCTGGAGGGTAGTATCAAGCATATCCTGTAAGGGAAGGGACTGCTGTTCCAGGTGATCTGTCATCAAAAGTGATTGGTGTTAACCCACTTTGGGAGGCTTTGTCCCAAGTGAGGATTGTGACATTAATGATTCCAGAGAAGCAGATGATGCATGAACCACTGGACTTAAAGCAGCAGAGCGAATGGTTGAGTCATATGTGTCTGAAAACAGACATCTGTCAATCACTGATGGTCCCCTTTTATACTGGAGTGGAAAGGTCAGTGAATGGCCAGAGCTGACCACTGTGGCACTGAAGTACATGACATGCCCACCATCCAGTGTGAGTGTCAAGAGGGTATTCAGCTCAGCAGATGCAATAGCTCAGGATCAATACAAATCTCTCTCTCCTGCAAATGTTGGTTTGCTGACATTCATAAAATGAATGAGAGGCACATACCACCTCAGACTGCAACCTTAGTATTCATACCCTGGCATACTCATGGTTTTGCTGATGTTGAAGTAAGGACCATCCTGGTGGCAGTGACAGCATGAAGTGGCCCACTACTGAGGGTAGATGATAACACAATGGAGAAAAGAATTTTCCATGGTCAGAAGTCAGACATAGAAGACTCCGAGGGCAGCTTTCTTTCTGAGGATGATGACTGACAATGAGATTAATGTTGGCAGGTTTTAACTTAAGTGGTTAAAAGGATGTCACATGTCTTGTATGATACATGTTCTCTTTTTCATGAAGTTAAATCACTGTCCCACTCATAGTGGCTCAAATTTCATATGTCTCATCATCACATTTATATACAGAGCACAGTATATCCTGGCTCAGACTGCCTCCACCATAAGGCCACTGTTCTCCACTACCACCATAAGGAATGTGATCGTGTGTCCCCCGGACTACCACCGCCATAAGACCACTGTTCACCACTGCCACCATAGGGAATTTGACCATGTGTCCCCCTGGAGTACCACCACCATAGGACTGCTGTTTGCCACTACCACCACCACCACCAGATGCAGAAAGATGTGAGAGGGAATGTCATCATGTGCCATAGTTATGATCACCAGCACCCACCACCAGTGCCATTGTGACAAAATTTTTACATTACATTGACCGTGCCAAGGCAGAGGGAGTCAAGCAGAGACCACATCCATCAGCCACAAGCAGAAGGCTTCTTACTATTAAAACTATAAAGTTAGTATGTGTACTAATGTTTTTCATGCTATTCAACTTCCTTTGGCTGTGTGTTTTGTTTTGTGTTGCTTTTTTGAGCTGCAATGGTCAAACACATATGGTCAACTTATTTTGTTTTTTTACAGGTTAACAACAAATGACTCTCCTTCGCTGAAGGTCTGTATCAATGGTACAGCAGCAGTACAGTCTTCAGGAAGCTACGGGATATCCATTTCCAATCCATACTGGTAAGTATATCAATTTTATTTCATCTGTTCCTTTTTTTTTCATAAGAGTGCAACAAATCCGACAGATGATTCAAGAACTAGGTGACATGTACGTCACAAAAAATATTTATGCAACATATCATGCACTGAATTCCAAATTTGCAGCTCTGCAGCCATGACAGTGTTGAAAAAGTTGGACCCAGGTTGTGTTACTTGACAAGATGTGGTTTTAAAATGTAATTTGAGTTGAGACACAGGGACACTGACACAGTATATTTGTTACACAGTCTGGTACTAAATTAAATTGTGATCTGATGATTGCAGTGGGACAGCTTGCTCTCTGCGTTAATCCAGATACATGTGGAATAGCCACTGCTTAAACATAATGTCTTACTGCTTCAATCAAGTTATAATAAGTACTTCATTTCTATTTTCAGGAAACATCCAGGTGCTTTGTTGTGTCATAGTTGCCTTATACAAAGAACTTCTCCAACATCACGCCCCCCCTGGGCTGGGGCAGACATGCAACAAGCAGAAGTCATTTCAATCGATGACCGTAATGATCATTACCAGACTGGAGAAGGATGCAGATGAATTCTGTGAAGAAGTAACCAAATAAGAAACCATTAATGAGACCTACTTTACATATGCCCCAAAAAAAACTTAACTTCATTGGCTTGAGAGTATTCCTTTCCAATTTCAATGCCAACATATCTCATCAAGCACTGGAATATGCACACCAACAGTATGTGATCTGTGATACAAAACAATACAATGAGTACATGTGTCTATATATATATATATATATATATATATATATATATATATATATATATATATATATATGTATATGTCAACCCCCACCTAGAAAATGCATATATATTTTTCTATATACATATATATCAACTCACCAAGGCTACTATTAGTGCACACACAAACAGCACCCTTCCATCCGGTTGTGTAATTTGCAACACATTTGTGGGAATTGCAGCACACTTTGGACCAGCAACAGTTCTCTCACGGTCATCATTTCTGACAGAACAATGAATGGATTCATGTCATGTATTCCCCTCCTTCACATAGTTTGGCAAGACACTGTGCATCATGACATCATCATCATCACAGAGTATGTAAATTTTCTGGACACAAGACAGTTATATTTTGGGGATGCAGAAAAATTCTGGGGACTTTGCGTGATCATTGCGAGCATGAGTGAATGTGCAATAAATTCTGGGGGACTTTGCATGTGGTGTAATGTTCCCATTTCACTACTTCTGCTCTTGGGAATTTTCTGGACACAAGACAGATGCATTTTGGGGATGTTGAAAAATTCTGGGGACTCTGTGTGACCACTGCAGACATGAGTGACTGAGCAATAAATTCTGGGGGACTTTGCATGTGGTGTAACGCTCCCATTTCACTTCATCAGCTTGTGTGAGCACATAATGTCATACTTAAATTATAAATTAAAGCACCCGCTTGAAGCAATAAATTAAAGCAGCAGTGCAACAATGTGGTGAAAATTTTGACTTATACTTGCTTATGCTATTTTAGATTACCAGCCACTCGTTACCTCCTGACTTGTATGATACCCTTATTTTCACAATTTGTGTCTGCTTTACTACTTTTTCTCATGTCTGAAAAAATTGAAGGAGCACACCTTTTAATATGGTTCTGACCAGGTTTTCATCCCTAATTGCAGCTGTTTTTGAACAAATATTGTTCTGTGATGTCATAAAACACTGCCTGTTGCATAATTGTTAATTTTACAGCAGAAGTAATATATAAATAACTGATGGAGAAAAACAGTGGAAAATACTGATGAAGACCTGGTCCGAACCATATTAAAGGAGTGTCTTTTATTTCAGACATGAAAAAAAGTACTAAAGCAGATTCAAATACTGGAAACAGTGGTATCATACAAGTCAGGAGGTAAGTAAAGTAGCAATGTAAAATAGCATAAAAATGTATAGGTCAAGATTTTCACCAGATTGTTGCACTGCTGCTTTAATGTCTGTTTCAAAAAAGAAATATTTCTGGAGCCTCAGTAATGTTTACTTTGTGTTGGGACTTGTGAAGTGTTTCACAAAAAGCATGACTGAGCAGTGCAAGTATGTTGTGCTAAACTGCATGTGTGCTGACAGTGTTCTTTCCTGTGTGTGCAGAAATTGTCCAGCTTCATGCAAACATATATATGGTGTGACTTGTTGCAGTATGTAAAGAATAAAGGTAAGAAAGAATATATGACGTATATTTTATTTGTACCATCAGCACCAGCGGAGTAAGTGATATGATATTTTTTCAGAGGTATCGGGTCACTATGCACCTCAGTCACTCACAGTGCACACATGACTTTCAGGAGATCATAGCTCAAAACACATTCTCTCCTAAAAGTCATGTGCACCTGCACACCACAAAGCAGACATACCACAAGGCTGCTGTCTCCCCCGACACAGCTGAAAAACTGCTAAACTGGGGAGCTGCGGGGGAACCAGGCACAGGAGGAGCAGTTGAAGTGCCGGCAGTATGGTCATGCACCTGGGGCTCCACCTGCTGCTGTGGAGGTGGTGGTGCTGCTGGAGCTCCTGCAGCTGCTACTGGTGGAGGTGGTGGTGGCAGACTTGGTGGACATGGTGGTGGAACTGGTGGTGCTGCTGCTTCTGGGGAGGAGGCAGGACCAAAAAGTCTGGAGCAGTCCAATGCCACAGGCTATGACCCCACATGTGCACACTCCCCTCCGGCCATGGGCCACATACTGTCCCTGGTCCATTGCACAAAAAAACACTCCTTCCCTCTCCAACATGATGAGTGAATTCATACACACTCACACAACACAGGCACACACACACACACACAAAACCAGACTTAAAGAACAAAGAAATTGATCAGCAAAAAAGAACTACAAAACAGTATAAAAGAAAAAGAAATAGCTTTTAAAAAAGCTTTTGGTTTTTGGAATTTGTTCAAGAAAGAAACTTGTTAACACAAACTCTCCTCTCCTACACAAAATGCTTCCTCTCTCTACCCCTGCAAAGGAAAAAGTGAAAGTATCTGCTTGTATGACTCACTTCCTTCCTGCCTGGCTAAAACATGTGACTTACAGTACTGTGAGCCATGTGATGTGTTGGGGGGGGGCTCTCTAAAGTGCCTATATTGTTGTCATTCCACCTTACTTTGCGTAAAGGCAGAATAACAATGCAAAGTCATAATAACAAAGCAAAGTAAGCACTTTCCAATGGCCACTTCACGTACTGTAATGATAATGCAAAGTGGCCACTTCATGTTCACTTCACAGGCAGAATTTAATTTCACTGCATCTCTAGTCAGTACTTACTTGAACTACTGTAGTCCAATTCATGAAGTGTGATTTATACAACCATAGTTCCTAAAAGTAGTTTTTTAAAAGGGCAAAAATAATAGCAAAAGGTTTGTTCCTTAATCTTCTTGTATTTTAAAAGTACATCCATCTTAAGCATTGTTCTAGTTCAGATCCAAAAAGATACACGACTTGTTATTACAACAACCTGAAGATCTTTTTAATAGAGTTCTGAAAGTTTAACGTTCCTGATCATTTTATATTCAAAAGTATTAATTTGTCTTATTTCAAGAAGGGGAATTTAAGCAGGCTGTGGACATCATGTCATAGAAAATATATCCTTTGTTTTTGAGATTCTGGGCAAATGAAGAGCATATGGAGAGGATTTTCCTTATGTTCTTGTGTATACGTTTCTTGTGTTTAAACAATTACATCTTCCTTGCTGTAAAGTTTTTAGTAGCTACTTTCATAAATCTCTAGAAAAAATTCTATATGTAAACAATTTTCCGTCATAAGGTGAAGTTAGTAGATTCACATAAGGTTCAACATTTAGACTTGATTTGTTTCTGGACAACCATTTGTGCGCCCCTCCCCCCTTTTTATGTTATTATATTGGCTTGTCCATCGCAAGCAACATCTTGCAGTAGTAACACTTTCAGAGATGTGTCAGTGTTGTGGCCAATGCAGAGGCTGCTTTAGTGGGTGCATCCCTCACCTGCTAATTAGTGAGCATGCTGCTGATTATAGCAATTTCAAAGAGAGACACGGAGTTGAAAGAAATCTGTCATTCCAGTGAGGTACAGTTTCCTCATTTGAGCGTCAGATGATAAGGCTCCATTACATACCTTTCCTAGTGAAACATTCCAATAAATATGGTGGCTCCTGCCACCCACTACACAATCCCCAAAAAGTCAACATTGGGGATGCCCAATCCCCATTTCCGCATGTCCCCCAGTTCAATTTGTTTCCCAACGGGGGTGCCCAATCCCAATCAGCATCATGCCCCCCCACACACACACTTTCTTTGTCAACAGGGGTGCCCAATCCCCATCAGCATCATTTCCACCCAAACTCATGGCACACTGGGAGCCCACCCCAGTGTGTCCAAAATAATTTTTTTACATGTAAATAAAGAAAACCTTCCCCTGAAGTCCATTTTTTTGCCTGTAAAAAAAAGGTCCCTCATCATCTTGCCGACCCCCTCCCCAACCTGCACCCACCCTCTACGCACCTCACCTACCCACACACCCCCAGCCCCATACATCCCCCCGAGGGCCAGTGCTGTGATCTTCTGTTGAGTAGGAACATGTCTGAACTCTTCAAAAGTCAACTGAACAAAATGCTGTAAGCTTTATAATGGCAGGCAATGGAGGAGTTTCATTAAGTGGATATCTCAGCCATTTTTAGGAATTTTGGTACCAGATTTTGACATGGGGTTCTTGGGACCCCACCCTCATGAACACATGCACTGTCATTTCAACATTTGGTCCCAAAAGGTGATTTTTGCAGTCACTGCATGGAATCACCTTTTGGGACCAATTAACTACATTAGAGTGTCACTGTTAATGAGGATGGGTCCCAAAATGTCCAAGTTGCAAATCTGGTGAAACAATTCCAAAAAAATGACTGTGTTACAAGTGTGTGTTGTGCAGTTTCCATGCATGCTCATAACTTCAACAATTTTTTTATATTTTCACTCCAGATGTTCAACATTGACATTTTTTCACACCTCCTTATGAACAGTATAGCTGTCATTTTTCACATCCTGCCCAAAATGTGTTTTCACAGCTGTGGCACACAATGGCACGGTCACTGTGGGAAATAAACGTTCAGAACAGATTAACAAAATCACAGTTCATGAAGGGAGGTCCCAAAATGCCTATGTTGAAAATATGATTAAAAAAATCCCACACATAATTGCATTATGGGTGTGTGTTGCACAGTTTCTACTCATGCTCGTGACTTCACCAATTTTTTCATATTTTCATTCTAGATTTTGAACATTGCTATTTTTGTACACCTCCTCATGAACAGTACCATTGTTATTTTTCACATCCTGTCCAAAATGTGTTTTCACACCTGTGGTGCCAAATGGCGCAGTCACTGCTCAAAATCACCTTTTGTCTAACAAACTGATTTATTTATTTTATTTATTTAAATTTTGGTAACCTGGTAGGCCCACTGAGACCTTGATGGTCCCTTTTTCA
Source organism: Neoceratodus forsteri (assembly GCA_016271365.2). Classification (NCBI taxonomy): domain Eukaryota; kingdom Metazoa; phylum Chordata; order Ceratodontiformes; family Ceratodontidae; genus Neoceratodus; species Neoceratodus forsteri. Next base: position 533,778,490 of record CM057455.1, read on the forward strand.
GGGATGACCCAGGATTAGTTACATGTACCTAAGGGAGAAGAAAAACCAAAGCTATGATACATACAGTGAATCAAGTTTTACAAAGTGCAGTAGGAATATACCTAGCAGCATGTGGTACATTGTAGACAGACTCCAAACAGTAGCCTGAACATTTTGTTAGGACAACAAGGTGAGACAGCCATGTCAAATGATAACCCACCTAGATAAGTGCCCTAGCATCCTACCCCCCAGGCATACCCTCTCTCCAGAGACTATTATTCTGTGGCGACCACCCCATTCAGGAGAGCATTCGCATAGCCTCAGCTGTAGCAGCAGCACAGTGCCCCTATGTCCAGGTGAGATTTTAGTGCTTTCTTGAAACCCCCAGGGGAGGTGCTATCTTGAAGCTCTCTTGGGAGATTGTTCCAAAGTTTAGGTAGGGACACCCTGGCAGAACGAAGGCCAAGGGATGTTTTGGCTCTGGGTATTTCAAGTAGTTTCTGATCGGTACACCTGAGCTCTCTCCTGTTAGTTTTAGGGACAAGCAGGTCTCATAGACTTGGGGGGGCTCCAGGTTGTTGTAGTTTGAAAGTCAGGCACAATGAGGGATATGCTAGACTGGCTTTGAGGAATGGCCAGTCTAGGGCTTGGAGCACCTTGCAGTGGTGCCTATCTGTTGCACCCTGGCTGAAAACCAGCTGACCCAATGGTACAGTGTATCCAGGTGCTTTCTTTCCATGGGCCTCAGTGTTTGGAGCAGGGTCACCCCATAGAAAAGGGTGGGTAGTATTGTTCTGTTCCCTACCGCCTTCCTGGTTTCCTTACTCAGGAAGAGGCTTAGCCTGTAGAGGAGTCCCAGTTTTTGGTTTACTACCTTTGTGAGGTAGTCCATGTGTTTCCTGTAAGTAACCTCCTGGCCTAGGTACATCCCCAAGTACTGATGGTGCCACTGTTCATGAGGTGGGGTCACAAAACACCCATACTAAAAGTTTAGAGTGAATATACCAACAAATGGTAGGCAGGAGGCAGTATAGCGCAGTGGTCTAAGGCTCTGAGCTGCAAATCTGGTGACATCCAGCAGACCAGACCTGGGTTTGAATCCCAGAGCTTCCACTTGCATACTGTGTGACCCTGAGCAAGTCACTTAGCCTCCTTGTGCTCCCAGGTCACTCCTGTAAAAGCTTTCAGCTTAGTGTGCTATACCGGGTTAAACAACTAAATAAAAAAAAAATGACTGGGGTGTTAAGGTTTCCAACCATAACATGCAACCCTGTAGAGACTGAGAGACGTCAGGAGTGTGACTTGGGATCGTTGGCTGTAATGCTCACACCTTTCCACCTCCACCTTGCAGGCAGTAACAGGCATCGAGGTGTGCCTTGAAGTCTTCAGCCCCAAAGTTCACCCTTTTCTCCTATACTGAACCCATCTCAGTGTATCTCCTAATGGAATGGGGTGAGTGTAAGGCCCGAAGACCCAAAGGTACACTGCAACACTTGTCAGTGTCTGCAGGGTAGGGTGAGGTGAAATGGCATGAGCATTATGGTCGACGGCCCAAAGGCACATCCCAATGCCTGTCCAACTCTGCAGGGTAGGGGTGGGGTTGGCATCAGTTCAATACTTCACTGGCATTCCTATGATGCATCTCTCTAACTCCTGTAATACCAATGCCAATGCCAGCAAGACAACATTCGGCATCAACAAATGCTTGTTTGTAATTGTATTGGTATACAATAAATGTGCTAAGATTTTATTACATTATTGCATATGTGCTGTGTGTTATTACATTCATCTCATGAGTATGGGGAAAGGAGGATGGAGAAATACCTTGAAAATGTGGTGGGCAGGGCTGGAGGGACTTGTTTGAAAGTGACAGATCAGTGTGGTAAAACATACCTCAATCATCAAATTTAACAGATCTGGAGTTAAAGAAATTACTCCAGACCTTTAAGGGAGAAGTTTATGTTTACATTAATGCTGAAACTGCATTTATTTAAGCAGGATAAATGCAGTTTCATAGGGATTGAAAATGTAAACATACCGTAGCCTCTCTGCATTCAAAAGTTTCACTGTGTCCAAACCCTAAAATGACTGCCAACGTGCAGTGTCAAGATGGCATTCAGGAGAGAGCACAGAACTTGGCACTCCAACATTTCTAATAGAACCATGTTGCACAATCATTTCATTGTTTGACCTTTGCTATAAAAAACACAGCAATTATCAGTTATCCTGTGTATTACTTACTTACTTACTGCTAAGTGATGGTAATGAACTTGTCAAACAATCTAGACTAAAATCAAATGGCATGACCAGCCCTGACACAACATCTGCAACTGCGAGTGCACTGCTGTTTATATTGCCATTCATCACCGCAGTCTGTTTAATCACCCTCCCCAAATTGTCCAGATCCCCCCCCAAAAAGAATACTTGGTGGTCCAGTGGGGTAACTTTTGGTCATTTGAAGTTCTTGTCCTGCATGCTGTAATATATCAATGTCCCACCCAACCATGGTGACTGCTGACTGCCTTTCGCTTTAGTAGCTACTGTCCTGAATGCCTCACCAATTATGTCCAAATACCCCCTTGAAAATATCCCTTATGACTAAGTGGGTTAAGTGTGGGTCCCTTTGATGTCCCGGTCCTACATAAATATAGGTACACTACTACTATGTGACCACTGACTGCCCCTTCCTTTTAACTTCAAACAAAATTGCCTTCTGTGTGTATGTTCCAATACCCTAGAAAATATATCTAACAGTCCAGTGAGTAGATGCAACATAGATATAGGCACCATCCTATGCATCTGCTGATTGCCCACTATTTGCCCCAATGACTGTGATTCAGGTCATGATTCAATCCCACAAAAAGAAGAGAATGCATGGTGATTCTGGTGTTGAACAGGTGTGCTTGTGGAAGCCCCCGGACACACATTGATGCTGTACTTATTTATTTATTGAAATGTTTCACCAGGAAGGCACACTAAGCGACAAGTAACTTGTCTCCTGGTGTGACCTGGAGGGAAGGGGTACAATAGAAATGAGATATTCAACATTCAAATTACAAGATCAACACTAACATACAGTTGTAAGGCAGGTGTTACAGTGTTACAACAGTGTTGTGCATGATAGGTAGAAAGTGTGGCCAATAACAAGTGCTGGGTTGATAAGTAAACAAGTGCTTACATGAAAGAAAAGGGGAAAAGGAGAGGAGGAAGGATGGGAGGAGGGTGAGGTGAGGGAGATGGAAGAGTCGTGTCCCTGGAGGCCCCTTCAGGATGCAGGGAACCCTGCAAGGGGACTTGTGGGACCAGAGAGAAGAGGATTAGGCAGTGTCCCAATGCACTGAAGTATGTCTACTATCAAACCCCACCTCCCACTACCTAAATGCAACTGCCATGCAGGCTGACTCCAATCATACACAGATCGTGTAGTTTCTAGATCACATTTTTCAGTACCTGACACACTTCAGTACAGCATCACCATAGGACTGGGATCTTCCAAGATCACTCTTTCCAACACCAGAACCACCATATCCTTTCATTTAATGGAACTGGATCATTACTTGATTTACACTTGCTGGTGGTAATTGTGTTCTAATTTAAAAGAAAAGGCAGTCAGCAGTCATAAAGGGAGTGCCTACATCTATGTAGGAGCAGAGCTTCACGGCACCCACACTTCATGCATGGGATCACAGGTATATTTTTGGGGTGGAACAGGAAATACTTGAGGGGGCAATTAAGCTTCAAGTTAAAAGAAGCGATCGGTGGTCTCATCGGGGTGAACCTATAGCTATGTAGCACTGGACTCAATTGACTCGTACATACCTCAGGGGACCACCATGTATATTTTCAAGGGAGTGATTGAGACATACTAGGAGAGGCATTTGGGGCAGTATCTAACAGTTAAAGCAAATGGCAGTCAGCAGAAAACATGGGTGGGGGCAGCTTGCTCCACTGTAGTGTGTAGGGCTGGACTTTTGAGAGACCCAGCCTTACCCCAGTGAACCAGTAGGTATTCTGTTTGGAAGAAACTGGACACTTCAGGAGTGACTGAACAAACTACTGGTGATTAAGGGTATCTTATGCTGTAGTACACTTGCGGTTGCAGATGTCATGTCAGGACCTGTCTCACCATTTATTTTCGTCAAGATCATTTTTAAAAGTTCAAAATTATCACTTAACTTGTATATGTGTCAAACGGACATATATCAGAGAAATTCCCCCTATTTAGAGGAACCAGACAGGGTTGCCCCCTCTCCCCACTCCTTTTCACTTATTATATTCAACCTTTGCCCCAGTACTTATGCCAATATAAGGATGTTAAAAGTGTTGAGATAGCAGGCTTAGAACAGAGATTGGCCCTTTTTGCCGATGACATTCTTTTGTACCTGTCTAATCCAGACACCTCTCTGCAGGCTCTTTTTCAACATATAGGTGAATTTTCTAATATTTCTGGTTTTACCCTAAACATAAATAAATTACAGGCCTTAACCTTTGATTATGACCCCATCAAACCTTAAAAACAATACCCAATTAAATAGGATAAAACATCTATAAAATATTTAGGAATACATATCCCAAAGACCTGGACCAACTTTTCAACTTAAATTACCACCCTCTAATGAGTACAATTAAACAGGATTTGAGAAGATGGGACTTGTTACCATCCTCCTTTTATATAAGAACATTATGGCTTAAGATCAATGCCCTACCAAGATTCCTGTATTTATTCCAATGCATGCCATGTGTAGTATCTCCAAAAGAACTTCTCTCTTGGCAAAAAACTTTAAATGCATATCTATGGAATCAAAAGAAGCCAAGAATAAGCCGTGCCAAGCTGTACTTGCCAAAAGCTTTGGGAGGAGTAGCTCTCCCCTCCCTTCAAAATTATTGGATCTCAGCCCAGATGCGATTGGCGCTATTGTGGGGCACAAAAGAATATCAAGCAGTCTGGAAGCAAATTGATATATCTAGACATGTCTCAACCCCACTTCCAGCCTGCCTGTTCTCCCCATTTCACCTTAATAAAGTTAGCCAAGAAACCCCATTAGCAACTGCCACTATACTAAAAGGATGGCAACTGGGGATGAAACACAAAATCTTCCAACAATATTTATGGAAATATAAGTCTTTTATAATAACCCCCCCGCCCCCGTCACATCAATGCATAACAAATGGTACTGGAACCAGTACTCTAAGGGATTGGAAGCCCCATGACAGTTATTAAAAGGTAATGGGTTTGTAGATTTCTTGGAGACTGGAAGGCTGTACTCCTGGACAGAAAAGGATAGGCTATATACAGTAATTATCAAATTAGAGACTATGTCCAAACACAACTTAGGAAATCAGAAAGGATCCACACTTGGGAGAGGATAGTACTCCTTTATACAGGTTTGGACCTGTCATCTAGGGACAAGGAAATATCTATAATATATAAATCTCTTATACAACAACCTACATATGCCATGATGGTGGTTCAATCTAAATGGGAAGAGGAACTTGCATATCCCATATCCAATAAACAGTGGCTTAAGATTTGGGGAAACACATGGAAAACTACCTCCTCCCCTATTTGGAGGGAATTTACATTTAAAGTCAGGACAAGGTTCTTCCTCGTTCCCTCGGTGGTATCCCTAAGAAATCTGTGGTCTGCCTCCAGTTGTTGGAGGGAATGTGGAGAGGTGAGAGCTTCACATAAACATATTTTACTGGATTGTCCGGGGCTATCAGCCTTTTGTCTCCAGGTAAAAACACATATGAAATCAATCCTGAATATATAGGGTAAACTCAATGGTGTTAATCTAATCCTGGGGATTCCACCAGGTGAGGTTAAGGATAAGGCCAGCTTATATTTATGGGCCATACTTTTGGGCTCAGCCTATAAATCCATAACTCAGAAATGGCTTATCAAAACCCCTCCGGTGATTCCTGATTGGAAAGCAAACATACTAAATATCCAACACAATGAACAGATCTCTTTTAAACTCCAGGACAAGATGGAAAAGTATATAACATGTTGGTCATGGTGGAAGCTATACCAGGGACAGCTTTACTGGGGGGACTGGACTTAAAACTTATGTCTGTTCTTTAAGCTGTAAAGGAATGAACATGGGGCCCGGGGAATTGAGGGTATTGCTTACTGCTTGAAGGAAGGAAGGTATGGTATTGTCACATCAATTAGTTCTTGCCCTTTCTTTCTTCCTTCACTTAGAGTCTCCATCTTAGCTGATGTTACAAATTCCACCATAAAGAAAAAGAATGAAATATAAATGTTGGAAACTGGTAGTACCTTATGTTCCAAATGTTGTTTATTTTCCTGCTAATAGTTGGATTATGTTTGAAATATTAACTTTTGTAATGTTATGATTTATTATCTTTTAAGATGACAACAAGCTGTAATAGTTTTAATGTAAAAAAAAAGGAAAAGGAAAATATGTAAAATAACATTCATATGTATGTTAATGTACTATAAATGGATGTATGAAACTAATCCTTTTAATAAAGCAAGTATAAAAATAATAACTTGTGTATGTGTGCAAATAATACACTGGTTAAGTGATGATTTCTGTGTTTTTTTCCAGCAATGGGCAAAAAAAAAAAAAGAAATGATAGCACAGCATTATTCTACTGGAAATGTTTGGGCTGCCAAGTTGTATGCCTTCTCCTGATTGACATCCTCATGCTTCATGTCAGACAACCATTTTAGGGTCTGGACAAGGCAGGATTTTTGAATGCAGTGGGGGTATGTTTACATTTTTATATCCTACAGAACTGCATTTATCCTGCTTAAATAAATGCAGTTTTAGCATTAATGTAAACATTAGTCTCTCCCTTAAAGTTCTATGGAGCCATTTTTATATTTGCTTGCGCGCATGTGCAAGAAACGTTATGTGACAGCTTAGGAGAGAAGCGGATTGTGGAGGCGCGGCAGTGTTACAGCCAAGGGAGACACTGCATTTGGGGCCTTGGCACTGGTGGACCAATAGAGGCACAGTGTGCCGGTGACAATGGTCTCCAAAAAGTGCACCAAGTTCTAACGTTTTTCGCCGCAGCAATCAGGGGCCACCTCCTCATTGCAGCATCAGTCATTGTGCGCAATGAAGGAGCTACCCGTCATTGCAGGGTGGAATGTTAGCTAGCCTAACACTGTTTGTAAACATGGTGGGCGGCTTGCTGCCAAGTTCACAAACAGTATTAGGCAGTCTCTCATGCTGAGGGGGTGCCCAATCCCCCTCAGAAGCATGTGCCCCCAAAATGGTGTTTGTTGGCTGACGGGGGACCCAATCCCCGCCGTCTTCAGTGCCGCAGTGGTTTATTTAGCCGATGGGGAAGCCCACTCCCCATCGGCAAGATGTAGCCCCCCAACCCATTGTCATTGTCTGCCAATGGGGGCCCACTCCCGGTGGCACGATGTAAAAATGCCCTCCCTGTTTTATTGCCTGGCGGCCAGGGTGCCCAATCCCCATCGGCATGATGGTTCCCCATTTTCTGGTGTGCCAACGGGTGCCCAATCCCGTTGGCTGCAGCTATCCCCAAAAAGAGTCCCTTGGCACACTGGGCCCACCCCAGCATGCCAAATACCCTGTAAATTGAAAACTGTCCCGCGTTGTCTATTTTTTGTTTCCCTGTAAAGGAAAAACGGTCCCTCGCGATCTGACAGACCCCCCTCCTGCAAACCGCACCCATTCACTGCGCACCCTGCCTGCCTGCCTCCCCTCACCCCACACTTACCTCCGGAGTCCGGCATGATGATCTTCGGTGGACCGGGAACACGTTTGCACTCTTCAAAGCCCATCATGAACTGAGGAAATACCGGTAAGCTGTATAATGTAATAAATAGGGTTTTTCAACTTTGCTGCATATCTCAGGCATTTTTGGAATTTTGGCAAATTTTCAACATGGGGTTTTAGGACCCCTCCTCATGAATTCTGTCACTGTCTCATGGCGTTAATCCGGCCCGAAGGGTGATTTATGATCACTGCATGAAATCATCTTTCGGGACCAATTAACAGAAAGACAGTGTCAGTGTTCATTAGGTGAGCTTTCAAAAAGCCTATGTTCCAAATTTGGTGAAAAATTCCAAAATGACTGTTTTACTAGCATGCATTGCACAGTTCCTACGCATGCTCGTAAGTTTGCAAATTTGTAACATTTGCAATCAAATTTTCAACATTGCCATTTTATCACACCTACTTATGAGCAGTATAGCTGTCATTTTTCACATCTCACCCAAAATGTGTTTCGTGCATGCAAGCACACAATGGCGCAGTTGGTGTACAAAATCAATGTTGGGGACAGATTAAGAAGATCACAGTAACACTGTTCATGGGCAGAGGTCTTACAATGGCTATGTTGCAAATTTGGTAAAAAATTCCTAAAAATGACTGTTTTACGAGCATGCATTGCACAGTTCCTACGCACGCTCGTAAGTGCATGAATTTTTAATATTTGCAGTTCAGAATTTCAACAATGCCATTTTGCCACACCTACTTATGAGCAGTACAGCTTTAATTTTGCACATTTCGCCCAAACTGTGTTTCTGCACATGTAGCGCACAGTGGTGCAATTGGTGTGTGAAATCAATGTTTGGGACAGATTAAGAAAATCCCAGTGACACTGTTCATTAGCAGAGGTCCTAAAATGTCTATGTTGAAAATTTGGTGAGAAAAGTTCATAAAATGACTGTGTTACGAGCGTGCGTTGCACAGTTTCTTCACATGCTCGTACCTTTGCACATTTGCAATATTTTCACTCCAGATTGCCAACACTGCCATTTGCCTGCACCTCCTAATGAACAGTACAGCTGTCATTTTTCACATCCGACCCAAATGTGTTTTGCACTTCGGCACAGACAAGAGCGGTCATTATGGGAAATTTGTGTTCGGACACATTAGGAAAATCACACTGACACTGTTAATTAGCAGAGGTCCTAAAATGGCTATGTTGAAAATTTGGTGACAAAGTCCATAAACTAAATGTGTTCTATGACGTGCATTCACGCCAGTTTCCATGCCTTTCGTAACTTCTACATTACAATATTTTCACACATATTTTCAACATTGCCATTTTTCCACACCTCTTTATGAAGAGTACCGCTGTTATTTTGCACATCCTGGCCGGAAATGTGTTTTGCACTTCTGGCACAGAATAGTGTGGCCGCTGTGGAACATTACTGTTTAGGACACATTACAAAAATCACAGTGACACTGTTCATTAGCAGATGTCCTAAAATGCCTATGTTGACCATTTGGTGATGAAAATCCAGAAAATGACTGTGTTACGAGTCTGCATTATGCAGTTTCCACGTAAGCTACAACTTTGCACAGTTATAATATTTCACTCAGATTTTTCCATTTTCCCACACCTCCTTATGAACAGTACAGCTGTCATTTTTCACATCCTGGTTGAAATGTGTTTCTGCAGTTCCAGTGTAGAATACTATGGTTGCTGTGGGAAATCAGTGTTCAGGACACAGTAACAAAATCACAGTGATACTGTTCATGACCACAAGTCGTTAAATGCCTATGTTGAAAATCTGGTGGTGAAACTCCATAAAATGAATATGTTACGCACACGCGTTGCGCGGTTTCCACATATGCTCAGATGTGCAAGCATTTTTAATATTCCCACTACACATTTTCAACATTGCCATCTCTTCATATCTCCCTATGGATGGCACAGCTGTCATTATTCACATCCTGCCCGATCTGTGTTTTCATACACATGGTGCAGAATGGCACTATCACCGTTGGAAGTCAGTTTTCAGGACACATTGACAAAATAACACTGCCACTGTTCATGACAAGAGGTCCCAAATGCTTTCATGAGGTGGGGTCACAAAAAGGCCATATTCAAAATTTGCACTGTGAATACCAACAAATGCCTGAGGCATTACGGTTTCTAATCATAACATCCTACCCTGTACAGACAGGAAGGCATCGGGGTGTGCCTTTGGATTGCCAACTGTACTTCTCATGCCATCTCACCCCTACTCCCCAGCCACTGACAGGCATTGAGGTGTACATTGGACTCTTCGTCCCAACACTTCACCCCATTCTCCTATGCTGCACCCATTTCAATGTATGTCCTTATGGAATGGGGTGACTGTAAAGCCAAACACCCTAAGGCACAGCTCAACACATGTCAGTGTCTGCAGAATAGTGTGAGGTGACATGGCTTGACCATCATTTGTGATGACCCAAAACCTTACCCCAAATCCTGTCCATCTCTACAGGATGGAGGTGGGGTTCATGTGAAGTTCAGTGCTTCACTGCCATTCCTATTCTGCATCTGTTTAACTCCTGCATTTCTAATGCTAATACCAGCAAGCAAATATTCAGCATTGACAAATGCTTGTTTTAAACAGCTTTGTGGAATGTGAGGGTTTAGGTATCTTTTAAGGAGTTGAAACATCTCTATTTAAGAAAAAGTAATTTAAAAATAATAGTACTGTCACACCAAATATAGATCTTCAAGATCCATAAGGCTGAAAGGACAAGGGGCACATGGTGTCATTAAAAGGAGGAGATTTAAAAAATACCGTACTTCACAGAGTAAGTGATGGGCACATAGATTAATGTTCAAGTACAGTTACTAACAGCTGATTCTGTAACAACTTTCAAGTCAGACTCAACAAGTACAGTGATGAAAATGCATGACAGTGTGTTCCCTCTGAGTTGGTGGATGAGAGGAACTCCATGGACAACTGGGACCAGATTTTCAGAGGGCGGTGTAGGGCTTGTGTCAAGCCCCATGTCAAACCTGTTTTTGGCACAGCTGTGCCAAACACATTTGCCACAATAGCACCTGAGTTTAGAAGGTTGGGCACAGTTGTGAAATTTTGCCTGATTTATAGCAACTGTTGGTTCAAGCCCATAGAAAAGGGTGCTTGGTATTGTATGAGCCAGACCAGAAGATTGTTGGTCTAACTTGTGACAATTGGTGGGACAGAAAATCCCACTTGCCAGCTGGGAGAATGATGCAAGCCCCATGCTCCATATGTTCAGTGTACCCGTGGCTTGCATCTTTTTCAAACATTTGAAAATCCAGCCCTTGGTCTTCTTTTTTCCTTAAAGAGCAGCTGATGTCTTTGGGAAAGCTTTGGGAAACATAGTATTTAGACACAATTTAGCTTTTATTTTCAATATCTTCTGTAGATTTTTCCTTTCAGTTACCTATTACTAAAGAAATTCCCACATAAAGACGTTTATTCCTTGGTGTTCATCTGCCTCCATAGCTTATTCCCTGGTTGAAATTATGCTTTACATAGAAACATAGAAACATAGGGACCGATTCCAAGATGGCCGGTGTAACTCGCACACAGTTGTGAGTTATGCTGGTTGCCTCTATGCCAAGGACCCTGTGCCACATTCTAGAAGCGACCGGATCCCTGCAATTGTGACTTACAAGATACGCCATGCATATGGTGGTAGCCCACACATGGCATAACAATGCTGCAGGTTGCATCTCACAGTGAGCGTCAGGCAACACTCTCGGAGCCCTCCAGCAATGGACCACCGCAGAACACATAAGGGGGCATGGGGGGCAAGGACAGATGACACAGGCATCCAGGGGGACGCTATTGACATGGAACCCCAGGAGTCCCTCATGGTCAGGGGTTTGGGGTGGGGGTGTGCTAGCGAGGGCCAGGGAGACAGCATGGCACTATTGCCACGGTGCTGCAAGGCTGCATCCAATGGTGCCAGCCATCAGATGCCAGTTATGATAGCGCCAAGCTGTCGGAAGTCAGCTATGCCTCTGCATGTCCTGGAATTGCAGTTGTGGGTTGCGACAGCAGGCCTTCTAGAATTGAGCTAAGTTGCTGTTGCAACCCCCAGTTGGTGCCAGGCATTGCAGGCTGTGGAGTATGTGTGGTCATATCTTGTGATTGTCACAGCCCGCAGACGCAATGGCTTAGGTGCCCTCCTGGAATAGCAATGGGTGTATCGCATGGCATAAGTCGTGGGATATGCCATGGGAATTGGCTTATCCCACACCTCATACTGGTGTAGCCTGTTTTGGAATTGGGCCCCCTAGACTTTGATGGCAGATAAGGACTTCTTGGCCCACCTAGTCTGCACATTAACCTACTTAATGGATAGGCTACAGATTCAAATTAACTAACAGCCTACATCCTCCTACCCCCTCACTAGAATTGCCTTATGTCTTTCCAGTGCATTCTTGAATTCCCCCATTGTTTTTGACCCCACAACCTCCTCAGAAAGGTTGTTTCATGCATCCACCACCCTCTCCATGAAAAAATACTTCATCATGTTGCACCTGAGATGTCCCCCTCATCTTTAAATTGTGCTTCCTTGTTCCTGCACATCTCTTTTTCTAAAAGATGATACTTTCTTTGAATTTGTTGATTCCATTGAGGTACTTGAAAGTTTCTATTATGCCCCGCCTCTCCCTCCTTTAATACTAACATACTAAAATAGTAAAAAGGCAGCAGAATAGGCCAAATGGTCTGTCTTGTCTACTAGAAAGCCAGCAACCTAGTGGTTGCTCGCCTTACCACCCCCCCAGCCTCCAAGAGGGTCTTCTTTAGTTTCAGGTTCCCTTGTACCTGTCCCACCCTTCTTGAAGCCTCCACTGTGCCCTCCTCCACCAGTCTCCTGGAAGCGCATTCCATGGCTCCACCACCCTCTCAGTGAAACAAATGCTTCCTATGCCCCCCGTGTTCCCCTCCAACTTCCACTATGGCCCCTGGTCATTCCCTCTTCTTCAGCCTAAACAACTCCCTGGTTCCACTCCAGATTATTCCCTTTACATACTTGAAAACCTCTATCATGTCCCCCATCCTCTCCTCCAGTGAGTAAAGCCCAAGCTTTTCCAGTCTCTCCTCAAGGCCTCCCCACAGGACCTGAATCATCCTGGTTGCTCTCCTCTGGAGCCTTTCCAGCAGTGCTATGTCCTTCTTCAGATGAGGTCTCCAGAACTGCACACAGTACTCCAACTGCTGCCTGACCAAGGCATTATATAGAGGAGGATCACCTCCCTGCTTCTGGACGTAATTTCCCTGGCTATGCAACCCAATATCCTGTTTGCCTTGGCTGTAAATCTTCTACAATTTTCAGAGTTATTCATTCTGACATCCACCACCACCCCCCTAAATCCCTTTCACCTAATGTGGCATGCAATATGACCCCCTCCAAAAGTATATACATGGCCTGGGTTTTGACCCCAAATGAAGAACCTTACATTTCCTGGCACTAAATTTCAGTCCCCACATCCTTGACTACCCCTCCAGGGTATCCAGATCTCCCTAGACTGTCTCCTCACTTCCTCACTATCCATCAGTGATCCCAATTTGAATCATCTGCAAAAGACCTATTTCTAACCTCTCTATATCCGAGATGTAGGCATTGAACAAGAGTGGCCCTAATGCTGAACCCTGAGGGACTCTACTGATTACCTTCCTGGGGAGGATATTATCCCACCCACCATTACCATCTGTAAATGTCCCAAAAGCCAATTTTTAACCCATTTTTGCTATCAGTCAGCTATGAGGTACTGAATCAAATATTTTGCTGAAATCCAGTATAAGATATCCACCGCTTTATGTCTATCCAGTGCCCCCATCACCTAATCATAAAACTCTATGAGGCTGGTCTGACACGATCTCCTAGGACAAAGCCATACTGTTTATTATCCTGGTGCCCTAACCTTCCAACTGCCTCCCAAGCCTCTCCTTGATAAAGCCTTCCAATACTTTTCCCACTACAGACGTCAGACTGACCGCCTATAATTCCTCATATAATAAGCAGAGTGTTATGACATCAGGCTTGGAAGAAACTATAGAAGCTGATGAACACTCAAGGAACAACTATCCTGTTTTCATGCATATGACTTCAGTAATAAATAATATGGAAAAGAAATATAGAGCTTCAGTAATGAGAAATATAAGCTGCTTTATGTCCAGATATTATGTTTTGTTTCCATATTCTTTTTATCTGTTTTTATTTTCATGTTTTTTCTCCCCTATCACAGAACCCCAGCACATGGTGACACATGCACATAGAGGAGCACACATGCCCCATGGCACTGGTACCAGCCCCTTCCACCTCATCCCTGGTGATTGCCAGGGCTCCTGTACAGCTTGATGCTACCACCCATCCTCCAGTGGGAAACAAGCAAGAGCTGGGGGAGCCCACATCCCTCCCTGGGAGAGGAGAGCCACTTCACAGCAGTGTAATACAGCTCCTCACCCCCCATGCTGAGCACTATCAACCCAGGCTCATTCCTAAACCTGGGTCACGAGCGTGGTGCGAGCTGTGACAAATATGTTTTTTTCATGTTTTTCTTACGGTGTTGCTGGCTCTTTAAGATCTATGCTGTATATACCGTAAGCACTGCACAAAGTAAAACTGAATGACAATACTGGATATATTCATGCCCTCACTACACTTTCAACCTACTAGGAATAATTTTGTATTTACAAACCGTGTCAAAATGGATTTCTTGAATAAATATAATTTCTAATATCATTTTCTGAATTAGGTTTTTACTCACTGTGCAGTAACTATCTTGTTCCATTTGCAACCGCATGCTGACACAGCACTGGAACTTTTATTCTTTCCTAGAGGCTTGTTATGAAGTATATGTTTGGAAAATTCACCCAAGCCTGCCTTGTTAGTCTCAGCTTTTTAGGACTTAATAAATGACTCTAGCTACTGTAAATGATCAATTACTGACTTCAGATACTGGTAAAGAATCAGCAGAAAATTAAAATGATGGATTGTATTACACTGCATCTGATGCAAATGGCAATCTTTCAAGCATATTTATTAATTAAAGAAAGGAATTAACTCAGGAATAGTTTAGTGTATGTACTCTAAGTCAAATAATGGGCTTATCTTTACCAGCTGAAGAAACAGATTAAAATCTCAGTTTGAGTCACAAGAGAAATAAGTTGTTAGGCTAACTTCTATAGGTTTTCAGTACCCCAAACCATCATATCACACAGTTTGGCAAAATACATACTGTATTGCCATATATGGGGTGTCACTTTTTCTCAAGGGGAATCAGTGGAATGCAAAACTCATAATTTAAATGTTATGGCTTCAGAATGTCAGACTGCCAATTTATTGGTATCAGATCAATGTAAGGGTGAGTTGTTAATAAACTGAAGTTCAATACATGTGTTAAAATTAGATACTTTTGACACTAGTGAAGTAGGTTTGAAGGAACTCAGCTTGACTTCAGTATTTGGAAATTTAATGTCTCGACACAGTGGGCCTGATTTTCAGCGATCCTTTAGAGTGATGCAAGTTGCGTTGTTCTAAGGGTTGCAGCAAAGTCTGGCTGTGTCAGAGACCCTGTGCCCGATTTTATAAAAGTAGGGTCCTGTGTCAAACTCCTGAGTTTGCTGCAAGTCAACTTCTGTGTCAAACAGCTGGCACAATTGTGGAATTGCACAGGAATCCACCCTCCACCAAGTGCAAGATTAGAGGGCCAGGATGGTGAGGGTTTGCAGCTTCTGGAGAGGAGGGGCCAGGGCATAAGACACATGGGAGGTGGCAGAGGGAAGTTGGGGGGCAGCTGGGCATTATCAGGAGTGATCTGGCACCCAGTGGGATGTGTGTACATTCTACTGTATAGTACAGTATAATCCCTGGTGGCCTAAGCGAGATCCCCAGCACCGCTTCTTTATGTAATATAATATCTCTGGTGGTCTAGCAGTCCTTCCTCCCACCCGATCATCCACCCACTGTATTAAATATAATATCCCTGGTGGCTAGCGGTCCCACCTCCCCAATCATCCACCCACTGTAATAAGTATAATATCCCTGTGTGGGCCCCCATCTCTAATCCTCTTTATAGTTCAAGTAACTTGCTCCCTGGTGGTCTAGTGGAACCCCCTACCGCCCCCTGCCCCATGAGGTCATGTCCAACCACCCAGCTCCCCCATTCCAAATTGGAGCAGGTGACCAGCACAGCCCTCCTCTAACCACCATAGCTGGTCACTGACTGAGCTCTCAATGAGTGCATACTGTATGTAGTATGCGCTCATTGAATGACAGATGTCATTCAATGTGTGCATACTAGAAACAGTATGTGCTCATTGATAGCTTAGTCGGTGGCCAGCCATGGTGGTGAGAGGAAAGCTGTACTGGTCATTTTCTCTGATTCGGGATGGGGGAGAAGGGTGGTGGGACATTACCTGATGGAGTGAGGGGTTGGGGGGTCCACTAGACCACTAGGGAACAAGTTACTTGAACTATACAGGGGATCAGGAATGCGGGATGTCCACACTGGGATATTATATTTAACACAGAGGGCAGATGATCAGGTGGGGGGAGGGACTGTCAGCCACCGGGGGTATTATATTTAATACAGCGGGCAGATGATCAGGCAGGGGAGGGACCGCTAAGCCAACAGGAATATTATAGTACATAAAGCAGGCAGGTGCTGGGGCGGACACACCACTAGATCACCAGGGATTATATAGCACTACACAGTACAATGTACATGCACCCCATCAGGTGCCAGGTAACTCCTGGTGATGCCCTGCTGTCCCCTCAACTCCCTTTCAGCCACCTTCTGTGCCCCTTATGCCCCCAGCAGCCCATTGACTGACCCTGTCCCACTGGCACAAGCCACTTAGGCCACCACCTGACTGGTCAAAGTGGTGCCCTTTCTGCGTCCATGGTGCAGCTTGTAAAACTCCCAAAAGTGGATGTTTGGCCGCCATGTATGCAAGCCCCTTACGACCTGGTGCACAGGGTTAATTGGTGCAACCCTGGCAAGGGGGCTTTGGCACAACGGTATCAGATTTGACACAGGTTACTTCAGAAAATCGCTTGGCATGTTGTTATGCAAGTCATCTCTTGCATCAAAATCTTTTGTCAGAAGTCCCATGAGTCAATCTAAGTCTTTGAATATTGGTCCCAGTGTTTTATAGGGAGCACTCACTAATCATATACAGTTGTTGGCAAGCCACATGATCACTTGCAGCCAGACAGTTATACTGGCAATCAAGACCTCCTTCTGCTGCACATATCAATGCTATTTCCTGGTCTCTCTCAGAGAAGAACCTGGCCATTGAGAGTTGTCAAGTTTCTTTTGCAAAAAGGAGTAATTTGTGAATTAAAAAAGGTAATTATTATCAGAAAATCATGCATTTTAATGCTAGATAAAGAAACTAATTCACTACATGTAGCTTTAGTTGAAATCTGAAACAAGCATCCTCTCAAGGTCCATAACTGTGCCACTTCCATGGCCTTGAAAACCAGTTCAGCACAACCCACTCACTTCTATGGTCAGCCACAATCTCTCTTATCATTGTGTGAGTTAAATAAATCATCGCTCTCTCTCATCCCATCCGCTGCACCCTAGTCCCATCCTCCTCCCACATTTCATTTAATTAGTTAGAAATCCCCCAGGGTGAGAAAGTGACCAAAATAACTCACCCTCTTCCACAGCTGTCCATCTTCTGGTGAAGGGCACCTTATGCATGCTTGCATAGTAAAACAGTAGATCACTTGAGCAGCTGTTTTATTCTGTGAGCAAGCACAGGAGCCTTCTGACACCTGGGGAGGACTTGCTACTAATTTAATGAAATGTGGGTGCTGGGTGAGGAGGGTGGACTTGGGCATTGTAGCCCGGATGGGAGATGATTGATTTAACTTGTATAATGGCAATAGTGGAGGTGATTAGGCTGTGACAGTCACCTATAGTGGAGGTTTTTGTTCATTTTAGTTGAAAATGTGGTGCTTGGGGGATGTGGAAATGAGCTTGTTGCAGAGGGTGAGGGGGCATGGATTGTTTTAATGGGAATCAGCTGGGGATGAGGAGGAGCCGAGGTTCCCTTGTTTTTTGTTACATTGTTTCCCAAATACATATAGGAATGAATAATGCAATTATTTTTTATTCAGATTCGAATAACAAATAATGCATTATTCATGGTATTTTCGAATTACTATTCATCACTTGCATATCCCTAACTCCTATTCTGCACTTAGCACACTTCAGTTTTGTCTCTTCCTATGTGTGTATACCAAATGTCATATGTGTGCTCTCTGGTTTCTGTAATTAACTCTGGATTGCACCTGGTAAAGAGACTTTGTCTCAGTGGGCCTACCCAGTTATCAAAATCCAATCAATGAATAAATCAATAAAATTGTGTGTTGCCACTGCTGCAAAGGACAGGAGATTGCAGGGTACTTTCTGCAGGCAGGCAGCAGGGCACTGAGTACATCTGAAGACTGGAAAAGGTGCAGGGGAATTTTTAAAGGGATACTGCCAACCACTACTGCATCATGTTAATTCTAGTTGAAAACCCACATTTTATGATACTTACTTTTCCTAAAATTCATTGATGTTGCTGGTTGTTGCATCTGCTTCCTTTCTTAGTAGAATGAAATAAATGCTAATAGAGTAATAATACCCAACCTTGTTCTGTTTCAAATCTTTGGTCTATTCTTGGTATACTTCCTGAGCATTACGAACACCCCCAAACAGTGCAGCTGCTTACGATGCAGTAGTCTTCTCCCCTCCCCCCCACTGCATCATGAGTGGCTAGACTGTGTTGGGGAGTTCTAAAGTCCAGGAAGAAACATAGAAACATAGAAACATAGACTTTGATGGCAGATAAGGACTGCTAGGCCCATCTAGTCTGCCCATTTCCCTACCTACAGGATAGGCTGCAGATCCTAGTTAACCAACAGCCTATTTCTTCCTACCCACCACAAGAATTGCCTTATGTCTGTCCCATGCATTCTGAAATCTCCCACAGTTTTAGACCCCACAACCTTCTCAGGAAGACTGTTCCATGCATCCACTACCCTCTCTGTGAAATAATACTTCCTCACATTGCCCCTGAACCGCCCTCCTTCTATCTTTAAATTGTATCCCCTTGTTCTTGTAAGTCTCTTTTTCTGAAAGATGCTACCCTCTTGGACTTTGTTGATTCCACTGAGGTACTTAAAAGTTTCTATCATGTCCTCCCTCTCCCTTCTTTCCTCAAGGGTATACATATTAAGCTCCTTTAGTCTCTCCTCATATGGCTTCTCTTGCAGACCCTGCACCATTTTAGTTGCCCTCCTCTGGACTACCTCTATCCTGTCTATGTCCTTGTGGAGATGAGATCTCCAGAAATGGACACAGTACTCCAGATGGGGTCTCACCAACTGTCTGTACAGAGGGATAACAACTTCCTGTTTTCTGCTGCTGATGCCTCTCCCTATACATCCCAGTATACCCCCAGCCCTCCCTACTGCCTTTTCACATTGATTGCTAACCTTAAGGTCATCTGATATGATTACCCCCAGGTCCCTTTCCTTTTTTGTTGTTGTTACTACCTCCCCCCCATTGTGTATTCTTCTCCTGGGTTCTTGTTTCCCAGGTGCATTATTTTGCACTTCTTTGCATTGAATCCTAGCTGCCATACTTCTGACCATTCCTCCAACCTTGCCAAGTACCTTTTCATCCTTTCCATGCCTCCTTGTGTATCAACCCTGTTGCAGATCTTTTGTCATCTGCAAAAGACATACTTTTCCTTCCAGTCCTCTGCAATGTCACTGATGACGACATTAAAAAGGACTGGACCCAATACTGAACCCTGCGGTACCCCACTAGTAACCCCTCTTTCTTCAGAGTGGACTCCATTTACAATTACCTTCTGTGTCCTGTTGTGCAGCCAATGTTTTACCCAGCTACCACCCTGGGACCCACTCCCAGGCTGGTTAATTTGACTATTAATCTTTTGTGTGGGACTGTGTCAAATGCCTTGCTAAAGTCTAGGTAGGCCATGTCCACAGCCCCTCCCTGGTCTACTACTTTGGTCACCCAGTCAAAGAAATCTATTAGATTCGTCTGACATGACCTTCCCGCTGTGAACCCATACTGCCTTGGGTCCTGTGCTCCACTGGCCTCTAGGTACTCAACTATTCTTTCCTTCAGAAGTGACTCCATCACTTTCCCTACCACAGAGGTCTGACTGACAGGTCTGTAGTTTCCTGCCTCTGTCTTGGTCCCACTTTTGTGAAGGGGAATCACATCCGCCTTCCTCCAGTCCTTGGGTACCACACCATCCTCCCATGATTTATTAAAAGAGTAGCCAGTGGTTTCACTAGTTTCTCCCTTAATTCTTTTAGAATTCTGGGTAAATTCCATCAGGACCCATTGCTTTGTCCACCTTCAGTTTTAGGAGTTCTTGCAGAACCTTTTCTTCTGTGAAAGGACTGGATCGACCACCCTAGCAAGAGTGCTTGTTAATTGGATTAGGCACTTCCTCCTCTTTTGTGAATACTGAGCAGAAATATTCTTTCAGTATCCCTGCTTTTTCACTGTCCCTCTGCCCACCCACCGTTCATTCTATTCAGCCTCACTATCCCTCCCTTTGTCTTTCTATGCTCACTGATGTACCTATAAAGGTTTTATCCTTCTTAACTGAGTTGGCGATCTTTCCTCAGTTTGGGCCTTTGCTATTCTGACTTCCTCCCTGCTTCCTTCTGCCTTAACTGGTACAGCTCTCTGTCCTGCTCCTTCTGTGTTTCCTTATACTTCTGGAATGCTATCTTTTTCTTCCTGACTTTCACAGCCACCTCTTTTGAGAAACATAGTGGCTTTTTCTTTCATTTTGATTTGTTTATTTGCTTCACACAAAGGCTTGTTGCCTCTGTGATGGCAGTTTTGATGATTCCCCATTGTTGCTCCACACCTCCTTCTAGCCTGTTTGCTAGTGTTTTCTGAGGCACTCTCCCATCTTGCCAAAGTCAGGCCTCCTAAAGTCCAGTACCCTCACTTTTGTATGGCTTGACTCTGTAGCTGAGTTTAATGTGAGCCACACTGTTTGATGGTCACTTGTCCCCAGATGGCAACCCACTTCTAGATCAGAGATCCTCTCACTGCCCCCGTTTGAGAGTATGAGGTCTAAGATTGCTCCCTCATGAATGGGTTCTGAAACTAGCTGTCTAATGCCTGCCACTTGTAGGGCATCAAGAATGGTCCTGCTCTTGGATGTGGCTGCAGCAAATGTGCTCCTGTTAACATCTGGCATATTCAGGTGTCCCATCAACAGTATCTCCTTTCTCTGCCATTCTAAGAATGCTCTCTATCATATCCTTGTCCATTCCTCCCCTGACATGGGGGTCTGTACACAACCCCTGTGCAGATTGTGGAGCCCTTTCAGTCTCCAAGGTGACCCACAGTGCCCCTCTCCTCCCTGTTTACTCTTTTGTTCAGTTGCTTTTATCCCTTCCTTACAAGAGAACTACTCCCCCTCTCCCTGCCTGTCTCTCCTATAGGTTATGTACCCTGGTATGTTAACATCCCAGTCATGGTTCTCTGGTACCATGTTTCTGTGACTGCTACAATATCCAGGTCCTCTTCCATCAAGGCCACCAGCTCAGGAGCTTGTTGCCCAGGCTACGTGCATTGGTACTCATTACCTCCACTTCCTGATGGCCTTACTCCCTTGCCCCATCCCTGTCCTTCTTGCCTTTGTCACTTTCTCCATTTACCCCTACCCTTCTCCCTATCGCCACCTCTATATTGGTGTTTGCTGCACTTATTACCCTGATTTTTGGGGGGGCTAGGATTTCCCTGCTCCTTTCCAGTGCCTCCCCCCCCCTTGGCTAGTTTAAAAGCTTTCCAATGAAGCATTTGAACCTATCACCTAGGATCCTGGTTCCCCTCCCGGACAGATGCAGCCCATCATGCCAATATAGGCTTACATCACTCCAGGTGGACCCCCAGTCCCCAGTGAAGCCAAATCCCTGAGCTCCACACCAGTTTTTCAACCACTGATTGAATCCCATGGTGCAGAACACCCTAGCCTCTCCTATGCCATAGATGGGCAGCACCTCCAAGAAGGTTACCGTGTATGCTACTTGACTAAGGCCCCTCCCCAATTCCATAAACTCTTTCTGCACTTCTCTAATCCCTCTCTTAGCCAGGTCATTTGTCCCTTGTGGTAGACAATGACATCCAGCTCCCTCCCCTGTGCAGCTGCTCTGGCAATCCTGAGGATTCACTCCCTGTCCCTCCAAGCCATGGCGCCAGGCAGGCACCTCACCTCCCTCTCCCCTTCCTCCCCCAGTTCTACCTTCCTAACAATGGAGTCCCCCACCAGGAGTTGTTTCCTTCCCCTGCAGGGTCCCCTGCCACCCTCCTGTGGGTCTCCTTTGTGGAGGTTCCCAGCATCCTCCTTGGTCTCCTCTGTCGGTGCCTCCATAGAGGAACCACACTTTGCCAGAATGGCATAGGAATTGTGAAGAGGTACAACTGGAGGGATGTGCCTCTGTTCCACCACCCTCACCCTCCCTGAGCCCACTGTGGTCCAACCACTCCTCTTTCTTGGCAACCTCTGAGCGCAACGGCAGAGGCACTGGTGGTCCCTGGATGGAAGAGGAGGTCCCACAAATCCTGGCCAACTCAGCCTGTAGATGAGCAACCTCCTCCCTCAGCCCAGAGAGGTGCCTGCAGATGGGACAACACCGCATCCTCCAGAACATCTCCCGGAAGACTGCTGCTCCACAGCCACTGCACTGCACCACTCCAATCATGTCTTATTTCTGTCCCCTTAACTGTTTGCAAACCTTACTCTTTCCTCTGTTCTTTTTCTTCTCTCTCTCCTTACTTTCTGCCTGTGTGCCCTTTAACTCCTGATTGTCCTGTTCTGAGACAAGAATATCCTATATTTCTCAGTAGACCAGTTACTTGCTCAGAGGCAGACCTCCAGCAGCTAGAGGTGGCCGGAGAGCTGCTCTTGTCCTTCTAGGATGGTGGGTCTATGGTGGTTCTGTGATCACTCACTTCCAGCTCCCAAACAGGAAGTTCCTGTTGTCAGTCAAATCCTGTGCCTATAAAAATAGAACTAGCTTTGGGTGGGGGGGAAGGAGGGCAATATAGTCCCAGCAGAGAAGTTCAGTCACACAGCAGTCCTTTCTCCTGGAGTCTTGAGCCCATGCTGTGGGATTTGATCAAGGACTGTAAACAAACACATTTTTGTATAGTAACTCCAGTATGGTGGGCAGTCAAATTTTCACTTTGAAAAATAAAAAATAATCAGAATAAAACTACTAGCTACATCACCAATTTCTTCAGAATGTGACTAATCATATATATTTTTAAATAGATATATTTTGAGACTTAAATGGTTGACATTGTCCCTTTAAAGGATGCATTTTTTGCTGACTGTTGGAGGTACACTGCACAGAAATCCATTTTTTTATTCTTTTGCTTGTATGTGCGAAACTTCAAGCCAGTCACTGACTAAACAAATTCTGGTCAGATCCACCATGGCTGCATAATGAAGTCAGTGAGGTTGTGCTGAACTGTGAAGAAACAACACAGTGTTTTATAACTAGTAAGATTTGTTTTATTTTCTATTGTAAGGAAGGCAGACACATTATTAAGAAAAGATATGGAGGTGTTGATTTTAATGGAAGAAATGGTAAGCAATATAGGTTTTGTGTAATGATCATATACTCATAGCGATAGAAACAGACTGATTCAGAACCCTGGAATCCCACCATCAGAATCAATGAGGAATGCACATTTCATTATTCATACTGAGGCAAATCAAACCAAACATCATGGCTTAGTTGGCCTATACTTGCATGGCATGGCTAACCCTGTTCTGCAGATACAGTCCCTGTTCTCACATTAAGATGCAACATTTTATCTATGGGCTATTGATTGCTACTTTTGTGATTGACATCAGGACTGTGACACTTTCCTCTATGCACAATTGGAACAAAAGAAATATTTAGGATAATACATACATTTTTTCCAGATAACACATGGGTGCTCCTATTTTACATAGCAACACTTATTCCAATGTCTGTTATACACAGACTTGTATCTAGGAATTATAGA
The DNA here is from genome assembly GCA_016271365.2 of Neoceratodus forsteri. Classification (NCBI taxonomy): domain Eukaryota; kingdom Metazoa; phylum Chordata; order Ceratodontiformes; family Ceratodontidae; genus Neoceratodus; species Neoceratodus forsteri. The sequence continues at coordinate 533,802,289 of CM057455.1, forward strand.
GTTTGGATCAGTCCACTTTCAGATATTAGGCTGTTGATATTTAATATATGACAATGCATATGTCACCTTGGGAATATTTCTATATTATCCTTTTTTGGGGCAGGGGATTTTGCATAGAACAAACAGTGCCACTCATTATATCAATCACAAAATTAGTATTCCATTCTCATTACACCAAGATGTTTCATCTTACTGTAGGGAATAAGGATTGCATCTGTGAAGTGGGGGTTGACCATACCATGCAAAGATACCTCAACTCGTCGTCATGATGGTTGTCGAGGGACTGGAAGGAAAAGTATGCCTCTTTACAGACATAAAGATCTGCAACAGGGTTGATACATAGGGGAGAGTGGAAAGAATGAGAAGGGACTTGGCAAGGTTGAAGGAATGGTCAGAAATATGGCAGCTTGGATTTAATGCAAAGAAGTGCACAGTAATGCACCTGGGAAACAAATACCCAGGGGAAGAGTATGCAATGGGGGGGGGAGTAGTAACAACAACAAAAATGGAAAGGGACCTGATGGTAATTATATCAGATAGTGTAAAGGTTAACAAGCAATGTGAGAAGACAGTAGGATGGCTGGTATACTGGGATGTATAGGGAGAGGCATCACCAGTAGAAAACATGTTTTTATCCCTCTGTACAGATAGTTTGAGAGACCCCATCTGGAGTACTGCATCCAGTTCTGGAGACCCCATCACTGCAAGTACATAGACAGGATGGAGACTGTCCAGAGGAGGTCAACTAAAATAGTGCATGGTCTGCAACAGAAGCCATAGGAGGAGAGATTAAAGGAGTTTAATATGTATACCCTTGAGGAAAGGAGGAGAGTGCGACATGACAGAAACTTTTAAGTACCTCAAGGGAATTAACAAAGTCAAAGAGGATAGCATCTTTCAGAAAAAGAGATCTGCAAGAACAAAGGGACACAATTTGAAGATAGAGGGGGATGGCTAAAGCGTAATGTGAGGAAGTATTTTTTTCACAGAGAGGGTGGTGGACACATGGAATGGCCTTCAGGAGGAGGTTGTTGGGTCAAAAATAGTGGGGGGAATTCAGGAATGCATGGGACAGACATAAGGCAATTCTTGTGGGAGGGGTAGGAAGAAATAGGCTGTTGGTTAACTAGGATCTGCAGCTTATCCATTAGGTAGGGATATGGGCAGACAAGGTGGTCCAAGCAGTCCTTATCTGCTGTCAAAGTCTATGTTTCTATGTTTTTATGATTTTTGTGTTGCATCTTTTTTTTACTATGCTTCATGAAATGTGCATTCCCTATTGATTCAGATGGTGGGGTTGCAGGTTTTCACATCTTTGTGTTTCTCTCATACCACTATATGACTGGATGTAAAAAGAACTTAAAACTGTTTCTGAGTTTACTTTCAGTACATTACAAGTTCTTTTACAGGTCCTGTACCTATCTACTGTACTTAGTAGACTACATGAATTTTAATTTTAATTTATTTTCACACTTATCATTTTTTAATCACAGTTGGAGCACTTAGTAGCTATGCACAACAGTAAGATAGGCCCTAGGATTTTTATAAAACACATGCATCATAAAATAACTTGGATCATAAAAACCAAAAAATGGGAATTTCTAGATACTGAACCAAGTCTGAAAAATGTGATAGCATGACCACAAATGACATTTAAATGAACCAGTACTTTCCAAGATACCCTTGTTAAATCTCTATTTATAAAAGTAACATTTAATCTGAGAACAACTTAAATGCCTGACAGTCCACATTGAAGAAATGATTTTGACAGTTTGAGAGGAGTCATGCGAAGGAGATGGCTTCACCGAGAACCTTACTGGATTTATGAATGTCACAGTTTGCAGCCAAGAGGTTTAAACGAAGATGTCAGACTGCACACTTGCTTATAATTTTGCATTTTTCAGCAGCTGTAACTTGTTTAGTTAAAACACTTATTTTTCAGGAACTGGGAGGAATCATGATATATTTCCATAGTTTTTACTGTGTATATAATGTGTTTTTTATATGCCATTACTTATAAGATATATGCTTTCAACCCTTGTTTCTATGGGTACAAACTTAATAAAACTACACACACAAAAAAACAAAACAAAGAATACCAAGTTGTGTTTAGCACCTTGTTCACAAGGAGGTCTTTAGAAATCAATGCAATCATAATAAAGAAACTGGGAACTTATAGGTATTGAACCTTATTATTCACAGGGCAAAAATTGCAATTAAAAACTGATAAAGGTGTAAAGTTGTAAATAAGAGTGAAACAACCACACTGGTATGCACACCACATAAAATGGTTCTTGAAAGGATACAGATTGGGAACAGCTCAACTAACACTGCAAGTCCAGAAAAAATATACATTGCCACCACTTGCTGTACTGAAATGCTGCAGCTGATGCAAAATACAAATCAAGTTGGTGGGGGCAAGGCTTGGAGGACGGGTGTGAATAACACCATCTACTCAGCAGAAGGGACTTTACATCTCTCTAAATTTATTTGTAAAAATGAGTGATCAGGAGAGGAATTTAAGCTGAGCCAATACTGGTTAAAAAATAAATAGTCGCTTAACTTGTAGACTTGAAAAAAATCATGTCTTCCTTTTCGTAACGTCTTTCCATGCATCAACAGGCATTGGCTTTGAAGCTAACTTACTTAACTGTTTTTTATAGATTTTACTCCTGATTTCTGTTTATGACCAGCAGTAAACATTCCTGCATGAAAAGACTGTACCATTGAAGTGCCTGTACAGTGAGGAACTAAACAGTGACATAAAAACATCATTTTATAGAGCTTCAAAGGCAAAGTCTTTTCCAGGCACATTAATTGCTTGTCATTAAAAGAAGTCAAGAGTCAAATCTACAAAAAACAGTAAAGTAACTCACAGTTGCACTAGCAAATATGATTTACATTTTACAAACATTTATCAAGTAAAAAGACATACTTCAACTTATTCTAAAAATAGAGAAGCAAAACTCAGTAACCACACAGGCTCAGTACACACTGCATTTCCAGAAAGGGATAGGGGATCCTAGGACATAAAACTAGTAAATACATTTGTAAAAAAAGCATATAAGTAATGCAAAGAGTGGTCTCCTATAGGCTATGATTTACCACTACTTCATTGTATTCTGATCTACAGAGATATTTCAATAGTATGGCTGTCCTTCAGTTGTGGACATATCTGAAAGTGATTATGACTGAGAAATAATTGTTTAATATTTATAGTGACTTTCCAGGTATACAGGATATCAAACAGTTATTTCTCAGTCATGATCACTTTCAAATATGTCCAGAAGGAAAGATATCCATAGCATACATAAATATCTCAGAAAGTGGCCCCAATTCACTCCGCGAAGTGAATCATGAAGCGTAAGCGAATTCGCGGAGTGCTCCACAATGTGAAACGGAGTACTTTGTGTTACAATGGGTAACGCGATGTCCATTGAAAACAATGACTTTGCATTACTCTGCCTTCCCAAACCACTACTCCACCAATTCTTAAAGCGAAGTACATTGACAACAATGTACTTCACCTTGTTTCTAAGCTCCAAAGGTGAATTTTGCAGTGATTCATGGGATTTTGGGACACATGGGCTCTAGATTGTTCTGCACAACCTCAGTTCGGGGTAGTGTGTGTAGGAAGCTGTAGGAGACAGTCTACTCTGAGAGCTCTCTGATTCAAACCTCCTAAAAGCTATTACAGAAGTTTTTTTGAGTATTTTTTTTTTGCTGAAACTTTAGTTCATCGATTGTAGAAAACCCTCCTCTGCTCATATCATTGAGCATTTATTGTTTGTGTGTGGATTTTGAATAGTAATGTATGACATTCAGTCTCTATGCTGAGAGACAGTGAAGGTGTGCTTTGGGTGAGGGGCGTATTTCTGGTGTAAGTAGATTAACTTGGAGAAAAGACAGTCCTTTTTGTTTTGGTGATATTTTTCTTATATAACTATGTTATTGTATACACAGTGATATTTTCAATAATTCTTGTCTTTTTTTGCTGATTGTTGTGGTGCAGCAGTGCATAATTTTAGTTTATTTAAAATATGTGGTTATATTACTGAAGTTTTCAATTTGTTACTCATTACTTAGTATGTGTGTGATCCGTGTCATCAAATTAGACACCTTTTATTGTGCCACTTAATTTCAGAAATGTGAACCTGCTATCCACTGCAGCTGTATGATTTTTGTACTTCTTTGTGGTATATTTACTGATAGTAATACTAGTGACTGTTACTGCAGCAGTGCAGTATACTGCCCCCCCAGTGGCCCGCCCCAACCGGCAAAGGTATTCTTCCCCAGATTTGAATTTCTGATGGTGAGCACTGGTTAGGTATTGTGCCTTTCTTTCTGCATCTCTACAGTGTGCAGCACAATCTTAATCTGTTTGTGCATTTGCACCTCTTTAATGCCCAATCTCCATCTGTAACTTAAGTTATAGTTGATTCTTTGGCTTCCTTCAGAGTACTGGACTGGAGTGTGTATAATTCTGCATGAAAATTGTACTCATTAATATGCATTTTTCAGGACCATCATCACGAGTCACTCGTGATGCAAATCACTTTCTTCATCATTATGGTCACAAATGCAGTCACAAATCATGATTCACGATCGCGTCATGAATCACAACATTCATTTTTTTACTAGTTACTTGCATGTATTGTAAGCCTGTTTTGTAGCATCTCTCCAGGCTTCACCACCCCACCATTGTACTAATTAATAAGAGTTTTTAAATTGGGGAGTTTTATGATACAGGCTCACCTCATCAGGGAAGTACAGCCATAGGCATTCGCATTCCTTTCTGTACAGCATGTGAGTTACAGTACTGTAAGTAGTGGTGTGCGAATTAACCCCAATTCACTCCGTGAAGTGATTCACGGAGTAAAGTGGAATCCACGGAGTACTTCCATAATGTGAAGCAGAGTACTTCGTACTTCGCTTCATATCGAAGAACGCAAAGTCCATTGAAACCAATGACTTTGCATTATTCAGCCTTCCCAAAACCACTTCTCCATCAATTTTATGGCAAAGTACATTGAAATCAATGTGATTCGCTTTATCGCTTTGTAATTGAGCTCCAAATGAAATTATGTAGTGATTCATGGAGTTGCATGTCACATGGGCTCTAGATTGTTCTGCACAGCCTCAGTTCTTGCCTTGATAGTGTGTGTGTAGTGGTAGCTGGAGACAGTTTGCTCTCAGAGATCTATGACTCAAAACCTCTAAAAGCTGTTTAAAATTCTTTTTGAGTAATTTTTGTTTGCTCAAAATTTAGTACATCAATTGTAGGAAACCCTTCTGTGCTCATATCAAGTGTTTATTGTTGTGTGTGGATTTTGAATGTTAATTTAGAACAGTCAGTCTGTGTATTGTGAACTGTGCTTTGGGGAGAGGCGCACTTGTGGTGTACGTACTTTAACTGGGAGAAAAATACAGTCTTTCTGTTTTGGTTATATTTTTCTTGTATAACTGTGTTAATGTACACACAGTAATATTTTCAGTAATTCTTGACATTTATTTGCTAATTGTTGTGGTGCAGCAGTGTAAAATTTGTCTGTTTAAAACTTTTTGATTATATTACTAAAGGTTTTCAATTTGCTATGCATTACTTGTAGTGAGTGTGTGAGTGTGTGTGCAATGCAAGCCATTAAATCAGACACCTTTTTTTGTGCCACAGAGCAATTACAGCAGTGTGAACCTGCTATCCATCACACCTGTATACATTTTTTATACTGCTTTGTGGTATCTTTACTGGTAGTGGATTGTTACTGCCGTGCGCTAATCCCCCAAATGGTAAAATCTATTCCTTTCCAGATTTGGATTTGTGACTTGTGAGCACTGGTCAGATGTTGTTGTGTCTTTTCATATGCATCCCTTAAGTGTGCAGCGCAATCTTAATCTATCTGTGCGTTTGCAGTACACCATTAATTCTGGGAGACTGCATTTTATTACGCCTCATTTTAATTCATCAGCACTGGGAATTTTCTGGACGCATGACAGTAGCATTTCATGCAATGCACATTAATTCTGGTGAGACTGTGTGTCCACTGTGTGCATGACTGAGTGCACCATTAATTCTGGGAGACTTTGCATTTCTTGTTACACTCTCATTTCACTTCATCAGCACTGGGGAGTTTTCTGGACACAAGACAATAGCACTTTGGGATGCACATTAATCCTGGTGAATGTGTGAGGGTATTGCCAGTATTGTTCTCTCTCCACCTTACTTCATGTTTAAGGTAGAATGACAATGTGAAGTAATAATAACAAGGTGAAGTGTACTTTTCTATGGTGTACTCTGCATAGCGAAGTGCCAATGCTAAGTGGCCACTTCCTCGTTCACTTTGCCAGTGGATTTTAAATTTGCTAGATCTCTAATCTCAGGTCAGTAGATCAGAATAAAATGAAGAAGCGTGATAAATCATGGGAGGTCACCAAAAGTCAGAATGGCTAATATGTGCACAGTTTTCATTGCAACTCCATATTGTGTGTAATGAAACAGCATTGAGAATTCAGTAGTGGATAACAATCACAACACCAACTGTCCTTAACAAGCTTTTGTCAATGCCACATTTTTGCTTGCTTGTATGAGCTGTGTAGGTGTTATGCATGGATAGTGCATAGGGTAATATTAACAAATAAATAACATGAGTTACAACAGTGACATTATCATGATTGGGAAAGGAATAGGTTCACACCAAATGTTTTGTTTTCTTTCATTTAGCCTATGTTTCTAGTTCTTGCTAAATCAGCAATAGTCATTAAAAGCTTGCATAGTCAATTAGAGGCAGCTGAACATGAACTGATAGGTGCAAAGCATTTCCTAAGGAGAATCATTCCTACTTTATCTTAAAAAAGATATCCCACTTTTAAAATGGGAGCAGATGTTGAATTATGCTGCTCTGAAACTGTGCCATGTTTAATGAGAGTGACTTACATCATTATTTGATTTAGCATAAAAAAGCCCCAAGCAGAACTCTTGGTACCCATAGGAGCTCACCAATTCTAGCCCTGTGTACAGTACATTTTGCAGCTCCCTGGAGAGGGGACGTCCAGGTAAAGAGGTGTAATTTATTAAGCACCACGCACACTGTGCAGCTCAAGCGACTGGCTTTACTTGGTCACAGACTGCACACAATGAAGAGGATACTGTAAACTTTGTTTATTCTTTTGTGTCACAATCATGTTACTTGAGCATGTGTAGAACAGACATGCAGTGGCACCAATGTGGAGTTTAACAGGGAACCAGAGAGCACAGAATGTGTATTTGTGTGCATTTACCTTCTGTCATCTAAACAAGGTGACATCCAAACATCTCACATAACAAAACAGGATTATTCATTATATTAAGAACAAATATTCAGACCACTAACTCACATTACAGCAAGACATGTGCATCCTTTGGGAGTGACCAGAGGGCTTCAGTTGTGATTACTGTGATTTATTTTCAAACCCTGTGATGCCAACTGCAACCTTTACTCCCTTGCATTAATTTATGTAAAACAAACTCAGTGGTGCTCTTTGAAACCCCTGTGATTCTGGATATTTGAGGGTACTGCAGCTATCAAATGATCTGTAATAGTTACTGTTACTGAATAATGCTTAGTACCACACAACAGCACATTTTTTCCCTAGTCTGATGCTTGGGTGGCTGGAGATGGGGTTTATTTTCAGGTGCATATTACGTTATAGCATATGGGTGGACCACTGCTGGATAGCAACAATAGCTAAATACTTCATGACCTTCCTGCACACAGCAGTTGGATCTCATGTGAGACTTCCTCGCAAAACTGCCTGTTCCTCTGCAGATTTAGTTTAGTAGTCACATATTGGTCCTTGTAAGAACAGATCCAGAAGCAAATGGTTTGATACCTTTCATTGGACCAACATAGATGTTACGAAAAGAACCCAGTGCCTAAGCTTTTGAACAAACTAAGTCTTTCCTCAGAAGCTTAACTTTAATGTAAACTTCAGAGGAAAGATTTGGTTGGTCTGAAAGCTTAGGCACTTTGTTCTTTTTGTAACATCTATGTTGGTCCAATGAAAGGTATCAAACCATTTGCTTCTAGATCTGTTCCACTCCCCTAATTCAGTGTGGAAAGCATGGGACATGTCTTGAGTCACCGGAATATTGTAGAAAAGGTTACCTGAAAATGTGAAGAAATTGTGGGGGTTGTAGTGTACATCCTCAGTGCTCCACAATAAATATTTTACCATTTTCTGCAGGATGTATTGGTCAGCATACATTTTAAATAAACATATTGCCACTTACATGTGCTTTCAACATCAAGAATGGTTTGTGTTCTTAAATGATACATTAATTGAAATGTGCATAACTTCTACAATCTAAAACTATCTGCCTATTGGAAACTATGTCTTTCTAACTGGATACCCTGTATAATGAATCAGATGTTTGTTACACTTTCACAGACTTGTGTAAGACTATCATTAGACTATATTATTTATCAACTCTCGGGTGAGTAGAACTGCAATCTAATATTAAATAAATTATAAAACAAAATATAAAAAAGATTCATTTGTGATAACAGTGTAATTTCAAAATTGGACATTTGTAGTAACAGCTTATTACAGAAATTAACAGTTTGGGGTTTCGTAACCTCTCTTATGTGCTCATGTGTTTCACTTTTTAGAAGACTCAACTAAAATCATAGAAGCCAGTGAACAATGGACTCCAGTGTGCCGTCCCCAAGCACATTACTCTTTCTCAATTGCACAACCCAATGGCAACACAGATATTTATTTATTTATTTATTTCATTTTGGTAACCGGGTAAGCTCACTGAGACCAATATTTCTAGCAATCACACAGGAGTGTGGTGTGCATATGTTGTGGAACACACACAAACAGAGGTGAGAAAGAATAAGTGGCTCAGGTGGGACTTGAAACCAGACCATCTGGAATACCGTCCAATTGCACTAACCAGCTGTGCCACTGAGATAACTGGAACCTGGGTCATCCTCGAGCACATCACTCTTTCTCAAATGCACAACCCAATGGCAACACAAACATTTACTTCTAACAATCACACAGGAGTGTGGCGTGCATATTTTGGAACATACACAAACAGAGGTGAGAAAGAATAAGTGCCTCGTGGGACTTGGAACCCAGGCCACCTTGAATACCATTGTGATTGTGCTAACCAGACACACTTATTCTTTCTCACCTCTGTTTGTATGTGATCCATAAAACATCCACACCACACTCCTGTGTGATTGTTAGAAGTAAATTATTTATTTAATTTTGTTTACCGGCTAAGTGCACTAGACAAGAAACATTGCCTATTTTCAGACACTACCCGGGAGTGTTACATACAGGGATACAGTTATATACAGAATTACATACAGAGGCAATAGCAAGTCAGGAGACAAATAACATCAAATGATTTAGTGCAAGGAAAATAGACTATAATAGATATCACAAGTCTTGCTGCATCACAGTTGGTGAGGCAGTTGCAAACAAGGGAAACAATAACTGAAAAAGAAATCATACAAAGTGTGTTCTAGTGCAGAGGTTAGCAGCATATGGGATCAATATGGCAACAGATCAGGTAGTGCAGGTTCCCCCAAGAAACAGGTGGTCACAACCAGAGAGATTAAGCCTTCACATAAGAATGTGGCATACATATAAGGAAAGTGTTTTAGATTTGGGAGAGCTATAATAGGTGGGTGCTCCAGTGATTTGGGTGCATGTGCATCTATCAGTGCCCATGAGGTAGGACATAGCTAATTTTTGAACACCTGGCGCAATTTGAGAGCCCAATAGATGAGGACAGGGTGTTGCAAAGCTTGGGGCTGATGCTGAAATGGCTTGTTCAACTATTTTCATGGCATATTCAGGTATACTAAGGCAAGTCTTTTCTGCCGACTTGAGTGGATAAGCTTGTTTTACTTGATGTAACAGGCAGGCCAGCACCTCTGGTGTGCCAGATCTAATGATGGAATCAATTGCACACCCTGTGGAGTAAGCGTAATAAGAGGTAGGGGAGAGTCAGCCTAGACTTCAGTATAGTATACACCTGTGGGTCTGCCTGGGGACTGATAAGGCAAAGCAGCAGATTTTATTATAGCAGGTGTACCAACTTTGTAGTATCCCTTTGTTTGCATCATGGAAGGTTGCTATGCCATAGGTGAGGCTGGGTCTAAGAATTCCCTGTGCAATGGCCAGTTTAGCTGCCGTGTTTAGCGAGGAATTGATTTTGTATGTCAGACCCAGCTTTATATTTACAGCTTTGCAGGTGGAGGCTACGTGCAGGTTAAAGTCAAGTGAGGGGTACAGCACTATTTACAAGTACCTGAAAGAGCCCACCTCCTCCAACAGGGTGCCAAATATGTGTGTTTCTAGTGTTGTGCTTTTGAGAAAGAGTAAAGTGCTCAGGGACGGCCATGTTCCAGAACAAAATGGATTGTGCACAGAAAACAAGATACTCTTGAATATCTCCCTGCCTCAGGAAAAATGCTGTACTACAATAAAAGGTTTTAAATCTAGCAGAGTACTTTGACTGAACAGTAGCAAAACTGTATTTTGTGGAAATGGTGTGACAGAAGACACAACAAGAATTCTCTAAAAGTTTTTGCTAAACTGCCATAATTAGGATAAGCTTTCAGGACAACTGCATTTGTTGCTGGCTGATTGTTTCTGCTCTTTTCTCCTTGTTTCTTTCATCAGTGGTTCTTCTTTTTTGGCAGGGGAAAGTCCCATTCACCGACCCCATCCCCAACCATCCCACACTATACTCCTTTTATAGGGTTGCACAGTCCTGAAATTTCCTGTAGCAAAGCAGGAAGGGGTGGATCAGTAGGGTATCCACACAGTGACCTCATTTTACAGGGACACTATAATTTAACTTGTTATAACAAGTTATGCAAAACAAAGAAAACACAAAATCAAACCTTTCTTACATTTTCTTCCTTCTAGTTACTCTGACCAGGTTATGAACCCAGCAGCTTATCTGGCATGGATATCATTAACTGCAGGTACTGTGGAACACTTTTAAAAGGGCATTTACAGGACTTTGGACACTGTCCTATATGCTGGGCCATTGGAAATCTAAGAGCTCAGCTCCAGGCAGCATGAGCACAGATTGCATGCCTCAAATTGCATATTCAGGAGGAAATATATTATGAGAAAACCCACCATTTCCCCAACATCCAACAGAAGCACCTCTACTGCAGAGGGTAGTTGGTCCAGGAGGTTGGCAGGTGGTTAGGCAGGGCAAATCGCGTGCCCCATCACTCAGCACTCTCCAACATATTACTTGCACAAACCATATAAAAACTACAAACAGCTATCTGCCTCTATCTCAGAAATCAAACAAAGGGGCAGAAGATACTGCAGAGCAGGACACTACAGCACAGGAGCTAACACAACAAAACTCACCCAAAACAGGAACCAAAACAAAAAAATCAAAAAGGAAATCCAAAAATCTTCTGATCATAGGAGACTCCATTATTAGGGGAGTTGATACCTATCTCCAGCCAGGGGTAATAGTCATATGTCTCCTAGGTATATCAGCATGGACAGACACTGACAGCATTGCTAAAATTGTTCAGGAAGCAGGATAAAACATTGACATCCTGGTACACATAGGGGGCTAATGATCTTGCCAGCCAGTCAGTTGTGGAAACCAAGGAACACCTGACCAGGCTGAGTGGCAAACTTTCATCCATTTTGTCTGGCATCTCCTTCTCTGACATCCTGCCAGTCTGGGAGAGGGAGGCAGATGGACAGACGGTCAGAGAAGGGGAGACAGGGGAGCTAAACATGTGGCTCAAGGGCTGGTGCTAGGAAAAAGGACACATGTTTGTAGGGAACTGGCAACTGTTTTGGAAGTGTACGTTCTTTAAATTTGATGGACTGCATCTGACTAAGGAGGGGAGTCAGTGCATTGGGGCAGAAGTTTGATGTCTTTGCAGAATATTTAAACTAGCAAATGGGGAGAGGTGTGCAGCAATCCATACATCGAATGGAAAGAACACCCCTCCCTCCTCAGCTAGTGGTCAAACAGGAGTTCAGCATGTTTGCAGTTCATTTGCATCACCAGTTAAAGGAAAAAGGTCTGGCTCTTCATATGATGCACAAGGGAAATACCAGGCTTCACCCAACAACTAACACACCAAAATCTAGCCAATGGAAAATCATGTACACAAATGCTGACAGTCTGGGAAACAAGATCCCAGACCTGCAGGCAATAATGACAGAGGATAAACTGGACATAGTAGCAATTAGCGAGATGTGTTACCAGTAACCACACTTGGGAGACTTCAGTACCTGGCTATGTACTGTTCTAGAAGAGACCAAGGTGCAAAAGGGGTGGGGTGGAGTGGCCCTGTATGTCAATAAAATATCAAAGCTACAGAAATTCAGAATACACATAAAGAGCCAGAAGAACTGTGGGTCACTCTAGAAACAGGAAATGGGACAGCCATATGAACTGGGGTTGTCTACAGGCCCCAGACCAGGGGGGACATAGACACATTACTGTTAGAAGATATAAAAACATGGCAGCTAAAGGAGGTTCTGATAATGGGTGACTTCAATATGCCAGATACAGACTGGTCAATACCAGCAGGAACATCTGCCATAACCTCGACACATGGTGGATTCACTGCAGGGGAGGGCCTCAAACAACTGGTACTACAACCCACAAGAGACAGGGCTATCCTAGATCTAGTACTAACAGGAAAGGATCACAGATCTCCAGGCTGAAGGTTACCTGTGTGCACAGTGACCATCACATAGTATAGTCTAATTTGGCCACTAGAACTAAATCATGACATTCCAAGGCAAAACATGGGACTTCAGATGAGCTGACTTTTATAAGATGTCCAACAGAGTTAAGCTAGCCCTGGCAAAAGAAATACAGTGATGGGGTACAGACAAAGTGAGCAAGCATTAAGGATGCAATATTTGAAGCAACATCCCATTGCGTTAGAGAGAAAAGGAAGTGCAAAAGAAGAAGAAAACTACTCTGGTTCTCAAAAACAGTAGCAGAAAAGGATAGAGTCAAAAGGCTGGTCTTCAGGAAATATAAGGAATGCAACCGGATGAAGATAGAGAGGCATACCAAGCTTTCCTAAGGGAAGTAGGGAAGGCAGTAATGCAGGCAAAGGCCCAAACTGAGGAAACACTAGCACAAACAGTAAAAGAAGGTGACACTACTTTCTATAGATACATTAGTGAAAGGAGAAAGTCCAGAGGGGGGTATTGCTAAGATCAAAGGAGATAAGGGGGCATGTGAGGAGGCAGACCGTATAAAAGCATTTATCCTAAATAGATATTTCTGCTCAGTATTTACTGAAGAGAAGGTATGGCAGGGCCCACAGCTCAGCATCATGGACACTTGGGGGGAGGGAGGTGTGCACTAGTCCCTTCACAAAAGAAAGGGTCCTACAAGGGCTCGATAAGCTCAGGGTGGACAAGTCAATAATCTGATGGCATACATCCCAGGGTACTAAAGGAGCTAAGGGTGGAACTAGCAGAGCCATTATCAGAACTGTTTAGTGAGTCTCTGATCACAGGAGAGGTCCCAGAAGACTGGAGAAGGGCCCATGTGGTCCTGCTCCACAAAAGTGGTAGCAGGGAGGAGGCGGAGAACTACAGACCAGTCAGTCTTACCTCAGTAGTGGGCAAGATTATGGAGGCACTCCTTAAGGAAAGTATAGTGCAACACCTGGATCTGGAATCTATAGAAGCACAGGATCCAAGACAGCATGGGTTTACAACAGGAAGGTCCTGTCAAACTAATCTTATAGATTTCTTTGACTGGGTAAAAAGAGTGGTGGCCCAGGGGGAGCAATTGATGTCACCTACCTTGACTTCAGCAAAGCTTTCGATACTGTTCTACATAGAAGATTGATTAATGAGCTGGGTAGGCTCAGGATGGGTCAGAAGTTAGTCAATTGGGTGGCAAACTGGTTGACGGGCAGAAAACAGAGAGTGGTGGTAAATGGTATACAGTCAGAAGAGATGCAAGTCACAAGTAGGGTACCTCAGGGATCAGTCCTGGGGCCAGTCTTCTTCAATATCTTCATCAGTGACATTGCAGATAGACTGCAGGGTAAGGTTTGTCTGTTTTGCAGATGACATGAAGATCTGCAACAGAGTAAATGATCCAGATGAGATGGGGTTGGCAGAATGAGAAGAAATTTGTATAAACTGGTAAAATGGTCTGAAGAGTGGCAACTGGGGTTTAATGCAAAGAAGTGCAAGATCATGCATATAGGGAAGAGAAACCTTGAAACCACCTACAGGCTTGAAGGGGAGTTGCTGGCAGTCACAAGGGAAGAAAAAGACTTGGGCATCATCATCACTGATGACCCGAAATCATCCAAGCAGACCACTAAAGCAGTACATAAGGCTAGGGGGATGTTGTGGTGTATTAGTAGGGACATCACAAGTCAGAAGAAGGAGGTAATAATCCCTCTGTACAAGACACTGGTTAGGCCCCCTCTGGAGTACTGCATGCAGTGCTAGAGGCCACACCTTCACAAGGACATTAACTAAATTGAGGCAGTCCTGAGAAGGGCAACCAAAAGTGCAAGGACTGCAACAGAAAACATATGAGGACAGATTAACAGAGTTCAATATTTATACCCTAGAGCAAAGGAGGGAGAGAGGTGATATGATCAAAACATTCAAAGACCTTAAGGGCATTAACGAGGTGAAAGAGTCTAACATGTTTCAATATAAGAAAAACAGCAGGACAAGAGGACACAGCAAGAGATTAGGGGGAGGCCGATTAAGGGGTAATGTGAGGAAGTTCTTTTTCACAGAAAAGCTGGTGGATGCATGGAACGGCCTACCTCAGGAAGTGGTGGATATGAACACAGTGCAGGGCTTCAAACAGGCATGGGATAGCCATAAGGGAGAAATAAAGATGAGTATGAATAGATAGGTAATTTATAAGGTAGAAAAAATGGACAGACTGGATGGGCCTTGTGTCCTTATCTGCTGTCAACTTATGTTTCTATGTTACTGCATCTGTAAAATTAAAATGACTGATATGCTCCATACTCAGTTAAATGTTTTGTTTTGTTTTTTATAGTGGCTAATACAAATAGTGGCTATTTAATTATACCCTTATATAGGTCAATTATTCCCCATAAATGACTCTAAATATAATTCTGACACCTTATAAGAAGGGCAACACCACTTCAACTGACTTCTAGCACAAAAATGCAAAAGGCTATTATTGACATAAAATAAGCATTTTGTTTTATTTTAACTGTCAACATTTTAAAACAGATGAATGGTACAAAAGCCTGAACAGTTTTGTACAGACTGCTTTATCAAGAGGATCACTTTTTACTGTTCATCGATTTTAAATTGTAACTGTTAAAGTACAATAAAATGATTTTGTATGGCAATGAGAGGGAAGGGAAAATTGTTTAACCAGGAGAGACACATTAAGTCGAAGTTTGTTTCTAGGTGTGTCCTGGGAGCACAAGGAAGTCAAGTGACTTGCTCAGGGTCACACAGTATGCAAGTGGGGGCTGTAGAATTCAAACTCAGATCTCCAGGTTTGCAGTGCAGAGGGTTTAAACCACTCAGAGCCTTAAACCACTGATCTATACTGAAGATGCTAGGGAGCTAAGCAAAGGTGCTGCAGTCCATATGGTGTGAGAGGATTATTGGGAACACCTGTTGGTGGTCAGGTCGGAAAATCTTTAACTGTGTGGGAAGTATGAAAAGCAACACTGTGGTTGCTGCAGCTTCATAGGGTAGTCAGTGACCAGATAGGGTCTTCAGAGATAGAATAGGTAGGGACATCAGGAAGACTAGGTGTATTATGAGTAGTAGGCCTTCTGTCATCAATAAAATTTTTCTGACAGCGAAATTCAGCAACCTGACATATAGATATTATACTTACACAGAAAAACCTGTCTAAATAAATGAATGAATAAATAAATAAAAACAGAGCACTTCAAATAGTCAGCAGATGAACAGATGTTAGTGTTACTGTACAAAGACTAATCTCTGAGAGCAGGTATAGAGTAATAATACTTAGCTGTTTAAAAAAAAACAACTTTGTGATCACTATCGGAGGGCATCAATAAAACAACAGCAGATTGCCCTTACTTATAACAGGCAACAAATACTTCAGAAATTCGATATATAAGCAATGAATATTTTACTAATAAAAATTGTTAAACTAGTTTTTGCATAACCATCAAGGGCCTCCTAGCTCCCTCTTCATCAGGTACAGTACTGGAGGGTGGAGCACTTGACTAGAAATAATTTGTTTTGTTTTATACAAGATATTAACCAAACTGTGTCCAGAGTCACAAGAAAACAGGAAGGCCACCTCCACAGGCAACTACAGTTGTGCCATGACTTGAAACAAGTACAGCAAAAACAAATGAGGAAGCTCCATCTATTGCACAAAGGACCAAACCTGTTGCATCTTTGAAGTGTGTTTTTTACTTAAAATGCTTTCTGTAGAACAAAATGAATGTCAGATGATGTGATACATTGATTATGTGATGCACGGTAAGCAAACCAATGGCTAAAGAGCTTCTGTCAGAAGTACAGGCACTTTGAAGTGAATAAATAGCTAAAACAGCAGCAAACATCAGCCGTAGTAGTGGGTGAATGAAACCAGTATTATTTTTATTCACACAGGCAAAATATTTAATGCTTAATGCTGTTGGTTTGTTCACCATGTGTCACATCTGATGCACTATCTGTACCTACATTTCATATGTGACAGAGTTAATTCAAAGCCTTTACACTATGTGTTCCATATTGTGGCACCTAAAATTGTCTAAAATTCAAGCAATGCAATACATTCATATAAATCATCCTGATTTTAGTAATACTCTACAGTATGCATGAAAAAACAATGAAAGTATGCCACCACCACCACTCAGTGCCATTTTTCTAGCTGTGCTCAAAAAGAGCCTACAACTCCATTGCTGGTAGAAAAGTGTACCTTAGGCATTTTATTGTTCATCTTCTGTGCTTTCAGTAGTTTCATTTTTATTTTATTTTACAAAATGTTTCACCAGTAAAGAAAACATGAGCTGAGGAACAACTCATTTCCAGAAGTTTTATGGGAGAGGAGAGTACAAAGGCTGGGAGAGCAATTAAACATAAAAAAACATTGTAGTTACACTGTAGTTAAACATCAGACATGCTGTCCAGTAAATTATAAATGAAAAATACATTAGACTTGCTATTAGGGATTTGCCTTGCCAAATTAAAAACTATCATGTTTGAAATCCTTGACCCTCTACATTTTAGGTTCTGCATCAAATAAAGTGTTTAATCTCCCAATTTACCTTCAGTGTTAATACTGCAACACTGAAAATCATGTGGTCAGCATGCATGGTGATGTCGCTTCTCCCAATCTTCTTGAGCAGGAGGACTCAGAGGATTCGGGAGAAGATGGCATCCATACAGTTGGAAGCACCATGATGTTGAAATGATTTTAGTGCTTCAATATTAACACTAAAGGTCTAATCTTCATACCAAGTAAACCAATTGATGTTAGCCAAGCCTTAATCAAGAAGAAAAGCACAGCCAGGTGTATGCGATATCATAAAAAACAGTACATGAGTGTGTGCGGAAAGAGGAAAATGTAAGTATTGTACTGCTGCAAAAGTCAGAATGCTAAAATGCTCAGATTACATATTGTGACTGCCCCTATGAGGTGGATACATGCATGTTATAGCCATTACTGGTGGTGGCTGTGCAGTGACCAATGAAGCATTTTAAAGGTTAGTAGCAATACAACATTGTAACAATCACATGAAAGATTTAAACAATGCAACAATGTAACATTGTGTATCAAGAAGGTATTGCACATTCTTGGGTCTTTCATATGTTATATAATTGAAAATAAGCAGCTAGGAGTGTGTGCCTACTGCACAGATGATTTTTTTTTATTATTTGGTAAATTCACCTTATTTCTCAGTGACCCACTCGATCAGACGGTTGTGCAGTTGCTGCAGCTGGCAATGCACTGATTTCCCATCCCTCCACTACCTTTTTCCATGTCTGCATGTTATGGTTTGAATGAGATTAAAGATGCACTGGAAAATCCAAAGTAAGGAAGGTTGCGAGCCTCACTGTGTGTGAGTCTTGATGTCTCACTCTTTCCCTGTCCACCATGCCAAAAGCTGCTGGTGGGAAGATTAGTCACTCTCTCCCTCTTTCTCTCCTGTCTCTCTCTCTCTCTGTCTCTCTCTCTCTCTCTCTCTCTCTCGCACACACCTATACACAGCATAGGAGAGAAGAGAGACACAAGCTGCTGGCAGGTAGATCAATCGCTTTCTCCCTCTCTCCCATATTTCTCTGTCTTGCAGTCGTGAACACACACAGCACAGGAGTGAAAAGAGACACAGAGATAGCTGCCACTTCTGTCATTCTTAATTGTGTTACAGTGCTGGCTCTGTCTACACAACTCGGCATTGGTGGAGATAGTGGTGGGTGGGAAGGTCAACTGGGGAAAGTAAAATAATAAGAAATAAATAGTCCTGCATAAGGTAGTGTGTGTGTGTGTGTGTGTGTGTGTGTGTGTGTGTGTGGGCGATAACGATAAGGGTTCCTACATATTCAATTGCTATGCAAGGGAGGGGGATGCATGAAATATCTTAAAAAACACACGCTGTTAAGGGAAGGGACAGAAAACACCCACCGTTAAGGGATGGGACAGAAACAGTAGGTATATTGAATCTAGGAGGGACAGAAAACAACCATTGTTAAGGGAGGGACAGAATTGTCAGGTATCTTGCATCTGCTTGCTATGCAAGGGGAGGGAGGCAGAAATGTCTTTAAAATGCCCACTGTGAAATAGTGTAGTGCTGCAGTCCATAGGACAACATGGGTGGATTGCTTTTTGGAGGAGGGTCAGGCGGAGGAGACTATTTACACCTTTATCCAGTTCCACGGATGGAAAACACAATGTCAGCCCTTTTTTACATACAACATGTCTGCAGGGCCATGCCCATGCAGCTGTAAAAATGAAGTAGGCAGATGTGTGAGACAATAGGTCTCAATGTTTCTCAGTGGGGATGTTTGAGGGTCTTTTACTGAGCCAACGTGTGGATTGGTTGTGTTTCTCTCACTCATCTCAAAGCAAGCAAGTAGCACCACCACAAAAGAAGGTTGTGATACAGGGTGCCAGTGAGGAAGCTATGGATGTGGATCTGTCAGAGCAGAGGCATGAGGCTGAGGCTATAGAGGAGTCATAAAAATGAGAAGCAAAGGGCAGGGAAAAGCACATCATCTAAAATATCTGAAGAGGAGAGGCTGGGGATGAAGGAGTGTGTGAGGAGCAGGAGGAAGAAGCAAGAGAGGAAGAGGGGCATGAGAAAGCAGATGAATGGGAAGAGGATAAAGAACAAGAAGAACTTGAAAATCTGATGTCAGTTATATCAAGAACTAGTGGTGATGAGTGTGAGTAAAGAAAACAAAGGCACTCTGCACCCAGTAAACAGCACTGTGGGGTGAGGATGCAAAGGAAACTTGGACACACATATGGTGGTGCAATATCTCAGTGTGGTTTCATTTTGTCATAATAGTCAGTTAAAAAAAAAAAAGAAAATAAAGGTTAAGTAAATTCAAACAAAGTCTACAGCACCTTTATACTTTAGCAGGAGCAAGTCCATTGACCATATCAATTGTCTTTAAATTTGTAACAGGTATTGGTGGGGGGACACAGCTCAGGACATTAATCTTGGAGGTGAGTAGATTAAGAAAGCCCTATGACTCGGGCGTGATTGGGGGTTGGATCTGCGAGAGGCTTAATGCCTTCTAACAATTGCCCTGTAAAAGATTTCCTTTTCCCATGTGTCCCATTATGCTCATGTCCCAGCATGTGAGTGGACCAGAGCAGGAGTGGAACAGATATCCTAATGCATCGAAGATGTTGGCAGGCATCTTCAGTCTGCAGAAAGACACACTAGACCAGGTAGGATAAAACACAGTACTATACACACTTACCCTATAAGGAGTAGGGAAAATAACTAACTGTAGGGGGTTAACAATAAAGGGGTTAAACAGCAGGACTTAAGTATAGATAACTACAAGGGGGGAGAGAGAGAGAGAGAGAGAGAGAGAGAGAGAGAGACAGAGAAAGAAAGAGAGAGAGAGGGAGAACAACAGCCTATCTAGGGTAAGGTGATGAATCCATTTTAAAGAGTGAGATGGAGGGAAGAAGGCAGTCAGCCATAAAAGAGAGGCAGTAGAGTACTGAGCAAGTGCAGCTGACAGGAATACTGGTTAGAGGGAAAACAGGAAAAACCCTACCTTTTGTAAGGTAATAAATCTGTTTCAGGTACAGATGAAGGAGAAGTAGGTAAATAAGCATAGATATGAGGAAGGAGTTTCAGTGTAAGTTTGGTAGAAAAAAATATTAAACAGGCTAGCAACATACAGGAAATATGGTATAACGGGTGTGGAAGCACAGTCTTTTGAGACACCTTCTGGAGACTGAGGTGCTGCCCCATTTGAACTTACCTGTGTGTGTTGAGGACAGAAGTCACTGGACTGTGAGCTAAGCTGACAAGCATGCAGAAGATTTTTTACCCCACCCAGGGGAAACGAACAATGCTGCCACTACCTGAGAGGATATTGAGGCAGAGGCAGATGGCTGGACCTTGGTGGTGTCTAGGAGGGTGGGGTGGAAAGTAGGGTATGCACTCCTTAGCATGTACCACTGTAAAGTTCCTTTACTGTACTAGCATGACAGAATAGCAGGGAGGAGGCACCCAAAGTTGTTGTTAGGAAGGATGTGGGAGTCTTCAGAAGGGGTGGCTCCAAGGTAGGAGGAAGAGGTTCCCAGCTGAGGAGGATGCAGTTGCTGGTGGGGGTCTTCATTAGGAGGATAGACTTGGGAAAGGGAGGTGGGCAGAGTAAGAGATAAGATGCTTCTCTTCTGTTTTGGCTAGAGGGATGGTGAACAGATCAACATATTACTAAGGTGGAAGATCACGAGAGGGAGCTAGATGTCACTGTCCACCTGGGGACCAATGATCTGGCAAGGAATGGGGTAGGGATAGTACATGGTAATTTCAGGGAGGTGGGATGGGCCTTTAACTGGCAGTATAGCCTAGAGGTTAGAGTAATGAGCTATGAATGAGCTTGGTATATCCAGAAGATCTGAGTTTGATTTCCACAACCTTTACTTGCATACTGTGTTGCCTGAGCAAGTCACTTAACCACTCCAGTGCTCCCAGGTCACTCCTGAAAACAGGCACGCAGCCTAGTGAGCCTTACCTGGTTACAAAAAAAAAAAAAGCAGGTAGCATGTAGTGACATTTGCTGAGGTTTTACTTGTGTATAGCCAAGGGAAGGATAGGGTATTTTACAGTAGAAAACTCAACAATAGATTGAAGGCATCAAGCAGGGAGGAAGAAACTGGCTACATTTGGGACTCAGGGCCAGCTTTGGAGGATATAGGCTTCTGCCTGGGTGATGGCCTGCATCCTTTCAAGTGAGGGACCTCAGTCTTAATTGGGAGGTTTAAACATTATTTTTATGAATATTTAAAGTAGCCAGGAGGAGTCTGTACTAACAAGGGAAGCAAAAAAGGCCCTGCCACATGTTGAAGACACAGGGAGGAAGGGCCAGAGAGAAAAAAGCTCCCCCAGGGTAGAGTCACATAAAGAAATGGCAGAAGACATTTGGACTGGATATTTTAGAATGTACTCTACATAAATTCCATTTTGGTCAAAAAATGTGTGATTGGCTTTAAAATTTGTACGCTATACCACAGGCATGTGTCCATGTTAATGGTTTGCTCTCTCCCAGGTTTTGGATTGAGAGGGAAACCAGACAAGACTGTCCCCTCTCTCTCCTCCTGTTTTCCATTAGTTTGGAACCTTTGGTGGCAGCGATTCGGCAGTCAGATGGGTACAGAGTAATATCACTTATGGGAGAGGAGTTGAGGGTGCATTTGTAAGCAGATGATACCTTATTATATTTGTCCGACCCCTCCCATACCCTCCTGATAGATACCGAGTTGCTATCTTGTTATGGACAGTCTTCTGGATTTAAGATTAATGAAGCAAAAATGGAGATCTGTTTTTAGGTTCTTCATCTGAATCCCCCACCTTGAGTAGTTGTGGGTTTAAAAGGGTTATGGGAGGGTGTTGTTATCTGGGAGTTTAGCTTTCCCAGGACATTACTAAATTGGTTTCCACTAACTACCTTATACTCTTGCAAAAGTTCCAGGAGAAATGTCTCTGATGGAAGGAATTAACCCCTTTCGGTAGCAGGTAGGATGGAATAGTTTGCATGACTATTATCCCCTGGTTTCTTTTCCTTTTCTTGGCCCTCCTTTACCAGTTCCAACCTCCTTCTGGCTTTCTATGAAATGTACTTTTACCAAATTTATATGGGGTGGCAGGAAATCTAGGATTAAGTGGTCTACCTGTTTCTCCCAAAAGAACAAAGGTGATCTGGCAAGACTGGCAGTTCTGGATTTCTGGGCATATTACTAGGCTACACAACTTTGTCATTTTGTCACTTTCTTGTCAGCCCAGGAACCTCCCAGTTGGGTGACCCTGAGTCTGCCTCTTAAACTTTACAGTTGTCAGATATTCCATTTATGGAAGATGCTAATTTGCACTCCTTGGGGATTGCCAATCCACTGGTGGCACTTATGATGATGATTTGGCGAGAGGTCTGCCCTATGTATTGTCTTAATATGGGTATATGCAAGGAAACTCCAGTTCACTCTTGCTTATTTTCCCCCTCCTGCTTAGATCTGGGCTTTCAACACTGGGCGGGCTAGGGACTAAGTCGAATAGATCGGTTTTTGAAGGGATTGTTTTAAGACTTTCTTTCAGTTAAAAGAAGAATTTAACGTATCCCCTCAAGATTCTTTCAGTTATTTGCAGATATGTCATTATTTAATGTCTGCCCTGAGGTCGGTCACCCTCCAGGAGGGAGTCAATCCCCTGGGAGCATTTTTCCTTTCTTTAGCTACACAATCTAATAGATTGGGGTTCATTTCTAAATTGTATAAGCAACTCAGAGATTTGGAGTTGGATCATTTGTCTCCAGTTACATTTCGGTGGGAGGCAGAGACTGTGGTCTCTCTTTTAGAGATAGAGTGGGTTCAGATTTGGCGGGGAGTTCTTTGTACCACATCCTCCCCCTCATAGAGGAAATTTCATTGGTGCATAGTGGTTCAATATTTTCCCACTCCTGTTATAACTAAACATTATGGATGCCACTGTTTGATTTGTGTTGGACAGGGTGGGGTCCAGGGCACTACACACATCTTCTGGGAATGCTTGTGTCTTCAGCTTTTTGGCAAAGGATAACTGGGGTAGTAGGACAGATGTTCTGGACTGTTATCCCACTTTCTTTGAGATTTGATTCTGGGATGCTCCCCTCCCCACCCGGTCCATGGTAAATGAGCTAAATACTTGTTTTACATTTTAGTGGCAGTGGTGCTTGAAACTGTTACCCAATTGTGGCTAACCACAACTGCTCCATCTGAAGACCTTTGGCTTTGAAATTGTCTTAGGATTTTAGTTATGGTCAGGTGACAGCTTCCCTTAGGCTGCAGATGGAGT
Source organism: Neoceratodus forsteri (assembly GCA_016271365.2). Taxonomy (NCBI): domain Eukaryota; kingdom Metazoa; phylum Chordata; order Ceratodontiformes; family Ceratodontidae; genus Neoceratodus; species Neoceratodus forsteri. Next base: position 533,825,832 of record CM057455.1, read on the forward strand.
GGTTTGAGGGTTGTTGGCTTCCTTTCACTTTTTAGCAGAGAAAGAAGGGGTTGTGGTTTTGGAGCTCCTGGCTTGCTTATAGTTAAGATTGTTAAGATCATGGTAATGTTGATTGATTTTGAAATTTCCCCAGCTCTTGCTTTTCAGCTTTTGGGGCACCAGGGTTAAGGTCCCATGGAGGTTGTGTTTAAAATTGTTTATGGTTCTTGGAAATGACTTTTGGCCCCTGTTTGATAGTTTCCCTTTTTGGCTATTGACTTTCACTTTGTCTGTAACTGTCCAGGGGCCTTTTGATGTATCCACTGTACTGTCTGTTATGGAAACTTAATAAAGTTTGATTTCCCAAAAGAACAAAAACAAATAGAAAACAAGGCAGTGGACAAGGATGGTATAAACCACAGATAACAAAAAGAGGAGAAAAGAGACAAGAAAAAGGAAGGATAATGTGGGAAGAGAAGGGTCAGGGAGAGACAGGGAGCAGCATAGGCAGTAGGGTAGAGGGAAAGAGGGGTTGCAGACAGGGAGAGAACAAGGTATGGAAAGGCACATCCACCAACACATGGAGTCTAGGAAACAAAAAAATAATTCTGGACCTGGAGACCATCATGGTGAAGGTTGACCTGGACTTGGTGGCCATAGCTGAGTCATGGTGCACTGACAAGCACAGCTGGGGCATGGCCATACCAGGCTACTCACACTTCAGGAGGGATAGGAAAAGTCGAATGGGAGAAGGGTTTGTTCTAGTTGTGAGGGATGGAATCAAAGCTATGAAATGCAGATGGATAATTCTGGGGACTTCAATGCCTGGGTCAATTATGAACTCTTGCATTTTGGCCAGGACTTCCTCCAACTAATGACCTTGTTGGGCCTAACACAGGTGGTTATCTCTGCCACCCACAGTCAGGGTCATTCATTGGACTTGGTCTTCCTACTAGGGATGGAGACCTCTGACTTGGTGGTGGAACCAGTCGGATGGTCTGACCATCACATCATAAGGTTCACTTTACATGCTATCCCTCATAGACCTGCCCCTATGGAGATAGTTCAAGTACCGCCCATTACGGAGTTTGACCACTGATTGTCTTATGGTGGTACTGGACCTATCAGGTCTGGTGAGTGCTAGCAACAATCCAGAAAAGCTAGTACTGGCCTATAACAAGTTGGTTATGATGGCTTTGATTCCATAGCTCCTGTCCGTGTCCATCCCTCACTTTCCACCCTAAATCCTGATGGTTTGATGGGACACTTAAGGAGCTATGATGTGGATAAAGGCTGGAGAGGCACTGGCAGAAATCCAGCCTGGGGTGGGTGGCCTGGCTAGGCAGAAGGTGGCAGCATAACTCAATCTCTGTGCAGAGGAAGATGTAATCTAACCTCATCCAGCCTTAATCAACCTTCTTTTTCAGTGCCAGCTCTCATGATCTTCCTGTAAATCATCATCCTGCTGTATTTTTTAAGTTATTTCAACTTTAAAGTACTGTATCTGGCCATTTCAGCACAACTTATTTCAGGCCTTGTTATTCATCACCATAGCCAACCAAAACATACAGTTTAACTCTCTTGCAAGAGTGGAGGCTATGTTCTCTAAATTAATGTCTGACATAAATGATTTAAAAATTACCACCAACCAAAATTCAGCTACGCTGAAATCTGTGAGCCAGAGAATAACCATAATGGAGAACTCGACTGCACAAAATACGACCGTCATTCATTCTCTTCAGGACACAATTCGAAACCAGGACTGAACAATTAAATCTCTGCAGTCTAAAATTGATGATATTGAAAATCGCAATAGCAGGAATAATTTACGTTTTTTTTTGGGGATTTCCCGAAGGCATCGAGCTGGGGGACACATCTGCACTTCTCCTACATGTCTTACTGGCATTGCTCAAGCTACCTCCTTATCTAGTGCTCACCATTGAAAGATCCCACCAAACTTTAGGCCCAGGCCACAATGAGATCAAAAGCCTAGACCTATTATTGCTTGTTTTTGAACTACACTCATACTGAACTAATCCTGAAGCATGCCAGAGAGTGGGAACATTAATGTGGCAAGACCATAACATTCTAATATATAGAGATTTTCAAAAGAACTGACTGCAGAAGGAGAGAATACAACCTTCTAAAGCAGTTACTTCACCAAAGAGGCATCAACTTTGCTTTGCACTACCCAGCTATAATGCGTCTCTACCTTGGTTCCTCATTCAGGGACTTTAACTCTTCTGATGACCTTGCAAGTTTTCTCAATGTTGATCTAAAATCTTTTACCTTGGGGAGAGCGAGCTATGTTGTGGGACCGATTGGCAGTGAAGAACCTACTTCGGGAGACTGTGTTGCACCTCTGGATCCAGGAGGAAGTACAGCAGTACTGACGGTCCCAAACAGAAGTGTAACAGAACTGACAGTTCCAACTAAAATGGAAACAAAATTGGTGACTACAAATAATGCTCCCACTTCTATGCCTCCAGCTAGACAGTCGAGTCGGCTGCAGGAGAATAATCTATCTGACCACTGTACTTCTAAATACACCTGTTGCCATGCTGAAAGTCAATCTGGTTCTTCACAAACACCATCCCTTCACTCTTTAGTGAATCCCTCCATACCACTGAGCAACATATTCTCCCTATTGGCTGAAGATATGCTCTCCTCGCAGGATGAGTTTCCTTCCCAAGCTACAGATGATCTTTCCTCTAATTTGTGTACTGTGACTCAAGACAACATATCTGCAGATTCTTCTTGGGCTGAAATCACTGCAAGCTCCCCCCTTAAAGCATCCGACCCTTCTAAAAAGAGGCATAAAGAGAATAGGAAGGGGAAAAATCCTAACAGCCCTAACAATACCCGCAATGCTATGGTGACCTGATCAAGTAATTTAATTTACAGGTTGACTCGCTTTCTCCTGACTAGTTTCCTATTCAGGAGAACGATCGCTAGAGAAACCTTTTTTTTTTACTATTGCCCAATCATATATCATGCTGCTTGTACCATTCTGATCATTTCCTTTCCAACTAGTTGTGAATCAGAAAGGCTGTACGTCGTGGCTGATTCTAAACAATACCTCGCATTCTTATAATCAACTTTTGTGGCCATGCCTGTTGATGAAATGTGGTACTTTGTTATTTTGTACTATTCTTTTAATACCTAGCTTATTTCAATAGCGGTACTGATACATCTAGTAAGCTGGCTGTTCTGATACTCCTTATTATTTTATAGATTAGGCAAGTATTTGGATTGAGGCTCCAAATTCTATTAATATATTCTGCCACAATATGGCGCATTCTGCTATATGTACTCCTATGAATTCTGGCAGTATAGGCCTTATGTATTCTATCTACACACACCCGATTGACAGAGTTTGACAACTCTTATTTAACCACCTCTGTCAACACTACTTACCCCATGCTTCTTCACTTTATTATCTCCCCTTAACTACAATTTGAGTCCACTCTGTCAATTATTTTATGCTGGCTATTTTCGAAGCACTATTACAAAGGGCTTATATTAAACATTTCCCTGCAACACCATATTTTACTCAATGTCCAGGAACTTAATAGGGATTTTTTTGTTGTATCCCTCACTTTGTTATGGAGCTCACTGGACTTATTAATTGAGCCTAGTCACTCCATACACTACTACTCTGGGCAATGTTCGAGTAAAGGGGAACCCTATTCACTCTCAGACCTCCCTTTGAGTACAGTTAACTCTGAAGTCACACCCACTCTTTATAACCCTTGCCCTCATTTGGCTCACTTTGTATTGGATTCCATTGACTACTCCCTTTAACCTCAATCTCAATCCATAATGTCTGTCCCTGAACCATACTCTGCACTTTACTATTGTATTTATAGGATTCCAGGCTTCATGGCTTGCTAGGTATATCAATCATTGTTCGCTCTCTAACTCACTATTTTTTTTTGTCAAAGTACCCAGTTCCACCAACCCTCTATTGGCAATTCTGGTTTCTCTTACAACGATCATAAACTTCTTGTTTTAAAGATCATGTGCAATGGTTTTTGCATATTTTTAATAAAAGCTTTAAAAGCTGAAATTCAAGTCTTTGTGTCATGATTAGCGTTTCCTGAAAATTTCATGCTGTTTGGTTTTGTGGTTTTCTTTAAATCAGCACTTGTTAACTTGCCCTACAGTGGCTGAAAACAGTGAAGTTATTTCTGTCCTTTCAGTCAAACTCAGACAGCGATGACATCATTTTGGAGTAGCTTGCTGTTTCAGATTCCCAATCAGAGCAGCACTCTGTAGAGTTTATGGTTTGCTAAGCTCTCCAGGTTCCTTACAAATCCAGTCTCTGGTTTGTGTTTAGATAGATCAGCTTAAAATATGTAATTCTCTTTCTTTACAAAGCTGATCATTTCAGTTCCAATGCTGAATTGAAGTAGTGGAAATCTTTTTCTATGAGAAATCAGCTTGTCTGTACCACAGCTCTGTACTTTCTAATCAAACATCAGTTCTTTTCTAACTATATAACTCAGGGCTGTTTAATGAATATTTAATAAATCTAAATGTTTTTCATTCACAGAAACAGTTGGTCTTTGATATAGCCTTCATAAATACAATCATGTAAGAAAATTTTTTTTCATGTCAGATTGACAAACAGGTGCTTGTCACACTCTGCTAAAGTATTTCAAGCACATGTACTGTCAGAACTCACAAATTTAAGCTCTTTGGTGGTTTCTGTGTGAAAATACATCATGTATGTGTACAACTAGAACCACTATGTGGCATCACGATGCACCGTGTGTCTGCCCCACAGTTGAGGCAGCTGCAGTCTACTGCCACCAGTCTCCTACCCCACAAGCCCCCTGCCTTCTGCTCCACATTCGAGGCTGCTGCACCTTGCTGCCCACTGTCTTCTCCCACACAGTCATGGATTGTGCACCCTGCTGCCTCCACCCCTTGCCTAAAGAATCAGGACTACTGCATGCTGCTGCTCCCTGCCCAAACAATTGGGGTTGCTGCACCCTGCTGCCCTATCTCTCCCGCCTCACAGTTAGGGAAGCTGCACCAGTTGCCCCCTGTTCCTTTCTCCACAGTCAAGGTTGCTGTGCTGCGCTAGCCCTAAAGTGCCATGTTGCCTGCCTCCATCGGCAGGGCTGCTGCACCAAGTGTACCCCATCTCACAGTAAGGGCTGCTATACCCTGATGCCCCATGTGTCCTGCCCCACAGTCGAGGCTTCTGCACCATGCTGTTTTCTATCACCTAGCACCACAGACAGGGCAGCTGCACCCTGCTCCTTTCTACACAGTTGTGGTTGCTGTGGCCTGCTGTTCCCTAGATCACCATGCCTCTGCAATTAGGGCTGCTGCACCATCCTGCCTCTTACTACAAGATTCAGGGTATTTGCTGCACCCTGATGCATGCATCCACAGTTGAGGCAGTTGCACCCTGCTGTCCCTGTGCCACCAGAATCAGATCCTTTGCTACTCTCTGCTGAGACAGGAAAGGGAGCAACATGTGAATGTCCCTGGCTGTGAGAGAGAGAGTAGTAGGGTGCAGCAACCCCAACTGTTTGTGAAGGGTGCAGCACAACAGTAGAGGCATTTGTTGCACCCTGTCCCCTTCCTGTGGAGGCAAGGGGCTTTGTAGTGCAGCAGGACACAATGGTGGCAGGTGCCAAAGGACAGCATGGTGCAGAAGCCTTGACTGTGGGGCAGGACACAGGTGGACATCAGGATACAGCAACCCTGACAGTGGTACAGGGAGTACACTGTGCAACAGCCCAGCCCATTTGGGGCAATGGAAATGTGTAGCAGGGCTCAGCAGCCCCAAATGTGGATGCAGGCAGCATGAGACTCTAGGGTGTAGCACAGCAGCCCTGACTGTGGAGACAGGGACAGGGGGCAACAGGGTGCCATGGCCCTGACTGTGAGCGTGGAGACAGAGGGCAGTAGGGTGCATCATCCCCAACTGTTTGAGCAGGGGGTGGTGGGGTGCAGCAGCCCTGATTCTTTAGGCAGGTGATGGAGGCAGCAGGGTGCACAATCCCTGACTGTGTGGGAGAAGACAGTGGGCAGCAGGATGTAGCAGTCTCACATGTGAAGCAGAAGGCAGGGGCTTGTGGGGCAGGGACAGGTGGCAGTAGACTGCAGCTGCCTCAACTGTGGGGCAGAGACATGGTGCATCGGGATGCCACATACTGTTTCTAGTTGTACACGTACATGATATATTTTCACACAGAAACCACCAAAGAGCTGAAATTTGTGAGTTCAGACAGGTGCCTGTCACACTTTGCTACAGTATTTCAAGCACATGTCCTGTTTGTCATTCTGACATAAAACAAATGTTCTTACATGAAAATATTTATGAAGGCTACATCAAAGACAAACTGTTTCTGTGAATGAACAAAATTTAGATTTATTTTGTATGCATTAAACAGCCTTGTGTTATATAGTTAGAAAAAAAATCAGATTTTTGATTATAAAGAACTGAAAGCTGTTATACAGACAAGCTGATTTCACAGAGAAATATTTCTATTACTTTAGTTCAGCATTGAAATTAAAATGATCAGCTTTTAGCAGAATATAATGATATGTTTTAAGTTAATCTATCTAAACACCATCCAGAGACTGGGTTTGTAAGAAACTTGAGAGCTCAGCAAATCATTAACTCTACAGAGCGCTGCTCTGATTGGGACTCTGAAACAGTAAGTTACTCCAAAATGATGTCACCCTACTCTCTAAGTTTGACTGAGAGGACAAAAATAGCTCCACAGATTTTAGCCACTGTAGAGTAAGTTAACAAATGCTGATTTAAAGAAAACCACAAATCAAACAGCATGAAATTTTCAGGAAACACTAATCATGACACAGGGTCTTGAATGTCAGCTTTTCAAGCTTTTATAAAAATATGTAAAACTGTTGTATATGATCTTTAAGAAGTTGGCACTTCTTTTAATATTGTGGCTAATCAGCCTACCATTTAGTCATAGTGTATTGCTGTTTCTCTTACATTAGACTAGCTTTTATTTAAAGCTGAGGTTTCTACACTTCCCTGTCTTATATGGTATTGCTAGTTTCTAATCTAGTTGGTTTGTTACAATTGTCCTATAATATTATCAGGTTAAGACCTTGGTATTTGACCAACACTTGTTTAGTTGGCTTCTCTTGGTCTTTTCCATCTGTTGATGCCCTGGTGTGTAGCGAGATCGTCTTTTAGTAGATTAGCTGACTCTTATCTCACTGCTTCCTTTAAAGGTTTTCTATTTTTTGTGATAGTTTATTAGAGTGTTAAAGTTGTAGTTGTTATTCAATGTTGTTCTCTTATTGTTCTATCTATTCCCCTTTTATAACACTATCCGTACTGATTACATTTATGATATTTTATGTTGGTAACTTGAAGGACTTCGCCCCTTTTGTCGTGTACAAGTTGTCTCCCTTTCATCCTCAGTCCCATTGTTATGTCCCTCGCTATTCCAATAACCATATTCTTTTTTCTGTACTATAACCATGAATGATTTATTCTTATACACTTGGAATGTGAAGGGACTTAACTCACCATGCAAGCAAAAGCAAATTCTCTCCTACCTTAAAAAACTTAAAGCCCATATTGTTTTCCTTCAAGAAACCAAACTATTAACTGAGGATGTAATAATTCTTAAAAAAGATTGGGTTGGTCAGATCTATCATTCATCCTTCTCCTCAAAATAAAGAGGAGTAGCTATACTTATCCATAAAAATCTCAACTGGTCTCTCATAAACTCCATCTCAGATACAGAAGGCAGATGGATAATCGTTAAACTTAATACCCCTTCCAGCCCCCTTATGCTTGCTAATGTCTATGCTCCCATCTCAGAGTCCCAGGAGTTCTTTCACAATTTAGCACATCAAATATTTTCTACTAACTCTGATAATAGCCCAATAATTCTAGGGGGAGACGTCAACCTAGCCTTGGAGACCAGCATTGATAGAAGTAACATTTCCATAGATGCCCACCCCAGATGTATTAAAGCCCTTTCATTACATATGAAAGATTTAGGTCTATTGGATATTTGGTGACTTTTCCACCCTAGGGACCGAGATTTCACCTTTACTCCTCACTGCATAAATCATATAGTAGAATTGATTACTAGCTTACCCCCTGCTATAATTGAAAATACCATTGATTCATCTATCTTGCCCATAGTCATCTCAGACCATTCTCCACTTAAGTTACAACTCTTATCCCCCACAGCCAAATCCCTTTCTGGCATCTCGACCCCTTCTTCTTAAAGATCCTGATTTTCTTCCTATGATCACCTCCCAGATTAGAGATTCCTCTCTTAACAATCCTGCAGATACCTCTATGGGTACTGTTTGGGAAGCACTAAAACCCACGATCTGTGGGAAAATAATCAGTTGGGCTGCCCACAGGTAAAATCAAGAGAACAACAACTAGCAGATCTTGAAAATTCCTTTAACTCTAAAAACTCTATATTTTCAAACCAATATGCATAACTCCTCCTCTCGTAACACTTGAAATTCTTCAATTAAGAGTCAAGATAAACAAATTAATTTCCTGTAAAACTGAGTTAGCTCTATTTAAAGTGAAACATAGATATTGGAACCAAGGAGACAAAAATGGAAACTCCTTTCCTATCAGCTTAAATGCAACAAGAAATGAACACATCTCAGGTCTTACAGACCAACAAGGTGTATTCCACCCTGATAGCCCTCTATAAATCATATTATGAAAATGTTCTATCAGAAATTATACTCTTACTCCTCTTCTCCCTCTCAGATACCGTAATTTCTAAGCAATTACATTTGACCACTGAAGTCTGTAAGTCCCTCGTGGCTTCTGTAGATTTTATAAAGCTATCTCGACACTCTTTGCCCGATCCTTTTTAAAGCCTTCTAAGAAGCCTTGAATCTAGGTAAGCTCCCGCCATCATGCACTGAAGCAATTATAACCTTAATTCTCAAAATAGACAAAGATCCCTCTCTCTCTACAAGTTACAGACCAATATCTCTCTTAATTACCGATGGAAAGATATTTGCTAAAATATTATCATCTTGCCTTGAAACCTTGATTCGTAAACTATCCCACTGTTCCCAGCTGGTTTTATTAAGAACAGATCTGATGCTGATCACTTGCATTCACTGTTTAATTTAATTCACTAAGCCAAATCCCTTAATTCCCCTGCAGCAGCCATAGCTATAGATTTTGAAAAGGCTTTTGATTCCTTAAATTGGCACTATCTCTACCAGGTTCTGTCTTATTTCAGTTTCTCTCATACTTTTTGTTCCTAGATTGAATTACTATACACTCGCCCACTGCAAGAATTCTTACTAATTCTACTCTCTTCCTCCTTCCAGTTGGCAAGAGGAACAAGACAAAGGCTGTCCCCGGTCACCCTTCTTATTCATCCTTGCCATTGAACCCCTATCTGCCAGTCTGCGTCAGTCCATCGACATTAAAGGTATACCTATTGGCACTTCTAGATATATCTCTCTCACTCTCTTACGCCGAAGACCTTTTAATATTACTTGAAAATCTAAAAAAGGCAGGACCTTTGTTGATTAAACTACTTAACAATTTCACAAACTTTTCTGGCTTGGCTTTGAACCATGGAAAATCAGAAATGTTACTCCTCAATGCCCACTGCAAACCATTTATGAACTCTTCCCTTAGTTTCAAATGGTCGACACAAAGTATTACCTATCTAGGAATCAAAATAACTAGTAACCTGGGAAAAATATGGAAAATAAACTTTAATCCCCTGATCGACAATATTTGAGCCATTTTGGACAGGTGGAAACTCCTTAATCTCTCTTTCATGGGAAAAGTAGCTGCCATCAAGATGTCCATCTCACCCAACATTCTCTACTTATTTGCCAATATCCACTTAATTTTACCCACTCCCTTCTTATCTAAACTCGACAAACTTATAGGACACTTTATATGGGATGGTAAACTGCCAAGATTTAGTCAGAATAAACTTCGTTCACACTGGAAGAGAGGAGGTTTCAGACTCTCCTGTTTCAAAGCTTATTTGTGGGCCTTCAGGACTTCCCAAACCATTAAATGGTTTCATAAACCCTCATCTCACACTCTGCTATGGGTTATAATGGTATCTGCATCCTGTCCTGGTGGAATTCCTACATCCTTCATCTTTACCCCTCTCCCACCCAAACTTAAATCACATCCTACTATCTCAGCCTCAGTCTTTTACTGGAAGCGAATTCACAAATTTTAAAAACTAACCCAACTGCCTGGTTCTATATTCCCTGTGGGTAATCCCTTACTTGCTATAGAGAACCAAACTATTTTTGCCGATCATGGAAAATAAAGCCATTTACTTTTTAGGGATATCCTAGATCTGAACCCTAACTCTTAAAACCTTCTCAGACCTGCAGAATATCTGGAACCTTTCTAAACAAGACTTTTGGAAGTACTTACAAATTCAAGAAGCTTATAGTTCTTCTCTCTCTATGCCCATAAAGCTACACTACAGGATCATCACATTAACTACTGGATTAACCTATCAACAAAGTGGAATAGCTCCATTTATAGAGACATCAGAGGCAATTTACCTGATCAATCTATCTCTGCTAAAATTAGATGGAGCACTTTTCTTAACTATAACATTAATGATATACAATGGTGAATTGCTGGCACCTTCCCATAGTATATTTAAAGATGCTTGTAGCTCACTAATACAAATTAAAATTGTACACCTTTGGTACAGAACCCTTCTGTACTACATCATATGGGACTATTAAATAATAATAACTGTTTGCACTGCAATTCACCTGAAGGTGATATTTTCATATTTTATGGACATGCACTCCTGTTAATATGCTCTGGCACAGGGTTCATACTTTTGCCTCCAAGGTTATTGGACAACAAATCCCTCTGAACTCAAAACTCTTCCTGCTAGGTATCCTTCCCCAAGTAACATCACCCTCTCACATGCCCACTTCAGATGGCTAAATATACTTTCCCTTCTTGTTAAACATTTAATTCTTATGAAATGGAGATCAGTACATGTTACATCATTAGCAGACGTCCTGCAAAACCTAACCCAATGTGCGTCTCTAGATCGATTATCCCATCTCACATGTGACCGACTCAATGTATATGATAGTTGCTGGTGGGATTACTTCAAGTACATCAATCTTCCTAATGTTTCTAAGACCTAATATACAATCACTTAGATTTCCCTTTCACCTTTTATCTTAGATCTGGGGCAATATTTGTAACCATGCAAGGATACCCTTCCCTGTTATGTTTCTTTTTTGTCTTTCTCCTTTTTTTCTCTATTTCCTTCTTCTTTCTGCTCTCTCGTATTTTCTTCTATGGGATATTTTCTTTCTTTACTCATATCCTCCTTTTACAGTTTGTTAATTGTACCTCTTCTTGAATCATCCTCTTACACCTGTTACTAGGCTAAACTCTAGATATTGCCCTGTATTGGCCTTATATATGTAGGATATCACTAACACAATATTTATACAATTTTGTATTATTTCTTTACTGCTATTTGATATCACTGTCTTTTTTTACCTTTGTTGGTACAGCCTGTATTTAGAGTAATCATATTGTCATGTACAATTTATTCACCTTTGTCTTTTTCCCAGTATTTGGAGGATACTTCAGATCTATATGTTATGTACATTTTGAAACTTTTGAAAACTTCAATAAAAATATAAAGTGGAAAAAAAAAAAAGAAATCCAGCCTGGAGGATGACAGACTTAGATTGATGGAACATTATCAATTCTATCAATCAGCAATCTTTCATAAGAAGGTAGAGTTCCTGTCTAAGGAGATTGCTGCTGCACAGAATCGACTAGCTCATCTTTTCTGGACTGTTGACAGACTGTGCAAACCAGACTGTCTTCAGTTCCGGACAGATTTTTAACAGGAGAAATGTGATGAGTTTGCTTGATTCTTTGCAGATAAGGTTGCCATGATTAGGTCAGAGATCCATGCAGCCCCCTCCAATGGGCCCTGAAGAAGTTGGCAGGAGGTTGCAGTTTGTCCTGTCAGATTTTGACTATATGGAAATCATAGACATTGTATGGATCATCCAGAGTTTGGGCCCACTTATTGTAGTTTGGATCTGGGCCCAACTCACCTGTTAGTGGGGTGTGTTGAAGGCATTGGCCCAGTCCTGGCTGAGATTGTCCAGTGTTGATTGGATACAGGGGTGTTCCCTATCCCCTGAAGGGAGCGGTAGTAATATCTCTGCTTAAGAAGATTTCCCTTGACCCGGATTGTCCAGCCAACTACAGACCGGTCTCAAATCTGCCCTTTGTGGGCAAGGTTATTGAGGAGGGTGTCACGGAGCAACTGGAGGCCCACTTAACCATCCACAATGTCTATAAACCTCTCCAATCTGGATTTAGGAGGAGGCATAGTAATGAGATGGTGTTTGTTTGTGTACTAAATGATCTCTTAACTGCGAGAGATCAAGGAAGCCATTCCATCATGGTTCTCCTTGATGTTTCCACAGCATTTGATATGGTGGACCATGGTGTCTTGTTAGAGCACCTGCGGTTGTTCTGCAGATTGTCTGGGACAGACATCAGTTGGTTTCAGTCATTCCTCATGGGTAGGACTTTGAGAGTGGTGTCAGTGATTTTCTCCTCGGACCCTCTCCATCTACCCTGTGGGGTACCACAATACTCTATTCTTTCACCCATGCTGTTTGCTGTGTATATGCTGCCATTGGGAGACATTAGTAGACAGTATGGGCTGAGCTTTCACTGCTATGCTGATGACACTCAGCTCTACATGTCTTTCATGTCTGAATGAGCTGTAGCCATCTCGGTATTCAGCAGTTGCCTCTCTGAGATCCAAGACTGGATGAGAGCTAACTGTATAAAGGTGAATCCAGACAAAATGGAAGTGTTTGGTGGTGGACCTGGGTCTTTGAGGCTTGGGCTTGGTTGCTGGTCAGCCATCTGGGCCCTGCCTTGATTAACTTGAGCTTCTGGCTTTGGATCAGGTATGGAATCTTGGTGTTGTGTTCAACAGTGGCCTGACTCAAAAATCTCTGGTGTCTACTGTCATGAAGACATCTTTCTACCACTTGAGAAACATCACTAGAGTTAAGTATCTCTTCCCTCTCGACGACCTCCCTGTACTGTTCCATGCCTGTGTGACTCCTGCCTTGACTACTGCAATGCCTGTTACCTAGGGTTACTGGGGGTGGATATCCAATACTTACAGCAAGTCCAGAATGCGGCCTGCCAGGTTGTTGACCGGTCCACCCATATCCTGCCATATTACACCTGTGCTCTGCAGACTGCACTGACTGCCAGTTTTTTGGTGGCTCACCTTCAGGGTTGGATTACTGACCTATAGAGCCCTACATGAGTAGGGACTGGGCTACCTGCAAGATCTTCTCACCCCCTACTGACCTCTCTGGCCTCTCTGCTCCTCTAGTGAGGGATTGCTAAAGTTCCAGGGTTTGACTTAAGACCTCTGGTGCTCACTTCTTTGCTTTTGCAGCCCCTACCCTGTGGAACTCTCTACCTCATCAGGTAAGGGAGTGCTTGACTGCTGAGAGCTTTAAATCAGCTCTGAAGATCCATCTTTTAACCTTGCCTTTCCAGACTTTAATTAATTTGTAAGTTGTATTACTAATTTTATTTTGTTCTTTACTATGTCTTTATTGCTTTTTATTCAATATCTTATTCTACAAGCACTTTGGTCATTTTATGGAATTGTGCTTTTTATAAATGAAGCTTGATTGATTGATTGATTGAGGTACCTGAGGAAAGGAAGGTCTGAATGTGCTGTGGTCAGTCTAGAGAAAGTGGCTGGGGCCCCTATCAATACGGGTAGTATGCAGTCCTCCAGCACTGGAAGAGGAGTTGTATAAGGCAGTAGAGGAAGCCATCATCAAGACAGCAAATAGTGGGGACATAATGCTAGTTGGTAACTTAAATCTACCAGATGTGTAGTGGAGCCATCTGGCTGCAGCCTCAGTAAGGAGCAAGGCCATCCTTGACTCTCTACAGGGGTGTTTCTTATGCAGTTATTCAGTGAACCCAGTAGGGTCAGGGTGGTGCCAGACTCCATGCTTACTAACAGGGACAGTATTGCAGACATCATGGTGGGCAGTCCCTTAGGGATCAATGATCACATTATAGTGTGGTTCAACATTAAAATGGGTGCCTAGGCAAACCACACAAAGACAAGAGGTCCTGGACTTAAGGAAGGAGAATTTTAAAGAAACGGGGACTGTCTCAGATGGTGACCAGTAGGGGAAGATTGCCCATGAGGTGTATAGAAACAGCTGGTAAAAGGAAGGAAGGAAGGAAGGAAGGAAGGAAGGAATCCTTACAGAAATATAGGTGTGCTGTATACATGCAGAATGCATGCCACATGATTAATTGTGCAATGTTTGCATGTGGTTTGCATACACACTAAGTGTATTATATACGGGACAGGGTCAAAAGGAAATCAGGTTTGCATACTGCAAACTTAATATGTGCACAGCAGGTAAGCTTGTGTAAACATCTTCTAAAATTACATCAGGTTCACGTGTTGCACACTTGACATGATTGCTGTAGTTAAGCTAATGTGAATATCATTTAGACATCACATCAGGTTCGCATGCTGCATACTTGCCATGTGTGCAGCAGGTAAGCTGGTACAAATCTCATCTAAAACACATTTTCTATTTCTTATACTACTGCTAGCAATTAGTCATTAGAATACATTTTATCTGAATTCTATAAAATTATGTAAACTCATTAATTCTGATCCTTTTGCAAGTTGTTTAATGGCTTTTGATTGTTGTCATTAAATCATCATTAATCTGTAAAGTATTGTTTGCTTATTGCATTAAATGCCTAGGATATAGCCAGTGATTATTTTCCATTCCAGATGTATGAAGAGGGGACTCTGTGCTGTGAAGCCTATCCTTTTTGTTTTGGACCATGTAAATTCCTTATGCATATTTAGTGCTATAAATGTATTTCTCCATGACTGTTTTAACTCAGATACTTACCCTTTGTCATGCTGTACTGAGCACATACACTATGGCCATGCTCAACACTCTCTGTGATGAGTAGGGTCTTGGAGGCATGCACCATACCTCACATTTTGTTACTGAAATGAGGAACATGGACACTCAAAATGAGGAACAATGAGGGACACTAACCCACATGATGATCAGGACACATCATGAAACATGGAGATACGGTACCTCAGGACACAGTGGCAACCATTGTATTAGCACCTGAGAATGAATTTCTACCATTAAGCAGGGGTGCCATTTAGGTAGGGCAGAGGGGCGCACTTGCCCCCCCATATTTGTGCCTAGATTATTCTTATGGTGTGGCAGTAATGGCTTTAAATTTAGATTTAATCTTTTTTGCACAACAAGTGCCCACCTAGCCTGTGTGTGCTCACACTGCAGGTACTCTCCAGACTCGACTGTGTCTGTATTGTGTTGTCCACTCTCTCCAACTATTAGTGGTGGCACAATCACATGTGATGTGGATGAGCTCCAACCAAGAAAGAGCACATGAGCTCTGGCAAGTGGACACTGTCTTTCCAATCACACAGTAGGCAGGCTGAGTACTACAGCTTGGAGGAGCCAGTGAGCACTGAACTCTCAATAGCAGTTTTGTGGCAGCACGTTTGTGTTGTTTTACTCTTAGTGAGTCAGAAAGAAAAGTTTTAGGCACACACTAACCTCATAAAAGGGATCTAGGCTTCACGATGAATACACAACTTTTTATTTTAAAGCCAAACCATTAAAAGTAATGCCACCCATGCCTGACATGTTTTGAACATGAAGTCCTTTATCAAAGGTTAAATAAAATGGAACATCAGACCATTTAAAACACATACTGTATCAGCAAAGTCATGTGATCACATCTAATCATTCCCATCACTCTTAGTGAGTCTCCATCTCCCTGGTGGCTGAAGAGGCAGAGGGTGAGCTAGAAGATAACTCAAGACTAGGCTACCTATTTACTCTACTAGGCTCGCCTTACAAGAAAAAAAAAAGCACAGACCCCCATGGCAGCAAGCTAGGCTTAGCAGCAGTGGTGACAGCAGTGTGTGTAGCCTTCATAGACCTTGATCAGTGTAGTGTGGCAGCAACCACAGCAGCATCCAAGCAAGAAGGAAAAAACCTGGTTGGGTGGATTTGTATGGTGAGGTGACTTGGTCACGGACCATGTTGGGGACCTGTGATGGTCAGTTCTAGCTCTAGCTTATGGTGAAGGAGAGAGGGGGAGTGGACTAAAGACTGGGTTAGTGGAACACTATGCCAGGCTGCAGATTCTTTCCATATGGCTGGGTAAGTAAAAGTAAATATTTTTTTTTACAGGAGGATTGGGGAAGGAGGAAGGACTGAAATATTGCTGTGCTTTTCATGTTTCTTCACCCTTGGGTGGCTTCATGACCCATAGGAGATGAATATTGAATGGAATGGAGTCAGGGAGGTAATTGGGACAAAGTTCTTTTTTTGGAGGGGGGGGCTGAGCTTCAGACAAGAAAAAAAAATGATTAGTAACTGAGTGGGTTTAAACCCAGACTTGATGCACTGCTCTGGAATATATACAGATGAATCTTATAAATTTGAATTTTTCCTGATTTGCATATCAAATTTCAGTCAAACCAAATAAGTTGTACCTTTTAGAGATGTTACAGGTATTCTAGAGCTGTCCCTTGCATTCATGGACAGTTAAGTGGTATGTTATGCACAGACTATTGGATCACCATTATAGTCAGGCTTATGCCTCCCCTAGTGAAGCTGATCTCCACATCCCCATGCTCAGGCACATTATGACAAAGGGCAAAGGAGACTGCAGGGGTGTGCACCATTGAAATGAATGGGGGTATTTTTTAATTACTATTTTATACTTTATTGATTGAGAGTTGGAGATTAATGAAGGCCACCATTCAACTAACAAGAGCCTTGTGCAGAACAGTGGCTCTCATATTCTCCAACTCACCATCATAATGTATAAAATAGTAATAAAAAATAACTCCATTCATTTTAAGTGGTACTGCTCCAGCAATCTGACCTATGGAAATCATCTTGTAAAGCCTACTGTCTCTGGTTCCCTAGTACTAAAGTAAGAAACTGTTTACTTATAACTACAGTATACTTGGTGATTTGGGGTGTGTGTGTGTGTGTGTGTGTGTGTGTGTGTGTGTGTGTGTGAAGTTATTGCTACATTTGTGTTTGCACCTTAAAGTCTATTTTGTTGTAAGCATTCAAAACTATGGAGAAAAACTAGTAGGAGTACAGGCCAGCCAGAAGTAATTAATTGGTTTTGTGGGTAAGTTTGTGTATTAGGGTTGGGAAAACATGTGTTTCCATTGGTATGTGTGCTACTGTTCAATTGTGAAAATGAGATAAGGGAGAGAAGAAAACTCAAAAACATACACTGGCTACAAGCATGCCGCATGCATGCAGATGTATTCAGATACAGTATAAATTGAAGTACAAGTGATCCATATGTGTGCAGACAGTATGGCTTAGTGGTTAAAGGCATGGAACTGCAATGAAGGAAGGATAAAGATGGGAGAAAGAAAGGTAAAAAGTGGCAGCCATAGACCTTGTCAAGCTGGTGTGGGGGTAGGAACAGGGTGTGAGGTGGGCAGGGGAAAGAAAGGTAGGAGGTGGCTGCCATAGGCCTTGTCAAGCTGGTGATTGTTTCTGGAAGACTTGGCTGGTCCCACCCCAACCCCTCACCCCACCCGCCCTGGTCCATTA
Organism: Neoceratodus forsteri; assembly: GCA_016271365.2. Lineage (NCBI taxonomy): Eukaryota > Metazoa > Chordata > Ceratodontiformes > Ceratodontidae > Neoceratodus > Neoceratodus forsteri. Next base: position 533,843,517 of record CM057455.1, read on the forward strand.
TTTCCTTTATATCAGGGTTCTGACATCACTTCCTCAAATGGACAAAGGGCATGCACCTGTCATAGCAGAAGCAGACATCCAGGAAAGGAACAGCAGCAAGTGAAGAGGTGACGGCTATCTCAGTGGAAGGGAAGTAACTGCAAATCTAGGAGCTTTCATTACTTTTGCATTGCTATTGCATTGGGGAAAGGAGGAGTAGGACTTGAAGAAGGTTGCAGTAATAGTTACTTAAAGTCTCTTTGAGTGTGGATAGAAGGACAGGAAAATAAAAAGCAGTTGCTCAATCTATCTAAACACGCATAACAAAGAGGTAAGGGAAATAAAGAAAATAATGTTTGCCCTGATAGAGAGGAGACAGGGGAGACTTGGGGGAGTGTTTGGTATCCTGCATCTGGAAGGGTGGGGCGTCGCTGGTGGGCAACAACAGCAATAGGTAGGGTGGTAGGCTGCAACAACTGCGGTGCACTAATCTTTCTAAAAATTGCCTGGAGTGTGGGAGAATGTTTAGTGTGCAACCACATAGAGAAACTTAGAAAGGAGATTGAAGGTCTGCAGGAGGAACTAAAACAGACAAGGCAGATTGGGGTGGTCTTAGCCCAATACTGGAAGGAGGAAGAAGGGGAGATGAGGGAGGATGATTTAGGTCAACAGTGGTGAGGAGAGGGTCAGGACAAGGGAAGCAGAGACAAAGGGGCCCAGGCCAGGAAGAACGATTGCCAGGGAAACCAGGTCAGGAGACAAAGACAAATGGAAGGAGGAGATAGGGACTTGTGAGGGGAGGTGAAGAAGTGGCAAAAGTCATGGAGTGGAAAGGAGAGAACAGGCAACTATACAGAGAGAGGGAGTGGGCATTTGTGAAGGGTCTTCAGAAAATAGTTTTGCACTGCCAGAGAGGAAGAAGGTGGAGGAGGGAAATGATGAAATTAGAGGAGTAATTGATAAATGCCTGGACCAAACTGGAACAGGGAAAGTTCTTCTGGGAGAATTGCAACAGGACAAAAGGGGAAATAATGTGCAGGAGGAAGAAGAGGAGCTGGAAATGAGAGAGGAGATGAATGGAAGCAAGCAGAGAGTAAGAGTGGTGGAATCTTAGTGCTGGGGACTAACACTAAGAGGAGTCAGGTGGGTGGCAAGGGGAAGAGGCATAGTCGCATTTGGGTGGAGTGCCATGCCAGGAATGAGAGTGGAAAGGATGGGACACTCTGTTCTGAAATATGCTAGAAGGGTAGGACAAGCCTCATTTCATTGTACATCTTGGGACAAACAACTTGACTGAGAAGACAGTAGATATAGTCCAGAGGAGGTTTGAGGAACTAGCACAATTATGTGAGGGGCAGGAAGATCACTAACTTTTTCAGAGATACTCAGTGCCCAAGCAAGACAACAAGAAAGCTGAGAATAGAGGAATTTAGATGGATGGCTAAGAACCTGGTGTTGTGCTAAAGGGTATGGGCTGTTAGGGGGTGGGAGGGACTGGGAGGACAGTAGTCTTATGCCAAGAACAGACTACACTTGGAGTGAGGAAGGAAGGAAAGTGTTGAAACAGAGGATGGAGGAGTGCATAGAGAAAGTTGAATTTAAACTAGGAGTGGGTGGGTGGCAATTGGGCAAGAGATATGCAGAGACCACAGGTTGGGAAACCATATGAGCTACCCTCACAACAGTGACAAAGGACAAATGGCAAGTACTATTGGTGATGCTAGTAAAGGAGGGCAGGATAGGAGGGGGTAAGGTGGAAGATGGTTACCCTTAATGCTAGGAGCCTTGGAGGAAAACTGCAGAGTTACAGGTGCTCATGGCAGAGGGAGAGGTGGACATTGCAGCCATCACAGAAACATGGGCCACCCAATACAATGACTGGGACCTGTCTGTACCAGGGTACAGGTTATTTCGTAGGGAGAGGGTGATTGGGAAAGGAGGGGGTGTGGCACTATATGTGAAGGAAGGACAGAAGTGTGTAAAGGAGGAAGGGGGAGGGTAGTACGGAGTCACTTTGTATGCAAATCCAGGATTTCAAGAATAGGATTCTTAGAATGGGAGTGGTGTATAGGCCACCATCTCACACAGAGGAGTTGGACAGGGAACTAGCAGGACAGATCAGGAGGACCTGCGAGAAGGGTAGTGTGGTGATTGTGGGGGACTTCAACATGCCAGGAGTGGACTGGAGTACCCCAACAACCAGGAACAGTAGGAGCAGGTACTGCTGGATGCCTTCCAGGACAGCTTCTTGCTGCAAATGGTCAGTGAACCAACCAGGTTAGGGAATACCCTTGACCTAGTACTGGCAAATGGGGACTTTGTGAGAGAACTTACAGTGGAGGAACTGCTGTCAGGGAGTGACCATGACTCAGCATGGCTCACATTGGATATGGGCAAGGAAGGAGTGGAATCTGTTACAAGAGTGCTGGACTTCAGGAGGGCTGACTTTGGGAGGATGGGTGAAGTGGGTAAAGGGTACCTGGCCATAATCAACTAGCATGGACACCAACCAGAGGTGGAGCCCACAAAGCTGGGGATGGTGGAGGCAACCAAAACCTGCTACAAGGCCTAGAGCAAGAAAGCTTAGGGCCAGAAACTGAGCTGGTTGAGCAAGGAGGTCATGGAAAAGGTAAGGAGGAAAAGAGCTGCTTTAGGGACACAAGAAAACAGGGAGGGGTGGACAGGAGGAGTAATTTTGAGAATCGAAGGAGGCAACAGGGGCAGTAAGGTGAGCCAAAGCATCTACGGAACTCAGGCTGGCACATGGCATTAAGAAAGGGTAGAAGGACTCTTTAGGTACATCAGGGAAAAGGAGGTTGTAAGGGACCGCATGGTAAGGATTTCAGGGGGCTGAGGGGGTTGGGTGAAGCAGGCATAAAAGCACTAAAAATGAGTACTCTGCTCAATATCACTAAAGAGAAGAGGGGGGTGACACCCAAGGGGAGAAATGGCGAAACAGGGAGAGAAGGGGTGACAGATGGGAAATCATGGAGGCCAGAGTTTGGGAAGGTTTGAAGGCACTGAAGAGTGAGACAAGGCGCCAGGCCCAGATGGCATCCACCCCAGGGTACTGAAGGAGCTGGCAGATGTCTTTGCAGGACCTTGCAGACCTATAATGCCCTCACCACCATTGGTTGTGACTTCTGAGATGGTTTTGCCTCCTCCAAGAGGCCCCTGATGAATTGAAACCAGACCAGAGCCTCGTCATCGGGCTGCAAGGAGACTATCCTGAAGGAGGCTGGCTCCTGGGCCAAAGACTACAGGGAGCAGAGAGCATGGCTTGGTGGTGGGTAGATCCTGCCAAACCAACTGTGGAGTTCGCGGCTGATTATTGGCAACTGGACAGGGGCCAGGCGGTGGATGTCTTGCACTTGGACTTGTATGCATTTGGCTTTGGTGTCGCATGGAAGGTCAGTGTAGTAAGTCTAGAGGTGGGGTGGCATTGGTGAGATGGGTAGGAAATTGGCTTCAGGAAAGGCAACAGGGGTGGTGGTGGTGGGAGCGCTCACACCAAGGGTAGTATGAGCGTGTTCCAGGCCTGCAAGTTGGGACCAGTGTTGTTGGCATATTCATTGCAGACATATCATGGGACATCATGGAAGATCAGTCTGTTTGCTGATGACACCAAGGTAGGAGCAGTGGTGGATGACCTGGGGGATGGCAGGGATTGCAGGATGATCTGGAAAAGCTTGAAACCTGGTCAGACACCTGGCAACTGGGGTTTAATGCCAAAAAGTGCAAGGTGCTGCATTTTGGGATGAAGAACCCAAGGAGGAGTTACCAGCTGCGGGAGTGCAGCTAACCCAGACAGAGGAGGAGAAGGATCTGGGAGTGCTCATTGCAGGGTCAGTGAACAACTTGGCACAATGTAGGAAGGCAGCTGCAAAGGCCAACAAAATTCTGGGTTGTATTGCAAGGGGTATATCCTCGAGGAGGGAGGAGGTGATTCTGCCACTGTATAGGTCATTAGTTAGACCGCACCTGGAGTACTGCGTACAGTCCTGGCACCAGTATCTGAAGAGGGGCATTAAGTTACTGGAGGGGGTGCGGTGCAGGGCTATAAAGATGATCAAGAGGCTGGGGGACTTATCATATGAGAGGAGGTTGAGGGAGTTTAACATGTACTCACTGCAGGACAGGAGGGACAGGGGGATGATTGAAACCTTAAATACATGAAAGGAATAAACAAGACAGGTACAGATGGGCTGTTCAAAGTAAGGGAGGGGAGGGAGGACACTGGAGCCATGATATGAGACTGGAGGAGGAAGTTTCAGGAGGGAGATGAGGAGACACTTTTTTAGAGAGGGTGGTGGCTGGGTGGAATACCTTACCTGCAGAAGTGGTATCCAGTAGAACAGTGGACTGCTTCGAAAGGGGATGGAACAGGACAAGGGAGAGGGTTAATGAAGGGGAAGGGTGGAAGGGAGGGGCAGCTGCAGAATAAGGGGTGTTAGCTGCACATTCGAGCAGACTTGATAGACCTCTAGGCCTTTATCTGCTGACAAATTGTGTATGTTCATATGGTGGTGGATGGGGGGTGAGGTTGATGGGGAGGTAAGAAAGGTAGGAGGTGGCAGCCATAGGCCTTGTTATGCTGGTGTGGGAGGGGTAGTGGTGGGGGGGTGAGGTGGATGTGAGTTAGCCAGGGGCCTTGTCAAAGTGTGAAAATGGTGGTAGCCTCAAAATTATAGAGGTAACAGCAGAAATACAGGGTTATCCAGTTGTGAGGAGAATATTGAATGCGAGTAGATGGGAGTCTCAGGTCTCAGGTGGGATAAGTTTATAAACAGCAGCAAAATGTATAAAAAAGACAGACTCCATCTAAGTAACATCGGTATGCAAACATTGGCAACTACGCTAAAAGAAACTTTAATGGGACATTTAAACTAATTCAGGGGGTCAGGTGCTCTGCTAAAAACATCCATACAACAAACAGCTCTAGGAATAAATCGAACACAGTTAACCAAGCCCTTAGGAATGCAATACACTGTGTACTTCTAAATGCAAGTAGTCTAAATAATAAAAAGAATAATCAGAGGCACTACTTAATAATGGGACACATGTTAAAATGGCCTTTATCATGGAGACATGGTGGTTGGAAAGAAATGAATGGGGAAAGGCTATACTGGGATATGAATTATATCATCTGGAGAGGAAAATAAAAGGAGGGCTCAGCATATATATCAAGTTCCTTAAAATCTACTTATATAACTAGAGCAGGTTAAACAAGATAAAATGGGCCCTAAATCCATTTGGATCAGAATAGATAATGGAAGAAATGAACACTGTTATTGCTGAGTATGCTATAGACCCCTGAGTCCTCAGGGAACTATCTATGTTAATAAATCTTGAGATTAGAAAAGCATGTGAACTGGGGAAGATAATTCTTGTGGGTATCCTAAACTATGGTGACATACAATGGAGTAAACAAGAAGAAGGAACCCTCAGAGTATAGCATTTTCTGCAACAGCCGGAAATTCAATATTACTCAACACGTAACTTCTCTAGCAGGGGAATAATATATGGGACTTAGTCATGACAACTAAGGAAATAAATATCATATCCTGTTATAATATAGCCCCATCAGATAAAGTGATCACAATGGGGTGATGTTCTCATTTAAGCAGCACATACCAATAAAAAGCATGCAGAGAAATCCATAGGCTGGGTACCTCTGGATAGCACCTCAAATATTGCAAGACCTGGAGGAGATAAACTGGTATACTCTAAAATGGAAAATGAAACAGTAGAAGACGTGGAATATTTTTAAACATGAAATCTGCACAATATGTGATAAGCAAATTAAAAAGTAAGGATATAAAATAACAGGGAAAGAAGCCTAAATGGTTAACTAAAGCTCTAATAAAACTATTGAAAAAAACAATGACTCTATAATGCACATAAAAGTACTGGAGACCTAAGCTTGGGCTAACTATGAAGAAACACAAGATAAATGTAAACGAATGATAAGAAGGAATAAACAAAGGCTGGAAATAAACTAGCAGCCACAGCTATGAAAGATAACATGCAGCAATGTTACAGTTATGTTAATTCCTTAAAGAAAACTAATAATACTCTGTGCTCTTTTAAGGAAGGGCACAAGGTGATTACAGTTCCTCTAAAGGTTGCAAACATTTTTAACTCACGTTAGCACAGTATTTGCCTAAAAACTGCAAGGACAGGTGGACATAAGTCCCAATAGGGAATGCAACATAGAGATCACAATTGACGCAGTAACAATCAAAATGAAATGCCTAAAAAATTCAAATTCAGCCAGACCAGATAGTATTTCAAATGAGATACTTAAACTATTCTCCCCAAATATTGCTATCCAACTAACACTAATATTCAAAAAGTCATTTGAAAGTGGTAAAGTTCCAGGGGGTTGGCTGGCACCAAATGTGGTCCCCATACCTAAAAAGAGTAACAGGGTGGACCACTCAAATGGGCCCTTGAGCCTGACCTCTGTGCCAGGGAAATTAATGGAATCTATAATAAAAGATGTAATAAATACCCGTCTGGTAGAACCTGACCAGGGGGATTACAAACAGCATGGGTTTGTGGCAGGAAGGTCATGTGTGACCAATATGCTATGTTTCTACGAGAAGATTTCAGCTGCACTGGATGGGAGGGTTGTGGATTGTATTTATCTCAACTTTGCTAAGGCTTTAAATAAGGTCCCTCACTTAGAAATTATGCACTGCCTAACTGATATTTAAATTAGACCATAGAGTGGTCCGCTGGATGGGGATGGTTGACTGATAGGTCACAGAATGTATGCATAAATGGGTACTATTCAGCCATAATTCCAGTGACAAGTGGGGTTCCCCGGGGGTCTGGCCTGGGTCCGGAGCTCTTTAGATTCTTCATGACAGGTATGGAAAAAGGGGTGGAAAACTGGATAAGTAAATATGCAGATGGCACTAAGCTGGCTGATTTGGTAACAAACATGGAGGGGGTACAAATGTTACACGCTGACCTAAACAACATCATTGACTGGGCAATGGCCAGAGGCATGAGTTTTAACATAGACAAATGTGTAATTCATTTATGTAAGAAAACCTGTGAAAAAACTATTATATAAATGGAGCAGTGCTGCGTAAATCAGAAGAAGAAAGAGACCTGGGTACCTTAATAGATTGCAAACTCATGTACCACCCTCACTGTAATAAATTATAAAAGCAAAACAGGTGCTGTGGAACATAAAGAAAAACTTTAGAAGTAGGAGCCAGGGGGTGATCATGCCACTCTATATAGGGCATATGTTAGACCCATCCTGGACTATGGGGCCCCCCCGTGTGGAGGTGCATCACTGGTAGGGGGAGTGGCAAACTTTGAAAGGGTACAGAGAGAGAGGCCACAAAAATGATTCATAACTTAAAGAATATACCATATAAACAAAGTTTGAAGAACTTGCAGCTTATGCACTGGAGACAAGAAGGGTCAGAGGAGATCTATTATTATGTTATGATAAATTCAAGATAATTATCTATTAAACAAGCTGAATCTTCAATCTAAAAATTAAAAGGTGGCTACCAGGGGCCACCCACTCCAGTTACGCTACATTAAATATAACACTAATAAGAGAAAGGCTTTTTCACAAAAGAGTGACCCTATAGAATGAGTTACCTGAAAGAATTATATGTTCCAAAATAAGGAACAGTTTAAACCCGGCTTGACAACTACATCCAGGAAAGGCAGGTTTTGACTTATTAAGGATAACTAGACAGGAGTGGTCATGGCAGAGTGGTCTTTGCTCCAAGCATCCTAGTATGAATCCTAGTAGTATAAGCAGTCACAAAAACTGTTGGATGTGAGATGTTGGCATAACTTCAATTTGAATGGTCCCAATTTACAGTAGGTAGGGTAGTTATGTCACTATGAAGGGTATTAAACCAGTGAGATGTTCTGTAGGCAAATGAGCATTGGCCCTGGGCTGTCCGGCATCTACGAACATGGAGGTGATGGCTGTTTGAGCTTTGCGTATTCTGTGAACTACAATGGGGGCTTAGCAGGTGTTAAGTGCTTGGTGGCAGGAGGCCGAGAAGTGCATTTTTGGCTAAAAGACAGGTTTGATATTGGATCCTCCTGCAGAGTTGTAGCCAACCAGTCTCAGCATAAAGATCACAGGTGTGGGTAACACTTGTGGACCCAATGAGTAGTCTGCATGCCTTGATCAGAGCAATGGATACCCTGCACAATGAAGACATGAGGGCTGCTCTATAGATTACAGATCCATAGTCTGCAATGGATATGATGGAACTATATATCGAAAGTCAGAAGGCTTCTGGAGTAAGGCATTATTCTGGTCTATGTAGGAGACCAGTCTTGACATTGACAGCCCTGACTACATTATCTATATGTTTAGCATAGGATAGACAGCTGTCTAAGGTGACCCTTGGGTATTTGAAATGTGTTATTTGTTCAAGATGGACTCCAAGACAGTTTCTGAAGGGGAAAAAGCAGACAGATAACAGCTACAAGTGGGAGAGTGGGGACACCCTATCTAGGTAGAGTAACACAGTAGTTCAGAAAGGACAATATGGGAAAGTTAGCAAAATGGAGGAGGAAAAACACAGGAGGGTACAGGGGACTCTTTAATTTGAAATAGCAGTCATTTAAAGTATAAGCAAATAACACCCTATCTAGGGTAAAGTTTTAAAGTAGATACTGTTGGAGCGTGTAGCTGGGAAAGGAGCAAGTAAAGGGAAGGAACAGTAGGGGCAAGTTAAATTCAGAATACAGAAGGGAGTGACTGATATTACTCTTCATTGGAGTGGCGCAGTGCAATCTTTGTAGAGCTGCAATTGTTCAGGAGACATTCTGGAGACTTAGGTGCTGCTCCATCTGCACGCACCTCTCTGGGTCTTTGTGCCAAGCTGGCTAGGATCCAGAGGACCCTTGCCCAACCTAGTGATAACCAAGTCTCTGCCATTGACCCAGAGGTTGCCTAGACAGAGCAGGGCCTGCTGGACCTTGCCTCTGGGAGGTTGGAGAGGCAGGTCAGGGCACATTCCTCAGCCTGCGTGCATTATAGAATTCCTTTACCATTGTGGCAGGATGGGACTGCCATGAAGAGGCACACACAGTAGTGGAAAGCAAGGCAGTGGCGCTCATCAAAAGGGGAGGTCCCAAGGTGGGAGGTAGAGTATCCCAGCAAAGGGAGATAGCAGCATCTGGTGTGGGACCCAATTGTTAGGGGGGATAGATGAAGGAAGGGTTGGAGAGGATGGTTGGGTTCCTGAATCGGGGCCCCCAGTTTGGAGAGATGGACAGTGGCTCTAAGAATGACTATGGTGGCAGGACAGGGTAGTGAGTGAGTTGTTATGTTTTACTTGAGGACATGTGACCTAGCGAGGGATGTGGACTGGGTAGTACAGGGAGAGTTCAGGGAACTGGGAGGGCCTAAGGCAAGTAGCATGAATGGTGGCATTCACCAAGATTTTACCTATCTGCAGCCATGGGGAGGATAGCACTCTTCAAACCAGGAGCTTCAACACTTGGTTTTAAGAATAGTGCAAGGAGGGGGGCTCAACTTCATTTTGGGGGCTGGGGGCCAACCTTGAATAATATGGGTCTGTGCAGAGGTAATGGCCTTCTATCATCTGGAAAAAGGGACAGCAGTCCTCAGTGGAAAGTTTAGAGGCAGTAATACAAAGAGAGGCTTAAACTGCCCCTCAACAATTGAAGCAACAGGTATAGAGGACCAAAGGGGAGAAAACTCCTGCAGGGCAAAAGTTAAAGAAGCAGAGGCTTAGTAGTAGACAAGGGGGGCAAGAACAGAAGGGGAACAGAAGATGCTAAGGAAGTATGACTCAAAGTGGGTAAAGATGGGGAGAAGGAGAGGAGGAAGCCTCAAGTGGTAACAAAAGCAGGAAGGGGAGGAAGGGGGCTTGCAAACAGAGCGGGAACAAGGTGTAGAAAGTTATGTGTGACAATGCAAGTCGTCTTGGAAATAAAATTCCAGACCTGGAGGTCATCATGGCAGAGGCAGATCTAGATCTTATTGTTATTACTTAGACATGGTGCACAGGGATCCACAACTTGGACATGGCCATGCCAGGCTAAAATTCAGTTCAGAAGGGACAGAGAGGAGAGGAGAGGAAGGGTGAAGGGGTTGGCCTATATATGAGGGAGGGTATCAGAGTGACAGAAATGCAAAGGAGCCTAGAGGTACATGATGGGTTGGAGGTGCTGTTGTTCACCCTGGACACAGGATCTGGAGCCACTATTCACACTAGGGTGATATACAGACCTCCAACATAGGGGAAGAAGTAGATAAGGCACTGGGGAACATCATAAGCATGATGGCAGAAAAGGGGGAGATGCTATTAGTGGGGGACTTCAGTCTACTAGATGTAGACTGGAGTCTCCCAGCTGTGGTCTCAGCTAGAAGCAGGCCCATCCTAGACTATCTGCAGGGGGAATTTGTAAGAGAACTAGTCAGACAGCCCACTCAAGATGGAGCAATACTGGACTTGGTGCTCATTAACTGGAACAGTACTGCAGATGTCAAGGTGGACTGCCACCTTGGGAGACGTGATCACTGTATTGTGTGGTTTACTATAAGGACAATAGCAGAGACAAACCACACAATGACAAGGGTCCTGAACTTCAGGAGGGCAGATTTAAAAAAAAAAATGAGTGAATGCCTCAGAGATGACCTAATGGGGGGATTGCTTTGGTGGGGTGGAAGAACAGGGGGACAAATTAAGAGATGGCATACTGAAGGCAAAAGGCCCTTGTGCAAAAGAAGTGAGCAAAATCAGGATGAAAAAGGGACTGGTATGGTTCTTGAGGGAAGTGTCCGAAGGTAAAAGGCTACAATGGTGGCATTTAGGAGTGCAAAGAGACACAGAGGGAAGAGGATAGGGAGGTGTACCAGAAAAGCAGGATGAAGCAAGGAAGACTGTGAGGGTGGAAAGCTGCAAACTGAGGAAATGATAGCTAAAGGGTAACTAGACAGGACAACACCTTCTTTAGATACAACCTCAAAAAGAAGAAGAAAAGGGGAGGGATTGTAAGGTTAAGAAAGGTGGAGAAGGATCAGGAAACAGCAGATATCCTGAATATACAAAATCACACATGCTCCCACAATGCAAAGCATCATGGGCTGCATATGCAAATCACCACAGAATGTTATGCTGGTCCAACTTTAAGCAGAATTGCATGGTGAAGGCCTCTAACACAGTTTGCAAAGAGGTGCTAACAGGAGACATGGAGCACGTGTTTAGGTCTACCAGGACTCATCAGTATGCCTCGTCTGTTTGACAACCCAGTGGAATGGACCAGCTACCCCTAAGGCAGTGTGCCTGGGATATATTGTGGTGAACCCATTAAAATAAAAAACTATTTAAAAGACAAGGAACCTCTGTGCGTAAACACTGAGGCAAGGGTTACCCCAAAGGGTATTTGGCTGGGAAGCCAAGTTTCAAGAAAATACAAAATCACACATGCTCCCACAATGCAGATATCCTGAATAGATGCTCCTGCTCAGTTTTCCCAGTGGAAGGAGAGGAGAGGAGAGTGAGACAGATCAAACAGAAGCGGCAGGAACACTGAGGACAATGTTGAAAACTGGGAAAATATTGAAAATTCGTGAACTTACGAAAGATGCATATGAATTGTACAATGCACGCCGTAAACTGACATTTTGGATTTTTTCACCAAATTTTACATAGCCATTTTACTTCTGCTCATGAAATGTCACTGTGATTAATTTGTCCCATACATTGATTTACACAGACTGCTCCATTGTGCACTACATGGTGGAACACATTAGAGGAGATGAAAATGACAGTTGTACTATAAGAAGGTGTGGTAAATGGTAATGTTGAAATCGAGTGAAATATTGAAAATTTAACTTACTTACTTTGCAGGAACTGTGCAACGACGCCTTAAACAGTCATTTTGGAATTTTTCACCAACTTTTCAACATAGCCATTTTAAGACCTCTGCTCATGAACAGTGTCACTGGATTTCTAATTTGTCCTGTACATTGATTTTGGATACCCACTGTTCATTGTGCACTATATGGAAAATTATTTTGGTGAGATGAAATGACAGCTGTACTGCTCATAAGAAGGTTTGGTAAAATGGCATGTTGAAAATCTTGGAGTGAAAATATTGAAATTTTGCATCTTATGAGCGAGCTGAGAACTGCGGAATGTACGCTTGTAAAACAGTCACTTTTTTTATTTTTTTCACCAAATTTCAACATAGCCATTTTAAGACCTCTGTTCGTGAACAGTGTCACTGTGATTTTCTTAATTGTCCCGGACATTATTTCGCACTCACTGCTTCTTTGTGCAATTACATGGGTGGAAACACATTTTGGGTGAGATGTGAAAATGACATTGTACTGCCTATAAGAAGGTGGTAAATGGCAATGGAAATTTGAATGCAATATTGAAATTCGTGAACCGACTCATGAGGAACTGTACAAACACGCTAAACAGTCATTTTTGAATATATTCATCAGCTTTTCAACATACCATTTTAAGTTTCTGCTCTGAACACTGTAACTGTGATTTTCTTAATTTGTCCCATACATTGATTTCAGATACTGATTGTTTCATTGTACTGCATGGCGAAACACATTTTGGTGAGATGTAAAATGAGGCTGTATTGCCTGGAAGGTGGTAAATGGCAATGTTGAAAATCTGAGTGAAAATATTGAAATTCGCGAACGTATGAGCGGTGGTGGAACTGCGAACGACGCCGTGAAACAGTCATTTATAGAATTTTTACTAAATTTTAATATAGCTATTTTAAGACTACTGTCGTGAACAGTCAAGTGATTTTTTATTTGTCCTGATTGATTTCAGCAATCGACTGTGCCATTGTGCACATATGCGGAAACACATTTTGGGTAGATGAAATGACAGCCTACTGTTCATAAGAAGGTGTGGTAAATGGCAATGATGAAAATCTGAGGAAAATATTGAAAATTGCGAACCACGAAATGTGGAACCGCGAACGACGCCAGAGAACAGTCATTTTAATCTTTTTTCATCAATTTCAACATAGCCATTTAAGACCTCTGCCTGAACAGTGTCACTGTGGTTTTCTTAATTTGTCATGTAATGATTTCACACCTGACTTCGTCATTGGCATTAAATGGGCGGAAACATTTTGGGTGAGATGTAAAATGACAGCTGTAATATCATAAGAAGGTGTGTGGCAATGTTGAAAATCTGGAGGAAATATTGAAATTACAACTTAAGAGCATGGGGAACTACAACGACGCCAGAACTATTTGGAATTTTTCCAAATTTTCAACATAGCTATTTTGGTGACCTCAGTCATGAACAATGTCAATGTGATTTTCTTTAATTTGACCTATACATTGATTTCTGCATTACTGACTGCGACATTGTGTGCTATATGTGTGGAAACATTTTTGTGAGATGGAAAATACAGCTGTACCTGTTCATAAGAAGGTGTGGTAAATGGCAATGTTGAAAATATGGAGTGAAATATTGTATTCGGTAACCACGAGCTTGGCGAGGTTCCTGTGAATGCACAGAAACAGTCATTTTAGGAATTTTTTCACCAAATTTTCATTATAGCCATTTTAAGACCTCTGCTCATGGACAATGTCACTGTGATTTTCTTAATTTGTCCTGAAAATTGATTTCGCACGCTAACTGCACCATTGTGCACTACATGGGCGGAAACACATTTTGGGTGATGTGAAAAATGACAGATGTACTACTCATAAGACAGGTGGTGAATGTTGAAAATCTGGAGTGAAGATATTGAAAATATGCTAACTACGAGCATGCTGAACTGCATAACGCGTCAGAAACTGTCAATTTTGAATTTCTTCACCAACTTTCAACATAGCTATTTTGTGACCATCATGAACAGTGTTACTGGATTTTCTTAATTGTCCCGATATTGATTTCAAGACACTGACTGCCATTGTGCGCTATATGGCTGAAACATTTGTTAGATGTGAAAAGACAGCTGTACTGCTCATAAGAAGGTGTGGTAAATGGCAATGTTGAAATCTGAGTGTAAATACTGAAAATTGTGTGAACTTATGGTCTGGTAGGAACTGGCGCACTCTCACTTAAACAGTCATTTTAGAATTTTGTCACTAAATTTTGGTGATAGCCATCTTAAGACCTCTGCTCATGAACACTGTAACTGTGATTTTCTAATTTCTATACATTGATTTCAAGACACCGACTGCTATTGTGCGCCATATGTGGAAACATTTTGGGAGAGATGTGAAAATGACAGCTGTACTGCTCATAAGATGTGGTAAAATGGCAATGTTGGAAATCTGAGTGAAATATTGAAATTCGTGAACTTACGAGCATGTAGAACTGTAAGCAGCCAAACTGTCATTTGGGAATTTTTCACCAAATTTTCAAATAGCCATTTTGAGTTCTCAGCTCATGAACAGTGTCACTGGATTTTCTTAATTTGTCCTTATTGATTTCGCATTGATGACGCGCCATTGTGCGCTACATGGGCGAAACACGTTTTGGGTGAGATGTGTTACCACAGTTGCTCATAAGAAGGTGGTAAATGGCAATGTTGGAACGTATGAAAATATTGAAAATTCACTAACTTATTAGCGAAAGTGTAGAACAGCTAAAATGCACTTTGTAAACAGTCATTTTAGATTATCAATTTCAACATAGCTATTTTAAGACCCTGCTATGAACAATGTCACTGTATTTTCAATTTCTCTGTACATTGATTTCTGACACCGACTGCAACCATTGTGCACTATATGGGCAGAAACACATTTTGGGTGAGATGTGAAAAATGACAGCTGTACTGCTCATAAGAAGGTGTGGTAAAATGGCAATGTTGAAAATATGGAGTGAAATTATTAAAATTGCAAACTTAAGAGCCTGCGTAGGAACTGCGCAATGCACGCCTGTAAAACAGTCATTTTTAGGTCATTTTTCACCAAATTTTCAACATAGCCATTTAAAGACCTCTGCTCTTGAACAGTGTCACTGTGATTTTCTTAATTTGTCCCATACATTGATTTCGCACACCGACTGCTCCATTGTGCACTACATGGGTGGAAACACATTTTGGGTGAGATGTGAAAAATGACAGTTGTACGTTCATAAGAAGGTGGTAATGGCAATATTGAAAATCTGGAGGAAATATTAAAAATTCAACTTACGACCCTGTAGGAAATGCAACGACCTTAAAACAGTCATTTTAGAATTTTACCAAATCAACATAGTCATTTTAAGACTCTGCGAACAGTGTACTATAATTTTCTTAATTTGTCCTATATTGATTTTCGTGACACTGACTGCTTCATTGTGCGCTACGTGATGTGAAACATTTTGGTCAGATGTGAAAATGACAGCTGTACTACCATAAGGGGGTGTGATAAAATGTCACTGTTGAAAATCTGGAGTGAAATATTGAAAATTCAGGAACTTATGAGCGCGGTGTAGGAACTAACGACTCTGAAACAGTCATTTTAGAATTTTCATTAAATTTTCAACATCACCATTTTAAGACCTCTACCATGAACAGAGTCACTGTGATTTTTAATTTGTCCTACATTGATTCAAGACACCGACTGCACCATTGTGCACTACATTTGCGGGAAACATTTTGGGTTAGATGTGAAAATGACAGCTGTACTGCTCATATAGTTGTGGAAATGCAATGTTGAAACCAGAGGAAAATATTGAAAATTCCGAACTTAGAGTGTAGAACTGCTAACTAAGACCGTGAAGCAGTCATTTTAGGAATTTTTCACCAAATTTTCAATATAGCTATTTTAAGACCCTGCTCATGAATAGTGTCACTGTGATTTTCTTAATTTGTCCCGTACATGATTTTTCACACAACTGTGCCATTGTGTGCTAAGCACGTCAAACACTTTTGTGATGAAAATGACAGCTGTACTGCTCATAGGTGGTGTGGTAAAAGCAATATTGGAAATCTGGAGGAAAATTTGTACCCGCGAACTTGGCTTATATGCATAGGAACTGTACACGACGTCGGAAACTGTCATTTTTTGAATTTTTTTTACCAAATTTTTTTCACATAGCAATTTTGAGGCCTCGCCATGAACAGTGGCACTGTGATTTTCTTAATTTGTCTGGACATTGATTTTGGACACTGACTGCTCCATTGTGCCTACATTTGGGAAAGACATTTGGTGAGATGTGGTGTTTACAGCTGTAATTCTGCTAAGCAGGGTGGTCGTATACTGTTGAAATCTGGAGGAAATATTGAAATTCTTAACTTACCAGCGTGAAATCATGTAACGATCAGAAACCAGTCATTTTAGGAATTTTTTTCACCAACAACATAGCCATTTTGAGACCAGCTCATGAACAGTGTCACTGTGATTTTCTTATTTTGTCCTCTTACATTGATTTCTTGATACCGACTGTTTATTGTGTACTATATGTGTGAAACATTTTGGGTGAGATGAAATGATATTGTACTACTCATAAGAAGGTGTGGTAAATGTTGAAAACGGGAGTGAAATTATTAAATTGTGAACTTTTTATCCGTGAGAACTGCTAATGGACGCTTTAAACAGTCATTTTTAGTATTTTTCACCAAATTTTCAACATAGCCATTTTAAGACCTCGCCATGAACAGTGTCTTCAGATTTTCTTAATTTGTCCCATACATTGATTTCACACACCGACTCCATTGTGCTTCATGGGTGGAAACATTTTGGGTGAGATGAAAATGGTAGCTATTGTTTATAGTGTTTGAAATGGTAATGTTGAAAATCTGGAGGGAAAATGACAGTTCCTCATTACTTACTTATGTGAGGAACTGTGCAACGACGCCATTACACAGTAATTTTGAATTTTTCACCAAATTTCAACATAGCCATTTTAAGACCTCTGTCGTGAACAGTGTCACTGGGATTTTCTAATTTGTCCTATATTGATTTCGCGATACCTCTGAGCCATGTGTACCTCATGGGCAACACATTTTGGGTGAGATGGAAATGACAGCTGTACTGTTCAAGAAGGTTGGTAAATGGCAATGTTGAAAATCTGGAGGAAAATATTGAAAATTCTCGAACTTATGAGCTCATGAGGAACTTAATGCACGTGAAAACAGCATTTTTGGGAATTTTTCACCAAATTTTCAACCTGGCCATTTTATTACCTCTCCCGCGAACAGTGTCACTGTGAGTTTTTAATTTGTCCTGTACATTGATTTCATACGCCATCTGCGCCATTGTGCTATATGGCAGAAACATTTAGGTGATATGAAAATGACAGCTGTACTACCATAAGAAGTGTGGTGAAATGGTGATGTTGAAATCTGGTTGAAATATTGAAATTTCAATTATGAGCGTGTAAGAACTGCAACGACCGGAAACAGTCATTTTAGAATTTTTTGCAAATTTTCAACATAGCCATTTTGAGACTCAGCTCTGAACAGTGTCATTGTGATTTTCTCAATTTGTCAATACATTGATTTCACGATTGCCCCACCGTGCGCATGGGCGAAACACATTTTGGGTGAGATATGAAAATGACAGCTGTACTGCTCATATAGTGTGGTAAATTGGCAATATTGAAAATCTGGAGTGAAAATATTAAAAATTTGCGAACTTACGACCCTGCGTAGGAAATGTGCAACGCATGCTCGTTAAACAGACATTTTTTTGAATTTTTCACCAAATTTTCTTCATAGCCATTTTAAGACCTCTGCTCATGAACAGTGTCTCTGGGATTTTCTTAATTTGTCCTGTACATTGATTTCGCACACCGCCTGCGCCATTGTGCACTACATGTGCGGAAACACATTTTGGGTGAGATGTGAAAATGACAGCTGTACTGCTCATAAGAAGGTGTGTAAAATGGCAATGTTGAAAATCTGGAGTGAAAATATTGAAATTCATGAACTTATGAGCGTGTGTAGGAACTGCGCAACGCACGCTCGTAAAACAGTCATTTTTAGGAATTTTTTCACCAAATTTTCAACATAGCCATTTTAAGTTCTCTGCTCATGATCAGTGTCACTGTGATTTTCTTAATTTGTCTCTGACATTGATTTCACACCAACTGTAGCCATTGGCGCTACATGGCGGAAAGATGTTTTGGGTGAGATGAAAAATGACAGCTGTATTCTCATAAGAAGGTATGGTAAAATGGCAATATTGAAAATCTGGAGTGAAAATATTGAAAATTCTCAACTTACGAAAGCATGTGTAGGAACTGGCAACGATGCTCATAAAACAGTTCGATTTTAGAGAACAATTAACATAGATTTGATCGATCAAATATCATGAGATATTCAGTTCAGGGTGATTTGCGCAGTGACTGCGAAATCACCCTTTGTGTCCAATAACGCCATGACAGTGACATCATTCATGAGAAGGGGTCCCAAAAACCCTATGTTGAAAATTTGGTGCAAAAATTCCAAAAAATGCCTGAGATATGCAATAAAGTTGAAAACCCCCTATCTAGCCCATTATACAGCTTACCAGCATTTCCTCAGTTCGCGGTCGGCTTTGAAGAGTGCAGACGTGTTCCCGGTCCACCAAGATTGTCATGCCGAGCTCCGGAGGTATGTATTGGGTGAGGGGGTGGGGAGGCAGGGTGCGAGTGGGTGGGTGCAGGTTGTGGGAGGGGGCTGGGAAAGCGCGGTGGGACCGTTTTATTTTGCAGGTTAAAAACAAAACTAAAAGAGATGGCGTGGGATGTTTGCCACGCTGGGGTAGCTCCCAGCATGGCACATGGATAACTGTGGGGCCGGAGCCGCACGGGGATTAAAATTCCCTGGTCAGCCATATGATCAGTGCCACTCTGGGGTGGGCTGGGGGTGAGGACAGTGGAACTGACGGGGATGGGCACCCCGTCGGCTACTCTATGAGTTGCCACGCTGGGGTGGGCACCCAGCATGGCATGGAAGGCTTTGGGGGATGCAGCACGAGTCGATAGGGATTGGGCACCCCATTGACATACGTGTGTGCGGAGGGAGGGCAGCACGAGTATGCGCGTGCTTCTGTGTGTGTGTGTGTATGTGTGGTAGGGGAGCTTGTGCATGAGCAGGCGATATATCTTATCGCTGCTCACTGAAGTGTAGCTCCCTTTCAACTGTATGCCACTGCATTTTGGAGCTTGTCATAGACAGCTCCAGCATGCATTGGCTTACAGGGGCCCCGCCTGCCAACACACTGACTGAATTGGAGGAGGAGGTGACACACCTCCGAAATCTCGGAATATGGCACTATGTTTCTTGCACATGCGTGCAAGCAAACATAATAACCCACCTTTTTGGGAACTCAGTGGTATAAATGATCTCTTCCATTGCCAGCTGATATGGAGAATGCCAGTGGAGCGGGAGCAAGCCGCATAGAGTGAATGTCTGATAACCTTCTCTAGTGAGCAGGAGGCACTTTGATTTTAGCTCCTGCTTCCACCATCAGAAACCTTCAGCTCCCCTGCACAGTGTTCACCTAACAGTGGAAGGCTGGAGGAGCACAGATGCATGGAAGTGCATGTCTTTTAAAGTCACTGTGGCAAAACAAGAGTTTCCCCCTCTGCACCAGGACCTCCAGACCACCAAATTGAGGTCCAAGGACACAGACAAGGGACCTGGGAGGCCACAAAATTTGTTTTTAAAAGCCACATGTAAATAAGCTAGCAGCTGGCTGCTGGAAACTGTAGTCCTGCCCCCCTCACCTATATTTCCTAGCCCCCAAGTGCACCAGTGCCACCATGCTTCTCAACCTTTTGTCACTGAAATGAGGGTCATGGACATTTTCTGGTAATCACGATGAGGGACATCAGGCCCTCAGAATGAGGGACACCTCCTCAAACCCTAAAAGTACAAGTTCTGAGCACTGTGTGAATTGTGTTTACTTGTACAATGTTTATTTTTGATTCACCATGTTATAATATGATGAATTTCTGCTTTGATGCCCTAATTTACATAACATTCTCTGTGTTGGCAGCAGCTTTTCTGAAATGGACAGGACACTTTTAAGGGGTAAAATGAGGGATGTACCTCATAATAAGGGACACTTGAGAGGTATGAATGTAATTTTTATTTATACAGAAGGGTTAAGAGCCCCCACTAATCTTCACTAGCTCACCTGAGCTAAGTAAAATATTGGCCACTTGGCCACCACTATAGACAAAGGGGTTTTAGCTGAGCCCCCTTCCCCAAACCTCACTCCCTTTACTGAGCTTTTGTTCTTTTCTTGCTTTTTTTATTCTAACCTATTTTCATTTGTTTATTTTTTAACAGGTCTGACAGGACAACGGTTCCTAAACCCTATCAGATAAGTATATTTTTATATCTTTCCTGTCCCTTCCTCCCTTTTGAGCACCCCTAAAGAGCTGCAGATCCTTTGTGACCCCTTTTCTATCTTTTATTTTACAGTTAGTGTACATTACCCATTTGGATTCCTACCTATGGCTCCCTAGGGCAGGTAAGTCCTATATTTTACTTATTAGTAAGCTGTTGGGATGAACATATTATGGAGACTACGAGGGTGTCCAATCTGCCACAGGCTAAGGAGGCTGGAGGGAAGACTGCAGTGCCTTGGTAGTGAGCTGGAGAGGGTGCTGGCAGAGAGAATGAGAAAGGTGCCAGGAGGGCCTCACCAGGGGTAATGGGAGGGAGCATCAGGAGAAGGACATTAGGTGGAGAGAGGGGACAGGGAGGGAGTGCAGTTTCACATCTGATAGGGGTCAAGCGTTGAAGGCAAGTCAAGGGACAGGGGGAAGAGTCCAATGCAGGACAACGTGGTGGCAGACAACAGGCTTGCAGAGCTGACAACAATGGTGGAAGAGGGGGAGTTAGGGGAGCACCAGGAGAGGGAGACAGGGGGAAAGGGAATGGAGGGAACAGGGGTCAGGCAGTAAGAGGAGGGTAGCATGGGGAGAGGGGCACAGCTGAAAAGGAAAGTGTCAGCAGTAGGGGTGTAGGGGAGAGGGACAGTGCTAATAGAAACATAGACTTTGACGCAGATAAGGACCGCTTGGCCCACCTAGTCTGCCCATTTCCCTACCTAGATGATAAGCTGCAGATTTTAGTTAACCAACAGCCTATTTCTTCCTACCCACCCACATAAATTGCCTTATGTCTGTCCCATGCATTCTTGAATTCTCCCACAGTTTTAGACCCCACAACCTCCTCAGGAAGGCTGTTCCATGTGTCCACCACCCTCTCTGTGAAAAAATACTTCCTTGCATTGCCCCTGAGCCGCCCCCCCTCTATCTTCAAATTGTGTCCCCTTGTTCTTGCACATCTTTTTCTGAAAGATGCTACCCTTTTGGACTTTGTTGATTCCACTGAGGTACTTAAATGCTTCTCTCATGTCCCCCCTCTCCCTCCTTTCCTCAAGGGTATACATATTAAGCTCCTTTAGTCTCTCCTCATATGGCTTCTCTTGCAGACCCTGTACCATTTTAGTTGCCCTCCTCTGAACTGATCATCAGACAAAGGGTACATAGCTAAAGGGGGACAGGGGACAGGGGCGCATGAGGGGAAGGTGGATGGTAACATGGGACCAAGGGGGGGAAGGGAACACAGGTCAGGAGTGGAGAGTGGGGGGAGTTATAGGGGTGAAGCATAGTGACATAAATGGGCAAGGAAGGGCAGATCTTAGTAATGGACAAGGAGGTTAAGGGGGAGAAGGGGTGGAATAGAGCTGAGGAAGGGTGTGTGCTACTGGTGGGGGACTCTATACTGAAAGGGATCAAAATGGGCAGTAAGGGGGGAAAGACATAGTCTAGTATGGGTCGGGTGGGTCTGTTCCCAGGTTGGTGGCAGGCTGGGCAGGGCAGGCCGTTCTCAGCTGCACAGGGAGAGGACTGAGGAAACTGCATGTTGTGGCGCATGTAGGTAAGAATGACCTATCAGGTGAGACAGAGATAGTAAAAGGGAGATTCAAGGAACTGGGGAAGCTGTGCGAAGAGGAGGGGAAATTGGTGGCCTTCTGGGAGGTGCCCCCTGTACCCTGTGCAAGTAGGGAGAGGAAGAGAAGGAGAGAAGGAGAGAGGAGCTCAACACCTGGTTGAGGGAATGGTGTCATATCAGGGGTATGGGATAGTAGGGGGCTGGGGCAGAACCTGGGAAGTAATACTCTGTATGCAGGGGACAGGTATCACTTGACCAAGAAGGGGAAGGAAGTATTGAAGCAGGGCATGGAGGGGTACATAGCAACAAGGGTAGCTTTAAACTAAGAAAGGGGAGTGGCAAATGGAAAGCTGGTAGGCAGGGTTTCTAGTGAGGGAAGCCAGACGAGCCTACCCCCCAAGCTACAGGGGAGGTCATCAGGGTAGGAGCAACAGGGGGGGTTAAATCAGGGTGGGGAAGGGCTAGGAGGAGGATGGAGAGTAGTGTCACTAAATGCGAGGAGCCTGGGAAACAAATCAGCTGAGTTGCAGGCTCTCTTGGCTGTGGGGCAGGTGGACATTGCAGCCATAATAGAAACTTGTATCATACAGTACCAGGACTGGGATATGATGATCCCTGGATACAGGCTGTTCAGGAAGGACAGGACAAACAGGAATGGTGGAGGGATGGCAATCGATGTAAGGGAAGGAATAATGTGCATAAGGGAAGAGGGTGAGGAAAGGCATTACAGAGACCCTGTGGATGCAGTTTTATAATCCAAAGGGCAGGGTACTGAGGATGGGGTAGTAGGGTACTCGAGGAACTGGCAGATAGCCTAGTAGCACCACTGGCTGACCTGTTCAGTACCTCTCTGCACACAGGATGTGTCCCTCAGGACTGGCGGTTAGCCCATGTGGTACCTATTCACAAAGGTTGCCCAAGGGATGATGTAGATAACTACAGACTGGTGAGCCTCACATCAGTTGTGGGTAAGCTCATGAAGACAATCCATATGGAGATCATGAACTAGCATGCTCTAACCTTTGTATTGCTTACAAAATGTAATTCACATTTCTGCAGAGGGGTGCTACTGGTGTGTGGCATATAACAAACAAACAAAAACAAAATTCCAGTGCACAACCTCCCCTCCCCCCCAAAAAAAACATAGCACATATTAGAATATAATAATTTTAATTGCATATTGTTTTTTCTTACTTTAAACTCTGTGAAAAGGGGGGTCATCTTAGTTATCAGATTGAAATTCCAATGTGACCAAGCTAACCAACCACATCACGGTGGGACCCACGGTTTGGTCCCTACATTAGCTTTTCAGCTCTGAAGTCCTGCAGTGGCTACTTATAAATATAGAGTGCAGTGCCTAATTGACTCCTTTTAATGAAGTTCTTCCACCCAGAAAATGTCACATGTAGTAGAAAGGAGCTGTGTCCCACAGGACTGGAGGTTAGCCCATGTAGTGCCCATTCACAAAGGTTGCCTAAGGGATGATCTAGATAACTACAGACTGGTGAGCCTCACATCAGTTGTGGGTAAGCTCATGGAGACAATCCTTAAGGAGAGACTGGTAATTTGGAGGACACTGGGCTCCAGGACAGGCAGCAGCATGGGTTTATCTCTGGCAGGTCCTGACAGACAGACCTGATTGAGTAGTATGATTGGGTGATCAGGGGAGCTGGACAGGGGCAATGCAGTGAATGTCCTATATTTGGACTTCAGCAAGGCCTTTGTTTCAGTGCCACATGGGAGGCTAGGAGGGAACCTAGAAGATGAACGAGTGAATACTAATGTAACCCCTAGGTGGTGCTATCCTAAGGGCTACTACCCCTGCCTGCATGCCTTGGCACAGGTTGAGGGGTCTGAGCTCATTGAACGGGTGCCTCCATCCCAAGAAATGGCTCTGGGGTAGAGTAACTGCTGTTGGTATAGACCTCCAGGATGCTACAACCCCCACCAACCCCTCTAGTGGCCTAAACAGTATAGCAGCAAAACATTCACCTGTACTGTATGGCAGTTATGACTTGCTCACTCCCTTGCACTTACCACCAGAGCTGGATCCTGTGCAGTTGCCCTGTGGACCCCCAACAAAATAAGACCTGTAATGCAACAGTTCAATGGCAGTACAACACCCCCACCAAAAAGGTACAGACTAGCCAGGTCAAATGTAAAAAAGAACACATCTGATTTATTCAGCCCAGCATCCCTATTTATCAACTAATGATCAACTAGTTGAATGCTATTATCAACTATTGCTCAACAAGTGAGTGCTGTTTGCAGAGAGATTATTAATTAGTTAAGATCAACTAGTGAATAATAAATGTTGAACTAATACTCAATTATTGGATAACTGCAGAAAATATTAAGAATTGGTTAGCAGTAGGGTGAACAAAATGAGTTAGCCACTAACTCATTTGAATGTGAAAAAATCAACCAAAGCAAAATGAAGGAATAATTGAACATTAACTAATTATTAGTGATTTTAAGCAGTTGAGCATTAGGTCAATAAATAACTGCTGAAACTATTAAGAATTAGTTAGCAGTAGAGTGAACAAAAAGGAGTTAGCCACCAACTCATTTGCATGTGAAAAAATCAACCAAAGCAAAACTGAGGAATAATTGAGCATTAGCTAATTATTAGTGGTTTGAAGCAGTTGAGCATTAGGTAAATAAATAACTGCTGAAACTGTTAAGAATTGGTTAGCAGTAGGGTGAACAAAAAAGTTAGCCACTAAGTCATTTGCATGTGAAAAAATCAACCAGAGCAAAACTGTGGAATAATTGAACATTAACTAATTATTAATGATTTTAGACAGTTGAGTATTAGGCCTATTTTTTGGTATGGGACGGCACAAAAGGGGGTTTGGGATACCTGCCTGGGGTCATGTCATAAATGGCTCTGTTTATATGGGGGTGCAAATTTAGGGTGCTATAACTTTTTAACTGGAGGGAAGAGCATGGAATTTTTAATACCCCTCAACAGTGGAGCAGATCCACTATTATATATGCTCGAGGGGGGCTGAGTACCTAACAGTGGGTACCTGCTTTTCAGCACAATGTGTGCTGTCATTAGCAAACACAGTCAGCCTCTTAACCATGACTGTCCATTTGTTGTAAGCGGTAGCTACTTAAAACCTGCCATTTAAAGATGTCTTCCTCCTGAGTGACACTGAAAAACTGTAATACACCATATCCAGCAACCTGTCCATCTGGCTGACAGTGAGCTAGAATGTGTTCCTGTGCCCATGACCAGAAGCATACCACAGCCAGCCAAATGCACTAGTCTGTCTAATAGGGAGAGAGAATGTGTTCCTGTGCTCATGACCAGAAATAACCCGCAGCAAGCCAAATCCACCAGTCCGTCTAATGGGGAGAGAGAATGTGTTCCTGTGCCCATGACCAGAAGTAACCCGCAGCCATCGAAAGCCACCAGTCTAACAGGGAAAGAGAATGTGTTCCTGTGCCCATGACCAGAAGTAACCCGCAGCCAGCCAAATCCACCAGTCTGTCTAACAGGGAGAGAGAATGTGTTCCTGTGCCCATGACCAGAAGTAGCCCGCAGCCAGCCAAATCCACCAGTCTGTCTAATAGGGAGAGAGAATGTGTTCCTGTGCCCATGACCAGAAGTAATCCACAGCCATCCAAAGCCACAAGTCTATATGACAGTGAGAGGGAATGTGTCCCTGTGCCCATGACCAGAACAAACCTGCAGCTAGCCGAAGCCACCAGTCTGTATGACAGTGAGAGGGAATGTGTTCCTATGCCCATGTCCTGCCAGAGGAAGCCCGCAACCAGCCACAGCAACCACGCTTCTTATTATCAGTAGTTTCCAGTGAGTATGTAACTATGTACTAATTTGTCATACTATGGAAATTCCTTGAGCTGTGTGAATGCTTCCTTTAACATTTTAGAGATGCACTTGAGAAACATATACAGTCAACTTTTTTTCCTTTTTTACAGGTTTCCAGTTTCAAACAGTGTAACAGGACCAGAAGACTGGAGTACTGCAGTACTGTCTACAACCACCTATAGGATATCAGTTTCAGGTAAGTATATCGATCTTATTTCATCACTTCTTTTAGTTATTTCATTTTTTCAAGTCAGTGTAAATCATACAAAGTAGGTGACATGTACGGCAGATAATATATTTTTCATGACATCAGTCACTGGCTTACTTCTGCAGGCCATGGGATTGAAGAAAGTTTTATCCAGGTCATGACAAGACGTCTTGCAATGTAACAAGTTAAGACAGTGGGCCAGTGCATGTCACACGTACTAAACATGTTAGTTGGTCTTGGTGTGGCTTACTGTAATAGCTTGGTATCTGTTAAGCTGGATATAACAGACAGTAACAGCCACACTTTGTTGGAACAGAATGTGTTAGTACAACGAAGTAAGAATTATTTCTTCTTCATCTGTTTGCAGGTAACATTTCAGTGCTGTGTGCTGCCATTGGTGCTTTCTTCAAATAAGAACACATGCAACTTGTATGAATCCAGAGGATACACAGAAAACCTGTAAAGAAGTCAAAACAAAACCATTAATGAAAGTTGCTTCCAATGATACCCACCCCCCCACCAAAAAAAATACTTACCTTTCCTGGCTTGACAATTTTCCTGTAGCAAAATTCCTCAGCAAGCCAAAAAGAGCACAACCCATGTATGACTGGATGACCTGTGAGAGAAACAAACAGCAATGGTTATATATATATATATATATATATATATATATATATATATATATATATATATATATATATATATATATATATATTTATTTATATATATCATTTCTGGTTCTGTGAAAAATCATGAGTGTGCAAGGTACAGAAACTTACCAATGGAAGTATGAATACACACACACATAGGGCATCATGGTACAGCCAGCGCAGCAGACTTTTGTTCCACCATAGCATCATCACATCATTGTTCACACAATGGTCATCTGTGGCTGTCATCATTTGGCAAGACACTATGCATCAGCCCAGTCAGCACAGGCAGCAGAAGATAGAAGAACAAGAGCAACAGCAGGTGCCATAGTTGTTGTGGGAGTGGGTGCACACATAAAGCAGTGTGTTAGGAAACAATTGAGACTTTTCAGCACATTTTATCATGTTATTTCTCTTGATCTGGAGTCTGGCATTTTCGGGACACTTTGACAGCAGACATTTTTGGAGGCACACTTATGCAGAGTGGGTGCATGCATGAAGCAGTGTGTCAGGAAATAATTGAGACTTTTCAGCATATTTTATCATGTTATTTCTCTTGATCGGGAGTCTGGCATTTTCGGGACACTTTAACAGCAGCCAGACCTCATCCGGAGTACAGCATGCAGTTCTGGAGAGCATATCTCTGCAAGGACATAGACAGGATGGAGGCTCTACAAAGGAGGACAACTAAAATGTTGCAGGGTCTGCACCATAAGCCAGACAAAGAGGGACTAAAGTAGCTTAATATGTATAACCACAAGGAAAGGGGGGGCATGATGGAAACTATCAAGTATGGAAAGGGAATCAACAACGTACAAGGGGATAGCATCTTTCAGAAAAAGAGATGTGCATGAACAAGGGAGCAACATTTGAAGATGGGGGCATGGATCAGGGGCTACATCAACTATTTTTTCATTGAGAGGATGGTGGGTGCAAGGACAAACAAAAACTAATGATCAGTGTTATGGTGTGAGAGCAGCAGTTAAAGCATGGCCATAATATTGAGTTGGTGCACCTCCATGCCTCCAATCGCTGTTCCACATTGTCAGTCCAGTGGTTCACATGGTCCTCCTCACTCCATATCAGGCCCAAAATGGCATGTGTGGCAGGTATTCATGCAGGGTTGCCACCATCACCTGCAGGTTGTGGAGAAGCAGCTTGCTCCATGGCCCGCCACCACTTTACACCATGTGCAGGTGGAGGCTGTGTTGCCAACTGTTGCCCAGCAGGGCTAGCACATGCATTACTGCCCTGTTCAGCAAGCTTGGCCTGCCGCTCTGCATGGTGGTGGTTATATAGTTGGGTGCACTGACCACCTGTGCCCAGATGACTTCCCTTCAGGCCACGGTGCACAACCACACCACACAGATTGCACTTCACTACACTGCTGCCCACTGGCAATGTAGTGAAGAACTCCCACAATAACGAGCTCTGGGGAGGACCAGGCACAGGTGGGGGGGGGCTAAGATGTTGTTGGCGGCTGCTGCTAGTGTTCAATTAGGCCTGGGGTGGGGAACCTGCTGCTGCTGCTGTGGCTGTGACTGCTGCAGTTCCTCCCTCACTTCCTGCTGAGCCCCTAGAACAGGGACCATGGCAGATGGTGGCACTGGTGGGAGGTGCTGGTAAGCACCACAAGAGGTGGTGCTTCCATGGTACCACTACCTCCTGCTTCCGGGAGGGGAACACTAGCCCAGGAGGTGCTCCAGTTCAGATGCAGAACACCACTACACATGCATACACCCACACAATCACCACTCCATGGATGAAAACCACCTCTTTCCATTCTTGTCTCTCTGTCTCTGTCTCTGCCTCTCTCTCTCTCTCTCTCTCTCTCTCTCTCTCTCTCACATACACACACACAAAAATTAACAATTAAATACTGGACTAAAATAGGTGCACAAACACAACTCAAGACAACAAATAAGCTATTAAACTACAAAAAAATCAGCTAATTAAGAAACAAGTTCAAAAGGTTTATAAGATTTTACTATCTCTCTGTCTCTCTCCTGAGTCTCCTCTTAAACACAGCTCTTTCTCTGACACTAGGTAAGGCAAAAGTGAAAGTCTTTCACTGTGTGCATGATTAACTTCCTGCC
Source organism: Neoceratodus forsteri (assembly GCA_016271365.2). NCBI lineage: Eukaryota > Metazoa > Chordata > Ceratodontiformes > Ceratodontidae > Neoceratodus > Neoceratodus forsteri. The sequence goes on from CM057455.1 coordinate 533,872,137, forward strand.
TGAAGCATGTGACTGGTAGACTGTGACCCATGTGATCTGTGGGCTGTCTCAATGCTCACTCACTCCACCTTTAAAAGAAAAATAAAGCAGAGTGAAGTGGACTAAGCAACGCAAAGTCATTATGATGCAAAGTGGGTGAAGTGGTGCATTTTAATGCCCACTTTGCATAGCTACAAAGCGAAGTGGAGTGGGCTACTCTGCCTCTGCTTCACTAGTGGAGTTAAACTTCACTGCCTCTCTAACACACTCACACACACACACACACTGTGGGGCTTGGTGTTTCTTTTCAAAGCCTGATTATGTCTGCTAGCTGGTTAATCATCAGAAAACCAGTGTGATTAGCGTGGTTTCCTCCTGTGAACTACAAGAAGTTTACATCCATCAGCCAACCAAAAACTGTCATCATCAGTCTTTTTTTTTTTATTCAAATTTTATTGAAGTTTTCAATACAGAGAATGAATCATAACAGTATAAAACATAATCCACTCACATCAGGTACAAAGTGTGCAATGATTCATTCCCCCCCCCACCCTACCCAGCGCCCACCCTGAACAACCCAGCACAACCTTTTACACTCAGCAACGTACCTATGGATGCGGCCTAATAATGCTTAAACTTGCAGTGCATAGAGAGTTTGTAATGGGCCCCAGATCTTGTCAAACTTCCTAATTTTATTGTAAAGACTGGCACTAGTCCTCTCTGTTCTGAGATTAGCAAGTAACTCCTGAAGCCATTCAACATATGTTGGTACCTCTGTATCTTTTCAATGTCTTAGAACCACTTTTTTAACAGACAGTGAAATTAAAGCTATATGATACTTCCTGTTCACCACTGAAATGGAGGAGAAGTCCCCCAGAAGACATATTTTGGGGGTGGACAAGTCTGAGAGCCCTAGAAGAGGGTCAACGCGCTGTTTAATATTAGTCCAAAGTGGGACAATTTTAGAACAGCTCCAGAAAATATGAAGAAGATCTCCTCTTTGGAGTTGACATCTTGTGCAAAGAGGAGAGGACACCAAACCCAGTCTGGCCAGCTTCTACGGAGAATAATAAATGTTGCGCTAAATTTTGAATTGCATTAACCTGAGTCTGTCCTGCTGGAGAAACTTATGGCAGCTTTGCACAGAAGAGGCCAGTTCAAGTCTTTGCCCTGGAAAAGGGAAGCCCAAAAAGTGATGGGAGCATAATTATCAGGATAAGCCCAGGTAAATAAGGCACTATATATTTTGGGTACAGTATGGGGTGAACCCGCCAGCTCCGATAAGGTAGCTTGAAAGCTAATATGGGTAGCCGGGGAGTCGAACACATTACCTTAACCAGGAGATGACAAAGCTGGAAAATCTTAAAAATACTTATGCGGGGTATCATAAACTTGTGCATAATATCTGCTGAAGAGCACCATTCCCTATTGGGTGTTATAAGCTCATTGAGGCGACAATCTCCTATCTGAGGAAGCCAGCTGACTGAAAGGGGCTCGTTATCTAGTAGAAAATTGGGGTTACCTCTCAAGGGTTGAAATAAATCTTTGAGATTCTCATATTTCAGAAATACGAATAATTGAGTATGAACCCTATTCGAAACTGCTATAAGGGATCTGCGCAGAGATTCAGGTAGGGAACTAACTTTGGTGTATAACAGCGCAGCAGGGGAATAACCATGTTTTTTTATGGAGGCAGACTCCATGACTAACCAGATCGGGATATACGTGGCCAAAGTAGACAATTGATCAGTAGTCAGCCACCTGAGATACTTGTTGGCCTGGCTAGCCCAATAGTACAGCCAATGTGGGGAAGCCTTAATCCTCCTTTAACTTTCGGAGCAGCTAATTTGTGAAATGTCATCCTAGTCTTCTTATCCCCCCATATAAAGGTAGAAATCATACTGTGCACTTTTTAACCCAGGACAGGGGAAGCCATATGTTTAACATATTGAGGGGGTAAAACAAACGAGAAAAGAAGTTCATTTTAATTAGATTAATTCTGCCCCAAAGAGAGAGGGGGGAAGTAGGGTCCATCTGCGAAGGTCTAGCTCTATTTTGTGTACCAGGGCGTTGATATTTAGTTGTCTAAGCCAAGCAGCATTCCAAGTTAAAAGGAATCCCAGATATTTAATACAGTCAGACTTCCAAATAAGCCCAAATGCGATGATTTCTTGTTTGTATACCCTATGGTTAAGAGGAAAAACAACAGTCTTTCCTACATTAAGTTTATAGTTTGAGACCTTACTGAAGTTGTATATTATCTTAAGAATAACGGGGATAGATGTGAGTGGATGTGTTATTTGCAACAGGAGGTCATCTACGTATGCCGCAACTTTAAGCACCTGCTCACCTAGAGAAATGCCAGAAATGCCCTGGGCACCTGATAACATCCTAATAAGGGGCTCTAAGTATATATTGAAAAGGAGGGGAGATGGGGGCATCCTTGTCTGGTCCCCACATGCAATTTGAAGGGACTAGAGACAACCCCATTACATGAGATTCTAGTGGAGGGGAGCTTATATTGAGAGCTAACCCAGTTCCGGATTTCATGGGGAAACCAAATACCTCCATCGCTGCAAACAAATAGTCCCAGTGGACTCTGTCAAATGCCTTCTCGGCATCCAACGAGATCAGGACCATTGGATGAGGAGCATCCCTGGATGCTAAGAAGACATGAGCCAGAGTCCTCAGATGATCCACCGAGGATCTCCCCTTCATAAAACCTACCTGTTCGGCCCCAATTAGAGAGGGAAGTACTGCCTTCAAGCAATCAGCTAGTAATCGTGACAAAATTTTAATATCATTGTTGAGAAGGGAGATCGGCCTATAACTTAAGACCTGGTCAGACAGCCTGTCTGGCTTGGGCAGCAGAACAATCAACGCCTTGAACAGGTATGGATCGAATACCTGACCAGAGAGGATAGACTGAAAAAGTGGTAGGAGAATGGGAGTCAGTTGTTTAGAAAAGGCTTTATAAAAATTGGAGGTGAACCCATCCGGGCCAGAGATTTGTCCGATGGAAGGGAGTTAATTACCCTTTCTATCTTGCCCTCAGAGATGGAAGACTCCAAAGCCTTCTGCTGGGATTGTGTAAGAGATGGCAATTGTTAATCCCTCAGATATTCATAGAGCCTTTCCTTAGATGGGGGTTAGCCATAGGGCGATATAAATCCCTGAAATAACTTTAAACTCCTCCGCTATCTCTGAGAGTAGGACTTTAAGGGAGTTGTCTTCAGAGGAATGGACCGCAGGAATAAATCTGGTGGATTCCTGCTGCTTAATGCGTAATGCTAGCATTCAACCCGCTTTCTCACCCTGATCGGTATATACGGCTTTTGTTTTCAAAATTGAAAATTCAACTTGCTCTGCCAACATAGCCAGGTAGGCTTCTCTCAATTCCGTTAAGTCTTGTTTAAAAGTCTCTGAGGAGGATGGAGAGATAGTGGTCTCCATGCCCCTGATCTGAGAAAGGAGATCAGAAACCCGAGATGCCCTCTCTCTTTTCCTTCTCGATGTTAGGCCAGTTATAATCCCCCTTAAATATGCTTTACAAGCACCCCATACCAAATCAGGCTTCCCTATGGAGTTAATATTAGTAGCAGTGAACTGCTCTATTTGGGATGCTATATACTGGACTGTCTTCGGCTCCTTCAATATTTGATTATTCAGCTTCCACCTGCTCCCTTTGTTTGGCAAGGAAGCTAAGGATGCTAGGCAGGTAACCACAGAGTGATCTGACAGGGGCTCTGAGACACTACTGGAACCTATAACCCCTGGTAAAAGAGCTTGGGAAATAAGGATGTAATCAATCCAGGAGGAGGTTGCATGAACCTGGGAGACAAAAGTGTATTCCCTTGTATTGGGATGCAACACACACCACATGTCACAAAGACCTACAGAGTCCATCAAATCCCTAAAAGCTCTTTGTGCTGGGGAGAGACCTTGATGGGATTGACCCGATCTGTCTAGAGCCTAATCAAAAACAAGATTAAAGTCGCCCCCTATGACCATAGGGATATCCAAAATGGAGTTAGGGCTTCAATTATCTGGACAAAAAAGCTAGGGGAGTCTACATTAGGACCGTAAACAGTACCCAAGACAATATCCAGGGTATGCAATCTACCTTTTACAAACAGAAATCTGCCCAGAGGGTCAGATACTACTTGGAGAATAGAACTGACCTGTGTAGAAGGATCATGACCCCTCTACTCTGGGTCGTGCCCTCCACCACAAAAGTCTGCCCAATCTGTTGCCGTCTCATTTTGTCAGCCTCCCCCTTAAGCAGGTGCGTTTCCTGCAAAAACATAATTTTTGGCTTCAAATAGTTTAAGTGCTTCAAGATTTTATATTGTTTAGTTTTATGCCTCACCCCTTTAACATTTCAGCTAATAAATTGAATGCTTCTAGCCATCACCCTTGTCACCATTCAAAAATCTTTCAGAGTGCAGCTTGTACTCGTATATAACATCAATACTGCTCCAGATGTGATGAATGCTGGGTTGTTCTACCCTCTCCCCAACCCTACCATTACTTAATCCTATCCCCAAACCGCCCCCCTGAAACTCCCTTCGCAAAACACCTCATAAACCCTAACCCCCCCACTCCCATCCCTCTTTTGCATAGTACATGATGATCAGCAGTCTGAAAAGTCCCTCTCCCTGCAACCTCCCCGCCCTCACAAACCAAGAAACCAGGACAAAAGTACCCCTTTGTATCCAGAATGCTCCATAAAGTATACCCATTTCCTACTACTTAGCAACACCCCTTAACAATTCAGGGGAATTATCTAGACAAGCCCCGTGAAGAAAATAGCCCTTCCCCGTGACCCCCACGAACCATGCACCAACATGTACCACAGAGCTCAAGATGTGTAAAACACCAACAGCAGAAGTGAAAATAATAATCTCAGACGCCCTCTTGTGGTGCAACCCGTGAACAACGGTCACAACAAACTGAGAGTGTGCAGGCCACTAACATCCTCGCTAAAATAAGGGAGAGTCAGTGCACTCCAGGGTCACTGTCCAGACCTCTTTACTTACTCCAGAAGCAGTGACTACATTGTTCTTGTAGAGGAAATATAAGGAGGGGACCCTCCAAGGAGAACACACTAGCAGGGTTGTAACAGACAGGATTACAAACGCCTGATTGAAGCGTACAAATACCACGTTGTCTCTACCTGTCTGCAATTTCGAGGTCCCCACCTGGTATTCAAGCTTACCCTTTCTAATGCATGGTGGCATTTTGGAGCAAAAGATGGGGAAGCCATGGAAAGACCAGAGCTTGCTATATGGACCAAGATGGGACCGCAGTTGCAGATGGGATCTCATTATAAACACAAAGAGAACTGAGCATTTCCCCTTCCATTGCCTTGAAATCAAAGCATCACCCCTATGGAAGTGAACAGCTATTCCTGTCTAAAATAAAACTTAGCTTGGTTGCACTAACACCGCCCAGACACCCATTATTTAAAACCAAAATGAATAACCACAGGAGCCCACTAGCACCTCGCTTTTATACCAGAAGGCAAGGCTGGGCTTAACAGTAGCTAAAGCATAAAAAGTCAATATAATATTAGGCAGTCCTGGGGATAGCAGCTGAAGCAGGAATGAAATGTCTTTTTCAGGTCAAAAAGGTCACCCTCCATGGTAATTACAGCATACGAGTGGATAGCCGGACAAAGCAACTTGTTGCAGAGTTAGCCCCAGAGAGTTTTTTGAGAACTGTACATTAGCAACAGCTAAACAACTCCACCAGAGGACAGCACAGCATAGCAAACTACTCCAGGTCGATATTCATGTGGACTTGAATAGGTCAGGAAGCGCTTCTTTAAGCCCTGCAGTTGCCAACTCCACTTCCTCATAGGTCTCCCAGGAGCCATTCAGGAAAACTTGGAGCCTTGCAGGGAAGCCCATTCGAAACTTGATTCCTGCGGCAATCAGTTTACGGACCAATTTGTGAAACGTGGCTTGTCTCTGATGCACAGATAAAGGCAGATCTTGCACCACCCTCAACTTTTTGCCTTCCCATTGCAAATCTTGTGTTTCTTTAATTTTGTATAAAAAGTGCTGCCGCTCCTGAAAATTCAAAAAGCAAAATATAACTGACCTGGGGGGAGGCTCCAACAGGGGTAGGGGGCATAGTGCACGATGAGTTCTCTCTATAACAATAATTCTCAGACTTTGTCACAGTGAGCCTCCCCAAATCCATGGAAAAGATTTTGAGCCTCCCCAAAAAACTGAAATAATCTTGGGCCTCCCTCAAAGAAAAATAACATACTGTACTTTGCACAGTACACCAAGAATAAATTGAAACCCCTTTGAGTACTTGGCTCACATTCAGTTCTTTGTCTTATACGGATGTGGAACCTTTGAAAAAGAGCTCCTGTGATCAAAGGCATTATCTGAATAACAAATAAATAAATGTTATTCAGCTTACTGTAACCCCCCCTTTCACAGGCCAGCCTACTTGCTCCGCTATTTTTATTCTTGAACCATTGTTATCCCTTGTTGCAGTACCCTCATGGGTCAGATTACTTTCTCCTTTTCCTCTCTATACCAAATCATCTTCCTACATACTTTGCCTCTCCCCCTCCTTCCCTGCTCTTAAGCAACTTTTCAGGAATTACTTTGCTCCATCCTGCTATTGCTCTTAGCACTTCTATGTTCAACCCTTGTATGTGGGCTATTCTGCCATCACTCTACAAATTGATCAATTACCACCACTCATTATTAGTTTATTGTTCATATTTGTTTGCACTATAGTTCATTGTGTATTTCCTGATTGTTTTGCAGTTACCTTTTGAAATGTATTGACTCCCTACACTTCCTCGAGTACACCTGAAATGAGCCTTGGCTCATTCGTCTTCCCTTGTCACCTATTAGTAAATAAATACATAAGATTTACCTACTATTATCCTCTTTCAGTTTGCTTCATCTCTTCACAAAATATATAAAACTAAAAATTTAAATACATTACTTTTTCAGACTTGCTTGAGCCTCCCCTGGAACGGGTTGGGGCCTCCCCAAGGAGGCTGGCCTCACCATTTGAGAACCCCTGCTCTATAATATAGACTGCTCCAAAGGGGGAAGGGTCTGCCACCTTCTCCACAAACTTCTTAATAAACTTAATAGGGTCAGATCCCTCTTCACCTTCAGGCAGATCTATAATTACCGCATTACTGCGGCGACTACGACCCTCCAGATCTTCCACTTTTATTTTCCATATTCACTAGCTACCAAATCCAGCTCGGCTTTGTCCTGTTTCCTCATAACAGAGTGTATGCGTGCTTCATTATCAGCTGTTTTCTTAGAAAGCTCCTCCAAAGTGCTCGAGATGCCTTTTATTTCTCCTGCCATGTTCTGCATTTCGACCTTAAAAGGCTGAAACTCCTCTAAGAACTTAGAGAGGGTAAGGGGATCCGAATCGGAGCTCTCATTAGTGGCAGGCACCGAGGACTGCAAGGAGGAGGCCCTGACTTTTTTAGAGGCCTTCTCCGGTGTTGCAGGAGGTGTGTGTTTAGTAGCAATTTTCCGCATCTCGTCTTCCATCGACTACTTGTCTAGAAAGCACAACCATTTAGGAAGCTGAAAATCGAACGATCTGCAGTAAATTTCACTGCAAAACGGGTTTTTTTAGCAAATTTAGCGGGTGGAAGGTCGGAGCAAACAGAGAGGCGTCTTACTCAGCACACCACATCACATGACTCCCCTGTCATCATCAATCTTTTGAGCACTGGTTTTTGAGAGGCAAGCCTCCTGCATTTCTACATCCATTATCTTGGACAGTGCATATCTACACAGACCTCTACACTACAGTAGCAATTAAGTTTGCTTTGTGCATGTGAACAAGTAAGCATAAAAACAATGCACACTCCATTATGGGCAGACTAGGTGGGCCAAGCAGTCCTTATCTGCCCTCAGTCTATGTTTCTATGTTTCATAAGTGCTAAGGTGGGAGGTTTTCTTTTAGTACTGCATTCAGTTCTGGAGACCACATCTCTGGAAGGATATAGACAGAATGGAAGCTGTGCATCAGAATCCTTATGAGTAGAGACTTAAGAACCTAAATATTTACACCCTGGAAGAGAGAAGGGAGAGTGGGGATATGACGGAGACCTTTAAATACCTCACAGGGTAAATAAGGTACAGGAGGGAAGTATTTTTCAAAAACCAAAGTACTTAAGGACAAGAGGGCATGATACAAAGCTAGTGGGGGGTAGATTCAAAAGATATTTGAGGAAGTACTTCTTCATAGAAAGAGTTGTGGATTCCTGGAAGTCTTCAAGCAAATGTGGGGGGACAAAAAGAGTTGTTGGGTTCAAGAATGCATGGGATAGGAATAAGGAAATCTTAGGTAAAGTGAAGTGGAGGTGAACAGACCGAAGATCAAATAGGATCTGCAATGATACTATAGGTAGCGAAAAATGGGCAGACTGGATGGAACAAGTGGTCCTTATCCGCAAGCAAATTCTAAGTTTATTTGTTTCTGTGTAATATAAATCATTCCTGTGCGTACATGATAGCCAGAGCTGAAGCACCCCCTAAGGCAGGTGCAGACTGGATAGTATTACAAAATTACTAAAAGTGGGTTAGACATAATTGCTATGCCATTAGTTACTTTTGTATCAAGAATTAAAGAGTGCCACATTATTTAGTGTAACTGTGGTCATGCTCTTGGTATGATTAAAGATGATTTCCATTCAATGGGAGGCCTGACTGACATCTTCTATCTTGATCTTAACAGCCAAATGTATATCAGAATAAAATAAGGTGGGGGATCATACTTTTAAACAAACAGTTCTGATAGTTACAAGAACACAGTCCAAACTTCAAACAATAACTGTAACTCAGCCCACATACTGAAGGTTGAAAGTATAAGTAGTGCAGCAATTACAATTACTGATGACACAGACAGAAGTTCATTACTTTCATTAATTTCATTATCAAGATAAGCACATTGGGGCTTATGTTCCACATTCTGAAACAACCTAGGGTCAATAAAATACATTACAAATAAAATAAATTGTATGCTGCAATACATCAGAAATGTAGTACATGACAGACAACAAATACAGTATAACAAATTACTCACCTCAAGTACATTTGCATAACTTAGTACATATAACAACTGATGTATCCTTCCCATGCATCTGTGACATTTAATGTCAGTCAACACTTCATTCCTCAGGTTGACTCTCTATTGGGAGACATTCCAGAGAGCCATGGTTTAAGACCCTTGAAAACTCTTTGAAATGTTTCTGGTTATTAGAAGGATGCACCCATAAGCCTGAGCTTTAGGTGTCTGAGCTGACTGTTACTGCCCTCCTTGCTACCAGGACATACCCATGACCATGGCCTTTAAATCTTTGAGATCAGAATTAAGGCAGTCAATACTAAGCTAGAGTTAGTCTACAGAACTAGTCACATTCTCATCCCTTCTGTGAAGTTGGCCATTGCCAGAGGAATTCTTCTCCCATTTCTCATATACAGAACTGCAATCAACGGCAATGCATCTAAAACCTCCCTACACAAATGGGATGTAACATATAATAATATATGTCATTATGCCTCTGCATCACCTAAGTTAAAACATCACTGCCTGCTCTATGCAGACCTTAATTGGCCCTCTTCAATGGTACACTGGCTCCTTGCTCTCGAGGCCATTTTGGATGGTATCCGGAGGTCCAGAATGCCTAGCTCTCTTGCTGCTGCACTCACCTTGCACACCCCCTCCTATGGTCTCCATTCTGCTGATATTTTCTTACTCGACGTTCCCAGATGTAACACTTCCAAAGGGAAAACAGGTTTTTCCTATGTGGCTCCCAGTTACTGGAACTCACTGACCCTTGAAATACGCCAGTCAGCTAGCCATGCCTCTTTTAAAAAGAGACATTGCTCTCTGAATATTGAGAGCACACAGTGCAATTGTTTTAAACCACCCTAGATTCTTGACTCCCTACACCATTACTGTTTCGATGTCCTCCTCCAGTACTTATACCTAATAGTTTATACTTGTTTTCCCACCCCATTCCTACCCTACCTCTTTTACATCCCCCTCCACTCTCTCTCTCTCTCTCTCTCTCTCTCTCCTGCGAGGTCTTACCACTTCAATCCTTCCTACCTACTTTCTCCTTCTCTGGTGTCATATCTTTATTTAATAGCCAGTTTTGTAGAATACATTTGATGCCAGTATTGATAATCAACTGTTATACGTGCACTTAATTTCTTCGTGCTTTAACTTGTGAACTGTTTGAATGTCTTTGGGTTACTCCAATTGCTCAAACCATTATCCATTTTTACTATATCCTTAAATACTATAGTATAATATGCATTTACTTTCACTTTTGATATGAAGTACATTGGAATGTTTCTCCTGTCGCCTCAATTGCTCAAACTGTTATCCATTTTAATTGTATCACTAAATGTTGTATTCTTATATTGTACTGTATTGTAACTGTTTTTCCTGTTGATGTTGTAACCTCCCGGGTCATGCCTGAAAATGGTTACTTTTGTGTCTAGTGCACTTACCCAGTTATCAAAAACTAACTAAATAAATAAACACCCACTTCACTAGAAGGACATACTCATAATCCTGGCTGCAGTTGCTTGAGCTCACTCTTAATACCTGCTTCACTAGAAGAAACTACCCATGACCTGGGGTTTCAGGTGTCTGAGTTCACATGTAATACCCTCTTCATGAGAAAGACTTACCCATGAATCTGGGCTTTAGGGGTCTGAGAGCACTCATTATACACCCTTCACTAAAAGGATGTACCCTAGACTTCAGGGGCCCGATATTCAAAGGGGCACAAAGAACAGCGCAAAAATGTTTTCTGTGCTTTGCTCTTGCCAGGGTGCTCAATGATGCTATATTCAGTGGAATAGTGCACCGGCACTATTCAGTTGAATATAGGACCATGTCGGCCCAGCACTAAGCCACTTAGAGCTGGGCAGACATAGATCCTGAAATAGGGAGCCACAAGGGCCTGCACCTGTGCTAAATTTATGATATTCAAATAGACCCATGCAAATGAACCCACTGTGCATGCAAGGTGCTAAGGGATCTTTTGCATGCCCATTATGGTTTTATTTCCATGGGAAGCAAGGCTGGACTGTGCAGAGCCACCCCACAATTGCCTGGTCACAGAGAGCTATCCCTGGTGCTAGTGGTCCCCCCTCCAACGATCACCAACCCCATGTTAAAATAAATAAATCTTTCTCTGGTGCTACTGCTCCCCTCTGCCAATTGTTAGCCTGTTCTATAACTAAATATTATCCCTGGTGCCAGTGGTAATGCCCCTCCTTCCAATCGCTGCCCCGGTGCTAGTGGTAACCGCCCTTCCTCTGATCCCATCCCAGCTTAATGTTCTGTATCCCTGGTGCTAGTGGTAACCCACCTCCATCCAATCCCAGCCCCAGTTTAAGTTCCTTTATCCCTGGTGTTAGTGCTGCCCATCTCCCTGATTGCCACCCGTGGCAAACAGTGGTCCCCAACCACACCAGGCACCCCTCCAAACTCACCATATCATCAGCAGTGGTGCCTCTGGTGCATAGATCAACCATCACAGCACTCCTCATAGCTCATTGACTGGTCACCATATTTACAGTCAGGGAATATGCCTCTTATTTATAGCAGAGGGCACATCATCCTGTCCTTTATATTAGAGGCATGCTCCCTTGCTGTACATACAGTGGCTGGCTGAGGAGGTGTGAGGAGGGCTGTACCAGTCACCATATGCACCCATGGCACCCCACTCATGTTATGGTGAGTGGGGGGTGACTGATGCCATGGCGGGAACCACTGGATGCCAGGGAGGGGTTGTGTGACCCTCAGGGTTGTCAGTTGGGGAGAAGGGCACCACTAGCAGCAGGGATAAAAGAACTTAAGCCAAGGCTGGGATCGGAGGGAGGGGGCTTACCACTAGCATTAGGGATACAGAAAGTTGTGTCAAGGCTTGGATCAGAGGGAAGGAAGTCACCACTAGCAGCAGGGATAAGGGACATGAAGTTGGGGCTAGGATTGGGGAGTACCACTGGCACTGGATGTAATATTTAATAATAGAACTGGCTGGTGATCAGCAGGGGGGAGTGGACCACTAGCACCATGCATTCTATATAATAAAGAACTGGCCAGCTATCAGTAGAGGGAGGTACCAGGGAGCACAGGGAGCGGGTGTGTTCCCTCAGCGGCCAACCAACTAGGTGGCTGAATTGCCTCCATCAGCCGCTAGGGTTGCCTGGAGTAAGTCAGGGTTTTTTTCAGCAGTATTTACACTGCACAAAAAGACCGCATTACATCCTTTTGTGTAACACATTACTGCTGAATATTAGGTAGCATGCATAATCATGGCCATGCCCCTCCCCTTGCTTGCACGCATACATTATGTTTTGTGCAGGTGCAAACCCTGTTTGCCCACACAATTGGCTCTTTTTAATGTGTCTCCAGTACAAACACCAATGTAAGGGAGAAAGATCCGTTAGCACCTACACAAACGTTTGAATATCAGGCCCCAGAAACATAGAAACATAGAAGTTGTAAGCAGATAAGGATCTGTTGGCCATCTAGTCTGTCCTGTATGCCCTATCTATTGTGCCACCACAGACCTTACTCAATCTCTGGTCTTCTAACCCCCTTGCCTTACTTCTAGGGTCCCCTTCTGTCTATCCCGTGCATGCTTGAATCCTGTTACCATTTTAGCTCCCACCACCTATGCTTGGTGGCTGTTCTAGGTGTAAACCCCCCTCTCTGTGAAGAAGTATTTCTTCACCTCTCCTCTCAGCCTCCCCCATCCAGTTTCATAGTGTGAGTCCTTTTTCTGGAACATCTTTTTCCATGGAAAATGTTATCTTCCTCTACTTTATTAATACCTATGAGGTATTTCAATGTTTTTATCATATCCCCCTTTCCTTCATTTCCTCTAGGGACTAAGTATTCAGTTCCTTGAATCTTTCCTTATAGGACTTTTGATGCAGGCCCTGTATCATTTTGGTATCCCTCCTTTGTACTGTCTCCACCCTGTCTGCAGTATATGTCCTTCTGGAGGAAGGGCCTTCAGAACTGGACACAGTACTCGAGGTGGGGTCTTACCAGTGATTTATGATTGTTAGATGACTTACCTTCATTGCATTGTAACATGTATGTACTTAATCCTTTGCCTACCTCATTTGAATTGACATAGTTCTGCTCTTTCTTTCTTTCTTTCTTTCTTTCTTTCTTTCTTTCTTTCTTTCTTTCTTTCTTTCGAAACAACCTTTGAGCTTGGAACTCATTTACAAAGGTTCCTCTTCAAGAGTTGCATAACATAGCTGAATGTAGCAAATGGTCCAGCTGTTTTGTCAACATCAGCAGTATATATACAACTTATACAACCATATACATCCAGTACAAATTAATTAATCACTGCATATTTCCATGAATTGGATTGCTCTACAAAAGGGGAAAAAGGAAAACATTAGAGATACTCTGTTAGCACTCAGAAATGAGGGATCTCCACTAGAGAAACAACAGTAGGAGTCTCATTGGAGAGAATGGTACTGAGAGAAAATGGAGGTGGGAGGACAGGGGAGGAGAGGGGGTAGGCAGGAGAGGGCAGGACTGAGGGAGGCACTGGGGAGGAAGGACAGGTGAAGGGGGCAGTGGGAGAGGATGGGGCAGAGGGATTAGGATCATACATCGACTTCTGTCAAGTGTGCCACGGTACTGCATGGCCGGTGAAAGAGAGGTGTTTCCTGGTTTTAGGTAGTGCTCAGTTTAATTTTCAGATAAGCAGTCACATCCAGTTGATTTGGCTAGGTGGAGTTCTAACACTTTTTTAAACGTGTTGATATTGTTTACTCTGGCAAGTTCATCTATATAAATTCTCCATTTCTGTAATTTTGCTCCCATTACCAGTATATTATCTGCCTAATTGCACTTGATTTCCTGGTATTGATCCTGCAATTGATCCATGTATGATTCCTCTATACTGTATGTAATGTCTGTTATTCACCTTGTATGATTCCTGTTTTGTAATAACTGTATTTTACCTTGTATTCACCAGTCCCTGGTCTGGGCCATGCCTGAAAAAGGTCTTCGGACCAGTGAACCAGCCCGGTTAACAAATGAATAAATAAATAAATAAATTTATACAGGGGTAATACTACCTCCCTCCTTCTGCTGGTGATGCCCCTCACTGTTCACCTGAGCATCCTGTTAGTCTTCTCCACTGCCTTAGCACACTGCTGGTGTCTAAGCTCACTCATAATACATGCTTAACTAGAAGGACATATCCATGACCCTGGACTTCAGTAGTCTGCTTTCAGTTTCTCCCACAGCTGTACCCATGGCCACTTCAAAGGCCCTGCTTTTCACTCACCTATTGGTAAGCACAGAGATAATGTTGCCACTCAGGATGCCGGTGACCAGGTTTCAGGAAACGAGCCCTGGACATCGGATAGCCAGGAGAGGGAGAAACATTGGTTGCCTCAGAGGACATCCTACTTCTCTGGGATGGATAATTTAGCAACAACACTCTGCTACTGCTACCTGTTATATAGCACCACAGGTGTTGGTGTATGTGTGAATGACAGCTGCAGGTGGGAAAGAAGTCAATCAGAACAGTCCAGGCACACGTTCATGCCTGTACGTAGGGTGCCACATCAGTCATCATTTCTCTGGTGGAGAGCAGAGAAACTGAAGAAAAAAAATGACTAGCAATTAGAATGATGCTGTAGGGCACCCTCAGGCTGCATGTCATTGTAGTCTGTGGGTCCAGTAAGCAGCACTTCAGTAGGGCCCCACCTGATAGCCCCAATACTATGATAAAACCACTGCACTATGGCAACCCCTAGGCTGAATAACAGGGTTGGGCAGCCACCACCTTGACCACAGCCAAAGAGATAACTGCTGGTCAAGGGATAAAGAGGTAAAATATAAAAGTCCCTGCTGCTTGTGCAGTACCCCATGACTCAATCCCTTGTGGCTGACACATATGCTGGACTCCAGTAACTTGACTTGTGGCCCTTCTACAAGGCTTGAAACTTCACTGCTGAGTCACAGATCCAGTGATCCTATTTTATATTAACTTTTCGTTTTGGGTCACTCTGGCAGCTCAGCACATGCAGGAAGAAATGGGCACCAATACCTCTTTTATCATGTACCTTCAAATGGAGACATCCCCAAATGCTTGGCTCCTTGCACTGCTTTCTTCTTCATTGGCTTGGAGTTTGAGTACTGCCTGGGACTTCACTCTAGGAGTAACTTCCTCCACTTTTTTAGTCATGGTCAGTAATTTTGGCACCTTCTGTCTGGAGAAACAGACTGAGGAGCCTCTGCAAAGAGAGTCCACTCCTCTCTTGGACCGATGCTCAGACTGGGCACGGGGTCATAGTCCCACAGACAAAAACGTTGTGGCACACAATGCCACATGCAAATTGTCTAAATCGAACAAAAGATTAATGAAGACACTAACCAGCATAAAATGCTGAGACAACATAGAAAATAATAGGGCAACATGAGGAGTATTTTATTTTGTGCTGGGCTATGCTTCACCCCAGAATTAATATAATAAACTCCAAGGGGTTGTGGAAGTCAGGGATGGGGAGAAACTCAGGATGGGGTAAATTTCTTTATTAAAAAAAAAGTCCAATACCAGGAGATGGGGAACCAAACTCTGTTCCCCCAGGTCTCCTCCGCTACAGGTGCTAATGCCTTAGCCACCCCACCACAGGAACAGCTTGACCAGGCACCACACTGATAACTTCTTGATCCATTCCCCATCTATGTGTACAGCAACAGTGGTAGCAGTAATTCCCTACCACTGTTATGCCCCTGTTGCTGAAAATGGTTTTGAGATTTGTACAGCACGGTATTTGCCGTGCTATTCTTGCACGGAGTTCTTGACCTGGTACCCTCAGACTGACTGACATCAACCAACAGCCAGATTAATATCCTTACGGTCTCTAGGGTCATTTCTCTACTCTCCATACTACACCAGCTGCTGAGCACTCCCTTGGCAGGGTATTGCAGGACTATATTAGTAGCAGCAACCCAAATGCTTATCGCCCTCTTTTAGGCTCTATCTGATTTGCAGTAATCATATAAATGTGTTCCCTCTCTTTCTTCCTCTTGTTTTAGTCTGAGTAACTAACTAATGATTAGCAATTATGTGTAAGAGAGCTCCCCTTTATCGATGACAAGGAAACCCAGACACACACAATGTTGACCATGGGCACTCCTGGTCCAGGAAAGACCTTAAGACATACCTTATATTTTCCAACAGTACTATGACCCAGATTACTTAAGGTACCTAACCTATCTGTTTCCCAGTCTTTTAGGTCTGACTAGAATGCAGACTTGAATATACTGTAGATCAGAGTTTAAACTGAATGTTTTAAAATTGTTTTAGTAGATATTATTATATGTACAGCTTGTTTTTATAATCTAATTGTTATATGTTATGTGCATTGTATGATGCCCAGCGCCAATCGGATGGGAACCTAGTAAATATATTTGCCTTGCTTTTCCTTCTCTACCTTGCCATAAGAGACTGGTTTCATTATTTTGGTAATAAGCCAAGACAGGGCATGGGTATGCTGAATTAATGCATGCCACAGCTGCATAGTAAGACATGAGGCAAAAAAACAAGTGCCTTATGCAGTTAGGGTATGTACTAATTCAGAACACACCCATGCCCTGAAGTGACTTATTGCTCTTTTAAAATGGAAATATGTTAATAAAGTAATAAAGACAGAATGTTTTTAAACTGCTGAAAACCAGAAGAAATAAATTCAATTACATCCACTTGTTAAAGTAGTTCTTCCTGTGTTCGTGGTTTTTACTCTGTCGGACTATTGAACTGTTTACGCTATTTAAAAATAAAAACATTTATTTTAGTGAAAGTAAAGGATGTCTTACATTACTTTATCTCAGTCCTTTCTTGATCAGGCTTTTGTTTTCCATCTAGGAATCATTTGGGACTATTGGCAGATGTAGCCCAATATGGCCTATCGTGACTACCCTCTGCTGCTCAGTGGCTGACATCAGGTAGTAACCCATTATATACTAGCATGTCAACTCTATTCTTGAATATTTTTATACTTAGACTCCCAATAAAATTCTGAGAAAGGTTGTTTCATAAGCCCACCGTATTCTGAGTGAAGAATTGCTTCCTCCTATTTGTCTTAAACTTTCCAAACCTTATTTGCTTGGAGTGATGGCTAGTGAATATTTGATTTTTTTTTTAGTTTGATCTCCTTTTGTTGAAATGTGTGCTTTAGTCTTTCCTTATATTCTAGCTCCCTCAACCCATTAATTGATTTTGTGATCCTTCTCTAAATATGTTTATTTGTTTTTCTTATCCTTCTTTGGGTATATGATCAGACTTGGAATAAATAATCTAGATGTGGTCTGACATGATTTCTATATAGAGTCTCAATTACTGATATAGAAATATAGAAACATTTAAGTTGATGGCAGATAAAGACCATTTGGTCCACCTAGTCTGCCCTGTTTTTTCTACCTTCATTGCCATCGCAGACCCTGCTTGGTAAAATGTATGATATATTCCAGGAAATAAAGCTCCTTTTAATGCATCCTATTATACAACTGGAGTTACTAGAACACAGGAAAGCAGTGCTACACAGGAACTCCAAAAATAAAGTATTTATAAAAGGAGCTTCTTAAACAAACAAACAATGGCCCCGGCACTTTGATGGATCAAACGGTCATCCCCTGAGGCAGACAATTTGATTTTGTCAAAGCGCTGGGGCCATTGTTTGTTTGAAGCTTCTGTGTAGTGCTGCTTTCCTTTGTTCTAAAATGATATTTGCCTATCTTAGCAGCAGCTCCGATTTACACTGTTAGCACGCTAGTTCTCTGTGTTTCAGTTATACAGTTGGAGTTACGTGCTACTTTGTTGCAATGATTGGAATCATTCATACTATTACCCATTAATACTCCAAGGCCTCTTTCAGCCTCTGTAATAGACTATTATCCTTCAGGTAGCATGGTTGAATTGTTTCCTGATATGAGGTGCATTACTTTGCATTTGTTACTGTTTAATGTCATTCCCCCAATTTTGGTCCAATAAACTAATAAACTAATATGGTAAAGTTCCATGCGCTTTTCCTCAGAATCAACTAAGTTGTCTGTTTTTTGGTGTCATCTGCAAATTTTTCCAGCTTGCAGCTAATATCTATTCCCGCATCTGATCAACATTTGGAAAAGTGTCAGACCAAGAACTGACCCGATGAACTCCATTGGTGAAAGACTCCTGTTTTGATTCTTTTCTGTTAATTTGCACTGTTTGCTGCCTGTCACTTAGCCATTTCTTAATCCAGTTAAATATAGTTACAGCAGATCCAGGTCACAGGCATGCTGTGAGGTGAGACTTTCTGTGCCTCAACCCTCAGTGCAATTGTGCCATCTGGGAATCTCATTTTGATTATTTTGTATAGTATTCCTTGATGTGGTACTAGGTCAAAAGCTTTTGAAAAGTCTATGAAAATGATATCTACTAACTTGCTGGAAGCAATACAGCAGAATTCCATGGTGGAAATGCTGGAACATGTTTCCTGTGATAATTATGGTACAAGACAGTTAAGTGAATCAAGATACAGTCCATGAAGTTTTTCTATCAGAATTTTCCATAGATTATCAGGAATCAAGTTAGGATGTTGTCTTAAAAATTTTCCCATTTGCTTGTTTTACCCATGAAGAGGATTAGCCTGATTATTAATTTTGTCCTCCACATTTGAATTAATACTCTGCTATGTCACTTAAATCATTATACATGCATAATCATCAATCAATTATAATTCCATGAAATTGCATATGTGTGGAATATAATTCCATGGTTAATCAGGTTGGTAAACATATTATTGTGTGGTGCTGTATTCCAGAACAACTGTGTGTTCCCATGTGACTTCTTGAGCTCAGTGCAGACCTTAATTTTTATTGCATTTTATAGGATTTGAGAGAGAAGGATCTGTTCTGCTGTGGTTTGCAACAAAAGCCTGAGAAAAACATCACAAAATGTGCATGTGTCAAGTACTTTTACTACATGCTTGCAGTAAAAGTTGTAGGGGCATTGGTTGTGGGTTTGCATTTTTATGTTTGCATGCACATGTGTGCAGCACACATTTTGCTGCAAATGAGTGCATTTCAGAGGTGTGTCACTGACAGGTCCAATGCAGCTCAGGCTGCAGGGGGCATGGCAGTGACAGCTCAGTGATCAGCTAGTCTGATCATGAAGTGTTTTTCTTTTTGTCGGGGAAAAACTTCTCATAATGGAAATGAACCAAACACTCCATTCACAGAGTGGCTGCACCTTTAATCTGCATAAACCCTCCCATCTTATTTTTTTTTATTAATAATCTGCAGTTAGAAGTCAATCACCCCATGTTGTCCTGGAAAATGAAATCAGCTCCCTCCCACTGCCGAATATCCCTCCAAATTCCCCCTCACTTCCTGTGCCAGCTCTGTGAATTGAACTCCCTCCCACTACTGAGTATCCCTCACACCTCCCCTTGCTTTCCATGCTCCTT
Organism: Neoceratodus forsteri; assembly: GCA_016271365.2. NCBI lineage: Eukaryota > Metazoa > Chordata > Ceratodontiformes > Ceratodontidae > Neoceratodus > Neoceratodus forsteri. The sequence goes on from CM057455.1 coordinate 533,891,639, forward strand.
CTGAATTTTCCAGCACTGGGGTGGCCAATCCCCAGTGCTGGCTAGTACCCCTACCCTGCCTGTTTCAGAAACATAGAAACAGAATTTGAATGCAGATAAGGACCACATGGTCCATCCAGCTACTCTTTTATCTCTGTCTACACTATTACCCCAGACCATGCCCAATCTACAGCTCCTTCTCCCTCCCTTATTCCTTTCCACTATAATTCCCTTGTGATTATCCCATGCGTTCTTGAACCCCACCATTGTTTTCACCCCACCATCTCTGCTTGAAGGCTTTTCCCAGGAACCCCACACTTTATGTAACAAAATACTGCTTCATATCTCTCCTGAATCTACTACACTCCACTCCAGCTTCATAGCATGTCCCCTTTGTTCTTGATCACCTTTTCTTCTGAAAAATATTCCCTCCTGTACCTTATTTACCCCTGTGAGGTATTTTAAGGTCTCTACCATATCACCCTCCCTCATATGTTAAAGGTTGTACACACTGAGGCCCTTTAGTTTCTCCTACAGGATTCAAGAAAGCATGGGATAGACCGGAGAGGATCTTGGAAGTGAGGCAAGTGGGGGTGCAAAGCAGAGACCAAGTAGGGACTGCAGTGGAATGGTACGTAGGAAAAATAGGGCAGATTAGGTGGGTCAAGAGGTCCAAGTATGCCAAGAACATTTATGTTTCTATGTTTCCTCATATGGTTTTTGATGCAGACTTGTAACATTTTAGTTGTCCTCCTCTGGATGGCCTCCACTCTGTCTATGTCCTTGCAGAGATGTGATCTCCAGAAATGGAAACAGTAGTCTAGGTGGCTTCTTACCAGTGATCTATACAAAGGCAACACCACCTCCATCTTTCTGCTGGTGATACCCCCCTCTCTATGCATTCCATCATCCCATTCACACTCCCTACTGCCTTGTCACACTGCTTGGTTACCATTAGGTCATCTAACATGATTAACTCCAAGTCTCTCTCCTGCTTAGTTGTCATCAGTGCCACTTCACTCATTTTGTACTCTTTCCCTCTGTTTCTGTGCCCGAAAGGCATTATTTTGTACTTTATCACACTGATACCCAGCTGCTATATCCTTGACCACTCCTGCAGTGTTTGCAGATATCTGCTCATCCTTTCCACCCCCCTCTCCTGGAGTGTTCACCAATGCCATATTGCAGATTTTGGTTTCCACCACAAAGAGGTAAACCTTCCCTTCCGGCTCGTCTGCAATGGCACTTATGAACACATTGAAGAGAACCTGTCCCTGGACTAATCCTTGAGCCACCCTGCTGATCACTCACCTTTCCTTTGGTGAACTCCTTTTACCTCCATCCTCTTCACCTATTTTCTAACCAATTTCCTATCCAATTTACCACTTTTGGGCCCACGCCTAAACTACCCAGCTCACTTACTACTCTTCTTGTGGAATGGTGTTGAATGCCTTATTGAAATATAGGCAGGCCACATCCACTGCTCCACCCTGGTCTAATTTCTTGGTCAACCAGTCAAAGAAATCTATCAGATTAATTTGACATGACTTGCCCCCTGTGAAACCATGGTGCCTCAGGTCTTGCAACCCACTGGATTCACAATATTCCACAATTATTTCTTTCAGCAGTGACTCCATTAACTTTACCACCACCTATGTCAAGCTGACTGGCCTATAATTGCAAGCCTCCTCCCTGCTACTAAGTTTGTGTAATGGAATTACATCCACCCTCCTGTATTCCATCAGAATAACTTCTGTTTCCTATGTGTTCTTAAAAAGAACTGTTAAAAGTACAACCAGTATTTCCCTGAGCTTCCTCAATACCCTTTGAAGCACCCCATCAGGCCCCATTGCTTTGTTCACCTTCAGATTAACAAGTCCCTTCTCCAAAAAAGGACAAGTGCCCACCTCCCTCCCTTGCTATCCTTTCCTCCAACAGTTTTGTTGCTTTTTTGAGGCTCCTACACTTCTCCTTCCTCGGTGAACACTGAACAAAAGTATTTGTTTACGATATTTGCCTTTTTCTGATCCCTTCTGCACAGTCCCCCTCTTGTCTTTATAACCTGCCAGTCCAGTACCCAGTTAGAATAGTGCTACATGAATAGCTCATGTCTAGAGAGCGCTAGTTCATGTAGCGCTAGTATGGACAGCAAGAGGGGATTTACAGTGCATGCAGTAAGCACCCGTCAGGTCGCTGTCTGTGGTGCTTAAAAAAGACAAGGGCACCAGAATCCAATATGCTGGACAAACTGCTCCCATGGCATTGAGGGCATTGAGAGCAGCTCAGCCAGTGGCAGTGGAGACCAGAGTTCTAATACTGGTCTCCAACCATTTTTTACTTATCGTGACTTTGTTTTTGGTTTTTTACAAGGGGATGTGGAAACAGTATTCCATGGCCCCACAAATTTAACTTGCCCTGTGATCCACTCCCCCCCCCCAAAGTGGGAATTCTTAAGTGTGGAGGGTGGGGGGGGGAGGCAGAGCCCCCTGCAAAAACAAAATTGGTGCTATTTTTTTCTGCATGGATCTTGACCACACTATTATTGTCGGCACTGTTTTGACCCAATGCTTACAATTCCACTCCTAGACTATCTCTTTTCACTTACATACCTAATAAATGTATTGCACCCTTTCAGTATCTCATGGGCTATTCTCTCTTCAGTTTGCACCTTTGCATTCCTTAGTGCTTTCCCTGATTCTCTCTGCTTCCCCTTATACACCTCCCTATACTCATCCCTCTGCATCTCATTATACCTTCTGAAAGCTCCCTGTTTAGCTTTTATATTTTCACTCATCTCTTTCAAGAACAATAGTGGTCTCTTTTTTCCTCTTGCTTTTGCTCACTTGTTTGACACAGAGGTTTGCTGCTTTCACTATGCTCCCTTTTATCTTCTTCCACCCACCAATATTATCTATCCTGTTAGGTCATCCCTGAGCCATTCACCCATCTTTTTAAAATCTGCCCTCCTGAAGTCCAGAACCCTTGCCCTTGTGTAGTTCAATTCTGCAGTTATGCTTATATTGAATGGCGATCACTAGTCTCCAAGTGGTCTCCCACCTTGATGTCTGCAGCACTGTCCCTGTTAGTGAGTACCAGGTCCAGTATTGCCCCATCATGAGTGGGTTCACTGACTAGTTGACTGAAGAATGCCCCATGCGGACAGTTCAGGATGTCCCTGCTTCTAACTGAAGCTGCTGCAGGGAGGCTCCAATCTACATCTGGCAGGTTGAAGTCAACCACCAGCAGCACCGACCCCTTTTCTGCCATCTTGCCAGTGACTTCCACTTGTACCTTATCTAATTCTTCCTCCTCTGCTGGAGGTCTGTAGATTACTCCAGTGTGAATAATGACTCCATTTCCCGTCTCCAGGGTGACCCACAGCACCTCTGCCTTCCCCTGTATTCCTTTTTTCTCTGACGCTTTTATGCTTTCCCTCACATAAAGCGCCACCCCCCCTTTCCTTCCCACCCAGTCCTTCCTGAAGAGAATATAGCCTAGTATGACCATGTTGCAATTGTAGTTTTCAATACACCATGAACAAGGTAGGAGAAATCCTTCAAATTCAGCCAGAGGATGATTTTTCGGTCACTCCAAGAAATCACTTTTCAGGTGAGATTTGAAAATGTTCACCTACCAAGTTCATGAAGTGGGGTCATAAGAAGGCTATATTACAAGTTTGGGTTAGAAATATTAAAAAACAACAAACTTACCAAAGTACATTGAAATTTTTCACTGCTTGCCTATAACCTTGGCAGCTTTCAACATTTTGACCCTAAATTTTCAGCCTACAGTAGCCATTTTCTCACACCACATCAAGGACATGACAGCTGTCATGTTTCCTGGCCACAATGTGTTTTAACATCTGTGCTATGGAATGACATTTTGGCCAGGCTTTGAACATTTTCACTTACTGTGTTCATGAACTAGGATCATAAGAAGATTATGTTCAAAATTTGGGTAAAAATATTTAAAAACAACAAAGTTATGAAGCTACGTTAACATTTTTTTAATGCTCACTCATAACTTTGTTAATGTTTGGTATTTTGACCCCAAATTTTCAACATAACCATTTTTCACAACACCTCATGAACCTGACATCTGTCGTGTTTCAAATCCTGTCCAAGATGTGACTTGGTACCTTGCAGTGGGCTGGGGAGCATTCCCTGACAAAGGGTTGATATGCATGTCGAGGCCTGATGGGCCCATGCACTGTGTCAAGACAAGTAGATTAGCCTGACAGTTCTAAATTACAAAGCAGGCACAGCCCTTCAGTTATTTATTTATTTTTTTTGCATTGTCCCTCATAGGTTAGCCACTTATGAGGCCACAGTGCCCCAACTTTCAGTGTGCACTTGTTTTTCCTTGTTACAGACCTACAGTTAGTAGGAAGACAGGATTCACCACAAATTACTCATGTTACTATGCATGCCTGGCACACACACCCCACACACAAACATTCAGCATTGCCAAATGCTTGTTTTGTTTTAGTATTTTTGTGTGCTTTTATGAGTAGTTTAGTTTCATATGTATTTTGCCTGCTTGGTAGTGTGAGGTGGGTGCTGCTCTGCACTCACTGCAGCCATAGAGAAACTGATGAGAAACTGGAAGACATAAAGGGCTTGAATCTCAAAGAGGCCTTAGATTGATGTCAGCTGTCACCAAAGGCAGCTTGCATAAAAGCCTGGTACACCAGGGACCCTGACTTGATTCTCTATCGGGAAAGGTCCTGGCAGCAAAATCTCAAGGCTTGTGGCAACCCTGGTCATGTGCCAAACAGATGCTGCACTGGGTGGGTTTGCCACAAGCTGCAGGGCAGCTGTGCACCACTCTAGACCCTAGTGGTCTAGTGGTCCCCCTCCCCGATCCCCGATGTGACCCCTTACAATAATTAGTGTGCACTTGGACAAGACTGGAAGCAGAGAAGGAAAAGGGAACTACTGCACTGTCTTCCAAACCTCAGTAGTGGGTAAAATTATGGAAGCATTGCTTAAGGAGAGGACAGTAGGCTACCTAAGGGAAAACAGAAGACTCAAACCAAACAGTACGGGTTCACAGCTGGGTGCTCGTGTCTCATGAATATGGTGACTTCTTTGACTGGCTAACCAGAATGGTGGACCATGGTGGCACAGTGGATGTGATTTACTTAGATTTTAGCAAAGCTTTTGACACTGTTCCCCACAGGAGATTAGCCAACAAACTACAGCACACAACCATAGACCATAAAATAGTCAGTGGAACTGGCTTCAGGATAGGTCACAGAGAGTCCTGGTCAATGGGGCATTATCAGAGGAGGGCAGAGTAACCAGTGGCATTCCACAGGAGTCAGTACTTGGCCCAATCCTCTTCAACATATTCATCAGTGACATTGCTGATGGCCTTGAGGGAAAGGTTTGCCTGTTTGCACATGCTACAAAACTTTGCAACAGGGTAGAAACAGATTAAGGTACCTCTGAGATGGAAGCCAACCTCAAGAAATTAGAAGAGTAGTCAACAATATGGCAGTTAAAAGTTAATGCCAAGAAGTGTAAGGTGACGCACATAGTAAAATGTAACCCAAGAAAGACATACAAACTGAATTGGCATCAATTAGAAGAATCAAAGATGAACTGGAACTCAGGGTAATTATTACCAATGATCTAAAATTGAGGAAACAATGTGAAAAAGTAGCACAGAAGGCCAGTTGCATCCTCAGCTGAATAGATAGAGGGATTATGAGCAGGAAGCATGGGATAATCTTCCACTGTACAGGTCCTTGGTCAGGCCACACCTGGAGTACTGCATGCAGTTCTGGAGGCCCCACCTAAAAAAGGACATTGACCACTTAGAAAGGGTTCAGAGAAGGGCAACTAAGATGGTGCAGAGTCTACATCAAGAACAGTATGACACGAGACTCAGTGAATTAAACTTATACTATCTAAAGCAAAGAAGAAATAGGAGGTACATTATCAAAACATTCAAACAAATAAAGGAATCAGCACTGTTGAGACAGGAAACCTATTGCAGGAAAACAAAACAACACATACAAGGGGCATAATCTGCGCCTACTTGGAGGCAGATTTAGAACCAATACAAGGAAGTACTTTTTCACAGAGAGGGTGATAGAACCATGGAAGAGCATGCCCTCAGAGGTGGAAGCATCGAAGTCAGTATGGAAAATCAGACTAGCATGGGACAGGCACAGCGGGCACCTGAAGGAGTAATAAAACAGGGAGGGAGGGTAGATGTTTTGGGGCAGACTAGATGGATCACACAGTCCCCATCTGCTGGCTAGGTCTTATGTTCTTATTAAAGCCCCCTTCCTTGGTGGTCTAGCAGTCCCCCATCCCCAATCCCTGATGTGACCCCTTATAATAATTATTATCAAAACCTTCCTACCTAGTTGCCCAGTGTTTCCCCCCTCTCCGATCCCTGATGTGACCCCTTATTATAATAATTATTAATGCTCCCTTCCCTGGTGGTCTAGTGGCCTCCGCTATCACAGCTGGTAGTGCCCAGCACCCTGCTCCCCACATCCTGAAACAGAGCCAGCAACTTGCACATCCCTCCTCTCACCTCTGCTGCCGGCCACTGACTGAACTGTCACTTTGCACGTACTGTAATGTGTGCGCACTCACTGATTAATCAATGAGCTCATACACTTTACAGTACAAGGGGTCACATCATGGATTGGGGAGGGGGGACCACTAGACACCAGGGAAGAGGGCTTTGATATTCATTATTATTGTAAGGGGTCACATCGGGAGTGGGAACCACAGCACATTGCCGCAAACAAGCAACTCTCCCAGAGGAGAATTTTCTAAGTGCCCTTAGATGAGCCAGGGCTGGTCTAAAGGCACTTAGAATTTCTCCCTCTGGGAGAGTTCCGAAAATTCCACAGTCAGAGATGTGGCAGCTTGCATCTGCCACATACCCCCTAGCACCATGTTGCAGACCATTTTTGGGCACACAGGCGGTGCAAACCCCATTTGGGGCAGGCAGCCTGCGGCTGATGGAGGTTACCATTGAGAATCATATCTGGTGCATTGTTTGGTGTAAGGGGCACTTTGCACCATTTATTGTGGCACAAGCCACTTGCGCTGTACACAGAGCTTTGAGAATCGAGCCCAGAGTGTTTTCTAGGCAGACACATTCTCACAGAGAGAAGTCAGTGTGTTGTTGATTACTATAGTCAAAGATTTGACTGCTACTGTGGTAAAAACACACACACACACACACACACACACACTTAATGTAGATATTTCTGGTTGCTGCTTTAAATAAGAGCTTAGCAGCTGTGCTTTTTTCCATTTTTTGCAGCATGTATTTTTTCCTTATAAGGAAGGCTTTTTTTTTCAGTTTTGACATACAAAATATATTTTCACTTTCAACACAATAGGTAGCACTGAGCTCCAGAAGAATCCAAGCTCACACATCTGTTGGGTAAGGAGGCAACATATAAAATAATATTACAAACAAAAATACAAAATCACATTAAATTAAATATACCCATACAGCCAAGGAAGGTGAATCCGGGAACAATAACAAGAAATTAAATAAAATCCCTGCAGCCACGGCAGGAAACTCCAGTGACAATAACATGAAATTCAATAAAACCCCTGCAACCAAAACAGGCAAATCCTGGGACAATAATAAGAAATTAAATAAAGCCCCTCCAACCAAAGCATGTGATTCTGGGGACAATGATAAGAAATTAAATAAACCCTCTGCAGCCAAGTCTTACAAATCCAGGGACCATAGCAAGAAATTATATAAAACCCTTTCAGCAAAGGTGTGCAAATCTGAGGACAATAACAAGAATTAAAAAAAAAAAACAACCTGTAGCCAAGGCATGCGATTCTGGGGACAGTAAAGTTAAAGGACAACTAAACAGGCATTTTCTCTGAAAAAGAGAAAATGACTGTGAGGATCAGAGACCTGCACCTAATGCATCAGAAAATGGAGACCAGAAATATATGAAAGCATTACGAAATGGGGACCAGAAACATATCTACAGCATTACAAAACTTAGACCAGAAACATGCCTAAACCATTACAAAATAGGGCAGTGACAAACCTGAAGCATTGGGAGATGAGGGCCATGGTCAAACACAGAGCATCACCAAATATTAGCCAGGGCATGATGTAGTACTTACAAAAATGGCAGACTGAACCAGTTACAGAGCATCAGAAAATGGGGGGCCGGGGCCAGAACCAGACCACCAGAAATTGGGCCAGGTCTATACCTAAAGCATCAGAAAAAAGTGCCAGAGCTAGACCCAGAGCCAGAAATAGAATACCAGAAAATGTGGGCCAATGCTACAACCAGAGCAACAGAAAATCAGATCAGGCTCATGCCTAAAGTACCATAAAGTGGTGACAGAGCCAAACCCAGAGCATCATATTATAGTGCCAGAGCTAGGATGAGAGAACCAGAAAATGGGGGCCAAGGCCAGAACCAGAGCATCAGAACATGGGGGCAAGGATATAAACCAGAACATGAGAATGTGGAACAACCCAAAGTATAGGGGTTCCCCAGCAGTCCCCAGAATCCCAGTAAAGTGCCCAAGTAGTTATCGAGGTGCCCCTGTAAGTGTAAGTGGCAAGGGTGGGGAATAACCATGTTAGAATCCCTCAAAGTACACTGCAGCCTGCAGTTTAAAAAAGTTTCTTTTTTCTCCTTTTTGTGCAGCCTGCCCAGCTGGCATGAGCCTGTGCCAGCCGAAGTCCAGCTCATGCTAAACAGCTGCTTGCTTCCCTGATTACTAGGGACTCAGTGTCCCAAATGTCAGAGAGGGTTCCCAGTGTGCCAAGTAATGGCAATTTTGAATTGAACCATGCCCAACAGACAGCTTTGGTTGAGGGAGTACTTCCAAGCCCCCTCTGACAAAGAAAAGTGAAGAAATGAAGAGTTTTGTAGCTATCTGGGAGAGAGGGGATGAAGGGAGGTAACAGTAAAAAGTAAATTGTACCTGCAGTCCTCCTCTCATTGTTGTAATCTCTGCAGTCCACAGTTTTGGCAGTCCCAATAGATCGGCAGTCCCCAGTGCAGCAGTCAGCTGATCGCACTGTGGGTTCAGTTCATCCTGTTTTTTATTTTCTTAAAAAAAAAGCAGTGTCCAGTCCCTTGGTGGCTGCATCCGCAAGTGGGTTTGCATCTTTGAGAAGTGAGCGTTGGGCCAGGAGGAGCGTCAGGCCACATCAAGGCCCTGAGGGAGATCTCCAATTGCCTGCTTCAGTGCCAGTCAGCTTGCACATCTCCTCCCGCCTCCTCCTCTTATCTTCTCCTGGGCTGGGGTGGTGAGTCAGCAGCAACACCAAGGGGCATGTGCTGACCACCTGAACTGTATTTAAAATAAATATAAAGACATTTTTCTGTGCTGGAGGGCAAATTGAGGGATGACTGTGGCCATGAATGGGGCAGCTTAAAATCCCAGGGCAAAGAACCGCCCAAGGGTGTTTTTTTTAATTTATTATAATTGTGCTCCATTAAGGGAGCATAGGGTGGGGGAAGGGGCAGAGACCCTATGTTAGTTTATTATTATATGTAAATAGCTCCAGTCGGGAGCAGTGGTACAGGGTAGATCCAATTAAAGGGGAATTGTGTTAAATAAGAAAAAAAAAGAGGGGCTCCAGCTAGAAACAGTTGTAGGGCCAGAACAAAGCCCCAGTTAGAGGCAGCCAAGTGTGCTTCTGAACAAGGGCTAGGGTGCCCAAAAGCTTGATTTTTATTTAGAATAAGAAAAAGAAAGCTCAATTAAAATGATAGCCGAGCTAGCCAAGTGGGCTAGTGGAAAAAAGGGTTAGTTAGCCCACAAGGTGGTTTTCTATATTCTGTCCAGTTAATTGAGTTCCAAAGTGGGCCAGTTAAGGGAAGCAAGCCCCAAGCTGTAAGAGACAGTGCATCAGAATGGTAAAGGTGGCTAGTTGCCAAGTGGCCACCAGTAGCTAAGTTAAGGCTAGCATTTGGAAAGTGGAAAATTATTTTATTTTAAAGTGCACCAGTGACAGTTTCAGCCAGGAGCAAAGAGGGGAAGAGAGTGCACTAGACGTTTAGCCACCCCTGCTGCATAGTAGCCACAGCCCTAGCCAAGGGCTAGGAACCTGAATAACTGCCAAGTAGCCCCCTCGGTCAGGGAAGGACAGTTAGCATGGGATCCCTAGCATGTCAACTAGCCAGATTTTCCTCGTCCTTTAAGGTAATCCTCCTGTTAGGCCCTGTCGAACCCAAATTCCTGTGATTGAGGGAGAAGGTACCTCAGGGTCCCCACATAGCTAAGTATATCCAACATCTGTCACGTTTCCCCTTGCTATCACCTGTTACTGTACAGAAAATGATTCTGTGGAACATTTTTGAAAGTGAAACTCTGAACTGTGTGTGAACTGTGAAAAAAGCAAAACTTCTATTGACATTCAGACTGCATTTAAATGGACAACGCCTGAAACGTAAATGTACAATTGCCCTTCTTGCTCAAGTTTGCCTTGGCTATTCCAAAAGACTACTGGATTAACCCAGAATTTGCCCTGCATGCACTAAATTACTCTTTCTGCTTGAATTTACCTTGTTTGTTCTAAAGACTGCTGGATTAACCCAGAACTTACCCTGTTTGTTAAGAACTGCTCTACATGCCATTTTTCTCATCTGATTATTGCTTGACTAAAGACTGTCACTAACAGTGACCAACCAGAGGCTGTGACAGCCATCCTCTTAAGGACAATTTCTGTCTGGTCACCAGCATAAGAATAGTGTAGATAGCTCCCTGTCACTTACTTCTTCTTCAAGATCTTCAAGTCAGCCCCTCCCTAGTTCCCTGTACTACCCAGCACACTGTTAGGGAGGGGTTGGCTTGAAGAGCTTGATCATTGTAGTTCCCTAAACCCAGCACTAATTATTGTAAACTAACCCCTCTCCCTCCCCATTAAAGGAGCAGGGAACGTTTTATTTTTTTTTTTGAACATGAGAGTCATATTCTGAGGAAAATTATGACATGTTTCACAAATACATAATAACTTTATTTGAATCCAAATTAACATCAATACCAATATCTTCTAATCTCGTGCTCACATATGCTCTTCAAGTCATAAAATAATCCTTGTCTTCATACTCACCCTGTATCTTAAACAGAAAAAAAACCATGAAAATAAAATTAATGCTCGTTAAGTGGAATGCCTACTAAAGGCCTTCCCTGGAAGCTTCAAAGAAATAGGTACTTAATCTCACAGTTTCAGGACCTTACCAGCAAAAGTAGGATATAATATATTGCAATCATCCTTAAGACAACAAATATCAATATCTTTGTATGTCTACACTGTTATTATTTATTTCTTCCTGAGCTAGTATTACTTCACAATTTCTTATGCACTATGTCTCTCTATACCCACCATTACCTCATAGAGACCTCAGGAAGGCCACACTTGCTGTATTTTTCTTTTTTGAGAAACAGGTGTTGCTGCTTCCTTTTATTGAATTTTATGAGATCCACATAATATCTCTCCATCATTTTTGGTGTACCTGGGAAAAGAACAGAGAAAGTTCTTTAACTTTAATGTTTACCACAGCATTTTCCACCATATAAAGCAACTGAGATTCTGATATTTCCAGTTGTTGAAGGGTTAAGCTACATATCCCATGCCAAATGTAAAACTTTAAACATGCTAAAATTACCCATAATGTGTGTGTGTGTCTCATATTTCTGCCAGTCTCTGGGAAAAAGACCTAACCATAAAATGCCAGGAGAAACAGTACAAAAGGGGAAAGTTGGCCATTTCTGTATTAATATATCCCAAAAGTTTTGAATGTAGGGGCACTCGAAACACAGATGTTGCATTGTTTCGATTTATGCTATGCACAACTGTCTGGGGCAATATCTTTCCTCTTGTCCTTAATATTTTAAATTGCCTCTAACATTTAAGCAGCCATGCAAAAATAGTCGAGTCAGATCCCACATCTGTTTAGGAATATTAGGGGAATTCAACATCCACCCTATTGTTATTTTCTCCTGCTGGGGCCTATTACTTTAATGTGGTTGTGCTAGAAACAATTTCTGGAAATATAGTCATATATGGGTTTCCTCTGTTAAGTTTCCACTTGATGTTTGGAAAGCATCCAGAGTTTTAGTTTACTGAAATGGCCAATGAAATGTGATGGAAGATCTGAAATAGATTTTGTTTGGAAATTATTTCATGTTCTGGCCATATGAGAAGTAAGGGGCCTAATAAATCTTTTACCCGAGGTATCCACAGTTTGTATTTACTAAGTAATACAGGTTTCAGATTGTATGTGATACACATTGAAAAGAAAAATGGTATAGAGTTGACCATTTTCAGAATGCCTAGGGCTTTATTGAGAAATAGAATCCGTTTTTTAATAGGGTTGAGGCAACTGCCCCAAACACACCTAAAAAAAACAAGCATACATCTTGGTTTCAAGTTGTTGTGGTAGAAGAAATATACAACTGAGGTGTAGTAGTGAAACTAATAGACATGTTTTAAGCATATACACTCTTATTAATTTGGGCATCCTCCACTTCTTTCAAATATCAACCTTCTCCAGGGCTAGATTGAGCAGTTGTTACCAGTTTAATAGAGCCATGCCCCCTGCCCCAAAAAGAACACCCAGTATCCTACATAGCTCTTTGGTCACTGGGATATTTAACATAGTGTCTAATGTATACCCTGTCTCCCCGATCAGTAAACACTTGCTTTTAGCAAAGTTAATTTTAGCTCCCATGGTATCTGTAAATTCCGACAAAATTCTTCCTGCCTGTACGCAGGAGTTAACATCTGCTAAAATCAAGCAGATATCATCTGCATATGCAATCGTGTGGATTTCTGGATCTGAGCTAGAAAATGAAAGCCCTGTAATCTCCTGTGATAAGTTCATTTTCCTCATTAGAGGGTCTAATGTTAAAATGTAGACTAGAGGGCACTAGCGGCAGCCCTGCCTTACTCTTCTTACAATTGTGCAATCAGGGCCCAGCCATCCATTACAGTATATAATTACCTTAGCATTCTCATAACAAGCTTGAATTAATTTAATAAAGGTTTCCAGGATGCCATGAGGATGTAAGCAATGACATAGGTATTGGTGCACTACAAAATCAAAGGCCTTGGCCTGATCTAAAGTCAACAAAAAGCTGGAAAATTCCCCTTATTGTCCCTTTTGTAGAATTTCTCTCAACAAGATTTGATTATCTTGCATGATTCTCCCTGGGATTATACATGTCTGAGCTGGATGTATAAAGGATTTTGCAGCAACAGCTAACCTATTACTAAGTAGTTTTCTGAGGATTTTTAAATCAGCATTAAGTAGTGTAATGAGGGTGCCAATTATTAAGTAATGTCCTGTCTCCTGATTTAAAAATAATTACCATCAGGCCTACCTTCATGCTGTCTGTAATAGAGTGGGAGGTTAACATGGCGTTAAAGAGGGCAACCATTTCTTCCAATAAGCATCTCATCAGATGATTATATAGTTCAAAAGGAATATCATCCAGTCCAGGCACAGAGCCTAATTTTAATCTGGCTATTACTCCCTCCAATTTAAGTTTAGTAATTGGCTGTACTAGTAGATGTTGTTGCTCTGCTGAGAGGGTTGGAAGGTCACAGGACATCAGCCAATGTGCTTTGACAATGTCTGTCATTAGATGCTCACAGAACATTTGTGAAATGTGTTGATGTACTTCCTGTAATATGTCTATTTTGTTTGTAAAATGTTTTCCTGATATGGATGTAAGGGAAGAAGTCATTTTCTGTTCATGTTGAGCTTGGCAGAAAAGGAATGGATTGATGAAATCTTGCTTGCCCTGGGTTCCAAATTTCTGTTCTAATTCCAAAGACTTCATCCTGTCATATTGTATGTTTGACATTTTTTTGCTTTATTTCTGCTATCTGATGTGTTAAATCTATTTGACATTGTTCCTGTAAATATTGTAAGTGATACGGGTCTTTTATGTTGGCTTGCTTGCGCAGCCAACATCTTGCAGTAGTGAAGATTTGGAGGCGCGGTCACTGTTGGGTGAATCCAGGGAATGCATCAGTAGGTGCATCCCTCATTCTCCAACCAGCCTGCATGCCGGAGCCACACCACCCGGGGGTGAGCACATCTAAGGAAAGGTCCGCTGCAATGCGAGCAAAGCTTGTCACTTGCAGCGGACCTCCTGACGTGCTTACCCGGAAACACAAACATGACGGCACACTACCTGCCATACTGCCGACATCAGGGGTGCCCAATCACCCTGTTGGCTTACCCTGCTCCCAATGTATGTGCCAACGGGGGGGCCCACTTCCCATCGGCATAAAGAACCACCCATTTGTTATATGCCAAAGGGGGTGCCAAATCCCCCTCAGCTCTTGCTCCACCACTTTCTTGTGTGATGATGGGGGTGTCCAATCCCTGCCGGGATAAAGAAACCCCCCCTTTTGTTGTGTGCCAATGGGGGTGTCCAATCCCCCATTGGCTACAGCTACCCCTCCCAAAAAAACAAGGTTCTGTTGGCATGCTGGGAGCCCACCCCAGCATGCCACATTCCCCTGTAAACAGAAAAAAGGTCCCGTGATGTACTTTTTTTTTGTACCTGTGGAAAAAGGAAACAGTCCCTCAGTGGTCTCCCTGCCCCGCTCCCACAACCTGCACCTACCCACAGCGCACCCTGTCTCCCCACACTCCTCTCACCCCATACTTACCAGCGGAGTCCGGCGCGACAATCTTCGGTGGACTAAGAACACGTCTGTACTCTTCAAATCTGACCGCAAACTGAGGAAATGCCGGTAAGCTGTATAATGGATTAAATAGGATTTTTTCAACTTTGATGCATATCTCATGCATTTTTGGGAATTTTTGTACCAAATTTTCAACATGGGGTTTTTGGGGCCCCTCCTCATGAATTCTGGCACTAACATGGCATTATTCGGTCCCAAAAGGTGATTTTGTGGTCACTGCATGGAATCCCCTTTTGGGACTGAGCAATGAAATAACAGTGCCACTGTTTATGAGGGGAGCTCTCAAAAAGCCTGTGTTGAAAATTTGTTGACAAAACTCCCCAACATTGCTGTTTTACGAGCGTGCATTGCGCTGTTTCTACACATGCTCGCAACGTCATGAATTTGTAATATTTTCACTCCAGATTTTCAAATTTGTCATTTTTCCACACTTCCTGATGAACAGTATAGCTGCCATTTTACATATCCTACCCGAAATATGTTTTCACACATCCGGCACAGAATAGCGAGGTCGCTGTGTGAAATAACTTTTTGGGACAGTTTGAGGAAATGACAGTGATACTGTTCATGAGCAGAGGTCCTAAAATGCCTATGTTGAAAATTTGGTGCTGAAAATCCATAAAATGACTGTGTTGCAAGCATGTGTTGCGCAGTTTCCACACACCCTTGTAACTTCGCAAATTTGTAATATTTTCATGCCAGATTTTCAACACTGGCATTTTTTCACACCTTCTTATGAGCAGTACAGCTGTCATTTTTCACATACTGCCCAAAATGTGTTTCTGCTCCTGTGGCGCACAATGGCATGGTCGCTGTGGGAAATCAACTTTTGGGACAGATTAACAAAATCGCACCACCACTGTTCACAAGGGGAGGTCCCAAAATGCCTATGTCACAAATGTGGCTACCAAACTCCCCAAAATATATAGAATAATGGATAGGGAACTGTGCACAACAAGGCTGTGTTTCCATCGAGGGGGGTTGATGACATATAGACCCTTGAGGCGGCTTCGAGAGGTCCCTATGATCATCAATCCCCAAGATGAAACACTTGTGCTGTTACTACAGTTCACTATCTGTTATTTTATATAGTATATGGTTTCCCCAAAATATGCCAGCCAGTATTTGTCGGTTTCTGTACCTTTCTGTAGCTTGTTCTGACTCTGCCGTTTCCTCCTGGTGCGTGCTAGGGTCCCGCTGCGCTACTAACCCTGAAGGTTCTCGCTGTCATCTGACTTAGCTTTAGTCCCGAGGACCACTCATTTATAAAAAAAATTAAAGACTGTTGACAAATTGATAGTTTGGAAACACAGCGCCAACTATGGCAGTCCGTGTCCAAACTATCTGAGAAGCTCATGCCCAACCGCTTGCTTAGTAGCGCCGCCATGTTGTACAGTTTTTTTTGTGAAGCCCAATGTTTCAGCCAATCAGGAAACAGTTGAAGGTTAAGAAGTTGTTGTACTATCGTTGTGACGTCAGAACGATAGTACAACAACTTTTTTGACCTTTGAACTGTCCTACAACAGGATTTGGAAAACCACTGTTTTCCATCCACAATAAACCCTAACCATATACTATAATTGGGTTACGGACGTGTGTTGTGCAATTTGTATGCATGCTCATTGCTTCATCAATATTTCATATTATCACTCCAGATTTTCAATGTTGCCATTTTTTTATGTCTCCTCATGAACAATACAGTTGTCATTCTCCACAACCTGCCCAAAAATGTGTTTTCGTCCCTCTGTCGCCAAATGGCACAGCCACTGTGCAAAACCACCTTTCAGCTAACAAAGTGATTGTGCCGCTTTTCATGAGGTGGCCTAACAAGCAGCCGAAGTTGGAAATGTGGAGTGAAACTACCACCACATGCCTACGATGATAGGGTTTCCAACTGTAGCACCCCACCTACTACAGACTGACAGGCATCAGAGATGTGACTTGGGAACATTGGATGTAATGCTCATGCCATTCCACCCCCCCATCCCCACGCTGCAGCCACTGACAGGCATCGTGGTGTGCCTTACACTGTTAGGAAACAAAGTTCACCTCACACTCCTATACTGCACCCACATCAGCATATTTTCTTATGGAATGGGGTAAGTATAATGCCCAAAGACCCCAAAGCACATCCCGACACTTGTCAGTGTCTACAGGGTAGGGTGAGGTACAATGGCATGAGTGTTATAGCTGACAACCCAAAGGCACAGCCCAATGCCTGTCACTCTCTACAGGGTGGGGGTGGGATTGGCGTCACTCCAATACTTCACTGCCATTCCTATTATGCATCTCTAGCTCCAGTACTGCCAATGCCAATGCCAGTGGGACAATATTCGGCATTGACAAATGCTTGTTTATATTGTTTATATAAATTTGTTTTTATTTTACCTTTTAATTTCCCAATTGTCTGGAAAAATGACCTAATATGTAGTTTTGTGTCCTCCCGCTACTCCGGGGGGAATTATACAAAAATGCCACTGATTGCCTGGCTATCAGAAGGTCTGTAAAACCCTGTTGAACTAAGGGATCATGCAATAGATTCATGTTCATTTGCCAATACCCCAGTCCCTGGCCCATTTTCTCAAAATTAGCTATTGTTACAGCTAGCAAGAAGAGGCCACAGGAGTGGCTGACACCATCTGTATGTCTAAATTGTCAGATAGGAACCAACAGTCTGTCCTTGTCACAATACAGCCTCTAAAATTGGTTTTAGAGGGGTATTCTATGACTGGACTCAAAGGCATCCTTTAACCCTGTTTGTGTAAGGAGATTATTTAAACAGGAAACATCACAAAATATTTCAGTTTTTTTTGGCCCCACTCTTTTAGATACCTACTACAGCTGAAGTCCCCACTTAACTATAGAAAACGGGATGTGCAGAAAAAGGGTAACAAGTGAAATAATTCATTCCTTGCAGCTTTTGTCTGTGTTGCGTAGACATTGATGCATCTAAATTCCATGTTGGAGATAGAAATATCAAGTTATAATACTCAACCAGGTACAATGTCTACCTCATGAACCACTTTTACTGTTGAATTATTGATACATATGCCTACCCCACTGCATGTGTCCATACCCTTAGACCAATGAGAGTGCCCCGTATCCAGACTTGACTTGCCTCTTGAAGCTCTAAGTCAGTGTGTAGTCTGGTGTCTTGAAAATAAATAATTTCAAAATAGGACTTCTTTAACTGAGCATAAGTGAGTGTTCGTTTCCTTTCTGTCTTGATGCTATTGACATTAAGGGATGCAATATCCAAGCTGTAAAGTGGGGCCTGCATCAATGAGAGGCTTAACAAAGTTTCTTAACCCATGTTCTTCTACCCATTCATTTCCTCAGGGGTTTGGGATCGAGATCATCAGTAGGGAGTTCCCTGTCTGAACCCCATTGACCTGTGAGGTGTGTCTTGATGTAGAGTCAGATTCTAAGTCCCTTTCACTCTCCTCCTCCTGTAAGGCCTCATATTGATTTTGTAGTATTACAGTAGGATTTTTTTGGTGGGGTTATTTGTCTGGAGCTGTCTTCTTCCTACCCCTCCTCCTGTGCACTTGATATTGGTCTTTGGGTACCCCGGGAGGGTAACATTGCAACTGTACTTGTGGAAGCCTGCTCAGAACCTACTGTTTGTCTTGGATCTGCCCCTATGCCCTGTAACTGAGTGAGAGTCGGTGTCCTGGGGGGGGGTCAGGGGTGGTCTCCACAGTGGGCCTAGGGGTGTCAGGGGTGGCCTCCACTGGTCTTCTGACTGGGTTGAGTGGACATATAGGTGGGGAGGAGGAAAATTGTCAGATCTGTCAGTTTTTAAAGCTGTATTGATATAAAAGTCCTGAATTGCATAGTCTGCATTTGTAGTGTTGTGAGCTGCCCATAGGCAGTCTGTAAAAGAGTGAGCTTCCCCATACAAGCTACTTTTTAGAGTATTTCTACAATGAAACATAGAATGATCAGACTCCCCGCATTGAGCACATTTCACAACTTCTCATGATCTGCTCAGATGTCTAGGTGACCCACATTTATAACAATGTTGTGGCTGCCCCGGGTAAAAAATAAAGCTCTTGTTCCTACCAAGGTAAAAACAATTGGGTAGGTGGTGGAAACTTGAATCATCCTGTAGAAGATTTATTTTAATACACCAACCCCCATTCCAGAACCCTTCTGAATCTAAAATAGATTCTGGGTTTCCCTGTTTTTTACATTTCTTCTCCAACCAATATGTAATGTCTGTAATGTTAACCCCATCGTTACAGAAAGGAACAGTTATTACTTTAAAGTTCTGCTTTGTCAGTGGGATTGCTTGGAAGTGTTCCCATAATAGATTCGTTTTTGATACACTGTATTTGAGCTGTCTAAAATCATAGAGTCTGAAAGCGTATGTCATAGGTACTTTCGCCCGGTGTGTGAATAAGGGCGTGTACCTCTAAGGGGTAAAACCCCATGAATTGTTTCAATAAAGTTTTCCTCACACAGAATCTGTCAGACATTTCCTCTTGTTGGCCTAGGAAACAGACACATACGGCATTAAGCCGTTTTGCCAGTTCTACTGGCTTTTTAAGTAAGCTGGCATATGTAGGGGTAGGAGGATCGGTTAAAGTCTCATTAGAAACTATTGTGTCTGTGTGGGTTTTCTCCTATTCCCTGACTAATACATCAGAGTCTATCACAGTATCTGGGAGATGGGGTACTTCCCCTGTCCTAACTTCAGCTGGTCCAGCTGGTGCATCAAAATATTCATCTGTGGTATCCAAAGGGGAAAATGAAATGTTACCTGTGGTAGGATCTGCCTCAGAGGTAGGAGTCATGTTTTGTGTTTGTTCTGGGCCCTTGTCTGGTTCCAACATTGTCTCCAGTTGTGGGCAAATGTCTGAGGTTTCTGCCTGTGGAGTTTTATGTAGATCCTCACGATCTGGTGTACTTCCAGGGAGAGGTATTACTGGATCAGGTATCCAGGTTCTGTCTGCCCTCTGGAGCCATCCCACTCCAAAGAGCACTTTTTCTGGGAACCATCCATCTCTGTCCTCTCCTGTTAAGACACCTTGATGTTCTGGAGTGCACATTCCTACTTCTGGAGCCACCCTACTCCCGGAAAAAAACTAAAACTATAGCTGCATATTGTAGCGTCAGGCCTGTGGAGTTATGAGCTGCCCGTTTCCTTTTTTTCTCATTGTCCAACTGTTGCTTAGCTTTCAGGTAAGCCTGTTCTGCTTCCTGAAATTGTCTTTCCATTTCTTCAGTAATGTTTATTGGATCATGGCTTTTCTGGCTATTCAGGCTTGTATGTCCTGGCCTTGAAGTCAAGGGGGTAGCCATACTCGAATCCCTCAATGCGGCGTCACTGGCACCTGGCTCAGCGGACCGTGGTAGAGAGGTATGAAAGGTGATATGCTGGCCATCCAAAGTAGCATCCCAGGTGCCTAATGAGCCACTCCGTTTACCACTTGCAGTAGTGCAACACTACCTCCTCCTCCATCGCTCTCGCTTTCCATTCTGCCAGCACTCTCACAGTCATGCAGAATACTAGCGCCCTTTAGCGAGAGTAGAGGAATTTCCATGGTGTCCTGGCCAAATTCCCCCATTCACTAAAATACCACCAACAGCTCAATCTGGTTTCATGTCAGTTGGTGTCCATCTGTATCCCCCTCCCCATGATGAGGCTAAAAATAGGCAGGATTGTCTAGTCCTCCTTTCCTGGTGAACAAAAACTAAATAATAAATAAAATCAATAACATTGTATAGCTGAAAGAGAAAAAAAACTACCTCACCAACCAGTCAATTTATCTTTCTCGGTCTAATCCAACACTCTTCTTATCTTCCTGGCTCACTTCAAAGATGGCATCAGAGCTAGACCTAGAGCATCAGAAAATGGGGGCTATGAAAATAACCAAAACTACAGGAAATGGGAGCCAGGGTCAGTCTCGGAAAACTAGTAAATGGGAGCCAGTGCCTGTGTTAGAAAACCAAAAAAAAAAGCAAACCAGGGCCAGACTCATCACAACAGGTAATGAGGCCAGTCAGAGTTCCAGAGCATCAGAAATGGGTGCCTCTCAGGGCTTGTCCAATAGCACCACAATATGGGGGTCCTGGGCCCGATAACATTTCAATTAAATAAAACCATTCTGTATGACTAGCATTATGAACCCTGACTGAATTAAGATAACTGTGTCCAGTGCTGGAGGCCTCATCTTAGAAAGGACATAGACGATGTAGAGGCAGTCCAGAGGAGGGTAACTAAAATGGTGCAAGGGTTGCATCAAAACCCTACAAGGGGAGACTGCGGGATCTCATCATGTACACCCTGGAAGAGAGGAGTGTGAGAGGGGACATAATAGAGACCTACAAGTACCACATAGGGGTGAACAGGGTGCAGGAGGGGAGTCTCTTTCAATTGAGAAAGAGGAGTGAGACCAGAGGGCATTCGATGAAGCTGGAGAGGAGAGGTTTCAGAGCAACGTAAGGAAGTACTACTTCACTGAAAGAGTGATGGATGCCTGGAACAGACTGCCAGAGGAAGTGATGGAGGTGAAAAGTGTGGTAGGGTGTGGGTGTAAGATAACTCATTCGAAGGCACAGCAGAGACAGGACATAAGTTTATCAGGTATGGCACACAATAACTTATAGTGAGCCGTTTGTTAAGTAACCAAATTAAACTTCAGACTTTACTTTTAAACTGAGGAAACAATAAAACAAAGAAATAACATTTTCTTTTAGCTCTAAATAGCCATCTAAATCCCTAGAACATAGCGTAGAAGAAATCAGAGGCACCTCTCCACTATGTTCCACAGAGAAGAGCTACATCCACTCTCTACTTCAACTGAGCACTGCATGTTCTTATATATGCTTAGAACCATGATGAAAGGGTCATGTGAGCTAGTTTGATCCACCCCTATTTCTAATAACATACAATTTCTACACTAATACAGGCTTGGGGGGATCAAACAGCCTTATAATCAAAATAAATGTTATTCAACATGAGTCTAGCTTTAAAACATCAAGTTTCATTATAAACATACCAAGATATTCTATCTGAATTACTAACAATCTCATTATCAAGAAGAAGCTCCTCCCTTTTATGTGAGGTCACTCTTCTCCGTCTCTATAAATAAGCCTCCTTCTGGGCCGCCTGCGTCCTAATAGGAACCAAAATCCCAGCCTAGCCACAGGGTCCAGGAAAGGCCTTCTCTAATACAGCTTTAAAATGAACTCTTTTTTTGTAGCTTTTTAAAATTTTCTCTCCACTAGGACAGCTGTAACTTTGTGTTAAAAACATTTTGGGGCATTTTAAACAACAGCATTGCTGCCCAACTGCTGTACATTGCAAAAGCTGGTGGAAATGAACAAACAAGTAGTGTTTTATTTTCATTAGAAAATGCTACAGAAAAGAGACAGTTTTCACTCCCTAGTGCTTTTTTAAAAAAATTCTGTGAAAGAACTAGCTGTGCAAAGCAACTTTGTTTTAATGTTCTGGGTCTTTTTTCTTTTCTTTTCAGGTTCCTGCTTTTTGGCTCAGCACACTCGGGGTGGGATTTTCAAATCGGTTGCGCAAGGCGCAAGTGAGATGCACCAGTGCAATAGCGGACATCCGCCAATGAACGATATTCAGCGGGTGACAGTGTGCAGTGCATTTTGCAGTGCGCCAGTGCACAACCCTAATGAATGTCTGTGCAAATGCAGGGGGGCGTAGCCATGAATAAGTTGCACAATGCGATATACAACAGCAAGCCGATGGCGCAAGCACGGAGCAACAGGGACATGCATGGAGCAAAGTTGAGCCCATAAAAGGATGGAACAACAGGGGATGGAGGCTTGTGCCCATGGGAGCAGGGGTGAGAGACAAAGAAAGAGACAGAGACAGACAGAGACAGAGAGAGAGAGAGATAGAGGTCCAGTGGCCAGGCAGGACAGCAGCAGGGGTGCAGAACAGGCACAGAGGCAGGAAGTGCCATGGGCTGTGGGACAGGGAGTGCAACCCTGACTGTGCCTTTGAGCGTGAGCTGACCAGAGTGTATGTGTGTGGGTCCCCAACACAGGAGTGCGCCCAGTGCAGGGGCCCAGGCAGCAGCACACAGCCGGGGTAGCCCAGGGCATCAGCCACAGATGGGGGGGGCAGGACAGGCCAGGCCATGGCCAGTGCAATATTCCAGATGGAGGCGGTAATAAGGGGTGTGAGGAGGTGGGAGACTGAGTGATGCAACTGTGGAAGGGCCCAGCAGCAGTATGCCTGGAATAGGTGGTGCCGTGCCCACACCACCTTCAAACAGTACAGTGACACCGAGATTGTGGGCCGGTACTGCCTGAACTGGACAATTCTGAGGCAGCTTTGTGAGCTGTGCAGTGATGAGATGCAGGCACCCACAAGACGTAGCCATGCCCTGTCTGTGGAGACAAAGGTCATGGCCGTAATGTGCCTGCTTGCCACCGGCACCTTCCAGAGACCAACAGGGACACCACAGGAACCCAGTTGGCTGCGTCACAGATCCTCACACAGTTCCTCAATGCACTGCTGCCACATGCTGTGGAATACATCCACTTCCCCAGCACACAGGTGGAGCATACAGCAAACATGCAGGAGTTCCACAGGGTTGTGCATATGTCTGGCATGCTAGGGGCCATTAACTGCACCCATGTAGGCATCCGCACACAACCGGGGCCAGAGGTGGTGGCCTACATCAACAAGAAAGGCTACCCCAGTGTCAACTGCCAGGTGGTGTGCGATGCCAGTTGGCAGATAATCAATGTCTGTGCCACACACCCTGGAGGAGTACACAATGCCTTCATCTGGCACCAGTCTGCACTGTGCCAGAGGTTTGAGAGTAGTGACATCCCCACCGGCCACCTAGTAGGTGAGTATGCAGCTGGAATGGGCAGCCCTGCTCAGCAGGTCAGGGAGTGGGGGGGAGAGGCTATGCTGGGGGCATGGGGGTCTGTCTGTGTAGGTGGGGGTGCAGTCACACAGACCACAGTGCTAACCCAACATGTCCCCACACAGGTAACAGTGGATACCCACTCTGGCCCTGGCTGCTCACCCCGCACCAGCGCCCATTGACTCCAGCACAGGAGATAGCCAATGAGGCACACGCCAGCACATGGAACAGCATCGAGTGTGTGTTTGGACTGCTGAAGGCATGGTTCCATTGCCTGCACAGGTCTGGTGGTGCCCTACAGTACAGCCCTTCAAAGGCCTGTTGCCTATTCCTGGCCTGCTGTGTGCTACACAACATGGTCACTGACCATGGGATATCTGTCGATGTCGAAGAGGGGAACAGCAGTGGGGACGACGTGGACACACGGCCACACGGTGGTGGACAGCCCCCGTTGGACGACTGGAACCCCTGCTGCACAGGATGGCCCAGCAGCACTGGGACACCATTGCAGAGGAGCACTACGATGCACGCAGGTAGGTGAACATGACCACACACATGTACCAGAGACCAGGACACAGTATACAGGCATGCCTGGCTGGGCCCCACAACAGACATGGCTGGAGGGCAGCGTTGATGGAAACGGACAGGACACTGTTGAAGCACCCCGTATGGCACTGCAGACCCCACCCACATGGCCCCACACACCTCCACACACACAAGCACAGTCACACGGGGACACGCACACCCCAAAGCCGCCAATGGGTGTGTGTCATATGCTGAACACCAGTGCACAGTGGCGACCAGTGATGTGATGGCATCATCATGCACATACCATGGTGGCCAGTGGCTGGGTGGATGTGCAAAGGGCTGGCATGTTGTGTGGTCCAAGGACCGCATGGCCCTGGTACGCACACGCATACACCACACTACTGTGCATACAGGGCTGCGGCAGGAGAGAGGACAGGGAGTGAGGGAGGCGGAGCATGACCAACGCACTTTTGCATGGCTGCCACAGACATGTGGATGGCCTGGCCGAGGCCACCAAGCAGACTCAGGCTGTGCAACAGCCACAGGGGGTGTCATAAATGGTCCCCTAGGTGTGACACTACAGGAATGCGACCAGTCCCTCGCAGGCGTCTGCAGGCCCCTGAACGGGCCCTCTCCAGGCATGCCCGAAATGTCCACAGCAGATCCCAGCAATGACAATGCCGGGGTCGAACAACCCCCGGGACCGGGGGTGGAGAATGCCCTCCACGGTGACTGCTGTGGATGGCCCTGCACCAGGGTGTAGAGTGGTGCTAGACCAGCTGTGACTGCAGCGGTGAGCCCATCCAGGCTTGCATTCGTGTACTCCCACATGCATGTGGCCTCGGCCAGGAACTGTTCAAAGTCCCAGTCATGCTGCCCTGTGGACTGGTGCAGCTCAGTGCAGAGTGCATGCATCCCTGCCACTACCAGCATCTGTTGCTCCATGGATGCCCGGAGCAGAAGGGTGTGCTCGGTCAGAGGGTCGATGCCTTGGGGGGCTTAGGCATTGCACTGACCCGTGGGAGTTGCGCGGCCCCGTGGCATGGCCCCCTGCACAGTTGGAGGCTGCACAGCAGGGCCCCCTTGGGCCTGTACTGTCTGTGGTGCAATGCAGCAGCTACTGCACCCGGACCCCCCTCGGCACCATCCTGCTGCTGCTGCCCCTCCGGCCGCTGTGCACATGATGGCGCCAGGGCAGCTGCACCACCACCGCCAGACAGTATTGTCTGCGCCGCTGATACGACATCTGCCGCCTCACCAGGTGGTGTGGTTGGAGGGTCAACAAGTGCCACCTGGGCACCATCAGTGCTGCTGTGTCTGGTGTGTGGTAGGGGTGCCTCCCCCTGGTTGGCATCACCACTGTCCAGGATAGTAGTCAAGTCGTCATCAGACCCGGACCCCGGCCCGATCAGTGTCTCAGCATACTGGACACCATGGCTGGCATCCCGCTGAAACACTAACTGGGCCTCGTCCATGCTCACACCACAGGCATCTGGTCAGACAGTGGAGAAGGCCCGGCAGTGGTAAGGACCCCAGACTCCAGTGGAGGTGGATTGGCACTCCTCCTGGTCCACATCATCCCCCAAGGTGGGCACTGCCACCCCTGCAGCTGCACACAGGCACTCAGGATCTGTAAGGGAATACATACGTTAGGTCCTCCACCACGCACCCCTGCCCCCTTGCACCCCTCACCCCCATCCGCATGCGCCACTGTACCTACCATGCAGTGATGGGCTTCCCCCAGTCTGGAATCCACCGCTGGGAGCACCCTCCATGGTGCTGCGCCGCATGGTCGCCGCCATCAGTTCCTCCTGTGGTGTCAGCTGTGGCACCTCTGACTGTTCAATGCCCATGGCAGCACATGCAGCCCAGATGGCAGCCACCTTCTCCTTTATCCACCTCCAGTCCATGCCCACCTTTTTCTTGCACTCCTGTGCTGACCTCTGATGGCTGCTCTGCAGGTTCACAGCCCTGGCCACTCCCTCCCATACCTCCACCCTGGCCTGCGGGGTGCCTGTGGAGCCACTCAGAAGGGGCTCCTGGTCCAGGTATGCGTGAAACAGGGCATCGCAATCTGCCCTTGTGAAACTGGGCCTGCACCTCCATGCAGGCCTCTGTTCCTCAACCCCCTCGTGCATCGACATGCTCATTCCTGTGTGTGAGGACATGTGGTTAGTGCTGGCTGCCACACACGTGGTGGCCCCCACCAAATCCTCTGTCCCAACATACCCACTGCCTGGCGTCTTACCTGTGAAGGATGCAAAACCGGTCTGATGCCTGTATAGTCCATGGTGCCTCTATAGCGCATCACATGCAAATGAGGGAATGCACAACTGTAATGAGATGCAAAGGCCTCTGATGTGCTGTGGAAATTGCTGATCAGCTCATCTGCTTGTGCCGGCTGAATATCATGGAATTGCACATGGCGCATTGGAGATGTGCATGCTCAAGCCATGGCACAACAGTATGACATGCGCAATCCACCTGGCTCAGTGCATGTGCGCACTGAAGCCACATACATCAGTAGCGCATCCTACGTACAGTGTGCTATACACAGCACGGCTAGCTTCTTCTATTGGGCATGTGGTGCACATGTGCTGTACACCCTACAGCACCTGTGCACCATTGGCACATGGCCCATGAGGTACACTGGACCCTATAGCGCACACTGCACCTTCCATGCCCTGTCACACTGTTGCGCACTGTGTGCATGCTGACCTTTGACCCCTACGTGTGTCCCCTGCCCCTCAGGTGCCTGCGGTATGTGCCAGCACTAACCCAGCTGTATCGTGCAGCGATGAGACATGCACAACTGGGAATGGCAGCACATCACCAGGCGAGTCGCATACCCAATGCACATGCGTCTCATGTGTTCCTGGGTGCTATTTTGTCTCAGCAGTGCAGATTGCAGCATATCCTCACAGAAGCACACCAAGGCCCTCCAATTGGAGCCAGGTTGAGCTGTCAACCTGCTGACACTAGTAGAGCTCCATGTTGGCAGCCTGAATGGGCAGGTGACCCTGGACAGACCACGTACTGAGGTGTTGCAGGGGGTGGCTTAAGGTTTAGAGGAGACCACTGGGTCACAGTGTGGTGGGGAGCAGTGTCACCACAGCTATGGGGACCTGCTGCAGAGGGATCCGGACTGGTTAAGGACTCTGCAGGCACGCATCTGAAGGGGCGACGTGCCACGGCCAGGTGAGTGCATATTTCCATGACTGTGCCTTGTTGGTGTTCTGCGGGGTGCCAGTGGGTGTCACACCATGCAGCCGGGGGTGAGAGGCTGTGGCTGGAAATGACGCCAGCCTTGGCAGTGTACCATAGGTGTGCTGTGCCACGACAATGCCACTGCACAGGGACAAGGGGTATACTGTGCTGGAGGGGGATGGGGCATGTGGGTTGCTGCCCAGTGCTGATGTCTGCCTCTCACTGTCTCACAACTAGGCCCTGAAGATTGGCACAGAGTGAGGATGGTGGGAACTGCTGCTGGACAGCAGCAGGCCAACGGTGGTGCACAGGCGAGGGCTGCTGGCCATGCGGGACGTGCTGGTGGACAGGTTCCAGTCATGCTGCAGCATGCAGCTAGGCACTCTGTCAGCGTACATTGCTGTGTGGGGTTGGAGTGGGCCACAGCCCCCCATGCACATGGCCATCATAGTCGTGCATCACCGGCACGGTCCCTTGCACCATGCCAAGCCTTATTCATGTGTGTCTGGCCACAGGTGGGCTGTGGGTGCATCTGGGTCCCAGCCAGGCCACTACCTTCCCCCCACAATGGGCATTTTCCTGGCAGCCATGGTTGTGGCGTGCTGCACATGGCTGGTGGTGGTGTGCAACACTGTGCGTGGCTGTGGATGGTCAGGATGGTGGCTCATGTGGGCACACACACCGTGGATGGCTGTGTGCCTACTACAGGGCATATGTCAGCGCTGTCCACTGCGCATGATGGATGGGCTACAGTTGTATGTGCATGCACTCATCCTTGTCCCCTCATTTGTCCTAGGTGTCCATCATGTGGATGTCCACATCAGGCTGCTTGAGAGGATCCTGAGGGTCACCATGGCCACCCTTGCGGTGGCCTGTATCATAAGGCAGGCCCTGTTCAGGCCGCAGAGGTGATGACGGCCAAGGCGCCAGTAGGGTGTGAACATCATGTGGGGACTGCTGGCCTGCATCACCCTCCCTTTCCTGACCTCCCTCCTTCCTCCATTGTGCCCTGCTTAGCCATGTCCCTGTCCCCTGCCCCCCCTGCCCCCTTCCCATCCTACCTTCTTGATTGTGGCCTCCCTTCCCTGCTCCCATCCCTGTTTCCCTGTATATAATTTCTGTTATTTGTTACTTTTAATACAATTCTATTTTGGTAGCCATCCTTGTCCGTGTCTGCTTTGCAACTAGCGTATGGAGCCATGCTGCAGTGATGTGCATGGTGGCTATGTGATATGTCTGGGGTCAACTGGTGCTTGTGTCTGGTGATCTGTGCCTAGTGGCTGGTGTGTGTGCCCTGGGGCATACATGTGTTCCCTGCTGGGCTGTGTGACCTGTGTATTGTGTGCTGTCAGCATGTGTGTTGTCAGCTATGGTCCTTGTGGCATGTCCCGTGCCATCCTGTGGGTGTTGCTCGTGGCTGCCTGCCAGTGGTCATTGGTGTCACGCCACCTCCATGCGCTACTGTGGTTCACATGGTCGGGGCCTGCGGCTGTGTGCCTGCCTTGCCTCCCTCCTGACATCCCCTGCACCCTGGTTGCAGTGTGTCCTGCTCTTGTGGCCTGCTCCTGTGCCATGGCCCATGTGCCTCTGTCCCTTGGCTGGCCCATGTTGTGCTCTTTCTCTTCCTGCCTTGCTCTGTTGCACAGCCCAGGTTGCGTGATGGCACCTGCTGACTTGCTCCTTGGCACAGTCCTTGTTGTGCATGGTGCATCCCTGCAATATTCAGCCATCTTGCACTGTCACTTGCCATTGTGCTCAGCATTTGAATATCACGTTGGATGCACACAGGCGCAGGGTACATGTGCTGCGAGGCTGTTGCACCTGCCTCTGGCGCATTTCTGAATATCCCACCCTCGGTGTTCAGGCTGTGTTTTTCATCACACCTTTTCAGTTACTGCATGTTTCAGCTGCTAAAGCCATTCTAATGCTATGGGGAACATTTTAACAAGAAAAGATGGTTTTGTTTTAAACTGTACTGGTAGCTACGCTAATACAACAGCAAACCAATTAGCTAACCAGTGCACAGAAAAACAGAAGGTCTGCAATAATGAATTAGTGCTAGAAGCACTTTACATTTACTTTTGCCTGCTTACCAAGCATCTAGCAGGCTTTTAGGCTTTTTTTTTACCCCACAAACAGTGTTTCTTACAGACACAAAGGGGGGGGGGTCCAGGCACATATTGCCAAACAGAACACAAGAAGGGCACTCAAGGCAAAGAGGAATTTAAAAGAGGGGCAATGATAGAAGTAACATACCACAGTAGGAGGCCACCCTACTGCAGAGAGATGTGAAAATTAAAGAAAAGGAAAGATGTATAGCTGCTGCAGCAAACTTTGGAAAAGGGGACAGATAAGAAGGAAGCCTCGAGTTACCTTTATTTGAACAAGCATTTGTCAATGCCGAATGTTGTCTCGCTGGCATTGGCATTGGTAGTGTTGGAATTAGAGATGCATAATAGGAATACCAGTGAAGTATTAAAATGACGCCAACCCCACCCCCACCCCGTAGAGACCGACAGGCATTAGAGTGTGCCTTTTAGATCATCAGCTATAATGCTCATGCTATTTTGCCTCACCCTAACCTGTAGACGCTGGCAAGTGTCGTGGTGTGCTTTGCGGGTCTTAGGCATTATACTTACCCCATTCCATAAGGAAATACACTGAGGTGGGTGCAGTATAGGAGAATGGGGTGAACTTTGTGGCCGAACAGTGCAAGGTACACCACGATGCCTGTCACTGACTGCAGGGTGGGGGTGGAGGTGGAATGGCAAGAGCATTACAGCCGATGATCCCAAGTCACACCCCTGACTCCTGTCAGTCTCTACAGGGTGGGGTGCTAAAGTGGGAAACCCTAACACCGTAGGCGTATGTTGGTATTTTCTCTCTAAATTTTCAGTGACAACTGTATTGTGCATGAGGAGATGTGAAAAAATGGCAACATTGAAAATCTGGAGTGAAAATATAAAAAATTGGTGAAGTTATAAGCATGCATAGAAACTGTACAACACACGTCCATAACGCAATTATTTTTAGGATTTTTTTAACCACATCTTTAACATAGGCATTTTGGGACCTCCCCTCATGAACAGTGGCACTGTGATTCTGTTAATGTGTCCAAAAAGTTGATTTCGCAGTGACCACGCCATTGTGTGACACAGGTGCGAAAACACATTTAGGGCAGGATGTGAAAAATGACAGCTGTACTGTTCATAAGGAGGTGTGAAAAAATGGAAGGGTTGAAAATCTGGCATGAAAATATTGCAAATTTGCCAAGATACAAGGGTGTGTGAAAACTGTGCAACACAGGCTTGTAACACAGTTATTTTAAGGAATTTTGTCACCAAATTTTCAACATAGACATTTTTGGACTTCTGCTCATGAACAGTGTCCCCGTCATTTCTTGAAACTGTCCCAACAACTGATTTCACGCAGCGACTGCGCTATTCTGCGCCGGACATGCGAAAACACATTTTGGCCAGGATATGTAAAATGACAGCTGTACTGTTCATAAGGAGGTGTGGAAAAATGCCAATTTTGAAAATCTGGAGTGAAAATACTACAAATTCATGAAGTTACGAGTGTGCGTGGAAACTGGGCAACACCCACTCATAAAACAGCCATTTTTTTTGTTTTTTTTCCACCAAATTTGCAACATAGGCTTTTTGAGAGCCCCCCTCATGAACAGTGGCACTGTCGTTTCGTTAATCGGTCCCAAAAGGTGATTCCATGCAGTGACCTTGAAATCACCTTTTTGGACTGAATAACGCCATGACAGTGAAAGAATTCATGAGGAGGGGTCCCAATAACCCCATGTTGAAAATTTGGTGTCAAAATTCACAAAAACGCCTGAGATATGCATCAACGTTGAAAAAACCCTATTTATGCCATTATACAGCTTACCAGCATTTCTTCAGTTTGCAGTTGGCTTTGAAGAGTGCAGACATGTTCCCCGGTCCACCGAAGATCGTCGTGCCAGACTCCGGAGGTAAGTATGGGGTGAGGGGGGTTGTTGGGAGGCAGGGTGCACAGAGGGTGGGCGCGGGTTTTGGGAGGGGGCAGGGAGACCATGAGGGACCGTTTTCTTTGTTACAGGTTTTAAAAAAACAACAACATTGTGGAACTTTTTTTACATAGTATTTGGCATGCTGGGGTGGGCTCCCTGCATACCATCTAAGTGTTTTCTTTGTGGGAGGAATGCTGTAACTAATGGGGTACTGGAGACCCCCCTCGGCACACAACAAAAGTGGGGAGGAGACATTATGCTGACGGGGATTGAGCCCCCGTCGGCAAAGAAATACTGTTGGGGGGTGCATGATACTGAGAGGGATTGGGCACCCCCTTGGCATACATTTTAAATGGGGGGGTCATTATGCTGATGAGGAGTGGGCTCCCCCTTTGGCATTCTGACTGGAGGTGGTGGCGGCAGTGTTTCATGCATGTTGGGAGACGTGTTGTGGTCACACTGTATGAGAGCTTCACTCTTATTGCAGCAGACCTTTTGTTAGATCTGGTGGTCACATTCCAAATTGCTGATTTTTTTTTTTTTTTGTTAGTTGTTTAACCAGGACTAGCACACTAAGCTGAAAGCCTTTTTACAGGTGTGACCTGGGAGCACAGGGAAGTTAAGTGACTTGCTCAGGGTCACACAGTCTGCAAGTGGAAGCTGTGGGATTCAAACCCAGGTTTGGTCTGCTGGATGTCATCAGATTTGCAGCTCAGAGCCTTAAACCACAGCACTAAACTGCCTCCTGTGGCATCTGCATGCTGCCTAATTGGGGAATGAGGGACGTACCTACTGTTGCATGCCTTGCATTTGCCCAACAGTGACAGCACCTCCAAATCTGCTACTTCCACAAGATGTTGGCTGGCGTGCAAGCGTGAGCCAACATAAAAATCGGGGGGTGGTAACTAAACCTATCACAAAAAGATTAGGGACATTTACACATGCATGGGATAGACATAGGGGAATATTAGTAAATAGGCAGGGAGGAGGGAAGGTCGCAGAAAACCAGTAATGGTCTTTAGAGACAGACTAGGCAGGGATCACCTGGGCAGACTAGATGGGCCAAACAGTCCTTTACTTCTGACAAATTCTGTTTCTATGTTTCTAAGAACTATATAATACAAATGCAGACAGAAATAAAGATTAAACACATGGGGCTGGGTTTGCACGAGTTCTCCTGGTGGGGCCACACTCAGAGTCACTGGAAGCATCTCCTAAACCTAGCAGTCACAAGGTACTAAGATATCACTGCACCTATGCAAATGAGGGGGCACCTTATGCATACCAGCACAGCAGGATATCCAAAGGTTTTAGTGGAGGTAAACAACTCCCAGGTGGCGCTGACTACTGCTGTCAAAAACCACCTCTTAAAACGGTAAGTAAGTAAGTAATTTATTTGTTTGGTGCTAAGCATGAGCTCCCACCCTCCCCCCAAAGACAGGAGAGTGATACTGTAGCTGCACAACCCTGATCGCCTGCTCACTATGAAGCACTGATTCTCTGGAGGTCCACTTTGTTCTCCCCCCCCCTCCGATCACCAATTTCCAGTGTTTGCCTAGTGGTCCAGTTGTTCCCCCACCCCCATCTCCCATCCAGTATTTTCATGTTTCTCTGGTAGTCCAGTGGTTATGCGCACCCTTCTGTTGCCATTCAGTATGTTAATGTTTCCCTGGTAATCTAGTTGTTCCCCCCACCTCGATTGCCTGTCCAGTATTCATGTGGGTATGTGGTTCCAATAAAAGGGGATATGTTATAAACATGTACAAACTTTTCAAGATGCTGAAGGGAAGATATTGCTTAGCAAAGTGAACTGTATGACAAAACATGTTACTGGATTCCTGTTTCTCTCCTATAAATTATTATAGCACACCTGGTGGTCTAGTGCCCCACAACAGACCCCCATCCAACCTGCCTGCTGGCATCCATGCCCCCTCCCCAACATTGGTGCCCAGAAGCTCCTACCAGCTTGATACGGTGACCGGCATAGCCTTTTTCTCACCTGTGAGGCCTGCCAGCATATGAGCTGCCAGTGAGTGGAACAGGAATCCAGAAACACATTTTTCCATAGAGGTTATCCTTGCTAAGCAATATCATCCCCTCAACATCTTGTAAAGTTTTTTCATGTTTATAATGTATCCCTTTTCTATTAGAACCACATCACCACATGAATACTGGACCGGTGATTAGAGTGTTGGGGGAACCACTGGACCACTGGGGAAGCATACTAACATACTGGGTGGGCTATAGGGGGCAGGGGTGAACCACAGGACCACCAGTTAAGCATATTAACACACTGGATGGGAAATGGGGGTAAATCACTCTACCACCAGGGCTCTCATTGCAGAATTTCCTGTGATGATAAGGGGCTGCTGCACCCCATGCAAACAAGCCCGTAATGGGCATGCAAATGGCCCCTTAGTGCCTTGCATGCCCTATGGGCTGATTTGCATATTCCACCAGAATATAGCCTACAGGAGTCTTTTCCTATCCCATTTTGGGCAGCGCTATTCACTGTGGGCAATATACAGCCCAGGTCCATGTTGTGGTGGCATAGTTTCACTCAGCACTATGACAAGATGGCTGGCTATTAAGTTGGATAGCACCAATCGCTATCCATCTGAATATCTTAGCAGCCTGGAGGGGAGCACAAGGGATAGTGCAGTTTAAATATTTGTGCTATACTTGCCCCATTTTCTTACTATCAGGCCATAATGTATGTGTACTACTTAAAATCTTGGGGCTGCTGCTTGTTGCTCATCCTGTGAAGTGGGTGCTGGGGACAGGGGGGCATAGAACATTGCTATGCTTCTTCTGAAGCCTTTCAATCCAAGTAAGGATTTTATTTAAATTTTCAATCAGGTTTGTCACCTGCTGTATAAGATGCATCAACTTCAGATTATCACTGTTTCCTGCAGGCTGTTTATTGGCTATGTTCTAAACTGGAACATGTGTAATTCAAACCTGTGCTTTCTGCACGCAAAATTAGACCACTTCACATGAAGGTTCAATTCTTTTACTAAATCTTGCCTCGACATTTTACCTTTCTGTAGGCATTTTCAAGGGGACTTAGTAATTCATTTTCTGCAGAATATTAGCTAAAAACAAACAATTTTTTTCCTTAAAAATTCAATGTAGTACCTTGATACTATTGTTTTCTTACAAATGTTAGACTTTCTAATTTAGAAGACTTTGACCTCCATTTGGATTCACCAAAAATTGTTTGTCTTAACTATTTCCCATAGACCTAGTTTTTTTTTTAGATTGGCTATGGCCTGGGAAGAGCTGCAGTCTGGGGGGACCCTGGGGAAGGCTAGATATAGATCTCTGGCATTCTGTATCTTTGCACATTTGTTGGATGTGTGTTTTTTGAAGGCTTTCTTGACTTGCTTAATCCTGTTGGTCTTTCAGGTGTTCATCTTTCTAAGAGGTGCCTCTGTATTAAAACAAGCATTTGTCAATGCTGAATGTTGGCTTGCTGGCATTAGCGTTGGTAGTGCAGGAGTTAGAAATACAAAATAGGCATGGCAGTGAAGTATTGAAGTAACACCAACACCCCCCCTTCCCGTAGAGACTGAAAGGCATTGGAAGTATTTCTTTGGGTCGGCCATAACACTTATGCTATTCCACCTCACCCCACCCTGCAGAGAGCGACAGGTGTCGGGGTGTGTATAGGGGTCTTCAGCCCTTATGCTCACCCCATTCCAAAAGGAAATAACCTGAGATGGGTGCAATATAGGAGAATGGGGTGAACATTAGGGTGATGGAACCCAAGGTAAACCTCAATGCCTGTCAGTGGCTGTAGGGTGATTGGGTGGGGGTAGAAATCTGCGAACATTATGGCCAACCAACCCAAGTTATGTCCCCGATGCCTGTCAGTCTCTACAGGGAGGGTGTATGATTGGAAACCTTAATGACTCAGGTGTTTGTTGGTATTTTCACTCCAAATTTTCAACATTGGCTTTTTGGGACCCTACCTCATGAACAGTGGCACTATCATTTCATTACTCAATCCTGAAAGTTGATTTCACACAGCAACTGTAGCATTGGGAGCCACAGGTGCAGAAACACATTTCAGGTAGTATGGGAAAAATAACAACTGCACTGTTCATGAGGAGGTGTAAACAATGGCAATGTTGAAAATCTGGAGAGAAAACATGAAAAATTTGCAAACTTATGAGTGTGCGTAGTTACTGCTCAATGTGTGCCTGTAATGTGGTAATTTTTTTAGAATTTTTTTACCAAATTTTCAACATGGGCATTTTGAGACCTCTGTTCATAAACAGTGTCACTGTGATTTTCATAATCTGTCCCGGACATTGATTTCCCACAGTGACCACACCATTGTGCGCCAGATGTGTGAAAACACATTTCAGGCAGGATGTGAAAAATGACAGCTGACCTGTTTATAAAGAGGTGTGATAAAATGGCAATGTTGAAAATCTGCAGTGAAAATATTAAAAATTCTCAAAGTTATGAGCGAGCGTGGAAACTGCGCAAGGCACACCTGTAACAGTCATTATTGGGAACTTATTCACCAAATTTTCAACATAGGCATTTGGGGACCTCTGCTCATAAACAGTGTCACTGTGATTTTCTTAATCTGTCCTGGATATTGATTTCCCACAGCCATCACACCACTGTGAGCCACATGAGCAAAAACACATTTTGGGCAGGATATGAAAAAGGACAGTTGTACTATTCATAAGGATGTGTGAAAAAATGGCACTGTTGAAAATCTGGACTGATAATATTAAAAATTCTAAAAGTTATGAGCATGCATGGAAACTGCGCAATGCACACTCATAACGC
This sequence comes from Neoceratodus forsteri, assembly GCA_016271365.2. Taxonomy (NCBI): domain Eukaryota; kingdom Metazoa; phylum Chordata; order Ceratodontiformes; family Ceratodontidae; genus Neoceratodus; species Neoceratodus forsteri. Next base: position 533,927,720 of record CM057455.1, read on the forward strand.
AGTCATTTTTTGGAATTTTTTCACCAAATTTACAACATAAGATTTTTGGGAGCCCGCCACATGAACAGTGCCACTGTCGTTTCATTAATTTGTCCCAAAAGATGATTCTGTGCAGTTAACGCAAAATCACCTATTGGGACCAAATAACAAAATAACAGTGATGGATATCATGATGTGGGGTCCCAAGAAGCCCATGTTTAAACTTTGGCACCAAAAGTCAAAAAAATGACTGAAATATCCACCTAAGTTGAATCCTCCCCTATTGATGCCATGATACAGCTTACCGGCATTTCTTCAGTTCGTGGTCAGGTTTGAAGAGTGCAGAGATGTTCCTGCTTGACAGAAGATCATGGCCCCAACCTCCAGAGAGTAAGTATGGGGTGAGGTGGGGGTGTGGGGAGGTGGGGTGTGCATAGGGTGGGTGTGGGTTGGGAGGGGCACCATGGACTTTGAGGACTGTTTTCTTGTTTACAGGAAAAAGAAAAAAAACTTTTGGGGGGGAAGGTTTTTTTTTTTACAGGTGACATGAATATATTTGGGCACCAGGGGTGGGCTCCCAGAGTGCCACCTGTTTTTTCTGGGGGGGGACTGGAGCCGATGGGGATTGGGCACCCTATCAGCAAACAAAGCATGTCTGTGTTGGGGGGGTAATGATGCTGATTGGGACTGGGCACCCCCATCGGCAAACAAATAAAACTGGAGGGACATTATGCTGACAGGGATTGGGCACCCCTATCGGCAAACAGATTGAACTGGGAAGGGGGCATGCCAACAGGGGAATTAGGCACCCCCAAAGTTGGCTTTCTAGGGCTTGTGAGAGGTAGATGGTGAGAGCCGCCGCCATGTTTATTGAAAAGTTTCACCAGGAATAGCACATAATGGAGGTGCATCAGATTTGCCGCTGCAATGATAAGCCTGTCTCTCATTGCAGTGGTGGATTTGTTTCAAGTTGGTGGCACTCTCTGAAACTGCTGTCATTGGCAGCATGCTCACTGGTTGGCAGCTGAGGGACACACTGACTAAAGCATCCCCTGGATTAGCCACAACCCTGACACATCTTTGAAAGTGTTACTACAGTGCTACTACTGCAAGATGTTGCTTCTGTAAGCCAACATAAAAAATAAAATATATATCTATCTATATATATAGATAGATATATATAGATATATATTATAGGGGCACGGTCGCACCCCTATAGTTAGAGTTGAGTAGACACTTTAATGTTAAATCACAATTTTTGCACAATAGTAACTTTGCAGCTGTTCAACAGATTTGCACGAAATTTGGAATGTGCTGTCTGGTATTATAGATCTCTTGATCTGTCAACTTGCGTTTTGGTCAGACTTATTGTTTCTGTGCAGCAAAGTGCTGAAAAATGCATTTTTTGCCACTTTTAGCATGTTTTTTGCCCATCATGCTGTGACCACACCATTTCGTGTTTTGGTCTGAAATTTGAAATGTAGAAAGAGTTTGGATCAAAGAACAATCCAACGTTAGTTTGGTGAAAAAGTATTAATCCGTTCAAATGCTAATTAATTTTTAATGTTTGGGTTCTGAGCATGCTTAGTTCACTGCAAGATTAATATGTATGTTTTGTGAAAGAGGATTGGGCTCATGGTCAAGGATTATGTCAGTTCATGAAAGGGGATTTAAAAAATCCTAGTCTGTGAGGAAAAATTCCTTGTCCATGAGCCACCATCTAGTTTCATTTCCCCCCCCCAAACAAAATGTTGTAGCTTCCTCCACAAGTGACTTCTTGTTGCAGTAAGGCATGGGTTTTGTTCAGGGTGATGCCCTCTGCTAATCTATACCTTTGGTTTGCTTCATTTTGACCAAAAAATGGCAGTTTCAAATTTTGAAAATCTTCTTTCGCGACTCACTTCCGATCCTCTTTCACGAGCTGACAAAATCCCAGTCCTCGAGCCGATCCTCTTTCACGAGGCAGCAAATATCTTGACCTTCACTTTGTGACCAGATGGCCCTTCTTGTGGACAAGGATTGATGCATGGTCAAGGATTTTGCAGCCCCATGAAAGAGAATCAGTTTGCAGACAGGGATTTTGTCAGCTCATGAAAGGGGATTGGGTTTTTGAATCCTCTTTCATGACCTGACAAAATCCTAGTCCGCGAGCTGTCAAAATCCCATTCCATGAGCAATCCTATTTTGTGAGGTAACAAAATCCTTGACCTTTAGTTTGTGACCAGATGGCCAAAACCTGATGGTCGAGGATTTCTCCTAGATGAGGATTTTGACAGCTTGTGAAAGAGGATTGCTCTCATGAGCAGGGATTTTGCTACCTCGCAAACTAGGATTTTAAAAACTTTGCCACTGCACTGTAAATACATGGTTTTGTCTTTTGACTTGAAATTTGCAGGATTCTAAGGGGATGCCCCAGAGATGTCAATTATGCTATTTAGGTGTTGAAAAGTTAATTGGTTCTGTAGATATGGTATCAGAATTGTTTAATTTTTCCCATAGGATAACATTGCAGTGCCCATAGAGACTTTCAGCGCCCGTATCTCGAAAATGATGTGAGATATGGATTTTTCACTACCCGCAACCTGCAGAAACAAGTCTGGAAATCATAGGATACACCAGCAGTGGAATTTATTTCCTAATTGCTATGGTTATGGAGATATTGGCAACAATGTGTTACCAGGGTTCTAAGGGTGCCTTTTCAGTGCTTTTCAGCGCCCATAGGTCATAAACTATGTGAGATATGGATTTGGTCAATCTCATATGGACATCTCGATGTCATGATTGCAATGGCACTTGAATTTTTTCCTAGATGATACGGTTCCCCAGATACTGGCAAATTAGTATTACAAGGGTTCCTTGCCCTATAGGGCTGCTGTATGGCTCTTTAGCTATCTGTAAGTAGGAGCGCAGGGCCCAGAGGGCCAGCGCTCCCACAGACACATATCGTTATACAGAAATGGGCACCTTGCTGGTAGCGCGGGGGCCCACCAACACATGCTATTTACTAGTCATATTACACTTTTTCAAAAAATAAGGAAAGGCATTGCAAAAAACTTTGTTTAATACATTAGTTAGGGTTAAAGTGACAAAAGTGGGGAAATGAGACATTAGAGTTGAGCCTCTAACCCCCCACCACCTGACCTCCCCATCCTCCACAGACCAACAGACGCCTGGGTGTGCTTTGGGGTCATGAGGCCTAACTCTCACCCCATTCTCCTTTACTGTAGCATGTCAACCTGTTTACACATGGAATGGGGTGAAAATTGGGCCTCATGACCCCATGGCACACCCCGGCATCTGTTGGTCTGTGGAGGAAGGGAAGGTGGGGTTTTGGGGGGGTTTGGGGCTGAACCCTAATGTTTCATTTCCCTAATTTTGTCACTTTAACGCTAACTGATGCATTGAACGAAGTGTTTTGCAATGAATAAATATATATATATATATATATATATATATATTCTACTGAAAACATTGTCATTTTTGCTTACCTCTATTGACTTAACTCTTTCTGCATGTAGGGCCCATAATCCCACAACCTTACAGTTAATTTAAACTGATAAGTTACCAACCTCTGATAAGCATATCTTGTCTATCCAGTTATCAGCAACATCAGAACAATGATATCAGTAGCATTGCTGTTTATTTCCTGGCTTATGTAGAAATTACTCAGTGCTCAGGGATAACCTCTGGGACACTCTCCCACTCAATTCTAATATTTTCCTATGCACCTACCCCTTTCTAGTTGTCCCAGAGACACAAGAAAGATGTATCTATCTAATTGTCAGTTCCTGACACAATGCCAGCAGCAGACAATGTCTTAAGTTACACCCATGTCTGTAGCCACAGTCCCCCCATTTATACCATCAAGTTAGTTGGGACCCTCTCCTGCTGTGTGTCCACTGCAGGCTCTCTCAATATATTCACAATCTGGGTGTTGAGCATGAGGAAAGGTTAGGGCAGTAGCATCATTAGTGATGCTATGTGGCTTGACAGGCACCACTTAGGATACTACTGCTCAACCCCTCCCTCATTACCCGGGGCAGCCAGGGCCATGATATGAGACTGGAGTGAGGAAGGTTCAAGAGGGAGATGAGGAGACACTTTTTTACAGAGAGGGTGGTAGCTGGGTGGAATGCGTTATCGGCAGAAGTGGTATCCAGTAGAACAGTGGGCTGCTTCAAAAGGGGTTGGGACAGGGCAAGGGAGGTCAAGGGAGGGTGGGAGGAGGAGGGCAGCTACAGAATAAGGGGTGCGAACTGCAAATTCAAGCAGAGTTGATAGACCACTAGGCCTTTATCTGCTGGCAAATTTCATATTTTCGTATTACCACATGCCCATCTTCTGTCACTCACTACATTAAAAAGCAATCCTACAGCCTGACTCAGAAGACAATGGGACCGGGCATATACTGACATCCAGATAGTGTGTATAACCATAGTGCACAGTCCTCTGGTGAGTCACTGGCAACAGTACACAAATATCCCTTTCATTCACATATTAAGTTAATTATTTTATTTATAATTGATGTATCTCATAACAAGTCATTCTTGAGGATTCTGAGCACACTTTCTCTGCATCCTGAACAACCCTTTACCAAGGAGGCAGTATAGCACAGTGGGTTAAGGCTCTGAGCTGCAGATCTAGAGACCCGGGTTTGAATCCCACAGCCACCTAGGTGCATAATGTGTGACTCTAAGCAAGTCACTTAACTTCCTTGTGCTCCCAGGTCGCACCTGTAAACAAGCATTCAGCTTAGTGTGTCTCTCCTGGTTAAACAATAAAAAAAAAAATTCCCACCAGCCCCACCAAGAGTGGCACTGGCTGTTGATGAGCCACCAGAGTCTCCTGCATCTTCCTTTCCAGGCTTCTGAACAGATGCTGCTGAGACAAAAAGAGTACAGTTAGATAAGAAACATGACACTGGAAATGATGAAGAGAAAACAGAGTCAAATTACCTATTTGTTGAAGTGCCTGGCCTGTCAGGGAAAAGTCAAGAAGTGCTTGTAATGGCACACAATACAGTAGGGTTGTTTGCACTTTACAGTACCAAAAAAGCTCTAGACAGAATCTCTCCAGGTAGTTAAGGCACCAGGCCAGGATGGCCTTGCTTCCCTGAGTGCTGAGGGGAATGACCACAGATCTGGCAGTACCCTTAACACATCTATTTAAGTGTATCACTGAAGTCTAGAGTGATAACAGTGGATTGAAGATCTTCTGACATAGTAATACTCCATGGGTGGGGGGGGGATCCAGGCAACTACATGTCTGCCAACCTTGCCTTCATCTTTACTAACTCACTCAAGCAAATGAGTCACTACAAAAAAGAATTCGCCAAGGCATCAAGAATCCTGGTGTGTAAACAGAGGGGTTTTGACAGTAGGAGAATCAAGGCGAGTCTGCCACTACACAGCTCCTTTATGTGGCCTCACCTAGAGTACTGGACACAGTTCTGGAGTTCTCACCTAAGGAAAGAAATAGACAGACAACAGTTGGTACAAAATGAACCATGGCCAACAGGGCAGATCCTACGAGGATCAACTGGAAACCCTAAATAAGTAAAATATGTACTGTTTAGAGGGTAGACAAGAGTTGGCTCCTTAGTGTCTTGCTTCCCCAATTGCTAATTTAGATATTCCACCAGACTACAGCCTACAGGAGTCCTGTCCCTATCCTATTTCGGGCAGCACTACTTGCTGAGGGCAATGATAACCCAGGTCTATGTTGGGGTGACTGAAACATAGGTTTTTCAGGGATATGAACAATGTGAATAGTGGGAACCAACAGTATTTGGGAGGAGTAAGAGTACAGTCACTTGGGGGCATGACTGGAGGTTGGGGGGGGTAAGTTCAGGAGAAATGTGAGAAAGTTCTACTTCACCTTGAGAGTGGTGAAACCATGGAATAGACAACCAGAAAAAGTGGTGGGTACAGTTACCCTAAAAGGGTTTAAACAGTATTGGGACAGGCAAAGGGACACATAATCTGCAAAGGGGGAGCACATGAGTTTCAGTGCAAGGGGACTGGGGGAGGGGGTGAGGAAGGGGATAAAGTACTACAGAAAGGGTAGACTCAGTGGACCTTCATTCTCCTTCTGCCATCAAATTCTCTATTTTCTGTAATTTGTAAAATACTACAATAAAGCACAACCTCACCCTGTAATGCTATTGCTGAACTGATGAACAAAGGAAATTCATTTGTTAACTAGTGGGCATAGGAAAAATAGGACCTCTGAACCTGTAACAGACTAGATTTGAACAATCAGGACTGGCCGTTTCCACTGATACAGCCAGGCAGGGCACACATGCTAATACTGCTGATCCAGCCACCCTGACTTGATGGACCTGTCCGGCTGTTACCTACATGATCCGGCCTCAGCAATCCAGCTTTCACCTGCCCATATGGTTCAATCTGGCCTCTGCTATCTGGTTTTCAGCATGTGGGCAAGGGTTAAACACAAAATGCTTGTACTAAACTTCTTAGGACAGCAAAGGTTACCAATTATGTGAACATGTTGAAAAATGCAAAAGGAAACAGAGCAAAAATGTGGCTCTCAATTAAATCTGTGGAAAGATATGGACCCCCTCTGTCAATCCCATCAGAAATGATATCTCAGGGAAGCCTGATTTCAGACAAAGCCTCAGTTCTTGAAAAGCTAAATGTACATTTTGCCACAGCTGGACTAGTATTTAATGTGTCACTGGCCTATAAGCTGGTTAAGGACTCCTTAATGGAGGATACCCTGGCTGATCCATCCAGAATTCTTTTAACCTAACCCCAATATCTTTCAAACAAGCTGAAGATATATTATTAACATTAGATACAAAGAAGAGTTCTGGTGCTGATGATTTAGACCCCTTCTTTCTTCAAGCAGGCTCATTCTTCCTCATTGCCTCATAACCCATTTATTTAATATGTCTATTGAATCAGGCTCTATCCCTACAATATGGAAAAAAGCACACCTGCTCCCGTTCTTTAAATTGGGTGACCCCTGTGACCTGAATAACTTCAGGCATATTTATGTTCTGCCCTTACTTTCTAAACTCCTTGAAAAATTAATCAATGTACAACTTAGGGATCATCTAGAGAGCATGGAATTATTTAATCCACTCCAATCAGGCTTCCAGCAACACAGTACAGTATCAGCCATGGCCAAGGTTACAGACGATTGGCTTGCTGCCCTTGACCACAAATTTACTTACTGGAGCTCTGTTTTTGTACCTAAGTAAGGCATTCCACACAGTAGATCACAACCTGTTGCTATGGGAACTAAAGGTGCATGAATTAAATAACCCTTCCATAAATTAGTTCACTAGTTACCTGTCAGGGAGTGTTCAGCATTTTAAAGTGGATGGATTACTATCTTCCCCTCTACTACTCCTAAGAGGTGTGCTGCAGGGTTCCATTTTAAGTCCCATACTCTTTTTCAATCTATAGTAATTCCTTAAGTAACAACATATGTACAGCTAAACTACATTTTATTGCTGACGATTCTGTCCTCTATATCTCTAAACCATCATTAGACAAAGTCAGTACCATACTTCAGGCTAAATTCAACCAGCTACAATACAACCTTCTTAATCTAAAGCTTCAGTTAATGTAAATAAGACAAAGGTAATGTTCTTTACCCCCACCTTGTCTGCATCCCCGTCCACAAGGCAAGACAATATACCTATACTTACAATACTAGGAGATACCTTGGAGGCTGTACACAAGTTTAAGTATCTAGGAATGTGGATATACTGTCATCTTTCCTTTTCCAACCACATTGAAATACTGTTAAAAAACCAGACTTAGATTAGGATTTTTCTTTAGCAATAAATCCCTACTCCCTATAGAAGTTAGGAAATGATTAATTCAAGCCACCTTTCTCCCTTTACTAGACTATGCAGACATTTTGCATTCTAACAACCCAGCATCATATCTCCACAAACTAGACATCCTTTACCAAAGGGCATTACGTTTCATCTTAAATGCCCCATCAATGACCCATCACTGCTCATTATATTCAGCGGTGGGTTGGATGTCACTCGCCACCAGAAGGAGGCTACATAGCCATATCTGGGTCTACAAAACCATGATGAATAAACTCCCTACATATATTTCTTCCCTATTCCACCAACCCACTAGTTCTTACTCTCTCAGGAAAAACACCCTAATTTTGCTAGACATATCCAAATTTTGTGCCTGCTTTGGAAATCTGGTATTTGTTACTCGCTGTCCTACACTTGGAATAAACTCCAGAATACCCATAGGCTCTCTATCCATGTCTCCCAGAGTGTTGTCAAATCTATTATAAGTGATTCCGTCAAGGAGGAATGTCACTGCTATGCTAACTAGCCAGCCCTTAGGTTACTTGCCTCTCTATTATGATTAGGCTTTTGCACTCTTTCAGCTATAGTGGGAAATCCTGTTATTGCTCCTTGCACTTATCCTACCTCACTCCCACCTACTGGTCGGAATTTGCCCATATTGCACTATATTTGTTTTTTTGCTGTATAGGACATTTATTTCAGTTTTATATAATGCTTTTTATGCCATTTTATATCTTTCTGTATAACTTGCTTGTAGTATGTGTCATTTTGTATTACACTGTGTGTTGCTTTCTATTTAATTGTTGTGTGAGTTTTGCCAGTGGCAGGACCTCCTTGTAAATGAGTTTGCTCAATGGAGCTTTCCTGACAAAATAAACTTGAACTTGAACTTGAAATGCTGTGACCAGACCAGCAAATGTAGTAAGTAAAAGAATGTGTATTCATAATCATCATCACATGATATGAGTATGGTCAGACCCCAGTTGAGCCGAGGCTCATTTTCAATGAGTTCCACAAGCAGAAAAAAGCAACTAAGTAGCTGATACAAAGACATCTGTGGTACAGAATGGCTAACAACAGCATTTACATATTCATTTATGATGGTAACCATAGGCACAAAAACTAAGTTGCTCATACAAAGGCATCTGTGGCAAAGAATGGTCAACATCAGCATTTACAGATCAGGAGTTGCATTATCATCACAAGTTCTACAATATATGATGTAATGTTAGAGAGGAGGTACTAGCGCTGAGAAAAATCTTAGGACCTTACAGTAATCATAGTGAGAGAGTGGCATGCAGCAGAAATGGCTAGTCAGAAACGTTCTGGTCCAGTTTGGGTCTAGAGGTCCATTTTTCACAAAGTCCCTTAGTAACACTCACCTCCAGCAATCCCCCAGCATTTCTGACCACCAGACAATGTGAAGATGTCCCACCACCCCCGAAAGGACTTGACCAGATGATGCTCTTGGAGCTGGATATAATTTCACTGCCACTTATTTTATCACTATATTTATTGTTAAACCCTGCTGTTTTGTAATCTCCCGGGTTGTACCTGAAAATAGGCCTTTTATTGTCTAGTGCACTTAGCTAGTCAACAAAAACAAATAAATACATAAATAAATAAATTAAACAAGTCCTTAGTGGTCCATGCTGGTATCTCTCCACTACTACTTACTGCTGAAACAGTGTTGGTCCAAATGTTGTTACGTTCAAAAAATTCCAATTTGTTGGCCCCATAAAGTATTGCTGCATGCTTGGTGACTTCATCTGTAAATTAGCTGGTCTCCTCTAGCAGTAATGGGTGTGAAAGAGATTTTAGGCTGGCCTGAGCTCTGTATGCTCTCTTTCTCAACAGACATTATAGCTGAAAATGTAGTGAGACCTTTTAAAATGGTGTTTTAAGTTTTCGAAATGCTGCCTGGTTGTCTTGCAGTGTCAGACTATCCCCCCTCTCCAAACACAAGTAACCTGCACACACATACAGAAACTGCAGAATTGTAATCCACTAAAAATGTATTCCCATTGTTCCACGAATTACATTACACTGGTGATCCATGGAATGACATTCTGAAGCATTTCTTATGTCATTCAAATGCATTCCTCTTTTCCGGCAGTTCATAAATTTTACCCATTTTTTTATCCGTTTGCCCACAGCAAGGTGTTACAGGGACACTAGGAATTAAGTGGATGCATTTTCAAGTAAATATACCCACTTGATTCGGTACTGGGTCAATTTCACAAAACTAGAACTGCATGGCAATAACCACACAGAGCAGAAAGCGCGTATATTTAGAGTGATGGGGGTATGATGGTACAAGGGAATTACCACTACCCCTGTCACTCTATGCCTCAGTCAGGAAATGCTAACTTGCCATGTGCTGGGTGCCCGGTCGAGCCACTCCTGTGATGGAGTGGCAAAAACTCCAGCACACAGACAGATTGGAGATCTGGGACCGTGGTTCGGATCCTCACAGGTCTCATGGTGTTATTCCTTTTGCTGTTGTTTTTTTGTTTTAAAACAAAGTTTACCCCTCCTGAGTTTTCCCATTCCCAGAGTCTGCGCCCCCTTGAGTTAGTTATTTAAGTTCTGGGGTGGGTGGGGTCAAAACCCATCAAAAAAACATAAAGTCCTATTGTTTGCAATGGGCACACTCTTTTTGTTTGAGTCATTGTTTTGTCTGACTGTTGCGGTTGGGTCTGTGCTGGGCGCAGTGATTGCAGCTGTGCTGTTTTTGTCCATGGAAATATGACCCGTGCCCTTGATTTAGTGGAAGTTACATGCAGAAGTAATGGAACAACTAGCTATAGAAAAATGTGCATTGGTGGAATCCTGCTCTATTGATACTAAGTTGTTAATTTGAAGCTGCAGTAATATATCAGAATAGATATCCACAGAAGAATGTTTCAGTGAAATACTGTTCTGTTAATACAGTTCAGAATTCCAGAGAATAAACCAAGAATTCTGAAATCCATTCCACCAGTGGAATACCCATTCCACAGGAATTCTGCTGATGGAATTCTACATTCTGCAGAGCTTTAATAAGCCAGCAAATTTTATCTAGCATAGCGACTCTTCCCAAAGGCTCGATGCAATATACATAAACACTCAGTTTAAATACATTTAATATTTCAAAAATCAGTATATCAGTTAAGCCAATAGGACTGTGACACCAGCTGTTGTACAACAATCCATGTTATTTCATATTGTCTAGGTTATCTTCTTTAAGATAGGTTATGACACAGTTTTGAACATTCTAAAAGCTGTTGTACATTTTCTGTTAACAAATGCATTTGTGACACTGTTTGCCCTGACTCCTACCTGACACCCATTTTCATTTTCACAGAGAGTGACCTGTTCAGGCCACAGCATGCCTTTGTGACCACACTAGCAGTTCACAGTCTGCACCCTCAGGGTGTGTGAGGAGATTCCCCTCAGAGCGCAATGTCACTTTCTAGGCCGAGACACTCCTCAGGTTGTTCACTCTCTGTGTACTGGTGCTCATTCACTCTCTTTGTACTGCATTTTAATTTTTTTTTTTGTAAATAAAAGAAATTCAGTGTTTGGTGAATAGTGTATGGTACTTGTGTATACTTTGGCCCTTTCTCTGTTCCCACCCTCAGTAGAGCAGCCAGGAGGTGATAGGGAATAGAAAGCCCAGCTCTTAGGGTGTGAAGAGTGCTGGAGAAGGAGGAGACAGAGAGGATGGTGGGAGCTGAAAACACTCTGAGAGAGGATTGCTGGGAGAGGCTGGTTTTATTGGACTAGCGTAGGGATTTATATCCCCACATTGAATTTTGGGCAAAGCCCTCCCATTCAATGTTTGGTAAATCATGTACGGTGCTTGTGTATACTTAACTTTGGCCTTTCTCTATTCCCACCCTCAGTAGAAGAGCCAGGTGGTGATAGAGAATAGAAGGCCCAAAAAAGAGACAGTGATTACTTTCTCCAACTCATGGAGAGTGTAAACATTAGCACGCAGGAGAGGAACCCATGTGGAGGAAATCTCTGAGGCCCAATGGCTACTGGCAATGGCCCATCCTGTAGGAACACTAAGAGGAGATGATCTCAAATGCATGTCTGCTTTCTTTTTCTGGATTAGAACTGTTTGATTCTAGCTTCAGGGTCCATCTTCCAAGATTCCTAATGACAGAGCAAGAATGATGATATGGATGCTGATGAAGCTGCCTGTATCTGAAGAAATGTCCCGATAAATTAGAGTTCTCACTTAGTCCAGGAAATATTTGATGAACCTTGCTGTACTACTGATGAAAGTCAGAAAGGGTTGATGAAGATTTGAAGCAAATGTGGTATAGCAGGAGCTGATCAAAAAGCTACTAGGCACCATTTATGATGAACTGAGTAATAATCTGAATTCCTGTGAGAAGACAGTCTTTTATATCATGAATTGCCCTTTGTGAGAATTTTCAACAAAAAAAGCTGATGACTTAAGAAACCCTTCGGAGATGAGAAGGCTAGACAACTGGCTGATGAGACCAGAATGTTTGATGTAGTATGCAGCATGTCCAATGAGTTTCAGACTAGAAGTCCACTGATATGGAGTTGCAGGAGCTTGTGGATGATGTGATATGAAATCAAAGCAATTATTAAGTAACTTGAAGGTGGGGGATGGATCTGATAAAGAAGCATAGGATTCTGGATGAATATAGCTTTATAATACCATGATGATATCAAGGCAGCAGTTATGAATGAGAGAACATGAACAATGAGTTGATTGAAAGGTATAAATGAGGAATAGCTCTTCCAAGTGGAATACGAGTTGCATGGGTAGCGAGCACTAGCTGAACCAGAATGCTTAGGCTTGCTGATTATTGTTTGCTAAATCATGAGAAGATCTGCAAATCAAGGAGAAGAATAACTGTTAGAAAATGGGTTAAGGAATTTCCAGACTCTGATTGGCTGATAGCCCTGGCAAGGAGGGTGTCTATCTGACAACAGAGCCCGGGTATTAAAAGTGCCAGTCCCCGCTGGCCTCATCACCAATATCAATGAGCACTGGCTATTTTGAAACTGCAGACCCACCATTTTTTCCCCTGATAATTGAGACTGCCAACTGCTAACCTACAGGCCACCACCACCAACCCCCACACACACACCATATACCCAAAACCATCACTTAGCAAACAAAAGCATGTTATTTAAAATAAAATACATAATTTTCACCACAGCAGAGTGTTACAGTGCGACAAAGCTAGCCGCAATTCCCGTCCCCTCAAAATCCAACTGATGTAGTGGCTGGAGCGAGCCGGTAACGCATATCCCTGTCCGAGGAACTGAAGATATCAAAGTGCTGGCACCGCTTCTTGGCCAGATACTCCTGATCGCTCAAGTATTTAATAGAAGACCTGGTAATCACTCATCTCCCTCCCTTGGAACTGCTGCCACCACTCCTGGGCCGATTCTCCCAATCCCTTCTACTTTAAAATTCAGCCCCAGCTATGTGAAAGCCAAAACACAGTAATCTACTTGTTTTAACACAGCTGCTTTTCCTTTAGCTGCGTGCTCACTCAACCTCTATCCCAGTTTAGCTCTGGTCCTTCCATCTATCCTACGCTACTACATAGTGCCCGCTTCCTACTCTGCTCAAACCTGGAAGCCATCCGCTAAATTGTAAGCTGCAAGCTGGCAGCATGCATCCCTTAATGGGCAAGACAACCATTCAGAATCCCGGAGGGTACCATATGGCTTTCTTCAGCAAACAATGTCCAGCACATTAGCAAATGAAGCGACCCATCCTCTACCATAAGTAAACTAAAAATCTGTCTTTGCTTTGCAAAGGAATAGAAAATGAGGCAACTGCTAAAATACAATATTTACTGGTGGCATACATAATCGGAACCATTCAGTGCCTCCTCAGCAATTGTACAGCTCATCTGGCTTTCACCACCATGAGTTTTCATGCTCCTAACCCCTGCACCTCTTGCACAACCCCCTGCATTTTCTTGACTATTCTCACATTTAAACTGGTTGCTCTTGCATCCTTCACTGAAACAAAGGCCACTGTCCAGCATGATCATGAATTGTAGGATCAGCACAAAAGCCCATCGATGGGGGAAATAACCATGACAACCAGAACAAAATGTCCCACATACAGAGGCTCTAGAAGGGCAAAAGTTTGCAGCTCAAAAACAAAATCCATAGACTTTTAATACAGGTGGAAGGACTATTTTATGTCAAAACATAGTTTAAACTAATTTTTTACCAAACTTATTTTGTTTTACAGTGCCCATTTTCTAAGCACAATAATACCCTCCAAGTGGGCAGTATTGTGCTATGACAAACCTTCCAGGGGCTATAAGGCTCTCTACCTGTGGCATCGGGCCTCATTACGCCCCTGGGTGGTCTGGTATAGCACAATATCGCCCACCTTGTCAGGTATTATTGCTCACGTAGAATCCCAGAAATGACAACAACAAATGATATAGAACCATTACATAGAAACATAGACTTTGATGGCAGATAAGGACCGCTTGGCCCACCCAGTCTGCCCACTTCCCTACCTATGGGATAAGCTACATATCCAACAGCCTGCTTCCTCCTACACCCCACAATAATTGCCTTATGTCTGTCCCATGCACTCAAATTGCCCCACTGTTTTTGAACCCACTGCCTCATCACAAAGGCCATACCTTACGTCTGCTGCTCTCTCTCTGGAAAATTACTTTCTCATTTGCCCCTAGGTCATCCCCTCTATCTTCAAATTGTACATCCTTGTTCTTGCCGTCTCTTTTCTCAAGATACTACCCTCTTGGACTTTGTCGATTCCTTGATGCTAGAAGTTTATATCCCTTCCTCCTCCTCCTTTCCTTGTGGGTATACATATTAAGCTCCTTTAGTTTCTTTTCATATGACTTCTGGTGCAGACCCTGCACCATTTTAGTTGGCCCTCTCTTGACTGCTTCCATCCTGTCTATATCCTTGTGGAGATGGGGTCTCCAGGACTGCATGCAGTACTCCAAATGGGGTCTCACCAACTGTCTGTACAGAGGGATAACAACTTTCTGTTTTCTACCTGTGATGTGTCTCCATATGCATCCCAGTACCCCCCCAGCCCTCCTTACTGCCTTCTCACATTGCTTACCTACTTTTAAGTCATCTGATATGACTATCCCAGATCCCTTTCCATTTGTGTTGTTTTTAATACCCCCCCATTGTGTACTCTTGCCCTGGAATTTTGTTTCCCAGGTGCATTACTTTGCACTTTTTTGCATTGAACCTAAGCTGCCATACATTTGACCATTCCTCCAAACTTGCCAAGTCCCTTCTCATCTTGTACACACCCCATTGCAGATTTCTGTGCTGTCTGCAAAGAGGCATACTTTTCCCTTCTAGCCCCACTGCAATGTCACCTACAATGACAATAAAGAGGACTGGTCCCAGTACTGAGCCCTGCGGTACCTTGATTGTAACCCCCCTTTCTTCGGAGTGGACTCTGTTAACTGTTACTCTCTGTGTTCTGTTGTCATAGAAACATAGAAACATAGAAGTTGATGGCAGATAAGGACCGTAAGGCCCATCCAGTCTGCCCATTTCTTTCTCTAGCTTATGAATGTGCCATTGGCCTTTGCTCTGTCAATGGTCTATCTATTCATACTCATCTGTATTGCTCCCTTATGCCTATCCCATGCCTGTTTGAAGCCCTGCACTGTATTCATATCCACCACCTCCTGTGGTAGGCCATTCCATGCATCCATCACCCTTTCTGTGAAAAAGAACTTCCTCACATTACCCCTTAATCAGCCTCCTTCTAATCTCATGCTGTGTCCTCTTGTCCTGCTATTTTTCCTTATATTGAAACATGTTAGACTCTTTCACCTTGTTAATACTCTTAAGGTGTTTGAATGTTTCAATCATATCACCTCTCTCCCTCCTTTGCTCTAGGGTATACATATTGAGTTCTGTTAATCTGTCCTCATATGTTTTCTGATGCAGTCCCTGCATCATTTTGGTTGCCCTTCTCTGGACTGTCTCAATTAGGTTAATGTCCTTGTGAAGCTGTGGCCTCCAGCACTGCACACAGTACTCCAGATGGGGCCTATCCAGTGTCTTGTAGAGAGGGATTATTACCTCCCTCTTCTGACTTGTGATACCCCTACTAATACACCCCAACATCCCTCTAGCCTTACCTACTGCTTTAGTGGTCTGCTTGGATGATTTCAGGTCATTGGTGATGATGATGCCCAAGTCTCGTTCTTCCCTTGTGACTGCCAGCAACTCCCCTACCAGCCATAGGTGGCTTCAGGGTTTCTCTTCCCTATGTACATGATCTTGCACTTCTTTGCGTTAAACCCCAGTTGCCACTCTTCTGACCATTTTGCTGGTTTATGCAGATCTCTTCTCATTTTGCCCACCCCATCTGGATCATCTACTCTGTTGCAGATCTTGGTGTCATCTGCAAACAGACAAACCTTACCCTTCAGTCCATCAGCAATGTCACTGATGAAGATATTGAAGAGGACTGGACCCAGGACTGATCCCTAAGGTACCCCACTTGTAACTTGCATCTCTTCTGACTGTATACCATTTACCACCACTCTGTTTTCTGCCCATCAACCAGTTTGCCACCCAGTTGACCAACGTCTGACCCACCCCGAGCCTACCCAGCTTATTAATCAATCTTCTATGTGGAACAGTATAGGACGCTTTGCTGAAGTCAAGGTAGGCAACATCAATTGCTCCCCCTTGGTCCACCACTCTGGTTACCCAATCAAAGAAATCTATGAAATTAGTTTGACAGGACCGTCCTTTTACAAACCCATGCTGTCTTGGATCATGTGCTCCTATGGATTTCAGGTGTTGCACTATCTTTTCCTTAAGAAGTGTCTCCAAAATCTTGCCCACTACTGAAGTAAGACTGACTGGTTTGTAGTTCCCTACCTCCTCCCTGTTACCACGCTTGTGGAGCGGGATCACATGAGCCCTTCTCCAGTCTTCTGGAACCTCTCTTGTGCTCAGAGACTCACTAAACAGTTCTGATAATGGCTCTGCTAGTTCCACCCTTAGCTCCTTTAGTACCCTGGGATGTGTGCCATCAGGTCCTATTGCCTTGTCCACCCTGAGCTTATTGAGCTCTTGTAGGACCATTTCTTTTGTGAAGGGACTAGTGCACACCTCCCTCCCCTCTGTGTCCATGGTGCTGAGCTGTGCGCCCTGCACTACCTTCTCTTCAGTAAATACTGAGCAAAAGCATCTATTTAGGATAGATGCTTTTACATGGTCCTCCTCCTCACATGCCCCCTTATCCCCTTTGATCTTAGCAATACCCCCTCTGGACTTTCTCCTTTCACTGATGTATCTATAGAATGTCTTGTCACCTTCTTTTACTATTCATGCTAGTATTTCCTCGGTTTGGGCCTTTGCCTGCTTAACTGTCTTCCCTGCTTCCCCTAAGGAAGTTTGGTATGACTCCCTATCTTCATCATGCTGCATTCTCTTATATTTCCTGAAGGCCAGCCTTTTGGCTCTGACCTTTTCTGCTACTGAGTTTGAGAACCAAAGTGATTTCCTACTTCTTTTGCACTTTCTTTTCTCACTAACACAATGGGATGTTTCTTCAAGTATTGCATCTGTAATGCTTGCCTACTTTGCCTGTACCCCGTCACCTGTATTTCTTTTTGCCAGGGCTAGCTTAACTCTGTTGGACATCTTATCAAAGTCAGCTCTTCTGAAGTCCCATATTTTTGCCTTGGAGTGGGATGATTTTGTTCTAGTGGCCAAACTGAACCATACCATGTGATGGTCACTGGCACCCAGGTGGCCTTCTACCTGGAGAGCTGTGATCCTTTCCTTGTTAGTCAGTACTAGATCTAGGATAGCCCTGTCTCTTGTGGGTTGTTGTACCAGTTGTTTGAGGCCCTCCCCCTGCAGGGAATCCACCATGTGTCTAGTTCTGGCAGATGTCCATGCTGGTATTGACCAATCTGTATCTGGCATGTTGAAGTCTCCCATTATCAGAACCTCACCTATAGCTGTCATGTTTTGTATATCTTCTAACAGTAACATATCTACGTCCTCTCCCTGGTCTGGAGGCCTGTAGACAACCCCAGTTCTTATGGCTGTCCCATTTCCTGGTTCCAGGGTGACCCAGTTCTTCTGGTTCCTTATGTGTATTCTGAATTTCTGCAGCATTGATATTTTCATTGACATAAAGGGCCGCTCCACCCCCCTTTTTGCACCTCGGTCCCTTCTGAACAGTACATAGCCAGGTACTGAAGTCTCCCAAGTGTGGTTACTGGTAAACCATGTCTCGCGAATGGCTATTATGTCCAGTTTAGCCTCTATCATTATTGCCTGCAGGTCTGGGATCTTGTTTCCCAGACTGTGAGCATTTGTGTACATGATTTTCCATTGGCCAGATTTCAGTGTGTTAGTTGTTGGGCGAGGCCCTGCATTTCCCCTGTGCATCATATGGGGAGCCAGACCTTTTTCTTTACCTGGTGATGCAAAAGAACTACAAACATGCTGAACTCCTGTTTGACCACTAGCTGAGGAGGGAAGGGTGTTCTTCCCATTCGACATATGCAGTGCTGCACCCCTCTCCCCTTTTGCTAGTTTAAATATTCTGCAAAGACATCAAACTTCTGCCCCAATGCTGCTGGCTCCTCCTTAGTCAGATGCAGTCCATCAAATTTAAAGAACTTTTGCTCCCAAAACTGTTGCCAGTTCCCTACAAATTTGTGTCCTTTTTCCTGGCCCCAGCCCTTGAGCCACATGTTTAGCTCCCCTATCTCCCCTTCTCTGACCTTCCGTCCATCTATCTCCCTCTCCCAGACTGGCAGGATCTCAGAGAAGGAAATGCCAGATGAAATGGATGATTGTTTGTTACCCAGCCTGGTCAGGTGTTCCTTGGTCTCCACAACTCACCTGGCTGGCGAGATTGTTAATCCCTATGTGTACCAGAACATCAATGTTTTCTCCTGCTTCCTGAACAATTTTAACAATCCTGTCAGTGTCTCTCCATGCTGATGTACCTGGGAGACATCTGACCATTACCCCTGGCTGGAGATATGTATCAACTCTCTGAATCATGGAGTCTTCTATGATCAGAAATTTTTTGGATATCCTTTTTGCTTTTTGTTTTGGTTCCTGTTTTGGGTGAGTTTTGTTGTGCTAGCTCCTGTGCTGCAGTGTCCTTTTCCCCTTTGTTTGATTTCAGAGATAGAAGTAGATACTTGTTTGTAGTTTTTATATAGTTTGTGGAGGTGATATGTTGGAGAGCACCGAGTGATGGGGCACCCGATTTGCCCCTCCTAACCACCTGCCAACCTCCTGGACCAACTACCCTCTGCAGTCAAGGTGCTTCTGTTGGATGTTGGGGAAATGGCGGGCAGTTCTTATAATACATTTCCTCTTGAATATGCAATTTGGAGTGCGCAATCTCTGCCCATGCTGCCTGGAGCTGAGCCCTTGATCTCAATGACCCAGCATGTGGGACAGTGTCCTAAATCCTGTAAAACTGCCCTTCTGAAAGTGTTCTGCAGTACCTGCAGTTAATGATATCCATTCCAGATATGTTGCTGGGTTTATAACCTGGTCAGAGTAATAAGAAGGAAGAAAATGAAAGAAAAAGTTTGATTTTGTGTTTTGTTTGTTTGTTTTTGTATAACTTGTTATAACAAGTTAAAGTACTAGTGCCCCTGTAAATGAGGTCACTGTGTGTATACCCCTGTGATCCACCCTTCCTGCTTTGCTACAGGAAATGTCGTGACTGTGCTACCCCAAAAAAGGAGTGTAGTGTGGGGTGGTTGTGGTTGTCCAGCCAATTTTTTATCCAGGCTACAACCCTGGGACCCACTCCCAGCCTAGCTAACTTATTTGTTAATCTTTTGTGTTGGACTGTGTCAAATGCCTTGCTAAAATCTAGGTAGGCCATATCCACAGCACCTCTCTGGTCTGGTCTACTACTTTGCTCACCCCGTCAAAGAAATCTATTAGATTTGTCTGACATGACCTTCCCACTGTGAATCTATGCTGCCTTGGGTCCTGTGCCCCGTTGACCCCTATGCAGTCTACAATTATTTCTTTCAGAAGTGTTTCCATCATTTTCCCTAACACTGAGGTGAAACTAACAGGTCTGTAGTTTCCTGCCTCTGCCATGCTCCCACTTTTGTGAAGGGGAATCACATCTGCCCTACTCCAGCCTTCAGGTACCGCACCGTACTCCCAATATTTATTAAAAAGGGTAGTCAGTAGTGTCACTAGTTCTCCCCTTAGTTCTTTTAGAATTCTGGGGTGAATCCCATCAGGCCCAACTGCTTTGTCCACTTTGAGTTTTAGGAGTTCTTTCAGGACCGTTCTTCTCTGAATGGACTGGTATCGACCCCCCTATTCAGAGTACTTCTATTGTTTGATTTAGGTACCTCCCTCTCCTATTTTTCTGTGAATATTGAGCAAAAGTATTTATTCAGTATATCTGCCTTTTCACTGTCACCCTCTGCCCACCCCCTCCCCTTTATTAAACCTCACTATCCTTGGTCTTTATTCGCTCCCTAATATACCTATAAAAAGTTTTTTTCCCCCTTATTAAATGAGCTGGCTATCTTTTCCTCGGTTTGGGCCTTTGTTATTCTAACTGCCTTCCCCACTGCCTTCTGCTTTAACTGATACAGATCTCCATCCTACATCTTCTGTGATTCCTTATACTTCCTGAATGCTATCTTTTTCTCCCCAACCTTCCCTTCCACCTCTTTTGAGAACAATCGTAGTTATTTTCTTCATTTTGTTTTATTTGCTTCACACAAAGGCTTGCTGCCTATGTGATGGCAGTTCTGATTTTTCCCATTGTTTCTCCACCCCTCCTTCCAGCCCATTTGCTAGTGCATTCCTTAGGCACTCTCCTATTTTTACAAAGTCATCCCTTCTAAAGTCCAGTACCCTCACTTTTGTATGGCTTCACTCTACGCCTGTGTTTATCATGAACCACATTGTTTGGTGGTCATTTATTCCCAGATGGCAACCCACTTCTAAATCCGAGATCCCCTCTCCATCCACTTTTGAGAGTACCAGGTCTAAGATAGCTCCCTCTTGAGTGGGTCCAACACTAGCTGTCTGAGGCATGCCCCTTGAAGGGCATTGAAAATGACCCTGATACTGGATGTGGCTGCAGCAAATGTGTTCCAGTCAACATCTGGCATATTCAGGTCCCCAATCAACAATATCTCCACTTTTTCTGTAATTCTAAGGATGCCTTCTATCATTTCCTTGTCATAGAAACATAGAAACATAGAAGTTGACGGCAGATAAGGACTGCAAGGCCCATCCAGTCTGCCCATTTCTTTTTCTACCTTATAAATGTGCCATCGGCCTTTGCTCTGTCAGTGACCTATCTATTCATAGTCATTTGTATTGCTCCCTTATGCCTATCCCATGCCTGTTTGAAGCCCTGCACTGTATTCATAGCCACCACTTCTTGTGGTAAGCAATTCATGCATCTACCACCCTTTCTGTAAAAGAATTTCCCCACATTCCCCTTAATCGGCCTCCCTCTAATCTCATGCTGTGTCCTCTTGTCCTGCTATTTTCTTACATTTAAACATGTTAGACTCTTTCACCTTGTTTATGCCCTTAAGGTGTTTAAATGTCTCAATCATATCACCTCTCCCTCCTTTGCTCAAGGGTATACATATTGAGCTCCGTTAATCTGTCCTCATATGTCTTCTGATGCAGTCCCTGCACCATTTGGTTACCCTTCTCTGGACTGCCTCAATTTGGTTAATGTCCTTGTGAAGGTGTGGCCTCCAATACTGCCAGTACTCAGATGGGGCCTAACCAATGTCTTGTACAGAGGATTATTACCTCCCTCTTACGACTTGTGATACCCTACTAATACACCCTAACACCCCCTAGCCTTACCTACTGCTTTAGAGGTCTGCTTGGATGATTTTAGGTCATCAGTGATGATGATGCCCAAGTCTCTTTCTTCCTTTGTGACTGCTAGCAACTCCTCCCAGCCTATAAGTGGCTTCAGGGTTTCTCTTCCCTATGTGCATGATTTTGCACTTCTTTGCATTAAATCCCAGTTGCCACTCTTCTGACCATTCTGCTAGTTTATCAGATCTCTTCTCATCTGCCCACCCATCTGGATCATCTACTCTGTTGCAGATCTTGGTGTCATCTGCAAACAGACAAGCCTTACCCTCTAGTCCATCTGCGAGGTCACTAATGAAGATGTTGAATAGGACTGGCCCCAGGACTGATCCCTGAGTACCCACTTGTGACTTGCATCTCTTCTGACTGTATACCATTTACCACCACTCTGTTTTCTGCCAGTCAACCAGTTTGCCACCCAGTTGACCAACTTCTGACCCACCCAGGCCTACCTAGCTTATTTATCAATCTTCTATGTGGAACAGTGTCAAAGCTTTGCTGAAGTCAAGGTAGGACATCAACTGCTCCCCTTGGTCCACCACTCTGGTTACCCAGTCAAAGAAATCTATGAGATTAGTTTGACAGGACCTTCCTTTGTAAACCCATGCTGTCTTGGATCCTGTGCCCTATGGTTCTAGGTGTTGCACTATCCTTTCCTTAAGGTGCCTCCATAATCTTGCCCACTACTGAGGTAAGACTGACGGTCTGTAGTTCCCCGCCTCCTCCCTGCTACCACTCTTGTGGAGTGGGATCACATGAGCCATTCTCCAGTCTTCTGGGACCTCTCCTGTGCTCAGAGACTCACTAAACAATTCTGCTAATGGCTCTGCTAGTTCTCTTTTAGCTCCTTAAGTACCTGGGATGTATGCCATCAGGCCCTTTGCCTTATCCACCCTGAGCTTAGCAAGCTCTTGTAGGACCCTTTCTTTTGTGAAGGGAGTAGTGCTCACCTCCCTCCCCCCTGTGTCCATGATGCTGAGCTGTGGGCCCTGCCCTACCTTCTCTTCAGTAAATACTGAGCAAAAGTATCTATTTAGGATAGATGCCTTTACAGGGTCCTCCTCCTCACATGCTCCCTTTTCTCCATTAAGCTTAGCAATACCCCCTCTGGACTTTCTCCTTTCACTAATGTATCTATAGAAAGTCTTGTCACCTTCTTTACTGTTCGTGCTAGTGTTTCCTCAGTTTGGGACTTTGCCTGCCTTACTGCCTTACCTGCTTCCCTTAGGGCAGTTTGGTATGCCTCCTATCTTCATCCCGCTGTGTTCCCTTATATTTTCTGAAGGCCAGCCTTTTGGCTCTGACCTTTTCTGCTACTGTATTTGAGAACCAAAGTGGTTTCCTTCTTCTTTTGCACTTCCTTTTCTGTCTAACACAATGGGATGTTGCTTCAAGTATTGTATCCTTAATGCTTGCCCACTTTGCCTGTACCTCCTCACCTGTGTTTCTTTTTGCCAGGGCTAGCTTAACTCTGTTGGCCATCTTATCAAAGTCAGCTCCTCTGAAGTCCCATATTTTTGCCTTGGAATGGGATGATTTAGATGTAGTAGCCATTGAACCATACCATGTGATGGTCACTGGCCCCAGGTGACCTTCTACCTGGAGATCTGTGATCCCTTCTTTGTTAGTCAGTACTAGATCTAGGATAGCCCTGTCTCTTGTGGGTTGCTGTACCAGTTGTTTGAGGCCTCCCCTGCAGGAATCCACTATGAGTCTAGTTCTGGCAGATGTTCCTGCTGGTATTGACCAATCTGTATCTGGCATGTTGAAGTCTCCATTATCAGAACCTCCCTTTAGCTGTCATGTTTTGTATATCTTCTAACAGTAATGTGTCTATGTCCTCCCTCTGGTCTGGGGGCCTGTAGACAACCCCAGTTCTTATGGCTGTCCCATTTCCTGTTTCAGGGTGACCCACAGTTCTTCTGGCTCCTTATGTGTATTCTGAATTTCTGTAGCTTTGATATTTTCATTAACATACAGGGCTCCTCCCCCCTTTTTGCACCTCGGTCTCTTCTGAACAATACATAGCCAGGTACTGAAGTCTCCCAAGTGTGGTTACTGGTAAACCACGTCTCACTAGTGCTACTATGTCCAGCTTAGCCTCTGACATTATTGCCTGCAGGTCTGGGATCTTATTTCCCAGGCTGTGAGCATTGTGTACATGATTTTCCATTGGCCAGATTTTGGTGTGTTAGTTGTTGGGTGAAGTTTGGCATTACCCTGTGCATCGTATGGAGACAAACCTTTTTCTTACCTGGTGATGCAAATGAAGCAAACACGCTGAATTCCTGTTTGACCACTAGCTGAGGGAGGTGTTCTTCCCATTAGACGTATGGGGTGCTGCACCCTCTCCCATTGTAGTTTAAATATTCTGCAAAGGCGTCAAACTTCTGCCCCAATGCACTGACTCCCTCTTTAGTCAGATGCAGTCCATCAAATTTAAAGAACTTTCGCTCCCAGAACTGTTGCCAGTTCCTACAAATCTGTGTCCTTTTCCTGGCACCAGTCCTTGAGCCACGTGTTTAGCTCCCCTATCTCCCCTTCTCTGACCTTCCGTCCATCTGCTCCCTTTTCCCAGACTGGCAGGATCTCAGAGAAGGAGATGCCAGATGAAAAAGATGATAGTTTGTCACCCAGCCTAGTCAGGTGTTCCTTGGTCTCCACAACTGACCGGCTGGCTAGATCATTAGTCCCTATGTGTACTAGGTCATCAATGTTTTTTCCTGCTTTGTGAACAATTTTAGCAATGTGGTCAGTGTCTCTCCATGCTGATGTACCTGGGAGACATCTGACCATCACCTAGCTGGAGATGGGTATCAACTCCCGAATCATGGAGTCTCCTATGATCAAGTTTTTGGATTTCCTTTGTGCCTGTTTAGTTTTGGTTCCTGATTTGGGTGAGTATTGTTGTGCTAGCTCCTGTGCCGATGTCCTGCTCTGCAGTGTCTTCTGCCTCTTTATTTGATTTCAGAGATAGAGGCAGATACCTGTTTGTAGTGTTTATATGGTTTTGGAGGTAATGTGTTGGAGAGCAGAGAGTGATGGGGCACCTGATTTGCTCCTCCTAACCACCTGCCAACCTCCTGGACCAACTATCCTCTGCAGTCGAGGTTTTTCTGTTGGATGCTGGGGAAATGGCGGGTGGTTCTTATAATGTATTCCTCTTCAATATGAAATTTGGGCGTGCAATCTCTGCCCATGCTGCGGAGCTGAGACCTAAGATCTCCAAAGGCCCAGCATGTAGGACAGTGTCCTAAATCCTGTAAGACTGTCCTTCTGAAAATTGTTCCACAGTACCTGCAGTTAATGAAATCCATTCCAAATAAGTTGCTGGGTTTGTAACCTAGTCAGAGTAATTAGAAGGAAAAAAAATGCAAGTAATGGTTTAATTGTGCTTTGTTTAACTTGTTATAACAAGTTAAATTACTAGTGCCCTATAAATGAGATCACCTTGTGGAGCCCCACTGATCCGCCCTTCCTGCTCTGCCACAGGAAATGTCACAACTGTGGTACCCTATAAAGGAGTGTAGCGTGGGGTGGTTGGGGATGGGGGTGGGTGGCTGGGCCCTTCCTGCCTAAAGAAGAACCACGGACGAAAGAACAAGGAGGTAGAGCAGAAACAATCAGTCAACAACAAATGCAGTAACCCTGAAGCTTATCCTAATGTTAGATAAAACTGTAAAACCTGTAAAGCACCACCTGTAATAATTTCAGAAGATATACCCTGTAAGAAACACTTTGCTCAGAGAAAAATAAAGCAGTAACTGAAGATATACCTTGCAAAAGACAATTTGAATCAGAAGATTACAGCAGTAATCTGTTGCTTTAACACCTGTAGGCACACCTTGTAATAATGCAGAAGAAGGTATACCAGCAACAACAATTTGAATCAGAGAAAAATAAAGCAATGAAATGTTAGCAACAAACAGTAGCAATCCCTGTGAGTAAAAATAAAACACCACCACACAGTAAATCTGCTTAGCCAAACTAAGTCTTAATCCTTCTCCCTTGCTCTGGTAAGTTTCTCTACTCTGCCTTTCAAGCAGTCTTAGAAGAAAGAGCTCAGGTGAAGCTAGGTGCCTTGGCCAGCAAACCAAGTCTTCTACCTCCAAGATATCAACTAACCTGACTTTTAACCCTTCTTTCTGTTGGAATACTGACAGTTTGCCAGCTCCACCCCACATACACACCTAATCCTTTGGAAGGGCTGTGGGAGGAAAAGCAATTAGCTCCTTCAATGTGAGAAGGAGACTGAAACACCTCTGAGACAACAAACCTTTTCAGCAAACAAGAATAAAATAAAACACAGTGTCAAACAGTAATTTTGCTTGCAATGATAAAAAGTCACAAAATGTAAGCTCCACCTGTAATACAGTAATTTCAGAGAAGATATACCCTGTAAGAAACACTTTGCTCCAGAGAAAATAAAGCAGTAACAGAAGATATACCTTGCAAAAGACAATTTGAATCAGAAGATTACAGCAGTAATCTGTTAGCACACACCTGTAGGCACACCTTGTAATAATGCAGAAGAAGGTATACCAGCAACAACAATTTGAATCAGAGAAAAAATAAAGCAATGAAATGTTAGCAACAAACAGTAGCAATCCCTGTGAGTAAAAAATAAAAACACCACCACACAGTAAATCTGCTTAGCCAAACTAAGTCTTAATCCTTCTCCCTTGTTCTGGTAAGTTTCTCTACTCTGCCTTTCAAGCAGTCTTAGAAGGAAAGAGCTCAGGTGAAGCTAGGTGCCTTGGCCAGCAAACCAAGTCTTCTACCTCCTTTTTTTTTTTTTTTTTTGATGACTCAATCTTTATTTGCTTGGTGTACATAAATAATACATTGCTTCTCCAAGTAGCGGTCGGCAACTATGTGAGAGGTGATACACAGAGAACAACAGTGACACTTTCAGTGCACTACAGAGACACGATTAACAGAAACCTCTGAATAAAGTGGTGGAGGTACCACACATAGACTGTTTACACAGCTGTACAACAGTCCTTACACCTTAAGGTTGGTACGATCATGGTACTTCTGGTATGGGTCGTTGATGAACCAATTTCGCCTCTTCCAAAAAGATGTTGTCATCTTATCAAGAAGTTTACTTTGTGTTTTGTTACAGAAAACGTGCTCTCTCAGACGCCTTATTCTGGAAGGTTTTTTCTTCCAAAGTTTCTTCTTATAGCCAGCCCTTCTTCTTAGCCAAAGACCACAATGTAGTCGGAGAAACCGCTTGACGACAGCTTTAACTGATTTCCTCTTTCCTTTTCTCAAGCCGAAGTATGTAAGTGTCCTTACTGGCTGATGAACAACACATGGGAGGAGGAGTGATACTTTTTGAACAACTGATTGGTTGTTTAAAAAGGTCAGGCTATTTCCTGCAGATGGTATCAGCTTGGCTGTAAAAACTGCTGGTCTCTGGACGTGGTGGAGGTTCAGGGTAGAGAATGTGCAGGCATTCTGGGCAACGCATGTGCCTCTCTGGGCCAAAGGAATAAGAGGTCTCAACAGTCCTGCAATGCTTCGCAAGGCGACCGCCATGATCCATTTTCTCTCTGAGACAGGGGGTCTGTATACAACCCCCATGTGGATTGTGGTGCCATTTCCTGTCTCCAAGGTGGTCCACAGTGCCTCCTCTCCTCTCTGTTTACTGTTTAGTTATGTTGCTTTGATCTCTTCTCTTACGTAGACAGATACTCCTCCTCCCCTTCTTGTCCATCCTATAAACTGTGTACCCTGGTATGTTGGTAACCCAGTCATGGTTCTCTGTGTACCATATCTCTGTGACTGCAACAATATCCAGGTGTCCCTCTTCCATCAAGGCCACTAGTTCAGGAAGCTTGTTACCAGACTACAGGTCTTGGTACTCATCACCTTCCATTTTTTGATGGCCTTCCCCATTTTAGTCCCATCCCTGTCCTTACTGCCTTTGCCATTTTCTCCATTTCCCTTTGTCCTCTCCCTTTTGACCTCTCTACCTTGGTGTTTACCTTGATAACAACCTTGTTTTGTGGGGGGAGACTGGGAATTCCCTGACCCTTTTGAGTGTCTCCCCCCTTGGCTAGTTTAAAAGCTTGCCAATGAAGCTTTTATACCTATCACCTAGGATCCTGGTTCCCCTCCTGGACAGATGCAGACCATTATGCCAGTATAGGCTTGTATCCCTCGAGGTGGACCCACAGTCCCCAATGAAGCCAAATCCCTGTGCTCTGCACCAGTATGCCAACCATTCATTGAATCCCATGGTGTGGCGTACCCTAGCCACACCCATACCACAGACAAGTAGTCCCTCTGAGAAGGTTACCATGTCTGCTACTTGTCTAAGGCTCCTCCCCAACTCCACAAACTCCTCCTGCACTGCTCTGAACCCATTCCCAGTCAGGTCATTTGTCCCTAGGTGTACATTGATGTCCCACTCCCTCTCCTGTTCAGCTTTTCCCATGGTCTTGAAGATTTGCTTTCTGTCCCTCCAATCCATGGCACAAGTGAGCACCTTACCTCCCTCTCCCCTCCCTTCCCTCCCCTAGTTCTACCCCCTAACAACTGAGTCTCCCACCAGGAGCTGTTTCCTTCACCTATGGAGTCACATGCCACCATCCTGTGGGTCTCCTTTGTGGAGGTTCCCAGCATCCTCCATGGTCTCCACTGTGGGTGCTTCCATAGAGGAACCATACTCCACCAGAATGGTGTATGAATTGTGGAGAGACACAGCTGAAGGGATGTGCCACTGTTCCACCACCCTCATTCTCCCTGAGACCACCGTGGTTCAACTGTTCCTCTTTCTTGGCAACCTGTGAGGCAGTGGCAGCTGTCCTGGTGGTCCCTGGGTGAGGGAGGAGGTTTACCTACTCCTTGCCAGGTTGGATTGAAGACAGGCCACCTTCTCCCTCAGAGCAGAGAGTTGCCTGCAAATAGGGAAGCAGCACAGCCTCCAGAATGTCTCCTGGAAGACTCCACCCCACAACCAGTGCATTGCACCACTCTCCACATGTCTCTTTCCCTTCCTGTTTGAGAATTCTTTTCCTCTTTTTTGTTAGTGTGTATGAGTGCTTTTTTCCCCTATGCAGAGTGCTGGGCTGATAAGGATGTGACAGGTATATGCCCTTTACCCTTTTGGGGAAGTGATGTCAGAACTCCTGGTATAAAGGAAATAACACTCTTGGGGTGGGTGGGGTGAGGGGCAGGGTTGGTGGGACCAAGCTCGTGCCCTCCAAAGACAAGCAGACACAGTTCTTACCCACCATCCCAGTGAGTGCTTTCCTTCTTTTCAGCAAGACAATCTGCACAACAGTTTAACAGAAAATATATCCTGAAAAAAACATTTTCTTTTTTTTAAACTCAGCTTTATTATTTCGTTCTGTTACAAAAGAATAAAAGATGTACAGCAATAGATGTTTGCATTGTAAATCAATTACAGTACTAGATATTACAAGATATCTTTAGTCAGGAATAAATCAGACTTTTACATATGCATTGAAGAAACAGATGACTGTAGATATATTATACTCTTACAAGTTACTGTACTGTTGTTAGTCACTAGATATCATTTCCATACATAATAATAATAATAATATTTATTTAATTAAGCGCCTTTCAAGTTTTCAAGGTGCTGTACAATTCATAAAAACAAGCATCAAAATACAGTAAAACAGAACAACAGTTTCAACAAATAAAATCAATTACAATATAGGTGGGAAGGCCTTATTCCATAAAAAGGACTTTAAAGCCCTTTTAAAAGTATCCACTGTTGTACTATCTCAGAGCAGATGGGGTAGAGAATTCCAGAGGGATGGAGCCACAAAACCAAAAGCACAGGCTCCAGAAGACTTCGAATTAACCCTTGGAATCTCCAGCAACCCCTCGTCAGCCGAGCGAAGCTGTCTCAGAGGGGTGTAAGGCAACAAAAGCTCTTTCAAGTAGTCAGGACCATACCCATGTAAGACTTTGTAGGTCAAAAGACCTACTTTAAAGGTGATCCACCACTGTATAGGCAGCCAGTGCAGAGAGCACAACACTGGGGTAATATGAGATCTTCTTGAAGCCCCCTACGACAAATGTGCTGCTGCATTCTGCACTAGCTGCAAGCGGCAGATATCAACCCCAGCAAGCCCTAGGTACAGGGAGTTACAGTAGACCAAGCGAGATGTCACAAAGGCATGGACCAAAACTGGCAAATCACCAGGAGGAACCAGGTGCCTAATTCTGGAGATGTTTCTAAGATGGAAAAATGCAGTCCTGACAACAGAGGACACCTGGTAATGAAGGGTCAACTCCGTGTCAAGCTCTACACCCAGGTTACACACCCATTCAGAAATGGGGATCTGGTCTCCTCCCAGAACTATTCCAGAGGGGGACCCCACCCCCAAACCCCCAACCCTGCGGCCAGGGTCCACAACCATAACCTCAGTCTTTCCTGGATTCAACTTTAAACCGCTGGTATTCATCCAGTCTTGGATGTGTGCAAGGCACTTATTCAGCACCGAGACAGCACTAACCTGGTCAGGTGCAAAAGACAGGTAGAGCTGGGTATCATCAGCATAGCAGTGAAACCTCAGCTCATACCATCTTACAATGTCTCTAAGGGGTAGCATATATACTGCGAATAACATGGGGGAAAGTACTGAACCCTGTGGTACCCCACAGGGCAGAGAGAAAGTCCCAGAAGAATGTAATCCCGAGACCACTCTCTGCGTTCTTCCCTTGAGGTAAGATGAAAACCATCTGAGGACCATACCTGAAAGTCCACAGATGGACCTCAGGCTTTCGAGCAAAACCCCACGATCCACAGTATCAAAGGCGGATGACAGATCAAGGAGAACCAGAATAGAACAGTGTCTCCGATCTCTCGCCATCATGAGATCATTGAGCACCCGAACCAGAGCAGTCTCGGTGCTATGCCTTTTACGAAAACCAGACTGGAGAGGTTCGTATAGACTATGGATGGTCAAATGGTTGTCTAATTGAGTCACCACAACTTTTTCAATAACCTTCCCTACAAAAGGGAGGTTAGAGATCGGGCGGTAGTTAGCTAGGTCATCCGGGTCCAAGGAAGTTTTCTTCAGAAGGGGAGTCACCATCCCTTCCTTCAGAGAGCTAGGGAAAACTCCCGTCTCCAAGGAGCACCAGATAATCCAAGTGAGGACCGGGCCAATAAACTCACTACATCCCAAAATCAGGGAAGTAGGACTCGGATCCAACCTACAGCATGTTGGGTGCATCTCGCGGACAATCCTCATAGTGTCTACGAAATCTGGCAGGTCAAAAGTACTCCAGGAAATTCCAGGCTCCATGACAAAACACTGATCAACTGCAGCAACCTTAGAGTGAGGTCGGGGACACTGCCTCCGGATGTCTTCCACCTTATTTACGAAGAACCGAGCGATCTCTTCACAGTCAGTCTGTGTAAAAACTCGACGGATCTGTTGACAGACTGGGTTGCACAGTCTGTCGACAGTTCTAAAGAGCTGATCCAGTCAATTCCGAGCAGCAGAAATTTCCCTGGACAGGAATTCTGCCTTCTTACGGGAAATTTCTGTTTGATAGAGCTTATAATGCTCTAACAAAATAAGATGGTCGGCAGTCTTCCTCCAACGATGCTCCAACCTATGCCCCAACCTCTGCAGCCCTCTCAACACCTCATCAAACCAAGGAATGATGGGACGGCGAGGAAGGGGGCGAACACGGGCAGTTGCAATCTGATCGAGGGCAGCCGATATGGTCTCATTATAGGCCACGACAAGCCTCTCAGGATCAGAGCACAAATTGTCAAACAGCGAGAAGTCAAGGACCACCATCAGGTCTTCAGGGACAACATCCCACAATGGGTGGTACTTGACCAACTCCACAGGGGCCGACCTACTCAGGGGGGCCTCAAAATTGAACCCAACTGAGTAATGATCAGACCAACCAACTGGTTCCACCACCAAATCAGATGCTTCGATCCCCAGGAGAAAAACAAGATCAAGAGAGTGCCCACCTTTATGGGTAGCTGTGTAAACAACCTGTGTGAAGCCCAGCGATGTCATCATCTGGAGGAAGTGTTGACCAAAAAGTGAGGATTCATCGTCGACCCACGCATTGAAATCGCCCAGTACCATCAATCTGGGTGATTCCAAAGCCATGTCAGCGGCAAAATCTGCTATTTCCTGCAGGAAAAGCTTCTCATCCCCTGGTGGATGGTAAATGAGAGCAATCCTGCACCCCACACCAGCTACCACAGTACACTCAAATGATCTTGCCTCCTCAACTGGAACACCAGTTAGGCCCAATCCGGTCTTGAAACAGATCACCACCCCCCCTGGATCTAATCTCGGGCGATGTATAACTGAGAACCTGGTAGGAAAAGCGGCCTCTAAAAATGGGGCCGCATTCCCATCCAACCAGGTCTCAGTAATGCAAGCCAGATCTGCCCCTGCAACAAAGTCCACAATAAGACCCGTCTTATTACAGACAGATCTGGCATTGCACAACAATGCCTGGGTTAGACGAGGTTGACGAGTTGTCCCAACCACTTTCCCTTGAGTACTGGAGGTGCCCTTAGGTATGGGAACCAGAACAGGACTACCACGATCCAGAAACCATTTTGCCCCAGGGCATCTTCGAGGTCTAACCACCCCTATGGGAGAGCACCGCTCCCTCCACTGTCCACGACCCTCCACACACCCCCAATTCCTCCGTCTCCTACGCACAATCCCTAATGTCTGACACCGATGGTAAACATGGGCTGGCAAGGGGGGCAAGACAAAGTGGCGGAGGGCATGGAGAGCGGAGGCCGAGTAACAAACAGCAGGTGAAGCTGGCCAGCACATCAGGCTGTCATAACAAAATAAAACCAGAAATAGAATAGAATGAACAACACCACCGCCCGCCAAAAAAAGAAATAAAATAGACTAATAATCTAATACAGCAAATAATATACAAAATTAAACTATTTTATATCCACAGGCCCTCTCACAGCCAGGGGATAATAAAATAACACAAAACTAACACTAATAACAATAAAATAAATAAAAATACATAGAGGAATAATTTAAAGACCACCCTCCAGGACACTCTCACTGAACCAAGCAGGGTGGGCTATAAGCTGAAACAAGCACTCTCACTGCTAAATTATCCCTCAAAACAAATACACTTCAAATACAATAAACCATATATATCAACCACCTGGGCTGAGAAGACAGTTTCTTAAAAATAGTAATATAATATAAACAGTTAGTATTTCCACAGTCACTTATCTTGCAGGAACTCTCCAATCACTTAATTGGGGCACTGAAGAAATCGATAATACTGGCCACTAAATCCTTAGTATATCTAAGAAACCAGAATTTCCAAATAGGATTCAGGGAACAGGAACTCCCAATTTTCAAGGAAGGCCACACATCAGGTCGCAGGTTCCATTAAATCAGTTCAGCAGCAGCTACCAAGCTACACTGGTGACCCAACACCACCACTCCAGGCCGGGTCAACCCACCGACCGACTCCGCCGGGAGTCTAGGGGAAATAGGGTCAAAGGCCAGCTCTCCAACAGGCCCTGACCCCTAACCCTGTGCAGGTCACCAGAGCTAGAGCCAAAAATAGGAACAAATTCCAGACTCCAAAAGACAGAACCCTAAGTCATAGTAGTCTCTGCCAACATGACAGTGCCACTCCAAATGAACCAAACGTAAATCCAGTTAATCACCACAGCCTTGAAGATACTGAATAGTGCCCAATAATCCTTAATAACCCAATCACGGTGGATTCCATCTTCTCCTGGTCTTCTCCAAGTCCCACAAAGATAAAGTTCACCTCGAAGAATGAGAGGGAGACGTTAAACAAGCAGGCAACTCGCTAAAGGCAAAAACGACAAAAAAAGGGCATATCTCTTTCCTTTCAACCCTTCTTAAGCTGAGCAAACAGAAAAAGAAAAACAGGCAAAAGTGGAACAATTGACAGGTTTTTCCAGGCTTGAGCCTCACCAGCTTGGCCAATGGTCAAGCTGCACACTCTCCTCTACCTTTATTTTTCTTAAAGGATCTATAGCTTTTAGTTGAGGACAGTCAGTCTCAGCCCACCTCAGACTATTCTCTCTGATCCCATCTCCACCAAACCCCACCTCTAATTTCTCCTCTTCTGCAACTCCTCTAGTCTGTCTTCCACCTCTACTAAACAGCCCCCTATCCTTGTAGCCATTCTTTCCAACCTCACCATCTGTCCAGATGTTTCTCCAAATTCAGTCTCAATTTGGCTGTAACAGACTCCATTAATACTATCTCTTTTACTCTCTGAACCCAGACTTGGTGGTTCTGGTGACAGCCATTTTCCCATAACACATTTTAATACCAGTATAGCCCCAATAATAGCTAGACTTCTAAATTGGAGTTTGACTGAAATTAGGTTCCTGACTTTGTGGAAACAAGCAAAAATCATACCAATACACAAAGGAGCCTCTCCTGTGGAACTAACAAGTTACAGGCAGATATCATTGTTATCTGGTATGTCAAAGGTCCTGGACAGACTGGTTCAGAGGCAGTTGAGTGGATATCTGGAAGATAATTCTCTCTCTCTCTTCTCCTGTTACTAGTCTGGCTTCTGAAAGGACCACTCCACAGACACTGCTCTCACTGACCTGATAGATAACATCGCTACCCATTTAAATGGGGGCAGGTTGGTGGGGGTGGTGTTTGCGAATCTCTCCAAGGCCTTTGACACCATAGATCATGGAATATTGTTAGAAAGAATCCTGGGGTTGGGGATAGATAATGAAACTCTTCCCTGGTTTCAGTCATATTTAATTGTAAGAGTTCAACAAGTGCAGATTGGTGAAATCTTGTGAAAGCCAGTTCCTATAAAAAGAGGAGTCCCTCAAGGCCCGATTTTGGGCCCCTTATTATTTATACTGTATGCGAATGAGCTGCCAAAAGTAGTAGAATATACTGCCTGAGAATATACACAGACGATACAGTTTTGCTGGTCCAAGATAATTCAATCCAGGAGATGGAGAAGTGTCTCCAAAAAGATTTTATCAGGATGGAGACATGGTTATGTCAGTCAAAACTGGATTTAAACAGTGAAAAAACAAATTGTTTCGTCTTCCTGAGTAAAGGGAAAACCACTAGCACGCTTCCTAAAATCTTCATAAAAATGATAAAAAATTAAATATTAAACCAGGTTGAGCTCTACAGGTATCTGGCAGTCTTTGTGGACCAAAATTTGAAATTTGATACTCACATAAAAGATCTGGTAAGTAAAACTAATGACAAATTAGGAGCATTTTGGAGGTCAAAATACTGCTGAAATCAGAAAATAAAGGGGACATTACAAATCAATTGATTATACTGTACCTTGTACTGAGTATGGAATCCATGTCTATGGCATGGCTAGTAAGACCAATTTAAGAGCTATTTAAGTTCTATATAATAATCTGGCCGGATTTGTATTAAAATGTGAGTATAATACTCACCATTGTGATATATTTATAATACTACAATGGTTTCATTTAGAGCAAAAAATAGAACAAAAATGGTTAAAACAGATACATGGGGTGGTACATAATCATAAACCTAAGTACCTTGTAGACAAAATGTCATACCTGACATATAAACATTATCACAATCTTAGAGGTAAAGGGTGAAATACATTTGTTATGCCTAAAATACATAATAGATTTGGTGATATGAATTTTGGAATAAAGGTTATTAAACTGTGGGCCCCAATTGATGAAGAGAAAAAACAAATCAAACAAACAAAACACTTTATGAAAGTTATTGGTTATGACTTAGCAATGAAATGCATGTGTAATGGCTGATGTGTTTATATATGGATGGACTGATAAACATGTGCATGATGAGTTGACAAGTGAAGTGAAGTTTCCCAAAATCTTAGGAATACAGTGAATTTTAAGTTTTAGATGATATATGTATATTGTCTCTGTTTTGACTTTAATCAGAGTGATTGTAATAATGTGGTTGAATGTAATAATTGTTAAAGTATTGTTGTTATGAAGTATGCAGTACTAGTTTATCTCTTTTGCAATATGTGTAAACTGTATATGCAAATATAACAGGTCCATTTTGAAAATGGGTCTTCGACCCAATGATGTTAAACACTGCTACTTGTATAAAAATTTACTTTTACTACTACTACTATCAGTGTCAGCAAAACATTCCTAGTGTTCCCTTTCTGGTGCGTTGCTGTGGGCAGCCCCAGAATCCATTTCTCGAATGTCAGGAGAATTTTCACCCCTGAGATACCATTCACTGCCTCCTGAATCTCTCTCCAGAAATTGGTCAGCTTTGGACAGTTCCAAAAGATATGCCAATGATCCAGTAATTGTGCCACAGCTACCAGCCTGCAGTGTGGAAACTGATTGTGTGTGTTGAGGGCTTGAGGTTCAAGGTGAAGGTTGTGCTCCACTTTGATCTCTACTTTGAGAAGCAGAGGAGCGTTTTGCTTCTTTTTATTAAGAAGAGGTATACCACCATTGCCTTCATGTTCTGCTCCCTTTCCAGGGCATCTTATATGCGCCACTCCAGGGTTTTTCTCTCCAAGTGTTTTGTGTTTTGTCCCTGCAGGAGCTGAGACCTCATGGTAGAAGACAGTGGGTAGAGAACAAAGGGTAAGGCCCCACCCGGATAGAAAAGCAAGACTCTGCACTGACTGCAGGAGACAAGCAGTCATTCATGCCGACCGAGAAGCACTTTTAAGAAAGAAACCCCTAATAAAAAAGAATTCTACTTCAACCACAATTTAAACTTTGCTGAAGTGAACTTCATAGTTGTTGAAATACTTCAGAGTTGCATCAACAAGTTTTAAAAGGAAAGATGTTCCAAACGTTAAGTGGCAAAGGGGATTTAATTTAAAATGTATCTGTAATCCATTTCCTTTAAGACTTTTTATGGTTTATATTTTGTGTTTTTTGCTTTTTGTTGCTTTTGTTACTTTTGTATAAACTCTGCTGGTATTTAAAAAAAGTTTTAGAGAAGTAGAGTATTAATGAACTAGGTGGCAAATTAATGAGCAAGAGTGCATAAACCACTCGCTTATTTCCGTTACATTGATGATTTGTTTATAATTTGGACAGAGGGCACTGACACACTTAAAGATTTTCACCAAGAACTTAATAACCTCCACCCAACTATAAAGCTTTCCCTAGAATATTTTGCCACAAGTGTACATTTTCTGGATACCACTGTCACTATTAAGGATGGTACCCTACATACCTGTCTTTACAGGAAACCAACAGACAGACAGAGATACTTACACAAGAAAAGTAATCACCCTAGCCACACAAAAATCTGTTATATATAGTCAAGCACTTCGGTATCACCGCCTCTGTTCAAATGAGGAAGACAGAGACACACATCTGGCGATGTTGAAAACACCTTTATTGAGCAGGGACACTCATCCAGGAAATTGACAGAGCAGTGGAACGTGCAACACAGGTCCCAAGAGAACAGCTGCTGCAATATAAGGAATGGATGACTACCAACAGAATACCCTTAGTAGTCACATACCATCCTGACCTTGAACTCCTACGTAAGATTACTAAGGATCTCCATCCAATAATTAGTGAGGATGAAACCCTTAACTGTATTTTTCAAGAACTACCACTACTATCTTTTAAACAACCACCTAATTTAGCCAACCTGATTATTAGGAGTCAACTTGAACCAGAACAGAATACCATGACATCATATGGTACACGACCCTGTCATCAACGCACATGTAAGACATGTAACCTCATTTTCACTTCAGACTGTGTGGTTACATCACAAAACAGACTATTCAGGATACAGGGGAATTATACCTGTACATCAAGTAATGTGGTCTATTTTATCCAATGCAAGAAATGTCCTCGCACAGGTTATGTGGGGGAGACAAGCCAACAACTCCGCACTAGAATGAATTCACACAGACATTCTATTAATCACAAGATGATTGAGAAACCAGTAGCCCAGCACTTCTCCCAGGATGACCACTCAATCTCAGATATGTCTGTGATGGTCTTAAAGGACATTTCAACAGTACACAACAGAGGCAGGGCTTCTGAAATTAGACTTATTTTACTTCTCAATATGGTGGCGAATGGATTGAACATTGATGTTGGGTACATGACACATTATTCTACTTAAACTTACACAGACCTTTACTTTAAAAGATGGACATAAACAGTTTAGTTCTTCAGCGGGCCTTTGATTTTGTAAGTTTATGGTTATCTACATTGTTGACTTTTCACCTTAACACTGTGGTGAGTGTTTAAGTGTGTGTGTGTGTGTATACTGATGTATGTATGTATGTATGTGTGTTTTGTGTGTGTTGTGTTTTGTGTGTTGTGGGTATGGTGTGTATGTGTGTTTTGTTTGTTGTATGCGTGGTGTGGTGTGTGGAATGTGTTTATATTTGTTGTGTGTTGTGGTTGTGTGGGGTGTGCAGGTGTGTGTGTGGGGGTTGTGGTGTGGTGTATGCACACATATGTGTGGGTGGAGCGTGGCATGGGGCAGTTGTTATGTGGCTAGAACACTTAGTTTTCACATATAGTGTGCATTTATTTCCTTCTATTAGTTGTCAGTGGATGGATTTCACACTGTCACATTTTAACTACTCATATTAAGGCCATATCTCATTTACTTGGGGTTCATTAAAGGTGTAATTCCTTTGGCTTTTCAATTAGATTGCTTAGACTGATTCTGTGCATGTTTGTTATACAAGACTCTGTGTTGAAATCTGCATTTATCAGGCTCATGGTCTCGTTTTCTTGGGGGTCCTTGACAAGTATTTTTTTTTTGTACTTACAAGTGATACTTTCATGCATCATGTTTATATGTGTAGGTTAATTTGAGGCTTGCTTTCAACTTGCAGTTATACCTAATTTCAGGATTTTGTCTCTCATTATCTGTCCTTTAATATACCAGGACAATTGGAATGTAAGTTGTAAGCTCATCTTACATGTATTAGAGAATGCCACTCGAGTTTTTTTATCACTAGAATGCTTTCTTGGCATACTGAGACATTTTAAAATTTATGTGACAAGAACTCTCTGGCTGTAGAGAATTCTTGATAACCTTTGCCCTTCTGAGGCTCCTCAGTTAAAGGCATACTGGTGTTAATTAGCTTCTCTGACGTAATCTTCTATTATGTTTTAAATGTATATGTTAAACCAATGAGAATTATTTCTGCTTTTTCTATATAATCTGGTGTTAATAATATGGGATATTTGAAAAAACTGCTACAAAGCTTCTGAAGAAGGACCTGGTTGGTTTGAAAGCTAAAGCACTTTGTTCTTTTCTGTAACATCCATGTTGGTCCAATAAAAGGTATCAAATCATTTGTTTCTGGATCTGTAACTAGTTAGTAACTATAGGATTATCCAACTTCGTGTCAAGGTGCGAATCGGGATTGGGTGTCATTTTGAACTAATTGAGCAGCAAGCTGCTTAATTATTATAACTATAACAGAGTTCAGCTTGTTCTGCATGTTACCACGTTTTATAGTCTTTTTTTAGGTATTGAATCCCTTGAGTTACAAACTGCTCAATTATTAGGACAGGATCAAGCTGATTTAGTTGATTCAGCTTGTTTGCACACTTGCACATTTGCAAGTTTGCACATATTTCCTTCAGTATAAATACACCTATGTCAGGCAAGACTTTTTAGCAAAGTTTTGACTTTATATCGAGGGGTTTTCCATGCATTGGTTGAAAAAAGAGAAGGTGCATGAGGTTTTTATTGTGGTAGAATTACATTTATACAGTCTATGGCCCAGATATTCAAAAGGGTTGCGCCATGCGCAACAGGGTTGCGCCATGCGCAAGTCCAAAATGCGCCATTCTGCGATATTCAGCAGGAGGCAGTTACGCCACTGGCACCAGGTTGCGCACGAGAGCAATGCAAATGAATGCATGCTCAACAGGAGGGGGAGGATCCATGCATAACCTGCGCAACCCGATATTCAGTCGGGTTGCGCAGAGTTGTGCATGCATAACAAGCTCGCATCACTAAACGAGCCAAAAAAGGCTTAAGTCGAGGGCCACCCACAGGTGAGCTGCTGCATTGCAGGGGCGCAGCACAGCTGCCACCCTGGCTGGCCCCCAACTCGCTCCCTGTGCCCCCACCAGCCCGATCGCGGGAAGCCTGCATGTCCCCACATCCCACAGCGGTAGCAGCGGGCGAGAACTATATAAACCCCAGTGCCCGATCGTGGGCAGAACCTGTATAAACCCCAGTGCCCGATCGCGGGCAGAAATGTAACCCTCCCCCAACCCGAATAACTCCTGGTGGTCCAGTGGACCGTAAAGCCCGATCGCGGGCAGAATGTCTGTAGAACCCCCAAACATCTCCCTGGTGTCTAGTGTTCCCCACCACCCAAGCCCCTCCACCTCCCCCGCGGCGGCGGGTGACAGCATCCACCGCCTGCCGCCCGCCGCCCGCCGACTGACTGTCGGTAGGGCTGCCGCCCCAGTGGTGCAGAGATACAGCCAATGGGCGTGCAGCTACCGTATGACACGAGTGGATGCTGTCGCCTCACGGCCGCGTGGGGAGCAGGGTGGAGGGGCCTCGTGGGTGGATGGGGGGACACTAGACACCAGGGAGATGTTTGGGGGTTCTGCTGTGACATTCTGCCCACGATCGGGCTTTACGGTCCACTGGACCACCAGGGAGTTATTCGGCTGGGGGGAGGCTACATCCTGCTCCGTGATCGGGCACTGGGGGTTTATACAGGTTCTGCCCACGATCAGGCTGTGGGTGATGTTGGGGGTGATAGATGTGTTCTGCCCGCGATCGGCTGTGGGAGGTGTGGGGGCATGTGACTGTGATGCCCGCGATCGGGCTGTGGGAGGTGTGGGGGCATGTAACTGTGATGCCCGCGATCAGGCTGTGGGAGGTGTGGGGGGACATGTAACTGTGATGCCCACGATCAGGCTGTGGGAGGTGTGGGGGGGGCATGTAACTGTGATGCCCGCGATCGGGCTGCAGTGTGCGTCGGTCCCCGACGGCTGCTGCCTGGCAGGGTGGCCAGGAGCAAGTCCTCGGGGATCGGCGCACCTACATGCAAATGGCATGCAAATGGGGCCATAAAGAGATGCAAATGGCCCCCCCGCTCCTTGCATAAATTATGGCCCCATTTGCATGTCACCTTTTGAATATCGGAATTTGCGCGCAGGCGCAATGGTACTACGCCACGCAGAGTTGAGATGCTCAACTCTGGCAGCTTGCGGTGGCGCAAGTTCCACTGCACCATGCACAAGTGCTTATTGGCTCAGGCGATATTCAAAGGGTTGCTCAACAGGCGCAACTCCTTTGAATATCACCCTGCCACAATTTCCCTGCTCAACTATTTTGAGCAGCGCAGGGGCTTGCGCCTCAGACTGGCGCAGTTTGAATATCTGGTCCTATATTTATTGCTGCTTTTAAAAATGAGTAATCCCACTTTCCTTGGCCTCTGCTAAAATGTTGTATGTTGTAGCATATGCTGTATGTAGCTGTGTGCCGCTATGTGTAGCTGCGAATAAAGGATGTCTTTTCATGGCAATTTTTGCAATCTCTGAAAAGCAAGTGGCAAGTAATTTTACATGGAAGTTGTGAAAAGAAGTCCAGAAGTAGTTGGGAGAAGAACATAAACTCTAGATGTGCTGAATTCAATTAATATCGGGTGGTTATGTTTCTCTGTGCAGCAACAAATGTTCTCTTCTACACTAGTAAGTTAGTAAGTTTATTTTTACAGTCTATTGTTAACAGTTAAAGATATCTATGTAGTGGGAAAAAAATAAAATATTTTATAGAATGAACACTATTTAGTTCCTGTTTTTCCTTGTAGTGAAGAATGCTGCTACAGAATTGGGTATAGACCGTGAAGACCTTGGGCTGACAATCCTGATTTGACAAGAAGCGCATGGTTGAAGATCACGTGATGCAGCATGCTGAGTAGCGGCTCCCTCAAGCAGCTCCCGCTTCCCGTCTCTTATTTAGCTCGTTTTGGTGCTCTATTTTATTATTTTCTCTCATTTCCAAGTTTTTAAGCTGTACAATAGCTGTTGCAATCTGGCCTTGTTATCTTTCGAACGGATGGAGGCTTATATGAAGAAAGCCCCACAGAAGCATACCCCTCCAGCAACTCCCGAGAAGGCCCCTAAGAAATCCAGGGCCTCGGGTGGTTCTAGTTCTGACCTCCAGAGCCAAAGTGGTGATCGGGAACCTCTAACGCTGGTCAGATTTCTTGAGGAATTCAAACCCTTTCAAGAGGAAATGAAGGATATGGCAACTGACTTGAAGTCGTTATCCAGAAAATTAGACAAGCTCTCATTGTCTGTTTCTGACAACGCAGCCCGAATTGTTTCTATTGAGAAAAGAATTGGTCTCAATGTGCCAGAAAATGTCTCGTTTAGAAGCCAAGCTTGAGGACCTTGAGGGTCGGAGCCGAAGAAACAATGTGGTGGTTCTCGGTTTACTGGAGGGAGAGGAAGGCCAAAATGTTGAAGCATTTATTCGGAAATTGGTTGAGCAGGTGGCAGGCCCATCTTCATTTGGCTCTGGCTACATAATTGAGCGTGCCTACAGGGCTTTACGGCCTAAGCCACCCCTGAGAAACCCCCCCGCCCTATCGTGTGCCGGTTCCTGAATTATCTGGAGAAACAACACTTTCTGCAAAAAGTGCGTGCCCTGCAAGAGGTTCGCTGGGAACATGTAAAGCTGAGAATCTCCCAAGATCGACCCATCTCGGTCCACATGAAATGCAAGGTGTTTCACCCTATTATTTCCAAGCTAATTGCTGCAGGCCTGAAGTTCAGAATGAGTTAACCAGCTAGACTACAGATTTCAACTAACGGATCCTGGAAAAGCTATGAAGACCCTGAAGAAACCCTGATGAGCCTTAAGTCCATGTTGCTGATCTCTTCAAAGACCCTTGATTGGTGGTGGCGTAGAATTGAGCACTGCATGGAGCCAAGAACTTGAACTTTTATTTTTCTTTCCTCTGAGAAATCTTAGGAATATAGAGACTCAAGCGACTGCATAGTTTGCAATGAATTTGGGGGGCCACCGCAGGCTGCCCCATTCCTTCTTTTCTCTCCATTTCATAATGGGCTTTTAGTGGCCCGATGTAAAGGACACTGGGATTTCGAGCCTTCTTGGGGGGGGGGTTGTGAGCCAGGGTTTTTTGGCGACAATTTTTGCTGGGGATTGAAAGGGCCCAGTTTGGTTGTGGGCTGTTTTCTTGTTTTCTCCTGTGGGGCTGTTGTTGGGATGGTCCTGGGCTTTCTCCGTCTCTCCCTCCACCCGGGTTGGGTCTGGGAATTGACTGCTAGAGGGCGCTCCCACCTTTAGGGACTTGCAAGGTAACTCCACTCTTGAGGGCTTTAACAGGAGCATTAATTAGCTGGGAAGCAGCACTCCCGATTGTTCACAGAGGCCCTGTTTACTGGATTCTGACTGAGTATGGGGAAAGGTAGTTTTAATGCCTTTCTCCTCTGGTCTATGTTTCCAGCCTTACAATTTTAATTTTCGTCTTTAATGCGAGCTGGGGAATTTTCCCCTCCAAGTGTTGCTGAAACCAGCACCTCCGATTTTAATATGGGTTTCCACAAGTGAGTGGGCATTGAGATGGCTCTAGCATAGTTCCCCTATGTTATTTTTTCTCATACCAATACCTTGGTCTGAATGAGGCGAAGGCCCAGGACTACCTATTCTTGTTGGGGGTACAATTTTCAGGGCTTGATTTCTGAAGGCTGTCCTTAGTGTGCAACAGTGCTAAATAGCAAAGTTTACTATCGGGGTGGAGCAGAGGGTTAGAACCAGTACTGTGCTGAGCGTAGCTTGTGACAGATTGGGGTGGAGTGGGGGACGGGGTGTGGTTGGGGTGGGGGGTTACTGGGGATGGGCAGTATTCACTTCTGGGGGCTAGGGAAGGGTGGGCTTTACTGCAGTAACCCTGGGGATACAGGTAAAGGAGTTTCATCTCGTGTGCTGAGTATAATTATCTCGG
This sequence comes from Neoceratodus forsteri, assembly GCA_016271365.2. Lineage (NCBI taxonomy): Eukaryota > Metazoa > Chordata > Ceratodontiformes > Ceratodontidae > Neoceratodus > Neoceratodus forsteri. The sequence goes on from CM057455.1 coordinate 533,971,356, forward strand.
TTTATCTCTTCTGGATGGTGAATGAGTTAACATTTGTGTCTTGGAATGTTAAGGGGATCAGAAAGCAACATAAGCAATTTCAGGTTCTTAAACACTTAAGTTTGTTTAATTCACAGATAACCTTTTTGCAAGAAACCCATTTATTAGATGGGGAAGCTTTGCAATTAAGAAGGCAACAAGTGGGATCGATTTACAGTGCCCAGGGCACAACAAATAGCTGCGGGGTCATGCTCTTGATTAAAAGGAGTATCCCTTCTTCTCCTACACAAATGATCAAAGACACTGAGGGTAGGTTTATTTTGGTCAGAGGTACCCTCTGGTCTGTCCCAATTTTATTAGGCTGTATTTATGGCCCTAATCAGGACGACCCCGGAATCTTTCTGAGACTTATATCTATCATTCTCTCAATGATTCGCATTAAAATTATTTTAGGGGGAGATTTCAATCAAGTATTTGATTCTCATTTAGATAGACTGGGTAGTGGCCCAGGTGGAGTTACCCCTGGACAGAAGGCACTCAGGGAGCTACTAGATCAATGTGGGCTCTGTGACGTCTGGCGCGTCTTACACCCAGATTCCAGAGAGTTTACTTTTAGGTCCACGGCGCATGGCTCACAGTCCCATATTGACTATTTACTTATTTCTCTGTGCCTCCTGCCCGGGGTGAAAACCTCCTCAATTCAACCTGGCCCAATCTCCCACCACTTACTGGTAGTATGCAATTTGGTACTGCTCAATTCAGTTAACAGGGAAACTAGATGGAAGCTCAATGATCAACTTCTTAAAGATGCTAAATATTGTAAACTTATTAGGGAGAAAAATAGAATATTTTTCCTCACTAAACCCCTTAGAGGGTGTAAAACCTGATATCTGGTGGGGGGCCTTTAAAGCATTCATGAGAGGGATACTGATTAGCATGGCGGTTGGTAGGAAAAGAGAGCGAGAGGAAGACCTTAAATCCCTATTATCCCAAATTAGATCTCTGGAAACAAACCTTCTGACTAATTCTCCAGATGAGGATATTCATAAACTCCTGAAATTAAAGGATAAATATTTGGGGTTACTTCAAGAGAAAGCAGAACTTGCTATTATTCGTACCAGAGCTAAATACACAGATCAAGGGGAAAAAGCAGAACGCTTACTGGCATTGCGTATTAAACAGTAGGAGTCAATGAGATTTATCCCGCCTATCAGGTCATCAGCAGACGGAACTCTCAAAGTGTCTCCTAATGAAATAGATCTAGAATTTGCTGCTTATTACTCTGAGCTGTATAGCGACATGGAGCACCCTACCTGTCCAGAGGATATACAAGGTTATTTAAAGGTTCCCACTTGCCCCTTCTCCCAGACAGGTGTGGTGAAACTCTGGTTGTTCCTATTTCTCAGGAGGAAATTGCCAAGGTTATTAGTGAATTGCCTGCCGACAAGGTCCCTGGTCCAGATGGATTTTCTCCTTTATTCTGCAAGGTCTTTCGAGACCTTCTTGTACCAATACTTGGTCGTTTATTTCAACATATCCTATCTGGGGAGGATACAGATCCATATTTCTACGAGGCTCTGATTGTTCTGCTTCCCAAACCTGATAAAGACCTTGATAAGGTTCAAAGTTACAGACCCATCTCTCTTTCAAACCAAGATGTCAAGATTCTCTCTAAAATACTGGCCAACAGGTTAGCATTGGTTCTTCCTGGGTTAATAGGTACAAACCAGGTTGGATTCATGAAAGGGCGATTATCTTCTGATCATTTACGCACTTTGTCGCATGTCTTCTCGGCTACCAGGGATGCAGGATTCCCAGCGGGCCTGGTCTCCTTGGATGCTGAGAAGGCATTCGACCGTGTGAACTGGAATTTCTTGTTTCATACTTTGGAGGCTTTCCAAATCCCTTCTCTGTTTATTTTCTGGATTGCCGCCCTTTATAAAAACCCATCGGCAAGGATTTCTGTGAATGGGGCCTTCTCCCACTCTTTCCTGCTTCATTCAGGGACTAGACAGGGTTGCCCCCTCTCTCCTTTATTATTTAACTTGTATCTGGAACTTCTTATCCAAAACATTCTCAATAATGACTCCATACAAGGAGTTAGAATTGGGCGGCATGAAGTGAAGGTTACCGCATATGCTGATGATCTGTTAATACATTTGTCCTATCCGGTATCCTCTGTTCCGGCCTTACTAAGTGAAGTGGCAAGGTTCAGTGCTCTGTCTAACTACAAATTAAATGCCAGTAAGTCCCTGTTTTTTTCCCTTAAATCACAAAGTCTTCAAAACTGATATTAGTCCCTTGGGGCTATGCTGGACTCCCAGGTCTTTTAAGTATCTGGACATTAAACTTTCACGTAACGCCTTAGCATGGTTCAAGGAAAACCTAGATTCTTTACTGCAGGGAATTACACATGATTTAGAGAGGTGGCCCAAACTCCCTATCTCTCTGTGGGGCCAAATTAATATAATTAAAATGAATGTATTTCCTAGGATTTTTTACCCGTTGTCCCTTCTTAATGCTTTTGTTCCTCTAGTCTGGTTCAAAAAGGTTCATAGTATTTTTACTAAATTTATCTGGGCCAATAGATATTCCCACCTGGCTTACCATAAGCTGGAAGCTCCTAAATTGGAAGGGGGGTTGCGAATCCCCCACCTGGCTATATATTATTGGGCTAGTCACCTTGCGAAATGTTTGCGGTGGGTATCTCTCGGTCCAGAGGAAACGCAATCCATTTGGCTCAAAATAGAATTGGACACAATTAAGGCCAATAATCTGGACCCTCTAGCGTTATTTTTCCTTAAGTTATCTCAAGTAAATACGGCTGTAGATTGTCCCATAATAAGGACCTCTTTAAAGGTTTACCTACAGATGTGCTCCTTTTTGCAGTACTCTCCCCATCTGGACCTGGCCCAGTCTATATGGAACTCTCTGTCATTTACTATTAACAAGAATAAAATCTCCCATCTTTGGTTGCCTCAACTCAAAGAGGGGAAGCTCTCGACCTTTACTGATGATAAGGGGCACTGGCTATCAGCGGAGGAGATGATTAGAAAATTTCACATTCTGACTTTTTCTTTCTTCAAAGTCTTGCAGTTGAGGCATTTACTAGTAATCTCCCTGGGGAGTACTCCTCCTTCTCAGAGCATCTCCTCTCTGATACCTGAGATATCCCCGCTTTCTAGGTCCTCTGGCGTAATCTCTAAATTATATCAGGTTTTGTTTCACAAAAAGTTCGGGGGCCCCTTTTGGCCATCAAGATTTTGGAGTAACTTTTTCCCCCATCTGCAGTTAGATTGGCATTCTCTCTGGAAGTTATGCCACAAATTTATCTCTCAGAATAGACTGCGTCTCATGCAATATCATGTATTACACAACTTATACTATTCCCGGGTTAAGCTTCACAAGTGGGGCTACTTAGACTCCAATAAATGTAATAAATGTTTGCAAGATGAGAGCATGCTTTTTCACATGCTTTGGTCTTGCCCAAGTATTTCCACATTTTGGGTCTCAATTCAAACCTCCTTAGACCCTTTTTGGGCCTCCAAGAATACTTTATCCCTGAGATATGTGTCCGGGGGGACCTGTCTTCCATTAAAGTCAAGGTGCGTAAATTTCACAAATCCATGGTCGCCTTGTTGGCTAAGAAAATAATTCTCTGTCATTGGAAAGATAGGTCCTCCCCTTCTTTCCAGGAATGGGTAAGAGAAGTTTTATCCAATTTGAGCACAGAAAAAGCAATTGCCAGCCTACATAACAGACTGGCAATTTATGTTAAAATCTGGGATCCCCTTCACTCATTAATTTCTCTGGTTCCAAACTAAGTTTACAATAGGCTTAATGCTTTTATAAGGCCTTTATTTAGAGGCTCAGCATTTATGGGTTCTGCGATGGGTTACTGCAGTAAGGGGAAGTGGGGGGCAGCATCTTTTTACTATGCATCAATGTGTCTCTGTCAGCTTCTTTGTATGCTGCCTTTTATGGTGGAAATTGTGTGAATAAACTTTAAATTGAAAAAAAAAAGAAGCGCGTGGTTGGATTATTTGGGTACTCTATTGGTACTTTATAATTTTACTGCAACTGTGTGGTTGGGCGAAAGTATTTGTATGCTACAAGGTGTTACCAAGGCTGTAGAGTAACAGAATCTTTGGACATATTTTTTTTCTAACTGAATTACTGCATTTAAATTGAGTCACCTGAGGTATTGGGGCAACCAAGTGAATTGCTTGAAGGAGCTGCCACCGGTCTATGTGGATCTGGGTGAAATTATTATTTTTTTTTGTTTGGATATGTTTTAGTATTGAATATTGTATGACAATTTTAAGCACTGAATGACAATATTATTGCTAAGAGCTTGTCAATATTTATAAGGTGTAAGATATAACAGGTTGTAACATGGCAAGGGGGGCTGCCGATCACCATCTGCACCAGGGTCCTCATCGTCCCCATCGCTGTCCCCCTCTTTGACCTCTACAGCTATCCCGCAGTCATTGGCCATGTTGTGCAGGATGCAACAGGCCAGGAATAGCCCATAGGCCTTTGAGGGGCTGTACTGTAGGGCACCACCAGATGTGTCCAGGCAATGGAAATGTGCCTTCAGCATCCTGAATATCCGCTCTATGACATTGCATGTGGTGGTATGTGCCTCATTGTACCGTTGCTGCGATGGGGTCGCGGGCCACTGGTATGGTGTGAGCAGCCAGGGACGGAGTGGATATCCACTGTCACCTGTGTGTAGAGGGTGGACATTAGTTTGGTGATCAGCGTCACCCTGCCATGGGCCATCTAGGCCAGTACCCATGTCACCTCTGACTATGCCCCTCCCAAGAGCCATGTCTTTCTGCGTGATTTGCATACTCACCCACTAGGTGACCAGTGGGGATGTCCCCACTCTCGAACCTGTGGCACAGTGCAGACTGGTGCCAGATGAAGGCATCATGTGCTCCCCCAGGGTGTGTGGCACAGACATTGGTTATGCGTCCCCTAGCATCGCACAACACCTGGCAGTTGATGCTTGCATAGACCTTCTGATTAATGTATGCAGCACCTTCTGGGCCAGGTGGCATGTGGATGGCCACATGGGTGCAGTCAATGGCCCTGAGCATGCCAGGCATACGTGCTACCCTGTGGAACTCTTGTATGTGTGCTGTGCGCTTCTCCTGTGTACTGGGGAAATGGACGTACTCTGCAGCATGTGGCAGCAGTTCGCGGAGGAATTGTGAGAGTAGGCATGACGCAGCTGACTGGGTTATGCCTGTTGTGTCCCCTGTTGGTCTCTGGAAGGTACCCATGGCAAGCAGGCACATGACAGCTGTAACCTTTGTCTCCACTGACAAAGCATGGCTCCATCATGTGGGTGCCTGCATCTCATCACTGCACAGCTCACAGAGCCGCCTCAGGATCACCCAGTTCAGCCGGTACTGGCCCATTATCTCGGTGTCACTGTAGCGCTCAAAGCTGGTGCAGACTTGGTACTGCCTGTTGGGGGCATACCACCGACGGGCCCTTCCACGGCCGCACCCCCTGCTGCCTGTCTTCTCAAACCTTTCATTACTGCCTCCATCTGAATGGTGGCACTGGAAATGTCCCTGGCTTGTGTTACCCACCCTGGCAGCTGTATTCCCATTCCCCCCACTGTCCTTTATGTTACTCCCCCTGCACCGGGAATACCTCCAAGATTTGGCTGTCCTGCCCACTGTCACTGCCCTCAGTCCACTGTGGCACTTCCCTTTGACTCCTGCACAGTGGCACAGGCTCCCCACTCCTGTCCTGTTCCTGGTAGTTTCCAGGTGTGCTCTGTCCTGCTCCTGCCCAGTCCTGCTCACTGCTACCCTCTGCCTAGTTGCTGTCACCTTGCTCTCACCTCTGGCTTCCCTGTAGTGTTCTTGCACCTCTCTCTTGTTTCTTTTTATTTTGGATCATTTCCGGTATTGCTCAACTTTTGTTTGCTGCCCTATTGTGCATGGCGCATGCTGTTGACTATCACACTGTGCCATTTATTCATGATTCCTCCCCCTTCAGTTGCACATGCATTCATTACCATTGAGCTCTTGTGCATTGCGATTTGGGGGGCTCATCTGCCTCCCGCTGAATATCGCACAATGGCACATTTTCAGACTTGTTCTAGTACATCTCTGTTGCTCATGGCGCAACCCTTTTGAATATCTCGGCCACAGTCTACAAGTACATAAGCAGCCAAATACAGAATTTCACTAAACTGCAGGATTTAAAATTAAAAATCATCAGCCACCAGTGAATTATTCTCTGTACCAAAAATAGTTTGATGCAAACAGTCATCAAAATGCTAGTAAATAACAAGCCAGCTGTCCACAAGGGAAAAACAAAATATGCAGTATTTCAATCCCTCTGGATTTAAACTCTGAATCTACAAGTACATACAATAAGCAGTACTGAAAACTCTTCTTGATTAAAAAAAAGCAATAACGTGTAAAATTTAAAGTAAGGTACACTTCCCTCAGATTTGAGCAAGATTGTGCTTTCCTGTAGATACCCAGTTCAATATTATTTATTCTTCTCAGCTCACAGTTGTTTCAAAGCAGGTTCCACCTCCAAGAAGAAGGGCCTCTCCAGTTCCTTCACATAGCCAGAAGTATGAAAGCATTTCAGAGTAGATATGTTATAGAGGTAACCAAGTCAGCTTCCACATGAATAATTTGATGGATTGGGTGATGACCTGCCTTTATTGATATGTCCGCTGTTGGCTGTTTGTCTGAAAAGATTACGATGGTTTGCAAGACCAGAGATTTCTGCATACAACTGCAATGACTTTGAGAAGAGATGTTGTTACCAGTCCCTAAGGGGATAACATTTAATAAGCCAAGTAAATGATTCAGGGATGATTGAAGCTAGAAGCATACCATAGTTAGTAATGCATTAATGTATTCTGGGATGCTTGGCAGGAGATATTGCTTTGGAAATATAAGCCAGTGTTCCAGAAGACAACAAAATGGAATTAAAGTGATTGCCATGGTTTAGAAAAGGATGAGATATGGCATTGCCACAAATCCTCAGATGTGATAAAACTGACTGCCAGAACTTGAGTAGCTTTTCATTGGTGCAGTTTATGCAAATCATTTGCCTCTTGAATAGTTACTGTGTTTTCATCTATTTGAGTGAAGGTGAAAGAAGATGAGTAATCATGAGGAACACCCTCAAGAGGAGAAGAAAGCAGGAGTTGCTCCAACAGCTCTATTAATCTGGCTGAAATCATATATGGTGAGTCATCAGACATTGTTGCAGTTAATTTGTTTATTAAGATTTATCCATTACATATAGTACATTTTACAATGTTGGATATAGATAAAATTTCACATTATATACTAGGTAATAAAAGTGATAATATGTAGAGCATATTGATTTGTCAAGTTACCAGTATACTAAGTCACATACTTAATACCCTAATAAAGGGTTTGTATATTCACGTGGTACAGTATATATTCTCTGTATGTACTATAATGTAAATCTAATAAAAAAAAAAGAACAAGAAAAGTTTCACTTGGCATAATTATTAATTTTATACTAAACCTAGGAGCTGCATAGAAAGTTGATTATACAACTAGATCTGTACTTGAGGTACATCTATATAAAGAAAAAGACAAGGACATTGTACAATATTTATTCCGTATGAGTTTGAAGAAAATTTAAATAGTCCTGCCAACACAGAGAGAACTCATTAAGTCGGTCTGTTATCAGATATGAAATCCTTTCCAGGGAGGCGATGTGAGTCAAATTGTTTAAAATATCTTTAAGAGTAGGTATAAACTGAGTTTTCCATTGAATTAAAGTCAGTCTCCTAACTTGCGTGAATAAGATCTGCAGCCATCTATGTTGGTATTTTGTTAGATTTATATTATTATTTGTAATTCCTAAAAGGCAAAATTTAGGTTCAAAAATGATATCACGTCTGATGATCTGGATGACTAAATCATGGACGGCTAGCCATAGATTGGATACAGGTTTGCAAGACCACAATATATGTAAGAGATCTCCATTTGGCGTGTCACATCGCCAACACTTATTATTGGGTACTAAACCTATATTATATAAATAAGACAGTGTTTTATACCATAAATGTAAAATTTTAAATTGAATCAACCTACTACGCATGTCTTTAAAGGTGTCATGACCATTTTTCCAACAACTGTTCCACTGAGAGTCCGTAATATTTACATTTAGTATCCGATTCCATTTATCTCTAGCTAAAAGCGATTGATTCGGTAGTATATCTCTAATCTGCTTGTATATTTTACTGATTAAGCCATGGGAGGTATTGATCCATATATTCATATATGAGAGTGATGATTCTGATTTATTAAATTCTTGAAGGTTGGAGAATATGGCCTTACGGATTTGTAGATATTTCCAGAATTCTTCCTTAGGAATATTCCATTTTATTTGGATATTATTGAAAGAATTTAATGTGTTACCATTGTCCGTTAGAATATCACTCAAAAATAGAATATTCTTGTACATCCATGATTTACAATATATTGGTTTATTTTCTAGTAAATATTTTGGATTACCCCAAATAGGTGTAAAAGGTAGAGGAGAAGGATCAGATTTAAGCCATTTATGCATTTTAAACCAATAATAAATTGATGCATTAATTATGGGATGCTTTTTTAATTTAGGGGATAATGAAAAATAAATGTTACTGTTAGGCGTATATCCTGGAGACAAAGAAGCTTCCATATCGTACCACAGTGGTACATTATAATTGGGTTTAATAAACCACTTAATAGTTTGTGAGGCTCTAAAAGCCCACAGATAAGCCATATACCATGGTAATCCAAAGCCACCCTTAGACCAGTGCGATCGTAATTTAATATGGTTAAACCTTGGAATACAACCTTCCCATAGAAAGTTTCCTATAATTTTGTCAATATTTTCCAATAGAGAGGGAGAAATCTTGAGAGGAATACAAGCAAACAGATAGAGAATTTTAGGTGTGATATTCATCTTAATTGCAGATATCTTGCCAAGTAGGGATAGATTCAGATTTTTCCATTTATCTAAATCTGCTTTAATATTAATAAGTAATGGACATAAATTGTTTTCCCATATCTTATCAAAATCAGTTGATACTTTAATCCCTAAGTAGGTAATGTAACGTGGGGCCCAACGAAAGCCCAAGTGTATATTCATAATGGGCATACAATGTTTATTCAGTGGTAATACCTCAGATTTTTGATAGTTAATTGTAAGTCCAGAAAGTCTGGAGAAAAGATTGAAAATGTTTTTAAGTGATTCTCCAGATATTTTTAGATTTTCTAGCAAAATTAGCATATCATCAGCATATGACAATGTTGTATATTGCGTATGACCGATAGAAATGCCCTTTATATCATTACTCTGTCTGAGAAAAGCAGCAAGAGTTTCCAGAGCTAAGATAAAAAGAGATGGTGAAAGAGGACATCCTTGCCTGGTACCCCTTTCTAGCCTAAATGACTGAGACAATGTAGAGTTGGTAAGTACCCTGGCATGAGGTTTAGTATAAAGAAGTTTAATCCAAGAACAGAATTGGTTACTAAAACCGAAAGGGACAATACCAGAAAGAGAAAATTCAGTCCAGAGAGTCAAAGGCTTTTTCAAAGTCTATAGCATATCGCTGTCAGGGGAGAGTTAAGAGACTTGGCTCTGTAGATAAGATTTATTAAAGAACTAAATTATCAGAGCCCATCCTTCCCTTAAAAAACCCACTTGAGATTTATGAATTAGCTTAGGGATATATGGTTCTATACGGTTTGCCAAGATCTTTGCAAAAATCTTGCCATCTGTATTAAGTAATGATATTGGACGATAATTAGCCGAGATGGTAGCGTCCTTGTTTTTTTTTGGAAGAATTGTAATTATTGCATCTGTCATGGTATATGGTATATGGCCTAACAAAGAAGATTCATGAAATACCTTGCATAATAAAGGGCATAGTTGTTCCTCAAGAAGCTTATAGAACTCAACAGGAAAACCATCTCCACCCGGAGAGCGCCCAGATTTAAGAGAGTGAACGGCCTTTTTTATCTCTTCTACAGTGAACGGTGTGTCTAAAGAATGTATTACCTCCTGCGAGAGACAGGGGAGTGCTATTTTATCCAAAAAGGAGGAGATGTCTGAAGTTGACGATGAATGAGATGAAGAATAAAGTTTTTTATAGAAGGATGTCATTATCTGGTTAATAGTGGGTTCATTAGTTTAAATCTTCCCTGTGTAATCTTTTAAGGCAGCTATGTGACGTTCCATCTGTTGCATTCTAACCTGTAAGCAAGAATTTTACTCCCTTTTTCCCCTCCCTCCCAGAATTTTTGTTTTATTCTAAGTAAAGCAATCTCTGTTTTCCTGGAGATTAGTTCATTGATTTGCATTCGTAGTTGCAAAATTTCATAATGCAGATTCGAGGAAGGATCAGGATGAGAAATACTAGAATATAATCTTTGTTTTGTTTCCAATAGCTTTTCAAGATTATTAATTTGTTGTTCCCTAAGTTTCCGTCTGTGAATCGCATAACTAATTATTTTACCCCGTAATGTAGCTTTGAGCGCTTCCCATGTAGTACCCATGGAAGTATCTTTTGGGTCATTGAGATCTACAAATTCTTCAATTTGTGCTTTAATCCAAGGTAAAAATTCAGGATCCTTAAGCAATAAAGGATCTAATCTCCATGCAGAGGATTTTGTGGGGGGGAGCCCCAAGTAAATAAAAGCTTAACTGGAGCATGATCCGATATAATTAATGGAAGGATGTTGATTTCAATTATGTTAGCAGTTATTGTAGGAGAGGTTAACCAATAATCTATTCTGCTGTAAGTCTGGTGGCGTGAAGAATAAAACGTATATTCTCTATCTCTGAGATGAAGGGTTCTCCATATATCGGATAGGCCCAAGTCCCGCATTAACTGAGAAATAATAATTAAGCTTTTGGGGTGGTAATCTAATGAGCCATTGCTCCTATCCATGTATGCATCTAGGGTGAAATTAAAGTCCCCTCCAAATAATACTGGGGAATTATTTATATTTGAAGAAATTAATATTTGGGTCAAATTCTGGAAAAAATGAGGGTCATCTGAATTTGGTGCATAGATATTGACTATAGTTAATGGCCCTGATGGGGTATTAAATGTTATAATAAGCCATCTGCCATCCGTGTCTTTCTGGATATTAGAGGGTGTCCATCTCAGTTTTTTATGTATCAGTATAGCAACACCTCTTTTTTTAGTAGTAGCTGAAGCTGCGAACACCTGACCGACCCAGTCACTTTTTAATCTGTCATTGTCTACATCTAGCAATTTAGTTTCTTGCAATAACGCAATTTGTACTATGTGTTTCTTAAGATGATTTAAAACTTGTTTGCATTTATTCGGTGCATTAAGTCCCTTGACATTCCATGTACATAATGCTAAATTAGCCATCTTATGTTAAGTTATTAACCTACTGTATAGTAAGTATAATGTCAAGGGACAATAATGCAGATTTATATTCGACAATGACATGCAGGTCAAATTATAGTGAGTATTGCATATTATCATAGTGTTGGCAGGCACTTTTAATATTAATAAACTGGGAAAATATATCCTCTCTATCTGGTTCCTTTTGATGCAGCTTTCTCTAACTGTTGTGATTCTAACAATATTAAACATCAACAACATGTAACAATAAAGTAAGATTGTCATCTAAGATATACAGAGTGGATAAGGTTGGTCTAAGTATGAGAAATGAGAAACAAAAAAGACCCGGACCACCTCTCTGTAATCTAGGACGTAGCTTATCAGTCAGGAAGAAGGGAAGTCCCAATTAAATTTAGGGAACAAAAAGAACTATCCAATCTTCCTTAAGACAGTAACTCAACCAGTGTTCGTCCAACAATGTCTAAATGTTATAATTTGTAATAACCTTTTAAGTGGGGTAATGAGTATTATATGATTTTACTCTACTAAAGTTAAAGATATTAGTTTCCACTAACATTACTGTATCTAGCATCAACTCTGGTAAGGAGAGAAGAAAAAAAAAAATCATGCGTATGTCCATTTATACAATTATAAAAAATGAGATAACCTCGAGAGGTATAATAATATATTCAAATAAAATATGGTATGCTTGCACAACATAATCAATAGATGCTAGGACTTTAATCTATCCAGTATTAAGTAACTGTTGTTGCACGGTATAATAAATTTTTGTAAGACTGGAACATAATAAAACTAATTTGAACTTTAAAGTACAATGATATAGATAAGGATCCCAAACAAAATTGTAATATTCACAACTAATTTCTATTATGATCGACTGTTCCTCCGAGATCCAAACAAAGAGAGCATGAATACACCCATCCAAATATAAACCCAGTGATCGAAATGATGTTACCAAGCCAGATTAATAAGAGGCTCAATTTCAAGTATTTCTACTCATGAAGTGTGACAGATATCTAGTTCACATCTATGATAGTGCCAAATTTCGAATCCCGACACAGCCACTTACAACCTCATGACGATTTAAAGCTTCCGATTGTCCTTGTAACTCTGACCCTCATTTAATATGCCAGAGTAGAGAATAGACCCTCTGTCCCAAGTGTAATGGATCAAGATTCCAACTATTTATGCTTATAGCAGTATCCAAATATAGCGCAGTGTGTTAGGCGTACATCGAGATAATCATCTCGAGTATTTAGAAGGAGTAGTGTCACCTTTGTACTTGCTCTTGCCTCGGCGCTTTTTCTTTGGAGGTTCGATGAATTTAACTGGGGAACTCTCATCGCCGCATGCCCAGGAAGCCTCTATCCTTTCACAATCTGCCTCTTCCCTCATCGAGGTGCCCGACTCTGTCTCAGTGCCGTCACAAAGAGAAGGTAAATTTTGAAGCACAGCATATTTATTTTGTACAGTGACGTTAGGGAAGGTAAATGTCTCCGAATTGGACTTAGAGGTATTCTTGTTTAAAATCTCATAGCTGCAATTGCGCGTTGTTGATTTAGCTATTTGGGAATTGGGTTCTCTTTGCACAGAATTAATCTGCCCCTTCGATGACTTGTCAGAGGAAGCCAGAGAGTGATCCATTTTGTTGAGAATATCTATATTGCTTGTTATATCCGGGCCAGTATTTTCGGAAGCATTAGATGTAGATGGAGCTTGTCGGTTTATAGCTTCACTATCACCGGATGATGTATAGTTGTTCAGGAACGACATAAGAGATTCAGGGTTGTAAAAATCTTTAACTGAATTCCCTAAATATAACTGCATAATTGCAGGATACCTTAAAGTGAAACGAAGTCCCATCTGATGCATTAAACGTCTGACAGCGGTGTATGCCCTCCGTTTCAGAGACAAGTCTCTTGAAAAGTCCCGATATATGTAAATTTTGTGATCGTGCCATTTGAGTTGACCAATTTCGCATGCTTTCTGCAAAATTAACTCTACACTGGTATAATTGAGGAATTTTACAATTATAGGTCTCGGTCTTTGTTCTGCAGAGGGCTTTGGGCCTAATGTTCGGTGACAACATTCTATAATTAGTTCTTTGCCGGTTTGGAGATGTAGTATATGCGGCAGCTCTTGTTGTAAGAAAGCGGTAGTATTTTTAACCTCCACTCCTTCAGGAAATCCGAATATACGAAGATTATTTCTTCGGGTTCTATTTTCTAGATCTTCAATTTTTGATTGTAGTTCTTTAATCACTCAGTCTTGAGACCTAATAGTTGTTTGTAGATCCTGTATAGATTCTTCATTGAGATGCACTTTATTTTCAGTGAAAGTCAGCCTGGAGTCAATGTTTTTCATCGTTTGTGTATTATATTGAGTGGCAGATTTTAAATCATTCATGTCCATTGACAGCTTGTTAAACATTCCTTCTATTTTCTCCAGTGGATCTGGTTGCTTATCAGAGTAGGCCATTATGAAGCCTTGCAGGTTCTCACCAAGATCTCCAGAATTGCAAAGGATTGTAGATGTATCTTGTCAAAAATATTCTTGACGGCTGCAGTATCACTCCTTACTTTGTTCTCATGGGTTAGATGCTATTTATAGCCTTAGATAGCAGATGATGATACTAGATGCAGTTTGTTAGTGAGGAGCACTGAAGTTAAGCCTCCATCTTGTTCGGTGTCAGGCCACGCCCCCCCATCAGACATTGTTAAAGGACAAAATTAGGCAACTGTGCAAGGAGCCACACAGGGGGAAGAAGTATGCTTAGTGATAAGTAAGTGAAAACAAACAGTTTGTCAGTCAGGATAGCTCAGTTCAGTTTTGAAGTAAATAACCTAATGCAGCAGCAGCTTTTGTGGAGAAGGAACATACTAGCCTGTGCATTAACAATTGGTAATGCTACTCTTACTTATCAACGCTATCAGGCATCAGGCATCATCATCAGAGCATGATTCTCTTCATTGCAGTTGTGCTTTAAAATTGTTTCTCTTACATAGGGTGTTATCAGCAAGAGGAGACATGCTCTGACCTACACACTATCTGATGGATCTTACAAGATTCATCTTAGAAGCTAACTTATTTCTGGTTTGATGGGTTGTTCTACATACAAATACAGGGAACAGCAATGGGGACAATCCTCGCCCCATCTCTGGCTAACATCTATATAGGTGGTTGGGAAAGTCAATTTATTTACAATCAATATACTAATATGTTTCTCTCACACATATAATTGTGAAAGAGATGTATAAACAACTGTATTTTAATATGGGGAGACAATAGACAGACTTTGTTCACTTTCCTGACATATATCTATAATGCAAGCACACATTTGAAGTTTACTAGCAAGATCAATGACCAAGAAATTCCATTCCTTGAAGTAACAATTTATAAAAATGAATCACAGTTGGAAACTAAGCTATATAAATCAATGTCATGAAACTACCTGCTGATGATGGCTAGTTGCAATCCATATAGTCTTATACAAAATATACCTAAGGGACAATTCTTGTGAGCACGGCACACTTGCTGTACAGAAATGGATTTTCAAGAAGCAAGCAGAGATGTAACAAATATTTTTGGACTGAGGATACCCTCCTGGACTGTTATGTAATGCACTACAGAATGTAAGACAGGTAGCTAGATTGAACCTTATGGCAGGAAGGAATGACTCTTCATCCATTCAACCCCTTACATTTTTTATTTATTTATTTGTAAAATCAGTTTACAACCTTTGAGCCAGAGGCTCGTTTCCAAAGGTACTTCATCACATAAAGACATACATAGTGTTTTTGGTTACATAGCATAGGTTTGCAAAACAATAGGCATTCAACAGAGGCGCCAACATCACACTGTGGTCAGACAAATACATTTAGGTTACAGGGTACATGTAATTGAGAACAGGTGTTACACAAGTTGGTATCAATAGTGAGCAATCTAATAGGTAAACACTGACACAGCTGGCACTGGCCAGGTTAAACATAGGCACGGTGTACAGGGAAGTGGTGGTGGGGATGGCTAGGTGGAGAGCCTCCCGGAGGGCGTTGTTAAGAGAAGTAGAGGTGGAGGCTACTTTCAGAGACAGGGAGCAGTTATAAGTGTTGATGTGGTTTGAAGGGTGGTTTTGAACTTGGAGATGGTGGTGGCATTGGTGATGGGGCAGGAGAGAGTTAAACCAGGTTGGGGCTCTATAGCAGAAGGACCTCTGGCCATGGCTGGTTCTTGATCTGGGACCATTAAGGGTGGTCTTGTTGGAAGACTGTGTTGCAATAGTGGGAGGGCTCTGGTGGATGGATGCCCGTTACCCCAGGGGAGAGACCGGTAGGGTTTTTGTGAGGAGACAGGTTTGGTATCAGAGCCGCTCATCCAGGGTAAGCAGTTTAGCCTCGACATACAGCTGACAGGTGTGTGTGTATTGCAAAGTTCAGTAATCAATCTGCAGGCTTTATTCAGGGTTAAGTGAATTTTTTTGAGTGCAGTGGTGTCAGCAGCACCATAGACTGGTAGACCATAGTCTACAAGGGACAGAACGGATGATGTAACAGTGAGCCGGAGAGCATTTGGGGGAAGACAGGTTCTATGGCGGAAGAGGATGCCAGGCCGTATGTTAGTGGTGGATGTTAGGGCATTGATGTGGTTGTGAAATGTGAGGGCTGAGTCGAAGGTAACCCCAAGGTATTTGTAGGAGCAGACTTGTTCCAGTGGCTGATTGGTACTTGGAAGGATATAGAGTGGGTGGTTGCTAGCTTTGTTTTGGGGGTGGGAAAAGAGCATAGCTTTGGTCTTTTTAAGATTGATGACGAGTCTGCGCTCCTTAAACCAAGCTCCGGCACTGTTGAAAGACTGCTGTAGGGTGTCCTGGAGGGAGACGGGATTGCGGTGGGTGGCAAAAAGGACAGCGTCATCTGCATACAGTAGAATTTTGCCAGGGCATGCACTGGGCAGGGTGTTCAGATAGAGTGAGAAGAGAAGGGGGCCCAGGATGGAGCCTTGGGGGACCCCAGAGTGAATGGGACGGGTATCAGAGAGTGTGCTATTGATTTTTACACACTGTGATCGAGCGTCAAGATAGCTTGTGCACCATGCTAGGGGGCCAGCTAAGAGACCAGTGTGGCAGAGTGCATTCAGCAGAAGTGGATGGGAGACGGTGTCGAAAGCCTTTGAGAGGTCGATGAACACTGCACCAGCTAGGGAGCTGGTATCCAAGGATGAGTGTAGGAAGTTGGAGAATTCAATTAGGGCAGTGCTGGTACTGTGACCAGCACGGAAGCCATGTTGCTCTGGGCATAAGATGTTATGCTTAGACAGATAATCAGTGATTTGAATGGCCACCACTTTCTCCAGGGCTTTAGAGATGGGGGGAGGATGGAGATTGGCCGGTAGTTGTTGGCCGATGACCTGTTGCCCCCTTTATGAATTGGTGTGATAATGGCTGTTTTCCAAGCTGTGGGAAATTGTCCCAGGCAGAGTGACTGGTTAATTAGGCTGGTGAGTGGGGCAAGGACTTCATCTAGCACCAGCCTGAGGATACTGGGGTGCAGTGAGTCACTACCGGGCTGTTGCCATTCAAAGCTTTGATTAGGATGGGTCTGGCTTCCCGGTGGAAATCTTCTAAGAGGTGGAAGCTGGGATGCTGGAGGACAGGGAGGTTGGTTGGGGAGGGTCAAAGAAATTACTAGGGAGGACTGAGTTAAGGTCAGTGAAAGCGGTGTTGAACCAGTTAGCTATGGTGGCAGGCTCGGTGGTGGTAGTGCCATTTCTAGTGAGCTGAGATGGGGCAGGGGAGCGAGCTTTTCCGTTAAGTTGCTTAATATTATCCCAGAAAGTCCGGGCCGAGCCCCAGGAGGAGGTAAGGGAGGCCTGGTAATGGTCGGCCTTGGCTTTCCTGATGGCCCATGAGCACTTATTCCGGGCTGCATTGTAAGCCTGCCTATCAAACAGACGACCCATTTCAGTGGCAAGGTGCCAGAGGTTATCCCGATTTCTTAGTAATTGTAGAAGGGCCGGGCTAACCCAGAGTGCATTCTGTTTTTTGGACTGGATTTTGGTGAAGGGTGCGAAGAGATCACAGGCCATGTTGAAGGTGTGAGTGAAGAAGGCTAGGGCAGTGTCAATGTCGGTTGCACGATGAATGGGGGACCAGTTTATCTGGGTGAGGAATACTTTAAGTTTTTTCAGCCCACCAGGGCAGAGGCACCTGCGGAGGGTGGTCTGGGCTTTGGGTTTAGGATTGGAGACTGCCCAATGAAATAGGTTAGGGGAGTGGTCACTTAGGGAGTCTGGGAGGACCTGGATGTTTTGGATTTTATGGGGTTGGTTAGTTATAATAACATCCAGAAGGGTGCTGGTACCTCTCTTAGGGTTTATTCTTGTGGGCTGGGTGATGAGTTGTGTCAGGTCTTGGGCAGCAAATGAGTCTCTGATCGCGGATGAGGAGGTGCTGAGCCAATTTACATTAGGGTCCCCAACTAGGATTTGTTCTGCCTTATGGTGGTGGTGGGTGGCCAGGTAGCCCGTTAAAGATACCAGGGCCGGGTGCTGGTTCTTTGGGGGTATGTAGGCTGTGGTGAGATAGAGAGAGCTCCTAGAGGGGTCCGGGATGAGTTTGGGGGTAAGAGCCTGGGCCCCATTTACAAGGGCTGGGGTGGGGAGTGCGTGTCCAAGTATTGTGTCCCTAGTGTAGATTGCACAGCCTCCCCCTCGTTTGCCTACCCGGTCCTCCCGGTATAAGGTATAGCCTGGGAGGAAACAAATGAGCCAGGGGTGGATTTAACAGCCAGGTTTCAACCAGGGCTATGATGTCTGGTTGATGAGCCAAGGCCCAGCACTGTAGGGCGTCAAATTTCTTCAGCAGGCTGCATATGTTCATGGAGGCTACTTGAAGAGCAGTGGGCTGGGTGGGTGGGTGGGAGGGCAGGGCCTGGGTTGGGATGTATGTTCCTGTTAGGAGTAGAAGGAGGATAAGTGCTCTGTTCAGAGGGTGGCAGATGGAAGTTTATGCCGGGGCGATAGGATGAGGAAGGGGTTTTGTAGCACAGGGGTGGGTAGGGCAGCACAGGCAGAGAAGGCTTGCATGATCAGAAGCGCAAGGGAGCTGGGGGGGGAGGAAAGGTAATGTCTGGATGGGGGGTGAGATGGGGAGGAGCATATGGGGTGTGTGGAGGAGGAGGGAGGGGAAGGTACAGTGGTAAAGGAGGAGGGGAAGACAGGAGGGTAGGTAGGAACACTGGAGAAGTGAGGCCGAGGGTTAATAGGGACAAAAGGGTTGGTGGAAGGCAAGAGATGGAGGAGGAGAAGAGAGAGGCTGGTGAGCAGGGGGTGCACATGCATAGTTGGTAAGGGTGGGGGAGCTGAAGTGAAGAAAGAATGGGGTACTAGGATGATAGGGGGGAGATAGTAGTGAGAGGTCACCTCTAAGCCTAGTTGCTGCTATGGTGTAGTGGCAGGGCTGTTGCCTGAGGTGCACAGGGTACTAGGTTCAGTCAGGCTGTAGTGCAGGACACTTTACCTCTTACAGGCTCTGGCAATCCCCGAATTCAGTCTCCACTGCTGGGCAGAGTTCTTAAGGAAGTGGGCTGCTTCAGGGCCTCTTACAGGCTCTGGCAATCCCCGATTTACACAATACAAACCCATGAACCCACAAGATTGGAAACATTATTAAACAACATTGCAGTTTATTACAAACTAACACCAAACTCAATAAAATAACAGAATAAATTCCAAGGATCATGTATAGAAGAGGCAAAAGCATCAAAGACACCTTAGTACAGTCTGTTTTACTTAGTCTTGATATAAGATCTTCATGGCTTCCAAAACCACCAGTGGAACAATTGTGTTGCAGGTGGTGTCCACTGCAAAAACACCATTAATACACATAGCTTTTGCCATCTAACATCAAGAAAAACCTTGGAAATCAAATAGTTCATTAATTGCACTAGCACTAGGGATATGTATTTGTTAACATACTGTACCCCTTTAGCTTGGGTTATGTATGACACACTTAAACAAGCTTTAAAAATATGGATAGGTGAGCACAAGATAGCGATCAAGAAATGCTAACTTGAAATACGGTATGCCATGGCTCACCCTTATAAGGATGCAAGACATACATCAGTTGCTACATTAAGGTTTGTTGGCCTTGAAAAGGTTGAACTCTGAATTAGTGAGAATCATTCTGGATATCAACATTAGAAACCATGTTCCCTCAAGGTCTAAATGAGGATATTCCACTGTATGTTTTTCTTCTAATGGATCAGCTTGAGTGATAACTGGCTTTTGAACTGTATTAGAATACTTATGCTTATTTAGTGTTTTGTCTCTGTTTCTTTCCTTTTACTTCATTGTCACACAGTTTTACTGCATGCATTTTTATGAATGAAATTGCACTTTCACTTTTTGCTGTTTCCTTAAAAGATGCATTTTTAAGCATAACTGCACTGGGCAGAATCCCGCTCTGGTGATGCCGTCTGATAACGTTGATAGCATATTACTGACTGCTATTGTACAGGCCAAACATGTTTCAGTTTGGAGGTTGTTTACAGTTTGCTTTTTTCCCTGTGATACAACAAGAATGGATTGCTTATATGGTGCTGGAATTTAGATATTTTAGCACCTAACTTGGTTACCTACAAGGAATTATTTCTGCTCCCCCTATCCATGCCTGGAAACCTTATACCTGCATATATTTGGTTGTGTGTTGAGCCTGATACTAGGTGGTTGTTTTTTATATGCTATTTATTGACATGCCATTTCCTAAAGTGATTAAAATGAAGCAGCACTTGTAAAATTATTTCAAGACCTTTTGCTTGAATGTGCTGACCCATCTCTTCTGAGCAGAGGATGCTGTTATAACTGGAATCACTTACTCAGCAGAGTTGGCACTACTCACTGGTTCCTGCAACAGAACCATATACTACAAAAAATAAAATATGGGTGACCATAAATAATTCACCTTGTGTTTCTATCTTGGGGGTTGAAATAACAACATGAACCCCTCATGTTTTGCTCTCAATGTCCCTATGCTGTTATCTTGACTAGGCATGGACTACCCCATGGGTAGCTAGATCGGATGGTGCAGGTACATCAATTTTTTAGCCTGGAAGGGTAGTTTGGATAAATAACTACACTACCCAGTATGTTAGTTGTATTTACGGGTTGGGTATTTGGGGTGGGTAGTACGGGTAATGGATTTTGGGCAGGATGTGCAGGAGACATCAGGGAGCAAGTGAGGAGTCATGACTCAGGACAGAAAGTTCTGGGAATGTTAAAAAAATTGTTGGAGCCAGCCAATCTATTGCAGTCAAGTCAGCTCCTCCTGAGTCCTGACTCCTCCTCCTGACACTGCACAGTCACAGCTCTAACCAGCAGCCCCCCACCCTCTGGCAAGCAGCATTTAACCGACCACTAGACCTGTCAATCATGTGAGTGCTGCCATGGTGTGGTCCAGTCAGCATGCATGTCTGCCACTGGTATAAAAGGAGACCCTTCATGGTGAGGAACACAGCTGGTTGAGGATTCCAATGGAGGACAGAAGACAAGAAGACACTAGAATACACAATAGAGCAGGGCAGCAGAGCAGCAGAGCAGTGTGGCCCAGTAGTACAGGCAGCCTTTTAGACCAGGGTCAACTCACAACTCAGGACATGGGACTTGGGCAAAGCAAGGAGCAAGGACCAGTCAGCTCACCAAAGAATAAAAAAAAACAAAAAGAGAACAGAAGAGAGAGATAACAATAAAAGTAAAGTGCAGGCCGGGAGACTCAGGATTCGGAGGGAGCAAGGAGTGTAGACGAGCCAGTCCATGAAGAATAATAAAAAAAAACTAATAGAGAACAGAAAAGAGGATAAAAAAAAACTAAAGTGTAGGACAGGGTTGAATTAGGCAACATGGACTCAGGACAGCGAGGAGTGCATATGGAAAAACTAAACTAAAAGACAACTATACATATAAGAAGGAAGAAAAGGGGAAAATTAGAAATGTTTCCCATGAGCAGCAGCTGGAGGAAGCAAGAAGGAATGTGAATAAAACAGTGTGACTGTGTGTGGCTGGGAGTCGGGACTTGGGAGTGAGGGAGCCTACCCCGGTGGCCATTGGCCAGGATTTTTTTTCCTGGCTATCCCTCGTTACTGAGCAGAGAAAGGAAGTATCAGACAGGCAGCAGCATATACAGTGCAAGTGAAAGAAAAAGATGATTGGCTTTTTTTTATTGAACTTGAGCACCGCAGGAAAGCCATTATAGTATACCATTAGTCATCTTGGTACCGGCTTAATATGCTGCTGCTAAAACAGGGCGGCAAGAAGTGTGCTGTGTAAAGCAAGTAAACATTTAGAGTGGATTACTGCTATCCCATCACTGTGTGCTTTAACTGTAATGGGATCACGTTGCTGTGTGGTGTAGTTCCTGGTCAGGCCGTTCCTGTGGTGGAGTGCCTAGGACACCAGCACACAGCAGGGTTGGAGACCTGGGACCATGGTTCGGTTCCTCCCAGGTCTCCTGGTGTTGCAACATTTCTTTTGATCGAAAATGGAATTTTCCCCCTTCTGGGTTTCTTCCCATCCCCAAAGTCCACCTCCCCTCGGAGTTAGTTATTTTTAGTATAGAAACAGAAAGTCCCATTGTATTAAATGGTGTGCACTGTTATTGTGGGGTCAGTGTTTTGTCCAACATTATGTCACAGCATGGCATTTTTCCTGCAGCATTTATTGCCCATTTGTTTTTGTTTTACACATTATGACCCCATGCCAGTCACCCCCAAGGTCTCAGGCCAGTGACACCACATTGTTTTTTTTCACTCAAGTTTATTTTAAATCTAAATCTGAAGCAGATAGCAGAGAGAGAGGGAGAGAGAGAGAGAGAGAGAGATTAAAGAAAAAAGAGGGACTTTTTTGAGAGGCCTTATTGATTTGGCATGACTTGTTGTTAGTTATCCCGAGCAGCTCAGGCCCTGTCATTTTTTTACTGTGACATAGTCAAATTCACTGTTTGTCTCTGCAGCAGTTAGTGAAACAATATTTTATTACAACTGTACTACACTGTTTGTTAGGTGTCCCAAGCTCTGTCATTTATTACTGTGACATAGTCATCAGCTACACTGTCTGTCTTTTCAGCAGTTAGTGAAATCCTTTTATGGCTGTATAACACTGTTTGTTATTTGCATTTCCCTGAGCCCTGGCATTTATTACTGTGACATAATAAGCTACACTGTCTGTCTGCAGCAGTTAGTGAAACAATATCCTTTTAGGACTGTATTAATCTGTTTATTAGTTGCCTTGAGCTCTGTCATTTACTACTGTGCCATAGTCATCAGCTACACTATCTGTCTCTGCAGCACTTAGTGAAACAAAATCCAGTTATAGGCTTCTGTACATCGTTTGTTAGGTTCTCCCAAGCCCTGTCATTTATTACAGTGACATTAAGTCAGCTACATCACCTGTCTCTGCAGCAGTTATTGAAAAAACTGTTAAGAGTGGCTGTACAGTGTTTGTTAGGAGTCTCCTGAGCCCTATCACTTATTACTGTGACATAGTCAGTTACACTCTCTGTCTCTGCAGCAGTTAGTGAAACACTATCGTTTTACGGCTGTATTACACTATTTGCTAGGTGCCCCAAGCCCTGTCATTTATTACCATTACATAATCTTCAGCTACACTGTATGTCTCTGCAGCAGTTAATGAAATCCTTTTACACTGTTTGTTAGGTGCCCTTAACCTCTGTCATTCTATTACTGCAATATAATCAGACACATTGCCTGTTTCTGCAGCAGTTAGTCAAACAGAATCCTGTTAGGGACTGCTGTACAGTGTCTGTTAGGTGCCCCTGAACCCTGTAATTTATTACTGTCACATAGTCAACTACACTGTCCCGCAGCAGTTAGTGAAACAATATATTTTTACAACTGTATGACACTATTTGTCAGGTGCCCTGTGCCCTGTCATTTATTAATGTGCCATAGACATCAGTTACATTATGTCTTTGCAGCAGTTAGTGAAACCCTTTTACAGCTGTATTAAACTGTCTGTTGAGTGCCCCCCAAGCCCTGTCATTTATTACTATGATGGAGTCAGCTACACTGTTTGTCTCTGTAGCAGTTAGTGAAATAAAATCCTGTTATAGATGGCTGTACAGTGTCTGTTAGATGTCCCCAGCCCTGTTGTTTAATACTGTAACAGCAACACTGACTGTTTCTGCAGCAGTTAGTGAAACAGTATCTTGTTACAGGCAGCTGTACAGTGTTTGTTAGGTGCCACCCCAGACCTGTCAATTATTATTGTGACATAGTCTGCTACACTGTCTGTCTCTTCAGCAGTTAGTGAAACAGTATCCTGTTATGGGCAGCTGTACAGTGTTTGTTAGGTGCTCCAGAGCCCGGTTATTTATTACTGTGACGTAGTTAGCAACACTGTCTGTCTCTGCAGCTGTTAGTGAAATCCTTTAGGGCTATATTACACTGTTATGTATCCAGAAATTTTACCCATGGCTAGGTGGGCTTTACTGAGGCATTTAAGAGAGGCACAGCTGTTCTGAGTGAGTCTGCTGCTTAGCTTATACCCATGGTGGGCATCAAAACATAATAAAGTGATGATTAAAGAGTAGTGTGGCTGGCATGGTAGCATTGGTTATGGCATATGTTCTATTTTGTCAGTAGTACTTGTCTAAAGAGAATGACAGTAAAACTGAAGAAAAGTGATACCAATTTAAGAAACTAAGGTAACAAGTATGGTATAAGGCATGTAAGTTATTAGCAACATTCATTTTAGAATTTGTGTAGTGTTGATATATATTGCAGGACTGGAACAGTATGTGAAAGTTCAAAAAACATGTTTGATGAGAAAATGCAAAAATTAAAAAAGTGAATTCAAAATAATGGTGCCAACATTGTCAGAAAAATGACAAACATGCCTGTTTTTCCATGAACTGTCGGTGACCACCATGGCAGGATTTATGTCAGAGGGACAGTTGCAAATTGCAGCTGCTGAGAGAGAGAGAGAGAGAGATGTGTTAGCAATGTTAAGTAACCAAATGTTATGTCTGTCTCTCTGTCTTATCTATCTAGCTATCTATCTATCCATCTATCTATCTATCTATCTAGCTATATATCTCTATTATTTGGATAACTCCTTTAATCAGTGGAGCTCTTTAACAAAAGTTCCATGTCTAGGACATGGACAAGGTAAAGAGATGTAATACAAAAAATGAGCAGCTCTGAAGGAGCATGGTTGGTACAAATAAAGTTAAAATATCTTGTTACTTGCGGCTGTATTAAAGTGTTTGTTAGATGCCCCCAAGCCTTGTCATTTATTACTGTGACATAGTTAGCTACACTGTCTCAGCAGCACAGCCTCAGCACCAAGGGCATCTGAAGTCTGAACATACAGGGACTGGCAGAATGTAGGGGCTGTGCATCTGGTTTTATATGATTTACAATCACTTGGTGATGTTGCTTCACTTGCTGCAGTTGCCAAGATGATAGTACAATATATTGGCAGTACACCACTCCACACAGGAGTTTTCTGTTCATACACATCCTAGTCATCATATTCATTATCATTGTTTGCAGGTTGTTGTTCATGTTCAGGGTCAGAATCACAACATTCGGTGTTTGGGACTACTGGGAGCTAAATATGTGTTCTGAATATATGCTTGAAGGTGGACAACTGAAGTACATTATTGCAAGGCTTGCTTGATCTGGAAATATTGTTCTCTTTTGCTTCCAGTAGAGGTATGGGCCTTCCTCGAGACCAATCACAGTATGGTCTGCAAAATACTCCTCTCTCTTGTGCTGTGTGAGATGGTTAACAGTCTGGCAGATGAATCAGCTGCACTTTCTTTACCGGACACTACTCCACATTGTTGCAGGTGATTCAGAATTGTTTTACCTTTCTGACCCTAAACATAGGATACTGAGAAGTAGTTTTAGAAGTCCTTTCCATCGATGATGACACTCGTGATTGTGGAGAATTTATAGATGTGCTTTTAACTGCACCAAAGATGCCCTCTGATGGTTCGGCAGCGTTTGACTGCTGTACAGCAGTTAATGGTGTTGGTGGGGCATTGTCAAATTTGGTTAGCAGAAGATCTCATCGATACTCCAAGACTGCATACAGCTCAAGAGTTGTCCACAGGGTTAATATAAAATAAATTCCACACTAAAGATTTACCTTTTTCCCTGTGTGCCATGGTGCCTGGCACTACTCATTGTACAGCCAAGTGAACAGGAGGAAACATTACACTGCCAGTTGCTTGTTGAGATAAACTGTGTCATTCATGCTCATCTTCTTACTTTTAGTATAAGATTATTTTTCTGCTCTTGCCTGAGATGCCTGAAAGTGAACTTCCAAAATGTTATTATTTTCATCTGGGCTTTATATAGCCCCTTACATTTTGGCCATAAAAGTCATTATGTGCATAAAATAAAATGTTATACTCAATCTATTTTGGAAGGGAAGGGATCGTATCACTCACCAAACCAACAGCCACCTGTTCCCTTCCACTTCACAGTCAGAAAGCTCCACCCCCATGCTCAGACATTTTATGATGTCTAACCAGGGAGCGCACAAGGATGCGACCCATCCGAGTCTATGGGGGGACATTTTAAAAATGTTCTTTATATATTCTAAAGCAAAGCTTTATATAAATGAAAGCTGCCACTCAACTGATAGTGTCCCTATCAGTTGAGCAGTGGCTTTCATTTATATAAAACATTGCTCTAAAAATGCCTCCCATAGACTACAATGGAGTGCATCCCAGCACTCTTTCTGGTTAGCTGTCATAACATCTGAGCCCAGGGGCAGAGCTTGCAGACAGGGAAGTGGAAGGGATTGGGTTGCTGTTGGTTTGGCAAGATATACAATCCCTTCCTTTCAAAAACAAACTGAGTGAAACATTACATTATATGCACAGAATGACTTTTGCAGCCATAAAGTAACAGGCTACAAAGTCCTGAGGCATATCTTGGAAATTAACTTTAAAGCAGCATCATCTCCTACCCCATCATTGAAACTACTGGCCTTATCATCTCCACAAGATTCAGATGGACTGGAAGTGCCATCATCATTATGTAGGACATACCCTGGGCTATCTCATTCCCAGTCCCCCTATCACCACCATCTCTATCAGCATTTCCTGCCTCAGCTTCTGAGCTTGTATTTGAGGAGGATGCATCCTTGCATGCTGCTTTAGCAGCTGGAAGTATCCTGGCACATGTGACAAAACATTCGATACCTCTATGAGTAACTCTAGTCAGTTTTTTTCTGAAACTCTAATATCATTTGATCGCTAACATGCTTTTTGTTGCATGGCATTTAGTGCCAGTCATGGAGATATTATTATTGTTGCTATGTTCTGATCCATTAATGCTATGATTCATATTGTCCATATCATTAACAGCTGCACTTGCAGCAGTACTGTACTTCCTTTTAGTAGATTTATATGACTGGGAAATAGGAGACATAGTAGACACAGCCATAAAAGGATATTTGTTTTACTAACTGCTGCATAGACAGACAGTGTAGCTGACTACTGTATGTCACTGTAATAAATGACAGGGTTTGGATACCTAACAAAACCATGTCAGTAAGTCCTCTCAGAGAACCTGTGTCTATCATACCTGCTTTAAAACAGACCCTTAAGAATTTTCCTCTATTTAGGGTAGTCCAAAACAATTTTTCACATTTTGTTATGGTCAAGGTAGATTAACTGGGTAGTAGAATGAGGTATCCCATGATTTGAGTGAGTGCATTTGGGCAAATCAAAAAGAGTGAGTCAAAAACAGCAAAGGAAATATGGGGACTGGGTCTTCAGAGCACCAGTAATGTCATCTAATAGGGTCATTGCACTGAGTCATCAGTGGGGAGCAGTAGTTAGGATTACAAGAGACATTTTTGTGTGGTTCCAAGGTGTGCTGGCAGTGTATCATAGAGATTTGGGTCAGTATCTGCGTGTGCTGCTGTTGGAAGAAGAACTGTATTTGATTCCTGGAGTGACTTATTTTTTTGGTGTATATATATTTTTTTAACGCTGTTACAGCCAACTCACCCCTCCACTTCCACCTTGTCAGTTACCATCCACCCAATCCCGTCTTTCTCCCCATCCCCAAGTTCACCCCCCCCCCCACTGGTGTTGAGTATATCTTTTTACGGTGGATCCGGGGGGAAAGCCCCACACAAAGGGGAAGAAACATAAAAACATAGACTTTGATGGCAGATAAGGACTGCTTGGCCCACCTAGTCTGCCCAATTCCCTATCTAGAGGATAAGCTGCAGATCCTATTTAACCAACAGCCTATTTCTTCATACCCCCCACAAAATTGCCTTATGTCTGTCCCATACATTCTTGAATTCTCCCACAGTTTTAGACTCCACAACCTCCTCAGGAAGGCAGTTCCATGCGTCCACCTCCCTCTCTGTGAAAAAATACTTCCTCACATTGCCCCTGAGCCGTCTCCCCTCTATCTTCAAATTGTGTCCCCTTGTTCTTGAGCATCTCTTTTTCTGAAAGATGCTACCCTCTTGGACTTTGTTGATTCCACTGAGGTACTTAAATGTTTCTATCATGTCCCCCCTCCCTCTTTTCCTCAAGGGTATACATATTAAGCTCCTTTAGCCTCTCCTCATATGGCTTCTCTTGCAGACCCTGCATCATTTTAGTTGCCCTCCTCTGAACTGCCTCCATCCTGTCTATGTCCTTGCAGAGATAGGGTCTCCAGAACTGGATGCAGTAGGGAGGAGGGAGACAAAGCTCCCAGAGAATAACATGGCATAGGGAACAGTCAGAATGCCCCATTCCTAATGTGGTTCCCAAGCATTACTGCCATCTGGCACCTCATTCGCTGTTTTGTGTAGGTGCTAACAAGTGATTCCACTGTTTTCACATTCACGGTTGTTTCCTTGCTGTTTTTGCACTCACTCTTTTTTTTTGCTGAAATCACATAGAATCATAGAATGATTAGGTAGTAACTACCCAACCCTAACCAACTACCCATTTTTCATTAGGGCATTTTTAGGGTAATTTAGGGTAGTTTGGAGGTACCAACAGATAATATTTAGGGTAGGGTATTTTACTACTTGCCATGCTTAGTCTAGACCCTTCGATGGAAACACAGGGTTGTTGTGTATGGTCACACATACATTATTAATGATTATGTTGTATTACAAATTGGACAACGGTGGCATTATGCCAGTCTACAGTCATCATTCCTGTTTAACTGCAAGATTGAAGATTCTGTATATTTTCAAGGGAATTAA